>OZ020304.1:4907575-6207575 GCA_963971305.1 Arcuatula senhousia
GACGGACGGACGGAGTGACCCGACTACTAGACCTGCTTTCGCCTTTGGCGACGCAGGTAAAAATCATGCATGGGAAAACTAGTGTAACTGGATATTTTGTATAAGCATGGTCTTACCTGTAAAAATCATGCATTGGAAAACTAGTGTAACTGGATATTTTGTATAAGCATGGTCTTACCTGTAAAAATTGTGCATTGGAAAACTAGTGTAACTGGATATTTTGTATAAGCATGGTCTTACCTGTAAAAATCGTGCATTGGAAAACTAGTGTAACTGGATATTTTGTATAAGCATGGTCTTACCTGTAAAAATCGTGCATTGGAAAACTAGTGTAACTGGATATTTTGTATAAGCACTGTCCTGTTGAAACAGCTCTATGTACCATATTATGATTGCCAGTAATGATATTGTCTACAAAGATAAAATAAATAGCTACAAATTTTATTAAGTCAAGATGGGTGTAAAAAAGGATTAACAATGGATAGTCTATTAATTTTACTCATTTTCACAAATTTTGATTCAAACTTATTCTTTGGTGATAAATTTTTTCTTTCAAAGTTAATAGTTTGTTCACATAAATTCAACCATGCATAAAATTTTAACTTTTTGTCTTTCATTGCATCATGGCTTAAATTTTAGGTGTCAAACTATTATTGTTATACAGTTCCTTATATCAAAACCAACCTTTTTGTTTTGGATTTACACCACTGGCAAGACAAAGTCCTCCAAACTTATTGTTGAATATCTTATTTCCTTCTAAGGTAGCGGTAGCATTGTTTGTGATCTCTATACCAGCAGCATTACCATCAAATATTCTATTCCGTCGTAATGAAGGATGACTGTTTGTACTAATTAATACTCCTGCTTGTGCATTACGAAAAATATCATTTTCTTCTAAAATGCCTGAAAAATTACACAAAATATTATGCACTTGATCAAGCAGTAAGTATCAAAACTTCTATTGTAATTGTTCCTTGATGTTGTTTTTCCACCACTCCAACTTTTGATGTTGTGTCCAACATAATTACTCCATATCTTTTACTTTTTTTACAAATACTGTTTTTTTTAATGTGCAAACACAAAATAATTATGTAATTTTTTCCCAGTACAATCAAAATATATTTGAATAAACATAAATATGGTTTCTGCATGTTTTTACAGTCCTTTATGCTTGCTGTCTCTTTGATTGGTGTTTTTGATAATTTCATTACAATAAGCAGTGTGTTTTTACACCAAAACTTATACATCTAGTACATAGAATAAAAAAAGATAGATAACAGTTTGACTAAGAAATGTCAGAAAAAACATTAAATATGTAAAAGAAAGTTAAATTCATTTAAAATTATGAAATTCAACAATTCATAATCGTATCAGAACATGAGATCATTTTCAAACTCCAACCTTTTCCTCCATTAAATATACAGATTCCCCCATCTCGCCCATCGTAGATCTTGTTTTGCCGTAGTATAGGATTGCTGTCGGTCTTGATCCAGACACCTGCCATAGCATTGTCAAATATCTCATTATTCTCTATCAGACCAAGGCCACTGTTATACACCAGGATACCTCCGTTTTGTCCACCCCAGATCTTATTCTTCCTTATTATGGGGTTACTACCCGTTCTGTAAAATATAAGTCAAAATTAATACTCTTTGGGACAAAATAAGGCAACATAAATTGTTGTTGATTCTATCATGTTTTTCCTATAATTAGATGTAGTTTTGGGACAACGGGTGTGTGTTTAAGGGTTTAACACCCTTTTTCATGCACCTAGATCAAATAGGGCAGTCATTTTAAAGGGTGGAGGAACCAGAGTACCCGGAGGAAGTCACCTACCTTGGGCAGGTAACTGACAAACCTAATCATATACAGGTTGGGAAGTCCCGTTTTGTTTCTTGTATATTTTTTCTTATAATTAGTTTTGTGGTTTAAAGACAATTTACAATGGAAATTTGGATAAAAAGGAGGAATACTAAAGAGTTATAATATATTGATGACTTTCCTCCCTCTATTTATGTAGTGCTTTGTTATTGTTAGTGATAACCATAAAATTGTCAAATGATGAAACAATGCAATCTTTAAAGTAAAGGCACACAGCATAAATACATTATACCGTATTTTCCGGTGTATAAGCCGCTATTTTTTTTCTGGGGAATCTTGGGTGCGTTTTATACACAGGTGCGCTTATTATATGGATTTTTTTCCAAGTTTCAGGTGAATTGGAGACGTGGAGAATGACAAAAACATCGTAGTTTGGAGGAAGTTTGTCATACCTTGTTTTGTTTATATTTTCGTTTACGTTTCAGACGTACCATTTGTAACTTTATTATTATATATATTTGTTATGTTTGATTTAATAAATAATTGTGAAATAAAGTTTGTAATACCATAAATTGTGTTTCTTTATTTTGTATCAATGATCGTAAATTTTCAGTTTTGTGGTAAGTAATTTACATAAGTTGGAGGATTTCCGAATGTAGTTGTCTGGTAACATAAAGAATAAAGACTGGCCTTGTTTTATGAATAAAATCCTATCATCAATAACCTCTTTTAACTAGGTTAAAATTGTGCATTTCAAGATGATCAAGCAAGCTATACAACATCGTGTCATTTGTTTTTTTTTGTGTGTATCAAAGGTAATTTACATATTTTAGAGGGGGTCTCACTATTTAGCGACAAGAAGCGTCAAGAGCCGACAAGAAGCGTCAAGAAGCGACAAGAAGCGTCAAGAACCGACAAGAAAGATTTTTTTAACGACAAGAAGTCAAAAAATAAATATTTTTTAATCAAATTTAAAAATTTTGATAGTTAATAAGATTAAAAATATTTGTTGTATTTAATGTCTGGTAGGATTTGTTTTATAAATTGTATTTTGATTCAGGTTTATTTTATCTTGGTGTGTGCATGATAACTACTAAAAAAGTGTATTTTTCTATTCTAATTGTGTTTGTTTATTCAACTCATTTACCAGCAATATGAGTAAAGAAGCGTTGGTATGAGTGGAATGAACCATCCCAGTGCAAATATATTAATGGTCCATTATAAATGAATTAGTAGCTTTGCCTTTGCGTTTAAGTTTACTTTCTTGGAACACCGTGGTCGTGACGAAGCATGCAAGCGCCAAGATTGAATGTTCTGTCAACACCTATTATTGTATTTATACAAGCACTGGCAAAATGTTTCAACTGAAAATCAGTATAGCAAATAATGTTTTGTGGTTTGCCAGAAGCCTGTACAATTTCTTAAATACATGGGTGTTTTGCAGAATTCATATTTTAAATGACACTTTGTATGTCTTCAGCCACGTTTTGTTTGTTAGATGGGTTGTGCTCTTTATTGACTTTGTATTAAACGTTTTCTACATATTTAGAGTCTCTAGGTTGGTGGTCAGAGTCAAAGTTTTCAAAAAATATTCGTTTCACGGATTTACCCGTATCAACTGAGCAGATCTTAAAACTTGTTTAGTATCTGGTGATGTTCTGATAAACTCTTGATGTGTATTTTTTGCGTTACCATGAGAACTAAATGTATCAATGGGAAAACGCCCTACATATTCAGCGATGGCTTTGTTCATACAATCATGAAAATAGCCTGGCATTTTTTCAAACCAACTGACTCTCTTTTTGTAACTGGTATCTCTCTTAAGAGAAGCATAGTATCTTTTTAATACAAAGAGTGTAGAATCAGTTGGTTGTGGCTCTAAATGAATGATTAATCCAAGATAGAAGTAAAATTAGAGAAATGTTACAAAAACATGCAAAGCATGCACGCTTTTTAAAAACAGCAGAAACAATCTTCAAAAGATTTTTTTTTTAATTTCTAATCACCTTTCATCCTATTATACTCAAGTTTGTTGTTTTACCGTGATATACTTCGCGGTTCTTAAAAAGGAACAATCAAAACAATCAATAAGCGTGTCGTTAATAATGTTGATTGCTGTTTGTAAAATAATTTAATATGATTACAGGATCATAAATGATCATTAACGGCGCGTGTAACCAATCAATCATGCACATGACTACTTTCTTGATTAGTAATTAGCAGTTAGCGTACATCTACCTTTTTTACTGAAGAGTTGCTGGGAATTTAAAAAAAAAATCTTACTTAAATGATAACTTGATGTTATTTATTATTATTTGATAAAAAAAATGAAAGCTTTTTACCACAAAATTTTATTAATTGTTCGTTTTTAAAATTGTTTTTATTTGTAGCTGAGAACATCATTGTCTCAGTTTATAGGAAACCCGCATAAAAAAATCCCCTTTTTTCTTTTTTTTATGCATTAGATTTGTTTTATTTTTATGCTCAACTTAATATTAAACTTTTTGATAATTCTTGTCGGTAATTAAACTTTCTTGTCGCTTCTTGACGCTTCTTGTCGGTTCTTGACGCTTCTTGTCGACTCTTGACGCTTCTTGTCGCTAAATAGGGAGACCGTTTAGAGGTGTTCCGAAACCAGAGTAAATTCTAAAAATAGAGAATGATGTACAAGTGTATAATCATGAAATTCAGCAAGTAATATGGATATCTATGTTTTTTTTTGTACGGACGTTGTTTTTTGTTGTTGTTTTTTTTTTTGTAAAATGATGTACCAGTGTATAAAATCATGAAATTCAGCACATTTGTGATATGGATATTTTTTTTCATAAAAATAGCCGTATTTTTTTTAAGGTCGCCGTGACAAGTTCTTTTTATAAGAAATAAAAAAAAATTTGTTTCAATATTTTATTTCGTATTACATATTAGTAATTATAACAATAACAACAATAAAAACAATACAAGACAAGTTATGAATGTCATTGAAAAGCACTATTCATTACAGTCATTATAATTAGTTTGAAGCACTAACAATCGTCGTCTGACTCGTCTTGGCTACTGAACCCTTCGAAGTCTTCGTCTTCAGTGTCTGAGTGGAATAACTCGGCAAGTTCTGGTGTTAATCTAGTATCAAAGTTGACAAGTGGTTCATCATCGTCAGAGTCGGACTCGGCATCTTCTGGGTCGTCGGAAGGCAGCAGCTCAGCTTTGCGAAACCCATTCAACACACAGGTAGTAGGGACGGACTTGGCTGCAGAAACCACCCAGGTAGCTACCTCTGGAAGTGAGGCACGGCGCAATCTACCAGTGGCTGTAAAGGACTTTTCACCAGAGGTCATCCAGGTCTCCCATTGGCAGCGCATGTGCATCTTGAAGGTGCGGTTGACACTTATATCAAGGGGTTGTAGGAGCTTGGTCATTCCACCGGGTATGATGGCTGGTGTGGTGTTGACTCGTTCGAGTGCGTCTTTAACGTCATCAGTGATGTGGGCACGCATGCTGTCCATCACCAGTAGAGCGCGGTTGCGGTGGAAAAAACCATCAGGACGCTTTGAGTAGCATTCTCTCAACCAGGCCTTCATCATGTCGCCGTCCATCCAGCCCTTCTCGTTCACCTTGATGACAACACCTTTCGGGAACTTGTCTTTTGGCATGGTCTTCCTCTTAAAAATCAGCATGGGAGGTAGTAGTTTGCCGGATGCTGTGCAGGACAAGACGCAGGTAAAGCTGGATTTCTCGTGGCCAGTGGTCTTTATGCTGATGGTCTTAGTGCCGGCTTTCTCAACTGACTTCCCCATGGGTAGATCGAATGTTAGAGGGACCTCGTCCATGTTGATTACTTGGTCTGGGTTGATTCTGTAATCTTTAATTTTGGTGTGGCAGTATTGGCGGAATAGTTGTAGTTTCTCTTCAAAGTCTGCTGGAAGCGACTGGCATACGGTAGTTCTGGCTCTGATTGACATCTGTTTCCGTCTCATGAATCTCAGACACCAGGAAGGTCCGCCTTGGAAGTCGGCTAGGCCCAAATCTTTGGCTATGGTGATGGCTTTCAGTCTGATCTGGACTGTGCTGACCCCTCTGTGTGCTGCCCTCTGCTCTAGCACCCACGTCTCAACTTGGTCTTCTAATACAAGCCATCTTGCTTTCTTGCCCCGATTGGCTCTCTTGGTCTTCTTGGTCAGTCTGAGTGCGTCTTCTTGCTTTCTCCATGCTCGTACCATTGACTCGTTGATGGAGAACTGTCTGGCAGTGGCTCGGTTCCCGTTATCTTTTGCGTAGTTGATGCATTCTAGCTTGAAGGCGGCTGTGTAACTCTTTCTAGGAGGCATTTTGATACTGAAGATCATTGAAAGATCGGGCTTTTTTATTTCAAAACTTGGCTTGGGAAGGGTTGGGTCAATTTTTGAGAAATATTTTTTCATTGGGTGGACCCTATTTTTTTCATAAAACATATACATTTTGCGCATTGTTTTGTTTGCACAATACTATCATTGGTTGTTAAAAATTTGAGCAATATATTACAATCGTGATTGGTCGTAACGACTTTGTTTTTACAAGACATGGTTAGCCCTTGTCTAATCAACCATGGATTAAACAAAAATTATTTTTTGCAACATCTTTTTCTGAAATAATTTTGTTTTTTATTAAAATTTTGTCATCTTGTAAATTCTAACCTTTGATAAAAGTACCATCATAGTATTAATGAAAGAACGTAATGATTCTGTATTAATATCATTATATACTTACCCGGTAAATAAAATATAAGAATTGTAAAAATTATCACAGGATCAAGCAATAAATAAATTCAGTTAAATGTATTTCTATAAAGATAAGCGTAAATATCATTTGAAATAGCTGAATCGGCGGTGCTCCCATTTACGGGTTGTAAATAGAGTAGGAGAAGCGACCTACATATTTTTGTGTATCAATACACACCGCGACATGTGTATTTGTCAAATGTCCACATCTCTGATTTTAGGGATTTTAGAATGTCAAAATATCGTTATTTTTATTAATAAATTGTTCACATATCATCTAGAATGTATGCATTATCTAATTTTCATATTGGACCTAGGAATATTGTATAATTATCAATCTTCTACAGGTAGGGGACGCCATTTTGATCATTTATTTGTTTGTATTTTGAACTTTGTTATTTCTTATTGATCAACTTATTGATCCAAGCCATGCATTACAATCATTTTAGAGTCGGGAACACTGGAGTAATTCTTGTAAAAACATATTTAAAGCCAATCACTTTCACATAAATTGTAATCAAAACAACAATCGACAATCACGACGCCGATCATAATGCCAGTAAAAACAAAGACCATCTGTGTGACAATTAAAGATCTGAGACAACAACTAACTGACAATTAAAAACAAAAACAGAATTTTATTTTATTTATTATTCTATTCTTTTATTTCAAAATAAAAATCAAATAAATACAATGCAATAACAAATATAAAATGGCTCCTCTTTCGATCTCCTTCCATTTCCTCGTACTGGAACTGAAATAAAAATCCGTTAATACATGAAATGAAATGATGGAAAGGGTGCGTTTTATACTCAGGTGCGTTTTATTTATGAATTAAATCCAAAATTTCCCTGAAAATCGGCCCTGCGCCTTAAAGTCCGGAGCGCTTTATCCTCCGGAAAATACGGTACTCACCTTATTTGAACTCCTGAATATAAATGATTGAAGATGTCATTGTTTTCTAACACACCATGGCCATTGTCATAGAAGTACACTCCAACCTATAAAAGAATGGCTATGTTAGACAAAGTATCAATGAAAGTACTTTGTTTGGTTTATTTGCGTAAAACAATTTTGCATTTATTATGAATCTGAGCTTACAATAATAAATGAAATTAGGATATGATCCCAAAAGGGGAAGTGCATGTCCTTAATATATCTGTAATCTCTGAGTATTTAAGAAGGATCTAGTCTTTGGTCTAAAAATTCAGATTACACAAAACAGGCATATATGTATATGGATGGAGTGACCTGACTTCTAGACCTACTTTCCTCTATTCAAGGCAATCCTAGTAAAAATACACCTTCTAACTGCCTTTAAAAATTTTTGTTGTAAAAATAAAATATATAACCATCAAATTTTCATTGGTTCTGTGCTTGTTTGTAGCACTGATGTAATGCAATATCAAACCACACACCAGCCACTGGCAGCCAAGGAGAAGTTTCACCTTTGACCTTACCTGTTTCCCACTGTGTATTCTATTTCTGCGTAGTACAGGTGTACTCCCTGTTGTGATCCACACACCTGCCAGAGTGTTGGCGTACACCTCATTCTCTTCTATTAAACCTTGACCTTTCTCATGCTAAATAGTAAAGGAATTGACATTTATGGCAAAATAAACAAGAATTCATTATAATTGAATTTAAATTTCTCTAAACCCAATATATTAACAAATTCTAGAGAAACGATATGAATTTGAGACAGCAAAAATAAAAGCCTTTCTTTTTTTAATGAAAAAAAAAGTGAAATTTTCCATATGCAAAAAAATCCAGAACACAGTAATAGATAAAAAAAAATTCACAGTATAAAACACTTACAACATAAATTCCTCCATGCTGACCATGGTGTATTTTATTGTGCCGTACTATTGGGTGACTGTTAGTTCGAATTTGAATTCCTGCCAAAGCATTCCCTGAAAATACAAAATAATCTAAAATAGTACATGAAATCATCAAACATTTCAAACTACAGAGACATCATCTAAATTTCAAACTCATAATTCTTTTTTGGAGCAAACTTTTACACTGTTTACACATGTTCAACACTGTGCCAAAAGTAAATCCAGTTTTTCCAATATTTCTATAAAAATACTGGTCACCATACTGTTTTGGGACTCGATTTTGATAAAGTGCTGTGCATTGTGTTTATCCATTTTGTGTATTTATCACAGATGTGACTTCCTAAATCCTATTAGAAATTATTTTGCTTTAAAAATAACCTCCTTCAAATTTGAATCATTTGTAAGTAGGTCATCATTTTTGTATAAAAGTTTGTTGCACAACTAATTCAGATATCATTACTTACCATAAATATTATTATGTTCTATGAGTCCTCGGCCCTCACCAAATATATACACTCCACCTTGATGCCCATTGTAAATATCATTTTTCCTGAAATGAAATTTGAAATTGTAAGAAAACTAATTTAACTTGAAGAAAAACTAAAGGTTGAATAAAAGTGTTCACAGTCTTGAAGTCTTTTAAGAACCAAAAATAAATAAACTTTCATATGATATCTAGTAAGTTAGTTTACTTCAAAACAGCACTTACATAACAATTTCATTAACAAATATAAAGCAAATAAAAGTTGTTTTTGAATTTTTTAATATTCAAACAATCTTTGCATCTAAATTCTACTCTAGGTTTTATGATTAAGAAGACAAATATATTTCCATACCTAATTGTAGGATCACTATTAGATGTAATCCATACACCAGCAAAGTTATTTGAATGTATTTTATTCTCTATAAACTGTCCTCGGCCATTCTCATGTACGTAGACCCCTCCCGTCTGTCCATGGTGGATTTCACATCGAACCACTGTGGGGTTAGCACCTGCTTTAACTTCAAATCCAGCTATACGGTTATTATGGATGTCATTTGATTCAAAGTAACCCTGAAAATAACATTCAATTCTTTTATCAAAATACATGTATTGCTGCCAGATACATTGAAATATTTGTAATCAATTCAGTTCTATCTATTTGGAACATATTAAACACATATATCATGTTGGAGAGGGGTATTTGCCTAAAATACTGGTTGAGAGGAGACAAATTTTATGAGACGAAGGCAAGTAAAATTCGACGAACTCGAAACCAGTATTTTTGGCAAATACCCCTCTCCAACATGATATATTTGTTTAATATCACCAAATATCGTTTTTGTTTCTTTAAATCCTAGCGTTGTTTTATGTATGTATATAATATAAGATACAAACTCAAATTTATATGATGCGTGAAAATTACTCGCACAAATGTCACGCAGCGCTATTTTTAGAATAGGTTATTTTCCAAGTACCGTGGTATATGTCATGGGCCGGGTATTTGCCATGACAAATACCCCGCTGGCGTTTGAAGAAGAAAATCTTGAACATTATCGGAAAAATACACTGGCTGTTGTCAAATCAGATTACAGCATTTTTATATAAGGTGGAATTATTTCAATAGTATAATGTATGAAAGCATTTTTTTTCTATTAAAATTTTACAAAATACCAATAAAAAATCTATTTTATCCACAAAATATACAGCTATAAAATGTACTTACTAAGCCATTGTCGAATGTAAAAATGCCAACATCTCTGCCATGATGTATATGGTTCCTTCTCATGATAGGGTTGGCATGATTCTTCACCCAGATACCAGCCAAGGCATTACCACTTATCTCATTGTCTTCATATGTACCCTAAATAAGAGGTTTAAAACTGGAAATTTTATAGACATGATAGACATGATAGACCTTATATACAAAACTTGTCGCATTTACTGGCACAAAATTTAAGAGCTCAGTCATAAGAAGACAAATCAAAATTTAAGTCTAATATGAATTTAAAGCATCTTATCAAGTGGTTATAGATGACTGCATGTACTTTGAATTTGGTATATCGTTGGATTAAGTACCTCTTTGAAATATCTTAACCATTTTGGGGATGAAGTTTTACCCTTGCTATTATGAATCTGCATGCATGTGAGAATATATGTTTTTAAGCAATATTTCTCCTACAATGTCTGCCACTCTAAAATTACTAAGAATATTACCACTAACCTGTGAGTAATCAGTGACATAAAGGCCAACATTTTCACAATCTTTAATTTTACAATGCTTTATGATAGGATCAGCACCAGTACCAGACACACAAACAGCAGCACCCACTGAAAACAAAGATACATACAAAATGAATAGATCCACAGTTTTTTTTTTTTTCAATTTGGTTCTTTATATATTTGTTTTGAAATATAGAAAGTTTACTGGTTTCCTTAAGCATGTTTTGTTTAGTAACACATGGATTGGGGAACCATTCTAAGTCTGATCAGGATGCTGTTTCATAAAGCAATCCCTGATTAACATGCTCATTATCCCATGAAAATTAAATGGGCTTACGTTCAAGTTAGGTTAATGATTGCTTAATAAAACAGCACCCTAGGGTCAGTCTAATAAGTTATATATTAGTCTCGGGATTTTCACAGATTGATTGGTGATTATGTCAAGAGTGTATTGATACAGTTCTAAAATGACTTACCCACAGATGTACTTTTGATTCGACAACTATCTATAACAGGTGAACAGTGATCTGTTACTTCAAGAGCATAATGTTTATGATGTGGTACTGACGACGTTATATCAGGGGAAAACTGAAAAAAAAATGTTTAAATCTTCATAAATGTTGAACGGAAGCTAGCATCATGTCCAATATAATTCATAACAACTTTTATCCTGCTGTTTTCAAGAACATGTAGTCTTCTACAATATCAACCAATACCACTTCTTGATGGAAACCTTGGTCATTGCAATGGGTTGTCTGGAACAGCTATTACTGGCTGTGGTGTGTTATGGGTTGGACAACTCATGGCACATAGCAATTATTTAATGGTCTCTACACAGAAGGCATTTCCCTACAGTCATGACTTTAAACACTCATCATCCTTTTAAGTATCTTTTTTTCTGATCATTTAACTTATGATTTCCATAAAAAACTGTGCTGTACATTATTTCTTCTACTTTATACCACTTACCCTTAATGTAACATAGCCTAAGTAAGCATCTTTAGCACCTTCAACAAACATGACTGTAGATTCACTCTCCCTCTCAATGACCACATGATCAATCACATTACCAGGGGCTAAAAATAGAAACATAAAAAATTAGTATCCCTCTAAATGACCACATGATCACATTACCAGGGGCTAAAAAAACATAAATAAACAACACTGTAGATCAACTAACCAACATTTTTTATTGGTCATGTGGTGCTTGAAAATTATATACATAGTTTTAGGGGTTTTTTTCATAGTATTTTCTCATACCCTTTAAATTGTGGAATATTTTCTATGACTGGAAAAAAACACCAATAGTTTCCTGAATAACCATGGTACAAAACACTACCTTTAGTTGTTCTTCATCCCTTTTACTAAACAATACATGTAATTGTAATGTAAATACATAAATACAAAACTTCATTATGCCTGTGTTCAGCCTTCAAGTTGTACAAAACCAGAGTCTTCTTTGAAATCAAACAAAATAAAGGAGGAATATTCACTCAACAGTGTGTTCTGACAATAACATTATCCATTTTATACGGATACAACACCTTACATTTATTCTTCACATAGTGAGTTCTGAAATTAACAAAACACATTCTTTATGAGCTTCATAAACTGACTCACCAGCACCTATTATTGCTACATTGGTATCAATAAAGAGATATTCTCTATGATACACTCCAGAATGGACAAAGATTATTTGGTTTTCTAGTTCCTCTGTAACCACCCAGTCATAAGCACACTCAATGGTTTCAAAACACTGAAATAGAGAAAAAAAAACACTGACACTGTCATACTTCATAAAGAAATGTCCAAGACATGAATTTCATCTTATACAACAATGAAGGCAGCTTTTATTAGTAACTGTCTATGTTTTTAATTGTACACAATTTTATGTTAAAAGCATGATACCTTCTGGTAAGGCCATAATAAAATATTTTCAAAATTTTATCCAAATTTCTTGAAAATATGAAGCGGGTGGATGAATTTTATTTTTATTAATTTTTATAAAATATCCTGCCTGACTGCAATTTGAAAAGGAGAAATTCCAAAAATGAACATAATTTGCTAGAAAAAATCTGGATAAATTTTGATGTGGCTTGATATTAGTAGTATAAATGCAAGATATATCAAGTACATAAAACAGAAATATGTAAAATTCATAAGAATTTCATGAAGGGCTAAACCTACCTTCATATCTCTGCCTTTTAACTTTCTGTATTTTCTGTGATATAAATCTCTAAATCCAGGTCTTACATGTAAGCCCTTGCACTACAAATAAATACACTAAATTTGTACAATCAATCGAAAACTAGAAAAGACAATGTTATTATATTAACTTTACAAAATAAGGTTAATGACTTTAGAATATTTGTTTGGTACCTAATAAACTATAGTATACATGTATTTCACTTAGTGCATACATTAAAAAGCCCACAGATGTTATACAAGTTTGAAAAAAAAAACATTCACTATTTGAAACAGCTATCTTTCTAGATCTGAGCAAAGAGTTTTCCTAATTATACACATTTGTAAAATCAACAAACATACCAGTTGTCTAAAACTCTCCTTCCATGGATTATCATAATCACAGTAAACTTGTGGATGAAGAAACTTAAACATTCTAGGCTCTGGATGAAGCAATGGGAAATCATACTCAAATACATCTTGAAAAAGTTTTTTCCTGTCAAAAAAAATAAAAGTTATTCATATGTGAATATATATTTTTAATTTTTTTGTCATATTAAAGCCATGCCTAATGTTATAAAGAGGTCCTTCATTAATTGATCTTAATTGGTCGCTGGCAATGTGACAATTTAACACGCAGGAACTGCTAACTCTTCCAGAGCACCTCAGTTCATTCTCGTTTTGACTTAAGTTCACTTTGCTGATTGCCCTATAGTTGTACTATGTGTTCTATGAACATGTACAACAATGTATGTTGTGTGGTTTGTTTTTGTGACAATTTTATGTCTACAGATTTGTTTTGGCCTTATTGTACTTACAACATTGGTACACCTTTAAGTTCTTTTTTTTCTCTAACATTGATTGACATCTTTAGAACAACAAGAACAACTTTTTTTAAAGCAACATCTTCACTTACCATAACTCAGTATCATTAGCAATGGTTCTCAGTCGTTTACACACACATGACACTCTACACAGGTCAAATTCTAGGAGATAGCTCAAAATCTTTAATAATACTTCATCGGGTAACTCTTCTTGAATATATCGAGCCCCTACTGCATTGCCTGAAATTTTAAACGTAATAGTACATCATTAAATATATAAGATTCTATTTGCTATCATTTAGTAATCTAAATAAAAACAAATGAAGTCGAAGAGCATGTTTTCATGCATTTAAATGTCTCCCTTATTCCAACTATATAGAGTTGCTCAGGAGTAAAATACCAACTCACTTATATGTAAAAATTTAATGTATATGAACAAAGCCTTTTTCAATTTCATGTCTTAGCAAAGAATCAACAGAATCACCAATTGCAGTCTGCTTCCTATTCAAATTTCTATATACAGAAAGATGGAAAATTAAATGATAAGTTTTGGTATTTGCATTTTCTAAGCTTAATTAGGACTCATTTTTTTATTGGTTTGAACTAAGATTATACTATTAATTTTTAAAGCAATAAGAAATTTATAATCTTACATTCTGACATTATTAGTTTTACCTTGCTGCTTAGCTTTGATACTCCAAAGATTTGAATATCAGATATACATATACTAACATGACTAAGCTATATTTCAAACATCTTTGTTTACAAATATCAAGCCATACAAGATTTTAGAACAAGACATTTTTTTCTTTCTATTTATTAATAAGCCTTTTTTCACCTTTATTGTAAGTAGCTCCTGATCTTGAGGATAACCTCTTCCTTTTATAATTGGTTTCTTTTTGGTCACCGCTTTCAACATTTTCTGTTAGAGAATCCAGACTCCTTTTTCTTAAATTATACCGTATTCGACCTGGTTTTATTTCTTCATCCCCACTACTATTAGATCGATCTCTTGCACCTAAAACAACAGTATAGCAGAAACATGAAAAATTTAACATAAGATTCTTATACATTCATACATGTTTATCTGAAAAAGGTATTAAATTCCAATGCAAAATAGAAAATAACTTATTAAGTTATGCCAAGTGCATCTACATTTGTAGGCCAGAAAATTTGGACATCCTTTTTGGTTTTGTCTTTGGCCTTTTTTAATATCGACTTAACAGCAAATAACAGACTTCTCTATCAGCACCTTATTGGACTACATTCTACAAATGCATTGCAGTATGTTGAGCCTTGTTCGTTGGGACCAAATGAATAAAGCCAGTAAAGGAATTTGCTTTAGTGTCAAATGCAAACAACTCGAAGAGAAAGTAACCCAAGATTTATCACAGCACAATGCATTGAATTCAGTATCATTATAGTGCATAATTTGAACATGTAACAGATATAACATGTATAACTTATAAGTGTAAATGTCATGAATGTAAATTACAACCTTATTTTCCACATATTTCTATATTTAAAACCTTATTTTCCACAGATAAAACATGTTAGACAGACCTCAGGTTTACAAGTAATTACACAAAAATGCCTGCTTACAATACTAGCAGGTAACCTGTCTTTGGAAGCAGTCATATGGGTTTTTGATTGTTATTGTTCTGGTTTTTTTTTGTGTTTTTTTTTTCAGTTTGTCCTGTATTTCTAGGTCAAAAACAGTTTCTCATTTTACTTATTTATATCAAGTCGAAATAACTTTATGCATGGAGACCAAATAAATGTCTTTCGGTTTGTAGACAAACTGGCTGCAAATTATTTTGATGTAATTTTATACACAATGACCCCTCAACAACCTACCGTCATTTTGTCTTCGTGAGGACGATTGTTTAACATTAGAACGGATTTTTGTATTCCTTGTGCTATATCTAGTCGTTCGAGTGTTTTGACTAGACATATTCAAAGCCTAACACGTCCGTTTCTAAGTTTTTTCATGAATATTCTGATTTGGGTAACATTAGGAAGCCATGTTGAAATTTATTCCCATTTGAGTGGCTGTTAATTTCGTCGCGTCACGTGACAGCATTTCACCAATAATTACACTACTTCCGGGTAAACACCTCAGGTGCACGTTTTTGCAAAGCATGACAGAACAAGAATGACAACAAAACATAGATGTGAACAAAATGAGCCACAATCTTGAATTTAACTTGAAAGAACAAGGCTATAATAGTTATTCAAGAACAATAACAAAAGAGGATAAGCAACTGTTGTCCGCCGTACGTTTATTTTTTTTTTGTTTCCAATCCAAGGCTTCTTTTTGTACAGGCCCAATTGGGATAATATAGTGAAGTTATCCCAACTGGGATAAATGACCAGTTTTTCAAGCATTATTTTGAAATGGAGTTTTGGTGCATCACAAATCATTAAACAATTGAAAAGTTTATAATTTCAGGGATATGAAGATGTATTGCAACAGGGCTGTCAAGTTTTCAAAATGAAAATGCTTGTGATCTGGTAAAAAACGACAAAGATCAAAGGCGGCAAACTAAAGATCAAAGGAAAATGCCGCCGATTTGGTCCAAAAATGTGTGAGTCTCACGGCAATTGCATGAGACTTGACAGGCCTGTTGCAATAGTGTGTGAGATGCTGCGTTTTTGCGACAATTCATTTTAGTAATTGCAGCATCATTCAGTTAATATTGCTACAATCATACAAAATCGGACAAGGTATTGACGCAATGATTGCATTACATGACAAAACTTGATACTAAAATATACGAAAGATTAAATCTTCAGTACTAGTTGTTATATTTTCACAGAAAATGTTTTCAATATTTTTTACCCTGGGCCTGGTCAAAGAAAGATAACTGCAACTTAAAATAATAATTTGATTGTCAGAATTTTTTTCTGAGATTAAAAAAAATAAAGTTCCAAAAATATTTGAAATTGCATAACTACAGAGGGAACATACGTTATTGTATAAAAATGCTGGTCTTTCAGAAATGATAGAAAACATAGATTAATGGGAGCTGCATTGGTGGCCAAGTGGTTAACTCTCTATATGTTTTTGAAAATCAGAATAACAATTTGAAATACAGCTCATTGAATAACTTATCAGAAATCTTTGTGTTCAATTCTAAAAGTTTCATCCCGTTTTTGCTGTTCACATCATGTTTTTGTTGTTTAAAAAACAAAATTGAAAACTGGTGCAAATATGATTACGGGTAAATGAGCTGAAAATGGTACGGGTAAGGGTTATACATTTTAGGCACCAGGCCCCCCAAAAAAGTAGGTGAGTTTACTGTCACCAGACCCTACCTAATTTTTACCCCCCTACCCTAAAGTTTTTTTTAAGCATTTTCCATGAAGCACTGTTAAAGTCACAAAGCTGCTCTCATAGACTAAAGGTAAAAAAAAATAATTTCCTACCTACCGACCCTAATTTTTTTCAGCATGTGACAGTGGTATGTTATGGGTGAGTTTAATGACGTCTAAAATTTTCAAAGAAAAAGCATTAAAAAGACATCGAAAGTTTAGGCAATCAAGCATGCTAAACCAGACGTTGAAGGAAAATTCAGCTCATAGTACAACTAAAATATTGACATTTTTACCATTATAGCTCACTTTGGGAGCGTATTAGAGGTTTAAATCTTTAGCTCATTTGGTAACAAGCTGGCTTGTCACCGATGACTTTTATTGTTCCATCCTCGGTGAGGGATGTGGATCATGCTCTCTGGTTACACATTATAAGACATAAATTATGTTAAAAAAATAAAACATGCTTATTTCCTTTCCTGAAATCTTCAAAACTTCATTTTCAAACTACAATGAAATCACATTTTATTTTTTTCCATTTTCTGCAATGTTTTTAAATACTTCCTGCACCAATTAAGAGGGTTAAGGCACTGAACTTTATATCACAAGTTTGTCGCTGCTGTAGATTCAATTCTCACAAGTGACAATTTGGTTCTTGCTAAGTTATTTCAGCTTTGAATATTGGTATTCCTCCCAATCAAGCCTGGTGACCATCAATAGGCCAATGTTATCCAAAAGGTCTTAAAACTAAAAGCTCTATAAGTATTCAGAGATGGATCCAGAGAGAGGCATAAGGACCTTCACTCTGGAGCGCACGCTGAAGTGCCCTCTTCCTGCGCCCCTCTATTTTCAGATCCTAGCTAGAACACTGAGGAGTGTACACACACCCTTTGTATGAAACTATGAAAATAGATGATACTCTACAAAATTCATAAAAATGTAGATTTATATTCAATATCTATCTTTTATGCCTATAACGGATCTACCCCTGATATTAGTAAAGATCAAGAGCCTATGAATGTTATTTGTTAATTTTAATATGTAAAATTAGTTGTGTAAATTTACTATAAAAATCATATGTATATAAAGCCTTTCTATACCTTATCTTTTGATATATAAGACTTAATTTGTGTCCTGTATTTAAGGACAGTACTCATAGTTCAAAGAGAATGGCATGCCAGGAGAACACATTTCATACATTGTCACATATGGCCACATACCCAATTAAAACATCCTTTCTTCTTTATATTCAATACTTAATAAGACATAAGACATATTTTATTTCCAATCATGGTCCCTAAAGGGGCAGGATCATTACAATGATTGATTATAGATAAATAACATAAAAACCAAAGTATTTGATCAATTGATTTGAAGAGTTTAAAATAAGAAGGTTTGGATAAGCATACAACTACATGAACCACATGGCCCTTTTAAAGGTACATGCAATATTTTCTTACATGAAATACATGTATAATCGAAGGATATCTGTTTAATGGAAACCCAAGATTTACATTAATTTTGTTATGATCATAATTTTAAACAATAAAAATAATAATTTTTTTTTAGGTATTTTATGAGGCTGATGATGAAAACAAAGGATATTTATCAAGGGAAGATATAAAAGTAGCTGTGGCAGAACTCTTTGGCTATAAACCATCTAAGGTTATGTACTTTTTATTTAAGTCATGCAGTTTTTATCAAATTAGTGTGCATGATATAATAAACTTACCTTTTATTTATAAATTAGCCATTTCTCAATATCAATAATATCTCTTACATTTCTGATCTTTTGTTTCTGTGCATCGCCTGGCATAGAAAATTCATCCTGAAATTTTAAGTTAGGTGTCAGATCCTGTTGTTTCATTATTATTCATGGGATATCACTTGTTGTGGTTTTTGTGGGTGGCCTTCACCCACAAAATTGATACCCAGCGCAAAGGAAATTTATCATTGATCTGTATTTTTCAAGACTTCAGAACAATGTATTTTAGAATCAATAAACCGATCCATTTTCATCAAACCAGGAAAATTGGTACCCACGAAAATAAAGGAATCCACAGTATACATTTTATTAAGACCATGGGCCAATTGCAGAATCGCGAGCAGCACCTACTGGCCTTGTTGAAGGCTGCTGGCGGTTGTCAATTGTGGTTTTTCTGAATCGCCGCTTGATTGTGGGCTGCGTAGCGTACACTTATTCCACATCTCATTATTTCTATGTTCAAACCTATATTTACAAAATATATTTCTCCCAAGTTCATAGACCCGGCTACAGAGACTTACAAACGTTCAATTCATCTGAACGAAATAGTTTTATTCTCTACTTACAGTTGGAAACTGACCAGTTAATGACAAAATATGGAGAAGATATAGAAGGAAAGAGATGTAAGAAGAAGATAATGAGATATAGTATTTGACACACGACCTGCATATATTAACGCCAATTTAAAAACTACAATGAAAAACACCTGGCAGCCTTCATTGTGACCCATGTTCACTGCTTAACATTTTGCAATTGGCCCTAGATGTAAAATATAAAATGTGTATGATTCAAAACTTATATAAAAAATGTCAAAAGAAAAATGTCATAGATGTTCACAATGACAATTAATTATTTGTCTTTTCTTATCAGTGTGTTGATGGAGACATGGAGATAAAAGTTTTCAGTCTGCTATTTTTTGTATTACATGAAGTGCATTCAATCAACTTTCCATATTCAGATATCTTAATGATTATTTCTTTCCTTTTGAGAAAACATGTTTTTATACCCCTGCTTGTAAGAGAGGGGGCTATATTACAATCACCTTGTCTGTCTATCCGTCCGTCCGTCCATCTGTCGTCTGATTAAATTTCTCTGCTTCTACTGGATGGATTGGTTTCAAATTTGGTACACAGCTTCAGCATGATGAGTTATACAGTGTCTCCCCTTTCCAGGTCAGTCCATCATCTACTTCCTGTTTTCTGAGCCAACTTAGACTTTTAAGGGTAAAAAAATTGAAATGTGAAATTTTTCGTAACAGATTTCTTGGCTTCTACTGGATGGAATGGTTTCAAATTTGATACACAGCTTCAGCGTGATTAGTTATACCGTTCCTCCCTTTTCCAGGTCAGTCCATCATCTGCTTCCTGTTTTCCCAGCCGACTTAGACTTTTTATGGATCAAAAATATAAAAAAAATTTCGTAACAGATTTCTTTGCTTCTACGGGAGGGATTGATGTCAAATTTGGTATACAGCTTTAGCATTATGAGTTGTTCCGTGCCTCCTCTTTCCAGGTCAGTCGGTCATCTACTTTTTGTTTTCTGAATGGTTGAGTTGGAGTATGCTTAGCACGACTTAGTGCAACCCCTTGTTAGCCTTACAAGACACACAGTTTAACTAGTTTCTGCAATTTAAAAAAATATTAATGAACATATGCCAAACACAAAAAGTTCAGAATCGTGTAATGACGTGTACTGTACATTTAAATAGTTGTAATTGATTTTCTGATGAGACATGCAAAACTACTGTTAAAAAATAAAACACAATAATAATTTGAAGACAGAATTCTTATTTGCCAAAAAGTAAATTCCTACAAAAAATTCATTTTCATCATTTAAAATTTTCACATGTCAGACAAGCTGTCCACATCAAATCTTCATTTTATTTGACTACTTATATATTGCAGGTATAAAGTTAGGAAAGTATTTAGAGGCCATGTCAGAGAAGCTGTCCAAATCTGATTCAGATCAAGATATAAGACATACATTTATGGCTTTTGATTCACAATGTAAGTGGAAAGTATTAATCTATTTTTATACATTTAAGGAAAAACTGTCAAAAAGTTCGCCCCTCAATGAAATTTTTATCTCAGATACCAGCTACTGTTTGTGAAGGGGTGTAATCATTCAACATGCTGCTGTAAGCATATTTAAGTTTGAATCTTCCTACTTGTCTGTATATGATTTAACTATATAAAGAACAAAAACAAAAGAACAAATTGGTAAAATAAATTTACAGAGGAGCACTTGCATTATATTTCGGAAGATTTAATTTTGGAATTTTTTAGATTTCTACACATACTGGGTCTTATTTGGGGCTTAATAAAATCTGGTCAATGTTTTTAAAAATTGTATCTAATGTACCTGAGATATAAGTTGAAATGACCATAACTTCTGATAACAATCTTCCATTGTTTTTATAGGTAGAGGATTTCTCACCATTGAAGACTTCAAGAAAGCCATTAGTCTTGTGGCACCCCATTTACCTATTCATACAATAGATGTGGCATTTCGGTTTGTAACTTCACTTCTACACCAGAGTTACAGTACATTCTTATTTTACATAAAAAATGATTTATTCAACAATTCAAAACTAAAAAAAAGAATTGGAAGTCAGTTAAGGCAATAATTGGTAAAGAAGTCACTCTTAAAATAAACTTGAGAAATATATTGAAATTCTTTATGGATTGATTAAAGGGTTAATATTTGGTTATGTAAATTTGGGGCCAATCATTGCCTTAATATCACCCTATTCTTTTCTTATTAAAAATATATACATATATTTTTCCAATGCATTCTATATATTTTTTTTCTCTCAGGACCAGGGTGCTGTTTCATAAAGCGGTTGCTAATTAACGTGCTTGTTATCCCATACAAATAAAATTAGCTTATGTGCACGTTAGGCTAAAGATCACTTTATGAAACGGCACCCAGGGCTAGTTTTGAAAAAGATCACAAAAGATCAAAGCAGGGTGCTAGTAGGAGTAACACATCAAAAATAAATTTGTGTAGGCTTTCCACCCATGAATCGCTCTTTGCATGATTCTTATAAAAAGTGGTAAAATGTACTTAAAATAAACATCATTGTTATTATTATTTTATGATATTCCTCCAGTGCATTCGGATTATTCAGAATTGTTAACAATGCATGGCACCTTTCATGGTCAGCCAGAATTGTTAACAATGCATGTCACCTTTCATGGTCAGCCAGAATTTCCTTTTCTCGGTTATTTATATTTGTCTCTATTATTCTACTCACACATTGAAATCATTATTGGGCTCTATTTTTCAGAGAACTTGACAGAGATGGTGATGGACGCATTAGTTATAAAGACTTTGAATTCATGGTCAAATACAACTTGACAGATCATATATGATATCATCATTGTATATGCTCCACCAAAATTGGTGTTTAACATTTGCAAGGAGTACTTGTTATCCAAGACTAAGTGTCAACAGTGGACCTGTGCCTCATTAACAGATTCCTGCAAGAAAAGATTAGCTGCACTTGAAACAATAACTTTCAAATATAGTTATGAATGTAGATCTATTTATTTATGTTTTACTCAATTGTTATAGTTTGAGTTTTTTATGAAACCATGAAAAAAAAAGATTTCTGTGATAAAAAAAATTAAATTTAAAATGAATTTAAATATTTTGTTGTTCCTTCAAATTAATGGCTGTTGGGCGATATGGATGTGGCAGTTGTAACCTATAGTTAAATAAAGAAATTGAGCAGTCGAACACTACAGCTAATCCCCTCGCCCCTAACATTAAAATATATGTCAAGGTGACCTTTATCTGGAACAGATGTCAAATACTACCCAAGATATACCCACTTCTCAATTATCATTCCTCTACTAATGGAATTGCCAAGATATGCACCTTAAACATAACTTTAACCCGAGTCATTCATGCAGAAAATTTAGGTCAAGGTGACCTTATTTTAGTATGGATGCTGATTACTATCCAAGATGTACCCACTGGCCCAATTTAATCTTTTGTAGCTGAGATATGGACCTTAAGCAAAACTTTAACATGAATCATTCATCAGGAAAATGTAGGTCAAGGTGACCTAATTCTGATACAGATGTTGGTTACTATCTAAGATATTCACACTGACCCAACATCATTTCTCTATCACTTGCAGTTGCTGAGATATAGACCTAAACCAAAACTTTAACCAGAGTTGTTCATGCAGAAAATGAAGGTCAAGGTGACCCTACTTTTGTACAGATGTTCAGTGGCGGATCCAGAAATTCTGAAAAGAGGGGGCCCGCTTTGGTCACGCTTCAATGATTTCCTATATATTCAACCAAAATTTTCTGCCAAAAGGGGAGGCCCAGGCCCCCCTGGATCCGCCTATGATGTTGGTTACTATCCAAGATGTTCACACTGACCTAACATCATTTCTCTTCCACTAAAGTTGCTGAGATATGGACCTGAATAAAAACTTTAACCCGAGTCATTCATGCATAAAATGTAGGTCAAGGTCACTTTATTTTGGAACGGATGCTGGTTACTATCCAAGATATACCCACTGACCAAATATCTCTCTATCACTTGCATTTGCTGAGATATGTACCTTCACCTAACTTTAACCCAGGTCATTAATGCAGAAAATGTAGGTCAAGGTAACCTAATTTTGGTATTGATTCTGGTTACTTTCCAAGATGTACCCACTGACCCAATATCATCTCTCTATCACTTGCAGTTGCTAAAATATGGACCTTAACCAAAACTTAAACCTGAGTCATTCATGCGGAAAATGTAGGTCAAGAACACATAATTTTGGTACTGATGCTGCCCACCATCAAATATGTACCCACTGATCAAAATATCATCCCTCTATGAAGTTTAGTTTCCAAGTTATTGACAAAACAAAAACCATTAGGTACCTACGAAACAAATGATAAATCCCCTCCCCAAATCCATTGGGCCCGGGGATAAAAAGAGGAGACTAATCCTGAAACATTTAAACATTCATATTTTCTGATAGAAGGCAACTTATATGAAACAAGATGACAAACAATTTATTAAACACTAGCAAAACAGAAGCAAGCAACACCTACAACTCTTGATTTAAAATAGAGAATGGACATGATTTCTTTTGTGTTGTGGTAGTAACCCTCACTACAGTCAATTCAATGCTTTCTGCACATCAGAAGTTATTTAAGTTTTACACATGTTTGCCAACAAGCAAATTATGTGTTCAATATGAATTACAAGCTTTCGTTTACCATTTCTATACTTCATATCAAACAAGAGTAAACAAGTATGGTCAGTACCTGTCAGCACCACGTCGAAACTCATTGAAAGTCCATCTAAACCTTTAGTTCTTGAAATAAGGACAAAAATGCTGGTCTTTGACAGGTGACAGGGTGAAGTCTAACCACCAAGAAGAATCTGTAGACAACTATATTAGTTCTTCCTGGTGGTATCTGTGTAGTCTTACACTATATCTGCTAAGCTGTTTGTATAGCTATTTGGCCTTGCAATGCATTTTGTACTGTTATACTTTGCTGTAATATTGACTTTGTGACTCAGAATTACTCAGTGTTTCTTTTCTTATTTCTTCCCCAACTTTGAACGTACATATCTGTCATTCTTGCACCTAAGCACTTTTACTACATGTAAACTGCTAGACAGGTTTTAATAAAACTTTACATGAAGAAAGTACATCATATGTAAATAAACTACTTGCAACTCCTCCTAAATTGCTTGATGGATTTTGATGAAACTTTAGATTAATGAAATCGGCAATATGGAAATGTGCATGAAGAAATGTCACTTGGCAGATATCAGTCAGGGGAGATCATTGGACTTTGTTCTTTGTAATATAGATTCCAATATGAAGCGTGGGAGGGTGTACCCTTTTGTAAGCTCGCTCACCGTATTTCTTGTTTCTGTTGTCATTTAGCAACAGTTTCTTCCTTTTGTTTGGAACTTTTATTCTTTATTTTTGAGCTTACTTTCTAGCTTCCGTGAGTCATTATTTTGATGGTTAATTATTTCTTTTCTAGACAATGTTCATTCAAACATGTAATGTCTAATGCCTAATGCCCGGGGCCTAATGTATCAAGTACCAAGTAGTATGTTGATTATTCTCCGCCAAAGATGAACCGATATAGAAGAAAATGAGATGTGGAATAAGTGTACGCGACACAACCTACATTATAAACGTATATTTTAAATATCCACAATGGATACAGCCAGCAGCCTTCAATGTCACGGACCAGCGGTCGCTGCTCGCTGTTTTTCAATTGCACGTTCAATTGGCCCCTGGATTGAAAATAAAATACATATGATTCAAGCCCAATCCCAAAGTGCAATGAAAGAACCTCTTCTTGACAAAAAAAAAAACAATTAACATAAATTCGACTAAATACAAACATTATCTTTGATAAAGATTCCTGGCTTTGGACAGACACATTAAAATGTGGCGGGGTTAAACTAGTTTTTTTGGCGCCAACCTTCCCCCTATTGATAATCAATAACAAAGCACAAACTAACACACTAAAGTCTGTATGTCTAATTATTTTATGCATTTTCTAGCTAACTATCCTACATACATTTCTCACTGTTCTTTTATTTAGTGTATATTTAGATATATACTTATAGTATGGAAGATTTGTTAATTATGTTTTAGCACTTATATGCAATTACAGGAAATATGCAAATATGGAAATTGCCTTCAATATTCTTTCTTAGTTTTTTTTCAAATTTGCAAATTTTATTGTTATAATTTTTTTAGGTCCATTTAAGATATTTTTATTTTGTTCAATAAAAATTGGAGTTACTTTTTTTAAACAAAAACCAGGCCCTCCCCCACCATAAGAAATGGTTAGTGCCTTATGGTGTCAGAAGAGTTAACGTTTTAAAATGTTCACGGACGACGGATGCCGAGTGATGACAATAGCTCACATGTCCCAGCCTTCGGGTCATGTGAGCTAAATAGGGGGACCACACTGACTGGCTAAGAAGGGGGGCACTTTGGGCATTTTTTGTCAAAAGGGGAGCCTGAGCCACCCTCTGGATCCGCCCTTGTAAAGAATAAAAAGTTTTAAAAGCAGAGAACAGAAAACTAACAACAAAACAAAAAGCCATGTATTTGGAAGTACAGCAGCTAGCGAATGGCAGAATATCTTCTAATTTGAAGTTATTATTGATTTACAGTCAGCTAACTCATCTTGTAAAACTTATATTGTATACAATAGCAGCTACATATGCAAAGGACATTTTGCCTTCAGCCTAAAAAAATATAACATTTAAAAAACATTTTCTAGTTTGAAGTTAATAGATACACCGAGAAATAACTCCTGTAAAGTGTTTATGATTTCAATCAAATCGCCTCGAAAATCTAGCAGTTACAGAAAAAAATACAATTTTTTTTTAAATGTTAAGGTAATTTTTCCTCTGAAACTATTCGTAATCGTCTTTGCTAAGTACTTGAAGGTGAGAAGTTTTGATTTCATTTCTACCGGTAGTTTTTTTTTAATGTTTAATTTTCTTGTGTCAGCTGCGTGTCATCACATACTAAACTTTGTGTTAGAATATTTCAATATTATTAGTCTAACTAATGTTTTCAAGATAATGTCGCATGATTGACGAACGGGAATTTTCAAATTTCTTATAAAGATATCAAAGAAGGACTTGCTGCAGACATAGACCTGTATATTAAATATAAGGTCTATGCTGCAGATTTCAGTTGTTTCCAGTGTTGGTCTATACTGTTTTTGTGCATGGTATCCAGAATGTATATATATATCTATTCACATATTGTCATCGCCCGATCAGTAAGCTCATGTAACCCCCGATGTAACCACACCTGGAAGGCCTCACTTGGAGGAGTTCACGAGAATGAGCAAAACCTACCAGGATTCATGTAGATTTGGTTTCGGTAAGGCATTTAATTAAATGGGATTTGTTTTTTCCAGTGAAGAAAAAAAGTAAACTAGTTGGGATTTTGTTTTGTATCGGTTTTCTGTTTGTGATTTAAATTATCGTATTGAAACACAAATATTTACCAAAACCTTTTTTACGTGAACTCACCTTACTAGGGGTGGTAACGCGAAATGATATCCGGACTAATATTTTATTTTGAATGTTGGCGGTTTCATTACTTTTTATGATGCTTGTATTTACCATTCACTGATAAACACACTACTTTTATGACAGGATGTTATTATTATTAAACCCGGAAAAATAGATGCACATCTCTTGTAAGATTATCACTGTTAAAAAACTAGTCAATAATACATTTTTTCAAAATACTTAGAATATAGATATCAGACGGTATGTTTAATTCATGCACAGCAGCATGGTGACAGATGATCGTTGATACAATTTTAAAAGGTCAACAACTTGTCAACCAGGCATGCATGATTTAATGTGTAATGCAGGTTTGGTTTTTTTTCAAGTTGAGTATATGCTGGCCTGGGCAACAAATATTATGGCATATGTTTTTTTTTTCTTATTTACGGGATGCAAACTGCAGACTACGAATGCATTAACTAGGATTATATTACCCATGCTTGTAAATGGAAGTTAACTTAAATAAATGTCAGGTATATATTGTTGGTTTATTTCTTAAAATAGTTATCCAAGCAATTTACACTATCAACAGGTATTTCAATTTAACTGGGCTACCATTCTAATCTATGACCCTATTTTTCAGGACCCTGACTTGAGTGTGTGATGGCTGACTGTGGGTGGTTGTGGAGCATCTTATGGGCCGTTATTCTCCTAGTATTTGGATGGCCTATAGGATTTATTTGTGCCATGTTTTACTGTCTACTTAGTCCATTTGCTGCTTGTTGTAGAGGGTGTATGGAACTTATAAACTTGTTAGAAAGAGGAGTTAAACTACCAATGACTTGTGCAGAAAATATGGTTAGAGGGAAATCTATGTGTTAGTGTGAAAGCCTGATTCTGTTGAGACTATCTGTCAGATCTTAGCCTATGTTATTCAATCCCATCAAGTTTTAACTTTTATCTTTTATATAGAATATACCGGTATTCATTACAGATGCTTGTTGAAACTGAACATGTTGTTATGAATGTTAATTTTTTAGTGTATAATTTGTAAATGTATACCAGTGGTGAATGTTTGTTAGAATGGAGATCTGTTATACACCTTCATGAAATAATGATCGTGAGCAGTTGCATATATCAACTTCATATCATAAAGACATATTTATAATTTTATTTTTACTTTTAAATGTACATCTATTCTAATCTGAGAAACAATAACAATAAAAAAAATAAAAAAAACTTTTTTGTGCTTTGTATAAGATTGAGCCATTTAAAAAAAATTCAGTTGTTTTTGGAGATTTTACAAACACTTGTGGCCATAACAAAATAATTCCTAGTTTCTCACCCATATTTCTTGAAAATTGGGGATGGGTGGACAAATTTTGATTTTTTATCCATGTTGATAACAATTTTGCTGCCAATTTTAAAGGAAAATTAACAGAATTTGCCAAAGTATCAACAACAACAAAATCAGGGGGCCGAAAAAATTGAGCAGTCTAGGATTTTTTTTTTATATTGGCCTATTCTTCATCCGTTTGTTATCTAAACTGAAGAAGATAATGCATTATAAACTAATAAACAGTGAATATTCCCATCCACTTGAATTGGAAGCACAAGTTAAAATTTTCAGTTTGCAATGTGTAAAATTGAGTCCTCTGGATCATAATCAATTTTTAAAAATTGCTGACTAATACAATACTACCTGTATACAAAGTTTTATCAAGCTAAGACTTGTCATAAGATTACAGTAAGTGTCAGTCAGGCTACCACTTGTGCTGGAAAAGCCTGTATATGATTTCACTTTCTTCAACATGTCAATTGTATCTTCTCATATGTTTTTTTACTGTAAACATATACCTGCTGGTCCTGTATGTTTGAGTAACCTAGGATCTACAGTTTGTTATACATCACCATCCTGTCAAATTGTTCTCTTGTAAGATATTTGAGAAAAGCTTGACAGAAATTTGTATGGACGGACACGAGTAAAACAAGATGCCATCCGACATGTTGTTGCAGGGACTAAAACAAGATGCCATCTGACATGTTGTTGCAGGGACTAAAAGAAGATGCCATCTGACATGTTTTTGCAGGGACTAAAACAACAAGGGGTTGCACTAAGTCGTGCTAAGCATACCCCCACTCGGCCATTCAGAAAACAGGAAGTAGATGCCCGACTGACCTGGAAAGGGGAGGCACGTTACAACTCATCATGCTAAAGCTGTATACCAAATTTGAAATCAATCCCTTCTCTAGAAGCCGAAAAATCTGTTACGAAAAATTGTCTATTTTTGACCCATAAAAAGTCTAAGTCAGCTCGGAAAACAGGAAGTAGGTGATGGACTGACCTGGAAAGGGGAGGCACGGTATAACTAATCATGCTGAAGCTGTGTGCCAAATTTGAAACCAATCCATCCAGTAGAAGCCGAGAAATCTATTCAAAACATTTCACTTTTCAAATTTTTAACCCTTAAAAGTCTAAGTCGGCTCGAAAAACAGGAAGTAGATGATGGACTGACCTGGAAAGGGGAGGCACGGTATAACTCATCATGCTAAAGCTGCGTACCAAATTTGAAACCAATCCATCCAGTAGAAACTGAGAAATCTGTTACGAAAAATTTCGCATTTCAAATTTTTTTTCCCCTAAAAAAGTCTAAGTCGGCTTGGAAAACAGGAAGTAGATGATGGACTGACCTGGAAAGGGTAGGCATAGTATCACTCATCATGCTGAAGCTGTGTACCAAATTTGAAACCAATCCATCCAGTAGAAGCAGAGAAATTGAACCGGACGGACAGACGGACGGACGGACGGACGGACGGACAAGGTGATTGCAATATAGCCCCCTCTCTTACGAGTGGGGGTATAATATTGCCATCTGACATGTTGTTGCAGGGACTAAAACAAGATGCCATCTTACATGTTGTTGCAGGGGCATACCAAATCGGTACTGTAGACATGTTGTTGCAGGGACATACCAAATCGGTACTGTAGACTTGTCGCAGATGGACACAATACAAATTCCCACAACATTGTAATCAATAAGGGCAATTGCATTGACCAACAAAGTGTTTCTTTTACCAAAACCAAACATGCATTAAATTGTTAACACTAAAGTGTGTCTTGCCTGCCTGCACTATCGGAATACCGAGTTCTTTAACTATTCATTTATTAATTCTCACCTGTTGGCATAATAACAAAATACATTGAAAGTTTACCTAGGCCTTGAGTTCTTGAGATCAGAGTCAAGATCATTTGGCAGGTGACTTTAAATAAAATTTACCTGTGGACCATAAAGTGATTCTAGATATCATAGTCATTGAGAAAGACAGAACACAAACAAAAGACAAATTTAACAGTCATTTAGTGTTAAAATGAGGTCAAGGTCAGATGACATGGTGATAAACCAAACCACCTTAATCTAATCCATCAATATCCAAAATATCAGATGCCTAGCTATAACGCTTTTCAAGAAATTCATTTTCCACAATACACCTACAATCAAAATTTGCAGCATGAAAAAACCTAAGTTCACAAAGTCATTAAAGCATGAAAATGGGATCGAGGTTACACATCATTTAAACAGTTGCGTAGACATTTACCCCACCTGTCTGTATATCAAATATCAGATACTTAGCTATAAAACTTTTCCACAAAACTCCTACACAGGAATTTACGGCATGAAAAAAGCCTATTAGTTCACAAAGTCACTAAAGTGCTAAAGTTGGGTCAAGGTCACATGGCATGGTGACAATTGAGTAAACCATTACCCCAAATATCTGTATTCCAAATATCAGATGCCTATCTATTATAATTTAAAGCAATTCACTGTCAACAAAAGTCATACAAAAGTTTTCGGCCTGAAAAAAAAAGAACCAAGAGTCACTTGAGTGTAAAAATGGGGTCAGGGTCACACGGCATGGTGACAGTTGCATAGAACGTTATCCTTAACTGTCTGTATATCATATATCAGATGCCTAGCTATTATGCTTTTCAAGCAATTCATTGTCCACAAAAGTAGATCGCCGCCACTGGAAAGTAATACCTATGTTGTTGCGGGCGAGATAGAATTTTCTTAAATTTTGTCTCAAGAAATATCTAAGTGCATATGTTTGAAAAATAAAATAAAAAGAATAGGTCACTGTGCTTAATTTTTGTAAAAAATTGATCAAAAATAATACAAATTTGGCTATTTTTGAATAGATTATATAGGGGGAAATGGTTTACATTAATTTTTTTTCAAATTATGCAGGATAGATTTTTGTTATATTTTGTCAAAACATCAATTTTGGTAAGTTCTTTGGAATAAAGGTATAAAATCATGGGGTCACCGTGCATTTTCAAAAGATACACATTGGAAACAAATTATCTCCCTTGAGAAAAAGTTAGGTTTTGTTTCAAACTTTCTTTTCTTCTCTAATTGATCAAAGTAACAATCTCGGTACAGTTAAATAGGAATAATTCTACCTTTTTTTAAATTGGGTAACATGCTCAGTGTAAGACCATTGTATTACCTTAAAATATCTAACTCCACCATTCAGAAAACAGAAAGAACTCTTGACTGACATTGAAAGGGCAGTAACAGTATAACTCATCCTGGGGTATAATAGAAAAACAAAACATACCAAGTTAGAGCACACAATACTAGTAATGCTGTAATAGGAAGAAAAACTAAATGTCTACCTAGGTCTGAAGTTCTTGAGACAAAAAGGTAAATAACGGTCAAGGTCATTGGGCAGGTGACAGAAATCCACCAGGAAGAATTTGTGGACCAACTATAATGGTTTGAGAAACATGCTTTTAACATAAAAACCTGAACACAACATTTACAGAGGCTTGTAAGTATAAAACATAAGATCAAAGTCATATGCCATGGTGACAGATGCATGGAACTAAACATAATGTATATCAGATACCATTTGAATTCATAGCCAATTTATTTTATTTCATTACATATCTGAGATAACAAGGACGGAATTCCTGGGTCCCCTGCCGCTCGTTAAACAGGTAGTAGGTAAGCAACAGACCTGGAAAGTGGAAACACATCCCACCATACGAGACCACATCCTGAAGCTGCATACCAAACAAGGGGTTGCACTAAGTCGTGCTAAGCATACCCCCACTCGACCATTCAGAAAACAGGAAATAGATGACAGACTGACCTGGAAAGGGGAGGCACGATACAACTCATCATGCTAAAGCTGTATACCAAATTTGAAATTAATCCCTTAAGTAGAAATTGAGAAATCTGTTCATTTTTTACCCTTAAAATAGTCTAAGTTGGCTCGGAAAACAGGAAGTAGATGACCAACTGACCTGAAAAGGGGAGGCACGGTACAACTCATCATGCAGAATCTGTGTACCAAATTATAAATCAATCCCTTCAGTAGAAGCTAAGAAATCTGTTATGATAATGTTTCCATTTTTGACCCTTAAAATAGTCTAAGTCGGCTCGAAAAACAGGAAGTATATGACCGACTGACCTGAAAAGGGGAGGCACGGTACAACTCATCTTGCTGAACATGTATACCAAATTTAAAATCAATCCCTTCAGTAGAAGCTGAGAAAACTGTTACGAAAAATTTCCCATTTTTGACCCTTAAAATAGTCTAAGTCGGCTCGAAAAACAGGAAGTATATGACCGACTGACCTGAAAAGGGGAGGCACGGTACAACTCATCATGCTGAACCTGTATACTAAATTTAAAATCAATCCCTTCAGTAGAAGCTGAGAAAACTGTTACGAAAAATTTCCCATTTTTTACCCTTAAAATAGTCTAAGTCGGCTCGGAAAACAGGAAGTAGATCATGGACTGACCTGAAAAGTGGAGGAAATGTACATTGCATCATGCTTAAGCTGTCTACCAAATTTGAAATCAATCCCTTCAATAGAAGCCGAGATATTGTACCGGACGGACAGACGGACGGACAAGGTGATTGCAATATAGCCCCCTCTCTTACGAGTGGGGGTATAATATCAAAAGCCTAGGATTAATAGTAGCTGAGATGTCTGTTATAAAAATGTGTGACTGAAGCACAGATGCCCGGCATTTCTATGCCCCCCGCTCTGCATTGCGACAGGACAATAAAACTTTTGAAATCTTTTTTCATCCTTGCAAAATAAAACCAAACAAGGGGTTGCACTAAGTCATGCTAAGCATATCCCCAATCGGCCATTCAGAAAACAGGAAGTAGATGACCGACTGACATGGAAAGGGGAGGCACGATACAACTCATCATGCTAAAGCTGTATACCAAATTTGAAATTAATCCCTTAAGTAGAAATTGAGAAATCTGTTCATTTTTTACCCTTAAAATAGTCTAAGTTGGCTCGGAAAACAGGAAGTAGATGACCAACTGACCTGAAAAGGGGAGGCACGGTACAACTCATCATGCAGAATCTGTGTACCAAATTATAAATCAATCCCTTCAGTAGAAGCTAAGAAATCTGTTATGATAATGTTTCCATTTTTGACCCTTAAAATAGTCTAAGTCGGCTCGAAAAACAGGAAGTATATGACCGACTGACCTGAAAAGGGGAGGCACGGTACAACTCATCTTGCTGAACATGTATACCAAATTTAAAATCAATCCCTTCAGTAGAAGCTGAGAAAACTGTTACGAAAAATTTCCCATTTTTGACCCTTAAAATAGTCTAAGTCAGCTCGAAAAACAGGAAGTATATGACCGACTGACCTGAAAAGGGGAGGCACGGTACAACTCATCATGCTGAACCTGTATACTAAATTTAAAATCAATCCCTTCAGTAGAAGCTGAGAAAACTGTTACGAAAAATTTCCCATTTTTTACCCTTAAAATAGTCTAAGTCGGCTCGGAAAACAGGAAGTAGATCATGGACTGACCTGAAAAGTGGAGGAAATGTACATTGCATCATGCTTAAGCTGTCTACCAAATTTGAAATCAATCCCTTCAATAGAAGCCGAGATATTGTACCGGACGGACAGATGGACGGACAAGGTGATTGCAATATAGCCCCCTCTCTTACGAGTGGGGGTATAATATCAAAAGCCTAGGATTAATAGTAGCTGAGATGTCTGTTATAAAAATGTGTGACTGAAGCACAGATGCCCGGCATTTCTATGCCCCCCGCTCTGCATTGCGACAGGACAATAAAACTTTTGAAATCTTTTTTCATCCTTGCAAAATAAAACCAAACAAGGGGTTGCACTAAGTCATGCTAAGCATATCCCCAATCGGCCATTCAGAAAACAGGAAGTAGATGACCGACTGACATGGAAAGGGGAGGCACGATACAACTCATCATGCTAAAGCTGTATACCAAATTTGAAATCAATCTCTTCTCTAGAAGCTGAGAAATCTGTTACGAAAAATTGTCTATTTTTGACCCATAAAAAGTCTAAGTCAGCTCACAAAACAGGAAGTAGATGATGGGCAGACCTGGAAAGGGGAGGCACGGTATAACTTATCATGCTGAAGCTGTGTACCAAATTTGAAACCAATCCATCCAGTAGAAGCCATGAAATCTGTTACGAAAAATTTCACTTTTCAAATTTTTTACCCTAAAAAGTCTAAGTCGGCTCGAAAAACAGGAAGTAGATGATGGACTGACCTGGAAAGAGGAGGCACAGTATAACTCATCATGCTGAAGCTGTGTACCAAATTTGAAACCAATCCATCCAGTAGAAGCCGATAAATCTGTTACGAAAAATTTCACATTTCAATTTCTTTTTCCCCTAAAAAAGTCTAAGTCGGCTTGGAAAACAGGAAGTAGATGATGGACTGACCTGGAAAGGGAAGGCATAGTATAACTCATCATGCTGAAGCTGTGTACCAAATTTGAAACCAATCCATCCAGTAGAAGCAGAGAAATTGAACCGGACGGACAGACGGACGGACGGACAAGGTGATTGCAATATAGCCCCCTCTCTTACGAGTGGGGGTATAAATACAAACAAGGATCAACATAATCATATTCTAGATAGATTAGACTGGTATAATAAACAGTTATATAATTTTATGAGAATATTCTTAATATTGACATATCTGGTTTGTTTCAAAACCAGTCATCAATTATAACGTCAGGTGAATTTTCAACAGCTGTCATATTTTTACAATAAAATTGATATTGATGCTTAAGGTAGATGGGGTGTCTTAAAGTTATCCATAGAATTTTCTTAAATTTTGACCACAGTTAGTCTTAGAATGGTACTTTAAATCTCAATAATAAAATTACAATTTCACCACAAGACTTTTTGTAGAAACGACTTTGAAAAATGGATGATTTCAGTACTTTTTTATATAGGATCAATAGGGAAAATTCAAATTTCTTTTAACTAAAAAAATCCACTCCATAGATTTTTCTTAAATTTGTAAAAATCTTAATTTTCAACAGGTTTTTAAATATACTAAATAAAAAATGAAGTTAAGGCCAAAAAAAAAATATCATTAGCTTCTCAGGCCCCACCGCGTCTCCCTAAAACCCGCCGCATTCGTTGTTTTTTATCATATATAAAAAATCCAAAAAAAATCGGCAGTTCCACGTCCCGCCCGGAAATTTTTCGCGTCTGTTTCCGTTACCGGTAAAATTTATGATTGCGATCTTAATAAACGAAACGTTTTCATGAACACGCTTTAGCACGTTGCGTGGTGATTTAAATCTACATAGTTTTTTTTCTTCCGCCTCATGGCATCGTCTTTGGTGTCATGTCAAGTCCTCTCGGGAGGAAAAACAATAATACCGTGGACAATTCATTGCGATTATATGACAGAGAGTACGCTTGGGGATTTGTTATTTTTGTTTTATATACCAGTATAAAGAACATGCAAAAAAAAAAAAAAAAAGGAGCCGCCCTGCCTCGTCAAAAAATTTTAAAAATGGCCTGAGAAGCAACAATTTTTTTAAGAAAAAAACAAAGAAAATAAAAAAAAGGTTCCGCCCTGCGTCATCAAAAAATTTGAAAAGTGGCCTGAGAAGCTAATGATTTTTTTTATGTGGCCTAACCATCAAAATTTTTTGAAAGTTTTTTCCCTTTTATCTTCATACAAATTATCTCCCCTTAAAAGAACGGGAAAATATTGAAATTCGCGAAGAAAGTGTATTTAATCCAAATTTTTGTTGTAATTACCAATTTTGATGTTTACCTTGCCCAAAAGAAATCAATTTGAATAACAAGCATTATAAATTCTTAAGTTTTGATAGATTTGCAAAAAAGATGCTCAGTAATAGACACCCCATCTACGACACCCCATCTACCTTAAATACAATCAGTTGTTCAGATGGACCTACATTCAAATCTTACATGGATTAGCCACAACAAGAAAAGATACATGTATCACTGACTGTTTGATTTATTTTTTATAAGTACATCTTTCTTTTTCAATAAATCAAGTCAAAATAATAGCATGAAGCATTTTACTGCAAAAAAAAACTTTTACATGTTTTAGTAAAGTTGAAAAATTTGAAGAAATGCATTTAAAACATGTAAAATGTAGGAACTTTGTCTTTTTGATTTCCTGTCAAGTGTCAAACATTATTCACATTTTTTTGACAAAACACCAAATTAATGAATAAGTTGGTTAAAAAAGTTGTTTTAATAGCTTTTGTGGTCTTCAAGAAATTATAATACAAAATCACTCATTTGCATATGCTAGATATTATAAGATTTCGGCACTTTGCAAATGTTCTCAAATATACAGGTCTATGATGTAAATTACACAAAACATCACAAAAAAGCTCAATAAACAAACACAAAAATACCTTTGTTACATGGGTATTAAAGATAAACATGAAAACAATTATACACAAAGATAACATTACAAATAAAGGGAAAACACAAAAAAAATGAAGTTCTAAAATCATTAAAAGTTAAACAAGTGAATCATTTTGAAAAAGAACCAAGTTAACCAAAAAATTTTATCGTAAAAAAAATAATTAGAGGGCAATCATTGTCCATGCAACTCATTTTAATATTTTTGGGGGGATCTAAATGAACAATTTATCTTGCGTGTAGGTTTTAGTCTGATAATGAAATATTGTACTGTTTACTTGTCAGACCAAACTAAGAATTTTCTTCAGTTTATAAAAAGCTCTACTTTTAATGAAATTAGTACGTTATTACTAGAAATCCACCTTTAGCATTCTTTTCATAGTCTTTGTACTCTTTTCCATTCATATCAAGTCAAACAAAAAGTATATTGTTCCTGTTTGAAAAAGACTAATGCATATATTGTGCAAGAAATAAAAAAAACGAAAACTATCACTTTTCATACTAAATGCTTGTTTAAAAAGTGCAACAATTTAAAAGCTATTTGATAACTCTACTTAAAAATATTTTCAGATAATACAAATAGAACACCACTTTCAGATGAGTTTACATACATAAACAATTAAAAACATAGGAGTATTTTTAAAATCTTTTAGATTTATGTAAAATGCATGTTAAAACATTCAAAATCAAATTAAATCATTTTTCTTGAAGGTTCAAATACATGTATAGAAAAAAATCACTAAAAATTAGAACATACAAGGCACCAAGTGTAAAACAAATTAAATGTTTTAAAAATCTTAACTCATCATGAATCAGATATTGCATCTAATATTTCATTTCTATATACTAGACAGACAATTACACACATTCTAACACATAAATGTAATATGAGGAAAGTCTCAATAAATATAGATTGAGTGATAGAAAGAAGGACAGGATGAAAATGTCAGATGTCAACATAAAATATATATAACATAAAACAGGTGTATATAATGTATTCAGCTAAAATCAACATGTCCTGCTGCCAGTTATTTTCTTCTAAAAGCACCAATCGGAGTCAATACTTTCATGTCTTTTCGAACGCTTCTCTAAGATGTTATTCCCCTTCTTGCCATCTCATTCATACTTTTAATGTCACTTCTTTTGTTCATAGCAGAAATTCTCCTTTCTTCCCTGCAATGAAAATGGGTTATTGTGATTCTAATTTAAGTGGATGAACAATAATAAGGGTTATTATGCCCTTTACATTGCACACAGGTCATTAAGAATGGTCAAATCTAACTTGGTTTCGAAATAAATGTGATGATTGATACAATGAAACAAATTATTTAAGTATTTTAAAATCTAAATCAATTTCTCAGGTAGATTTTTAAAATTAGAATAAAAACCTATAAATTACAATTTTAACCCATATTTACTGCTCTGAATGGAAGATCTTGTATTAAATCAAAGTAAACAATTTTATGACTACAGATTTATCAATTGTTATAAATTCCAGCAATTGCTGCATACAAAATCTGCTCCTTTTTTATTCTGTTTTGATACACTTTGAATGATCAGAAAGCAACAGAAAAGTATCTAGAACAGAAACTATTAACCCTTACCATGCGGCTCCCGTCTTTAGACGGGATTGATGACGTCGTTCTCAGTGCGGGTCCCGTCTATAGACGGGTTTGAGCGCATTTCATTACAAAACGGTCTAAGACTGTTCTGTGTCTTTCATATTGATTATTATTGATATGAACCCATTTAAGTATGATTGTAGATTACTTTTTGATCCAATTATGATCAGTCGACAGTCTTCCTAAAGTTTTATTTACGATTACAAACGTGGAAAACCCCTTTGTGTGACACATTTTTTTCTAAAAATAACCACAAATAAATCAATCAATGTTTTGTAAAAAATCGCCCATCTTTTTAAATTCTGATAACAGAAAACTAAAGAATATTAATTTATATTATTGAAAACAACAAGTTTCAGGTGGTTTTAAATGTTTTTTACGAAAAATCGCTGCGCAAATTAGTTTTATTTTTCCCCCGCAAGGTTATTTCCCTTTCCACATGAGTCATGAATCTAAAAATAGTGAAAGCCTCGTAAAACAACTTTCTTTTAAAATAAAAACATATTTAACTTTTAAAAGGGTATTTTACTAATATCTAAAATCAAAATTAAACTAATTCATCGTTTTGTGGTCTTAAAATACGTTTTTAAAAATCATTTTCAATCAACCGGGAAATGGAGATTACTAAAAATGAGGCGTTCCGAAAGAAGATCAACAATGGACACACAGACAGCGATTTTCAGCAGAAATAAATCTTGATTCCCACGACTACTAGTAAAGTTTTGAATAGCATAATAAATAAATAGGGTTTTCTTGGTATAGAATATAAGATTGGTAATGTCGAAATATGTTGTCATTGGCTAAACTTTGCAAAAACCGACTCGCATTTAGGGTATTTAGCCGGAAGTAAAACGTGACTTGCACCGGTAGATAATATTTTTCGTGTCGTCTGCTTTCTATATAAAAATCGTGTTTATTACTAATATTTAACATAAAGGCAACCAAACATGATAAATATTTGTTACTATTAAATATTTTTTTCGACGTTTTCTTCATCATTTTCACTGTCTGTCCACTGAAATCTTTAAAAAGGGGGGTGGTTGATTTTCTTTCATTCTATCATGGCCTCTGCCATGGCTTCTGATGATCAAAACATATACGAAATATTTGCTGACACTGACAGTGAAAATGAAGAGCAATTTGAAGGATTTTCAGATGAAAGTGACAATGACGAGAACAATACTAATTTAAATGATAGAAATGACTTGTTTGATGCTGACAACTGGACAAATGGTAGACGTCCCGCTCTTCATGAAACACCCCAGTTTTCCCAAAATCCTGGCAGGAGGCCACACATTCCTGACAATGCAACTCCTTTGCAATATTTCAACCTATTTGTCAATGATAATGATTTTGATGAAATGGCCACTGAAACAATAGAAGAAAATGAGATGTGGAATAAGTGTACGCGACACAACCTACATTATAAACGTATATTTTAAATATCCACAATGGAAAACAGCCAGCAGCCTTCAATGTGACCAGCGGTCGCTGCTCGCTGTTTTTCAATTGGCCCCTGGATTGAAAATAAAATACATATGATTCAAGCCCAATCCCAAAGTGCATTGAAAGACCCTCTTCTTGACAAAAAACAATTAACAAAAATTCGACTAAATACAAACATAAGCTTTGATAAAGATTCCTGGCTTAGGACAGGCACATTAAAATGTGGCGGGGTTAAACTAGTTTTTTGGCGCCAACCTTCCCCCTAATGATAATCAATAACAAAGCACAAACTAACACACAGTAAAAATCAAATCGATAGAAGTTCAATTCAACAAGAGAGTATCTGAGACAAAAGGACAACAGGTAATTAACGGGACGTAAAGATACTCTCTTGAGAACACTCGAAGTTACTGACAGCTAGCTAAGAAGCATCCATCGACTGATGTAAAAAAATCAAGTATGTCGATTTTAAATCCGACACAACACGTCAAACACTTGATTTGATGATGCATCATCACACAAAACCGACACACTTGACCGCTGTAATGCTCAAAAATGACATAAGTATAAAAAGGCAATTAACATTTTAAAGTAAGTATCAAATTATCAATATTTTTACCAAAGAAGACTAAATTCAAAGATTTTACTAAAATATCCATTTCATAACCTTTATTTAATATGCAAGCCAGTATCTAAATGCCAACCAAAACCTTAAGCAGCATTCCAGATTTCGCAAGTGGGTGGACACCACAGCTGCTGAGCTGAAACGCTACTTAGCCCTAATTTTTGCTATGGGTCTCATCTCACAGTCAGACATCAATGAATACTGGAGCACTGATCCTGTTACCTCAACTCCCTTTTTCCCTGCTACAATGTCCCGTGACCGTTTCCTGCTTATAACCTCATTTTTCCACTTGGCTGACAATGACCTATATATACCGCGTGCACAGCAAGGACACAACCCTTTGTTTAAACTTGGCTCTCTTTATGCAAATGTCAATAACCGGCTTTATTCCACGTACACACCAAACAAATGCATTTCTTTGGATGAAGGTATGATTCCGTGGCGAGGTAATCTCTCTTTTAAAGTGTATAGCCCTGACAAACCAGTTAAGTACGGAATAAAGGTTTATATGTTGTCGGACTCCACCAATGGCTATGTATCCAAATTTAAATTGTACACGGGAAAGTCTCAAGTCGGCCCAAGTGTCTATGGAGCAACTTATGACCTCGTGATGGACCTTTTAAGGGGGTTATTTCTTAAAGGATATAGTCTATATTGTGACAATTACTATTCCTCCCCACAACTGTTTTGGGACTTGTATGAACTAGGCACTACTGCTACTGGAACTGTACGTGTTAATCGCCGTGGTATTCCTCAAGGTTTAAAAGATAAAAAGTTAAACAATCGTGGTGATAATGCAGTAATGAACAATGGACCTCTTGAATGTTTGAAATTTCAAGATGGAAAGCCTGTGTACATGCTATCAACCATACATGGATCTGATCTATCAGCCTCACGTCGTAGAGATGTTGTCACCGATGCTAACATAATGAAGCCGGACATGGTGTTAAAGTATAATAAATACATGGGTGGAGTTGATAGATCAGATCAAATGATTGCATATACTAACAATATAGTAAAGTCATTTAAATGGTGGAAGAAGGTGATTTTTCATGTTCTGGCTGTTGCGGTGCTTGATTCCTACATCCTGTTTAAGTCTGACAATCCAAACTCTAATGTCACTCATAGGTCATTTAGAAAGAAACTGGTGAATGAACTTATTGAGAACAATCCAGTTGACAATGTTGTAAGGGTTGGCAGGCCAATTAAAACTCCGCAACAGTTAGAACGGTTAACAGGTCGGCACTTTGCCACTAAGATACATGGCTCAGGAAAGAAAAGCAATATTGCACGTTTGTGTAAAGTATGTAATGAGGCAGAGAGAAGCAGTGCAGACCTAAGTGCTAACAAAAGGAAGCGCCCAGGTCATGAGACTAGATTTGAATGTAAGGACTGCAATGTTTCTCTCTGTCTTGAGCCATGCTTCAAGTTCTTTCATACTTGCCAGGAATATTGTCTTGCTTACAAACGATGGAAAACTACCAATCAACCAGAGGAGGAAGAATAAACTTGAAAACAATTTGATGTATCAATTTTAATGCTCATGTAATACAATTCATCTTCCAAATGATTCGTTTTGAAATATTGGGCAATACTAGGGATAGAGCTCAGTGTTCCCCGCTTCTGAATGTTTTTGAAGATTCACATTTCTTACCTGCTACTCCTACACCACTTATATTTTAATGAAACTTTATACAATCTGGTTGTTATATTGTGAATTTTCATAAATATATATACATACAACAATTCAATTATAAAAGGAAAAAAAATACAACATTCATCATGTTCATCAATTGTTCATGACATTAGTTAACTAAGCTACTCGGGTAATATTCTAGTCTTCAGTATAAATGAAAAAATCTTGGCTAATTTTAGCATGTATCACACTTTCAACATAAGAATTTTGTATTGACAGTCACATGCTTGAAAACTTTTAAGTAACAAATCAATAAACAGGTTCTTATTTAAAAAAATACAAAAAAAAACCAAAAAAAAAACCCCAAAACTAACAATTGAATTTAAAAAACAAGAAGGAGGAAAGAGTTTTTTTCTCAAGTATAGTGAAGGTTTGAATGCATATATATAGGTAGTGTTGATTATCATTTGGTATGTATAAAATAATGTAAACTTATATGAATGTCGTCACTACAAAGTGAAAAAAGTCTTCAAATGAAGGAACAGCTGTCCAGGTTAATCATGAAAAAAATAGTTTTAAAGTAAGTATTAAAGTAAATAAAAAGATAGAATAGTTTATTATGCGGCATGGGTTTCATGATTATATACAGTATTTGCCATAAGCTGGTTATAAAAAATCTATATCATAGCAAAATGCACAATATTTAAATAAATTATCATGCAAAATCTTAAACTTTTTTCTCCAAAATTGAATAAACATGTAAATATATATAATTAGACAACTTTATAAAAAATGTAAAAAATTGATCTATATATACCTTCTTTTTCATATACGAAATGTTTAATTTGAGTGATTTCTCTGAGGTTAAAAGGTACAAATTATCTTTAAGGTGTCTAAAGAACATATATATAATGTTTCATTACATTAAAACAAGTAAGGGGTGCTATTATGGCTTGCAATTTAAGAAAAGTTACCAATTTTTAGAAAAAATGTGTGTTTCCAAGGCCATTACCATGGCAACGGTGTTACCATAGCAACCAATTTACTACAAAAATAACACATGGTATCTTTTAATCCTTTTCCCTAACTATTAAGGTTGTATGTCTTTTTTTGTTGTTTTTACAAAACATTGATTGGCAGATGTCAAATTTTATTGATTTTCTTAAAACAATTCAGCATACATATCTGAAAAACAAGTCAGCATGGTAAGGGTTAAAATAAAAATTACAATACTGTGAAAGGTAAAAAGTAATTTAAAAGCACACAAAAAGACAACTAAGAAAAAATATTATAGAGACACTTATTCTGTATTTCCTACAACTGATGTAGTAAATTAATTAAAAACTTTAAAACCAATAACAAATATAAAAAAATCTGCTTCAGCGAAGTTACTGGCTTACCTTTTGATTTCATTAATGTCTTAATGCCACTAACAGTAAATAAAAGAACATTAGTTTTTTTTTGTAAACTAGAATTACAGTCTATGGCACCTGTTTCTCAAAAAATTTGGTCAACAGGAAGAAGATGAGACATAAAATCACTTTACACCATGTAGTACTAAAGATCAAACCTACATACTAAATATCAAGATGCTGTGCCATGTACATGATGTAGTTGCTTGGAAATCAGTGAGGGAAATTTTTGGTGATGATGAATGACCTCAATTTACTGTGGATTTATTCATTTTCGTGGTTTAGTTAAAAAGGATCAGTTCGTGGATTCTTAAATTTGGGATTCTGAAGTCTCCATCATATAGATCAATGTTAAATTTCCTTTTCGTGGTGTATCAAATTTTGTGGGTCAATGCCACCCATGAAAACCATAAAAATTGATACCCCACAAATAATAATGAAACCACAGTATGTCCCTTTGCAACAACTTGAGGCCAACATTATGAATATTCATTTTAATATTTGGGTTTTTTGTGAACAGTTATGACAATACATATTTAGAATTAAAGTTTGTTTTTGCCTGCAAAACCGATTTCTCCCACGTCCCCACCAAAGTTCTAATTTCAAAAGGTCCATAAATCCAACAAAACTTTGAGGATCAAAATTTCCTGGTAATATACACTTCTTTATGTGGTCCTGTTCCTACATACCAAGTTTCGTTGAAATCAGTTCAGTAGTTTCATAGGAGTAGCACTGACAAGGTGATAAGAGAGGATTTTCAGCAAATTTGAAAGTTGAAAGGGCCGAAACTCCCACAAAAATTTGAGAATCAGAATTCCTTGTAAATATGCACAACTACATGTGGTGTCTTTTCTACATACCAAGTTTCAATGAATTCCATTAAGTAGTTTCAGAGGAGTTGCACTGACAAGATAATAAATGAGGATTTTCAGCAAATTTCTAAGTTCAAAGGGCCATAACTCCCACAAACTTTTTAGCATAAAAAATTCCTGGTCATATGTGTATAATTTCATATGGTGTTCTTCCTACACACCAAGTTCGTTTAAATTAGTTCTGTAGTTTCAGTTGAGTTGTGCTGACGAGGTGATAGAATATAATTTTTTAGCAAATTTCTAAGTTCAAAGGGCTGCAACTCTAAAAAAAACTTCCTATATACATTGTGTTAAGTTTCATTGAAATCAGTTCTGTAGTTTCAGAGGAGTTGCGCTGACAAGGTGATGAGCTAGGGAAGATTTTCAGCAAATTTTTAAGTTCAGAGAGCTGTAACTCCCATAAAAATTTAATGATCAAAATTTCCTGTTAAAATATGCACAATTACATATGGTGTCCTTCCTATATACCAAGTTTCATTAAATTCGGTTTAGCAGTTTCAGAGGACCAACTTTGTGATAGATGGACGGACGGATAGGACAAAAACAATATGTCTCCCCACAAAAGTGGGAGGAGAAATAATTTTTTCTAGCTGACTGATTTGCAAAAATCTGTCAGTCAAAAATGGCCTGATTTCATTTAACAGGAAGTAGGTGAGCGACATACCTGAAATCCTATCCCACGTCATGGGACCCCACCCTGAAGCTGTATACCAAATATCAAGTGGCTGTGATCAGTAGTTGCCGAGAAAATGTTACGAAAATTTCTTCCCCGCTCGCCACCCACTGCCCACATTATAGTCCGGAATTTTTCACTCCGTGAAATCCGGCCAAAAATGGTCCTTGCATTAAATTATCAGATAAAATCCAATTATAAAAACACTAATGGCCTTACCTTGGTTGTGTCTTGTTTGATTTAGCACTATTGTTAATGTAAGATTCTGCCACAGATTTCAGCTTTCCCTTGTGTGACTTCCATGTCATCGGCCGTGACAGACTGGCTTTCAAATCAAAAGATGGTTTCTTAATCGATCGACTGGCATCAATAGTGTTGTTTAATGTGGCACTGAATTTGAAGGGTGTTGCTAAAAGCAAATATCAATTTGAGAAAAGAATCTTCAAAGGACATAAAAAGAATCTGAATATCAAAAACCACTTAAGCAAAGGACAAGATTTAATACATGTAAGAGAACAAATTGGCGCTCCCAAATATGAAATATTCTAAATTTACAGATCTGCATCAAATTTCAAGGATTTTTCTGTTTGATCATTTTTTGTTTACATGTTTTTGACCAGAGGTAAAGACAATAAAATAAAGGTTTTATTTCCATTTTCCTGAGTCAGTGGCCTACCTGGCCTGCAACAGATAAAGCAAAAGTTACCCCTTTATATTTCATTTGGAACATGTTGCAGGTGAAAAAGAAACCAATAGTTAAATAGAACTATCTCATTATTTGAGATAAACACTATATTTTCCTCAATACATGTTGTATTTACCAAAAGACTTCCTCTGTGACATAGAACCAGTGGACTTTCTAGGGTTAGTTCTAGGTGTCTGTGTGGTACAGTTTGTTGGAGTCTTCATCTCACTGAAGTTCAGGTTCATCTTGTCAGTTGATGTTACAGAAGGTTTAAACACAGAACCGCTAGATCTGGGAGATTTCCTTGTCTGGGAAAAGTTCAAGTTCATCTGCTTTGTAGAAAATACTGATGGTTTGAATCCATCTTTACTTGGAGTCTTGGATGTGATTGGACCTTTAGAAATTCTGGGCTATAAATAAATAAAACATATTAAATTGATCTGTGTACTTTTAAATACTGAAAACTATATTAGTGTGTATATCAGCACTCTTCATTTCTCTCAATATTTATTTTATGCACTAGATTTACTCCTACTCAGATTAATTTGAGTGAAATAAAAACTAGACCAAGTTCTTAGATGATACCCTCATTTAAATTTAACTTACAAATTAAAGACAAATTATCTCCCCTGTATGAAATGACATTTTTATATGCACATTTCATATGAATAATGATCTTCTTGTCATATCAAGTAGTTTAAGTGGACTTGTGCTTTAGAGGCATGGACAGATAAGTTTGAGGGGAGTATAAAAAGTATTCTGTTGGTGTAGTATATATTAAGTAAACAAATATAGTTAGTCATCTGTTTATTATTAAAATGATAGCAGCAGTAGCAGCAGCAGTCTTTTGCCTGATATCTCCAGCATTTTGAAGTATGTCTAAAATTAGGCAAAGTACAGTAAAAACTGATTATCAAAACATTTAGAAATAATATAGAATTATGGAAAGTCAGAAAATTGTTTGGTCCAGTGATCTACATTGTACATGTATAATTTTTTTTTCATGTGGTTAATATTTATGGACTATATGACCAGATATAAGATCAAACATTTGCATAAATTGACATCTATTGATACCTTATTTCCTTTGGCTGGTGTTTTATGATTCTGCAGTCTCTTGATAGCTTCTTTTGTCTGTTCCACCAAAAGCCGTGCTTTCTTTACACTCATGTTAGTTTCTTCTCTATTCTTCCTCTTCTTTTCAAGGTACACATCTATCGAGTCAAATTTCTCAAATTCTTTCTGATGAATCTTCGTCCAGTCTTTATTTCCTGAAACAAAAAATACAACATCAACTTTTAAATAAATTCAAATTCTATAAAATAGGAATAGAAACATACAATATAATTTCTTTTGGTTATTGTACATGTTGTATAGCATACAAATTTTTTTCACTTTTTATTGAAAAGTGTCCATATTTAATAAGTTTTTTTTATCACTTTAAATAAGCAGTTGTGTTGATTGCACATTATAACTCTAGAAATGATGAAAATTTGTGCAATTGAAATAATTACAAATAAATCATTTTGGACCTGTTTATAAATATGAGACGCTCGCTCCATTATATACAACAACATAAGTTTTCAACAAGTGGATTGTAAATTTTTCTTTCCATATCCAGCATGCAAGTGCCACAGTGAAAGAAAAAAACAGCCACATCTGCTAGTGATTTCTCCTATTTTCTCTGATCTTTTAGAGCATAATTGTTAAATTTTATATGGTAACCTGGCAACATCTATTGTATGCTGCTGAATTTTTATCCTGCCCCCAATCAATCATTGGTTGTAACACTGAAAGGAAGCCATGGAAGGATTAGAAATACTGCCTATACGAAAAACAATAAATAAAATAGTCCATTCATAAAGCTTTACTCTCCTTTCTACCAAAGACTTTTCTTTTCAAGATATTGTGAAATAATAACCTAATCATAGGCAATCTATTGATTACAAAGCTCACCTAATTACACAATACTGTCACTATAAAGCAGAACTGACTTTAACTTTAAAATTTTAAGTGCTCATCCATGCAGAAATAGGATGCCAGCAACTGAACCATGCATCTTGCTAAGCATCCCATGGCACACCTCCTGATATGATTGATGTGGAACTTGTTAGTAAGCGGGCATTGACTTTAACCATTCTTCTGTTGGTACCATTCATGTCACAGCCAGCATCGGAAGCATGTATTGTGCTAAGCATCACTAGGTGCATCTACCATACCAATATGGTTGATGTGGCGCTTGTTGGCAAGCAAGAATGGACTTAAACCATTCTTCTGTAAGTGGTCAATCATGTGGGGAAAATGTAGGTCACAGTGTGCATCCAAAGCATGCATTGTTTTTAGCATCCTTAGGTGCACATGTCTTTCATATCAATATGGTTGCTGTGGCACTTGTCAGTGAGCAGAAATGGACTTTAACCATTTTTCTGTAAATGGACATCAAAGCGAAAAAATGTAGGTCACAACCAGCATCCAAAGCTTGCATTGTGCTTAGCATCACTAGGTGAAACTACCATACCAATATGGAACAATTGCACAACAATCTATAATTTTACCTGGTGTGATAGGTTTGTTCTGTTGTTGTCGCTTCTTCTCAAGGAAGGCAGCAAACCTTGGAATCTGTGTACTGACTCCTACCTTCTCTTGTTTAGGCAGACTTTGTACTGTAAAAGAGAAACAGTATAAAACATTGCAGCTGTTCCTAATGAAAAATAAAGGAATAGACGGCTTTTAAATATCATCCCCCTCAGCACCATATATCTACAATTTTATTACTGTACATGTATATTTTGAAGTTTGCCTCCTTATCATCAGAAATGTATGAAAAATCTGGAAAATAATTACACCTTTTGTTTGATGTTAGTCTTCTCTTTTACAGTGAAAGTACTTACATCATAGTGCATATTCCCCCCCCCCCCCCAATTTTTCACATTGTTTTTTATGGCCCATCTACAAAAGTAGAGTGGCATATAGTGTTCGGGTCTGTTCGTCCATCCGTCCCAAATCCCATATTTCCAAATTTGCACTTACTGACAAATGCCACATCAATCATTTTGGTATGGTAGGTGCATCTAGTGATGATAAGAACATTGCATGCTTCGGATGCTGGATGTGACCTATATTTTCTGCATGAATGATCATGTACAGAAAAATGGTTAAAGTCTATTCCCTCTAACTGACAAGTGCTACATCAACAATATTGGTATGGTATGCGCACCTAGTGATGCTAAGCACAATGCATGCTTTGGATGCTGGCAGTGACCTATATTTTCCGCATGAATGACCACTTAAAAAGAATGGTTAAAGTCCATTCCTTCTTACTGACAAATGCCATAGTAACCAAATTGGTATGGTAGGTTCACCGAGTGATGCTTAGCACAATGCATGCTTCGGATGCTGGATGTGACCTATATTTTCCGCATGAATGACCACTAAAAGAAGAATGGTTCAAGTCCATTCCTCCTTACTGACAAGTGCCATACAAACAAATTAGGTATGGTAGGTGCACCTGGTGATGCTTAGCACAATGCATGCTTCGGATGCTGGGTGTGACCTATATTTTCCGCATGGATGGCCTTTTAAAGAAGACTGGTTAAAGTCCATTCCCACTTACTGACATGTGCAACATCTACTCTATTGTTATGATAGGTGCACCTAGTGATGCTTAGCACAATGCATGCTTTGGATGCTGGCTATGACCTATATTTTCCGCATGAATGACCACTTAAAGAAGAATGGATAAAGACCATTCCTTTTTTACTTACATGTGCCACATCAACTATATTGGTAATGTAGGTGCACCTAGTGATGCTTAGCACAATGCATGCTTAGGATGCTGGCAGTGACCTATATTTCTGCATGAATTACCACTTATAGAAGAATGGTTAAGTTAAAGTCCATTCCTTCTGACTGACAAGTGCTTCAATAGCAACCATGTTGATGCTTAAGTGATTGTGGAAAAAAATAAATGTTGCGAGATGGGGCATAATGTCTTTTGGACATATTCTTGTTTGTTGTTGAACTATGTATTTTTGACAGGAAGAACTCTGTGATAAAAAGCAAATGTAATTTTTTTTAAGGAAATCATTTTGTGTTTGATTGATCCCCCCAAAATTGAAAACTGGTGACCTCAACTCAACAGACGAATGAAACACAACAAAAAAAAGCAACTACATGTACTACATGTTAACCAGGGTATACCAAACAAACCTTTCCCCTGCACTTTCTTATCTAAGGCTTGTATCAGGTTTTGTTTCATTTCTTCATCAGATTTCTGGACATCCATCGAGTTAACAAGATCACCAACCCCAGGACTTGTTGTCTCTGTCTTGTCCTTGTTTTTAACCTTTTCAACACTGTATGTTGATCTCCGTGATGAGGGTCTAGGGGAGGGCTCTGCAGGAAGTTCTGACTTTTCAAATGATGTTCTTGTTCTTTTGGCAGGTTGTTCATCCTGGACAGGTGTCTATCGAAATATCCATTAACATTAAAAAAATCAGATCAAGCTTTAGCAGTAATTGCAAAATAGATGTACATGTTTAAATGTAAAAGTAAAATATCATCAAATCAAAATAGTTGATTAAAAACATTGAAGGTGAACAAATATTGAGTAATAAAAAAACTTTATTTTGATAAATGAATTAAACATGATAGCAACTAAAATGATTTGCAAGTCTGAACTTTAATTGACTTACTAGTTTCAGTGTCAGTGTAGCACAGAAACTAGTCGTTCAATAAAAGTTTAGACTGGTAAATCCACATGAGTTGTTTTCCTTCTATCACATTCATTCATTTATTTATTATACTGTAGAAGCAGAAATATTTTTGTTGGGGATTAATTTTCATTTGTTTCGTGCGCAAGAAAAATCCACAAAATTTAATTATTTATTTAAAGAATGTATATCAAAATTAAAAATCCACAAAATTTGCCCCACTAATCCAGTCTTGAGCTCTAAACCACAAACGTTTATCCCCACAAAAATAAATGATTATACAGTATATATTTTTAGATTGTTTATAGTTGCAACCAGTTAGTATCAGAACAAAGCAACCAAGTGTTGGTTCACTTTTCTGTGCAATTTATTAAATGAACAACATTATAGTTCTAGAGATAAGTACATGTGTATAACGTATACATTTTTTATTACATACATGTATAAATATTTTATTTTCACAATCATCTTACATGTATATTTAATATACTTTATCTACTTATAGTATTTCTGTAAGTTTTCAATATTGTACAAATATTTTATTTTCATTTCATAGTATAAATGCAAGTGATTTAATGCATTACATATTTACTATCCCACATAACAGTTTACAATAATCAGTCAGGGGCATCACCAAAATCAGTTATAAAATTTATAACTTAAATTGGTTATATTTTATGCATATTTTAAGGTTTTTGATTATCTCCCTTGTCAATATTAGTGAAATAACTGAAATTGGTTATTTTTTCTTGTACATAGTGAATTTTCTTTAAAGATCCACATCAGATGATATAATAAGTAGAATCAAAAGTTTGATATAAACATCTGAAGAGAATGATAAAACAAAACATCTGGATAGGTCACTTTCTGGACTTGGTTGAGGCAATTGCTTTATTTATAATGAGAATTTAATGTCCCATGGGGCCTTAATTTGACTGCTTTGGTAGTAACTTCCTATTAGTGCGTAACAGATATTTTGGTCTTAAATTAAAGGGGAAATGTTGATTTATCAAAGAAAAATAATAGTATTGATAAGAAAAAATTATGAAGTCCACAAAGCTGGGTCAAAAATAGCCTTCAATTTAAAAATAACTGAAAATGGTTATTTAAAAAATAACTGTTTTTTGGTGATGCCCTAGACTGATAATAATGAATATACATGTATAGTGCTCAATATACCTCCGATCCATATAAAAAAAAGGTGGACTTCTGCTTCAACAGAACAGTAAATCATCAGTTATTATGAGAATAAAAATCATGGATGTTTCATGAATGTAGAATATTCAAGATTTGTCAAAATCCAATGCCACACTGGCACTTCTTTCCTACATACAAATATTTGAAAATAAATACCTTTGACAACTTCCTTTTCTGGCTGCTTCCTTGAGGTGTAGCTAACTGCTTGTTTCTGACGGCTAATGGGGTGTATTTACTTGTCGGAGGTGTGTTTTGCTGTTTATTCCTCACAGCAAGTGGGGTGTATTTACTGTCAGAACTGGTCTGAGGTGTATTTTGCTGTTTATTCCTCACAGCTAGTGGGGTGTATCTACTGCCAGAACTGTTCTGATGTGTATTTTGCTGCTTGTTCTTCACAGCTATTGGAGTAAGTTTACTACTAGAAGGATTTTGTTGCTTGTTTTTGACAGCTAGTGGTGTATACTTATTTTTGGTGACATCTTGTTTAGATTCAATTTTGTTCATTTTGCTTTCTACTTGTGTCTTCTGTTTGTTTTCTTCAGTCTCAGAGGAAGGAATTACCTCTTCAATAGTTTTGTCAGACTTTTTACTCTAAAACAAAATAGTTACAAACATTATTACAGATACATCTGTCCAACAACATACTTGTTATTCAGAACAAAGTGTGGGAAGGAATTTTTAGCAAAGGACCATTTGCCACTTTTATCATGGAATTTCAAAATTTCAAGGAGCCATTTCTTAATCATGTTAATATATACATATATATATTTTTTTTAGATGAAAGGGGGGTCATTTCAAAATTTCATTAGCCAATGTCCCATGTCCCTTTGCCTCTCCAATCCCTGCATGATTCACTAGGTAACAGATATGTTCATTTGTATAAACAGATACTGCTTTTAAAATTACTAAAGTGATAATGAGGTGTATAAACAAACTGTAATTTTAAACATGTTAAAAACAGCAATGGAAAAAAAGCCAGCAGCCTTTACTGATGCCAATTGGCAAATTAGTCTTGCAATTACATTAATTAGTTTTCGATAAAAATATTTAACAATTCAAATCCAATTCTAAACTTATCAATGAAGACTCCTTTTTGGACATAGAACCATAAATAAAAAATATGACAAGTACAGACATAAGCCTTGTAGTAATGATATACAGATTGTAACTTCATTGATTACAAACCCAAATCAACAGTTATCTAATAACAAACATTAAATGGTAACAATATCGACGATGAGAATAATTGTGAACCTGTTTTGTTTTTGATTTTGTGGTCCTTTTGGTCTTCAATTTCCTTCTTCCTTTTGGTGCTGAAGTTACAACTTCTGTTTTGGATTCTTCATCAACAGTTTTGTCTTCAGACTTAGACTAAAATGAAAAAAATAGATCTGTCAAAATGAATGTAAGAAAGAGATATATCAGTGTTCTCGGTAGGCACATACATCGGGCGCAGCGCCCGCCCTTGATTCAATGACGCCCTTGCCTTTTTGCTGACCAATGTGCCCTTTTTTACGGCGCCCTGCCCTTTTCTACGACGCCTTGCCCTTTTGTTGAATATCATGTCCGTTGTTACAGAAAAAGCGAAGTCAAGTCGCCCTACGATCTCGCGTAAGTCGCCCGAGCAATCCTCTGTATTTTTCATATTTCCTATGTTAAAATTGCCACTTCCACAGATTCCTTGATTACCTTAGTGTTTATTTAAGGGATTAGCTTGGATAATTAACAAAATAGGTCATAAACTTGTCAAAATTAGCCCCCAAGCTGTGCCATTACAAGGTGTGAAAATCGGAACTTCAAAGGATTTTGCCGTTGGCAATCAATTTTCTGTTAACTACTTAATCTCATTGAAAATCCCTGTGGAAATTATTAGATATTGTAATATTTTTATTAGTTTAGACAATGACTATTTTGATTTTGGAAAAGACTATTTATTTAAAGACAAAGAAAAAATGAAATGAGATCGATATTTTTGTCAATTTGTGAATGAATGAGTAAAGTTTAAAATTATCTTCCTTTAAAGAAATATTTTATTGTAAATTTAAGACATACAACCATTTTTACCCACATTTTCCATCAAATTTATTGTTTAAATCTAAAACAAGTTTATATTATGTTTGCTTAATTTTGCATTCCTGAAAAAATGTTTATTTTTGAAACTTTTCTTTTAAAACCATACTTCGTTATTTAGATGATTCATCAATAAACCAATCAGAAAAAATTCTTTTAAGTTTGAAATAAAATTATCTGCTCTGCATCTTAGAAGTGTAAAGCAGGTCCATGTGACAAGAAATCCACTATGAATACAAAACCCAACCAATAAGTTCTCTTCTAATTAATCCCTCATAAGTAAATAATACATTTTGTTTAAACATCTTAAATAGAAACCTGTCAGAAAACAAGACAAATATTGAATATAAACCTCGTGACTCTCTGTGCTGTTGCAAGAAAATGGTTCATGGTCATCAGCATGCAAAAATATCATAAGTAAATATCAGCTACAAATGATATAATCACAAGTTTTCTTAAAATGAACTAAAGAATATATGGTGTATAACAAAATGCTATATATACTATTATAGTATTATATCATAAATACATACACCCAATGTATATATAAAGTTTAATTCCCACTTCTCCCTGCTATAACTTCACTTCTCCCTGTCCCTCCCCACTTCTCCCTAACACCAATCTGAAAGAGAAGTCACTTCTCCCTATTTTTCTTAAGAAGCTTGAGCCCTGAAAGTGCCCTTTTTTTGACCCGGTTTCGCGCGTTAAAGTGCCCTTTTTATCCCTAGCACCCTGCCCTTTTCAAATCCTAGCTAGAACACTGATATATGTATGGATATCAAATAAAGAAAAAATATTGACATTTAAAATTATTTTGCACTGAGTCCATCTGTTTTTTTTTTGGTTTTTTTTGTATTGTGTGTGTAGATTACATTGAATGTTGTAGATCAAGTTAACACATTTATAGTGAAAAAAAAACTTATATGGTATTTGTGTCTTAAATGATTCCAAGAGTATTTGAGTTAATTCTCATTTAAGGGTTTGCAATTGGTCAAATGTAACTCAAAACAGTTATTTAAATGATACTGATGAAACATCCTGTATAAATTATTTTATCACATATCTACCTCATCAATTTCTTGTATACTACTTTTCACATTTTCTGTCTCTGATTTATTTTCTTTGTCTTCTTGTTTTTGGTGATATTCTATCAGAGCAGTTTTCAATCTGTCAAACTAAATAAAGAATTAAATGAATATACATGTGCATGTCTTTGTTGAAGTTTGGCATATATTTTTTAACCACTTTAGCACCTTATACAGATCTTCTAAGAAAATTCTGATTATACAATAAAGGTACAGGATTGAATACAGAAAAACCGTAACAATTAAAAAATCTTTTTGATAGGGAGAAATGAAAATCAGGGTACAAGGGACAGAGACCAATTCCAGTTTGAAACTGTAAAAATAAGAATTTGTTCATTATAACAGTAGATAACAACTACCTCAAAAGTTTTTAATATTGCAATGATGTCCAATAAAAGATTGACCAATCAAAGAAAGTTTATACAGTTCTTCAGAAAGTATTTTTCGTAGGTACATGTATGAAATACTCGTTGGTAGTTTTTACTCTCCTGAATTGAAAGGAGTGATAAATAGTAGAAATATCAATATTTTAGTTGTTCTATGAGCTGAATTTTCCTTCAACGTCCGGTTTTGCACGCTTGTTTTCCCGAACTTTCAGTTTCAGCGTCTTAATAACACTTTTTCCTTTAAAAATTCCGCACGTCATTAAGCGCACAGGTACCCGACAAGAAAAGCTAGCTGATTTTATTTTCGTGCGTGAAATGTTACAAATTCTTCGCATTTAAACGTCTTTAAAATTTATTTTTGCTTGTAAAATATGCATTAAAACGTTTTAACCTCGTGAGCGTAATAGGTTACACCTGAATCATATTATCTCAAGTTATTAATTGCAAAATTTTTGGTACAATTTTTTATATATATATTTACTTATATTACCCTTAAACATAATTAAATACACAAAAAATATACCAAGCCCCTGTGCATGGATTTGGGCCAGGAGTATGTTCTTTTAATTTTTACTTTTGACTCATTTGACTGTCTTACTTTCATGTTGGCCTTGATTCCAACTTGCTTTGCCAGTTTTTGCATTTCATTATATTTTAATTCGTGGATGTTTTCCATGTCCATGCTTTATGTATTTTTAACGTGTAAACAAAGTGCTATGTGAATGTGTCCGCCGTCAAAACAAAATTCGAATTTTGTGTCACGCATTTTCATTGGATGAACAAAATGTTTTAAGTCGTCCCAACGTCTAGTCGTCCCATTTACCAATCTATAATGTTTAACAAGAAAAGATATGGGTATAAACCCATATCCAAAGATACTCGGTTAAACTTATGTTCATTTGTATTTGATTTAAAAAGCAAAGAATTACCAGACAGAAATGGTCGGATTTCGTTTAACAGGATGTAGATGAGCGACAGATCTTAAATCAAATCCCACGGTATAAGACTCCATCCTGATGCTGTACACTAAATATCAAGTGGCTGGGATCAATAGTTTCTGAGAAAACTGTTACGAAAATTTCTTTAGCCACCACAGGGGCGGATCCAGAAATTTTCGAAAGGGGGGGGGGTCCCACATACTGGGTTCTGTGGGCCAAAAGAGGGGGGTTCAGACCAATTTTGCTGAAAATCTACACAAAAATTTAAAAATTTCGGAGGAAAGGGGGGAACCCCCCCTTCTGGATCCGTCACTGCACCCGACATTTACCATTAATCACCGTACAAAATACTAGATATTAATGAGCATTTTGAAGTCAGTGTTTCCTATAAAGGATTATCAGTTCCTGCTTTTTTATAAACATTATTATATCATTTGTTTGTTTGTTTTAAAGTAGTTATATGTACCGAATATTTTACCCGTGCGGGTCCTGCGAGGCGAATAGGCCCGCAGCAACGCTAAGCTTGCCGGAAAAAGTGCACCGAGCAGCGCTCAAAACCCTGACATCAGGTCAGGCAGCTTTATCCACAAATCGACTAGGATGTGTGCCCTAGGTGGTTGAATGGGTGCAGCAATGTCATAATGAATGCCGTGGTCGTCAGGCTATAATACGGAAAACCTGACGCAAACTATTTTGGTGCACCCTGTTGGGAAAATTGTCACGTTCCTTGCACGTTAAAAAACCTTGTAACAGGTGTCCGTGAGAGCGTATATAGGACCCGTAGGATCCCCCTGTAGTAGGCAAAATTGCGAGTCCCTTCTCATCACTCCTTTTTTCTAGTGATACAAAACTCTCCTTGCCCATTGGCCTTTTGTCTCTACTTCCTCCACTTCATCATCATTTCATGTTTATTGTATCGCCCCTTACATGTTAATCTCCCGGATATGTATATAATATAGAGAAAAGCAATAACTATAGCTAACCAAATTACGAATATATTTTGTGTAAAGACTTAGTACTATACAAACGGTCGAATATAGTTTTAGGTGACATAAGGACATTTTTTGATAGACGAGTTGTTTATGAAGCAAAGAAGTACGAGTGGGTCATTCGAAAATCGGAAAATTTATTGTATAAAATGACACGACAAAATCACGATTCAGTAGACGTAAAAAGACAAGAAAAAAAGTAAACACCTTTAAGTCAGGGTACCAGTTCTTGCTTTAATATGTGTTTTTTAGTTTTTTAACATTCATTTATGTGCCGAATATAATGTCGCTTTAAATTCTTAACAACACACGGTCGGATATATAGTTTAATGGGATTTTGAATGAAGTTCAAGCATGTTAAAGAGTTTTTGTTACTTTGGAGGCTTTCTCAAAAATAAATGTCACAAATTTATAAATAAAACTTAACAGTTGCACTGAATATTATACACTGTAAAAATTGTGTTTAAAATCTAAACACTTTTCAAATCAAGCATGTAAAATCAAAAATGTTTAGGCCCTAAACACATTTTTTACAGTGTACAAGTAAAAAATTCCAAATTTTCGAATTAAAAAAATAGCATTGACCAATAACAAATTAAGCCGTCAGGGACAGACCATTGAACTTGAAAAGGGAGGGGGGCTTGATTTTTCGTTTTGGCAAGAAAAAAATATATAATTATCGAAGGTGATGCAACTGAATATTGTTTCATTAAGAGACCGACCATTTAACTTGAAAGGGGGGGGCTTGGTTCTTCCAAAAAAAAAATATTCTGAAAATTATTTTTGATGAAACAAATATTTTGGCAGCTGAGGGTAAAAAAAAAATTCTGAAGAAGGATTTCTGCTATAAAAAATAATGCTGATAATGAAAAAATATATTCTGTTGCGACGCCTTTGAAAAATAAGTATTTTGTCTGCGCTCTGTGAAAAAAAAATCTGATAAAAAAAACAAGCCCCCCCCCTTAATTAAGATAAATGGTCTGTCTCTAATAGCATTATTCTATATGGCAAAAATCCTTCTTCAGAATATTTTTACCTACCCTCTGCTTCAAAACTATTTTTTTCATCAAAAATAATTTAGGAAAAAAAAACCACCTATTTTAATTCTGAATGTACATACTACATTCTAATAATCATCCAGAAAACTGAAATAAAATCGCCACATTCATACAAGTGCAAATCAATCAACGATCTGTTGGGAAGGCTGTTGTGTGGCCTCTATGTGTTTGTATGGGGAACTTTTCTTGGTAAGGTAACCGGTCTCTTTTTGTGGTTGGCTGAGAGCCAACTGGTCCTTTTTTAAAAATATAAAGAAAATAAATCAAAAATGAATAAAGTTGAATTCCGGATGCGGAGCAGCGCCCAGAGTCTGTATTTATAGGACTCTGTCGCATTCCAACGCATCCTGGAATTCAACATGTGCATCCCTTGTCATGACCAAATCTGGAAGTCACACCCGTGAGAAAGTGAATTAAAAATATTATCCAATCCAAAGGTTCAGAGCTTGTGTCGAAATAAACTGGACAAAGGGAGCACGTTATCCTATTATCATTGTTTAACGTTAACACCTCAATTTAAATCCTATTCCAAACATTAAACTAGTAGCCAAATAATTTTTGCCAAACAGTTTTCAAGAGTCCAAATTTGATTGTTAAAAACTAAACTTACTCTTTCCCCTAACTATGCCTCAATTATTTTTATTATTAAGTTGCGGGTGATATTCGTAACCTATCGACCAATGGGGTTGAGAAGATAATAATTGAACTACTGAATATTAATTAAAATGTTACGTGACGTTATGTTGTGTGTGAGTGTGCAAATATCATTTTTGGTCGTCTTGCTCTTCGTATAGCGATGACGTTATAATTAATATTTTGGCACAAAAACCCTACGTCTTATTTCTTTATATACTAAGAAGATCAGCTTAACTTGTATGTTAATAATATGATACCTATAATCAATTTTGTGAACGAAATCTTGTCTTCATAACAATTTAAAATAAAAGTTTATTTATAAAATAATTTTAAATTTAAATAAGGGAATGAGGTAAGCATCATCTCAACATATCCCCCCATTTTGAATTCTAGAAACACGCCGTGTTTCTTAAAATTTCATTTAGCGAACGAGTTTTAATTGGAATATTATTATAAAATGTTCGAGTTATCTCTCTTTAAATGTAGCATAAAAAAATAAAGTTGTATATACGAATTAAACAATCCATGGCAATCATGAAATCTTATGTAAAAATAAATAAATAACGATATTAATATCAAGCAAAAATCAGAGAAGACATATATCCTCCCTTCTCGTTGTCAAAAAAAAAACCAAAAACAAAAACAAACAAAAATAAATGTTTTAAATGATTCTTTTTTTTTTTTTATTATTATTAAATTTATCCATTTTTTTTTTTTTTTTTTTTTTTTGATTATTTTTATTAATTTTTTTTTTATTATTATTATTATATACATGTAACTATGAATGTGAAAACTTTAAAGAAAAATCAAAACATGCTGACGACGATTATTGATACATAATAAAATGTGTAAGTGCTATAATTAACATTTATCTGGGTAAATTAAAGTTGTTGCATGCATTATTTATACTTTTTAGTTTGTCTTGTCTTTTACACTTCAACTCAATATGCCAGAGAAAGTCAGCAAGATGTTAACCAACACGAAAGAAATAAGGATTTTTTTTTCTTGTGAGGGGCCGTTTCCCGTTGGTTAGCATGATGACGAGTTCCTCCTAACACTAAGAGAATGACGTGCTTATAAATGTTTTTTTTTGGGATTGTTGTTGGACCTCGTCGCCAGCAAGTTATAGAATTCACTTAATTTTATCCAATAATAAAATTTATCGGAAAATCTTGAAATCTCAAATAGAAATTAAAAAAAAATATTTAGGACAACGAATGTTAAAATGAAACAAAGTGGTGTAAAGCAAAATATGAATTACACTCTTAAAAACAATGACATATAATACTGTAGGTCATTCACACGATTAGTCGTAAGGAATGCCTAATATTAAACTGAAAAATATGACCGCGATGAGACATACGATTCTCGTCATATCACACCGACGATCCACATAAAATATTGATTAAAACAGAATGATGAAATGAAGAAGACCCCCCAATTATTTTTTTGCAATTTTAAAAATTTTCCCTTTCATGATAGGTTTGGAAATGTACGTGTCAGGGTCAAAGGGTGCAGATGGGTCAAAATCCTTTTTCTTTTTCCTAAACATGAAACATTCGTTACACTTGCAATTGGAAAGGGCTTTACTTTTATACTCAAATAGTTGTTGCAAGTCACGATTCTTCTTTTTAAATTTGGAGTAGGAAAGGTGGGATACAAAAAGCAATTCTAACGGTAAATTCAAAATAATGACCCATTCCTGTGCCTTAAGTTTATAATTCTCATTTAACAAATGATAAATTACAGGAATGGCGCTGTTGGCTTGGATGATAGCCGGATTGGGGTCGGGAAAAATGTTAAAAAATTCTTTTTCGGGGATGTTTAGAAAGGATGCTAACTTTACAAATTTCACTAACAGGTCGGGGACAAGCGGAATAATGAAGTTCGTATATGTCATCCTCATTCTAATAAAAAAGAAAGCTTTGTAATCGAAATCCTTGAAATTAAATTTTGATTGGTATTTAGATAACTCTTTGAGAAAAGGGACTTTTGAAATAAACTCATGGTCTTCATCGGTGAGGGTGACTACGATGTTGATGAACAACAAAACAAGTTCCATCTGAAAAGAGAAAAAAAAATGAAGTAAGGCTTTGTTAGAAAATAGTTGTGGGTATAAAAAAAGGTAGAAAGCTGTCTACATGTCTAAATAGAGAGAGAGAAAATTTTGTGATAATTTTGATAAAAATAAAAATATGAATCACAGCGTTATCAATTAAATCGAAAGAGCGCTTGATCGGTTCTATTTGCACAACCTGAACAGAAACTCACAAACCAATACAACAATAAAGTATGAATTTGTTTGATTACTATTTATATATTTGTTCCTTTTTGAAACTGTTGCAACACAAAGATTTTGTGGATTTTTAAATTGTCTTTCCCTTTCTTTTTTTTTTCTTTTTTTTTTTTTTTTTTTTTTTTTAGTTTGTGAAGAATCATCGTTTTGTCATTGTTGTGAATGCATACTTTTAAAATGATGTACATATACAATCCTTTTTTTTATATCCTTATATTGGTTTATGAGTTCTATTTTCAATGATGAGGTCAGGAACCAAACAAACTGTATAAGAGAGAGAGAGCAAGTAAGAAGTAAGGTTGAAGTGAATAAGGTGTAAGAAGATACAAATGTTAACAATTTGGTGTGTAACATACGAAAGTGTAGACAGCAATCTTAACTTAAAATAAAATAAAGAAAATTGATCTTAAAAAAAAAAATTATAGATTAAGATTTGAATGATCCCTTACACCCTTTGAACCCCAAGTGTAAAAAAATGAAATGAAATATGAAGTAAAACATTCCACTGTCTGATACAACTTGACATTTGTCTGAAAAGAGATACAAAGAAATGTTAAGATAAAACAATCAAATTGAATATGAATATAAAAAAAAATGTGAAAGTCTGACCCAACTTAACACTATTTCTAACTGGACAAATCGGTTGTCAAGGTGATAAACAGATGTGAGCGTTTGATCTTCGCATGCAATATTATTTACAAAGTGATAAGGCGAGTGCTGTTGAATTGGCTTCATTATCATCGAAAGGCATGCTAAAAGTTGGATACTTGACATTATTGTGGACAACAACTAAAGACAAATGGCAAGGGTTCAGAAGATGACGGGAGAGATAATATGCGCGGAAGTGTGAGATCGGAATACTAGATGGTACAGTTATTGTTTTATCCGTGTACTTATTCGTTATGGAGCAACCAGACCATTCAATCATTAATTTTGGACGGAAAGTTCCAGTAACCGAAAGTTTGGTGATGTTTCTCGGCAAATCGAAAGAGAGAAAGTTAGGACAAATCGGAAGTTGAAGGATTGGCAAAATATAGCAAACTTTCGCGTTCGAAATTTCTAAACAAAGACTCGTTTGAAGCGATCGTCGACATGAAATGAAGTAAAGTACGTAGCATGTCAACCCTAGTGAAAGAACAGAAATAACAAATATAAGGTGATCCCATTCGATGTTATCCTGTATAACAGTCAACCATTCACTTGTCAAAGGAGATTTGGTCGTGGGGCATTGAAAGTCAAAATCGTCTACGGCAGAAACAGGTGAGTAAATTGAGAGTGCAGTTGCAATTATCCTAAATTTATAAATGAGATATAGTAGTGCCAAGAAATTGAAAACAGAAATCCCGATGGCAATTAACGATATAATACCATTTCTTGAAAGCCACGATTCGGGTATTTCAACTTCGCCATCAATAATTGTTTCAGCCAAACTTTTGTATATTTTTGCTTTCTTAATTACACGCTTAGCAATTTTTTTCATACTGAGATGCTCTTGTTTATCATGTGCGAGAATATCATTCATTTTGTGTTCATAAATCTGAAAAGCAGGGACATTGACCTTTATAGGGTCGTCGACAGTCATGTTGGCTAAGATGGAGTCGATTTTATCAGGTTGAAAAAATTCTTGTAGAACCGCTAAATTAACCAAATGAAGCTTGGTTGTGTTTCTAACGTCCTTGCATCCTGAAGACAAGGGGTTGGAAAATATGGTATCAGACACCATTCTGCAATGGCAGTCTACTTTTAGGATGCAGAATCCGCAACCAGGTTCTACATATGAGTAACCAGCACAATTAAAGGTTATGTTATACATTTTGTATACCAATATTTCATCTGCATTAATATGTATGGCGTGGGGTGATACTGAGTTTTTAACATATCGAAAATCGCAGTAGTCCTTGACTGCAGTAGCATTATTCAGGAATAGTTGAAGGACACATTTAGGCTCAGATCTTTCAACAGAGAAAAATGTAGGTTTGGCCTTACATACCATGGGTTCACTGGATTGACATGAACTAACGACCTGACGATTTAAGTACGTGTAGAGCCTGCGATCGTTTGTAATTAACAAATAATCAGGAAGATCAGGTAGAATAGTAGCATCATTAGACGTGTTATTTATAGGTACGGCGTATGAATGAATTTTGTACGTCAGAAATTGTTTATCAATTGTGGTAACAGGAAAGTCAAGAGACAGAAAAAGAGTAGTAGAATTTCGAAAAACAATAAATTTTCCGTACTTATAATAATACTTAGGATCATTACTAATAACAGTGTACCCAGGAAATTTTGTATCTAAAATTCTCTGAATATCAATCGCGGCGTTTTTTATTACCGTTGGGGGAAGGATGAAGGGTGATAATTTGCCTTCAGCCAAGTCAGCAAGCCCTACGCGTAAATCATTAAGGTAGTTTTCCATTATTCTTATCTCTTCACTGCTCAGAGTAACGATCTTAATATAGTTAGAAAAGAGCTCTGAAAAACTGTTAGTAACGTTCGAAAGTTCTCCTTGCAATATTAAAATTTGGTGTTTATTCATGGCGAGTCCCAATGCGATGTCAAACATGCGACTGTTTGAGTGTCTCATAAAAGAGCCAAACTCTTGTTGTGACTGTGCTAGAGTGTTTAATAGAGCATTTGTGTTTTGAGTGATACCATTGATATGTCTGACTAAATGGTTGAATGAGTCTTCTGATACAAGGCCGAAGAGTGAGGAACTGATTTCACCAACGAAAGGAAGTAAACTACGGCCAGATCTGGAGTTATTGGATGGCAAGGGTGGAATGAGTCCCGAAAGAAAATTAATTGTCTCAATTATGTGGTGTTTGACGTTAGTTTTCATAAACGTGACTTGTGCAAGTACTTGATTCATCAAAACACACGTGTGACTGAACTTCGATCCACCGTCGCAAAACTTCATAGGGAGCTTTATGGTTGGATCTAAATGTAGCGGAATTTCGAATATGTTGGGCCAACTGCTCTGAGAAAACACCAGGTCAGCGTTCTTCTCAAAAATGACTCCGTAATTCAGTCTGTGTTCATGCACATGTGCAGTGACCATTGGTAACAGTAGTAGACATATGGAGATTGGCAGGAGCCTTCGGACGTCATCCATCTGAAATGAAACAAATATCTCCTCACTTGGTGCTGAAAGGTCATTAACGAATGTTCTCATGTATATTAAAAATTTCTGTCGCGAAATTATCGCAATATGCAGAATATGTTAGTGTTTATTCTTTTTCTTCTTTACCTTCTTCTGTAAGTAATAATGACGACGCAATCCTGACGACACATTTTCTGATGGTTCCCATGTGGGAGGTGATTCGTCTGTCCATTCTATCAAAAAATATCGTTTGCTCTTACGCTTCATTGACTTTAATATTTTAGACGCTTCAAACCATTCTGATCTCGTTTCTTTACAGTTTCTTTTATCATCATTAGCAGTTTTTACATCTTGACAGAGTTTTTGAACCCGTTTTTGCTCCGCCACCCCGGTCGACGAAGCAGTGGAGGGAAATACCTTTGTAGGCAATGTTTGAGTCTCCCCCTTATTATCCCATGAGTTGCGCTGGAATCCAGACGCAAGCGCATCAGTTACGACACGAGGGCCAGATTTAGTCCGCCGATTTATTTCAGAGGAAGGAAAAAATCTTCTCCCTGAGACCAGCTCGTTCCTCAGAACATTAGGAGTGTCATCTTCTCCTGCCTCTATATGCGAATGTAAATTTGGCTTGTCATCATGGTTCAAAGTTCGGCTCATATTAGACTGGTTTTTGGGGACCTCACCTAAAATTGGTTTATTATCGGTTCCCGCTGTTGACCGTCTATCCTGTTTTTCAGGATATGGTCTGACCTCGTTATCTACGGGTCCACAGTCTTCTCCTCCTGTATTTTGATCACTCTCAAGCTGACTCTGACTTCTCGCACCTTGTCCTGGTACGGGTCTACAGTCACGAGGATCTTTGTAATGCCGTAATCGATTTGAGTGTACCAATGCTTTGAGAGGTAACTCCGTTTCAACTTCTCTGAGTCGAAAGGTGTCGTGAGGGCCATAATCTGCAATGAAGTATGGTCCCTTCCAGACAGGCTGCAGCTTTTTCTTTTTACCTGGGGTTGTATGCATAATTTTCAGCAATACATAATCCCCCTTCCTAAAGTTAGGAGTAACGGCATTCTTATCATAATATTCTTTACTCTTAATTTGAGCATCACTTAAATTATCTTTAGCTAATTTGTGCACAATTTTTAATTTCTTAATTAAATCGTCGACGTATTCTTTGGGCGCTTTGTCCAAAGTTCGCTGAGGAATTATAACGTTGTCAATAGGCAAAGTCATTTCTCTTCCGAACATCATGAAATATGGTGAAAAGTTCACCGAACTTATAGTAGGCGTAGTGCGCAATGCCATCATGACGCTCGGGAGGTAATCACTCCATTTATCTGGTTCAGTCGAACAGTAAGCTCTTAAAGACTGACCAATAACACTATTGACCCGTTCACAAGCGGAATTCGTTTGTGGGTGATAAGCGCTGGTGAAGCCCCTTGCAACTTGAAAGACTTCACACAGTAACTGTACTACCCTTGACATAAAATTTGCGCCACGATCAGATATGATTCTTTTGGGACATCCATATCTGCAGAAAATATCTTTGTATAAAATGCGCGCGATAGTCGTGGCGTGTTGATCTGAGAGTGGAAAACTCTCTGGCCATTTTGTAAAGGAATCAGTCACCAGCAAAATAGCATCATACCCTTCCTTTGTTTTTGGCAAACCACAAAGGATGTCCATGTGGAGCCTCTCAAAGGGTCCTTCAATAGGCATAGGATTTAAAGGTGCTTTTTGCGCAGTTGGTCTCGACTTCATGCGTTGACATTTGTCGCAACTTGTGACATAATTATATACTGAAGAGTACATGCCAGGCCAATAATATTTGTCCCTTATCACGGGGTATATTTTTTGGTAACCAAGATGACCTAAATTATCATGGTAGCTCAGAAGAAGCTCATTTTGCAATTCTTCCGGTACTGCTAATTGAATCTTAATGTCCCTAAGAGAACGTTTGTTGCGTCTAGGCTCATAAAAATGAAAAAGTGTGTCATTAATCAACTCGTATTGTTGACTTTCTAAGACAATTTTCTTCGCTAATTTGGTATCATCTGGAATAATACCATAGCGAAGGTAACGATACAAATGGTGAAAAGTAGGACATGTAGCTTGTAATTCTTTTATCTTTTCAGGTTCAAGAATTAGCTCGTCTTTTACTGTGTCAACAATGGGACTTTCTTCCTTATTAAATGTGTTAAAAATAAATTCCACACCATCATCAACAGAAATGCTGTCGATGCCTTGCAAATCGGACTTGTCGTCAGATTGGTGTGTAAGATCTGAAGGATTGCTATCGTTAGAATGTGATTCCAACGATGCATGTTGATCATCATCGCTTCTAGATAATGAGTCAATATCATAGAAAAAAGAATCACTAAGAGAGTATGCGGAGTCAGGTATGTTATTATCATCGATAATTGCATTCTCGATTGATTTACTTACTAAAGTACACTCGTCACGAATAGTTCTTATTGGTTCATCAAGAGCACAATTAGGATCATGATCATGGTAATTACGGCGACTGAGACTGTCAACATGGCCCATTTTTGTTCCGGGGCGATGTATTACCGTGAAATTATAACCTTGCAACTTAAGTGCCCATCTTATTAATCTACTGGATTTGTGGGTCATGTTATTCAACCATTTTAGAGCAATGTGGTCTGTGTAAACCGTGAATTTCTGATTGGAAAGATAGACATGAAAATGATCAATGGCGGAGACTAAAGCAAGTAACTCTAACTCCGTAATTGTGTAGTTTTTTTCAGCACGCGTAAGGTTGCGACCACCATAGGCCACAGGGTGTTCGCGATCTGTGTACTTGTCTATTTGTGATAGGACGTACCCTATTGCACTCGTCGATGCATCACAGCTCAGAATGAACTCACGTTCAAAATCAGGATATCCAAGTACTGGAGCTGTACAGAGAGCGTTTTTTAGCTCCTCAAAGGCATCGTTACACTCGGATGTCCATTTGAAAGGAACATCTTTCTTTAGAAGGAGGGTCATGGGAGAGGCTATCTGACTGTAGCCTTTGATGAATCTTCTATAATAGTTTGCAAGTCCTAGAAACGATTTTAATTCATGTTGGTTTCTAGGAATGGGAAAGCTCTTAACAGCTTGTACTTTAGATTCATCAACCTTGACACCATCCTTTGAAAAAATATGACCAAGATAAAGTACTTGTGATTCTGCAAAATGACACTTCTCACCCTTTAAAGTAGCGTTAGCCGCTATCATCCTATCAAATATTTCTTGAAGGTGAGCCATGTGCTGTTGCAAATTGTTTGACCAGACAACAATGTCGTCTATATACACCAAACAGTGTTTCCACGTTAAACCCCTCAAAATTTGGTTCATTGCCATTTGAAACGAAAAGCTTGCATTTGAAATGCCGAATGGCATTCTTTTAAATTGATACAGGTTGTCATGTGTGACAAAAGCTGTATAAGGTCTACTTTTGGGTTCTAATTTTACTTGCCAAAAGCCACTCATCAGGTCAAGACAAGAAAATATTTTTGGAGTATCAGAGGCTATAGCGTCAATGACGTCTTCAAGCCTAGGTAATGGAAAAGGTCTCAAGACAGTCTTTGAGTTAAGACCTCGGAAATCAATGCATAGCCTGAAGTCCCCCGATTTTTTATGAACAAGGACTATGGGGCTCCCGAACTCGCTATTGGAATATTCAATAATGTCGTTATCGAGCATGTCCGCAACTTGCCTATCAATTTCCTTTTTAGCTGCGGGAGAAGTCCTATATGGCCTCAATCGAATTGGGGTTTCATCAGTTAACTCAATTCTATGCTCGTAAGTTGAGATTTCGCCTAACTCTGTCATGTTAGTAGAAAATACCTTTCTGTTCTTTTTCAAGAATTCAACAAATATTTCTTTTTCTTCAGGTGTGAGAACCGAATCTGATAAATCGAAATTGATGTCAACAGAATTGTTATCTGTAACATTATTATCTTTTGCTGGCGTGGTGCCGCGGTCATTAACCTCGTCAACACTTGTTATATGAATATCATCAATTAGCGTTGCTTTTGCAATTTGGGTTCTATATTTAACCTTGACAGGGTCTGATGAGAAGTTAATTACCTGCATGAAAATACCATTCGGTTTGTTGCTTACTACCGCCCTAGCTAATTTTAACTTATCATGCCAAAAGTCAATAGGTTCTAAAAGTAGAGTAGCGTTGTCCTGAAAACCTTCAATCTGACATGGAATGGCAGTCAGTGTGTTAGGGGGCAAGTATACAGTTTCCGGGACGAATACTGCACCTTCATAATCGTCTTCAATGGAAATTGTTATGTTTCTATCATTGAGAATGAGACAGTTTTGTTTAAGGTCTAAACAGGCTTGGTGTTTAGTCATGAAATCGAGTCCTAAAATTAACGAATGGCTCAATTCGGGTATTATGAGGAATGTATGGGTGATTGTAATGTCCATTATGGTAAAGTCACAAGTAATTTGTCCGATGACATCATGACGTGTCCCTCCTGCCGCCTGGATTGACTTAGTAGGTGATTTGTCTAAAAGTAATGATGAGAGGTCTGAAGATGAAAATATGGATTCCTTAATGGCAGAGATAGAACTTCCGCTATCAATTAGTGCGCGTTGCTCAGTGGAACCAAAACGGACTGACAAGAAACAACCCTGGATTGGGGTTTTAAATGTGACGCCATCTAGACTTGCTTTCTGCCTGTCCGAAGTGATCCCTCGAACAGGCGCGATTTCCTATTTATTTGTGTTAGACCTGCGTACGAGCGTGCAGGCTCTCGTGTAATGACCTGAACCGCCACATGTATGACAATTCGCGTAATAGGCAGGACATCTACCTCGGGGATGTTCGCGTAAGCAATTGCGACATAAGCCATCTTGAGGAAGGGGGTCGCGAAACTTGACAATTCGTTGTCGTGGTTGTTCCGGTTGAACCGTACGAGTGTCACCAGGATAATTTTGAGTCGGTCCGCGTCCCCATTGTGATATATTTTGGGGTGGTGTTCTGGGCTGAGCATGATGTTGAGGTCGACGTGGCTCGAAACGTGTATGTTGAAATGAATGATTTGGAACTTCGACATTCAATCTTTGAGGCGACCTTTGAGACGCCCTATGTGCACCATCATTTAAGTTACGCCATTGATTTGGATACGAGCCAAATTGACGTGGTTGGTTCGTGTTGTTTACACGAGTTGGAACATAACAGGTATTATAATCATCATAATCAGCTTCATGTGAGAAGTTTTTATAAATTATCAACGGCTGTGGAGGGTCATTTGAAACCGAGTTAATGTGAAGAGGCGGGTCAGATGTGATTGAGGTCAAAGCCTTGACCTTGTCTTCAATTGTTTCTAATTTATTGTACAGATCTCTGTACTCTGGGGTTGGGGCCGCCCTTTCTGCCAATTCAGCAGCTCGCCTTACTTCTGGCATAGACGTTGGATCTTTTTCAATGACCGAACGTCTTATATTGGGCTTGAAGCCATTGAGTGCGATAGCTAAGGTGATTTCATTGGGAATATTATTCGTAGATGCAAGGTAATGTAGTCTGCTGAGAAAATCAGATACGGATTCATCGGGTTTTTGCCTACAATTTACAATTGAGAGGTCAATGAGCGTGGATTTTTTCCCGAATCTATTTATAAATTCGTCCTTGAGAGATGAAAATTCGTCTTTTATGCTATCGGTTAACCCATCATACCACATGCGAGCATGCTTTGTTAAATAAAATGGAAATGAACTGCATTTCTTATCATCCGAGAGGTCATAAAAATTTGCATATTGGGTGAATTGCTTTAACCAACTTAACGCTTCTGGGCCAGACTTACAACCATCATATTTTTCTAGTTCCATTGATAAAGGCATGCTAAATTGATTAGTAGTGTGATTAAGAATAGTGTTACAAGAATTATCACGCTGGTGTTTTTGAGTTTTTGTAGGTAATTCTAAATCAGGTGATGATTGTTCCTGGATTGGTTCTTTTGATGTGTCAATAGGTGTTGATGATCGGCTAGGAACGATCTCGGGATCTGCTTTTCTTGTATTGATAGCGCTTCTTAGGGCACCTAGTCTATCCCACACGGATCTGGGTGGCGAAATGGGCACAGTGTGCAGTTGTAAATGTGGTGCCGATGGGGTAACTGGAATCGGGTCAGGCGTTTTTGGCTCGTCAGCGGTCGCGTCTTCCCTGTCCAATGTCGGGTATAATGAGTTTTTGATGGTGAGGTCGTCCGATACAACTTTGGTGGGTAGATCTTGTTGGATAACGCTATCTTGATCGGACCAAAGGTTATTTTTCTTTTCTAATGGCGGTGTTAGCGGCGTTGAAGTTGCTCCTCCCGTCTGAGTGGAATCAAAATTAGAGAAATCTGGCCGAGGAAGTGTGCCTTTCTTTCTGAGAGCACTGGGCAGAAATTTATCAATACCAATTGGTGAAAATGACGTTGACCAGTCGAATTCGTGGTTCTGTTCCTGTGATTGTTTTTCAGGAGAAGAGTTCGTAAGTTTAGATCTTAGTCTGGTATTATAATGACGCGGGAATTTCAGTTCTTGATTGATCCGGAATTTTTTCATTGTATGAACATTGTAACTGTTACGATGGTATAATGTATTGAAGTAAGTAAATGTCACTGACCTTGATTGGCTCCCAGCTATCACACGAATTAAATCCACCACTTGTTGGGAAGGCTGTTGTGTGGCCTCTATGTGTTTGTATGGGGAACTTTTCTTGGTAAGGTAACCGGTCTCTTTTTGTGGTTGGCTGAGAGCCAACTGGTCCTTTTTTAAAAATATAAAGAAAATAAATCAAAAATGAATAAAGTTGAATTCCGGATGCGGAGCAGCGCCCAGAGTCTGTATTTATAGGACTCTGTCGCATTCCAACGCATCCTGGAATTCAACATGTGCATCCCTTGTCATGACCAAATCTGGAAGTCACACCCGTGAGAAAGTGAATTAAAAATATTATCCAATCCAAAGGTTCAGAGCTTGTGTCGAAATAAACTGGACAAAGGGAGCACGTTATCCTATTATCATTGTTTAACGTTAACACCTCAATTTAAATCCTATTCCAAACATTAAACTAGTAGCCAAATAATTTTTGCCAAACAGTTTTCAAGAGTCCAAATTTGATTGTTAAAAACTAAACTTACTCTTTCCCCTAACTATGCCTCAATTATTTTTATTATTAAGTTGCGGGTGATATTCGTAACCTATCGACCAATGGGGTTGAGAAGATAATAATTGAACTACTGAATATTAATTAAAATGTTACGTGACGTTATGTTGTGTGTGAGTGTGCAAATATCATTTTTGGTCGTCTTGCTCTTCGTATAGCGATGACGTTATAATTAATATTTTGGCACAAAAACCCTACGTCTTATTTCTTTATATACTAAGAAGATCAGCTTAACTTGTATGTTAATAATATGATACCTATAATCAATTTTGTGAACGAAATCTTGTCTTCATAACAATTTAAAATAAAAGTTTATTTATAAAATAATTTTAAATTTAAATAAGGGAATGAGGTAAGCATCATCTCAACAGATCAATGAAATCTTCAAAGTAGATGTATTCTTTCGTTTTTAATATTATTTCAGAGTTTGGCTTTAGTGCCGTGTGGAGGTCGTAGAAAGCTTCCCCGTGCTTCAGTTGTATGCTCTTATATATTTTCGAGTACTGGAATATGTGTTGGAAAGACACAGTTTACATATTTTCAAAATTTGACACCGTTTGGCTGTTTCCTTTAAATTAATAGATTTATCTGTTTGGTCATTGTTGTAATATTTTTTGGCATTTTTTTTTAATCAAATCTAATATTCTACCGGTTTTCCAAGTTTTCTACTCCTAGCGTGTCTGATGAAGGTTGGTCCAGAGGGGCGCTTCACACGCAGTGAAATTTTGCTTTTGTACATTTATTGAAATCATTTCAATATGTGGATCGTGTCTTTTTGGCACATATTCCATATTCTTTCGTTTTTAATTTTATAATTGTCGCGTATGTGTGCACACCAAATGTATTTATAGATCAATATCAATTGAGGAAAGTTATTTATAGATCGATGCATATCAACAGTTTATTTCTAACACATTTGTTTACGTCTTGAATCTCGTATGCTGAATGTATGTACAATCTTTGATGTGATTAGGTAATGAATTTAGTACATATCTATGCATTGATAAAAGTTATTATTATAAAAAATGACCACGGCTTTTGAGAATACACAAAAAGGCAAAAAGGGGGATGGGCAGTTGTCGAAATTTTGTCAAATAAGTGACCAGTTCATGTATAATACCTAAAATCTATATCAAACATAGATAGTATAACTATTTTGTGAAAAAAAATCTCTAGGTGAAAACAGCAAAGCATGGGATTTAATGGTGTATAACTGTTCATAAAATTCGAATGGAGAAAGTGTCGTCCAGCTAGGACAAATGTAGGAACCGACAAAATTGAAACTAACCATTCAATTATCATTATAATGGTATGGAACAACGCTATTTTGAAAAGTTTAAATTTAGACCAACAGTAGATGTAACTAGTGAATAAAAAACGTTCAATATTTGAACATTCATCACGCACTATATCTTTTAGCGCACGCAGAACCTTATCACAAACTCAAACCAAATCCAATAATACTCTATAAGAACTGTTAGTATGAACAGTTCCGAGTATTGAAAATCATATCGAAAAAGGGTCTATAATAAAAGTTAGTATATTAGTATATACTTATTAGAATATTAGGTGAGTCTAATCTTATCAGTCTTTCCTCAATCAATCCATAGACAAGCCTCAATATATAGCTTAACACAGTTCATCTGTAAATCTTCTTTCCATTATCAATCAATCAATCAATCAATCATTTATTGGCCAATCATGGGCCCTCAAGGGGCAAATACAATACAACAAATATGATTAAAGTTAGGACAATACAAAATGAACAAAGATAATAACATGTTCAATTGATATATATATAATTAGGCTCCTTGTACACAAGAGTAAAACTTTATGTAAAACATTTAGTAGCAACCAATTAAGTTATATTGCTTTCCTGCAGAAAGCTGCTCAGCTGATGAATAATTTTATCATTTTCACAAGTGAAACACCAAAAAAGTCTGTCGAAAGCAGAAAGGTTTAAAAAGTTAGTGTTATATATATTTACGGTATTAAATAGTAAATTTCTATTAGTATTAAATTTAGGGCATTCTGAAAAATAATGCAATTCGTCTTCGATCTTATCATAGACCTGTATATAATATACAGGTCTATGACCTTATTTAGGTTACATTTATCACAAATCCTATGATCTAATGGGGTCATAGGTTTAGTATATCTACCCAATTCAATTTTGAGTTGATGGTTACTCACTCTAAATTTAGCAAAACACTTTCTTTTGTCAAATTCATTAATAATGTCTAAATATTTTTCATATCCAAAATTACATTTGATCTTTAGATAAGTTCTAAGTTTACTTTCTTCAGAGATAAGTTTTTCTCTATGTTTGTACCATAGTTTTTTGAATAAATCTTTTAAATGTTCACTAATGGAATATTTTACATAATTTTTATTTAAGGTTGCTGAGCCACTCTCTACAGGAATATTTAAAATTTTAAGTAGAGACATTAAAGAACCATACCAGGTGTCTATCCCATTGTTGTGCATTAACTTCATTTCAGTGAATGCATTTTTTAATAGTTTAGTAGGTGAATTATCTTACCTGTGCCAGTAATTCAAAACAGACTTAAAACAATCAAAAATTATTGGATATTTACCAAATTCTGACAAAACAGCAAAATTTTTTTACTGACACCAAGTAAATATTTTAGAAGATGTATTTCCATTTTTTCACAAGGGAAGACAGCTGGAAGTTTCGTAAAATCACATAATGAGGTACTATTAAAAGATTTTGGTAAATAGCACCCCCAGATTTCAGAGCTATAATTCAAAATAGGTTTCACAGTGTGGTTAAATATATGTAATGATGACTTGATGCTTGGTCTGAGGGACAACAAATCTGCTTTAAGTTTATATAGTGCCTTGGTTGCTTTATTGAATAGATCATGCTTTGCCTCAGTAAAGGAGCCAGATATGGTGAATAAGATTCCTAGATATTTGTATTTACGAACATTTTCTATTGGAATACCTCTGAAAGTGAATTTATCATTAATGAGTCTGCCTGGTTTATTGAAAATAAGCAATTTAGTTTTTGAAGTATTGACATCAATACACCAATCATTACAATATGTCTCTAACAAATTCAAGCTTTCTTGAAGACCAAAGGCTGATTTTGATACAAGAACTACATCATCAGCATAAAGAAGGCAGTTAACTCTATGGGTATTAAGATATATATTATCTGAACAAGATTCAAGGTATTTTGGGAGATCATTAATAAAGATCTTAAAAAGATTAGGTCTCAAGACATCGCCCTGACGTACTCCGATACTAGAAGTAAAGGTGTCAGTTAATTCATGGCCCACTCTAACAGAGAGTAATGATTTAGAATACATGTTTTTTAATAAACTATAAAACAACCCACCTATTCCATTTTGCAATATTTTCATGTATATTGCATCATGAATAACTGTATCGAATGCTTTTCTAAAGTCAACAAAGCATGCATATAGTTTTTTATTTGATTTTGTATATTTGTCTATTATAGTTTTTAATACAAACATATGATCAGAGGGTCTTGATTTTTTAGTAAAACCTATTTGGAAAGGTGTAATCAAATTATGTTGTTCCAAATATTTATCAAGTCTGTTGTTGAAAATGGAGTTAAACAGCTTCCCTAAACAACCAGTTATGGCTATACCTCTATAGTTTTCAGGATTGCTGCGGTCGCCCGATTTAAATATAGGGCTAAGGTAACCCGCAGACCAGTTATTTGGGTAAAATCCAGACAAGAGTATTGAGTTAAATAGCTTCTTTATGCCTGGTAGTAAATGTATTTTCCCAGATTTTAGGATATCATTTGTAATCAATTGAAGACCACCAGATTTGTTATTTTTAAGTTTATTGATACCCGACAGTATTTCAGTATCTGTAATGGAGAAGTCAAGGTCTGTAAATGAATTGTAGCCTTTCTCATAATCTATAAGTAATGTTTTAATTTCATTGACTCTTTTTTTCATATCTGTCTGGAATTTGATTAAGACTTTCGAAGTGATTTTTGAAATCTGATGGTGCTACAGAAATCTTGTCATCATTTTTCTCTTTAAGAGAGTTAATTAAAGACCAATATGCTTTTGGATTATTTGATTCTAGCTCATCTAGTTGTTTAATTATACTATTGCTAAAATTTTTAGCCTTGTGCTTTCTTGTTTTATTATAAATCCTATAAAGTCTGTAGTAATTATTTCTAAGTTCCATATTATAGGGATTTTGTGACATTAATTTAGCCTTATATTTTAGTTGAGATTTCATGTCATGAAGTTCAGAGTCAAAAAATCGTTTATGCTTTGTTACTTTTTTATTTTTTGATGGCAGGGGTCTTTTCAAACATTTATCACAAGTATCTATGATTATTGATTCAAAGTTAGAACAAGCAATATTAATTGAGTCTTCATTTGAGAGATCAATTTCTTCATTTACAAACTTTTTTAATCGCTCAGAAATTTGTGGATTTTGTAATTCAAATTCCAATTTTGTGCTAGAGGATTCATCCCACTTATATTGAGGGGGTATAGATTTGTTAGATTCCCTAGGAGGGGGTTTGCGAAAATTGGCATAAATGTTCCAGGTGAGCTTGCACTGAGCATCAGAAAGGGTAGGAATGAAGTCAGATACTTTAAAAAATGGAATCTGGCTTAATAAAGATTCAGAAGCAAGAGCATAGTCTACTGTGCTGCAACCATTAGGTGTATAACAAGTTAACTTGCCAAAAGAGTCACCCATTAATCTCCCATTAAGTATTCTAAGTTTGTTCCCTATATATAAATTTAACAGGTCTTTACCTCTTTGATCAATGACATGATCATGATTGTTCCTCATACCAGCATCAACATCAGAGACATAGTCCTTGTAACTTGTATTGTAATAGTCATTATCACCAAAGATAAAATCATGCTCTCTGGCAGTTCTGGCATTAAAATCGCCACAAATCATAACATCGCCTAAGTTATTGAAATTTACAATGTCTTCAGACAGAATATCTTATAAAGTTTTCCCTTCTTGTTCTATGGCATTGGAAATCGGAGACTGAGCTGGAGGGTTATAAACAACGCAGGTATAGATATCTCGGCCCATATTAAAGTAATCTTTTTTAAGAACTACCCACTGAAAATTTGTGTTATTTATTGGTAAAATTTTTATACCCTGTTTGAGAAGAGGTTTGTATAGGATACCTAAGCCGCCAAAAAATCTACCGTTTTTGGACTTTTGCCTACAGACTGGAAAATAGTTAAAGCCAGAAAAGCTTAATGAGTCACTATAACCTACATGGGTCTCAGCTAAAAAAACAATATCATAAGTTGATATTTCTTTCATAAACAAGGGGTCAGTGGACTTGTTAAGTTGCTTGGATTTTGATTTCAGACCTCCGATATTCCAGAAACATAGCTTAATATTATTGCTAGTAGACATGTTACAGAGAACACTATAGATAATAACAATATATTAATTACTAGACAATGATAATAATATACTAGTAAATAAATGATCAATACCCAGTCAATTATATAATGTGTGAGAAACAAAATTCAAAGTTTTTAGCCTTTAAATATATTTCACTCGACTACTGTTAATCTTTATTGTGATCGAATATTTGGACCAGGCTTTAGTTAAAAGATCTTGTCTAGCAGTTATAATTGTTTTGATATATTTGAGTTGGATTGAAAGTTATCACTGAATGGCCAATAGATTAAAAAAAATAATAATAAAATAAAAATAAAAGTAAAAATTTCACTAACTATTTCAGTGACAAAAACAAAACAAAAACCAGACAGAACCGACGGTTACAGAAGTGTTTACCTTACACTGGTCACACACAAAAAATAAAAATAAGATAAATGAAGGTTCTGATTGTGTCAATTGAAATATAAGAAAGTTTAAAAAAAAAAGTTTCAGAGAGAAGGCCAAACAAAAATATGTGTAGGTGAAAATTTATACCTCTAAAAAGTGTTACAATTAGTCATACAATAGATGGCACTTACAACCATAACAATCAGACATTAATATGCTCTTATAGCTAGTTAATAACAAAAGTAGCATTAACTAAATATATATACAAGTATAATAATAATCAAAATTGACAATCGTAACAAGGTTAATTTGCACAATAAATTATTAAAATTTGCTGTTGAAGCCTCTCCCATTTTGTTGCTTGTTGAATTGACGGCGACCTTGCTGTCCTTTACCATGATTATAGCCAGATTTGTTATTTTTTGGTTTTTGGAAGAGACGGATTCCAAGACTGGTGCATATTGTGGATTTCAGATTAGCTGCAAGCATAGCTGTTCCAGCATTGGTTAAGTGCACTTTATCCTCGCTCAGAAACTTATTGAGAGGAGTACCTCGATGTGACTGTGGTCGCATAAGAATATGTTATTCTCGTCCTCTAGTTTCTCTTGTAGCATGGCGTTAAGAATATTGATTTTAGAGTTCTTTCCATCCTGTCGTGGTGTTCCAAGGGAGATGACCAGTTTAGCAGTTGGCCATTTATCTTTACATTGGTTAAGAATGTTGGTGAATTCAGAGAGGCACTGAACTGGGGCTTTAGATTTGATTTCGTTAGTGAGGGAGTGGAGACAAATTGCATCATAAACCTTCGTGCTTCGTGCTTTGTGAGATGAAATTCGTTGTTTCTTCAAAGTTATATGCTATTTCACGATCTGTAGAAAAGTTTGAAGATAACTTCTCAGGATCAATCATCTTGATGTTTGAGGTTCCTAGAAGAAGAACTTTGGGCTTTTGTTTATCAGCTCTCTTTGAGGTTGGCTGATCGTCAAAGTCAGTTTGGCGAAAAGAATGGAGTTTTAGCGAGATAAGTTCAGAGTCTTTAATTTCGATATCTCTCTTTAAGGAATCAATCAGGTTTTCAAGCTGCGCGATATTTTGGCGTTGTGAGATGGTCTTTTGGTGTAGGGCTTCATTATCACTAACAGACTTTTGTACATTTTGAGCTGAGACACGAATTTTGTGTTCTAAATCACTGATTTTGTGGTCTTTTTCATTCACTATTGTTTGCAGTTTGAGCTCGTAGTCACTTGTAAGTTGTTGGATTTTAACATCGTAATCATTTTTGAGTTTTTGAACAGTTGTGTCATGTTGGTTTTTCTTCAGTTGATGCTCATTACTAAGAGACTGAATTTTATTTTTCAAACTCCAGATTTCCTCAGTTCGTTTAGAGATTGTTTCATGGAGGCTATTATTGACCTTAGAGTCAGTTTTCTCTGGAATTTGCTCAACCTGAGATTTGGAGAAGTGTTTAAATATTTCATCAACTTTAGAGAATTGGTCGTTTAATGTAGACTGTTGAGCTTCACATAGCTTGGCTACTGCTTCGGTAAACTTTAACTCAATTTGACTTAGGTCCGACTTCATTTCTGTTCGAAGCTTATGCAGGTCAAGCGACGTTACATTTCTCGCCATTGTAGGGGTTTCTTTTCTAATTGGAATTCTAGATGGTGTTTCAGTATGACCATGCAGTACAGGACGAAGAAAAAATAATTATCAGTGAAACATGTATCATATATATATACACAGTTATTACAATCATTAGCAGTCTTAATAACAAAGAAACAGACATAAGAAAGACCACCTCAGGAGTCTCAGAAGCACAATCAAACCACCTAGCAACAAATGGAATTCTACTAACAACCACAGTGCTAACAACAACAAGAAGACTCCAATCATGGAAACATAGGCCACCAAGTTGTAGATCATACCATCATTCTACTAGCCACTGCCAATGATGTCAATCCAAACCCAGGACCAATTAATAACGAAAGCACCATTTACCCCTGTGGCACATGCGACGAACCTGTTACATGGGATGACCGTGCAATCAGATGTGACTCATGTCATCAATGGCACCACATACAATGCCAAGACGTACACTCGGTACACAGTGGGACATACAGCTTCTTAGTAGCAGATACTAACATATCAGTCAGATGGGGTTGCTTAATATGTGATAACCCCAACCATAGCTCACTTTGATTACGGTTCATCAACAATACCAACCACCAACAGCTTCAGTATACTAAATGATTTGACAGACTGCAGCATGACCATTGGTAACACAGCACCGGTCCACCAATCAACTCCTAAAAAGGGATACAACAAAGAGAAAAAGATCCAAGTTTTCACCACTGAGAATAATAAACATCAACTGCCATTCCATTAGAAATAAACAACACCAAATAGAAAATATTATAGATAGTAAAAAACCAGATACCACGCATCATAGCAACAGAAACATGGTTAGAATCATCAATAACCAACACCCAAATTATTCCACTAGCATTTTTCGCAAAGATAGAAAGGAAAATAAAAGTGGAGGAGGAGTCCTACTAGCAGTACATAACAGATACTTAGCATCAGAAGTACCAGAACTAGACACCAATTGTGAGATCATATGTGTAAGAATAAAACAGCAAGGTACCTAAGATCTCCTGATTTGTTCCTACTATAATCCCAAAACATCAAACAAAAAAAGTCTCGAAGAATTTGAAACATCAGTTGGAAGAGCATCATAAAAAAACCCACACATTTTAATTGGGGGAGACTTCAACCTTCCAGGCTGGAATTGGAACACAAAAAAGCTGCAACAAGGCACTCAGTACGCTGAACACCACTACTACCTTACAGAGATACTAGATAACAACGGCTTGGCTCAGCTCGTACAAGAACCAACACGAAACAACGAAACACTAGACTTAATGATCACAAATTTTCCGGCTAACATAATGAGAACCAGAGTTCTGCCAGGCATATCAGACCATGACATTGTCTACAGCGAGCCAGATATACAGCCAAAGATCAACACATGAAAACCAAGACAAATACCCTTATACAGAAAAGCGAGATGGGAAAGCATGAAAGATGACATGAAAAAAGGTCTTCAAAGATGTACAAGAATGCATCAACAAAAAATTGGATATTGACAAAGTATGGAAAACATTTAAAGATGGAATAGAAGATAGCACAAAAGCGCACATACCAAGCAAAACCTGCAAAGTTAATACAAAAACCCTTGGATAACCCAGCAAATCAAGGCACTTATCAGAAAGAAAGACAGAGCATATTAAAAGAAAAAGAAGACCAACCACACAAATGACATCAAGCGATATAAGACGCTTAAACAAACAGTACAAAGAGAATCAAGAAGAGCATATTGGAAATACATAGAATAGATCATAATACCAGAGGAAGACAAAGAAAACCAAAATGGGAATGTCTATTCAAGAGATTCTGGACATACATAAAGCACAAAAAAGTGACAAGAGTGGTGTGGCACCACCAAGAAAAGATGGTATCTTAGAAACTGACCCAACAGCAAAGGCAAACATACTAAACCATCAGCTCAAGTCAGTCTTCTCTGCAGCATGTACTACTACTAAGGAGGAATTTGAACAACAAGGCTACATGTCAGACCAACCAGGGAATTGTCCAGATAGTGGAAGTATCATAATAACTACAAATGGAGTAGAAAAAAACAACTCAAAAACCTCAATCCCCATAAAGCAGCAGGCCCAGACAACATCAAACCAACAGTACTTAAAGAACTAGCCACAGAAATTGCACCAATCCTAACAGACACATTCAACTATTCAATGGAAACCAGTACCATACCACAAGATTGGAAAACAGCACTACTAACACCTGCATTAAACAGGAGGCTCCCAGGAGCCTGAGTCGCTCAACTGACATATGTGCCTGAAGTAAAGGCTATTAGGCAAAATCTATTTGCATTGAAAGGGTTATAAGTTTAATAAGGGGGTCATCTGACAATATGGTGGATCTTAAGGTGCTGATCACTTTTATCTCAATTAAAATTCAAAAATCTGTCACCCTTTTTGAGTTATTAGCAAAAAAATGCAGTTTAACCCAATGTTCAATATTTAGACACAGCGGCCATGTTTTACAGCCAATCAAAAATCCCCACATCAGTTCTATACACCTAATGCTAATTAACAACAATACCAAGTTTGGTTCCAATTTGACTTTAAGTGTCAGAGGAGTTAACATTTTCAATGTAATGAGGAAATGCTTTTTAAAAGCTCAATTTTGACGTTCTAAGGGCAATAACTCCTCAAAGGAAAGGTCCTACAACGTTGACTCTGTTACATATTCTGTAGATCTTGATGTGCTTTACAATATGCAATTCAAATTTCTCAAATATCTTGTATAGTTTGCAAGATATTGAGCTAAACAGGTGCAAAATTTGCCAAAAATCCACAAAAAAGGCAATAACTCCTACATGGGTCGTTGGATTTTCTTCAAAATTTCAGAGCTGGTAGATCTTTAGATGTTGATCACTTTTGTTCCCAATCAAAATTTTAAAATCTGTCACCGTTTTTGAGTTATCTCTGATGCATAAACAAAAATAAAACAAACATGATGCAGTGATAAGTTTCAAATTTTTCTGCTTTCAACCAAACCTCTCTTGCTAATAATGCATACCCATTTATAACTAAGGGGGGAAATGAAAACTCTTTGTAAGGTTTGGCATTATTGGGCCTCAGCTTTAATAAGGATTTACAATAATAAATATGAATGATTTCTCATATATCATATAAATCTAGATAATCAATAAATAATCAATAGATAATCAATAAAATAAATTCCACCGTGGGATGCACGGGTGGTTAAAGAAATGATATTTTCAGATAATATATAATAAACATAAAATATCAACATTCAATGATCAGATAAATGGTTACCGAATATTGTGAATGGCAACCAGAAATCAATACAAATATGCAGAATAATTTGGCGTCACCGTGGGATACACGGGTGAATAATATTTAAGACCGAAACCCCTTAAGAACCACCGTGGGATACACAGATGGCTGAATCAAAGAAATTTTGGATTACTGTGGTATACACGGTTGAAGAGACCAAAACCCCTTAAAATGTTCTTTAAGTTCACGAAGCAGCGAATCATTAAAGCACACATATAACGACATATCGGTGTTGAAATTTCTAAACGGTTCCAAAGCACATAACTTTCTCTTTGATTTCCGACTATTTCTTATATAAAACATTTTTACATGCGTTGAGATATCAGTATTTAAAACTATTCACGGAGAGAATGAACGCTGATAATTTTCCTCATTCAACAAGTAAACAGCTGAAGGTTCTTGCGTTGTTCAGAATACGGCACACTTCATGTTGTGAGTTAAGTTTATAAGTTGTTATTCCTAGCGGTTCAGACGTTTTATACCTCTTAAAAAAATTAACCATTTCTAACGGTTTGAATTGCACTCTACCTCTGTTATATAGTTCTTATTATGATTTCCACTTGATTGGTTGATTAATTGATCCAAATGATTAATTATTGGATTGATTGATTGATGTTGCTTGTCCTGGAAAATCTAGCAGCACATATCTGTACGCGATTGCTTGATCGGTAAAATGTACGAATCCATTATTCTAAACCTCGTACTTAGTTAGAGCTTTCCACTTCCCCCGGCTGAATCCTCTGAGAAAAGATTTGACACTTCAATCAAAGAAGCCTGCTCCCCAAATCGAGCTCGTGCCAGCTAAAGCATAGGCCATGGATACTTCCACCAATGTTCTTGCATCTGAAAGTATAAATTCTAATCCCCGGCAGAATCATATTCTAAATAAATTAACCTTTTATCTTATAAACATGTGACTTTTAAATAGTTAGAAATAATTAAAGTTCACCGAAAAGGACACTTCAAGTATATAAATAATGTTGTAACAATATTTTAGATATAACTACCAAGTATAGTAAATTAGGTTATCTTATTTCTCCTTAAAAATGGGTGGGAATGTATGTGGTGGGATAAAAAATTGTATTGCAACCACTTTTACGTCTTGTCTTCAAGAAAATCAATGAAGTAATGACGTCCTTGACATCGTGACGTAACAATTGCAACGACGTAATTTCTATAAACTAACAACCATTAACAAAAGGTACTTACCGCGATAACCAAATTTAAGTATAACGTACTTAAATTTCATTATCTCTGATGCATAAACAAAAATAAAACAAACATGATGCAGTGATAAGTTTCAAATTTTTCTGCTTTCAACCAAACCTCTCTTGCTAATAATGCATACCCATTTATAACTAAGGGGGGAAATGAAAACTCTTTGTAAGGTTTGGCATTATTGGGCCTCAGCTTTAATAAGGATTTACAATAATAAATATGAATGATTTCTCATATATCATATAAATCTAGATAATCAATAAATAATCAATAGATAATCAATAAAATAAATTCCACCGTGGGATGCACGGGTGGTTAAAGAAATGATATTTTCAGATAATATATAATAAACATAAAATATCAACATTCAATGATCAGATAAATGGTTACCGAATATTGTGAATGGCAACCAGAAATCAATACAAATATGCAGAATAATTTGGCGTCACCGTGGGATACACGGGTGAATAATATTTAAGACCGAAACCCCTTAAGAACCACCGTGGGATACACAGATGGCTGAATCAAAGAAATTTTGGATTACTGTGGTATACACGGTTGAAGAGACCAAAACCCCTTAAAATGTTCTTTAAGTTCACGAAGCAGCGAATTATGCCAAATTGACAGTGAAGTCACTGTCAACCGCCACTTAAGTAAGTGCGGAATGCAGCTGCTTCGCGGCTGAGGCCCAGCTGAAAGACCCCCTTTACTTATATAATTACATGCCTTTTTACATGAAAACTTAACTAATAATCAGTAATAAGGCATTGTATAATGGTATCAATCTAATAGAAATGTTATTACAATACAATTCTTAGTTTAATACCGAAAAATTGATAGTTGATATCAGAAACCCCTTCATTATTTCGTAACTAAAATTACTAGTTTTTATCAACAAACCATTATCCAACGGACAAGACTTTATCCTTCTCGCAAAATAACTATGAATCACTGCTATAAATAAAGCTTTTATACTCATCTTCCGAATTTTATTCATCAGTTTCTATATATACAATATGTCTTGTTTTAATTGTGACCAATATTTTCCGCATGTGTACATGTAAGCGAAGTTTGTAAAAAAGTGCAATCGAGAAAGAAAGAAAAAAAAATACTAAATCACACACTCCCGGTAAATTAATAGAGCAGAAAAACGTAGAAAAAAAAATCATCCCGAATTGCCCAAATTTGTTGGGTAAAATTCCGAATTCCCCGTGTATAAATAGACCTTTCCAGCTATCTCGTAAAAGACCCTACCGACCCTCATGTATGTAGTATGTAATTATGTCGCCTGCAACGTGTTGCAGAAACGACTCTTATGGGTTGCATTAATTGGCACCATCCGTCGTATTGCGTCGTCCTGTGCCGTAGTTGTCCTGCGGCGTCACGAATTTTTTTCAGTTTTCAGAGCAACTACATTCACAACCTCTTGATATTTGGTATTTAGTACTATATGGTGTAAATCGATTTTATGCCCGTAATTCATCTACTGTTTACCGAATATTTAAAGACACAGGCGATATATACGTCTTCCATGGAAGACTGCCATTCTAGTTTGTAATGTATGTTTGTTTGTTTGTGTGTATATACATGTATGTAATGTATGTTTGTTTGTATGTGTGTATGTAAGTAATGTATGTATGCTTGTATGTTTGTATGTATGTATGTATGTATGTATGTATGCATGTATGCATGTATGTATGTATGTATGTATGTATGTATGTATGTATGTATGTATGTATGTATGTATGTAATGTTATGTATGTATGTATGAATGGATGGATGGATGGATAACGTATGTATGCACGACCAATTATGCAAAAAAAAATATTCCATCAGACAGTTGTTTTCACATTACAGGACCGATGATGAGTGTATGTATGTCGTATGTAATAATATTAACATATAAAGACAGAATAAATCCACACACTAGATCAGTGCAAAGTCCGTTGTTTAACAAAATTATGTGAGTGACATGACTTCAATGTTTCTTCATAGTGTCCGATCACCCCCGTTTGGATATCCATTTTTATGCCCTTGCATTGAATTGAAAGATGTATGATTACGTCATTTTTCGAATGAAGTATATAGGACGAACATGCTTCTATAAAAGGTTGTTCCTTGAACTATAGATAACTGTGTACAGTGTATAATTTATGATTTCCTATAGAAATTAAGCATCGATCATTTTGGCTACAAACTAGGCTTCTAATAAGCAAAGAACTTATATGCAATTTATACACTCACCTGGTAACGAAATTGTATAGATCAATATGATACTTTGTTTTTTTTTTTCGCACAACAATGTTCCGTCAAGAAAACAGTACAGACAGAACTTGAAATAAATATCTGAAATCCAAAATTAGCTGTTCTAACTTCTGCATAAAGACTGATATTTAACGATTTTAGAGAGTATTGTTATACTATCGCACTTTGCCAGTATGCATTTTTGACCCGGCCCTCTTGTTTTAGTGGCTAATATGTATAAATTTGAACACCAAAAGCCCATTTTCCACCCGTTGTCGTCGAAATCATGCTTCCCCTTTCTCGAAATAGAATTCTAAAACCTGGAATGAAATTATTCAACTATTCGAGGCATTTATAATGCAAATGAGTTACTGATGTGTAAAATGCAGGGTAAATTGTGCCATTCAGAGTCAGGGCTGAGTATCCAAATAATAAATTCATGAGACGCATCTTGCCTTGTAATGTGAAATTTAAAAGCTGACTTAATGAGTGAGTTGGTGTTATACATTCTGAGAAAAATAAATATATTGTTACTATATTGCGATAAACGTGAACTCCTATGCTAGAGCAAACACTCTTGGTAGCCTTGTTCCGATTTTCCGGTCGTCTAAACTCAAAATTGTGTTGTTGTTTTTGATACTTCACTTTCTTAACTTTAAATACACATGAACAAAAAACTTCGGTGTTGGTTTTGAATTACTTGTTTGAACTTTTTGGGTAGAGTACGTCTCTTATGATTTTTGTCTTGCAATTATTTTGACTCAAATGCCGCAATTCAATAGAAGCCATTTTCAGAATATACATTATTATGCAGCATAGATTAACAGGGTTAGATTGCTACCCACCTTGGTACTTCGAATTCTTCTGTCCTAAATGAAATCTGAAAATTTTTGCATAACAAACACTACCCAATGCTTGCTTGATTCTAACATGCATATGAAGTTAAATACCAATCAAAAATATATATTAGTCAACCCAAATAACTAATTCCTTGCAAACTTGGGTAAACATGAGGAATGTGGTGTGGTGATTTATCACTTGCCCAAAACAGTTTAACGTTTTGCCCTTCTCTTTTAACTCATCAATTCTAAGTATGTTTTGACGATTTATATTAATACATAGAAAATAAGAAGATAACCGTAACATATTCTTCAAAGTTGCAAGTGCTTTTAGATATTCTTGAGAATTTATAGCACACCTGTAAGGACTGTAAAACTAGCAATTTTGATTGGAGCAACTTACCGACGAATATTGTCACCTTTGAATGAATAAGCTATGACTTCACTATAAATATCAGTATTCGACAAAACCGGATAACTGGAAAATTCTTAGAAAGGGGTAACGAACCATTTATTACCCGATACCAAATTTGTTTACCAGAAAAATCGATAAACCCTTTTATCCTGGCTTCAAATGAACAGAAGATCTAAAATTCAACAAAATTTAAAATAATAGGGACTGGACTATATATAACCTTATTATAGGCCTCTTTAACTTCTAGGCATATCAGAAGATACAAGCAAAAATTTAACCACCGCCGTTTACAAATTGCTGTGGCGGATCCAGAAATTTTCAAATGGGAACCTTCTTGGACCTCTTGTTTTATAGAATTCCTAACCAAATTTCGTATCAAACAGGAGGACGCGCGTCCGGCACGCCGGTCCTAAACTATATCCGCCTTTGACGATTGTTTTCAAAAACTACCATAATGATTGAAAGACATTAAGATTTTTTAAATGCATTAATATTACCCTACATGTCTCTAAGGGTCGTCTGACCAACAGTCGCATTTTTCTTTATCAAATTTCGTAAAAACCACTAACCTTCATGTGCTTAATATCTAAGTTTCATGAATTTTTGGTCACCTCTTAAGCGTATTTTGTAATGCATTTTACACGTCTGATTTAGAACCGATACATAAATATAACAGTCATTCTACCTTATAAAGCTGAGACGGGTTGCTGGGATTTGAGTACAATAAAAAGAGTAAACCATTTATTTTTATGCGATAATGTTTCACTGGATAGTTAAACACCACCGAGAATAAAAACATACAGAATTTTGCTAATAAATTGCATATTTAGAAGCAGCAGCATTTTTGGGGGCGAACAATAACGGTCGACTGCTGCTGTACATGTGTGCCAACATGTGTCATACATTCAGACTAAAATAAACAGTAAATCACACAATATGTTACCTTTCTCTCATTACTTGACATCCTTAATTCAAAAATATCCAATTATTTCACCCAAACTAGTCGATGGACCTCGATGATAAAAAATTGTATTGCAACCACTTTTACGTCTTGTCTTCAAGAAAATCAATGAAGTAATGACGTCCTTGACATCGTGACGTAACAATTGCAACGACGTAATTTCTATAAACTAACAACCATTAACAAAAGGTACTTACCGCGATAACCAAATTTAAGTATAACGTACTTAAATTTCATTATTTGCAAAAAAACTGCCATTTACCCCTATGTTCTATTTTTAGCCACAGCGGCCATGTTTTACGACCAGTCAAAAATCCCCAAATCAGTTCTATACACCTAATTATGGTGTACCAAAAGGTTCATAAATAAATATCTAGCATATGCTGCAAATTAATAAACAGCATAAGCTTTAAATTAATAGCATATGCTGTAAAATTTATAGCAAATGCTGTAAAAATTATAGCATATGCTGTATTTATTATAGCATATGCTACATTTACAGCATATGCTGTTATTATAGGAAATTTCTCCAAAAGATTCAAAAATAAATTTGTAGCATATGCGATTGTTTTCAAATCCGAGCTTATGCAGATAAATTGGTTACACGTACTACGAGGTTCAAATCTATTTTAAAGCATATGCTTCAATATTGTTTATCTTATGCATATTTATGTTTAATGGAAGGATGTCAATCACCAGAGATTGACAAGATAAAGTCATGAAATACGACTATCATGAGAAATGCGTTAAAGATGTGGCTTGAAATGGACTGCACGTGGTGAAATAATCATAGCTGCATGGGGGGGGATATGTCATTAATGATATTTCCTCATCATCAAAGGCTAATTGTTTTTCATGATCAACTTAAGAATTTGAAGGAAAATATTTTTAAATGAACGTTATAAATTGACAGTTGACAATTAAAAAAAAACAAAAAGAAATCAGATGTTTACACTTACAGTTGGTCAAGGCCAAATGAACTGTTCAAATGTAGTTAGATTATTTACTAATAAAGAGATTTTAGGAAACACTAATGTAAATGTAAGAATCTTCTTTGAGAAAAAAATTTACTGGTTTCAAAACACAATGCATAATAGACATGAAGAACAACCCACATAACAAAAGGCTCACAGGAGCCTTAATTTCTCACCTGATTTCAACAAATATTTGTAGACATCTGAGCGAACAAAAAATCAATACTGAACCGAGGGGTCATCTGACAGCTTCAGCCTAATTGATGTTTTTGAAGAGTTCAGTAAATTGAAGCATTAAGAAAAAAAAACGCTTTAACACTATTTTTCACGTTAAAAGGGCCATAACCCGCTATAAGGGGTAATCTGACATCTTCGATCCAAAGAAGACTTGTAAAGCGCAATCACCTTAAGCAAGCAACAGCTTTTCTCTATCTGCAATGGTCTTCAATCTATAGACCAAAAACACAAAAAAAACCCGCTATTTTGACCGTTAAAGGGCCATAACCTCTATAAGTGGTCATCTGATATCTTCGACCCCATGGGGAACAACTTTTGTAGATCTCTGGGTTTAAAAGACGACAAAGAGAAGTGTTCGCGACACAACCAACATAAAGAAACGGGAATTTAAAAAATCTGTGACAAAGGAAAACAGACAGCAGTCTTCAACATGACCAGAGGTCGCTGCTCGTCGTCTCGCATTGGCCCAATACTTAATATACAATACATAAGTTTCATTTGGCCAACCAGAATTCATGATATTGTAGCTAAATTTAATTTCTAAACGAATATAGGGGGACACCCAAAAATATCAATCATATTCATCCTTTTGCAAGGACATGCAAAATTATGCAAAATTATTGTAAAATTTCACAGCATCGAAAAATGGGACCCCCAATCAATCCTATCCATCCTTTTATGGCAAGAAGTATCATAGCAATAGCATAGCAATCGGATAACAAGGACGAAAGGAATTGTGGGAAGTTCAACAATAATGATAACTAGACGCGACGCAGACGATGCCCATGACGACAGCATGCATCACCATTTTTTTTGCGGTTGTTTGGAAAAAAATCGAAAGCAAGCTCAACGGGCTAGATCGCTGTAGCTTTTGGTGTTTAAAAGTGATTTTTTTATAAATGGTCATATCTCGAGCGCTTTCAATTTTTCACGCCTATCTTCAGCAGCCAGGAGTCCAACTTGTCCAAGTCAGAATGGTCAGAACTTATCTAGCTTCTAGATTTGTAATAACCTTTATTTTACTGTATCCGTACATTTCTGTTATGTCCAAACTGAGCTGGTTGTATAAACAATAAGTTTCATGTAAATGGAAAAAAAACATTAAACATTACACGAAACGATTTGTTAAAAACGCCAAAAGCATTTTTCCGTAAATTTTGCAGAGTAACTAAATAAATAACTGATTTAAATCTTCTGGATTTAGAGACTATTCCAGAAATGATGCACTGGCATGTAAATTAAATATAGATAAAAGTTACGAACCTTAAACTAAGAAAAACGACCAAAACAGTTCTTTAAAACGACATTGAAAACTCGGTTATTGTACATGTAGACCATCAAATATATACATAAGACATTGTATAATATAAACTTGGGATGTCCGCAGAAGGCTGTCCGTCGTCCTCAGGTAGTCCGAACAATAAACAATTGCATCTTATAACCCTCGGATGACACTTCTCAATTACATGAATGCATTTTTAAACAAAGAAAATAAGAATCAATCAAAATAAAAAAACACACTGAAAAACAAAACAAAAACAGATAATAATAAGAAAAAAGGAAATATTCTATATTAAAAAGCCAAAATGAGTGAAAAGTAAAATTGAAAGAAAAAAAATGAATGAAATAAGCTAAAATAGAATAAAAAATAAGAAAATAAGATGAAAATAAAATAAAATAATATAACATAAAATGAAAAATAGAATAAAAATGAAATTTACGATATGTACAAACCTGACACGATGTACGCTGGACAAAACGATGCACGACGTACGATACGATGCACGTCACACGATGCACGATACGCTAAACGATACGATGCACGCTACACGATGTACGATGTAGGATACGATGCACGCTACACGATGTACGCTACACGGTGCACGATACACGATGTACGCTACACGAAACGATGCACGCTGGAGAAATATTTCTCATAGCGTTAACCGTATGGTAGATCGTGCATCGTATCGTGCTTGCATCATGCGTACATCGTGCGCATATCGTGCGTACAACGTGCGCACATCGTGCGAACATCGTGCGTATATCGCATTGTTTGTTAACTTATACGTTACAGGGGCTGTACTATAGGGGGGGAGCTATCTTCAACTCAAAAGGTATGTAAAAATACAATTAAGGTTAGTGAGGACACCTGACCCCAAAAATAATGCCGAATTTAAAATGTCCGATTCTTTTATAAATTAATATTAGGTATATACTTTATCTTGTGTAAAAATATCGGACCTACTTTCTAGGCTTGTTTTCCCCAAATCTAGGCTCAAAGTTTTCTAAAATTACTATAGATTATATAGGAAAGGCCAAATAATTAGCTTAAAATCTTGTCGCAGAAAAAATCCACGAATTTAAATTTTATTTTTTATTTGATAAACACCAATGAAATACGATATATTCTAAAATAAAACAATAAAAACTAGGGGGTCACCCGCTTATTTTTTTTTGTCTACAATACAAATCTTTGTAATTTTATGTCATTCTTCAAGTGGATTATCTCCCTTGTTTTATTTGAAAATTTTATTTAGAAGGGAATGGTTTATTTGTGCGAAATTTTATTTATTTTGGTTAAGTTTTGTTAAATAAAACTATTTAACACAAGTTTCAATGTATTTGTGACATTTGCACTTGTTTTTTTTTTCATTTTTAACTGTTTTTGGTCACATGACAGGTGTCCTCACTAACCCTAAGCTGTTCATAGACGTATATATCCTGGTGATAGATGTACACACCCTGGTCTATAGACGAATAGATCCTGGTGATAGACGTATAACGTAAATTGGGATATTTTGGAAGTGGTTTTATTTTGGTTTATTTGGCACCTAACCAAAATGTGCCAAGATTAAACACACCAAAATAATATTTTCACCCCTAGTAAGGTGAATTCACGACGATCAGGAAAGTCCAGTGAAGGATTCACGTAATGTTGTATTTGGTGGGTTAAATTCGTCCCTTTTTCGATCAATATTGTTTACAAAACACACATACAATGCACACCTGAGCATTGTTAATAAACATAAACCTATGTATTATTTATATTTCTTTATAATTTACATTTTTGTATTGATTTCAATAAAATGTGAAAGTTTGGTTAATCTATATTTAATGGTTTAAAAGTTATGACTAAAAAGGTTATACATTTTATAACTCTAAATTAAAAGTAAACAACACATTTCCAACTTATGATAAAGCATACAATCTGTACCCACGTTCTTTTTAAATCGTTTTAGATTAAAACATGCAAGGAGAGTACTGCCAACTGTTTAAGAAAATCAAATTAGTAAACACATCAAACCGGTAATTTGTCTCACCATTTTAGAGGATTCAGTTTTGTTCAGTTATAGAGACTTCTGTTTTGGTAAATTGTGGATACTGTTTTTTCGGGTTATATCATACATTTTTATGGTTATTTACATAAGATTGCGTAATTTTAAGTAGCATAATTGACCAATTTTACTGTAACTCATTTCGTGTTATCCAGGAACTAACAGAATTCGTTAATTCGGATATCATGCATGCTTACATTCCAAATATTGTACTTGCTATATGCTTACAACCTTTTGGGTAAAATTTGCATTAATAAAGCTATAATAGATTAATTTCTTCATTCATATGAAGCAGGCTTCTTACAATCACTTCTAGATAAAAAAGGATCGTAGACTTGCTCTCTCTTTTAACTTCACTTTCCGTTACATTGATGATGTCCTTTCACTGAACGATTCTCAATGCTCATTTATCGTCAGAAACTTGAGATAAAGGACTCAACGGATTCTAAAAAGTCTGCTTAAAAAGATCTAAATCTCGAAATAAACTCCAATGGAAAACTTTTAACAAAACTCTTTAAAAAACGTGATGACTTCAATAGATATTCAAATCGTCAACTGTTATACTCCTTGTGTAGCAAAATTCCATTCACTCCAGCAAATGGAGTTTAAGTTCCACAACTGATTCATTACTCGAGAGCTTGCGGTAATATTACATCGATTTCCTTGGCAGAGCGTCATACATATGACACAAAAAGTGCTAACACAGGGTTATGTTGCTCCTTGATTGCTGTCTTGACTCAAGAAATTTACGGAAGACATCATGAGCTTAAACAACAAATATGGGATTTCTCTCTTTCAGATGAGTACAGATGTTGGTTTGTCATAGGGTTTTGTTTAACGCTGAATTTAAAATTGGCAGTGCGACGGTCGTTAAATAGCATGCATACAGAAACTGCTTACTTTTCCGGAGCACACGAGTTCACTTTCTTTCGACTTGAGTTTGCGTTTGTTGATTTTGTGTTTGTTTTATGTTTTGTGTTCTTCGTGCTGTTCACGTTCATGTTCTCTGGTTTTGTCGTTGCCCTTTTTGACTTTTAACACTCGAATGCCCCACTTAATTTTTGTCAAAATACTTGGAGTTTTTGCAAATACTTATAAGTAAGAATTAAATCAATATGACCCTAAAATATCTTAAAATGCTCCTAAAACGTATCTTAATTTAGTGTTTGAATCAATTGGAATTAAATGCCTCATCTCAGATCTTTCTAGATCTGGAAGGGGATGCATCTACATGCAGTCTCATTTTTTAAACGAACCTGCATTAGCAATGACTGTGAATTGGTTGCCCTTATATTCCTGCAAACAGACACATTTCATTTCGTTACAGTATTTACTATTTTCGAATTGCAAAACCTCCGTGCGGGTCCCGGGTGGCAAATAGGCCCGTAACAGCGCTTTAGCTTATCGGTAAACGCGCACTTAAAATCGCTCAGAAACCCTTCGTTGCGTCAGGCCGCTTTGCCTAAATAGCGACTGGAATGTGTGCCCCAAGTGGTTGAATGGTGCGCCATTCATAATGAATGCCGGGGTCGTCGGGCTATAATGCGGATAACCTGACAACAAACCATAGTGGTGCACCGTGTTGGAAAAAAAAATAACCCAGCTACAGAAGGATCCCCATGTAGGAGGCTTTATTGTCCGTCCAAGCTACCCATAAATTCTTTTTTTCAATGGCAGTTAAAAACCTGATGTCCCCATTGTCTACTTCATCATCATTTCATGTTCATTGTATCACCCTTTTTATGTACATCTGCCGAGAGTTCTGAGTAAAGGCAAAACTTACTTACTAACTACGGAATTAAAAAAAACGGGATGGGGGATTTATTTATAGATAAATGAGTTGATGCTTCCGTATTTGAGACCCATGCTTGATATCTGAGGTGCACTTTTTCCAGGGAGGGGTTTGGCCTGCGTGGCAGGGCGGGCAATAAGTGTTACTTTGCAAGCGGTGGCGACGACGGCGTCGGCGTTTAATGCTATCAATTTTTCAGTGTTTGAGTTATATGAGCACCTTATGTTGACGAAACTTGGTATGCATATGCCCCAGTAAAGTAGCTTTTGTTTTGTTTTAAAATTTAATAGAGGTTCTTGCACAAGATCGGGTTTACTTGAAACACGTTTATCCTCTAAACAAAGAGAGATTCTTTCTGTCCGTTCGACTAGTTGCCCGGGACATTTAGGACCGTCCATAAACTACAAAAGCGCTCACGAAACAATTTTTTTAAAAAACTTACAAAACCTTAAGGTTTCCAGAAATTTGTATTTCATTTCTCGTCAGCGTAGCAATATTTATTTTCTGGAACTTTGCTGTAATTTCTACTTCAGATGGATATGAGTAAGAGAAAACTCAACCAGGAGATGAGAAATGTATCAAAAATCATTTTGCATTCGCTTGTAAGATAATATATTTTAAGATGAAATGGTAGAATTTTTGAAATTTTCTATAACCGTTGGTATAGGGGTAATAAACTCTTAATGATCTTTTTCGCTTTCGAGCATGTCTAGAAATTCAACCAAATATGCAAAGCCTTGATTGATGTACATATTGATTGTATTATTTTCGCTAATAATAAGCATTTTATGTTTAACACAAACCTTTCATTGGTCTTGTCTTAATCAATTTTGTCACTCTAAAATATATTTTGTCACTAATGAGTCTTTTAACAATATTCTAGTTTCTTAATGTGGATATTTAACTTAACATTTTAAGTATGACTATGATTATCTTTAGTTATACAGCATTTGCCCACAGATATTAATACATATAAATTCTAATGTTTTTTAAAACCGATACTGAACCGAACTCCGTGCATTACCAAAACAGAATCCTCTTATTACCAGAACATTATCCGCCAATTTTTACATCTATTTTTTTAAGGTATACTATTTTTTTTCAATACAAATTTTCAACTTGTCTCTAGTACGTATAATAGTCTTGCTTTGATGAAAAATATAGACACTTTATGCAAACAAAAACACAACTATCTGATGTTATAGTTTTCGTCGTGAACATAATTCAACCTTGACGTTTTTCGTGAACTGTAACTTTATTTCAAAACAGATTTGTATATGCTTTTACGACTTTTTAGTTTTTTGTGGTACATATAAAGAGACGGGATTAAATTGATCATTTACCTTTCGGAAGACATTAATTTTGCAACAAAACAAAGTTGTTTACTTTTTTATTTAACCCGACAAAACTGAATCGTCTTACCAAGTACAACTTTACGTGAATCCTTCACTGGACTTACCTGATCTTCGTGAATCCACCTTACTAGGGGTGATTTTTGCTGTGCTCGCATTTAGGCAATGCCTATCCAGTATTATCATTTAAAAAGATGTATGCTATTATACATTTCTGTTTCTCAAAATAATTGTTAATATTGTAACTTGAACTATATAAATGTAGATGGTCTGTGATAACTTATTTATATTGTAGACACTCAACCTAATAAATATAACCTTTTAAATATTGTGTTGTCCTTTATATGATGTTATTATTTGCATTGAGTTATTGAGATTATATCCTCCTTGTAAAGTCTTTACGCTTCATCTGATAATTGCATAATGTGATAATTGTGTATATATAGACAAAATTATTGAACTTGTCTCAGGGAATGACACATCTAGATTAACAAAATTAGGTATAGATGAATCAATAATATTTGGTCTTGGTCTTAATTTTCATATCCCCCGCAAACAAAGTTATGGGATAATCATCCTCACAATGTCAGTGTCCATATCTGTCAGTAAGACGGACAGATATGGACACAGGAGCCCTGACATTGTAAGGATGGTGCACATTTTCATTATATCACAAAGGTTGTGTGAAAGTTTCATGAAAATCCATCAAGGGTTTAGGAGGAGTTGCGGATAAAAGATAGGCCTGGTCGTCAAATGGCCAAGTGACCAAGTCCATGTTTGCAATGGGAAACCCAGAAAATCATTCAGATCAACTTTAAAGTAGAAGGTGCACATCTATTAATATGGGACTAATATCATATCACAAAGATTGTATGAGAGTTTAATGAAAATCCATTGAGGGATTTAGATAAGAGATGGGTACATGTACCCTGAGGTGTAACGGAATGACGGACGGAAGGGCGGACGGACAGACTCCCTTATTCCTATATACCCTTCAATTTTTAAGCGGGGTAGGGTGGTATAATAAACTAGTGGTATCCTTTAGTTTAATAATTCCCAATCTAACTCCAATAAGTAGATTTTACTAGACTGTCATTTAGAAATATGTATGGTTAAATTCATTTTCTAAATACAGAGAGCTTTATAAAAATCTTACTATTACAAGATCGTCATTGCTTTGTTATTTAATTTTTCCTTTGGTTATAAAATCATTCTGACTTGTAAGTTGGGTTCAAAAGTATACTTTATGGTCATTTGGGAATAAATTTTTCAACTTTGGCGGTCGTGAGCTCCGAGGTCTTTAATTATGCTTTAACAATTATTTATCTAGTTTTAACCACATCCGTCGAGATAAATGGCAGAATATATAACATGTATTTATTAGCTATGAAAATTTTTGATGATAATTGAAACTTTGCAGTCAATCTGTTTCCTATTTGCACAAAATTGTTGACCTTGTGAAATGAATGGAAGTATTGGTTTTGAGAAATGTCATTTCAAAAACATTGAATATTAGGCACTGACCATTTGATTTTCGGGGGGCTTGGATTCTAAAATAAAAAAATAATCTGGCTCTGATATTTGGCCAAAAAAATAGCCTGGCCAGCTTATCGGGCGAAAAAAAAATCTGGCCCTCATTTTGCGCATTCGGAAAAAAAAAGAGATTTTCTGAAAACAATTCTAGCATTGGGTGTATGGGGGAAAAATAAGCTGGTCCGCGCAGAGCTCGAAAAAATTCCCGGCTCGGGTGAAAATCCCAGGCCTCAATCAAATGGTCGGTGCCTAAGAGCAAATTTCAGATTCATTCAGACCTGAAGAAGTCAGTCTATAGAGGAAGAAACTTTAAAATGAATCATAAACAAACAACAAAGAGATATTTTATTCTCAGAAATTTTAAATAGAACTTTAAAACTAACTTGTAACGAAAAATTGAAATATATCCTTTGTCCAAATCTAGAAATTTTAACTTGTGTCAAGGACTTTATAAATCTCTAGAACAGCGAAAATAGGGTCCACATCGGTTAAAACATAATATTGTACATGCAAGTCTAAAAAAAATATAAGGTAACTGATTTGTAATTGCAGGAACATTTTAAAACGTGTTTATTCAATTTTCCTGGTAATTGTATGTATATTCAGTATTTGTTGATGTTTTGAATATACATGTACATGTATATGTTGTTGCTTTGACCCATATGGGTGTAACCCCGGGTGTAATCGCTATATATAATTTGTTTTTGAATTTGTACAAGTAAGATCTGTTCTGTTAAGATGGATATTGTTTATAAAAACATTAAAAATTAACACACCTTTTTAACTCGCCTGCGAAGCAGAGCGGGACATAGGTGTTACTTTACCGGCGGCGACGGCGGTGGCGTTCACTTATTGGGTAAGGTTTGATGAGCACCGTCATATCTCAAGAACTATGGGTCCTAGGTTGATGAATTTGGTATACATATGCCCCAGAAGTAGCTTAGCAAAGTTGCATTCTTTTGACCTTGACCTTGATTTTCCGGCTGAGTGACTTTGACAATAAATGTAAATGCAAGGAGGCCTCACCGTTTATCGAGGCATTTTGTCCGTTACGTGTTTCTAACATAGGTTAACATTACGATTTTGTCCGTTATATGTTGCATGAGGCAGTCCGTTAAGTAGTTTTACGAAAAAAAAATCATTTATTTTTACGAAATTAACTCTGAGGCCAAAATATAGTAAATAAGTGAAACTTGTGATAGATGTGTCCAAATGGTTTTTATTCACGAAAAACTTCCCGCAAAAACCATTTTGATTTGATTTGACACTTCTTCGCAAAACGAAAAGGCGGAGACCTACCCTCTCCCAAATTGTGTCCTTATAATGACGAAAAATGAATTAAAATATGTTATTTTTGTCATTGAAACATTTTTTTTGTAGTAAGTCTTGTGCTAGTTGCACAATAAAAAACATAAGAGAAGGATTTTCTGGACCAAAATATTAATATTGGGAAAAAAAATGCCAAAATTAGTATTACTTTGGGAAACATGGTCCGTTAAGAGGCACGTGACACTTTTTAGGTCCGTTAATGATGCATGTCTCACATTTTGAAAATGCAAGTCTGATGGAAATAAACCTTAATATAGCGAATCCCATTTATTAAAATTGGCAAAATCGATGATATCTTTGTCAGAAGATTGTAATGATTGGTTTCTCAGAATTATTGTATTATTTTTAATATAATATAAATGCCTAAAATATTTACACGAGTTTGTGGCAAAAGAAATAAATCTGAACACAATTATTAATTTCATTTAAATGTATTTTATTTGGAAATACTTACATAATATATGATACAAATAGAATAACATAGTGTTACATTTATTTATGAAAAAATTATAAAAAGCGACAGGAGGGATATTGAAAAAAAAATAAATAAAGGGTAAACCTTGCTAATTGAGATATGTACATATTAAATTGCTTTAAATTACTGATCAATAAAACGTTTACCTCTTAATACAAAGTCTTGTTCCTTAATGAGCAGTTCATTATTTTGGTCAACAGATAGAGCATCTGAGCTGTAAAGCATTAATTTCAACACAAATATTAACTAATGATACACAACAGTAGCAACGGACATATGTATTTTAGTTTCGATAAATCCACATGAATTTTGTCTTTTCTTCTGTATACTAGCGTTCAGTCCTTATAGTAAAATTATGATATGTCATATCAAACAAAACTATTTTAATCCTCTATCTATTTATGCTATTTAAAGGACATAATATTTTGTCACAGGCACTTAACGGACCAACTTAACGGACAAAATAATATGTCATCAGCCCTTAACGGACCATATTTTATTACTTTCCCCCTATTACAAAATAATTATATAACATAGAGCATTGAAAATTAAACAGAATGTCGATACATTATTGTACTTTCTATGGATATCAATCAAAACATATGTTTTGTTATATAAAAAGAGAAATTGATAAAAATGAGGTAAACATGTTTACATTTTCGACCTTTAAAATACTAAGGAGCCACACGCCTTTTCATTTTATGAAGTTTTATAGAACTATTTTTACACAAATGCAAATCGTATCGAACAGTCATTCATTTTCATTTTGACAGATGTAATTTTTATAAATCTAAAATGTACGGAAAGCGATAGGTAGCTTCTTACTTCAGACTTCTGATTTCAGAGTTCCGACTTCTGATTTCGGAGTTCAGGGTTATATTTTCACATTTCAGACTTCTTAGTTAACAGTACTTTATATACCGCGATTCGCGCCATTATATGTTCCTGTCTGTATTTGAGAGCCACAGAAAGTCGGACGCGTATGGGCGCGACACTAATTTTGGTAAGTTTTTTTCCCTATAGAGTGAATTCAGTCAGAGAGAAGTTCCGAATTTTTAACTTGTAAAATTAAGACAATTTTATTTTTAGCAGCCTGTGTATATACATAATACAGTATACTGCTGGGGTAGGCCACTTTTTTCAACAAAACAGATAAAAAAGCCAAAAAAAAATACACATTAACTATAGAAAATAATGAGATGTGGAATAAGCGTACGCGACACAGCCCAAAATTAAACGGCTATTTAGAAAAACCACTGTGACAATGAACAACCGCATCTGCATTTGGTCCAGCTCACAAAACTAAATATTTGTATCGTGATAGTCATACATATCGTGATACAAGTGTAATAGCACAATATATACATATCATTTGCAAAAAAAGTATATCTTTACACCCCTGTAGGTCAACATCTACATAGAAGTAGGTCATTGTGACCTAGGTTTCTGCTTGATTGATTTGCATTTAAATCTTAACGATTGCACATTATAGATTTGTGAACTTTTTATGCAAGGTCCATCCATAGCAACCAATTAAAGCAGAGGCACGGTATCTCACTGTGGCAACAGTTTATTGGAGCTTTTTTCCTCCAACATTGCTAGACTATGTTACCAAATGTAGTTACATTTGTCTATGGTATGTCGTGTATGTCTTGTACAAAATATTTGTTTGGAGTTTTGATTTGATGTATAATGTTAACACCGTGGCTAAATATTGAATATAGGCGTAAATTCCAGTTTCTTCAATAACTCGAATACAGTTACCGATAACAAAATTTTGATTTTAGGCAAAACTGATCTTCCTAACCTGAAGTTTTTTGAAAGATTAAACTATGAAAATAGGAGTAATTGTTCTCTGACTGGATTTTTTATAAAGTTTTTTGTCTCCCCTGCGAAGCTAGGTGAGACAGAAGTATGGCTGTATTGGCGGCTTTGTTAACTATCTTGGGTAAGAATTTATGATCACCTCCATATCTCGACAACCATAATTCCTAGGTGGCTAAACTTTGGTATGCATATGCCCCAGTAGTAGCTTAACACATTTGCATACACCCATCTTTTGATCTTGACCTAGATTTAGTCATTACATAACAATTGAAATTAAGTATTTTAAGAATACCTAGGAAGGATTTTTCCAGTAAGGTTTGTAAGTTTGTTAGTTTATTGGCAGGATAATGCAGAACCATTGATACTGAAAGTGCCGACAAGGGAGACGTTCTTCAATCCCTACAAAGTGCGACACGACAAATTTGTTTTTGCGTGACAACAGTAAGGTTTTTGCTGATCTCCTAAATGCATTGTGGGGAAAACAGAGGAAAATTAAGACGATATTGACTTTTTCAAGGTCAGTTTAGTTTATAGACTAATTGATTTGTAAAAAAATATGTCAAGTGTTTTTAAAAATGTACCGAACATATACTTAATGAATATTGACACAATTCAAAGTCATTTAATTGTCAAAATTAAACATTGTTACCATTTTCAAAAATATCGTTATTTCGTCAAAAAACAATTGTAAAAATGAACAAAAAATGTTTTTGTGACTCTTTTGTCAAATCTGAAACGTTTAGCATCTTTCTTACAAATAGTTATAAAGATACCTTGAAGAAATTTACATTTTCCTCCAAACAGGTTACGGTTTTTTCGTGAATACTGTAAGGTTTGTTCGGGAACCTGTGACGGGTTTTGAGTGACACAGCCTAAGACTGCGACGGTTTTCTCCTTATAATTAGGTTTTTACCTGCGTCGCCGAATGAGAAAACATGTGTAGTAATCGGGTCACTCCGTCCGTCTATACGTCCGTCCGTCTCCGTCCGTCGCACTGTAGGAGTGCCTGTCTTGTGTAATCAGAATCTCAAAGCTAAACACTGGATCTTTTTGAAATATTACAAAGTGATTACAGATATATTTCATATGTGCACCTCTCCTTATGGGTCATTTGATAATTCCGATTAGAAATAAGTGGCCCAAAATTGACCAAAAACCGATTTTTTAATTAGTTTCCACAATTACTTTTCTTGTGGTTGATCAAATGCTATGAAACTTTACAGTAATGTCACTTGCCATAAAAGAAAGGGTAGGCTTGATTTTGTGTGTCCCCTCTTTTTTCGTTTAGAAATTAAGGGCCAAAAGGGGGTAAAATCAATATGTCCCTGTCAAAAATTTTCCCTTCGGAGAAAACGATTAAAAAAAAAAACGAAAAATATACACCCATTGCTAGTAACTGTTTAATTACTGACCAAAAAGTCAGTTGTTCTTAATTTTTTTTTAAGAACAACAATGACCTCAATGTAATTTTTACAAAAATCGAAAATACGCCCTTTAAAAGCTTTTACATTAAAACAAAATCCATGAACTCTTTGGAAATTGTATTAATTTATGCTTAATATATACTTATATCTTATATCTTAAAATTTTAAACAATTTCAATCTTAAACTAATATTTTATCCCCCCCACCGTGCGGGTTCCTGGTGGCGAATAGGCCTGTAGCAGCGCGGAAAAAGTCCACTTATGAGCGCGCAGAAACCTGACATGTGGGAAGCCTGCTTTGCCCTCGAAAGGGCTGAGGTGTGTGCCTCAGGTGGTTAAATGGGATAGCCCTGTCTTAATGAAAGCCGGGGTCCACACTGGGTCTCCCGATACAGCGAGTACGGAGCAATACGATTTTCACGGAGCAATCTAAAATTGTCAAAATGACGGTAGATGTCAAACTTTTCTTATATCATTTATTCATAACAGTTTATAGCAGACATGTATGTTGTTTTCAACTGAATATATATTGGGCTCCATGCTCAGCAAATTTGGGCTTTTAAGTAGTAAAATAAAAATCTGTGGACGATCACTTCCAAATAAACAAGTTGAAAAAGTCGTCCATAGATTTTTTGTTTTACTACTTAGAAAGCCCAAATTTGCTGACAATGAGGCCCAATATATGCTCCGTTGACAAAAACATACATGTCTGCTATAAACTGTCACGAATAAATGATATAGAAAGTTTGATATATACCATCATGTTCGACAATTTTAGATTGCTCCGTGAAAATCATATCACTCCGTACTCGCTGTATCGGGTCGTCACGCCATAATCTTATGTGAAAAACCATTTTTTTCCGTCAAAAGGGGGCCCGGGCTCGGGCACCCAGCCCCCTGGATCCGCCTATGTTAAACCTTTTGAAGTAACAGAGAAAAGTCTCATCCCGAATGGTCTTTCCCCCCCTCGGCATTTCCGCGATCCTCCATTTCACTGTCCTTTTATGCTCATTTTATCACCGCGATTTATGTTCATCTTCGTGATAGCCGAAGTTGTGTTGATTTGGAGTAAAGCAACTATAATTAGCGAATTAACTACATTCATTGTGAAACTAACCTAATGTTTTATTTATAATTTTAAATGTACCTACGTGTACCAATGTGACCCAACGTCTATACATTTATATTTAGGATGTATAAATACGGATTCCCCATTAGAATCCGTGCTTCTTTTATATTGTGCATGAGGTTGTGAAATGAAAATGTAAAATAACATTTCCTATATAAAATTGTTCGGTATTTCCGCCTTAATTTTTATAACAGTAATTTCCAAAGTTTTATATAAATCGACGGTACAATATTTGAATATAAAGTATTCTTGTGCAGTTTTTATTTTATTTGTTGCACGATTTCGTTATAAAACTAACAGTAAAATACCCATTTATCAGTCTGTAGTTTATTTATCTAATAAAAAACAACCAAAAGCTCTTTAATTGTATTTTCAAGGCCAATTTAAACAAAACAAAAATCAACTTTAACCCGAAAAAACCGTTGCTTCGTTCATCGAAAACCGTCGCCTACACACTAAAAAACCTTATATAGCAAAAGGTACCACACGAAAAAACCTTACCAAAATAAAATATTTTGGTTGGCATTTTTGTTCTTTTGCTTTGTGACAGAAGACTGATTCCAAGTCATGAGTTTTGGCAAATAAGTAAAGTCAATACTTTTTAAAGACCTATTTCGTTAACTAAGACACTGATAATTGATATGTTTTCATTTTTGTCGTATGCAAAATTTACCTATCACCGCAAAAACCTTACTGTTGTCACGCAAACACATTTTTGTCGTGTCGCACTTTGTAGGGATTGGTTCTTTAGTGTCAACTCTTCTTTTTTTTTCACAAAATTATGTAATTCATATTCAGCTTATTTCTGTAAAACTATACAGGATAGTTAAAAAAAAACAGTTTACATAGTTTAACACTCTATGGTCTGCTAAATGTGTGAAAGTTACAGAGTTATGGCACCATTTTTTTCAGGAGTTTTCCCCATTTGAATGTAAACAAATTCAAGTGCCTCATTGAAAATGATAATTATCTCGCTTTGTTTTCATAAATTTTTATTATTAAACATTTTACATAAAACATCTACAATTGATTTGATTGAAACAAAACTAACAATTATAACCAGTTTTTAACACACTTAAAGTTAACAAGAGGCTATCTCTCACCTGGTTCAAAGTTGTTTAACAATAGCATCAAATTTTAAATCAATGAAACCATAAGTAGAGCTGTATACAGTACTCTAAATGCTTCAGACAGCTTTGGATTTTCTCTGCAATATTTTTCACTATATATAAGTAGGTAAAAGCTATGAATAACTGGTACTTTAAGTTTCAAGTTTTAAAAGGCCATTCCCTCTTTAAAAGGGACTTTTGTCAAAAGTTACAACTTTGACCAAATGTAAATAATGTAGAGCTCAATGAGCTACATCAGCTTTTCTGTACCTGCAATACTTTTCATTCTATAGGCAAAAACACTATTTTTTCATTTAAGGGGTCATCTGACAACTTTGACCCAATTAGGACTTTTGTAGAGCTCAATGAGCTGATCATTTAAGTAAGCAATAGCTTTTCTCTATCTGAAATACCTTTCATTCTATGTTCAAAACACTATTTTTCGCGTTTAAAGGGTCAAAGCCCGTTTATAGGTCATCTGACAACTTTGACCCAATTGACACTTTTGTAAAGCTCAATGAGCTGATCATTTAAGCAAACAATAGCTTATCTCTATCTGCAATATTTTTTCATTCTATGGTCAAAACACTATATTTTTGCGTTTAAAGGGCCATAACCCCTGTAAGGGTCATCAGACAACTTTGACCCAATTGACACTTTTGTAAAGCTTAATGAGCTGAGCATTTAAGCAAGCAACAGTTTTTTTTCTACCTGCTTAAAGGGCCATAACCCCTTCAAGGGGTCATCTCACGACTTCGACTCAATTTAAACTTTTGTAGAGCTCAATTTAAACTTTTGTAGAGCTCAATGAACTGATCATTGACGCAAGCAACAGCTTTTCTCTATCTGCAATACTTCATTCTACAAGCCAAAAACATGAAAAACACCATTTTGGCCTTCAAAGGGTCATAATACCTACAAGGGGTCATCTGACGACTTCGACGCAATAGAGACTTTCGTAAAGCTTTTGATGCTGAAGAGGAAGCGTGGCTTCGGATTTGTAATATATCTTATAGTTTTTGAAATATAAGCCAAAAATTGTACTCAGACCCCCATTTTCTATTTTTAGCCATGGCGGCCATGTTTTTGTCGAATCAAAAATCCCCACATCTATAGATTATTAACATATAAGTTTATTAAATGAATTTAGACTTATAGACTACTAAAGACAAGATGAAGGTTTACTTAAAGCGCACTTATAAAATGATTCGGGTAGAAAAGACATAGGGGTGTAGATGATGTACATCAATACACTAAATTTATATTATATATCATGGACAATCTTGATAGTGAGTTTTTAGGTCCATGTGAGCTATTGTCATCACTTGGCTTCCGTCGTCGTCGTCGTCGTTAACTTTCTTCAAACTTCTCCTCTGAAACGACAGCAGGGATTCAAACCAAATTTGGTCTGGTGGTACTTCAGGGTCTCGATTACTTTTATTTGATTATTTTTAAAGCTTTTGAATATAAATTTATTTATCATTTCAGAAACTAAGTCAGAGAAAAAGAAACAAAATCAAAAGCAGTAGAGGACAATGCTCAACAGTACAAGGACAGTAAAGTACAACTCAGGTACAAAGATTTTTTAAAATTTATTTCATATTTTCTCGATCTGCCATGATTGGGGCTCATACTAGTAGTACTTCTAGTTTGCCTTTTTTGTGGCATAATGCTGTATTAGAAGCTCTATGTTTTAGCCCAAATCCGCTTGAAGGCATGAACATGCTGTCCTTATAAAAGTGTTCGTAAAATATTATAAATAAGTCTACTACCGGTTAAAGAAGTTTGGATACACATTGTTTTTTGTCCCGTTTTTTTATTATCATAAGCTCGCCCAAAACAAAGTTTGGTGGTCTTATTGTTTTTGCTTCTTTCTTCTTCTTTTTTTAATTACTTTTTATGCCCCACCTACTTTGTCGCAGGGTATATAGTTTTTGCGTCTATTTGTTCGTCAGTCACACTTACGTTTTTTGCAATTTACAATCTTTATGAAATTTTGTACAACGGTTCATTAAAACAAGGACTTATTGTTGCAACCAGCAATGGGCTATATTTTCGATGTCTGTCCGTCTGAGAGAGACTTAGGTTTACATTTCAGGTTCAACTTTTTTCAGACAAAAGCTCTGAGCAGGGTATCAGTTTGACACATTCCCTTGTTTGATTCTTAATCCTGAAACTGTCTGCATGATTTTGAGAAAATGTATGAACCAAATTAAATGAAACTTCTTGAGGCATAGGGGGTGCAATCCATTTTCGAATTTTCAAGATGGCCGGCATTTTCAAATTGGCCACTGATGAAATAAAATACACTTCAAAGATCTCAGAGATGACTCCATAGATTTCAATGACGAAAAAAAATTAGACGTGAAGTATGCCATGTTAAAATGTTGTTTTTCCTCATGATCAGTTTCAATGATGAATTGTTTGCTGTAAAGTGCTTTTAAGACCTAACTGACTTCAACTTCCTGATAAGGCGGGGGCATCTATGCCCCATGGACAGACTATTTCTTTATTTAATATTACATTTTATTAATAAAAAAGATACACAAAAATGAATTAGAAACTAAAACTGTATAGGCTGATTAGAAACAACATTTTTTTATAGGAAGTTAAAGTCTTGATATACCTGCTCAAATTAATCAGTCTTAATATACATAATTTCATATTAATGATGACAGCTCAAAGTTATTGAAAAAAATGCCCAGATTACTGGTGATTCTTTAAAGACGGTAAACACCTTTGTAATTCATCAAGTTAAAAGCCCATGCACAATGACAATTGAGGAGAATTTCAGTCCATGTTTCTGTTTTCATACTTCAGACATCTGATTTCATACTTCAGACTTCTGATTACATATTTCATACTTCAGACTTTTTCTGATTTCAGACTTCTGATTTCATACTTCAGACTTCTGATTTCATACTTCAGACTTCTGATTACATATTTCATACTTCAGACTTTTTCTGATTTCAGACTTCTGATTTCATACTTCTGATTTCTGATTTCATACCTCAGGCTTCTGATTTCATACTTCAGACTTCTGATTTCATATTTCAGACTTCAGACTTCTGATTTCATACTTCAGACTTCTGATTTCATACTTCAGACTTCTGATTTCATGCTTCATACTTCAGACTTCTGATTTCATACTTCAGATATCTGATTCCATACTTCAAGCTTCTGATTTCATACTTCAGACTTCTGATTTCATACTTCAGACTTCTGATTTCATACTTCAGATATCTGATTTCATACTTCAGAATTCTGATTTCATGCTTCATACTTCTGATTTCATATTCAGACTTCTGATTTCATGCTTCAGACTTCATTAAGGATTTTAAATTACTGTTGATTGATGGAGTTGTGAACATTTATTCAACATCAAGTTCCAAATCCCATTTTATACCCCCGCGGGAATACTATTTAACCTCTGTTCGTCTGTGCATCCGTCCGAAATAAAATTTTAATCGCAACTTTCTCAGTAAACAACTACTTGACATATGCAGGTATAGTATAGAAAATTTACCCACAGTATTCTAAGCAACTACTTGACATAGATCTGACATTTTGCATATAGCATTATCCTATAGTACCACGTTTTTTGTTCCATTGACATTGACTTTCTTGTGGAAACAAGAAGTTATTAAGGTCCATCTTTTAAGTTTAAGGTCATTGTGTGATTTTTTTGTCCCCTGCCTTTCCTGAAATCTGGAGACTGGAATTCAGCTTTAAATCATCGCATTCATGCATCATGTCCATCACAAATTGGTTTCCATGTTTGCATGACAACTTACTGATTTATCATGAAGTTGACTGTGGTATAAGTAAATGTAAAAACAAAAATAGTATATTGAGTGTCCATAATGACCACTATCAGGGTACAGATTTTCCTGTCAGTGTGTCAATGTTGGCAACTGAAGTCACAACATAATGCAGCTTTCTTAAACAAAGGCTTCAGTGATGAAAAAATTAAATCAAGCTCGTGCAATATAAAATTCTACTTGGGACAATATAAAATCATATATTTGGTGTACAAATGTTCGCTGGTACTATATAAAACTGAATACTTTTTTTATTTGTAGAAACCAACAAAAGTGTTGACAGAAAAGAAAGACAGTCAAGGTGAAAAGCAATCCAAAACAATTCATAAATTGAATGTAGGTTGAATTTACAACCAAAAACAAGTTAAATCTGTTGGAAACGGGGGAGGGATAAGAATTATAGAAATCAATAATATGGATGAAGTAACAGTGGAATATATACTAGTAACTGAAAATGCAAAGAAGACTTTTTCCACAGTGGAAAATCACCTAAGGGAGTATACAGGATGACATGGAATTTAGATTTCGAACATCACAACAACTGCATCAACCCACGGTTCGAACATCACAACAACTGCATCAACCCACGGTTCGAACATCACAACAACTGCATCAACCCACGGTTCGAACATCACAACAACTGCATCAACCCACGGTTCGAACATCACAACAACTGCATCAACCCACGGTTCGAACATCACAACAACTGCATCAACCCACGGTTCGAACATCACAACAACTGCATCAACCCACGGTTCGAACATCACAACAACTGCATCAACCCACGGTTCGAACATCACAACAACTGCATCAACCAACGGCGAGCAGTCATAAAAGATTTCTCTTGTATCTAGCAAAACACATTCTCATACCTCAACTATTGGTGTAAATGCTAATATTGAGCCTCTGTCAACCAATGTCATGTCATTAAAAAATTCCAAATCTGTCTTAAAACCAATGAGATTTATAAATGTTGGATGTCTGCATAGCAAGCCACAAACTGAAATAACATATTGTGACTTCAATATAACAACTGCACAAAATTTTTACCTCTTTAATACAAGAAAACTTTAAACCAAATTTTGTGTCATGTAATTATTAAAGTAAGCACATTTTGGAAGTGAAACTTTGTACTGGTAGTAAAACTGACTACATGTATATATGTATTTTTGCTTAACCTGTCAGGGTTTCTTTGCTTATAGCTATAGTGGTGGTGTCAAATTAGCCAGTATTAAATTAGGTGTTTGTTTGTTTATATTTTGAAAAATAATTTCCTGTGCAGATCCAGACATTAAAGATCTATATAAAACTTAAAAGTCTTCACATATTTTTTTAAGTCAACAACCAACCATCTTAGGTATCTGAATAGACGCTATATGGCCCCGGATTTGTGGTCTACATCTTGCCACATGCATCTTGCACCTAAATTTTAGTAAGAATGATTTCATATCAAATAGATAGATTTTGACAAAGGTCTACAACTAAGTGGTAGTAATATTGTTTCAATGAATACATAATGAGTATATAAAAAGGGCCTTTACAGGAATAAGGTTACCATTATCTATATTTTCTGCATAAGTGACTTTAAGTTAGGTTAAATTTTGAATAAGGTTGATTCATCAGCAACTACAAGTGGTGTTGGTTTGGTTTGTGGATACATCTTGTATACTGGGTGTTAAGACACACGAACTGGATGGGCACACAAACCACAGGTTAAAGTTTTTTATCAGCTTACAATTTCCCATACTATCATTTGTCAATTGCAAATTTTGGACACCGTGAACCGTTGGTGGTGGAATTAATCAACGATCCCATGTGCCTAAAGTTTGAAATCGACTATTTGTTAGCTGATTAACAAAATTATCAGTGCTATGTTTGTCCTCTCGGTTAGATTCTTGACAGTTGTCTTTAGTATAAGCCAAAATCTATTCCGGAATAAAGTCACCTTGACCTACAGGTACTAGTATTGTCTTAACACATGGATTGGTCTTGTGTAGTAGTACAAGAGGGTTCATTTTTGCTACATTTTCCGCTTGAGCGACTTCTTCATAGATGTTGCCTGTATGTCAATGGGAAGCAACAAATAGGGATGAATTGAATTTGTCTTGTGTGTGTTGTCGTCACGCCCATTACAATTTTCTCAGGAACAACAAATCACAGACTAGAAAGTTTTTATGCGAGGTCCCACATTACCCTTATCGATTTCAGGTCCGTCAGACATCTTTCCATTTCCTTTCAAGAAAAATTTGTGCAAATTGCAGCTCATGTATTATATGTTCATGGTTTGTGTGGAATATTAGACTTGATATATTTGTGTATATACCACCAAGAAACAAGGGAGTTTCTAGTATATGTGTTTAAGCTTCAAAACATTTTGGTATAGGTGATCAGCATATATCTGCTTTTATCTTTTTATGCCCCGCCTATGAAAGTAGAAGGGCTTATAGCGTTCGAATCCGTCCGTCCGTCCCAAATCCATTAATTCCTAATTCCTGCTTAATGACAATTGCCACATCAATCATATTGGTATAGTAGGTGCACCTAGTGATGCTTAGCACAATTAATGCATGCTTCGAATGCTGGATGTGACCTATATTTTCCGCATGGATGAGCACTTACAGAAGAATGGTTGAAGTCCATGCCCGCTTACTGACAAGTGCCATATCAACTATTTTTGTAGGTAGGTGCACTTAGTGATGCTAAGCACAATCTATGCTTCAGATGCTGACTGTGACCTATAGTTTCCTCACGGATGACCACCTACAGAAGAATGGTTAAAGTTCATAACCGCTTACTGACAAGTGCCACATCAACTATATTGGTATGGTAGGTGCACCTTATGATGCTAAAACACATTGCATGTTTCCAATGCTGGCTTTGACCTATATTTTCTGCATGAATGACCACTTACAGAATAATGGTTAAAGTCTATTCCTGCTAACATGCAAGTACCATAATTGACCAAAGTGTTATAGTAGGTGCGTCTAAGGATGCTTAGCAAGATACATGGTTCAGATGCTGGCCGTGGCCTGCTTTTTCTGCATGAATGGGCACTTAAAACTTTGAAAATTTAAAGTCAGTTCCTGCATAATGACAATAATGCATAACGAGGTGAGCTTCGTAATTGATAGATTACTTAGCTGTTTGGTAATTATAAAGGCAGGCACCGTGTCTGTTTGGCACATTTTCTTGTTTAAGTATGGCAAGTATATACCCAAATGAAAAAGCAGAATAACCATACCAATAGTCCCAAAAGACATATGAAAACATACTGTTTAGATAAACAAAGGGGAAACTGCACAACCCCAACGATTTCTAAGTTCCAAACTTTAATTTTTTGTCAGTGGCAACATTCCGTCAGTAGTATGTTCTTCTTTTAGAAACTGTACTTTATAATTGGTAATTTATTTTATTTTTTGTATGATACCTAAACAGAACTTCATAGAATAGTACTTCATTTTCATAATTCAAGGCAGATGGGGTGTCTATCACTGAGCATCTTTTTGCACATCTATCATAACTTTTAATTTAATAATGCTAGCTATTCTAATTGGTATCTATCTATTCGGCTAGGTAAACATCAAAATGTATAATTACAACAAAAAATTGGATAAAACTCACCTTCTTTGTGAATTTCAATATTTTCCCCGTACTTTTTAAGGGGAGATAATTTGTATAGAAATAATAGGGAAAAGCACATTTTTCAATTTTTCCAAAAAAATTGCTAGTGAACTTTATTTTTTATTTAGTATTTTTAAAAATGAATACAAAAAAAAAAATTTCACAATTTTTTTAAAAAATCTATGGAGTACATTTTCCTAGATGAAGAAAATTTGAATTTTCCCTATTGATCCTATATTAAAAGTACCAAAATCATGCATTTTTTAAAGTCATTTCTACAAAAAATCCTCTGTTAAACTTTTATTTTTTTAATCGAAATTTAAAGAACCATTCTAGAGCTAACTGTGGCCAAAATTTAAGAAAATTCTATGGATAAGTTTTTAGACACCCCATCTACCTTAAGGAACTAAAGAATTTTAAAAGGAATTTTTAACTAAACAATCGACAGGGGTCATAACTGATCATTTTGGATAAATGAATGAGCTATAACTTCTTAGACCGGCCATAGTATAATACAATATTTCTTTAAAAAAACTGATTCCAGCTTTTTTTTATTTAAACTTGCAAATGTATTACATGTGTTCATTTATTGAATATAAAATATATCCATATAAATTCACTGCACTTTCAATTTTGTATGGCATCTGCTCGATAGCTCTATCATCTACCATTGGCAAAGGATTTAAGAATTCTTCAGAACAGCCTCGCCTTAGTTTAAACATATTTATTTATCCTGGATTGGGAAACAAGCTTTATGCTTATGTAAACCCCTCTCCAGCTAGCAGCTTGCGAGTGTGGCCTTTGCAGCGGCCCCAATTGAGCCTACTCTTATCGAACTCTACAAAGGGGTCTTTAACGTGCATGGGGTATTGCTCTCCTCATACACGGGACAACCTTTCATCGTCCCTTCCGAAGGACTAGCATCGTTCCTTGAGACCATTCTCGCTAATGGTGTCAAGAGAGAGACGGGAAATTGGTTCATGAAATTTTCACCCCGGACGAGGATCGAACCACGAACCTTGGTGTTAGTAGCCCGACGCGCTAACCACTACACCACAGCCTCTCCTTAGACTCCGACAACTGTAAAGTTCCTTGCAAACCTCCACATCTTGTAAGTCAATTACTTGTTTCATGTCCCGCGCTTCATATCATTCCGGGCATTGGTACATTATTTCCGGTTTTTCGTCGGGAATAAGTGAAATTTTGTTACTTATACTTTTATGAAATTTCCAGTATTGCAAAGACTCGTTTAGTTTTGTAGCAACCAAATCGAAAAAAAATCTCAGGCACTGCACGTTGATTTTATTTCGTTGATCTTAAATGTTAGCATTTTGTAAATCTTTGAAAATGTTCATAAAACTATTAGTCACCATTCTTGGGAATTGCTCGATAAAGCTTTAATTCTTTGATTGGAAACTTGTTTTTACCTTGAATGAAACTATAAACTGCGCAGTCAACGTTGGTTGCCTTTCTAATAAAATATATCTGAAGTTGCCTTGTCATGACATTTTATGTACCCATATCGGATCTTACACGGAAAGGGCAGCATATGCGTTCTTCGATGGCATCAAGAATTAAGTAAGTCGTCACGACTCTTGGGTCATTGTTACTAAAACCGACGTGCAACGTTATAATTTTCCTGACCGTGAATCCATCAATTGTTCCATGTATACAAAATCCTAAAGGCTTTAGTTTGTCGAAACCGTCAACGTGCCACACGCAAGAACAGTTATAGGCCTATTGTCTTCGTACAAGTTGATTGGCTTTCCGTAGCATGATGCCTTGAGGGTCTAGCATCCGCATTATTAACCGAACTTCATCTCTTTTCACACTGCAATTGTAGAACATAAATGTATGAAATAAAACTTGTATTCTTTGCATAAGAAAAAACGGTTATAAACCAATATTTAATGGGTAAAACTAACTGACATGAAAACCTCATAGATTTTATTTTGTTCTAAAACCATAATTGATTAGTTTGTTTTCACAAAACAGCGGACAAAACAGTGTCGTGGTCTCTCTTTTATATAAAAAGTGGGCTTTTTTTATATAACTTTGTTCGTTTTATAATGAAAATATGAATACGGAGTTGAGTCTGGTATCGATCAGAGTTAGTAACTATAAGGTCATTCAATTAAATGATTCATTTTTGAAAGTTCTATTTAAATATACGTCAATTAATTATAAGATAAAATGTTGAATTTACGTTTTTTAGCTCACCTGCACCGAAGTCGACGTTAGCTAATCATCACTTGGCTTCCGTCGCTCATCCGTCCATCCGCTGTCCGGCGCTAACAATTTCACAAATTGTCTATAGGACATGGGAATTGAAAATTGTGTTCGCCCTTTTGAATCGTCAAAAAATAATATACACGGTCTTATATCTCTCAATTAGAATTGATAAACTTAGCTACCAAATCTATCCTGTCAAAATGAATTAGTTATCCTACCTGAGACCATGAATAACTTGTAATCTCGTCCACATTGAATTTTGTCCAAGATTTCCAAAGTTGCTTGGAATTTCTTCTTTTATACATTCTATAACTTCCAAAATAGGTGTGTCATAGTTTCTCGTGAGATTCATCCTTTTCATCAGTCATTTTAAATGCACTAAACTAATGATTTTCTTGTGTTTGCACGCAAGAACATTCTTTATTTCTCTTTGAGAAAACCGTTTTGAAAAATATTGTTTTAGTTAGTTTCCTTAGTCTGGGTTTCCATTGTTAACCGCGGAGCGTCTTATAATGGCACGAATCGTGTTAAATACAAAATTTTTTTATTAGCACAAGTTACGCCCAATGAAGGGCCAAAGGCTACAAACAATAGATTGACAAAAATACAACAATAATAATAGTATGTACAATGAAACTTAAGTGTCTCCTGTCCTCAGTGTCATTGACTGTTTAAAAAAGGATCCCAGAAATTTCACTTCTAGACTATTATTTGGGTTTAAGATTAAATTTAGCTTTATTTCGTTTTGTGAAGAAGAATCAATATTAATTTTATCGAAATATATTTTCCTGCAATTTTCGTTAATTTTACAACTAAAAAGAAAGTGACTCTCATCTTCAATCACATTGCAAGTTTTGCAAATTCTATCTTCTCTTTGTATTTTCTTATATCTCCCAGTTTCTATAGCTAACTGGTGGTCACTTAACCGTAATTTACATATTAATTTTCTGTATTCAGTATTGTCTGTTAACAAATATGGTTCTAAATTATAATTATTTTTTATTTGTTTAAAAGTTTGTAGCTTGCTATTTTGGTCCAAGTTTTCAATCTTGTCCCAAAATATATATATATCTGTGAACTCCGAAGTATGAACTCTGAAAAAGTCGGAATTCCGAAATCAGATGTCAAAACTTTGAAATCAGAAGTCGGAACTCTGAAATCAGAAGTCGGAACTATGAAATCAGAAATCGGAACTCCGAAATCAGAAGTCTGAAGTAAGACGATACCTATCGCTTTCCGTAAAAATGCGTATTTATTAGGATATAACAAATCAAATACTGACCTTCAGTGTTTTTTCTCGATTATACCTGGTTAACGGACTGTCACGGCGACTTTAACGGACCACAAAAACCGTGAAACACCTTTTAACGGACCATATTTCTCGATAAACGGTTAGGCCTCCTTGAAATGGTAAGGTTTTGCGAGCACCTCAATATCTCAAGAACTATAAGTCCTAGGTTGATGAAACTTGGTTTGCATATGCCCCAGTAGTAGCTTAGCACAGTTGCATCCCCATCGTTTGACCTTGACCTTAATTTTCCGGTTGAGTGACTGACGATTTTCAATACATATAATAGCAATGGTAAGGTTTTTCGAGCATCTCCATAACCCAAGAACTATAAGTCCTTGGTTGATGAAACTTGGTATGCATATGTCCCAGTAGAAATTTAGCACAGTTGCAATCCCCATCTTTTGACCTCGACCTTGATTTTCTGGTTGAGTGACTTTGACAATTTTCAATACACATATAATAGCAGTGTTAAGGTTTAATGAGCACCTCCATTGATATCTCAAGTACGATCGATCCTAGGTTGATGGAACTTGGTATGCATATGCTCTAGTAATAGCTTACCACAGTTGCATCCCCGTCGTTTGACCTTGACCTTAATTTTCCGGTTGAGTGACTGACGATTTTCAATACATATAATAGCAATGGTAAGGTTTTTTCGAACATCTCCATAACCCAAGAACTATAAGTCCTTGGTTGATGAAACTTTATATGCATATGTCCCAGTAGTAGTTTAGCACAGTTGCAATCCCCATCTTTTGACCTCGACCTTGATTTTCTGGTTGAATGACTTTGACAATTTTCAATACACATATAATAGCAGTGTTAAGGTTTTATGAGCACCTCCATTGATATCTCAAGTACGATCGATCCTAGGTTGATGGAACTTGTTATGCATATGCTCTAGTAATAGCTTACCACGGTTGCATCCCCATCTTTTGACCTTGACCTTGATTTTCTGGTTGAGTGACATTGATTTTTTTATTGTATATATTAGCAATGTTTTAGTTCTATTAACACTTTTTGATCCTAGAAACTGAAAATCCTTATAAAATTCAAAATATAGTGGAAGTAAGAAATAACTATTATTTCTGATGGTGCCGGCAGGCAAGACATACCTAAGTGATAACTCTTGTTATGAAAAGTTTACGAAGCTATGGAATTTAAGCTGGAGTTCAACGCAACATATTATAACTTTAAGAATAATGTTTCTTTAGTTACAACCAACAGAGGGTTTTGATTTCATTTGTATATGTCTTTAACACTTATAACACCAGCGTGGGCTCCGGGTAGCGTAACATGCGTAAAGACCCGAAGCTTGTCGGTAAAAGCCCATTCTTTTTTTCAGTTGCAAAAATTGTCTTTTTATTAGCCTTGTGTCCCCATTTCCTCCAATTTGTCATCATTTCATGTTTTATTATACCTCCTTTACCCTTTACACATGAGAGCTCGAGATTTCATTACGAGATTTTACGAGTTGATCTTGGAGACTCACAACAAACTCTCAGGCCTTCCTCGATTCGACTTAAAATGTCGATATGGTGTTTTTATATATATAAAAAATCATTATTATCCCCGCGCTAGCAAAAGCGCGGGGATAATGTTTTGCTGTTCGATGTACGTATGCACGCACGTACGTACGTATGGCGTTAATGTCCAGGATAATCTCTGTAACCACTGGGAGTAGAAATATGAAACGTGGGTCATTGATTGCATTGTGGGGGTCGGACTGTGCCGAAGGTTTCGGAATTTTGATAAGGCCCCTAGGGGCTGGGCTGCATGGGTAGCCTAAGGGCACATTATTCCTTCGTCGCACAACTCCTCCCAGGTTATTTGGAATACGGAACTGAAACTTGGCTCAGCAGTTGCACTATGGATGTAAATTCTGCCGAAGGTTTCGGAATTTTTATATGGCCCCTAGGGGCTGGGCTGCATAGGTAGCCTAAGGGCACGTATTCCTTCGTCATGCAACTCCTCCCAGGTTATTTGGAAAACTGAACTTAAACTTGGCTCAGTAGTTGCACTATGGATGTAGATTCTGCCGAAGGTTTTGGAATTATGATATTGCCCCTAGGGGCTGGGCTGCATATGTAGCCTAAGGGCACATTATTCCTTCGTCACGCAACTCCTCCCAGGTTATTTGGAATATGGAACTGAAACTTGGCTCAGTAGTTGCACTTTGGATGTAGATTCTGCCGAAGGTTTCGGAATTTTGATATGGCCCCTAGGGGCCGGGCTGCATACGTAGCCTAAGGGCACATTATTCCTTATTCGTGATAGACGTTCAGACCCTGGTGATAGACGTTCAGACCCTGGTGATAGATGTACAGACTCTGGTGATAGATGTTCAGACCCTGGTGATAGACGTACAGACCCTGATGATAGACGTTCAGACCCTGGTGATAGATGTACAGACTCTGGTGATAGATGTTCAGACCCTGGTGATAGACGTACAGACCCTGTTGATAGACGTACAGACCCTGGTGATTGATGTACAGACCCTGGTGATAGACGCTCAGACCTTGGTGATAGACGTTCAGACCCTGGTGATTGATGTACAGACCCTTGTGATAGACGTACAGACCCTGGTGATAGACGTTCAGACCCTGGGGCAAGATAAAGGAATTAATTCACTTGGTATTTTCCCACCGGTTAGACCTATTATAAGTCAATGTCATTCTGTTACTGAAACCATTTGTCGTTTTGTGGATTATTTTCTTGTTCCAATTGTACAGAATCAATCAACACATATAAAAGACAGTGCGGCTTTCATTAATATTATTGAAAACCTCAAACCACCTGTTGACTGCTTATTGGTCAGCTATGACATAACCAATATGTTTACCAATAGATCTAATCTATTTAAAAAGATTGAAGAAATCTGCCCTAATTTTGGTAACATGTCAGACAGAGAAAAATTCATATTTGTATTAAGAAGTAATGATTATGATATTATGAAGGTATGCGTTTTAGGTATTTTTGATATGGCTAATGAGAGAAAAGTGCTATGCTGTTAGACTATATTATAATTACTCAGTAGATGTGTATCACCATGCAATATATTAAGATTTGCTTTATATGATATATTTTAGTGCTTAACTAGCTTTATTAAAACAGAACATTAATTAATAAATATAAATTGGAATAATAGACCCCTCAGTCCTGCTTGTCTGAAAAATGTTGTTTGATTATATGTAAAAATTGTATTGTATCATTGTCTGTTTTATGTATCCATGTATGTGTTGCTGATTATAATCCTAAGTTGGATTTTAAATCAATAAAATATTTGAATTTGAATTTGAATTTTTGTTTACAAACATGCCCTTTGATGAACTCTTGAAATCTGTTGAGTCAGCTTACACAAACTTCGATAAATCAAAATATTTTCTTAAAGGGCCACCTGTGGAAACTATTATTCACCTATTTAGCTATGGTTTTGAAAAATAACATATTTGAGGGCATATTGTAAAACATGGGCTGGGCTGGTCTGGTCTGGGTTGGTCTGGGCTATGTAAAACATGGGCTGGGCTGGGCAATATAAAACATGGGCTGGGCTGGGCTATGTAAAACATGGGCTGCTTTAAAATAATCAATTTACATATTTTATAGTTCATTTTAATGTTAGTTTTGTTGATCTGAATTAATTGCTTTATTGCTTTGAATTTTGATGCACATTCTATTTTCAATTTGTGACTAAGGGCAACAATATTGTCAATAACATATTATTACTGGAATGAATATAAGGAATTTAACCATGTAAAAGTAATTAAATAAATCAACAGTTCTACCAACACTTGTTAAACAATTTTCTTTTTATTTTACCCTATAGTTCATTTGTTGTCATCAGCATATAAATTTTAGCACAGCCCAGCCCAGCCCATGTTTTATATTGCCCAGCCCAGCCCATGTTTTACATAGCCCAGACCAGCCCAGCCCATGTTTTACAATATGCCATATTTGAGTTTGACGGCAAATTATACAAACAAACTATTGGAGCTGTAATTGGTGCAGTACCCTCTCCGGAAATATGTGACATCTTGATGTATGAAATAAATAAAAATATTCTCTCAAGATTCAGCCACAGAAACAATATTTTTTACCATGGTCGTTATAGAGATGATGGGTTCATTATTTATAAAAATAGCAATGTAGCTGAAGTAAAAGAGCTTTTTAATATTGCGAATGATTATCATCCTCTTCTCAAATTTACATACGAAATTCACAATGATAAATTATCACATTATAACATTGGCAGCTTTTAAAATTTGACAAAAGCTGTGAAAAACTGCTACTTGAAGAAAAACCTATCGTAGCTTTTAGAAAACATAGAAATCTAGGCGACATTTTAACTTCATCAGTTTTGAAGTAAAAAAAAGGCAAACGGACTTCTGATGATGGCATATCTGTCCATTGAAAATTTTTTTTTTTTTTCATATACCATCCTATTTGCTTTGAATGCCGAAACACGTAAATTAGTGTCAAGTCCAAAAAGCAGCTGGATGCGTGGATGTTTGGGTGTTACACAATAATAAATGAACAATTCTCGATATGGTTACTTTCAACACCTCACATATCGTCAAGAACTTGAGATAAAGGACACAACGTATTCTAGCGAGTCTGCTTCATATTTAGATCTAAATCTCGAAAGAAAATCCCGTGGAAAACTTTCAACAAAACTCTATAAATACGTGATGACTTCAATAAACATTCCAATCGTCAACTTTTACTTCTTGTGTATACGTAGCACAGTTCCGCTTGCTCCAGCTTATAGAGTTTTCGTACCAATTGATTCATAATGATTATTCCAGAACTTGCGGTAATATCACATTGATTCCCTTGGCAGAGAGTCCCACATCTGACACAAAAAAGTGCTAACACAGGGTTATGTTGCTCCTCGGTTGCTGTCTTCACTTATTTTTTTTACGGAACACATCATGCGCTTTTATGAGTTCAGATGTTGGTTTGCCATAGGGCTTTGTTTTATCTTCCTTTATCGGATTTGACACACCTAATTGGAAAATGGCGGTGCGACGGATATGAAATAGCATGCAGGAACTGCTTACTTTTCCGGAGCACACAAGTTCGCTCTCGTTACGACTTGAGTTCATGTTGTTGATTTTGTCTTGTTTTATGGTTTGTTTCTTTTTGCTGTTTACGTTCGTGTTTACTGGTTTTGTCGTTGCCCTTTCTGACTTTTGACACTCGAATGCCCCATTGGTGCCTCTTTGCTTCTTATATCTGTATAATATAAAATTAATATGGATAGGTGGGTGACACATCTGTACGAAAAAAACTTGGAGTTCTTGTAAATGCTTATAGTATTCAAGTTGGAATTAAATCAATATGACCTTTAAATGTCTTAAAATGCTCCTATAATATATATGAAATGTTTGCATCAATTGGAGTTCAATGTCCCATACGCAGGTTTTCCTTGATTTTGAAGCGGGTGCATCTACATGCAGTCCCATTTTGGGAACGAACCTGCATTAGGAATGACTGTCAATTAGTTGCTCTTATATTCCTGCAAACAGGCACATTACATTTCGTTATTTCTGGTTTCGAATTGCAAAACCCCCGTGCGGGTCCCTGTGGCGAATAGGCCCGCAGCAGCGCTAAGCTTATCGGTAAACTTCCACTAAAGAGCGCTCAGAAACTCGCGTGCCAACAAAGCAACTGAGATGTGTGTCCCAAGTGGTTGAATGGGGCATCCCTGTCATAATGAATGCCGGGGTCGCCAGTCTATAATGCGGAAAAGCTGACCCCAAACCATAGTGGTGCACCGTGTTGAGAAAAAAAATCTTGCTGCAGAAGTATCCATTTAATCCCCATGTAGGAGGCTAAATTGACAGTCCAGGATATACCTATCAATCCTTTTTCCAGTGGCAGTCAAAAACTCTCCTCTCCGATTGGCATTGTGTCCCCATTACCTCCACTTCATCATCATTTCATGTTCATTGTATCTCATCTCCCGAATATAGCCGACATCGTCCTACTTGAGAGTAAAACAATAAATAATTAACTATCTTTCTAACGAATTGCAAAAACGTAATAAGAGAGCCGATGGTGTAGTGGTTAATGCTAGCGTCACACTGTCCCGATTTTGATATACGATGGACACACGAATGTGAAAATTTCAACATCGTGCGAAGTTAGTCCCGGACTTGCTAAAAATCAAAATCAAAACCGAAGGGTATACGATTAGAACCGATGGCTAAACGATAAGAAAAGTTGCACATACGAATAGCTGCGAACCGATTACGAATATGTTACGATCATGTTATCAAGATTAGTCGAGAATTAGATCCGATGGAGAAACGAAGTTATACGATGTCTGAACGACGTTGTGTTTAGCATACGATGGGTGTACGATGCATCCCGATGGGTATACGAAGTTTGAAATGTGTGATTTGCAATAAGATTATATAGTTTAGTCTTTATAAATTGGTCCTTTGCTGCATCTAATTGGTAAACATAAAAAAAGTCACAGGAAAAAAGTCACAATTTTGATAGGAAAAATAGTCACAGGAAAAAAGTCACAAGAAGAAAAGTCACAGGAAAAAAAAGTCACAATATAAAAAAAAAATATTATTAAATTATAAAACTCTTAAAATAAATTAAATCATTAAAAAATGAAATATTTTGATCTTAAAAAATAAATATTTTTAAAGATCTTTGAAAATGTTTTTTTTTTAATTGCAAATTGTTTTGTTAAAAAATAAACATTCTGTTTGATTAATACTAGAATGTCATTATTTTAGTAATTATAATAGACCTTACATTGAAAATAAAATCTTTTGTTTTTAGAACTATAAAAGATCTGTCTGCCAGTCATTCTGTATAATTAATTGTAATCAAAACTTACTGTTGTTGGTGATTGGATTTTGTGCCTTTTTTACAGTTTCTAATAAAAACAAAAGAAGCCCTAACAGGTCTTGTAATTAATGGTAATCAAAACTAATGGTTGTTGATGAGTCTTTTTTGCTTTTTAAAACAGATTTTAATAAAAACATAAGAAGAAAACATTGTGCAAACAGCTATTGAATTCTAGATGCAAAACACAACAAACCATTTCTCCAATTAAAATACAAAAAAAAGAGTAAAGATATGGTTTCATTGCCATTTAGCATAAAAGGAGAACCATTTACATCTCCTCAGTTAAACAATGGAGATAATCAGAAGCAACAAATTAAGGTGGTGCCAAGATCTGTTACCAGGGGTACATGTATACCAAGCATGTTACCAGAAAGACGCTTCAGTGGTGGAAGTGTGTAAAGAGATCCAGCACAGGGTGCAAGGGTTCCATCAGTACTTCCTTGCAGAATGAGAATCCAACCATTGGGCAGCCCCACAATTCACAAATATTTGATAAACATTTGAAAGATGTATACATTAGTTTTAGTAGGAAGATTTAGTCCGTGGTACTATTTCATTATTTTTTTCTGTTAATACATTTGTTTTCATGCCGTCCCTATTTTGTCATTGGACATTCGGTTCTCTCCTAACGACCCATAATCATGATTTTACGAAACGGAAAAAGATATTTAAATAACAAACCCTTTACTAGGATATCCACACCTCACAGTGCCATACCTCCTCCAAATGTTAATTCAAGCCACACTTACAACACTCGACATAATTCCAATCCCACTTTTCAAACGTTAATTACTAAAAATCAACCCTCAAATAAAATAACCGGTACAACTTTTAATAACTCTTATCGTGGATATCCTAAAATTTCACCCTGTGGTGCTTCTAAATGACAGACATGTAAAATACTAATCAGAGACACCACTGTGAAATCAACTATTAACGGCCGCAAATTCTCTATAAATCTGGATCAAGATGTTAACTGACGCACCAATAACTTAATTTATTTAATAACATGATACAAACCTGGTTGTAATATCCAGTATGTAGGGGAAACCGGTAGATATTTGTCCAAAAGAACATCGGAACATCTATATCGCTTTCGCCGCTATAAAAAGTACAAATGTCTCTTATATCAACATTTTCATAAACACAACCATAACCTTAAATACGTCAGGGTTCAACCCCTAGAAATTATTCAAAAAGACTCCAAATCTAGTAAACGAGAGTTTTGCAAGTTGAGACGACTTGCAGAACTGGAATGGATTAAAAAATTACAAACAGCTTATCCTCTGGGTCTGAACGATAACATTATGGGACAGGGGAACATATCTAGAACATCAAATATCAATGTCATGAATTTAATAAGTCCTCGTAAACGGAACAAACGGTCGCATGGTATACGAATAAATCGTAATGTTAGAAAACATCATCGTTCTAATTTAAGCATCACCGATCTTGTTAAAATATTTAAGAACAACGGACGACATAATCTTTTTTGTAAACTATGCTCTATACCCGTTTCTAAGTTAAATAAAATTAGATTGGATTGTAACACCATATCTCATGCCAGTCCCCTATATGAAGGCGCACTCATTATTAGCGCTTTTTGTTACTTTAAACTTTTCCCCCAAATTGATAGTCCTGTAGACCACATTCGACATTTTATAAAATTAACGTACATCAACAGAGGACTAGACTTCATAAACATTTCTAGTATTTTTATGGATCCTACTATTAAAGAGTTAATACCACCATATTTTACAAATACTGAACCTCCAATCATATCTTATAAATATAAAAAACCAACACGTAACATTATTTTTAACTATACGTCCATCACTACAGATGAAGACCTAGACTCGAATATTCCTGTATCATGCGACTGTGCTAATTCGGACTTTAGATATGTTCCTTGTGGCCATATTGTTACTGGCGACCTAAACATTGTCGATGACCCAGAGGTTATTAAATTCTTGAAAAAGGGACCAAAATTCAGACCTCCTTCGAAAATTAATTGGAATTCTTGTTTTGATTGTGTAAATACTGCCCTTCATTCGTACTGTAAGACCTGGATTAGACGAGAAGGAGCAGATTCCAAATCTTTAGACAAGTTTAAGAATAAATTCATATCCATTGTAAAATTACGAATAAGCCATTTTCAAAACACCTTTGTAGAATATCGACCCCAAACTTATATTAACAGAATTAAATCAAAATTACAATTATTAGGTTCACGATATGTTTTTGTTCCTGCGGACAAAGCGGCTAACAATGTTGTTGTGGTATGTCGTAAGTATTATCTGGATGTTTTAATGCATGAAATTAAAGGCTCATGTACTTTCGTTCCCGTGCAAGCTACAGAAACCAGTATTATTGACGATCATGTCATAGCAACCACAGCACTTCGAGCAGCCCCTACAAACAATAAATTACCTACTATGTACTGGATACCTTAATTACACAAAAACCCATATAAATCCCGTTTTATTTCTGCATCAAGTAAATGTTCCTTAACCAATATTTCTAAAGTCTTGTCTCTTGCTTTAACTACAATGAAAGAATTTATCATCCGATACTGTGATAAAATTTTCGAAAATAGTGGAATAAATCATTTTTGGAGTGTTAAAAATTCTCTTGATGTTTTAGACAAACTTCGGGCATTTGAAAATACTTTTCAATCCGTAGACAGCTATGACTTTTCCACTTTATATACTAATCTACCTCACAATCTTATCAAAAAGAAATTTGAATATTTAATTAAATGGTGCTTTGACAAATCTAAAAGTGACTACATCTGTTCTAAAGTGTCACAAGTATTTAGTAAATCGTTTTTTAGTAACGAAACCCACAAAGGTTATGTTAATTGGACCGACATAGAAGTTATTACTGCATTAAACTTTCTTTTAGATAATATTTACATCCGGTTCGGTAAACAAATATATCGCCAAGTCATTGGAATTCCAATGGGAACCAATTGTGCTCCACTCATAGCTGATCTGTTTTTATATTGTTACGAATCACAGTTTATGGCCAAGCTACAAAAAGACCCAAACAAAAACCACCTTATCGAAACTTTTAACAATACATATAGGTACTTAGATGACATACTTGCTCTAAACAACCCCACATTCTCAAATTTTATAAATGATATATATCCTAAAGAATTAACCCTAAATAAAGCAAACTCAACCGACAGTAGATGTCCATTTCTAGATTTGGACTTAAGCATTATCAATGGTAGATTACACACTAAAGTATATGATAAACGGGATGACTTTTCATTCCCAATAGTTAATTTTCCGTTTCTTGAAGGAGACGTACCATTAGCTCCAGCTTACGGGGTATACATTTCACAATTAGTCAGGTATGCTCGCATTTGCAGTGATGTGTCTGATTTTAATGATAAAAACCGTTTTATTACAGAAAAATTGCTAAAACAAGGTTACCGTTACCACAAATTAGTCAAATCTTTTACAAAATTTGCACATAAATATGGACATCTCATCGAAAAATTTGATTGTACACGTAGATTTCTGATTGTTAAAGGAATATCTCATCCTAACTTTTATAGCAATGTAGTTTATAAAGCACAAAAATTCAAAAACAACCTTATGGAAATAAAAAACTGGCTTAAAAACCTTTTGAAAAAAGGATACGAATTCAATGTTTTAGTAAAATCTTTGCATTTGGTATGTTTTGGCAGAAATATTGATAGCTTGATAGTAACTTTAAAACGTTAAATTTTTCACTTTTTATCCACTGTATTATTTATAAGCACCACAGCGATCAAGTATGTCGGTTCTGTATGGTGATACAACTCTTAATCATTCATTGTTTTGACGTGGGGTGTCGGATTTAGAACTGATGTATTTGATTCTTTTACATCAATCGATAAATGTTTCTTAGCTAGTTGTCAGTAACTTCGAGTGTTCTCAAGAGAGTTCCTCCTTGTCTTGTTGTTTTCGTACAGTATTTTGTCTTAGGTTCTCTCTTGTTGAATTGAACTTTTGTCGATTGAGTTTTACAGTGTGTTTTATATGTAGCTTTGTGCAAGCTTATCAATAGGGGGAAGGTTGGATCCAAAAAACTAGTTTAACCCCGCCACATTTTATATGTGCCTGTCCTAAGCCAGGAAACTTTGCCAAAGCCTTTGTTTGTCCTTGTCATTCTATGTTAACTGTTTTATGTCAAGAATTGAGTCTTTCGTTGATGATTTAGGGATTGGTTTTGATCTTTTGTATTGTATTATAAGTCTTGGGCCAATGCAAGACGGTAAGCAGTGACCTATGGTCATGTTGAAGACTGCTTGCTGTTTTCCGTTGTGATTTTTTGAATTGCTGTTTGTTTATGTTTGTTGTGTCGCGTACACTTATTCCACATCTCAATATCGTATATTTATTTCCTGTGACTTTTTTTCTTGTGACTTTTTTTCCTGTGACTTTCCTTCCGTGACTTTTTTTCCGTGACTTTTTTTCCTGTGACTTTTTTTCCTACATTCTTCTAATTAGTATGTATGGATAACAAGTTAAAACGAAGACTCTCCCAGTATACTCCTGCTGCGACCAGTAAGAGTAGATGGGACATTATACTACTAAATATGTAAAGATTGAAGATAGAAAAGTAAAATTATGTTACTTGATTTGTTAAGCTCTGCTAAGGTTTAAGAAAGTTTCGCGAGAGTAGCCCGTTATAACGTGAAAGTAATGCCTACGGCTCGGTGAATGTTGATAAATCATGATAGCGACTGATATCAAAGTCTTATAGGTTATTGAAACCTTTGGTTTCAGTATATAAACATTTTATTTTTACGGAAAAAAAAATAATTGTTTAGAAGTGTGTTATTACGGACAATTGATAAAAGCGCGTTATAACGCAAAGATTTTTTTTAGATTACCAAATTGAGCCCACTAGGCTTTCGTTACGGTATTTTTTGGCATAAAGTTCAACAATTTTAGCTGTTGCGAACAAAGAACAAAGCGTGTTCACCTTACAATTCATAGTTCCTTACCGGTCCAATATCTAAAAAGTCCAAAGGTTCCGTAAACATTTGCGGACCAAAACGGAACATAAACTTGATCTGTAACCCGTAATGGTGGATTCGCACACAGTACATACAAAAAAGCAGTTTCATAACTATAAGGGTTTAGAAAAAAAGTGTTGGAAACTAAAATTTTAGTGAATTTTCAAAGTTAAAAGGGTCTTAACTCCTGTAAAAAATTGCGGACTGGAACGACACGTTAACTGAATTTGATCTTTAACTCATGTTTGACTCACATATACCAAATATCTATGTATAAGTTTTTTAAAAAGTGCGGAAAACTTATTGTGACAGCTAGACGAGCGGGACATACACACAAACGGGCAGACGGAGTGCAAACCTAAAGTTCGCGTGTCCGTCGTCCGTCTGTCACACTTTTTTTCGTAACAGATTTCTAAGCTGCTATTTATCCTAGGTTTTCAGTATTTGGTATGCAGCTTCAGACAGGGGTCCAATATGGTGGGGTGCGTTTTCAGGTCTGTCGCTTACCTACTTAGAATTTTTCAAGGTTCAAAAATGGAAAAAATTTCGTGACAGATTTCTCAGCTATTCTATTCGTAGACTTTTGATATTTGGTATGCAGATTAAGTTATGGTCTCATACGGCGGGATTCGTTTTCGGGTCTGTTGATTATGTACTTCCCGTTTAACGATACCTTTGTTTTACATCTTACAACAGTACTAGTGGTCACTAGTTGTAAGACCGTCACATCTTGATTGTATCTTTTGTGATGTCGCATGTCTTAGTTTACAGTTTACAGTTTCAAAACTCTGAAAGTTTGTTGAAGCATCTTTTTTTTAAAAAAGGTCAATAAAATATTTCTTTTTTGCGCTGGTTTACTTGCAATTAATTTGGATGATTCTTATAAAAGCCTTATAAAAATTAAAAATCATGATTCATGCAGCCATCCGCAGGGAAAAATATTGTTTTACTAGGTCAAAGAAGTCAGTAATGAATTCGGGAGATATCCGTTTGCGCAAAGTCGACGTCCTTTTGCGCCAAAACTTAATTGCGCCAGTATATCATTTGCGTCAATATTTTGGAAGGGTAAGCTCATTCAATTGCCTTACTTACATTGAGTTTAACGAAAATGGAAATAAGACAAGTTACATTTTAATATTATGACAGGGTGCTTTTTTAGCCCTCTAACATTAATTTTATGGACATTTTCCAAAGACCCACCGAAAACTGTCACAAATTGTTCGTTGGTATGAATCGGTGTCGCAAATGTTTTTACTGTATGCTTCATTTAACTTCACCAAAGCTTGTCTGATTTTGTGGTCTTTGGTTTATAGAAATGACAAGCTTTCGTTTGTTAGACTAACTTCTTTAATTCATCGCCAATGAGAACCGGGCAAATACCAGTTTCAAAAATGAAATTAGGCCTATAATTACATGATCATAATCCACCACTTTCTTATCCAAACATAAAACAATTAACACAACTTGTATATATCCTGTCCTTTTGTTTATCAATTGATTTATGGCTTAACTGTTACCAGATGTGATTTTTACAGGTACATGAAATTTCTGTTTTTGTAGTTGATACCTGTTGATATATGCATATTTTAACTGTTTACATGTATATATGCCAGGGCAAAAGCTACACGTATACAATTGTGTTCTTTATAAAAAAAAAACAATGATTAAATAGAGAAAATAATTCATCGGTTTGCAACAAAGCATTAAAATTCACATTGCAATTCTTTGTTTTTATTTTTTCTTTAATAATGAGTGTTTAAATAACAGTGAAATCGGTGTGGGAATTTGCTGAAAAACAATTTTGTTTTATTTTTATGGGAATTGAAAAAGAGTCCACATTTATTCAGTTTAGGGTTAATAGTAAAATTGAACCTTCATGCGATTATTTAATGAATGACGTCTTTGATTGACAAATCTTGTTTATGAAACAAAAGGTTTAGGAAGTTTTATTGACCTAAGCAATGGTGCATCCCCTGCGCTTACATGATTACAAAATATTATTATTTCCTATTTCATCATCGTGTTGCATGCCCCTCAGTTCTAATAAAAAAAACTAAATGTTTGCTTACTCAGGAGGATTTTAATTGGGGCAACTTGAATGTAATGGAACAGCCGCTAAGTTTAAAAGCTTTAAGGTGCGATTTTTTTGTTGCTGTGGAAATACTATTATTAAACACTTTAATGGTGAATACGTGATATTACCCTAGAGTATTAAGTTTTTAACCACAATTCTAGTTTGATCCTGAATTTTATAGCAAATTTTAGGATCAAAACAGTAAGAGACGAATGACAATATTATCGTCAAAACTTACGAAAATTTTCAATTAAAAAATAACACAAGCTATAGTGCATATCAAAGTTTCCCTGAGTAGCTAAACCCATTTCAAGTCTTGAGAAATCTCACCATAAAATTTTAACTTGCTTCGTTATGGGTTATGGAATCCCTGTGTAGCTCCGCTTATAATTAACCATAGAGATGTCTACAGGCGCGGATTCAGGCGGGGGCGCACCCAGCCCGCAACCCCTTAAATGTGAAAAAAAAATTTTTTATGCCCCATCTACGAAAGTAGAGGGGCCTATAGTGTCCGGGTCTGTTCGTCCTTCCGTCCGTTCGTCAGTTCGTCCGTCCGTCCGTTCGTCCGTTTGTCCGTCCCAAATCTCTAATTTCCAAATTCCCACTTACTGACAAATGCCACATCAATCATATTGGTATGGTAGGTGCACCTAGTGATGCTTAGCACAGTGCATGCTTCGGATGCTGGTTGTGACCTATATTTTCCGCATGAATGACCACTTATAGAAGAATGGTTAAAGTCCATTCCTTCTTACTGACAAGTGCCAAAGCAACCATATTGGTATGGCAGATGCACCTTGTGATGCTTTAGTGATTGCAGAAAAAATAAATGTTGCGAGATGGGGCATTATGTCTTAATTTTTGACATATTCTTGTTTCCCATGAAATCAATCAAAAAAGGCCAAAAAATTTCGCGCCATGCTCGGCTCGGCAAATTCTAATAACTGCGCCGAAAATCCTGGATCCGTGCTTGGTCTAAGGAGCTACATTATTGCAGCTACATGCCCTTTTATGCAGCATACGGAGGCGTGAAAAAACAGGACCTTTTAAAAATTTTCACTTGTGCCCCCCACCCAAGTCAATCCTAGATCCGTCCCTGAAATACTTAAACGTACTTTACGAGCCCACTGCTTTTTACATATATTTTAAAAATTTTCATGTACGTAATAGTTATACATGTAATAGTATCCGATACTTTAATAATGATTGATTTTGTTACAAGGGATTTTCTAATAACATCCACACAAAAACTATGCATCAATATATTAAGTTTTCGGAGTAAAAAATACTGTTGTTCGATAAATACCTGTACAAGTAATTGGCGCAAACAAGTTCAGAAAGCCTCTGAAAAAATAAATATGTGGCGCACATGATATCTCTTAAAATATGTATTTGGCGCAAATGGCTTCTTCCCATGAATTCAATTATAGTAGAATTAAGCTCTGAAGCTACATAGCTATCCTTTAAAACGAAATATTTTTTATTGTATATAAAACATTGATAAAAATGTAGAATAAGTTGCTGTTAAAGCCCAGCCATTCAACGACTGGAGACTGCTGTAAAGAAATAAGCACGATTTTTTTTCTTAGAAAATAAATAATTTTAAAATAAATACAAAATAACTACATATATATTGATCAAATTCATTTATATAAGTCATTGTTTTCTATAATATTTGTTGTCTTTCGAATCTTTTTACAAACTTTTTAAAACTGTAATAATACAGAATATGCCCGGATAATCTATGGCATACACTTTAGGAACATTTGAAGATGCACAACCAAAAGACAGAAAGTAAGTACTAGAAAAAAAAGGTAAAAAGAGCATCAGGTTATTCCTTACTCTTGGAATTCGCTGTTATTTAGATTTTAATGTTAACACCCCCCTCTCAAACACTTTTATTGGGTGTCGTTCATTGATAATGCATTCTTGAACTAGAATTTATATATCATGGGATATTTCTGTTGATGAAAACAGGTTAATTGGCATAATGACCAAGCCTTTCTATCATCTTCTATTCAACACTTGTTGGAATATTATATTTCACTAAATTGAATGTTTAATTTATCCCAAAGGATTTATCTCAAGAAAAATTATAACACAGCTGTGTATTTAAACTTAGGCTATGAGAAAAGTCAATTTACACAATCATTATTTCCATGGCATAGTGACCTAAGATAAGAAAGTAAAAGGAGTAGAGCCATGAGGGTCCAAAATCGGAAAAAAAAAAAAGTTTGTAATTGCTGGTTTTATATTCATAAAGCTCCATATTTTATAAATTGCAATACCTTTTAAATTATTCATCAAAAAGGAGAGTAGTGAGATAAAATCAGTCTATTTTGTACAAAATCTCGATTTTTGTCATTTTCCTTTGATTTTCATGTATAAATCGGTGAATATGAAAATGACCTCACTTTCAAATCAAAATTATGTTGTGGTAGAAATAAGCACATTTCAATTCAGCGAATTTCAAATGACCCCTGTTTTCATTTATGCGAAGTTTTCTATTTCAGTTGAGCGAATATTTTTTTCACATGAAAACACTTCACATCAATTTCACGAAAAGTTCACATCAATTTCACATGAGCCAGTTTCATGTGAAACTCGCATGATTTTCATGTGAAGTTCACGTGAGATTCACATGAATATCACGTAAAGCTTGATTCACGTGAAACTCATGTGAGCCAAATTTGCCTGTGTAATCTGTCGTGTGACGTGACATAAGTAAAGATCAGTAAAGTAACTCAATCAAAATTAAACAATGAGGGGCTTAACGACGTCAGAGGGCATATATTCCATTGTGGATATTTAAAATATACGTTCATAATGTAGGTTGTGTCGCGTACACTTATTCCACATCTCATTTTCTTCTATATAGTTGAGGCGAGGGCAATAGTTCGGAAACTATTGACCGGTCAATAGTTCAAAGCTAGCAAACGAAAAAAATAGTGAAACTATTGTATATGCAAGAAAATCATTACTGAGATATAATAAGATCAATAAGTTACCGTTGTGAAATATATCTTCATTCATCCGAATATTGATACCATGCACAAAGCCTACATACAGTGATCATGACCAGTGACAGTGTTAAACTTTATTCAAATACTATTAGACCATTTTTTGGGTTGCAGTGCAGTACATTACATATATACATGACAACACAGTACAAAACACATTCAGTACATAATAGACAGGAAGAACACACAATAGACAGGAAGAACAATCCACATACAAAAAATAAAATCAGAAATAATTGAGGTTCTTCCTCAGTTATAATGCCTGTTTGAAGAAAGAGGCAATTGTTGTGACCTTTTAAATTGTTGAGGGGTTTAACATAATTTTCAGTTTTTCTTTTTCAGACTTTAAACTAATATCTTTATATATATTTACAAATAAATATTAATAGTTGATCAATTAAGAGAGATACATATATTTTACAATGAAAAAAGAAATGACACTGATCCTCTACCAAATTATATTTAAACATACTCGTTTAATTATTTAAACTGTTTTCAAATCTACTGGTTTCTATGTAAAGAAAAGGATCACATAGTCTAAATTTTGAAAAAAAGTTTTCTAATTTCATAGTTTACATTTGAAAGATAAAACCATACTCTATCAAAGGCTTTAGAAATATCACAAAATATCAATCGCACATCATTCCCAGAATCAAGATTGTTTACAATCTCATTAAAAATTTCTATCAACTGGTTGACAGTTGAGTCTTTTTGCATAAAACCCGACTGGCGTTCTGTTAAAAGTTGATGGTCCAAAACATAGTTATGCATGTGCTTTACTATAATTTTTTCCATCATTTTACATTAAACACAGGTAAGGAAATATTTTACAATGGTCCTCTACCAAATTACATTTTAAACATACTCGTTTAATTATTTCAACTTTTTTTTATATCTCCCAGTTACTATGTTAAGAAAATGATTTCATAGCGGTCTAAATATTAAAAAGAAAAGATTTCTTATTTCGTACTAATAGGTGGATTTGAAAGATAAAATTCCCGTGATCCATTTAAATTTCAAAAATTTATACAAGTAATTTTTATTATTAATTGTAAGATTTTCAAAATTATTTGATTTTATTTTCTTATTTGAGTTTTGGTTGTTAAATTGTAAACTGTTCAATGTTGGAGTTTATTTCATCCAAAATATTTGAAACAAAGGAATACCTGGAGAACGCTTTTTCTGAATGTAAATGCCTCCTTTAAAAGAGGATTTGATTTTTCATTACGAAGTCTAGAAAGATAGACTAAAGGAGCTTCTTGTTTTGACATTGAAACACAATGCGTGATACATTATGTTGTAAATGTGACTCATTGATCAACTCCGTATGATTAGGGTCTGCCCATGTGGATGTAAAGTGCCGCCCACCATATAGTATGCAATCAACCATTGGCGGAATAAATAAGACGCTTTTAATATATTTATTACACATTCCACGTGGTTAAACCTTAAGTTGCAAAAATAGTTATGAACCTTTTGGACGTCTTTATAAATAGAGCTTATGCTATATATTTCATGATAAGTATAGCATATGCAACAGCTAAAACAGCATATGCATAAAATATTACAGCATATGCTATAAATATGTTTTGAACCTCACAGGACGTAAAGCCCTATCACAGCTTATGCTATAAATTATAGCATATGCTGTAAAAAATAGAGCATATGCTACAATTAATATAGCATATGCTTTAAAAATGTAGCATAAGCTACATTTCATTATAACATATGTTGTTTTATTTATTATTGAACCTCTTAGTACACCATACCTAATGCTAATAAACAACTATACCTAGTTTGGTTCCAATTAGATTTGAAGTGTCAGAGGAGTTAACGTTTTCAATGTAATGAGGAAATGCTGTTAAAATGCTCAATTTTGACGTTCTAAAAGCAATAACTCCTAAAAGGAAAGGTTCTACAACGTTGACCCTATTACATATTATGTAGATCTTGATGTGCTTAACAATATGCAATTTAAATTTCTCAAATATCTTGTATAGTTTTCAAGATATTGAGCTAAACAGGTGCAAAATTTGCAAAAAAATCCACAAAAAGGGCAATAACTCCTACATGGGTTGTTGGATTTCTTCAAAATTTCAGGGTAGGTAGATCTTGAGGTGCTGATCACTTTTACATAGCAAGAATTTTGATATCTGTAGCCGTTTTTGAGTTATTTGCAAAAAACTGCATTTTACCCCTATGTTCTATTTTTAGCCACGGCGGCCATGTTTTACGACGAATAAAAAATCCCCACATCAGTTCTAACCACCGAATGCTAATAAACAACCATACCAAGTTTGGTTTCAATTGGACTTATGGTGTCAGAGGAGTTAACGTTTTAAAAAGTTTACGAACGGACGACGGACGGACGGACGACTGACACCAAGTGATGACAATAACTCACATGACCCTTCGGGTCAGGTGAGCTAAAAACATGAAAGAACGTTATTTTAGGGACCGTAACCCCTTTAAGGGGAAATCTGACAACTTCGACCCGATGGAGACTTTTGTAGAGCTAAATAAGCTGAACATTTAAGCAAGCAATAGCTTCTCTCTATCTGCTATAGTTTTCATTCCATAGGCCAAAAACAAGAAAAAACGTTATTTTAGGGGCTGTAAGCCCTATAAGGGGTCATCTGACAACTTCGACCCTATGGAGACTTTAGTAGAGCTAACTGAGCTGAACATTTAAGCAAGCAACATCTTATCTCTATCTGCTATAGTTTTCATTCTATAGGCCAAAAACATGAAAGAACGTTATTTTAGGGGCCGTAACCCCTTTAAGGGGACATCTGACAACTTCGACCCTATGGAGACTTTTGTTGAGCTAAATAAGCTGAACATTTAAGCAAGCAATAGCTTCTCTCTATCTGCTATAGTTTTCATTCCATAGGCCAAATACATGAAAAAAACATTATTTTAGGGGCTGTAACCCCTATAAAGGGTCATCTGACAACTTCGACCCTATGGAGACTTTAGTAGAGCTAACTGAGCTGAACATTTAAGCAAGCAACATCTTGTCTCTATCTGCTATAGTTTTCATTCCATAGGCCAAATACATGAAAAAACATTATTTTAGGGGCTGTAACCCCTATAAGGGATCATCTGACAACTTTGACCCTATGGAGACTTCTGTAGAGCTAAATGAGCTGAACATTCAAGCAAGCAACAACTTTACTCTATCTGTAATAGTTTTCATTCTATAATCCAAAAACAAGAAAAAATGCTATTTTCACCTTTAAGGGGCCGTAACTCCTAAAAGGGGTCTTCTGACAACTTCGACTCAATGAAAACTCTTGTAGAGCTTTTCATGCTGAAGCAGCTGCGTGGCATCAGATTTCATCTATCTCTTCAACTTTTTGATTTACAAGCCAAAAACAGTAGTCTGACCCCCTGGTCTATTTTTAGTAACGGCAGCCATGTTGTTTGGATGGTGGTCACCATTTGTGCAATCCTGGTAGAGGACATCCCATAGATGAAGTGTGCAAAGTTTCAAAGCAATCCCTTCAGTCGTTTCGGATGAGAAGATTTTCAAAGAAAAGTTAACGACGACGACGACGGACGACGACGACGGACGCCAAGTGATGGCAATAGCTCACATGGACCTTCGGTCCAGGTGAGCTAAAAAGGACAAACATATCTAGCATCCAACTACAAACCAATCTCTCTCACCTGTATTACATGTAAGATAATGGAGCATATTGTAACCAGTAACATCATGAAACATGCAGAGGCCAACAATATACGATATCCCCTACAGCATAGATTCAGAAGTAAAAGATCTTGCGAAACTCAACTTATTGATTAGGAAAACAATCTGACTTACTGATACTCGATTTCTTCAAGGCATTCGACAAAGTATCGCACAGCTTACTACTAAACAAACTTCATCATTATGGGATTAGAGGAAAGACAAAATAAATGGATAAGTTCATTTCTACAAAATAGAACACAGCAAGTAGTAGTAGAAGGGGAGTCATCTAACAAGGTCAATGTGGAATCTGGAGTACCAAAAGGCTCAGTACTGGGACCCAGCTTATTCCTCTTCTATATAAATGACCTCCCACACAACCTGCATTCAACTGTCCGACTATTCGCTGATGATACCATAGTTTACCTAGCCGTCTCTTCAGATGCAGGCTGCCAAAAAATACAAGAAGACCTCAACAAGCTTGCTCTCTGGGAAGAAAAATGGAAGATTGAATTTCACCCAGACAAATGTACAGTGCTGACTATAAGCAAAAACACGGACCAATTAAATGGAACTATCAACTTCATGGTTACTCCCTAAACCACGAGACGTCAACAAAATACTTAGGCTGCACCATCACACAAAAGCTAGACTGGAGAGAACATATAGACAACATCACAAATAAAGCTAGCAGAAGCCTTTGATTTCTACATCGGAACCCCCATGTCAAGTCTATTTAAATCAAAGACCAAGTTTACAAGTCCCTCGTAAAACCACAATTAGAGCATGCTGCCACAGTCTGGGACCCATTCCACCAAAACCATATTGACAAGCTGGAAAAAGTACATAGAAGAGCAGCAAGATATGTGACCAACCAGTACAGACAAAAACAAGCGTCACAGATCTGATAAATCAGCTGGAGTGGAAATCCCTACAACAGAGAAGAAAAGAGGTTATAGACTTTGTATGTTTTACAAAATAGTCAACAATGAAGTAGCCATCGATAGTATGAAATACCTTAAAGAGCCTCTTCGAAAATCCAGACACTCAGAGAGCCATACATTTGCCCAACAGTCATCAACCAATGACTGCAGGAAATGGCCATTCTTTCCAAACACCACAAGAGACTGGAACAAGCTGCCACCTGATATCGCCAAGGCAAAGTCACCTGAGATCTTCAAATCTCAAGTAACAATCATGAAGTAAAACATAGAACACCTGTTTTTATCCTGTTTTAACCGTTTTTAACCGGTCCGTTTTTAACATGCGCAGCCTGCCAGTATATTCAACAAGATGAATGTGGACAGTATACGGGAGAAGAGAAAAGAGAAGAATTATTTAAGTCGCCCTAAAATATGTTTACATACTGTAGTCATGGACCAGGTACAAGTACTTATATTTTTTAAAACTGACTGATAGAATTGTTTATTGAACCACAAACTAAATTTTTCATGATGGGCATTGAACAATTTAGTTTATACGTCTATAAACAAACAAAAAATATTATGACTTATAAAATAAATTTATTGATATATTTTTGTTGCAAAATAATGTCTGACATGATTTACAATGAACACATTCAAAAAGTTGGGGAATAATTGAATGATTAATATTAACATCTGTCAATCATTTGAAATGCGCATGAAGTCCGTGAAACTACAAAGACTATATAAACTAATTACTATTCATTTGTAGTATGGTCTGTCAATATAGTTCTTTTAAATAGATATTAGGTTGAAGTTCATATATGGTCTTCAAGTAGAATCGGGCCTGCCAAATTCACTCAACTATTTTGCTTTACAGTAGGACCCTGTTTAGTATACGATTCTTTTTTTGAAGATTTGCATATATCTTGAATCTAACTCTGGTGGTCATCTCATAAGAAAAAAATATACAATAGTAGAAATAAATTTTCATTTTTTCCTCGCATGGAAAGTAACACATTTTCGGAATTCCTCACTGGCATAATATGGTGTGATTCGTGACTTTGAATTACCGCTTTTTGGCTCTCTGTTGAGATAATAACATTGACTATCCCCATTATGTCTCGCAACCTTATGCTATTGTGTCGGACTTGATAAATAATTGAATATCGTCGCCATAAGACGTGGTATATTACCCTATATTTTTTTTAAAAGCCTGTATACCCAGTAAGGACACTTGAGGTCTTCAATATCTTAGGTGTGTCTTTGTCTTGTTTTGTTGTCGTTTTCTTATTGATAATCCAGTTCGGTAGTTTTGCTATTATGTACATTACCTTTATTTGTTATTAGCTCTAAATTATGATATTTTATATTCATAGGGTACCATCATCTTCTTAATACCTCTTTAATCATTTGTATCAGTCTTAGCTGCTGAAGTTGAGTTATCCATTGAGACGAGGTGAAAGATTCCATTGAACACCATTACTTGATGCAAACTGATTGATCTCAAGTTATTAAAGTTGGAATTGATGATTTATTTTCCATTTAAAGTAATCAATCGTTTTCAGACTGACAGAAAATTCTTGATTGAAAAGCAATTTACTCCACAATAATGAAATATTCCTAGAAAACTTAGTGATTTATGCGTCTATACCAGTTCCTTGTTTTATAATTCAAACGAAATCCCATCGGTATTATCCTTTTGAACAAGGTATTTTATCAAAATAATTTGAATTTCTTCAAGCTAGTTTATATGAAAATAAAAGATGCTATCAAGCCCTTTTTATATCAGTATACCGCCAGAAAAGAATCAATGCATTGAATTATAGAACGTTTAAAACAGTATCTTAAATTGAAAATTGAGTTACTACGGAATGGTAACAGATAATAATGATAGTATGGAATAAATGTACACGACACAACTTTCATGGACTCAACGGCAATCTGAAAATTCACAATGCCAGATCGCTGCTATCCGTCTTGCAATATGGATAAAAATTACAATGATTTTTGAAATCCCAACTCAGCAACTCCTGTGTGTGTTTGCCTTGGTATTGTCTTTTTTATGGAGAGTCCCAGTTAAGTTTTTTCGTTATTACCTTTATCCTCATGGTAATACCTTAAAGCATCTACCAGAAAATTCCCAGACCTATGTCTGCAATAACCTTGGACAAATGTAAAGCACAAAGCCACAGGCGTTTGGGTCCAGGATTTTATTGTATTCTAAATAACGTGTATATAAAAATTTTCATCTCGTCTATATACTATTTCCACGTGGAAATAGTATATAGACGAGATGAAAATTTTTATATATACGTTATTTATAATAAAAAAAAAATCCTGGACCCAAACGCCTGTGCACAAAGCCAGACTGCACAGCACTGATACGGTAAATTGATGACACAACTGTCAAAATCAGGCCAAATATTGGTAATAAAGTAAATTATCTGTTTCTCATCTTCAACACGCGATCAAGTTGTTTGATAGCATTATACTGCCGTCAAATCTGTGTCTAAAATCTGACAAGGCCTATTAGCTGTTTCCAGACAGAAGTTTTCCTTGTTTATATTTTTACCAGTTTAGTTTAGTTTTTGTCTAGGAGAAAAATGATAACACAGATAAGTTGCCATAAGAAGAAATAAGAGAAGAAAAAAACCTCTCCCCCCCAAAAAAAAAACCCAAAAAGAAATAAAAAAAAAAACCATCCCACGGACGATGAAAAAAATAAAGCTAGCGAAATAAAGAGAAGAAAAGCTTTACTTCAGCATGACCACGTTTTGGTCTTTTCATTTCAACCGCATGCACGGATCATTTCTAGTATTAACGAAAATGATTCAGATTTTCTCTTTTCTTTTGATAAAACCAACTTTAATAATGTCTGAGGAAAGAGTTATGAATCGATAGCAGTAATATATTTGTGAAAGTCATTGGTATTCATAGATGTTCCTGCACTTTTATAACAACTTTATTTCCTCGGCAGATATCATGATTAAATTTAATTTATCTTCATATTGCTGCATACATTGACTTTGATTCAATTTTAGAACGTTCGAAGTGCCCAATTGAATTGAAAGGTGCACAACCAGTGACTAAGTGGGTCAATCTCTTTCCTTGAAACTAAAATGGTTTAAAACAATGGAATGATACAAACAAACAAACAAAATATTTTATTGTCAATCAAAGACGCCCGTTAAGGCAGAATAATTAACATTAATTGCATACATTGATTACATTGATTGAAATGATTAATAAAATAAGTTGACAAATACATGAAAATGTGGACACAAACAGACAAAATTATGTTTATTTATCTAACAAGCACACGATACAGGACTTCAAAAAAGTTTATTATTGTTATTATTTATTATAATATATATATATATATATTTTTAGTTTTTGCTATTGTACATTCTTCAAATATGATAAATTATCAAGAATTACTATTTGTACCGCCACAGAGAATTTCTTGTCTTAAAGTATTCATTTTGCTTATTAGCAAATAAAGTTGATCAAATACAAATTCGTCTTCTGCAGAAAGAAGCCATAAGAATTTGGCACCCATATCAAGAGATTTAATGTTTTAAGATTTGATATGTGGAATAAGTGAACCGACACAACCTTCTTATATCAGTTGCAATTAAAAAAAATCCAAAATAAAAACAGCCTTGAATGTGACCAGTATGTGGTCACTACTTGCTGCATAACAATAGGCTCCAGATTAAAAATATACTAGTGGTCAAAAGAAATGATACACATTGAAAAACTGGCCTATTCGGATATTTTATTTTTATTTATACTAATAAAATTCATACAAAAGTTAGGCATGAAAAATCGTGAAAATAAATGAAGAGATAATCCGCCATTTTTAATGAAAGAAAAGTCTTTGGAAATCACCAACTCGTGTTGAAGATTAACTGTTTTTTTTTATCAAATATTTAAGTATCACTTTAATGTTTCATTGTATTTGCAAGTGCCGGGAAGTATTTACTGTTTACAACGTTTTAGAGACTTGTTGGTGTCAGGAGGGGAGTGTGCAATGTCGATTTCATTCGAAAAGATGATTGCATGCACAAATTTCGGCGCCGTTGATGTTATCTTTATTAATTTAAAAGGAGAAGAACTGACATGTACGTCTTTTTCTCTGGAATCTTGTTGACGTCGAATTTGTGATTTCTCAAATGGAAATGGAAATGGCATAGGTAGCCGGAAGTGTTGGCTCAAATTAATTAACATTTTCCACCTTTAAATTTCTAATATTTTTTTGTTATTGAAATTCCCGATTGTTAAATTATAAATCGTTTTAAAAACCCAGATTTCTTTTCTTGGATAGCCTCGGTGCTGGATTTGGCTTCCCTGTTCGAATCTTTTGGCTTTGAGAACTTTTCATTCAATAATTTTGGTTTTTGACCTTTAATGTTTTGATTCAAATGCTGCTGATTAGAGGTTACTCCTTGAAATATCGATATCCAGCATAACCAAATTATTCGTATCATACCCGTTTTGGTATTGTGTTTTCCAATCTTCAATAGTACCCTGGTTACCATAAAATGACTGAAAGGTATCCAAATAACCTTCTCAGTCAGTAAAAAAAACCCATTTACAAATTGCCTTACTTTCAAAAGTGTGTTTTCATCTTGGCATGTTTGTTTCTTTAATAGAATAGAATATGTTTTCTCTTCAGTATCGACTGATTTTAAACATTTCCGAAATGTTTCTATAAAGTTCTTTGTATCTTTCTGCTATTAAGTTTATTTTAGAGAGTATTCAAATATCAGATGCTAAAATAGATACAGATACAGCTACAAGTGATGATATATGGATTTTTATCACATCGATTTAGATATTTGTCAAATAAGGAAACGAGCATTTGCGAGTTTCCATTGACAAATATCTAACCAGTGTGCATTTTTGGATATATTTTGTTTGTCTTTTTATTCAAGCGATCTAGGTCAACAGGTGTTAAAACAAAAGTAAGCAAGCGTTCCACGAGATGCGTATCTAACTGTGGTGATTCGCACGGACAACCAATCAAATTTCTTAAAATTGAATATCACATCGTGTGGAGTGTGATACGCAAAAAAAAATCTCATCTCGCGAGAACTAGATAATATGGCACCATATTTAGAGTAATATATAGACATATTAAGCGTAGGATACATTTGCTTTTCATGCGAATAGATTGGCAGAAAAGTGTATAGAAATAATTCACAATGTTCGCAATAATGCTGGTAGGTATTCTTAGTGGTGATATAAGGGAATGCTCATCTGCCATTTCTATTGAAGGACTCGCCTTGTGCCATCGTTCGCCGAGCTCATGACTCATCAACACCAGAGTTAGTACTGTGCTGCAGATGACCCGGTGCGAGGACCTTCGTTTTCTCTAGAACAATGGCCGTCCTTCATTTCGAGGAGAATCTGGTCAGAAAACTTATATTTGCAGTAATACATGCTACATTTTAATACCACAAACTTAATTTGTGATCAATTAAAAAAAATATTTGTTAATTTGTATATCACCATCACAGGAATTCAAAGATTGCATGTTTAAAGTCTTAAAAGTCCTAAAAAACACACGTTAATAGCATTACAACTTTCAACCTGGCAATCTAAATTCTTGTTGTTATTTCAATGTTAACGACGTCTTAGTACACCAACAATGATGAAGCCCCATCAAGTAATTACAAGAATTGACTGTTAGAATGAGCTTTAATTTCTCCGTAGATTGAATTAGGCTAGCTGCTGATGTGCTTTTCACAGTTATTACCATCATGGAATAGAATTGTCAATAGAACAACCTATTTCAACAATTCTAATTTATTTTTCATCGTTTCAAATATTTGCAGGATGTTAAATCCGAAAGTCTCAATCAATTTCCAAATATGCAAATGGTTCCCAACAAAACCAGTTGCCTAATTCGATTAAGGAACTTGTCAGAAGAAGTTGAAGATTAAATGATTCCAGTGAAACAGCTGTCATTTTCTCCACGATTTTTATCGCCTCCGTTTGATTTACGATTTCTTTATGAGCTTGAAGAATAAAACTCTGTAGGAGTATTCTATATGTTTGTACTTTTTTGCAAGATTGCGCAGTTGTATTTGAATAAAAATTTATAGTTTGTCGAATATTGTGGGTGATTTTTCAAGATTTGTTTTACTAGACAACGTAAAAGAAAGATCAAGTAACAACGAATACCCATCCATCATTTGAAATAACAAAAAGAGACTTGCCGAGGCAATGTATTTTCGTTTCAGTTTATTTGAAATATAGTTTTAAAGATTGACCTTATAAGAATATTTAGTAAGGCAAATATGTAGCAACAGAATAAATAGGAAAATGGTTATCATAAGATATAAACTGTAACAGGAAATCAAAAATTCAAAAAACAAAGCTATTTAAAACTATTTTGATAGTTAAGATTTTGGAAATATAAATGAATAACCTTGTTCATCTCGCATAAAATCGTACCAGTTTTAGGATTCAAAGATCCATTTAATAAAAGATTCTGGTAAAAAGAACATTGTCATGTTAAAATCATCTTTGGTAAATGATAAAAGTTTTATCTCTTTATCACATTAATAAGCCAAGTCTTTGATAGTGAAATATCTACCTATTGCTATGTTAACTTGCTAATGTAGCAAGGTTAAACGATTATGAATCTGACAAATATCCCTTGAGCAATTTATCTTTCCTCTTTTGATCTTTACAATTTGAATAACTTTAGCTTAAAGTATTATGAATAAGAACATAATTTAAAGTATTTTTAAGGTCTATTCCTACGATTATTTCAAAACCACGTTCTCATTATTTTATAATAAGATTTATCAAAAGTATTCATATACTATAGTACTGTCTTTTCCTAGAACTAATATCCACCATTTAACTGGGGCTAAGTGATGGAAAAGATTGCTGTTATGTGTTTGTATGTCATGACACTAACGCAATTATTCTTGGTTAATTTTTGAGAAATTTTTTAGCTCTTTATATCAAATGAAAAAAAATATACAGATTTTGTTACAGGCAAAAGTTATGTTCTGGGATTTTGGAAAATAAATTACAGATTCACCTCGGTCAGCGTTGATAAATCAGTCAATGTAATTTTCTTATGTGTTTGTTACTTTTTTGGAAGTTATAAAGAGAACAAGCAAACGTTTTTTTTTTTTTTTTTATAATTCTTTATTTTTAAGATGAAAACATTGACAGATACAATACAGTGATTTACAAAGTTTGGACAATTTATTTTATATGAAAAACAAGCAACTTCTTTTGAAACTCAAACACCAAGGACAGTTTCAAGTGGCAACCATTTTCTTTCAATATATTCCTTTTGTGCAGGGGATATAAAATTAATACCTATTTTTTCGATTTTTATACAAAATTTTAAGTATTCTATAGCTTCCATATTCGTTGGAAGTTTATTTTTACATCTACTTTTGTAAATATAGTACTTAATTATCAAAATGACATTTTGTACTGTAACATTTGAATCCTTCACCCCAAAAATAATATCTTGCCCTTTTAAATGTTGAATATCAAAACCACAGTTCTGGAGAAGACTCTGGACAAAAAGCCACAAATTTCTGCTATAAGTACATTTCCAAAGAAGATGGAAAATTGTCTCCTTTGTTTCATTACAAAATGTACATAATTCAGACTCTTTAAGATTACATTTAAATAAAAAAGAGTTGGTAGCCAGTATATGATGATATATCTTATATTGAAAATTTTGTAACTTGGTATTTTTTGTAATGTTGAAAGGTAATCTAAAATACTCATTCCAATCATCCAATTTCAATTCTATGATATTCTCCCATTTCTCCATAATCCTATTAGGTATCTCCTTTACCTTATCAATATATAATGTATAAAAATATTTGCATGGTTTTTTATCTCTTGATAATCTATCCTTAATACTATTTGAAATATTATTTAGTCGGTTTTGTCCAATTAAAAGTCTTCTCCACGACCTGGGAATAGCATTTATTACATTAAAATATTCTAAATAATTTGTATTTATATCATATTTTTCCTTAAATTGTTCATATGTCATGAAGTTATTATCTTGCAACAGGTCATTTACAAAGTAAACGTCCCTTGCAATATACCTTTGTTTCATTAACATTGAACCATTTATTTTGATATTTGAATTTAGCCATATGGGTTGACTCAAGACAGTTTGTCCACTCATGCCAGTTTTGTCTATTTCACTACCATAGGGGACAAGTTCAGCAATATTTAGCAATATATCTTTCCAAAAGGCATTTACTTTTGTGGAACAAAATTCAATGCCCTCTTTATTTAAGTACAATATTTTATCTCCTCCATATTTTGACAATGTACTAAGTAATAATACCTTCCACGGTGAGACATTTAATGGGTCTAGCAATCTATGGACCCATGACATCTTTAAGGCTTTATAAAATGACTCAATATGTATGAATTTAAGCCCACCCTCTTCATAATTATTGATAATAGTATTTCTCTTTATTTTATCTGGTTTCCCATCCCATAAAAACTTAAAAAATATATTTTGTATCTCCCTTGTTATATCAGGTGGTGGGTTTGGTAGAGTTGTAAGTGACTGCACCAAAATTGGAAGTGCCAAAGTTTTTATAACTGTAGTTCTTCCAATCAAAGATAAGTCTCTGTAACCCCAACATCCCAAAACTTTCTTAACCTTTTGTATCTTTTCAATATAGTTTATCTTTGTCTTATCCACATCCATAATATTGAAAGAGATTCCCAGCATTTTAAATTTTCCAGTTGTATTCCAGACAATATCTTTATCTGGGAGCAGTCTTTCATTGCTACCTTTTCTTGAGCCAACCCACACTGCCTCAGTTTTATCAAGATTCACCTTCAGTCCAGCACAAGCAGAGAAACAGTCAAATATGTACAATGATTTTTGGAGTGACTTTTCGCTCTCATCTAAGATTAAAGTGGAGTCATCAGCGTATTGACTTAATAGATATTCAGAACCATCCATATTGACACCATTCACTTCTGGATCATTTTTCAACGCCGCGCTCAGGAGCTCTAACACAATAATGAAAAGGTAGGGTGATAATGGGTCACCTTGTCGAACCCCCCTTTCCAGTTTAAAGAAGTCAGACAGGTGACCATTATTTATAACAGCACTAGTGCTATCATTATAGAAAGTTTTAATCCATCTACAAAAAGTTTCGCCGAAGCCATAAAACCTAAGGGATTTATCAATAAATGACCATTCTACAGTATCAAAAGCTTTTTCAAAATCAATCAGTAAAAGTAATCCTGGAAGGTTATCTTCTTCCAGTTTATCCAGCAAGTCTGAGATTAGTCTTACACATTCCCCAATATATCTTCCTTTCATGAAACCTTTTTGTGTCTGACTAATAATATTTTGAAGAACAGGCTTCAACCTATTTGCTATACATGCTGAAGCTACCTTATAATCTACACATAATAATGTAATTGGACGCCAGTTTTTCATGAACTGTTTATCTTTTCCTTCCTTTGGAAGACATGTTATTATTCCCTGCTTCTGACTAACTGACATGCCCTCCTTAACAAGGCATTCATTCAGGCAGTGTAACAGAGGATATTTGATATCATTCCAAAAAAATTTGTAAAATTCAGCTGTGAACCCATCAATACCAGGAGATTTAAAATTTTTCATATTTTTTACAGCATTCTGGCATTCTTGCAGTGTCAGAATACCCTCACAGCTATCTACTTCTTCTTGGCTTGGCTTGTTTATAAATGGATTATTGTCATTTAGAAATAAATTTTGATGAATATATTCCACCCCGGGGTCAGAACTCCTGTATAATTTTTCATAAAATTGTTTTTGTTCTTGTAAAATTGATTTTGTATCTTGCGCTATCTGACCATTCTCTAAGACCAGTTTTGAAATAACTTTTTCTGTATAATTTTTCTTTTCTAAATTACAGAAAAATCTAGAATTTCTCTCACCCTCAACTTCCCATTTAGCCTTTGCTCTAATGAGTATCCCATTTAGTTTTTCCTCCCTTAAAATTTTTAATGCATTCTCATTGTTTTCAATTGCATTTCTTATTTGTTCTGTGTCATCTTCAGCTAGTTTAATATGTAATTCAGATAACTTTTTTTCTATCTCTTCCTCCTTTTTTATTTTTTCCCTTTTATTATATGACGCACAAGAGATTGCAACTCCTCTTATTTTCATTTTAATAGTTTCCCAGAGCAACTGAAAATCAATACTAAAAGCCTTGTTTGGATCTTCGATGTCTACATCTGCATCACATTCATATTCAGTGATGACTTCTAGAATTGTCTGTTTTACTCTATTAATAAAGCCTATATCTTTTAATAGACTATTATTGAATTTCCAAGTACCACGCCCCCGTGTCTGGTTAATAAATTTAAGCTCAATGTATACTGGAGAGTGGTCAGATCTATAACTAATACCAATATCTGATGTCACTATAAATGGCTCTAAATCTGATGAAATACAGATATAATCTAAACGGGCCTGCTTTCGAAAGGGGCCCCTCCAGGTATATCGTCTTGCGTCTTCATGTTGTGCCCTCCATATATCTATGAGATCTAAATCATTCATAATCTCATGTATCTTGAGCTGTGCTCGTGGGTTATTTTGTGACCTATAATTTATAGTATCTTTATGGAAATTTTGCACAACATTCCAATCTCCCCCCATGATAACGGAGGTGTTTTCGAATAAAGTAATCTTGCGTAACAATGTATTAAAGAAATCTGGACTATCATCATTCGGTCCATATAAGGCTACAAGTGTTACTCTATATTCTTGGACAGTAATATCTAATATGACATAATTGCCATCAGTGCCCAATGCCTCCCTATGAATCTTAAACTCAAAACTATTTCTAAACAAAATGGCTACTCCTCTGCTTCTACTGGAATGACTGCTGAATCTACCCTCATAACCCCATTCATTTAACCATTGCTTTTCATTTTCAGGACTACAATGTGTATCAATTAATATAGAAATATCATACTTCTCTTTACACAGAGTAAATATATCATTTCTTTTAATTTTTTCAGCTAATCCCCTGCAATTTAAGGATCCAATATTAATAGATGTCATCTATATAACAGTAAGAATATACCAATGCTCAAAAATCTATGCCTTGTATCAATAACCATACATTTATAACATAGTGTCCAAAAAATGAGTTGCCACTTGTCTAGGTTTATAGAAGTACATAACACACATGCTACACAAATAACATTCAATTTACTACATACATGTAGTAGTGTTTCTGACACTAAAATGCCTCTGTCAAGTTTACATTTTAATAAAAAATAGAAGATAATCCCCCAAAAAAATAACCCTACCCCCATTCTAGTCTTGACCAGTCTTAAACCCCGCCAAAAGCGAAAGGAAAAAAAAAATGTAAAAATGGAGATGTGATTACATGCACGTGTACGATATGAGAAATCAGAGAAAATTTTTTTAAAAAAATTTGCCCCCCCAACGTGCCATTAACGTACACGTGAGAAAGTACAGTATGTGATTTGCCGCATATTACTGTCCGAAAAAAGAGATAGGAAACAAACTAATGTATTAAACTTAAAATTCATACCCATATTTGCATGATGAGTTTACATCATAAACTAAGAAAAACAGTGATGTCATATTTATAGAGTTTGCCTTCTTATATGAACCCAAGTTTGCGAAAGCTTTCTATGATAAACTTAATGTCGAAAGTTAGTTCAAGGAGAGTACTAATGGTAAACAGAAGGATTATATCCAGCTCACTTACGTACACACCCCTAATGACCAAATTTCCTTAACCATGATTGATAGACTTCAGAATATATGGATAATGCTTGAGCTTAGTTTAATTTTCCCGTGTACTCCCATGATGTTTTAACTATTCAAACGGGGTAAGAGATCCAATTATGGATTCACTCGATAAGTAACTTTTTTTTCCTGTCTGTTTACATTATGTGTCTGCAAGAAAAATGAAATCTAGTGGCTGTAGCTCGAGATGCATATTTAATTTTACTACACTCAACTGTTTTTCTGGTATTTAGGATGTTTATGAGTTCCTGTGATACTTTTCTGCAGTATATCTTGGCAAAAACGAGCGTGGATAAATGTTTGTTTACAATGTTTAAATCACCGGAAGTCAATAATCAGATTATAAAACAGGTAAATTATGGACGATTATTTTCCGGTATTGTAAAACAAAAACAAATCATAGATCAAAAAAATATGTTTAAAACAGAAAAATAGATAAGAAAATGAGAAGTAAAATAAAAATATATCTAAATTATGAGTTTTACATATAGGATGATAATAATAATAATACTACCGGAAATAAGAGTTAATTACAAACACACAAAAAAAACCCCAAAACAATTTAAGTAGCCTAGTAACCATGTTTGTCGCCGATTCGTTGCCGGATATTGTCAAATAGGTCGAATCTGTACCTTTCACCATCTGTATCCGTTCCATATATATGACCATTAAAGTACCACGCACTGGAAATGTCCTCATGCTTACTTAGCCTATTCAATAGATCTTGGTTTTTCGCAGTTATGTCGTCTACAATTTTAATTTCCAACTTTTCAGAGAGCTCTTTTCTTTTCTTTAAGATGGCTATTTTGGAATCCATTCTTAAAAACTTCACAAGTATAGGCCTCGGAAATCCAGTTTTCCCTGGGATACGGTGGATAGCCACAATGTCGGAGGTTTCTATTTCGACATTTACTTCCTTTTTTAAGATATTCTTTAAATCGACCTTTAAGTTTTCCCCTCGTTTCTCCTCCAGATAGTAGATCTTGATATTTTTCTTCCTGGAGTACTGTTCATTCCAGTTTGCCTTGCACATACTCTCTGTTGCTAGCCGTTCAGTTTTTTCTATGTTATCTTTCATCTTTCTGATTTCACTATGCAGTTCGGCGTTTTTCTCAAGGAGGATAGCGTTATCTTTCTCGATCGCCTCCATTTGCCTGCTCACCAAGCTAAATCTCTTGTCGTATGTTTCTTTTACTTTAGATATTTTTTCCTCAATCCCCTTTGTGACTTCTTTTACAATCTCTTTTTTAAGTCTTTCTGCCATCTGATTTACGATTTTTGTGACCATATGTTCCATGTCATCTTTAGTCATGATCTTTTCCATTGATCTGCTGATGTTTTCTAGCTCTTTTTCAATACAGACTGAATGATCAGAGCTATCAGAGACGCACATTCGTGGTCGTTTTAAAGGGTTTGGTGTACTTGTCAATTCTTTGTTTTCGAAAACTGTCTCATCTTGTTTCTCTTCTGAGTTCGCAGTTGCATTACCATTGACATTGTGAACAGTTGCCGTTGATATGAAGCTAGTTATAGGACGTTGCGACATCTTGTAAATCTCTTGTAGGAGTGAGTTGTTTACAAATAATGAGTATTTAAATTTGAGTCTATTTATAGTCTATTTATAGTCTTTACTCTTCGTCGATGTATAAGTTTTCTTTGACAAATGAAATCTTCTTTGAAAGTTCTTAAAAGTATTTCTAACTGACCTATGGGACTTTGAAGAATCTTCTTTCAACTTTGGACCTCCAAAATATATAATAATACACTCGCTGCGGCCAAAATCACACACTGACCTCCTAGACGTGTCTTACCGTGGTCGCCATCAAGCAAACGTTTCTATAACAAGAATTTGTCCAAAAGACATAGTGCCCCATCTCGCAACATTTGGGACGGACGGACGAACCCGAACACAGTATATGTCCCCTACTTTCGTAGATCGGGACAATAAAACAATGATGACCTGCTCATTACATATTTGTTGGATTGTATAACTTTTGTCGCTATGTTTTATCATAACATGTAATGATTAAAAAGGAAACAAAATTTTTAAAGTCATCTAATGTTAGAGAGCTACCTAAACTAGACACTTCATGCTGTGACCATCTTCGCTAGCCAAGGGTTACGAACCGCTATCTCTCATCTTCATGAAGATGAGAGATAGCGGATCGTAACCCTTGGCTAGCGAAGATGTGCTGTGACCTACTTTTACAAAGGTCTGGGATAAAATGTTTCCTAAGCCGACGGTAATTCCTGACAGAAATTGTTAGTGATATTCTTTTTTTTAAATCAATAGAACTAGTGAAATAGTTTTATTATTTAAGTTGTGATTTTCGCAAATGACAGGCACGTTGTGATTGTTTTTCCTAAAAAAATAGAGTGTACTTCTGCATTTGTCAGAGAAATAAACAAATTGCTAAAACCTTAGGAGTAATGGAAAATAAAGTTTTGGATAAAATAGAAAGCCATAAAAGATCTGCAAAATGCGAAGCATAAAACGGGAAAGAGCTTTTAAATCTTCTACACGGTAAATCAAGTGTAACCAAACGGGTTGCAACTTCAATTCAAAAGATTTCTGATTGCTGAGGTTTGTCTATGAACTGAAAAAGAAACAATAAACTTTAGAGGCGTCAGAAAAGCAATCATAGAAAAACGCAGGTACAAATATCTGGTAGTCGATTACAACTAGACTTACTTTGTCATCAATGAGTCTAAAAAAGAACAAATACATGTATACAGAAGACCAAATCGTCGACGTGCTCAATTTTCTTATTGACAACATATTTGTTCAGTTTGGTGGACGAGTTTTTCAGCAAGCAATAGGGATTCCAATGGGCATTTGTTGTGTACCTTTGATTGCTGATTTATTTCTTCATACATATGAAGCAGACTTCTAGACAATAAAGATCGTAGACTAGCTCACTCTTTTAACGTAAACCTCACATTCGGTTACATTGATGATGTCCTTTCACTGAGCAGTTCTCGATTTGGCGACTTTCTCCATCTCACATATCATTAGGAACTTGAGATAAAGGACACAACGGATTTTAGGAAGTTCATATTTAGATCTACATCTCGAAATTGACTCTTAAGGAAGACTAAGTGTAACAAAGTTCTATGACAGTTAAACGTGATGACTTCAACTTTCCAATCGTCAACTTTCCCTTTTCTGTAGTGCTCAACATTCCGTTCGCTCCTGCTTATGGAGTCTTCGTATCACAGTTGATTCGTTACTACAGAGCTTGTGGGAATCACATCGATTTCCTTGGCAGAGCGACACAGGTTTATGTTGCTCCACGGTTGCTGTCTTCACTCAAGAAATTTTGCGGTAGACACCGTGCACCTGTAGACAAATATGGGATTTCTATCTCTCAAATGAGTGCAGATGTTGGTTTGTCGTAGAAATCTGTTTTGTCTTTTTTTTCACCGGACTCGACACACTGAATTGCAAATTAGCAACACAACGGGTGGACGATAGCAAGCAGGAACCGCTTATTCTTCCGGATTTCACTCTTGTTACGACTTGAGTTCGCGTTGTTCATTTCCGTTCGGTTGATTTTATATTTTGTGTTTCTTCGTGCTGTTCTTGTTCGGTTTGCCGGTTTTGTCGTTGCCCTTTCGGACTTTTGACATTCGAGTTCCCCATTTGTGTCTCTTTGCTTCTTTAAAGCAGAGAAACTTTTAAAATACAATTTCGAAAGAAATTCTTATCTTTCTTACTTTTTTGTTTTTGTTTTATATTTCCTTTACGGAATGACTGCCCGGGACTCTTTTGTGCGCTTCACACCCTTTTTGTCACCAGAGCAGGAATTATAACTGGTAGTCTTGTACTACATCCTAAATCCATGTCTTTGACATTGTTTGGCAACATCTAAATCTATATATAGACAATAGATCCTTTGACTTTAAAGAATGAAGATAAGTTAGTGTTACGTGAAGGGACTGAAGCTGATCAATAGTCCATTAACAATTTTCCAAATTTTTCACACTGACAGAAAATAAAACTCTGTAAAAACGAAGACAAAATTGTAACTTCTTCCAGAAATGTGTTGAATAATGCCATCTTAATAAATGACCATTGTCAAGTAGTAGACTTGATAGAAAACAAAGATTTATAACCCAATTATAGTATTTGTGTTGTAAATAAGTAAAGACAATCTAAAGAATTGAATATTTTTATATCCCTATTTCTAGAGCTGCAGATGCGGCTTTTTAAGGAATTTTAGTTAGTTTGAAACAGTAACTGCCTGATCAATAGTTTATAAAGACAAAACTAAGAACACCAAACATACGAAAGAATAAAGACAAAACTGAGAACACCAAACATACGAAAGAATAAAGACAAAACTAAGAACACCAAACGGACAAAACTAAGAACACCAAACATACGAAAGAAAAAGGACAAAACTAAGAACACCAAACATACGAAAGAAAAAGGACAAAACTAAGAACACCAAACATACGAAAGAATTAAGACAAAACTAAGAACACCAAACATACGAAAGAATAAAGACAAAACTAAGAACACCAAACATACGAAAGAAAAAGGACAAAACTAAGAACACCAAACATACGAAAGAATAAAGACAAGACTAAGAACACCAAACATACGAAAGAATAAAGACAAAACTAAGAACACCAAACATACGAAAGAATAAAGACAAAACTAAGAACACCAAACATACGAAAGAATAAAGACAAAACTAAGAACACCAAACGGACAAAACTAAGAACACCAAACATACGAAAGAAAAAGGACAAAACTAAGAACACCAAAAATACGAAAGAATAATGACAAAACTAAGAACACCAAACATACGAAAGAAAAAGGACAAAACTAAGAACACCAAACATACGAAAGAAAAAGGACAAAACTAAGAACACCAAACATACGAAAGAATAAAGACATAACTAAGAACACCAAACATACGAAAGAAAAAGGACAAAACTAAGAACACCAAACATACGAAAGAAAAAGGACAAAACTAAGAACACCAAACATACGAAAGAAAAAAGACAAAACTAAGAACACCAAACATACGAAAGAAAAAATGAAAACAGACTATACACAAAAAATCATGATCGTCTTTTAAGTTTATGTGATTTTACATATTTTTCTTTATATTAATATTTTACAAAACATAAGCGCTAATTCTATGCTAACAGGGCCACAGAAATGGAAAATAATTGAGAATTGTAAATATTCCGATGGAGTGTAACTAAGTTGAATAAAAGGATCGGTCTCAGTTTTTAGAGGAAAACTACCATGTACACTTAATTAGTTTTTTTTTTAATGCGCACCTGGCAAAGCATTTTTTAACACTCATCATCATCGGATCTTTTTCTAACGTACTTTTGTGAATACAATATTTTGCACCACTTAAGCACTAAGAGTAGAGTAAGGAATAGTAGGGTTAGCATTAATGATATGATGAGGTTTAAGAAAGGAGAAGAAGTCAGGGTTAGGGTTAGGGGTTAGGGTTATTTTAGATGGTCAGCGTTAGGGTTTTGGATAGGGTTAGGGACTAGGTTTAGAATTTATGTCTTGAGGTTATGATTAAAGGTGGTGGTAAGTGTTTGTTATGGTTAGAGTTAAGGTTAGGGCTTAGAGTTAGGGTTAGGGTTAGGGCTTAGTGTTAGGGTTAGAGTTAGGGCTTAGCGTTAGGGTTAGGGTTAGGGCTTAGCGTTAGGGTTACAGTTAGGGTTAAGACTAGGGTAAGGGTTAGGGTAAGGGGTAAGAGTTAGAGTTAGGGTTAGGGTCAGGGGTTAAGTTTAGGACAATAGTTAGGGGTTAGGCTAAGGGTAATGGTTACGGATTACGGTTATGTGTTAGGTTTAGGGGTTATTGGTAAAGGTAATGATTATGGTTAGGGTTAGAATAAGGATTATCGATTATATTTGGTGTTATGACCTAAAATAAGTATTAGGTAAAAAGTCACATCTTGACATATTCTTTAAAAACTTTTTGCATATTTGATGAAAAAAAATGATCTTTGAGATGATGAAATGAAAAGAGGCACCAATGGGGCATTCGAGTGTCATAAGTCCAAATGGGCAACGACAAAACTGGTAAACACGAACGAACAGCACAAAAAAACCCCACAAAATCAACCGAACAGAAATCAACATCGCAAACTGAAGTTGTAACGAGAGTGAACTCAGGTGCTCCGGAAGAGTAAGCAATTCCTGCCATAGGGCCCCTACATAGGCCATACTCGCCAAAATATAATATAATATAATATAATATAATATAATATAATATAATATAATATAATATAATATAATATAATATAATATAATATAATATAATATAATAATATAATATAATATAATATAATATAATATAATATAATATAATATAATATAATATAATATAATATAATATAATATAATAATCAAACGTGCATGATAAATCGTCTTTCCCTTCTTCTGTAGCAACATTACGTCCGCTCTTGTTGATGGAGTTAACATATCACAACTGATTCGATATTCCAGAGCTTCCGGTAATCAGGGACTTAAAAAGACCAAGGCTTTTCTTTGATAGAGCGTCACGCTTGACACTAAAATTGCTATCAAAGTGTAATGTAACTCCTCGATTGTTGTCTTTGCTTAAGAATTTAACGAAAGATAGCATGTGTTGAAACACGCAGGAACTGCATACCCTTCCGGAACATCCAAGTTTCGACTTGAGTTCGCATTGCTGTTCGATTCTTTTTGTGTTGTTCGTTTCTTTATGTCGCTTCCAATTTGTGTTGACTAATTTTGATTTTGTCTTTTCGGACTTTGACGTTCAAATACCCCACTGGTACTTCTTCGCTCCTTGAAATTAATCCATGCTTGATGCGTTTTTTTATTCAGATATGGAGTCGAAAATATCTGCTCGATAATGCTACGTATGTAGTAAAGCGGCAAAACCACAAAGATGCTCTGCCTGTCATCAGGTTATTTATTTTTCCAGAAAATGTCAGAAAACGCACTGGAAAATTCATAAGAAAACATACAAAAAGGAGGACGAAAATGCCAGTTTTAAGTCACAAGATTTTTAAGCGCTTAAATCCTGTATTGATAACACTCTCGGTGATGTAGGGTTCAGTGTTAAACTGTTTGAAGCTGTCAAGGTCAAAGTGCAATGAAAACTACTCCGTTCAAAGCCCGGGTTCAATGTATTTTCTTTATAGTTTTGATCTGCATTTTCTAGGATATAAGTGGAAAAGAGTCCTTTGAGATATTTTATCTGGACTATGACAAGCCAGAAGCTTACTTTTTTGTCGTTATGTTACAGCCAAACATCCACAAGTTCCTGGATGGACAGATAGGACTAAGGATGGAACCACAGGAAGTCAGATTTGTAGACGTATAGGACAGTTGAACATTAATGTTACCTTTATGAGTGAAAGCACACATGTGTGACAGTTGAATATAAACTAGAACTGTCTAAATACAAGTCCCACTATCATAAGAGAACAGACCAGGATTTGTTTATGTTGATTAGCTGTATACATATGAAAGAATGTTCACAACCGATTTAACATTAACGGAAAAACAATATATAGGTATAAAAAAATATTATTGTTTTTAGTTGCAAATAAAGGATTTTCTGAAAACACTTGACTATTCAAGCATTTAGAAATAAAAAAAAAAAATAATTTAAGAGCCTTTTCACAGTTTTAAAATATTTATCTTTATAAAATTGTTCCCTGTCTTAGCTGACTACATTTTCACTTTCCTACATTAATGAAAATGTAGTCAGCTAAGAGGACAATCAACCCCAGAAGAAGGCATTCCTGCTGAAACGTCGGGAATTAACTAGTCGATATTTGATATATATCAAAATACTTAAATTGACTTTTCCCGCGGTTACATCACTGTACTGTATATGTAAGTTTTGAAAAATCTTCCTCAAAGCTAAAGTATCCATCATGGTTTTAACTAATCCAATATCCATCCATATAATATTTTACAAGTCCACCTGATACGTTAACTTTTTCTGTTTTGAAATGGATATCTCCAAATGAAGAGAGTTGTTAGATGGCTTGGTACGTGGACCCTGTCCCCTTCAAATTTGTTGGCCCGAATTTTGTTTGTTTAACAACTAAATGTATTTTTTTTATTTGTTATATGTGCAGCTAGCATAAACTTCGTAATACACACAATGAACTGATATATATCATGCTTGTAAACGAAAAGGTTATTCAAATTCTAATAGAATCTTACGGACTTTGAGATTAAACTTTTTTTTTTCTGTAAATATTTTGTTTATATTTATGAGCCTGTTCATGAGAAAACCATGCAAAATCGTCCAATAGCAATGTTTTCATTTTTGTAAAAGGTATAGTGCAACTGAAAGACCGTCCTATAAGACTAATTGTTGCAATGTTTTTCCTTAAAAAAATCAAAGATGGCCGCCCTACAGGCCTCTAAAGCTTTATATAGCATTCATCTAATTCATCAGTGATTTCAATAAAAAAGAATTATGAAAATAAGACATTTTCGTTGTGATTTTTTTTTAGCTTACGTATGTTTTATCATAATTTTAACAATATATTTTTTTTGAAATAGTGATGTTTTGTCTTTCAAATACAATGCAATTTTCGTAATTCATAATTTTGGTTCCTCTGGTACCTGTGACCGGGGAACTTGCGGGGTCACAACGGGAACAGGAAAATATGAATGAACGAATACACAAATAAATACAATGACTGCAGACTGCCTCTGCTTCTGAGCACTGTCGACTTCCTCGACTAAACAAAGACTACGGCTGACTAGTTGGACACTGTGTGGCGAATCTGGATACAAACAGCAGACAGCTTTAACAATTTATTCCTTTTCAACAATGGAAACAGTTTACAAACATTAAGTGAAAATGTCAGATATAATATTCTGGCTCACTTTAGACACTGATAAGGTCAATACGATTGACTCAAAGTCTTTAACTTAACTGAAACTAAAACTATACTCTATACTCAACTTCGTTTTACTGCTCTTAACTTAACTTAACTTCTGAATATCAAAATGTCCCTAACATATATACCCCTAATAATTTGACAGATTAATATTACTTAATTTGAGTGAAAATACATTAATTTGACATAAAAGAATATTTAAATTTTGAACACAATAGATATCTTAATTAAAGCTAGAAATGACATGTGACAGAGTTAATCCTATCTACTTAATTACTTATGGAATGTTGAACAAAAATACTTAATCAAAATAAAGTCCCAAAAATGATAAAAAAAACTATTCTATAAACAATAAAAAAATAATGAAAATAATAAAATTACAAATGAAAATGATAGAATGTCCAAAAACAAAATTGTCAATTTTAGCTCTGTCACATTTGCCTCCTCCTCCGAGAAAACTCGTCCCCGAGTTTTGATCATCTGAAATATCCTCTTGGTCCATAGTTGTAAGGCTGGTATGGTTGATGCACATTGTAGTTGAAGTTTTGGTTCTGTTGTTGCGACTTCAGTCGTTTGATTTCTTGCAATGAATTATTCAACTTAGATGAAAGTTCTTGATGTGATTCAATTAGACTGCTTTTGGAAGACTTCAGCATCTTATTTTCCAATTCAAGTATTTGTTTCTCCCTTTTGAATTCGTCATATTTTTGGTGGTAACTCTTATTCTGCTCAAGTAGAGTTGTTGAAAATGTTTTAGCAGACTTTTCCATTGACTCAATTTTAGATTGTAAACTTTCACACTTATTACAGTTTTGCTGGAATTCTTTTGCTGACGACTGAAGATCACGAACGGCTAGTTTAAGAATTTCATTTTCCTTTTGCAAATCCTTGATTATTCGGTCCTTTGATGATATCGTTCCTTTTAGTTTTTCTTTTACCGAGTTAAGTTCGATTTTTAGCGCACTGGAAATGTCCAAAACGTTGAGAAAGGCGGTATTTCGTAAGTTGTGGAACGGAAGACTTCTAAGGCTGTTCTTTTTCTCGTAATATGTCTGAAGACGCGCGATGTTTCTTTCCCTCTGTTTTGTTGACTCTTTGGGTCTCTGCATATCGGGTCTTGGCAATGTATTTGGTCTTATTCTTGTGAAACATACTCTTGCAAAATGTCCGAACTTTCCACACTTGAAACATTTCTGACATGAAGCTATACATTGTCCAATAAAATGAAAAAGTCCGCACTTACGGCAAGAAGGTCTTTGTTGCATCACGCTGTTCTGCAGTCTCCATTGCCACTGTGGTCGAAAGCTGTACTCCATTGTTGATTCTGCTGTTGTAATTGTCCCTTTCTTAAGAATAAAATCAGCTCACACAGGTACTCGGAATCGTACGTCAACTAAGAAGCTGACGTGCCGCGGGTTGACTCCACCAACTTGTGACCGGGGAACTTGCGGGGTCACAACGGGAACAGGAAAATATGAATGAACGAATACACAAATAAATACAATGACTGCAGACTGCCTCTGCTTCTGAGCACTGTCGACTTCCTCGACTAAACAAAGACTACGGCTGACTAGTTGGACACTGTGTGGCGAATCTGGATACAAACAGCAGACAGCTTTAACAATTTATTCCTTTTCAACAATGGAAACAGTTTACAAACATTAAGTGAAAATGTCAGATATAATATTCTGGCTCACTTTAGACACTGATAAGGTCAATACGATTGACTCAAAGTCTTTAACTTAACTGAAACTAAAACTATACTCTATACTCAACTTCGTTTTACTGCTCTTAACTTAACTTAACTTCTGAATATCAAAATGTCCCTAACATATATACCCCTAATAATTTGACAGATTAATATTACTTAATTTGAGTGAAAATACATTAATTTGACATAAAAGAATATTTAAATTTTGAACACAATAGATATCTTAATTAAAGCTAGAAATGACATGTGACAGAGTTAATCCTATCTACTTAATTACTTATGGAATGTTGAACAAAAATACTTAATCAAAATAAAGTCCCAAAAATGATAAAAAAAACTATTCTATAAACAATAAAAAAATAATGAAAATAATAAAATTACAAATGAAAATGATAGAATGTCCAAAAACAAAATTGTCAATTTTAGCTCTGTCACATACCCTAAGGAAGGACTTGGGCAATATTCCAGACTTCTCTAAAATGCTGAAATTTGTTATTTTTAAGTGTACTTATTGTCCAAGGTAACGCCTTTTTTATCCTTATCTTTTAGAAACTCAAAAACAATAGCATATCAGGACAAACATATCAAAAAGCCAAGCTGGGATTTTACATTTTTGACAGCCCCGGGAAACAATGACATGTTTTAATAATTGTTTATAAAATCCAATTTTTAGGGAATCAGTTTAAAAATCTGAATGCGTTTGCTATTAAACAAAATACATTTAGAACATGTGATACAACAGATGATCACAATACAAATTTTTACAGTTTAATGGTCGGGAAAGACATATACTTGGAGATTAAGGGTGAGAGATGGGAATATTTGTGTATTTTGATGAAATGTACAGAAATGACAAACTTTAGGGGTCTATTTTTCATTAATGAAGAGTTGGACTATTAATATGAAATATGTTTCCAAAGGACCGCCATATGGTCTGTACAAAATTATATTTGTAACTTTGCTTTCGGTCAGTCCATACATGTTACAGCATTACAAAAATTGAGCTTTGGCCATTTTAGCACATGGCTAAAATGGACTTTAAGGGCATAATAGTGGCATCTTTTTGAAAATACTAAAAGATGTACAGAACACCAAATGTATATAATTTGTTCTATATAAACAAATAATATTGTAGAAAATATTAAAAACCTTCCTACTGGACAAATTTTACAATTTGCATGGTTTTCTAATGAACAGGCTCTTATATTGAACATTTTGAAAGTTTTACGCAAAAATATCTCCTGTGCATTTCCGAATAAATTTAAGGTACAAAAACACATATAAATACATTTCATGTTGCTTAACCAATTTTTGTATTGTTGTATCACGATCCGTCTTTTGACCAATTGAACATTAAAGCAGCAATTGCAAGCGGGTATATCAAAGTTGAATTTTCGGGCCGATTTAGGGTCTTTGTGGCTCTACTCCCTCGTTGGCCCGAATTTTATTTGTTTTACAACTAAATGCATTTTTGTTTAGTTGTTATATCTGCAGCTTTCTGTACATATCATCATTAACTAAAACAACGGATGTACGTAACGCGGAAATTGTATTAAAATTCTGATAGAATCTTACGGACTTTTAGATTAAACTTTTTAGCTCACTTTCGGGTCAGGTGAGCTATTGTCATCACTTGGCGTCCGTCGTCCGTAAACTTTTTAAAACGTTAACTCCTCTGACACCATAAGTCCAATTGCAACCAAACTTGGTATGGTTGTTCATTAGCATTCGGTGCTTAGAAATGATGTGGAGATTTTTGATTCGTCGTAAAACATGGCCGCCATGGCTAAAAATAGAACATAGGGGTAAAATGCAGTTTTTTGCAAATAACTCAAAAACGGCTACAGATATCAAAATTCTGGCATGGTTAAAAGTGATCAGCACCTCAAGATCTACCTACCCTGAATTTTGAAGAAAATCCAACAACCCATGTAGGAGTTATTGCCCTTTTTGTGGATTTTTTGCAAATTTTGCACCCGTTTAGCTCAATATCTTGACAACTATACTAGATATTTGAGAAATTTAAATTGCATGTTGTTAAGCACATCAAGATCTACAAAATATGTAATAGGGTCAACGTTGTAGGACCTTTCCTTTGAGGAGTTATTGCCCTTAGAACGTCCAAATTGAGCATTTTAAAAGCATTTCCTCATTACATTGAAAACGTTAACTCCTCTGACACTTTTAAGTCCAATTTGAACCAAACTTGGTATTGTTGTTTATTAGCATTAGGCATATAGAACTGATGTGGGGATTTTCGATTGGTTGTAAAACATGGCCGCTGTGGCTAAAAATAGAACATAGGGGTAAAATGCAGTTTTTTGCAAATAACTCAAAAACGGCTACAGATATCAAAATTCTGGCATGGTTAAAAGTGATCAGCACCTCAAGATCTACCTACCCTGAATTTTGAAGAAAATCCAACAACCCATGTAGGAGTTATTGCCCTTTTTGTGGATTTTTTGCAAATTTTGCACCTGTTTAGCTCAATATCTTGACAACTATACTAGATATTTGAGAAATTTAAATTGCATGTTGTTAAGCACATCAAGATCTACAAAATATGTAATAGGGTCAACGTTGTAGGACCTTTCCTTTGAGGAGTTATTGCCCTTAGAACGTCCAAATTGAGCATTTTAAAAGCATTTCCTCATTACATTGAAAACGTTAACTCCTCTGACACTTTTAAGTCCAATTTGAACCAAACTTGGTATTGTTGTTTATTAGCATTAGGCATATAGAACTGATGTGGGGATTTTCGATTGGTTGTAAAACATGGCCGCTGTGGCTAAAAATAGAACATTAGGTTAAACTGAATTTTTTTTGCTAATAACTCCAAAAAGGGTGACAGATTTTTAGATTTTGATTGAGAACAAAATTGATCAGCACCTTAAGATCCAACATATTATTGTCAGATGACCCCCTTATGACCCTTTCAACGTCAAATAGATTTTGCCTAATAACCTTTACTTCAGGCACATATGTCAGGTGAGCGATTCAGGCTCCTGCGAGCCTCTTTTTTTGTTAATATTTTGTTTATATTTAAATTGAACATTCTGAAAGTTTTACGCAAAAATATCTCCGGTGTATTTCTGAATTGAATTAAGGTACGAAAACACATAGAAATACATATTTCATGTTGCTTTACCGATTTTTGTACTTTTATAAACTTTTTTATCACGATCCATCTTTGGACCAATTTTTAAAACTTGTTAAATGCCTGACGGGGAATGCATCCCGTTCCGTTGATACCGTCTCTCGAGCTGAAGGCACATTGGTATCATGTTGGATCAATTTGTCCATTAGGCCACTTTAACGTTAGGTAACTTTTGATTTCATCTTTCACGAAAATATAATTTTGAACGGTTAATGGTCTAGGTAGGAGGAACATCTTATATATAAACATGAGGTGAAAAGTTACTTTTATCTAGAAACCATGAAGTGGGCAATCTGTTTTTTAGTGGCATCTTCCACCGTCTTCCTCATCGAGGGAACAAACGTAAGTGCAGTTTTCTTGATTTTTTAATGGAAGTTTGCAATTATTATTTCATTTTTTTTATTATTTGTTTAAAAATCTTTTCAGGGGACAAGTAATTCAGACGAAAAAGTAAATCTACGAAATAGATTTCTTATCATTTTTGTTTACTTGCTGTTGCAATTAGGTTTGATTAATAGAACTTTTCCTTTTATGATTGTGTGGGTGCGTGTCTTCAAAGTCTTGTAACTCTTGAAGCTCGTTTTCAAGTTTTTTTTATGTCTAACCTAGCTTATGTCGTCTAACCTAGCTTGCAAAATTCATTATAGGTAGAAAGGAACACTTTAATAAACATGATAGGATTATTACTCTGAAGAACAGCAATAAAAGCGCCGTTCATTTGCTTTGTTTTACTTCGATGTCTATAATGTAATTTTGTCTCATTAACATATACCCCATATCTCTTTGATTTTAGATCCTACTTGTACATGTACCGACAAAAATGAGTTTCTTTAAGCGTCAACCCTTTTATGTCTATTGCAAAGTGTTGCAGGCAACATAAAATTATAGAGGTCACTTTGACAGTATCCATGGTCTTGTGTCGTCCTGCGTCCCCGGGCGTCACAAACATTTCCGTCGCAGATTTAAAGGCAACTACATTTCTCAACCTCCTGGTATTTGCCATGTAGCTTTTTTGTATAGTACTTTATGGTGTAAAGCAATTTTATGCCTGCAACTCATCTACTTAATGTTTGCCGAATATTTAAAGTAAGACGCAGGCGACACACGTCTTCCATTGAAGTCCGCCATTTTCTCTTTTAATCATCTAGACCTCAGACTCCAAACTGCTTCACAATCCTGCATTGCTTAACATTTTTTTTATAAATCTTTTTCAGAATAAAGAAGAAAATTTAGAGAAAGAAGTCATGCACGAATTGGTTGCGTTAGGTAAGGAAAATATCATAGACATAATGCATTAGGAACTGGGAGTTAAACATTTCTATTTTAAAATTATATGTTACGTAATATTATGAAAAATAAATGAATTTTGGTGATAAAAGGGTCACAATCAAAAAGCACATAAAATAAAGCAATGGCTGGTCAGTTATTTTCAGTTTGTCTTGTGTGTCAAGCTTTTATCTAGAATGTGACTATATGGCAATTATAAATCTATATTTTACTTCTATTCTGGACCATTGTAATAATCTAGCCTCTTAAGGCATATTGAAATACAAATATTTATACCCCACGCAACGAAGTCAGTCCGCCAGTGATTATAGTTTGTGGATGCAACTCCCCTGAAACCTACTGAACAGAATTTAACGAAACTTTGTATGCAACAAAGGCACCAAATGTTATTGTGCATATTACTAGAAATTTTTAATCAGCAAAATTTTGTGTGAGTACGACGCTACAAAATTACTAAAAATTTTGCGAAAAATCTTGATTTATCATCTCGTGAACAAAACTTCTCTGAAGCTGCTGAACATAATTAAATCAAATTTAGTATGTCAGAAGTATAATATATGTAGTTTTAGAATTTTATTTGCAAAATTGTACAAGCTCTTTGATAGTTTAGGTAGTACAATAGTGGAACGAGTGGGGTATGTTGACGTGCTCTCTAAGGTTCTTTCATATAACGTAGAAAGTCGTTTAAAGAGCTCTGCAGAGCTCATGTTCCTGGTATTTTGTATATATAATATGACGACTTTAGATAAATATTACTTCCTTGCTTACCTAGATGCTGTACATGTTCCACATTTAGTAAAAACTGATAAGTATGCATTTCTAGTTAAATATTCAAGCCAGCTGTTCATTAAAAAACTTTTAAATTTGAGTGTTTTTAAACAATATAACCATGAAATATGATGCTAAATGTATATATATTTTCTGAAAAAAGGAATCTTTGTGTACCATAAATGGTAAAACTTGTATTGAATTTGACTTGTGCTGGGGTTAAACAAGTAATCAGAAATCAGAACTCTGCACCGTAACATAGTCAATTGATGTAAAACCAACAATTTCGTTATCTTTGTGCGCTTACACACATCAATAAATTGTGTTTAAAGTACAATTCTAATTCACTATTTAATTTCTACAGAAAGAATATTGCATCGTTCTAACATGGGTGATGAAAATGACGACGATGATGATTCCACACAGAGACAAGGAACAAGACGTCCGCGTCCTAGGCCTACAGAACCTGCTGATGGCGATGATGTACAGGATACAAGATTCAATCGAAAACCTCGTCCTACAGGCCCGAGACCTACGGGTCCTAAGCCTACAAAACCTGCAGATGAAACTGGTGATGAAAGTGATGATGTACAAGAAAGACGCCACCATCCAAGACCTCGTCCGACAGGTCCGAGACCTACTGGATCCGAGTCCGATGATGACATTGATGGACACGACGCGCACCGTCCAAAACCTCGACCTACGGGACCAATGCCTACTCGACCTGAGCCCGATGATGATGAAAATGATGATGACGATGACGTAGATGATGTGGAAGATTTTTACAAGAGAGGCCGCTTCCAATTTTCGCCAGACGGCTACAAAAATGCTTACAAAAGAAGGATTACCCACTTTGCACCAGACGGCGACATTGGTGACGAACAGTTTTACAGAAGGGGTCGCTTTGGAGGGCGAAGATAAAAAGACGGATAAAATTGGCACAGATGAGCACTTGATTTTGACCTCATAGACGAGACTTTGAAAATTATATCAAAACGTGTTGTCCTTTTCTTAGCAAATTATAATAATGTACTAACACTGAGTGTGTATTAAAGCATTTATATGAAGTTTTATGTTATCAGTATTTATATACAGAGAAAAATAAGATGTAGTACTTACCCTAACTAGATATTATATATATATATATAATGTTAAAAGAAGCATTCGATAGAGACGGGATTTTTACAACAAGTGCAGGCAGTTAATTTGCTCAAAGAAAAGTAGACCTCCCTTCCAACCACCCAATTCTAACACAACGAATCAGCGAATTATCGGAATAATGTAGTCCGAAATGTGACAGAGTGTAAAATGAACAGAGGACTTGTACAGATTAGTTAGAAATTCAACCAGCTTCAGCAATGAAGTGCTAAAAGTAAGGGGGAGGGGATACTCAACCAGATTAAAAGAAATGTCAAACCCATTCTTTATAAATGTTAGTATTTCAGAAGGGGATTCCGTTTGCGGGTACAAAAACATCAAAGTAACTGTACATTAAGTTCTAGACTTAAAAAAAGTCTTTTAAATAATGCAAAGGTGTGCCAATGGGGTTATCGAATGTCCAAAGGTAGTAATGTGTCATATCGTATAAAGTGATTTGGTCATCGTACGGTAAAGGGAGGACACTGTATGTACAAGGGATTTTTTTCCTTAACTTTATGAAAATACCTCTATTTTGGTATTAAACCGTTTCATGAGCTCAAAGGAATTGAACATGACGAAAAAGATTGACTTTAAATCTGCGAAGTTGTGCTTATTTAGCGAAATTTAAATTTTGTCATGGTTTGGTAAAGGGAGCAGAAAATTGTCATGATTTGTCTACAGTTAGGAGGTTGGGAAAAATATTAGGTTATTCTGCTGTATTTTTTCTGTGTGTCGACATACTATGTTTCTGTGGTTCTTAATACGCATCTTAAACCCCCAAAATCATTGGCTTGTTTCTTGGAAATTATAAAGCGACACCTTTGGTATTTGCATAAAACACACACGAATATTTATATTTAATCTAATATTTCATCTGAACTTCTGTTCCGGACCAAAACTTATTCAACGACAGATAACTACCAAACAATACTAGTATTGCTCTAAAACAATACAAGCTACTCCTGTATGACAATATCATATTATGGATGAAGCAAGTGCTTCTATATTACAACAAACCATAAACAATGATTAACTGTGACAATATGATACAAAGTACATAAATAATAGTAGTCGTAAGCAGACAGGAGAGAACAATGAGATTATCACAGCACAATTAGACATTTTTTTCCAAGCAGATTTAATATAATGCAACTCAGTTTGACTACAAGTGGTTTGGATTGTGCATTTAACAATCTAACTAACTTTTGGCGATTTGACCATGAACAATAGTATTTAAGTATAAACAAATGAGTTCTAATTAATCTATAAGATGGACAAATAAGTAAAAAGTTATATCCATCCTCAATACCATGCATATTACAATACACACATAATCTATTTTCTCTTGTAACATTGTTATACCGACTAGGTTTTATATAAAAGTTTAAAAGTTTCAGAACGCAACCTTGACAGCAAATAAGATAAGTTTCCCCACGAAAGTCTAAATATTTCTCAGTACGAAAATCTAATTTTAAACTTTTGTAAATTTTAAGTTTACTACATTAATGTATATCTGAATACCAGCTTTCCAAAAAAATTATCTTTAACAGGATAAATCAATAAGGTAATTGGAATGAAACTGAAAATTACGAAAAATCCAACAACTACAAGACAGGCACTTGTTTCTAGAAAAATAATATAATTATATACTAACCATCAAATATACTTATTTACTAACCATATTATAAGTATATTTTTTTTTCTAGAAACAAGTGCCTGTGAACTACAATAAAAAAGAAGAAATAAGCAACATGATTAACAATTTATATATTGATTTATCACAAATGAACATAATCCATTATGGTTCCAAGTATGATTAGCTGCGGTTCCGTACCTCTTAATGGTCCTTTTTTGAAATTTTCTGATTTGGCGGACCATATATGGTCCGCAAAATAAAAAAAATTCAATAAGGATCGAATAGAGCTACGAACCGCAGCTAAAGTATGATATATCCAGAATGACAGAAAACAACTACATTAAACTTTTTAGGTTTTTTTTGGCTATTGTTCCAGTTTAATGTTTTTGTTTTAAATCTTTATTATATATTCATTATCTTTAGTGCACTTAAAAGACAAACCTCATGCCAGGAATACAGAGTAATCGGTATTTCAAAAGTACTATTACAAATGAAACAAGTTATGAGACGATTTGTTCTTTACCTCACTTGGTTTGAAATATCATATAGTCAAATAAAACGCAAGTTATACATAGTGTGACAAAAAACATTTATTACATAAAAGCTAAGCCATTCTTATGCGAGCTTATTAAGTTACATCAAAACAAATACAACAACATCAAGAGACAGAACATTAACAGATAAAAAGTCCATACATAGTATAATATCTCAGTACACAAAGAAAAACAAATTACATTAACAAGTATCAGCGAATAACTAAGCAGACAAACCACACCCTTAGTACTGCTACTGGGAGGGTTGGTGGGAAAAGCGAAAAGCATTAGGATACAAGCACAAAAATGTAATTAAACATGCGGCATAAAACGTAACATGCGGCCATTAGAAAAACTGAAAAAAGCATGGCATATCAAAAAGAGGTTGACTTAAATGAAAGAAGGGCGATAATTTAACCTACGAGCTAAAAAATAATTTATAATTAAATTTAACTATAAGAGTGCAACTTCTGAAAAAGAAGCGGAGCAATCAGGCATTTATGACTTACGCATTATTCATTAAGGGAGCAACCAATTGATTTTCATGGATGATATTTTTTTTTGTCACTTCCCATCACTCCTAACTCTCCGCCCTGATTGGCCATATTCCCCATTTCCTCCACTTCATCATCATTTCATGTTCATTGTATCAACCCTTTCATATTCATCTTCAGGGTATAGCCGTTATCGCGCTGCTTGGGAGTAAAGCAATAACTAACTAACTAACTAATTGGAATCATGCCTTATGAGGTGAGCTAATGCCATCATTATGTGTCCGTCGTCTGTCGTCTGTCGTCGGTCCTCGTCCGTAAACAATTAGAAAATCTTCTCTTCTAAAACCACTAAACCAATTTGCCTTAAACTTGGAATGATTTATGAGATGTTGGCAACAAACGATCGATCCCCATTTTAGAAAATCGATAAAAAGTGGCCGCTATTACTTAAAAAAGAACATATGGTAAACTCACTTCAATTGGCTTATAACTCAGACACTATAACAAATAAGAAAAATTCGAAGGATCTTGGTCTTTTTAGAATCAAAAGCTCAACAAAAGTCTCTATGGGGTCGAAGTTGTCTGACTATGCCTGTTAATAGGGGTTATGGCTCTTTAAAGGCAAAACAACTGTTTCTTTTTCATGTTGTTGCCTTATAGAATGAATTAAGGTAATAACAGAATAACCAAACTTGTAGGATCAATTTCAATGTCCAAGAGAAAAAGACAAAACATTGAAGACACACCGGAATAGTTAAAGATCGCAATGGTCCTGAAAACTATTGTAAAAAAACCGTTGCTTGCTTAAACCTTCATCTAAAAGCTCTACAGAAGTCTCATTTGGGTCGAAGTTGTGAGATAATCCCCATAGGGGTTAGCCCTTTAAAGATGAAAAATATTTTTTCAAAGATTTTGCCTTATAGAATGAAACTTTTGAAGATAGAGAAAAGCTGTTGCTTGCTTAAACCTTCAACCAAATAAGCTCTACCAAAGTCACACTGGGTCGAAGATGTCAGATGACCCCTTATAGGGCTTATAGCCCTTTACAGGTAAAAATAGCATTATTGGTTCATTTGTTTTGCCCTACATGCCTTTTTTGCAGAAAGAGAAAAAAAAAACACAACAATATTAAGCTTAATAAAGTAAGCTCCATAAAAGTATCCATTTGGTCAAAGTTGTCAAATGACCCTTTATAGCTTAAGGTCCAGGTGAGCGGTTCAGCTTCCTGGCGGCATCTTGTTATTGCAAAGTAATTTTAGCCTTTTCAGAAAGTTGTGTTTAGTTATTCTCCTAAACTAACAACCGTCGCGATAAAGTAGAGTCCAGATCTATAAGGAAAACACATAATTTATAACCCAATTACATTTAGAGTGTTCTAGATATCTAAAGGCAATCAAAGAAATCTCGATATTTCTATTATTTTTCCAATTCTGGAGGAATTATTATTCAGACAATTGACTATGGCTTTTAAACTTTCCAATCTATACAAAAACTCTGAATTTATAAGCAATATGCGAATCTTACAAAAGAAAACAGGGTCAACATAAATCCATACTGGTTTTAATCAGGTTTTCAAATAAGCTATTTTAAATTATTCATTACAGCAGATTTAATATAAACAAATCCAGTGACCTTTATACAGTATAATTATATTTTTTCCTGTTTTATGTTTCATTGTAAGTGGCGGCATTGTTATTTTGATTGGTGTCGATATTATTATTAGCGCTGATAGTAGATGTTTTGGAGACAAATGAATGTTTTTCTTTTAAAAAGTTTTCCAGGACTCTGGTTGTATGCTCTGATATATGCAGTCATGCATGGCATATTTTTTTTCATAAAGTAACATTGTAGTGTGATTGTAATAAATGCTCTATACAGGTCCTTATGTTTGGAAATAACGAATTATCTTATCTTATTCAACAAGTCTTTAAAGAAACCACTTTTAATACACCTGTTCTGCCTGGTCTACTAGGCTTTGACTTTTTTCTTCTATGTTTTTCTTGTATCAAAAATAGATGTATCATAAAGTCAAACAATGAAGCACATATTATTTGTCAAAGTTGTATGTAGATTGTCTAGTTAGAGAAAAATTCTGCCTAAACAGAAGATTAACTGTAACTTTAGCATAAAGAAAAGCAAAAAGGTACGATTTCTTTGCTTTGATGTTTTCAATAATAAGTAAACAATTTGTCATTATTAATAAAAAAATATGTCATTAATAATAAGAAAATAAATTTTACTTTAATAGATTCTCTTTTGAATGAAATAAGGATGTTGATGCTCCAAGGATAAGTACACTGGGGCATATCAAACTATTAACTGGTGGTATAATTTCATGTAGGGTTCAGTTGTTGGTGTAAAGATTGCCATAGTATTTTTATTTTTAATCTGCGAATCTATTTTTCTATGCAGATTCATTTACAAGAAGATATATCATAATGTTTATCATGAGTATAATAATGCAATTTTGATTGTAAAGGGTTTTTGACTCTTGGACTAAATAGTTAATTTATAAGAGTCATAAGTATTTTTATTGTAATTCAATTGTATTTCATGGAGTTTTATAAAGAGCTACACGCCAGGCAAACGCAATTATGATAAGAGTAATTTTGATGTTATGAAGTACCCGCTGCATATAAAACTGATTACAAAATCAACTTATGAAACAATTGTTTCTGGGTTTCTTCCCAGAAGAAGTTCTCAAAACGATAAGACAATCATTTTTAAGGATCATTTGAATGCTAATATTGAAGCTATTGATTTTACAATGAATAAAAATATATTGGTATACGATGATGAGGCCAATTTCATATGAATCAAACAAGAGTTTGTAAGTTTTGATAGGAAAAAAGCCAATGAACGAAAACAAATCAGTTATAACCGAAGCGGTTTAGTTGAATTTCCTAATTTGGCTTTGATTGTTAGAACTTAAAGACAGTTAATACTAATACAAATATGGAATATAAGAACATTTCATAGTTATGAAAATTTAATTGCAGATCTATGCATGAAATATGCCGGAAGCAAAATAAATGTTTTGTATTTAAATGTTTCTCAGGACTTGTGCTGAATGCTATATCATATTCAGTCATAGCGTATGCTTTAATGTATCTAAAGAAGCAAACAAGTACCAATGGTGCATTTGAATGTCAAAATAGATAGTTAACTCAGGTGCATTGGAAGAGTATGTAGGTTCAGTCGTGTTGCTAATGGTCAATTCAGCGTGTCAAATCCGGTAAACGGTGAAAAAAAGATATTTTGTCAAGCAAAAGTGAAACTCCTGGTTTTATTTCTGTTTCTGTAAAATACCTGTTTAAATTTTGGTTTTGACCTAGCAGTCGATATTGCTGTAGTGAGTTAATTAGATATTAGTTGGCCTTCTATAGAGTGTACTATAGCAAGCAGAACCTGCTTACTTTTAAACTGGTCAAACCTGTTGTTCTGTACAGGTTGACCAGTGTTTAAGGGCATTAGTATGGCACGCCACAACCACAATAATAAGATTTTCTGCAGTTAATGATAGCTACCAGATAATCTTAGTTTAAGTAAAGAAAATCAAGGTTTTTCTGTAACCAACATTTAGCTGGGTTAACCTAAGTTTAAGTTACTTAATCTTAGATTTTGCTCAGTTAAACTAGGATTAAGTAACTTAAACTAAGATTTTCACATTAAAGTGTTTACGGCGTGCCATACATTAGAATTCACCCTCTTTTTAACTTGAGTTCATGTTACTGATTGTGTTTGGTTGTGTTATGTGTTTTTGTTTTTGGATTGTTCTTGTGATGATATTATGCCATCGATTTTTTTCTTTTACCTTTTCCGATTAACGACGATTTCTTCATTGGCACACGTTTGCTTTTTTCATAAAAGAATTGTTTAGTAGGCAAACCACATTTCAAAGGTAAAAAAAGAACAAATAAATCACAATAAAAAAGTTAAAAATTAGTTAAACAAAAAGTGCCTTAATTATTGGACATAAAGTCTTTCATCTTGGGCTAAAAAGAAAAGAAGATATTCACACATCGGCTGACAAGAACAAAATGACGAATTCAAAACACTAGGTACATCACCAGTGAAAAAAGTAAAAAGCTCATTTGCAAAGACCGGAAATTATTGATTTACATACGTCATCAAAGTGTAAATCTTGAACTTACTCTTCCAGAGTACCTGAGTTTACTCTTGTTTCGATATGAGTTCGCAATGTGTATTTACGTTCGGTTGATTTTGTGCTTCTTCGTGCTGTTCTTGTTCGTGTTCACCGGTTTTGTCGTTGCCCTTTTGGACTTTTGACACTCGAATGCCCCATTGGTGCCTCTTTGCTTCTTTGTAATAAGTGAACATTTGTCACCCTCTGTGTTCGCCAAATCTGTCCCCAGTCGTCGATAGGTCTGCCTTTTTTCTGACCTGTTTATTATTATCATAGATGCAACTATTGTACCTGACAGTGTCCTCAATTGTAACACTCCTAGTTTGCAGTTTATTTGAAAGACTGGATAACATTTATTTAGCAGCTTTTCTCTTCTTGAATGAAAATAGCTTATAATTACAATGATACATCTCTTGTCCTTCATTACTGTTTGCCAGCGTAAGTACTAATGCATATTTTGCCCATATATTTTAATTACTATTTGCAATTATCAGTTTAATCAATCACAACAGTTATGGGTACCAGACAATTTGATATAACTACACGGAGGATATAAAGCAGTGACTAAAGAACATGATTTAATGTTAGGTTCAGTGTTGCTATATTTCAGGAGAACTGTGACGATTAATAAAGTTCGTTGAAGGCTGCTGGCTGTTTTTCATTGTTGTCTCTTTAAATTGCTGCTTGTTTATTTGGGCTGAGTCGCTTTCACTTACTCCAAAACTCATAATCTTCTTTTCCTTCTTTATTTATCATTACATTAAATTGTTTTGCAATGCAGATCTGTTTACAAAATGAAAGAACCTTAGTGAGCATGCTCACATACCCCACGCGTCCACATTATGGACAGAGATTATCTATTTCGAGTTAGGAATAAAAAAATCTTAGTTGTTGTCTTTCCAAGACGGCTCATTAAACAGGAAATGAATGAGTGACAGAGCTGAAAATGTATCCCACCATATAGGATCCCTCTCTGAAGCCACATACAAAATATCAAAAGTTTATGATTAATATTTGCTTAGAAATCTGTCACAAAAATTTTTCACCCTGAAAATTTAGTGAAAAAAGTCTAAGTAGGCTTGTGAAAAACAGGAAGTAGATAATTGACAGACCTAAAAAAGAATCACACAATATGGGACACCTACCTGAAGCTAAATACCAAATATCAAATACCTACAATTAATAGATGCTGAGAAATCAGTTACGAAAATTTTCAAACCTGAAAATTTGGTGAAAAAAGTCGAAGTCGGCTATTTAAACAGGAAGTAGATGATCAACAGACCTGAAAACGAATCCCACCATATGGGACACCTCCCGGAAACTAAATACCAAATATCAAATACCTACGATTAAGAGTTCCTGAGAAATCTGTTACGAAAATTTTTAACCCGGAATATTTAGTGAAAAAGTCAAAGTCGGCTATTTAAACAGGAAGTAGATAATCGACAGACCTGAAAACGAATCCCACCATATGGCACAACTACCTAAGGCTAAATACCAAATATAAAATACCTAAAATTTATAGTTGCTGAGAAATTTGTTACGAAAATTTTCAACCCTGAAAATTTAGTGAAAAAAGTCTAAGTCAACTCGTTAAACAGGAAGTAGATGATCGACAGACCTGAAAACGTATCCCATCATATGGGACCCCCACCTGAAGCTTCATACCAAATATCAAAAGCCTACGATTAATAATAGCTGAGATATCTGTTACGAAAATTTTGATCACGGACAGACGGACGGACGGACAGACGGACCAGTCAAAAACATTATACCCTTCGCAACGAAGTTGCGTGGGGTATAATAGTAGTTTCTCTATGAGGACCAAAGGAATATTTGTTGTAATTTGTGGCAGTTAATAAAGAGCTACATTACATGACATACGAGGCATACGTAATGATGATAAGAATTATTCTGATATTTAAAAGCACCCACTACAAATAAAATTGATGACAAAATTAAATTATGGCATGATTTCCATCTATTCAGAAGAAATGATAAAAAAGCATGTTGAAGGATAATTTGAATGTTTTATTTTAGCTATTGATTTTACAACCAGTAAAAGCAGATGTTTTATTTTAAAGTAATTCAGTTTGAAAAAGGAAAAGGTTCAGATGAATGAAAACAAATCAGTCACAATCTCGTATTGTCACCTGCATTGGCTTTGATTGTTAGAATCTTGAAAAAATATACTCATTGACAAAAGAAACGTTACACTCCGAAAATTAATGCCAATCAGAAACATTAAAAGTTTATTGTCATTTACTTATTTCATTGTCAAAAAACGTATCCTTACCGAGGTTTATCACGGAAATTTGTTGAAAACGGTAAAAAAAAAGCCGCCATTTTGATTTTCTTAAAAACCAATGAATTTGAAAATTTGTATCGAAGATTTAAGAAAAACTCAAAAGTACAAACACCCACTGGCTAAAACATTTTTCAGTAAGTTGATATGGTCAAACGGGGAGTGTCAATGTTAATTTTCATTCGAAGAAATGATTTCAGAGACAATTTTTCTCCTTTCGTATTGTCCGTAGTATTGGGTAGATAGATTCGGAACAAAAATTTAATCAGATACAAAAGTGTTTCCGGTTAGTGGGGATTTCAAGGTGTCCGATCGCAACCGGAAGTGGTTATTTAAATCAACAAGAATTCATTAAATTCTCAATTTCCACCATCCCTGGTTTAAGAAAAAATGATTGAAAGGTACCCTGATTATCTTCTTAGCCATTTCACATTTACAGGTTACAAGTAAACCAGAATTGTGAATTTGGATATTCACGTTTTCATCTTTGAATGTCTGATGCTTAAAATTGAGGTCAATCCAAATTCCCGGTTTTTCTTTTTCGGATAACATTCAGCCATTTCTTTTAATTTCTGTCAATAATAATGTAGTTAAGTTCCCCAAACAACGTTTGGGGACTTATTGTTTTTGCACCGTTTCTTATTCTTATTAAGTCCCCCAAACAACGTTTGGGGACTTATTGTTTTTGCACCGTTTCTTATTATTATTATTAAGGTCTTTCCCTTTCCAAAAGGAAAGACCTTATTGTATTTCTTCTGATTATTTTTATTATTATTATTATTATTCTTCTTCTTTTCCGCGGTCCATACAAAAAAAGTGTCGCGACATATCTTTTCGATACTTGGTACCATTAACCGACACTGCCTAAACTTGACCTGACTAACCCTGCGAAACCGATCTATTTTTAGTAACGGAGTTATCTGCCTGGAACTCAAAAACCTTGTCTGCAGATAAAGTCAGAAACCGTAACCGTTATCAAAAATCTGAAGCAGGGAAAATGTTGCTAGACTCCTGGTCATGATTCGTCACGCAAAAAATTGTTTTTCGATCAACTTCCTGGTTACGCGTTTTTGACCCAAAGAGTGTCGCGATGCGCCAACAAAATTTATTTGGAAACGGTTAGTCCTAGAGACTTGGGACCTTCACCAATCGTCTTAGGTGACTTAAGTTGCATCCGAAAATATATATGTCATAGGTCAAATCTCAAGTTTGAATTATTGCGTCATGACTAAATATAGGAATGTATTGCGCAATGTATAGTAATCCATATGTAACAATGTAATGTTAAGGAAAAGTCCATAGCAACCATATATTGTCACAATCAGTTAGGAAGGGGCTATAATTTGGGCCCAAGTTCGAAGGTCATAGGTCAAGGTCAGTCCTTAGCAACAAGGTAACCTTAAGGAAAAATCCATAGCAACCATATATTTTCACAATCAGTTAGGAATGGGCTGTAATTTAGGTTCAAGGTCAAAGGTCATATGTCAAGGTCAGTCCTTAGCAACAAGGTAACCTTAACGAAAAGTCCATAGCAACCATATATTTTATGAATCCAGACTACTTGCTGAGTAAATTTGTTATCTTTTTGTGACCGGAAGTGACCTTTTGTCCATAGCAACCAACCTAAAAGTCCATAGCAACCATATATTTTATGACTCCTGACTACCTGCTGAGTTTAAATTTCAATATTTTATTACCGGAAGTGATGTTTTGTTCATAGCAACCGACCTTAAAGTCCATAGCAACCATATATTTTATGACTCCTGACTACCTGCTGAGTTTAAATTTCAATATTTTATGACCGGAAGTCATGTTTTGTTCATAGCAACCGACCTAAAAGTCCATAGCAACCATATATTTTATGACTCCTGACTACCTGCTGAGTTTAAATTTCAATATTTTATGACCGGAAGTGATGTTTTGTTCATAGCAACCGACCTAAAAGTCCTTAGCAACCATATATTTTATGACTCCTGTCTACCTGCTGAGTTTAAATTTCAATATTTTATGACCGGAAGTGATGTTTTGTTCATAGCAATCGACCTAAAATTCCATAGCAACCAAATATTTCTAATCTGGAGTACCTACCAGGTTGATATATCCAAAAATGGTATAATTCAGTTAGGAATCTATTTCTATTGGAGGACACAAATAGGGAAAGACCTCGCGATCGTTCTTTGAACGATTGTAATTTAATTATTATTAAGGTCTTTCCCTTTCCAAAAGGAAAGACCTTATTGTATTTCTTCTGATTATTTTTATTATTATTATTATTATTCTTCTTCTTTTCCGCGGTCCATATAAAAAAAGTGTCGCGACATATCATTTCGATACTTGGTACCATTAACCGACACTGCCTAAACTTGACCTGACTAACCCTGCGAAACCGATCTATTTTTAGTAACGGAGTTATCTGCCTGGAACTCAAAAACCTTGTCTGCAGATAAAGTCAGAAACTGTAACCGTTATCAAAAATCTGAAGCAGGGAAAATGTTGCTAGACTCCTGGTCATGATTCGTCACGCAAAAAATTGTTTTTCGATCAACTTCCTGGTTACGCGTTTTTGACCCAAAGAGTGTCGCGATGCACCAACAAAATTTATTTGGAAACGGTTAGTCCTAGAGACTTGGGACCTTCACCAATCGTCTTAGGTGACATAAGTTGCATCCGAAAATATATATGTCATAGGTCAAATCTCAAGTTTAAATTATTGCATCATGATTAAATATAGGAATGTATTTCGCAATGTTTAGTAATCCATGTTCATAACTTTATAATGGTAGAAGATAGCAAAGTAAACACATGTATACTCATTAGAATCAGAAAGTAAGGGGCTACAATTTTGATCTATTGAATTTCATATTTTTGGACCCTGGCCCAGTGGGGACCAACATCATCACCGGGGTCCAGAAATGAAAACTACTTGAAAATAGGGTTGCAATATATCCTTAGAAAGCTAATAGCCTGTACATTTTGAATTTTATATTTTTGGACCCCGAGGACCAAAATCATCTCTGGGTCCAAAATTAGAAAATACTGGAAATTAGGCTTGTAATATATCATTAGAAAGCTAATGGCCTGTACATATTGAATTTTATATTTTTGGACCCCGTGGACCAACTTCATCCCCGGGGTCCAAAATTGAAAGTTACTGGAAAGTAGGCTTCTAATATATCATTAGAAAGCTAATGGCTTGTACATTTTGAATTTTATATTTTTGGACCCCGTGGACTAACTTCATCCCCGGGGTCCAAAATTGAAAGTTACTGGAAAGTAGGCTTGTAATATATCATTAGAAAGCTAATGGCCTGTACATTTTGAATTTAATATTTTTGGACCCCGGGGACCAATCTCATCTCTGGGGTCCAAATTGAAAGTTAATGGAAAGTAGGCTTGTAATATATCATTAGAAAGCTAATGGCCTGTACATTTTGAATTTCATATTTTTGGACCCCGTGGACCAACTTCATCCCCGGGGTCCAAAATTGAAAGTAACTGGAAAGTAGGCTTGTAATATATCATTAGAAAGCTAATGGCCTGTACATTTTGAATTTAATATTTTTGGACCCCGGGGACCAATCTCATCTCTGGGGTCCAAATTGAAAGTTACAGGAAAGTAGGCTTGTAATATATCATTAGAAAGCTAATGGCCTGTACATTTTGAATTTCATATTTTTGGACCCCGTGGACCAACTTCATCCCCGGGGTCCAAAATTGAAAGTAACTGGAAAGTAGGCTTGTAATATATCATTAGAAAGCTAATGGCCTGTACATTTTGAATTTGATATTTTTGGACCCAGGGAACCAACTTCACATCTGGGGTCCAAATTGAAAGTTACGGCATGAAATTCATTAGCAACCATATATTTTCTAAATGTTGAAATTTCCCAAAATTGTATCATTCAGTCACTGTAATCTGTTTCTATTGTAATACACAAAATGGGAAAGACCTTGCAATCGTTCTTTGAACGATTGTAATTTAATTATTATTATTCTTCTTTTCTTCCCTCAAAAAACGAAAAGTGTCTTAACCGATCTTAACGAAAGTTGGCACACTTAATCATCACTACCAGGAGACGACGTGACTCATGCTTTGAAACCGATCTATTTTTAGTAACGGAGTTATCTGCCCGTAACCTAAAAACCTTGTCTGCAGATTAACTCAGAAACCATAACTGTTATCAAAAATCTGAAGTGTGGAATTTGTTACCTGACTTCTGGCAATGATTCGTCATGCAAAAAAAAATTTTTCGAACACCTTCCTGGTTACGCGTTTTTGACCCGAAAAGTGTCGCGATGCGCCAACAAAATTTATTTCAAAACGGTTAGTCCTACAGACTTGGGACCTTCACCAATCGTCTTAGGTGACATAAGTTACATCCGAAAATATATATGTCATAGGTCAAATCTCAAGTTTGAATTATTGCATCATGACTAAATATAGGAATGTATTGCGCAATGTATAGTAATCCATATGTAACAATGTAATGTTAAGGAAAAGTCCATAGCAACCATATATTTTCACAATCCGTTAGGACGCGGCTATAATTTGGGCCCAAGGTCAAAGGTCATAGGTCAAGGTCAGTCCTTAGCAACAAGGTAACCTTAAGGAAAAATCCATAGCAACCATATATTTTCACAATCAGTTTGGAATGGGCTGTAATTTAGGTCCAAGGTCAAAGGTCATAGGTCAAGGTCAGTCCTTAGCAACAAGGTAACCTTAAGGAAAAGTCCATAGCAACCACATATTTTATGAATCCAGACTACTTGCTGAGTTTAAATTTTATCTTTTTGTGACCGGAAGTGACCTTTTGTCCTTAGCAACCGACCTAAAAGTCCATAGCAACCATATATTTTATGACTCCTGACTACCTGCTGAGTTTAAATTTCAATATTTTATGACCGGAAGTGATGTTTTGTTCATAGCAACCGACCTTAAAGTCAATAGCAACCATATATTTATTGACTCCTGACTACCTGCTGAGTTTAAATTTTAATATTTAATGACCGGAAGTGATGTTTTTGTTCATAGCAACCGACCTTAAAGTCCATAGCAACCATATATTTTATTATTCCTGACTACCTGCTGAGTTTAAATTTCAATATTTTATGACCGGAAGTGATGTTTTGTTCATAGCAACCGACCTAAAAGTCCATAGCAACCATATATTTTTTGACTCCTGACTACCTGCTGAGTTTAAATTTTAATATTTAATGACCGGAAGTGATGTTTTTGTTCATAGCAACCGACCTAAAAGTCCATAGCAACCATATATTTTTTGACTCCTGACAACCTGCTGGGTTTAAATTTCAATATTTTATGACCGGAAGTGATGTTTTGTTCATAGCAACCGACCTTAAAGTCCATAGCAACCATATATTTTATTATTCCTGACTACCTGCTGAGTTTAAATATCAATATTTTATGACCGGAAGTGATGTTTTGTTCATAGCAACTGACCTAAAAGTCCATAGCAACCAAATATTTCTAATCTGGAGTACCTACCAGGTTGATATATCCAAAAATGGTATCATTCAGTTAGGAATCTATTTCTCTTGGAGGACACAAATAGGGAAAGACCTCGCGATCGTTCTTTGAACGATTGTAATTAAGGTCTTTCCCTTTACAGAAGGAAAGACCTTACTGTATTTCTTATGATTATTATTATTATTATTATTCTTCTTTTCTTCCCTCAAAAAACGAAAAGTGTCTTAACCGATCTTAACGAAAGTTGGCACACTTAATCATCACTACCAGGACTCGACGTGACTCATGCTTTGAAACGAATCTATTTTTAGTAACAGAGTTATCTGCCCGTAACCCAAAAACCTTGTCTGCAGATTAACTCAGAAACCATAACTGTTATCAAAAATCTGAAGTGTGGAATTCGTTACCTGACTTCTGGCCATGATTTGTCATGCAAAAAAAAAATTTTCGAACAACTTCCTGGTTGCGCGTTTTTGACCCGAAAAGTGTCGCGATGCGCCAACAAAATTTTTTTCAAAACGGTTAGTCCTACAGACTTAAGACCTTCACCAATCGTCTTAGGTGACATAAGTTGCATTCGAAAATATATATGTCATAGGTCAAATCTCACGTTTGAATTATTGCGTCATGACTAAATATAGGAATGTATTGCGCAATGTATGGTAATCCATATGTAACAATGTAATGTTAAGGAAAAGTCCAAAGCAACCATACATTTTCACAATCAGTTAGGAAGGGGCTATAATTTGGGCCCAAGGTCAAAGGTCAAAGGTCAAGATCAGTCCATAGCAACAAGGTTACCTTAAGGAAAAATCCATAGCAACCATATATTTTCACAATCAGTTAGGAAGGGGCTGTAATTTAGGTCCAAGGTCAAAGGTCATAGGTCAAGGTCAGTCCTTAGCAACAAGGTAACCTTAATGAAAAGTCCATAGCAACCATATATTTTATGAATCCAGACTACTTGCTGAGTTTAAATTTTATCTTTTTGTGACCGGAAGTGACCTTTTGTCCATAGCAACCGACCTAAAAGTCCATAGCAACCATATATTGTATGACTCCTGACTACCTGCTGAGTTTAAATTTCAATATTTTATGACCGGAAGTGATGTTTTGTTCATAGCAACCGACCTAAAAGTCCATAGCAACCATATATTTTATGACTACTGACTACCTTCTGAGTTTAAATTTCAATATTTTATGACCGAAAGTGATGTTTTGTTCATAGCAACCGACCTAAAAGTCCATAGCAACCATATATTTTATGACTCCTGACTACCTGCTGAGTTTAGATTTCAATATTTTATGATCGGAAGTGATGTTTTGTTCATAACAACCGACCTAAAAGTCCATAGCAACCATATATTTTATGACTCCTGACTACCTGCTGAGTTTAAATTTCAATAATTTATGACCGGAAGTGATGTTTTGTTCATAGCAACCGACCTAAAAGTCCATAGCAACCATATATTTTCTGACTCCTGACTACCTGCTGAGTTTAAATTTCAATATTTTATGACCGGAAGTGATGTTTTGTTCATAGCAACCGACCTGAAAGTCCATAGCAACCAAATATTTCTAATCTGGAGTACCTTCCAGGTTGATGTATCCAAAAATGGTATCATTCAGTTAGGAATCTATTTCTATTGGAAGACACAAATAGGGAAAGACCTCGCGATCGTTCTTTGAACGATTGTAATTTAATTCTTCTTCTTCTTCTTATTCTTCCACTTAGTCGTGAACTTGTCCGGAGATCCCAGAGAAAACGACTCCACATATCAATATGAAACTTGGCAGGATAATAGATTGTAAAGAAAGGAAGCTTCGTTGACAATCGGAATTTTCAAAATGGCCGTCGTTTCCATGGAAACAGGAAAATGGACTAAATATTGGACATTGCAATATCTCGGTAACCTAGGTGCGCAGGGTTCTGAAATTTTGTAGGTTGATAGAGCAAAACATTCTCTTTAATAATATGAAAAAAAATTTTGAAGCGATATTTACGGTTTTCGAGATATAAATAAAAATGTGATTTCTCAAGGGAGATAATCGGGTCGAAATTTTCAAAGTGCTCCGATTTACATGAAAATTGATATTTAGGGGTTTTTTGACATGCTGAAGAGAATAGTGGCAAACACGGGTCGTTTGGGGGACTTTGTGACTTGCTTGCAATCACAGTTAATACTTGTTATTCTTCTTCTTCTTCTTCTTATTCTTCCACTTAGTCGTGAACTTGTCCGGAGATCCCAGAGAAAACGACTCCATATATCAATATGAAACTTGGCAGGATAATAGATTGTAAAGAAAGGAAGCTTCGTTGACAATCGGACTTTTCAAAATGGCCGCCGTTTCCATGGAAACAGGAAAATGGACTAAATATTGGACATTGCAATATCTTGGTAACCTAGGTGCGCAGGGTTCTGAAATTTTGTAGGTTGATAGAGCAAAACACTCTCTTTAATAATATGAAAAAAAAATTTGAAGCGATATTTACGGTTTTCGAGATATAAATAAAAATGTGATTTCTCAAGGGAGATAATCGGGTCGAAATTTTCAAAGTGCTCCGATATACATGAAAATTGATATTTAGGGTTTTTTTGACATGCTGAAGAGAATAGTGGCAAATACGGGTCGTTTGGGGGACTTTGTGACTTGCTTGCAATCACAGTTAATACTTGTTTTATATTGTTTTACAAATTTCCTTAAATATTAAAATATGTAACGTTTCTTTTGTCTATGAGTAATACCATATCAGCCATACTAGTATATGATTTCTGTGAAATTTCTTTGACCAAGAGCAACTTAATCCGGAAGTAATGTGTGTATTAGACCTAACGCTCTATCGTGAAAATTGTGGTACATCCCACAAACACAAGAATGACGAATCAGTTGGAAAACGTAATATTTATTAGATAGAGAGAACGGAATACTGCTACACAGAAATGAAAGTTGACGATTGGAATGTTAGAGCCACCAAGCTTTATAATGGATGGTTAGTTTTAAAGAGAGAGAAAGCAATTCTTTGATCCTTTTTGTCTAAATTTCAAAGTTGCAACAAACGGTAACCAAATTATGACTAAGATCGATCTATGCCTCGGGTGAGAAGAATATATGGGTTTTGACAATCTTTAAAATTGAATAGGATAACTTCACATCTTTGATCAGTTCTCAAACACAAACGTGTTGATTCCTTTTTGGGTTAAGCCCGGGAAATTAAAACTCTACCAGCAGCGCTAACCATCACGGATGTTATAGAAATCAAAATTACAAAAAAGTTCCCTACAAAAGATTTTAGCAACGTCTGAAGCGTGTTTTATCCACATACGACTCATCAGAGGCGCTCGTACCAAAGATTTAAAATGCCAAACACTATAGAGACGAAGAGCATAAACCAATGATACCAAAATGCCGACCTGGAAACCAAATGTCTTGGTTAGGAAAAACCTCAGGGTTTTGACAAATTTTGAAATTTTGATATCTTTTATGTGTTTTTCAACACAAAAGTGTTGAAGCCGAAGCGGGCAAACCTCGGGTTTAGAAGTGATAGTTATGTTTGAAAAGTCTGCTTCATATGACTTAAGAAACAAAGAATGAACAAAGATAGTGCCCATTAGAATGCCAATTGTTTGTTGAATAACACGTGTCGTATACCAAACTGTAGAAATATGATATCATTAAGAAAGATTGCTCTGCTAAACCTTAGGTTTTTTAGTCTTAACATAATCGACTATCAAATACTTGTACCTGGGTCCTTCGGTCTATTTGAAGAAAAGACATTCATTAAACACAAATAGTATTTGTCCTGATCTTTATTAATGTACATTTTACAAGAGAAATTGTTTATAAATTCATTGGTTATAAAACATAAAAGAAATATTGATAGTAAAAATATCAAAAGAGAAATCCTTTGAATAAAAATGTTTTGAACATATTGAAATAACAAGATATAATATTCAAATTTAAATGGCAAAAAGGAAATATTAGGAAGATGCTACAACTGATGGAGGGATAAAACATTAACATGTGCATTTAATAGATTAGAATACTTGAGAAATAGTTTGATGTACTGATCGGTTTCCGTCTGAATGTTGTTCAGATATATAAATTAACATTTTGATGTTTGTATATTTACTCTCATGATCCACTAAAGAAAAAAGGGAATGATTAAATAGAAAAATCATAATTACAATAAAAACTTTAGTCCATAATTTTCTTTAAAAATATATTATGACGTCACCTCAGACATATGTTACCTGAACATTTAAACAGACAATCACAAAGCTAATGCTTGCTAAAAGCTAATTCAATTATGTTTTACAAGGAAACCATTTGCCATCTAATGTACGCCTTAGTGGTAATGAAAAGCTTTTAATAAAATCATTCGAAGTAAAAAAATCTTTTTTTCAAATCATTGACATTTATAAATATTATTGAACGTGGAAATATGGAACATTAAGTTTTTTCTTCTCTCTGTGAAGATAGAGATTTTGCCAATGAAAATAAAAGTGCAGTAGTAATTTGAATCATGTCTGCCTGCTGCACTTTCAAAGTACGATCACTCGCCCTCGATGCCTTTTCCATTTCATTACATTTCAAACTTTAAAAGAAATTGAAATAATAAAGGAAATGCCCCCAAGCCTAGAACACTGTTTCCTTCAATTAATTGTATTTCCATCCAGAATTGATAATGATGGCGAAATAATGGAAAGAGAATAAACAATAGATGCCTTGGTTTATGAGCTTATAATGGGTTTCTAATCTATGATAATCCATTACCTGAAGACAAAAAAGCAGGAACCTATGCAGGTGTTCTTAATCCTGATCATTTTAAAACCGTTAGAATGAAGAACTATTATTTCATGATTTTATTTATTGTTTTACACTTTCATTTTAAAACCGTTAGAATGAAGAACTATTATTTCATGATTTTATTTATTGTTTTACACTTTCATTTTAAAACCGTTAGAATGAAGAACTATTATTTCATGATTTTATTTATTGTTTTACACTTTCATGTATATTCATACATTCTCTGGGTCATAAGATCCACGGAACCGATCTACATCTAATTCCGGCATTAGCCTTTCATTAGACACACCTTAAGCTCTGACATTTCTCACATTTAACCCTTTTTCCCGTTTTAACGCATGGTATTCGGAGTTTATCACATTTCCCGTGACCTTTGACATTCAAATGACCTATTGTGACCTCTCGGATTCTTCCTTCAGGCATCAATAAAGGTTGTTACAAAATTAACGAACTTGGAGTCCTATCTCAATTTTCAAGAAAATAGACAAAACAGAGATGACATACCGGATACCGGAAAAAATTAAAGATCGCAATGGTTCTGACTTGTTACAGGCGTCTCAAAAGAAAAGGTGAGTTAAACTTGCTATTATGGCGCGCCCAACCCTTCTCTTCCAATGTGATCTTAGAATTTGGCAGTAAAACAAAACACAACATGGTTGTAAAGACGTAATAGGGATATTGAGGTGATCATCTCAGTACAACAATTAGCCAAACATTAATAAAAGCAATCGCTAACCATTACGTTTAACATAGTTTTGAATTTTTTCACCAATATCTGATACCCAAAGAATTTTTTCTAGAGATCGACTGAGACGTATTCTTTTAAAACTTTGGTCTAATAATCGGTCACGAAGACAGCGGTGTCGTAACAAAGAAATACTGAACAATTTGTACAAGCCCTGGAATATCGAATAAATAGTGAAATATAAACACCATAGCCAGGTGAATTATGTATGTTACTTTCCCGGAAAGGAAAATTTATAATTTGAACATTTAAGTTGTAAAATTCTGTACAGAGATGACCATCAGGTTCAATTTCAAGATGCAAATCCAAGAATGACGTAAAGCAAATTGATTTTCCTTGGTTTTCTTTATCTCTTACTCTGAAGGATACATCGAAGGAATCCATCTACCAAACAAGGCGTTGTTGACAGAGAGGACATCATCAATATGTCTGACCATAGGATTAAAGGAACTAGCCTCTTCCATCTTCTTGTTCTTTACGATTTCTGAAGCAATTCAGAGGAGCAAAATTTGTGCCCATTAAAATTTTGTTGAATAATCTCTCCTCAAAACAGATTTAACAGATATGTTGTTAATAAGGAAATACAAATGACAACAAAGTTCCAGACAATAAATTTTGCTACGCCTGACGCGCGTTTCGTCTATTCAAGACTCATCAGAGGCGCTCTACCAAAAATATTGAAAATGCAAAACACTGTATAAATATGAAGAGCATTGAACAGTATGACCAAAAATACCAAACTGGGGAACCAAATTATTCCTAAGATATTCAACCTATGTCTGGGGTAGGAAGAACCTTAGGGTTTAGACAATTTTGAAATTCAGACGGATAATTTAAAGCTTTGATGCATTCTCCAACTCAAAAGTGTTGGTGCCGGAGCGGGCTAACCTCGGGGAATTTAAACTCCACCAGCAGTGCTAACCTTCACGTGTGTTTGAAATACAAATGACAACAAAGTTCCAGACAATAGATTTTGCTACGCCTGACGCGCGTTTCGTCTATTCAAAACTCACCAGAGGCGCTCTACCAAACATATTGAAAATGCCAAACACTGTATGAATATGAAGAGCATTGAACAGTATAACCAAAAATACCAAAACTGGGGAACCAAATTATTACTAAGATATTCAACCTATGTCTGGGGTAGGAAGAACCTTAGGGTTTAGACAATTTTGAAATTTAGACGGATAATTTAAAGTTTAAATGTATTCTCCAACTCAAAAGTGTTGGTGCCGGAGCGGGCTAACCTCGGGGAATTTAAACTCCACCAGCAGTGCTAACCTTATCGTGTGTTCGAAATACAAATGACAACAAAGTTCCAGACAATAAATTTTGCTACGCCTGACGCGCGTTTCGTCTATTCAAGACTCATCAGAGGCGTTCTACCAAAAATAATGAAAATGCCAAACACTGTATGAATATGAAGAGCATTGAACAGTATAACCAAAAATACCAAACTGGGGAACCAAATTATTACTAAGATATTCAACCTATGTATGGGGTAGGAAGAACCTTAGGGTTTAGACAATTTAGAGATGTAGACAATAATCAATAATACTGCAAACTTGGTCCAATGTGTATCGAATTTTACCTTTATACGATGTTTGGAAAAAATGTAGAATTATAACCTAAAACAAAAAAGTTCCTTGAATTTGAAAAAGCCTTTTCAAGACCTTTATTCAGAAACACTTAAGTTTTTCGTGTGGTAATGTGGTACACATAGTTGAAAAATCGAAAATTTTCAAAAAAAGGACCCGAGAAAATGACCGACATTTGATACTTTTTTACAAATCTTTTAAGTTCTTAATAATCCATATAATTATGATTGATTACACTACAACGATGAATAGTGTCACATTATGCTTGTTGTACATCCTTGACATCAGATAAGATCTAAGTAAGTTGAAAGGACAGCTCTGTAGTTAAACATGATGAAAGATCCAGCATTATCGATGTTGCCAGTGGTGTCTCTTCACAGTTTGTTAAGTAGTAAAACATAAGTGGCCAGTGTGCGATTGTACATTACAAATATCAAGATTGTTTTTGCACCGTTTCTTATTATTATTATTCTTCTTCTTCTTCTTATTCTTCCACTTAGTCGTGAACTTGTCCGGAGATCCCAGAGAAAACGACTCCACATATCAATATGAAACTTGGCAGGATAATAGATTGTAAAGAAAGGAAGCTTCGTTGACAATCGGAATTTTCAAAATGGCCGTCGTTTCCATGGAAACAGGAAAATGGACTAAATATTGGACATTGCAATATCTCGGTAACCTAGGTGCGCAGGGTTCTGAAATTTTGTAGGTTGATAGAGCAAAACATTCTCTTTAATAATATGAAAAAAAATTTTGAAGCGATATTTACGGTTTTCGAGATATAAATAAAAATGTGATTTCTCAAGGGAGATAATCGGGTCGAAATTTTCAAAGTGCTCCGATTTACATGAAAATTGATATTTAGGGGTTTTTTGACATGCTGAAGAGAATAGTGGCAAACACGGGTCGTTTGGGGGACTTTGTGACTTGCTTGCAATCACAGTTAATACTTGTTATTCTTCTTCTTCTTCTTCTTATTCTTCCACTTAGTCGTGAACTTGTCCGGAGATCCCAGAGAAAACGACTCCATATATCAATATGAAACTTGGCAGGATAATAGATTGTAAAGAAAGGAAGCTTCGTTGACAATCGGACTTTTCAAAATGGCCGCCGTTTCCATGGAAACAGGAAAATGGACTAAATATTGGACATTGCAATATCTTGGTAACCTAGGTGCGCAGGGTTCTGAAATTTTGTAGGTTGATAGAGCAAAACACTCTCTTTAATAATATGAAAAAAAAATTTGAAGCGATATTTACGGTTTTCGAGATATAAATAAAAATGTGATTTCTCAAGGGAGATAATCGGGTCGAAATTTTCAAAGTGCTCCGATATACATGAAAATTGATATTTAGGTTTTTTTTGACATGCTGAAGAGAATAGTGGCAAATACGGGTCGTTTGGGGGACTTTGTGACTTGCTTGCAATCACAGTTAATACTTGTTTTATATTGTTTTACAAATTTCCTTAAATATTAAAATATGTAACGTTTCTTTTGTCTATGAGTAATACCATATCAGCCATACTAGTATATGATTTCTGTGAAATTTCTTTGACCAAGAGCAACTTAATCCGGAAGTAATGTGTGTATTAGACCTAACGCTCTATCGTGAAAATTGTGGTACATCCCACAAACACAAGAATGACGAATCAGTTGGAAAACGTAATATTTATTAGATAGAGAGAACGGAATACTGCTACACAGAAATGAAAGTTGACGATTGGAATGTTAGAGCCACCAAGCTTTATAATGGATGGTTAGTTTTAAAGAGAGAGAAAGCAATTCTTTGATCCTTTTTGTCTAAATTTCAAAGTTGCAACAAACGGTAACCAAATTATGACTAAGATCGATCTATGCCTCGGGTGAGAAGAATATATGGGTTTTGACAATCTTTAAAATTGAATAGGATAACTTCACATCTTTGATCAGTTCTCAAACACAAACGTGTTGATTCCTTTTTGGGTTAAGCCCGGGAAATTAAAACTCTACCAGCAGCGCTAACCATCACGGATGTTATAGAAATCAAAATTACAAAAAAGTTCCCTACAAAAGATTTTAGCAACGTCTGAAGCGTGTTTTATCCACATACGACTCATCAGAGGCGCTCGTACCAAAGATTTAAAATGCCAAACACTATAGAGACGAAGAGCATAAACCAATGATACCAAAATGCCGACCTGGAAACCAAATGTCTTGGTTAGGAAAAACCTCAGGGTTTTGACAAATTTTGAAATTTTGATATCTTTTATGTGTTTTTCAACACAAAAGTGTTGAAGCCGAAGCGGGCAAACCTCGGGTTTAGAAGTGATAGTTATGTTTGAAAAGTCTGCTTCATATGACTTAAGAAACAAAGAATGAACAAAGATAGTGCCCATTAGAATGCCAATTGTTTGTTGAATAACACGTGTCGTATACCAAACTGTAGAAATATGATATCATTAAGAAAGATTGCTCTGCTAAACCTTAGGTTTTTTAGTCTTAACATAATCGACTATCAAATACTTGTACCTGGGTCCTTCGGTCTATTTGAAGAAAAGACATTCATTAAACACAAATAGTATTTGTCCTGATCTTTATTAATGTACATTTTACAAGAGAAATTGTTTATAAATTCATTGGTTATAAAACATAAAAGAAATATTGATAGTAAAAATATCAAAAGAGAAATCCTTTGAATAAAAATGTTTTGAACATATTGAAATAACAAGATATAATATTCAAATTTAAATGGCAAAAAGGAAATATTAGGAAGATGCTACAACTGATGGAGGGATAAAACATTAACATGTGCATTTAATAGATTAGAATACTTGAGAAATAGTTTGATGTACTGATCGGTTTCCGTCTGAATGTTGTTCAGATATATAAATTAACATTTTGATGTTTGTATATTTACTCTCATGATCCACTAAAGAAAAAAGGGAATGATTAAATAGAAAAATCATAATTACAATAAAAACTTTAGTCCATAATTTTCTTTAAAAATATATTATGACGTCACCTCAGACATATGTTACCTGAACATTTAAACAGACAATCACAAAGCTAATGCTTGCTAAAAGCTAATTCAATTGTGTTTTACAAGGAAACCATTTGCCATCTAATGTACGCCTTAGTGGTAATGAAAAGCTTTTAATAAAATCATTCGAAGTAAAAAAATCTTTTTTTCAAATCATTGACATTTATAAATATTATTGAACGTGGAAATATGGAACATTAAGTTTTTTCTTCTCTCTGTGAAGATAGAGATTTTGCCAATGAAAATAAAAGTGCAGTAGTAATTTGAATCATGTCTGCCTGCTGCACTTTCAAAGTGCGATCACTCGCCCTCGATGCCTTTTCCATTTCATTACATTTCAAACTTTAAAAGAAATTGAAATAATAAAGGAAATGCCCCCAAGCCTAGAACACTGTTTCCTTCAATTAATTGTATTTCCATCCAGAATTGATAATGATGGCGAAATAAAGGAAAGAGAATAAACAATAGATGCCTTGGTTTATGAGCTTATAATGGGTTTCTAATCTATGATAATCCATTACCTGAAGACAAAAAAGCAGGAACCTATGCAGGTGTTCTTAATCCTGATCATTTTAAAACCGTTAGAATGAAGAACTATTATTTCATGATTTTATTTATTGTTTTACACTTTCATTTTAAAACCGTTAGAATGAAGAACTATTATTTCATGATTTTATTTATTGTTTTACACTTTCATGTATATTCATACATTCTCTGGGTCATAAGATCCACGGAACCGATCTACATCTAATTCCGGCATTAGCCTTTCATTAGACACACCTTAAGCTCTGACATTTCTCACATTTAACCCTTTTTCCCGTTTTAACGCATGGTATTCGGAGTTTATCACATTTCCCGTGACCTTTGACATTCAAATGACCTATTGTGACCTCTCGGATTCTTCCTTCAGGCATCAATAAAGGTTGTTACAAAATTAACGAACTTGGAGTCCTATCTCAATTTTCAAGAAAATAGACAAAACAGAGATGACATACCGGATACCGGAAAAAATTAAAGATCGCAATGGTTCTGACTTGTTACAGGCGTCTCAAAAGAAAAGGTGAGTTAAACTTGCTATTATGGCGCGCCCAACCCTTCTCTTCCAATGTGATCTTAGAATTTGGCAGTAAAACAAAACACAACATGGTTGTAAAGACGTAATAGGGATATTGAGGTGATCATCTCAGTACAACAATTAGCCAAACATTAATAAAAGCAATCGCTAACCATTACGTTTAACATAGTTTTGAATTTTTTCACCAATATCTGATACCCAAAGAATTTTTTCTAGAGATCGACTGAGACGTATTCTTTTAAAACTTTGGTCTAATAATCGGTCACGAAGACAGCGGTGTCGTAACAAAGAAATACTGAACAATTTGTACAAGCCCTGGAATATCGAATAAATAGTGAAATATAAACACCATAGCCAGGTGAATTATGTATGTTACTTTCCCGGAAAGGAAAATTTATAATTTGAACATTTAAGTTGTAAAATTCTGTACAGAGATGACCATCAGGTTCAATTTCAAGATGCAAATCCAAGAATGACGTAAAGCAAATTGATTTTCCTTGGTTTTCTTTATCTCTTACTCTGAAGGATACATCGAAGGAATCCATCTACCAAACAAGGCGTTGTTGACAGAGAGGACATCATCAATATGTCTGACCATAGGATTAAAGGAACTAGCCTCTTCCATCTTCTTGTTCTTTACGATTTCTGAAGCAATTCAGAGGAGCAAAATTTGTGCCCATTAAAATTTTGTTGAATAATCTCTCCTCAAAACAGATTTAACAGATATGTTGTTAATAAGGAAATACAAATGACAACAAAGTTCCAGACAATAAATTTTGCTACGCCTGACGCGCGTTTCGTCTATTCAAGACTCATCAGAGGCGCTCTACCAAAAATATTGAAAATGCAAAACACTGTATAAATATGAAGAGCATTGAACAGTATGACCAAAAATACCAAACTGGGGAACCAAATTATTCCTAAGATATTCAACCTATGTCTGGGGTAGGAAGAACCTTAGGGTTTAGACAATTTTGAAATTCAGACGGATAATTTAAAGCTTTGATGCATTCTCCAACTCAAAAGTGTTGGTGCCGGAGCGGGCTAACCTCGGGGAATTTAAACTCCACCAGCAGTGCTAACCTTCACGTGTGTTTGAAATACAAATGACAACAAAGTTCCAGACAATAGATTTTGCTACGCCTGACGCGCGTTTCGTCTATTCAAAACTCACCAGAGGCGCTCTACCAAACATATTGAAAATGCCAAACACTGTATGAATATGAAGAGCATTGAACAGTATAACCAAAAATACCAAAACTGGGGAACCAAATTATTACTAAGATATTCAACCTATGTCTGGGGTAGGAAGAACCTTAGGGTTTAGACAATTTTGAAATTTAGACGGATAATTTAAAGTTTAAATGTATTCTCCAACTCAAAAGTGTTGGTGCCGGAGCGGGCTAACCTCGGGGAATTTAAACTCCACCAGCAGTGCTAACCTTATCGTGTGTTCGAAATACAAATGACAACAAAGTTCCAGACAATAAATTTTGCTACGCCTGACGCGCGTTTCGTCTATTCAAGACTCATCAGAGGCGTTCTACCAAAAATAATGAAAATGCCAAACACTGTATGAATATGAAGAGCATTGAACAGTATAACCAAAAATACCAAACTGGGGAACCAAATTATTACTAAGATATTCAACCTATGTATGGGGTAGGAAGAACCTTAGGGTTTAGACAATTTAGAGATGTAGACAATAATCAATAATACTGCAAACTTGGTCCAATGTGTATCGAATTTTACCTTTATACGATGTTTGGAAAAAATGTAGAATTATAACCTAAAACAAAAAAGTTCCTTGAATTTGAAAAAGCCTTTTCAAGACCTTTATTCAGAAACACTTAAGTTTTTCGTGTGGTAATGTGGTACACATAGTTGAAAAATCGAAAATTTTCAAAAAAAGGACCCGAGAAAATGACCGACATTTGATACTTTTTTACAAATCTTTTAAGTTCTTAATAATCCATATAATTATGATTGATTACACTACAACGATGAATAGTGTCACATTATGCTTGTTGTACATCCTTGACATCAGATAAGATCTAAGTAAGTTGAAAGGACAGCTCTGTAGTTAAACATGATGAAAGATCCAGCATTATCGATGTTGCCAGTGGTGTCTCTTCACAGTTTGTTAAGTAGTAAAACATAAGTGGCCAGTGTGCGATTGTACATTACAAATATCAAAACGCGGGGTGGTAAATTTGGATATGTTATACATCGATATTTCAAGGAGTAACCTCTCGTCAGTAGCATTTAAATCAAAACATTGGAAGGTCAAATTCCAAAACTGTTGAAAACGAAAAGTACTCCAAACCAAAACATTCGAAAAAGGAAGCCAAATCCAGCATCGAAGATATCGACCATGTGCATAACAAGGAAAGAAACCTGGTGTTTTAAACATTGTTTAATTTAAAAATCGGAAACAGCGACAAAAATATTAGAAATTTTATGGCAATTCGTGTCAGACAAATCTGACGACCAGGCTTGTGATTACCTTCGAGGACCTTTGGTCCACCAGCAACGATTATCGCCCAGTGGTTTCAAAATCACAAATACCAAAACTCGGGTTTAAACGGTAAATTTCGATATGCCATATATCGATATTTCAAGGAGTAACCTCTTATCAGTAGCATTTAAATCACAAACATTGGAAGGTCAAATTGCGATTGTACATATAAATAATAATTTTTCAAATTTTTAAGATCATCTATGCAGGCCGATTTCAACATTCGTTGTATGCATATATAGTATGTATCTAGCCTTTGTATGTTGCTTTATTGTTTTTTTCATCGACCCAGTTGAAAATATATCGTGGTTTATGGACTCACCATGGTTTTCTAATATATGATAACCGATACAAGAAAAACCACGAACTAATCAGTGGTTTTTAAATCCGATGAACTTTAGTGAACTTACTTTTGACAGTTTTCTGTAACGATATGATACTTTTAATCACAAAATCAAAGAGATTAACATTTTAAAATTTATTAAGCTCTCTTTTTTTCATTTCAATGGCTAACAAACAAATAATGTAAATTGTCATCATTTCCGGATTTAAACCACACTAAGCCGATCATTTGCAACGTTTAACGAGTGTGCTATAGCAAGCAAGAACTGCTTACTCTTCCGAAGTTCCTGAGCTCAGTATCGTTTCCACTTTAGTTCACGTTGCTAATTATGGCTTGTTTGCTTTGTGTTTGTTTTTTTTGTAATGATTTTATGTCTACCGATTTTATCTTTGTCTTTTCGGATTAGATATATGTGATTGTCCCTTTGGTACACCTTTGCTTTTTTTGTCAATTTGCTTCTCTTTAGTTGAACAAGGTATGGTTTTGTTGAATACATCGCAACTTCTATAGTTTTATATCAAATTTAAATGTCATCGAAGATGAATATAAATTCTATGTTATGTCGTCCTTTAACGGATATGATAGTATTCACTAAAAATCGATATTACAACAAGGTTCCAGTACCTTACGCGTAATTCCTCTATTCAGAATCACCAGATAAAAAATAATGAGATGTAAAATATGTGTAAGCAACACAGCTCACATAAACAAGCGGTACATTAGAAAGACCACAATGATAAACAGCGAACAGTCATCAACGAGGCCAGTAGGCGCTGCTCGCCGTTTTGCGACTGGCCAAAAATCAAATAAAAATCCATACAATTCAAATAGTCAAAAAAAAACTCCCTTTGTAATGAAGGAACAGAAAATATCAAAACGGATAGATTAAACAAAAGCTTTGTCAAAGATTATTGGTTTAGGACAGGCACATATAAATGTGGCGGGATTAAACTAGTATTCTGTGCCCAACTTTTCCCTATCAATAATCCCTGACAAAGCACAAATTAGATTTAACATACAATATAAATCAAATCGATAAACTTTCAATTCCCTTAGAGAGAACCTAGACAAAACACAAGAACAAACGAACAGTAGTGTTGTGTGTATTTGGTGTTGGTTTTGCGTTGTGTTTGGGTTTTCTCTAACTATGATTAAATCGACTTTCAGATTCAAATTCTATTCAGACTCTCAGATTTACAAAACATATAGCATAGAAACGATTCATAACGTCACTGAAAACTAGACGACGGCGCCGATGCCGACGTTACATATTCCTGCAATTCTCAACATCCTGGGGGCCACGGAAAAGAAATAATCACTGAAAAAACTTAGAATAAAGTTACATGCAGATCGGTCATTAAAAAGTTATACATACAGATCGATCATGGACAAAATAAAGTCTCTAGTAAACAAAAGTCTCTGATCACAAAAAGTCTCTAATCACAAATGCTTGCTTCTCCGGGGCCAAAACGAATGACATCTATTCCTGTCTTTGAAGTTCCAAAGACAGTATTGTTTTGTCCATAAATCGTGAACATTCCCTCGTCATTTGATAATCGGCGGATGACATTTCGAGTCATTCGTTGAACGTTTTCTTTCTGTCTTGACAACTCTGGGCAGTTTTCTTTCCACGGTAATTTTGAAGCGTACTTTCCAACTTCCTTTGAAATTGTAGTCTCAATAAAGTTATCAATTGCTTCGGCCTTTTCATTGTGCGATTCGATCTCTTTTGTAACTGATTGGGGCATCTTGTGTGATAGAAATACATTCATCGTTGAAATTGGGTGGCTTCCTGTGGTAGTTGGTATTGGTCCTGATAACAGATACCCTTACTTTGAACTAACGGCAGTAGGCCCGTGTCCACGAAAAACATGATCTTGAACAATGTTCCAATAAAAGTCAGCACCAACTTAAATAGATACTTCAAAGGACTCTGTATCTGTGACTGGATGGGCAAGTGTTAATCCACGTAAGTAATGTAGATCATGTGCAACTTTTCTACTCTGGTTTTGTATGGGTGACGCAATTCTCGGTACTATGAGCACTTTTATCGAAATGATTTCTCCATTTTTAGCTTTGATTTGTACATTTGTTCTATCTAAATTTCAAACTCCGTTTGTTTTGTCTGCAAATGATGTTATGTCAATAGTGTTCGATCCTTCTATTTCTACTTCGAGTTTCGTGGCTAATTCCTGGCTTATGAATGAACGCTCGCTCCTTCATCAAAGAAAATATTTGCTTCTGTTTGGCTATTCCCGGACATAACTTGTGCAACTGCAGTTTTCAAAAGGATTTTCGATGGTTCCTGGTTTGCAGAAACGTATAACACCGAAGCGTCGGATTTATCTTTCTTGTGTAACTGATCTTGTTTCTCCGTTTTCTTTTCTCTATCTTTCTGGCATAGTGAGGTGTGGTGTTTGCGTTGACAAATGCGGCAGTCATATTTGGATTGGCAATCTGAAACTTTATGTGTACCAAAACAGTTGAAACATAACTTTTTCTCTTTTATAATTGCGATTCTTTTTTCATGTTCAATTACATCTTTGCAATCCACTGAGTGGTGGATACCTTTACAATACACGCACGTCTTCGTCTTTTCTTGGTATTTGATGGGATTGGTTGTTCGTCCTTTACTGTGATTTTTACCAACATTTACAAGGAAACTTGCGGTTGGGGTGGCAAATGTGCTCTTGCCAATGACTTGACTAGATTCTTGTATCGATAATTCTTTACCTATGGCATCTCTAAGTTTTTGTATTGACCAATCATCACCCCCGTTTTCATGTGTAATATTTCTACTATTTTCATACGGCAATTTTCCTACAATGACGGGTATCAAAAGCTAACCAAACATGTCCTGACATTGTCCCAAGGACTCCAATCCTATGATATAAGCTTCGGCGTTGTCATAAAATGACCCGAGACTCTCTATGTGCTAATCAGGGGCGGGCATATCTAGTAATGCTCTCATATATGCATTTGTAATTTTGTGCGTTTGACCATACCTGCTTTTGAGTAAATCAATGGCTTTCTGATAGTTTAGGTTTGTAAATGTCAATCCTGAAATTACGCTTGCGGCTTCAAACTGTAGAAGTGATTTTAGGTAGGAAAACTTCTGTACATCTGTCAATGTGTGATTGGAATGTACGGTAGATTCAAACGAATCCCAGAAGTACTGCCACTCAAGTATATCTCCGTTGAAATTTGGTAGGGATAGTTTAGGCAAACGATGATTTTGGCTAGACGTGGAGCTTGAAAATCACAATTCATTACGCTGATATGTTTGACTAGTACTTGGTATAAACTCTGGAACGTTGGTGCGAAGCATTGAACTATTTGCAGATGAAGATGATTTAAGAAATTTCTTAACCTTACGGAGTTTGTTGTCTAGTTCTAGGTAGTAGTCATCTGTCTCTTTGACTTTCGTGGTGATATCTTCCGATTCCGTCTTGTTGACAATCTGCTCATCTAACGTTTCCAATGCGGTCCTTTTCTTCTCGATTGCACCCAACAGTGATGAAATTTCCTCGGTGTCGACATCTGTTTCGGCAATGGCGTCATCCAACTTTCTGATGTTTTTCGTCACTGCTGCTCTGTTTCCAGCTCTTAGCGGTTTGAGTCTGTTGACGTCCATTCTATCTCTCCTGGAATCCTGGTCCATCGGTACCAAATGTTGTGTGTATTTGGTGTTGGTTTTGCGTTGTGTTTGGGTTTTCTCTAACTATGAATAAATACGACTTTCAGGTTCAAATTCTATTCAGACTCTCAGATTTACAAAACATATAGCATAGAAACGATTCATAACGTCACTGAAAACTAGACGGCGCCGATGCCGACGTTACATATTCCCGCAATTCTCAACAGTAGAGGAACTCTCTAAGAGCACTCGACGCTACTGACAGCTAGCTGAGAATCAATTATCGAATGATGTTAAAAATGAAATATATCGATTTTAAATCCGACATAACAATTCAAACAATTAGTGATTTGTTGGAGTATTATCACACAAAATCAGCATATTTAATCGATTTCATGGTTAATATTGACAAACATCTTAAAGTAAGTATCAAGTTATCATTATATAAAAAAAACACAAGATTAAAAGAGACACTTTAGTTAAAGAATGCAACTGCTGTTGTAATATGCTGATACTACATACCCTTCCGGAGCACTTAATTTACTCGTTTCAACGGTGCTTTGTGTTGCTGATTTTGGTTTAGTTTTGTTATTTTGTGCTTTTTTTTCTGTTATCCCTTTTTACATTTCTTAACATCGTTTTTAACTTGAATTTTTACGACTTTTGACATTGAAACCTCTTTCCGTCGTGTACAAACCAAAAAACCAAATCACCAAACTCATCATATAAATCAAGGCCACTTCGTTTAAAACAGAAAGGAACAAAAGACTTTTAAGGTTTTCAGTTTTTACTATAGATCTTGTTCCATTTAGGTTATTTGTTACTTTGCGATTTACACGTACACTTGGGGATTTCAGATGGCTTTATTTATTTGGAAACAAATGTATTTCATTTGTCATTGGAAAGATTTATAGGAATTTGATTTAACTATGGCAGCTAATGCACTCCTTTATTTTCCCAAGATTAATTTATTACCTTAATGCAATTGCATAAATGGGGTTTGACATTATAGTCGATCCTTAAAAAAATGTTGAAAAAATAAGTGTCAAATTTCTATTGTGCAAAGATTGTCTTAGCAACTTCAAAGATGTAACCTATTTCGTTATCTTATTGCTATTTGTTTATTGGTAAAACATAAAAAAATACAAAACTAATATTATTATTATGTAAAATGTCAGTTAAAGAAACGAGAAAATCTTATTATGAATATTAAAGGATTTTGTCTTTTCACTCCTATTCCTTCATTTTGAAATTGTAAAAAAAACAACATTCTAATAATGTGAGCAAAACAGTTAAATGCCAGTCTATTTCATTCATAACAGAACCATACCTTTTAACCCCCAAAACGTCAAAATGTGATGTTAATTCAGGGTAAATGCTATGAGGTCCTAGATTTATTAAAGAATTAATTCTACAATAGGCCCAATGAGCTTTAAGGTAGCATTAAATTACTCCTAAATTTATTTCAGTTCTGTTAACATCAGTATTGGGTGTAATAAAATATAGCCTGATTGTAGGTATATTAGAAATAGTGTCATTCAAATGAATATTCTTAGATATTCAAAACAACTTTTTATGGATACTCTTTGCATCTTGCAAAAGCATTGCAGGTGTGGTTTCTTAACAAAAAGAACGGAAAACGAAGGAATTAATATCTGATAATCTATTAAGCTAAGAATTGTTTTGGCATACATGAGTCTAGAAAAAGGAACAAACTTACAGAAAAGGCAAATAATATAAATGCTTGAATTTTTTATTCATATTGACAACCTAATTGTACAGTTTGAAGGAGGGTGGACTTTCTTCGTTATCAAATACTGGAGAAATTCTAAAATCTTTTAGACTTAATAGTTAATGGTGTTTTTAATTAGTACTGCTTAGGGCTGCTTGTTGTACTGAGATGATTACATCAACACCCCTATTATGTTTTCACAAATATGATCAGTTTTGTATTACTACCGGACCTGCAATGGAAGAGGAAGGTTTGGCGCCATAAAACCTGGTTTTACCCACCATTTCTTTTGAAATGCCTACACCGAGTCAGGACCTTTGCGATTTTCAATTTTTCTGATATCATTTCTTTGTTTTGTCTTTTCTCTGGGACATTTGAGATTGATCCTCCAAGTTTTTTTTTGCTTTTTGTTTTTGTTTATATTATTACCTTCATTTACTCATAAACCCCAACAATAGCTTGATATGAAGAACACTATAGATTCTAGAAAGTCTGTTTTATATTTGAATTTACATCGAAATCGACTCGCAATTAAGACTTTGTAAAAAGCTCTAACGACACGAGACAACTTTCCCTTTTAAGTGTGTCTAAAAACACAGGAACTACTTGCACATCTCGAGAGTACTAAAGTTTATATTCATTTCGTGTTGAATTCACGTTGCTGGTTGCATAGTGGTTGTGATTATTGACACTCATGATTACTACAGAACCACCTATGTGACCTAGCTAGTTTTTTTTGTGTTTATATAATTGCAGTAAGTTATTAAATATTTAGACTAGTAGTAGTCGTATTTTGTGCCTTGAGTGCGTATACAATATAAATAAGGTTAAAACATAATTATCATCTAAAACTTCGACGCAGGTATTTCCTGTCTCTATTAGTAATTAAACCGTAAAATATCTTTAAATCTATAAGATTTGAAAAAAGAATTAGAACATTAATATCCTGATTTTTAGAGATGTTTCAATTCTGTTATAGACTTCCTTCCTATTCTATGAAAAAAACTAGATGATTGACAATAAAAAAATCCAATGTTAGACTACTTCTTTGTGACAAAGGTGAACTTAGGTCATGTCAAGTTTTGCTTGTCTTCTATTTAAAATGTGTCCCTATTAAATTGGAAAAGGGTGAATTCAAACAAATGTATCTAAATTGTATGCAATAGGTCACTTCTAGACAAAAAGGACCGCAAACTTGCTTTATCCTTCAATCTCACATTTCGTTATATTAATGATGTCTTTTCACTAAACAATCCTCGATTTGGTGACTATATACATCTAATATATCCGAAGGAACTTGAGATAAAGGACACTACAGATTCTAGGAGGTCTGCTTCATATTTGGATCTATTTCTCGAAATTGACACACAAGGAAGGCTTTGTACAAGGCTTTATGACAAACGTGATGACTTCAACTTTCCAATAGTTAACTTTCCCTTTCTGTGTAGCAACATTCCGTCCGCTCCAGCATATGGAGTTTACGTATCACAATTGGTTCATTATTCCAGAGCATGTGGGGAGTACAACGACTTCCTTGATAGAGCTACACGGCTGACAAGCAAATTGTTAACACAGGGGTACGTTGCTCCCAGGTTGTTGTCATCACTCAAGAAATTTTTCGGACATCATGTGCTTGATTACAAATACGGGATTTCTATTTCTCAGATAAGCACAGATGTTGGTTTGACAATGAGTTTTGTAATGTCATCCTTTCCGGATTTGACCAACACTTAATCGATCTTTGGCAACGTGACGGGTGTGCTATAGCAAGCAGGAACTGCTTACTCTTCCGGAGCACCTGAGTTCACTCTCGTTTCGACTTGAGTTCACGTTGCTGAATGCGGTTTTTGTTGTTATGTGTGTGTGTGTTTTATGTTGTTATGTGGTTTGTTTTGTTGTGATGAGTTTTTGTCTGCCGGTTTTGTCTTTGTCTTTACGGTTTTATGATACTGATTACCCCTTTGGTACACCTTTGCTTCTTTCACTAAAATTATATATTATGCTTCATTCTATTCGACAATTGTCATAACATTTTTTTCATAATAGTAATATCTATCAAACAAACAGAGACAAGACAGAAACATCAATACATGGCCTTGAAGGGAAAAATTAAACCATGATAAAAAAATAAATAAGAGAAAAAAACGAACTTGGATGACCAATTTCATATGTCAATTAAGAATAGACAAATAAAGACAAATACACTCCGTTCGCAACGAGTCTGGTCAGGGTAAAACGAGGTTTTCTGGCGCCTAGAAAATCTATGAAACCCGTACTATGTTTTTCTTTCCTTTATTGTATATTCTAATTGTATTCTTATACTCTAAACACAAGCTGTTCAAATTTTTACATACGAAACACAATAAATATGAATAACTAAACCTGAAACTATTAATTTATTTGCCTGATGGAGTCGGCAAACTATGTTTTTTTTCTCAGTAGGAATAAATGGCTAATTAGTTGATTGCTATGTTTGAACTATTCTTTTCGCAATATGTTACAAGTTTTGCATAAAATGTCAAACTGGACATAAATTGTCTAGCCGTAGCATTAGATGATTGCGTGACTGATGCAATTTATATCATATTTCATACAGTTTACATTGACCACCACAAGGTCAGTTAAGGGTCTCATTTTAATGATTGTAATCACAAACCTGGTCGTCAGACTTGTCTAACACGAATTTACCATTAAATTTTCGTTTGAAAATTCAAAATTGTTTAAAACACCAGGTTTCTTTCCTTGAAATGCACATGGTCGATATCTTAGGTGCTGGATTTGGCTTCCCTGTGCGAACCTTTTGGGCTATGGGTACTTTTCATTCAATACTTTTGCTTTTTTGCCTTCAAATGTTTTGATTCAAATGCTGCTGATGAGAGGTTACTTCTTGATATATCGATAAAAAGCATAACCAAATTTACCGTTTTTATACCCATTTTGGTATTGTATTTTAGAACCATATTTATGATTTTGAATGTTGTCGCTATCCTTAGCTCGATGGTGAGGCATGTAAAGTGGAATATTTAAACATACAACTAAGCTTTTTGTGTGACAAATAAAACGAACAGAAAAAAATGAAATGTAGAATAAGTAGACACGACACAGCTCGTATAAACAAGTGGTAAATTGGAAAATTACCAGCAGCCTTAAACTAGACCAAAATAGGCACTGCTCGCTATTTTGCGATTGGCCCAAGGTAAAATAAAAATGCATATAATTCAAACCCCTTCAAGAAACAAATAATATTAAAACGACAAAAAATACAAAAGCTTTGTCAAAGATTCCTGGCTTATGAAAGGCAATTATAAAATGTGACAGGGTAAAACTAGTTTTCTGGACTCAACCTATTGATTATCCTTAAAAAAGCACAAAAACACACTATAAAAATTACATCGATAAAATTCAATTCAACAAGAGAGAGCCTGAGACGAAATAAAAAAAAACAAATACAAAAACAACCAAGACATAGAGGAACTCTATTTAGAACAATCGCTGTTACTTACAGCTAGATAAGCATCTTCCATCAATTGATGTAAGAAAAAAAAACAATATAGGTTTTTAATCCGACACAACCCTTACAAAATAACGATTTTGATTTTCACACGAAACCATCATACTTGATCGATATATAGCTTAAAAATGACAATTGTTAAAAAAGCAATAATTCTAAAAAAAAATTAAAACAAAATAAGATTCAAAGATTTAGCCAAATATTTAATTCAAATCCGTTACGGAATAGAATTGGAGCCAGTTTTTTTTCAATTTCCAATGATTTTGTGTGTGCTTTATAAACAACATGACCATAAAGTCCAGGGTGTGATATTCCTTTAACTATAAACAGAATCGACGTGTGATATGATTTTTTTTTTAAATTAGAGATCGATACTTGTGTAAGATTTTTGAGAAAAAATCTTGTGGTATCGATAACCTTGTATTACTTTTTTTCTGTAATTAAACGGTTTTTATCAACTGCAGATCTGAACATATCGTACTAAACGTGCAACGTAAACCCCGTAAGACGATGCCAGTTAGAGATATCCTTCGTGTTTGGCATATACTTTTGTTTGTAATTTTTCGTCAATAAAACGTAAATCTAGATCCAAAAGTGGACATCTATCACCTGTGACGTTAGATTTGTTCATGACTAACTCAGAAGGATTGGTTTAAAATTTTTTTAGAAAATGAAGGATTGTTTAGTGCAAGAATGTCGTCTAAATATCTAAAAGGGTTATTAAAGGTATTGATTTCATCAATATATCACGTTGTTTATTCAAAACACAACTTAATGGCATTTTACTCTACTATCAGATAAAAAAAAAACAGAAGAAAAGAATTACTCTCCCTAAAAAAAATCTGTTTAAAAAGGAATCTTATATAGTTTTATCACTTTTATAGAACGCCTACATAATGTAAATAGAATTTCTTCAAAGGACTGTTATTATGATCATAATATTTTTTTGCTTTACTTCGTACAAATATGAGAACAACATTCTTGTATGGTAAAAAGAATGGTTTAGAAAGTAAAATCACATTTAAAAGGTAAAATCCAAATAAATAAATCACAATAAGTGGTAAAAAAATTATAATAATTCATTACTGTTAAAATCAAAATTTTGATTTTACCTTTTAGTTTACCTTCTTAACAGTTCTTTTATTTATTCTTTTACAAGCCACAGAGCAACATAATTGTGATAATACTATAACAAGATGATTATGATTAAAAGTGGAGAGTTATCATCAGTATATCTGTATTTGATTGACATTAATACAGAACTGTAACTCTTCGTGTTCGATTTTATTTTCTCAATCAACTTTTGTTTAGTTTTTGTATAAAATAAAGGTAATAACAAAACTACCGAACTTGAATGATCAATCTCATTGTCCAGAGAAAATGACAAAAACGAATCCGTCATACCGGAGAAGTGGTGGATCGCAAGGGTCCTGACTTGGTACAGGCATTTCAAACGAAATGATGGGTTAAACCAGGTTTTATGGCGCCAAACTTCCCTCTTCCATTGCGATCTTAGGATCCGGTAATGACCATAGAACACAACATAGTTGTGAGACACAAAAGGGATATTGAGGTACAGCAGACCAGTCAAACACTAATTAAAACAATTAATCACCATATCTTTGAACTCATTTTTGAACTTTTCTACTAGTGGCTGATAACGAAAAAAGATTTTTTAAAGGGATTGTATGAGGCGTATTTTCTTATAGCCCTGCTCCAAAAGTCGGTCACGAAGAAATCGGTGTCTGATAAAAAAATCAAAAAATTAAGATTTGGAATTTTTTCTTTAAAAGCAAAACAAAATTGAAAGAATTAGTGCACGAAAAAAAGTTACAGATATTAATCAAGTTATTCACTTTCCTGCATCATTTAGTATGAAGCAAATTGGTCTTTATGATCAAATTAAACAATAAGAACTTATTTGTAAAACTTGAAATTGTTATACATGTATAACCAATAAAAATAAGTATCAATGAAGTCCAAAAGAAGAAAATAAGGTAATCAATCGACAACGATGAACAGCGATACAATGGAAAAAATGTCATATACAACAACTACACTGCAATCTGCAAATTGTTGACAAGACCTCTTATACACGTCAAAATAAAAGCAAAATGGAATCTCCCGAAAAATTGAGCATTAACTCTTGACTTTACTAACCCATCAGTTCAAATTCCTGTAGCGTAGACAAAGTCCGGCTGAGAACAACATATTACAATAACTCCATGACCCGTATTGACTCTGTTTTAATATATTATAAAATATTCTGGCATAGCTTGAATAATATATTTTCGCATTAAATTTTATGAAAAAAAACCCGGGTTTTATACAACTCCGAGGTTGCAAATTGTAAAATGCTTACAGAAGAACTAAAGAGTTTTTTTCTATTCAAAAACATTGAATCCATGAACGACAACAGCGAATGTATGATCTAAGGTAATTCTTCCTTAGGGAAAGAAAACCAAATGATAATGTGTTATTGCTTTCCAATGTTCTTTCTTCATTTGTATAACTTGCCCATCGGTGGTTGTCCAATATCATTAATAAAAGATTTTATCTTTCAAAACAAATCCACAGGCCAAAAGAACCCAAAGACATCAAAGATGCTAGATACATAATTAAAGATCGGCTATTTAAAATATTTCGATTCCTCCATAGTACTCTTTGAAAACAAAATAATTTTATCCCGACGCTTTAAGCACTTGGCTGCTAATTAGTAATAACAATCAGGTGGTAATTTGAAATAGGAATAGATCGGAAGAAATTTTCCAATTTAATGGAATGAAGTAATAATGACTCGGAAATGTGATGGTTGTTCATATGTAATTACTCAATAATTCTAGCTAATTAAGACAATCCCTGAATATTTAATAGAGGAGTAAAGCCATTAAACTTTTTATTAAAAACATATATTCAACATGAAATAGATTGGTCTCACCATTGTCGTATAGTTCGCTTATTTATTTTGTAAATCAGCCCCAACGAACCCTTTCGCAATCTTTTAAAGTATGAGTTCAAGACCACGTGGTCATCGATGTGAATAAACGTTGTATCCATCCAGATCCATATCCGGGTTCTCCATCCCTCGTTTCATATGATAACATATGTAGATATACAGTTTCTTCCATGCTTCGTTCACTTCTTTGGTGTAATTTTCACCAAGTGTCTCTTTAAGTCCGTAGTTTAGTGAAGGCCACAATCTCTGAAAAGTAGAAACCTAAAATATTTATCAACACTCATTGAATTTCATTATGCAAAGTTGAATTATTGAGACTTTTATTTGTGACAAACTTTCAGTGATTCAGATTAACAGACTAAAACAATTTGCTGTTTCCTGTATCATTTAGCTGCATTATAATAGACGATAAAGAGATGTGGAATAAGTGTATACGACACAACCAACATAAAAAACGGTAATTTAAAAAATCACAATGTAAAACAGCCAGCAGTCTTCAACATGACCAGAGGTCACTGCTCGCCGTCTTGCATTGGCACACGACTGAAAATACAATGCATAAGATTCAAACAAATCCCTAAATTATCAACGAAAGACCCACTTAGGCATTCAATTCACTAAATTCATCGTAAAGAATAAAAACTGTTTTCATTTCAAACATATAGACTTTTATTAAACATGCATTAAAAAAATGATAAAATATAGGTCATTTTTTTAAAATTGATTTTGATTAAACCTGAGTTACGAACCTTCAACATCTGAGGTTTGATGTGACGTTTAACATGAGTTTGTCCTATCGATACCAGTACATTGTTAAGAAAGTCTGATTCATCCAAGCTTTCTACTGCTGCACCTAATCCCTCCATTACTGACACGGCATGCTTCTGAAGCATGTCTCTGTCTACCTCCCATTCGAGTTGGTTTTCATTATTCATTCGTACTATTTTGGGAAATAAGGACTTGACGTCGGGCTCTGTCTCAAAGAATCTGGAAAAGATAAAGATTTTGACAAATGGGATGGCATGCCTATCTATAATTACAATCACAAAAGAATGGATTGAGATTTCCCTGTATTCTTGAAATAAGATCATTTCACTGTTTTCTGCTTATTTTGCAGACATTGCGTTTTTGCACTGTTCTACCTATTAAGCTTTCATTATGATCAACTTCGAGCTTATTTTGGTTTTGTTTATGTTTAAAAACAACGTACTTATACTATCTTTTTTAGGCGCAAGAAAATTTATCACACAATATATGCCGAAAATTCTAAGAGTCGTTGGCTTTGATTAACAATTTAAGGATTACAACAATATAACAAGCTCAAAAGTGCATTAGATGAGCTAAGTATATAACTAATGATCAAAGACATTCTTCTGTTTATTCATTTTCATACATTCGAGTGTCGGAATATTAAAACAAAATTAAGCATTGCACTGAGAAGTGATTTATAAATCACTTATAATTCTTTCGTACACAAAACAAAAAATTATATAGTGCACATTATACAATTAACCCCCCCCCCCTAAAAAATAAAAATAGAGGGAACCATCTCGATTTGTAATCCCAAGAGTATATGTTGTTTTCACGATGCCTTGCCCGAGGGATGTTTCCCTCTAGAAAGGATCACAATTGTTTCATTATATTTAGTCATATCCTTAATTTTTCAAGAGTGTAACAACATAATTGTTTCCCTCGAAAAGTAAACAAAGCAGGGAAACATTCATAATTGTTTTCCTGCTATGTTTACAAAATAAAACATTCGCATTATCTTTTTGATATCAAACACGCATTAATAAAAAAAATGATAAAATATAGGTCGATTTTTTAAAAATATTGCCTTTGATTAACATGAAAACACTTTTTATTCTTTACAATGAATTAAATGAATTGAATGCCTAAATGGGTCTTTCGTTGATAGTTTAGGGATTTGTTCAAATCTTATGTATAGTATTTTCAGTCTTGGGCAAATGCAAGACGGCGAGCAGCGAAAACATGTTGTAAAAGCAAAAGCATGGCTGTAAAAGCCAATCAAGTTCTTAGAAATTTACCAACAATATAATAATAAAAAGTATACAGTGATTAGTTTAATCTCTCTACATGTTCAGAGATAACAAACAGCATCTGGGCGACGAAAACTAATAAAAGCTGGCAGTAAAAAAGAGAAGACCTTGTATATCAATATAAAACATCAAAATAGGGATCGGTTATGTCCACAAAATGCAATTCAAGGAGATAAATTATTCTGTTAAAAGGTTTTTATTGACCAAGTCTGTCAATTAAACTAACAAATTAATTGAAATATTCAATGATCATGACTTCATACAGATCAGTCATTTATGTCAAAGGTATTACTGAAAACAATAACATAGCCATAGCCATGACCAACATTTTTTGAATTTTATGTCTTACGAGATTCACGAAAAACAGTTACAGATAAAATTATTTAGTATAATACTATGAATTGTAGTGTCTCACTTCAGAACCCTTTGAGTCGTTTAAAGACCCTATATTCATTATGAAGAACATCATTAATGATTTGTATATATTATTTAACAAATAGTCCTTAATATCTATATATGTACAATAATCAATCTATAATGTCCTGTTTTAAGAAGCAGAGGTACCAATGGGGTATCCGAATGTCAGAAGTCCGAAAGTAAAAAGACAAAAACCAGCAAACATCAACAAGAACGTGACAAAAACAGACAACATGTAAAATATGGAAACACAAAAATAACTGTTTAACAGTTTAACATTTAAACTGAGTTCTACCATTCGTCGTTCTACATTGTAGGTTACGAGTGTAATAAATATTTAGTTCTATACAAATGTTACTTTTGTTTTTTTATTTGCGTTGATTTTGTCGTTAAACATAATTTTAAATAGATACATTATTGTTCTTTTCTTAGATTTATTTTTACATAAAAATGAAGTATGTCTTTTTAAAATACTTTGCTTGTGTGCTCGTTCAATACCAAATTTTAATGGTAGAAATTGCAATGTTTGACATTTCAAAAAATAGAAATACTTGTGGAGGTGAGAAATTAAATAAAAAAAGTAAGTATTAAGTATAAAAATTAAGTATAGGCGCACTGGTGCTATTACCATTGATAATGTTAAGTAATAGCTATTTATGGTAACTATTATAAAATGCCGTATAAATGCAATGACTTTGCAGACATAATTTGATTCAGTTGTTATATGGTATCTCGTTTAATTTTTTTATTCGTATTTGAGATTGCTATTTAAGGGGCGATCAACGGTGGCGGTGGTTGATTCAATCCAAGTTCCCATTATCACCTGACCTAGTTATACGATTCAAAATGTAACTGGTCATTCAATATCCTACTTTTGGCAAGTACTAATAAGATCAGCCGCATTGAAGTATATGAAATTTTAAGAATGAAGCAGAAAAAACCAATGGTACATCCGAATGTCAAAAACCCGAAAGGACAAATACAAAACCAGTAAACACCAACGAGAACAGCACGAAGAAACATACAACACACAAAAAAACCACAACTGAATAGCAATCCACAACGCGAACTCGTAGTGAGAGTGAACTCATATGTGGGGAGTACAACGACTTCCTTGATAGAGCCACACGGCTGACAAGCAAATTGTTATGCTGGCGTCACACTGTCCCGATTTTGACATACGATGGACACACGAATGCGAAAATTTCAACTTCGTGCGAAGTTAGTCCCGAAGTTGCTAAAAATCAAAATCAAAGCCGAAGGATATACGATTAGACCACAGATGGCTAAACGATTAGAAAAGTAGCAAATACGAATGGCTGCGAACCGATTACGAAGTTGTTACGATGTTATCAAGATAAGTCGAGAATTAGACTTGAAGGAGAAACGAAGTTATACGATGGCTGTACGACGCTTTGTTTAGCATACGATGGGTCTACGATACATCCCAAGGGTTATACGAAGTATGAAATCTAATAACACGATTTGCAATAAGATGTACATGTTGTATATAAATTGTCCTTTGCTGCTTCCATAACAAGTTAATACGAAGGCTTTTCAAATATACCCTTCTGTCCCTGATGTCGACCAGTAAGATAGAAGAGACATTTGATCTAAAGCTAATATGACAGAACAGAAAAGGGTGCTGTTGCTTTATCTTGTTTTGTTCGTGCCTTGTGTGAGTTGACTGAAGCACAAATAATCAGAAAACAGCAAGAATATGTTGTAACTATGTAGAAAAATTACATTCATGCATTGTTAATGCAAATGGCACTGAAATAGGACAACCCGTTTTGCAATAAAGTGTGAATTGTAATAACTTGTTTTGCAATAAAGTGTGAATTGTAATAACTTGTTTTGCAATAAAATTAAAGCTCAGTCTACAATATGTCTGTTGCTCTTATTATTGGTATATATTGATAAAAGATAATATTAGGGCTTTAATTCTTAGTATATCCACGCTGCATGTCCATGATGTCGACAAGTAAGAGTGGATGCATGTAATATCTTAATGTAGAGACTGAAGGTAGCAAAGAAAACTGATGTTACTTGATTTATTAAGCTCTTTCAAAGTCTAAGAAAGTTACGCGAGAGTAACCCGTTATAACGCGTAAGTAACGCATTTTTATTGAATAAAAGCGTGTTATTTCGGAAGAATTGATAAAAGCGCGTTATATTGATTTTTAGATTACCAAAATGAGCCCAACAGGCTTCCGTATTTTTGGCATAAAGTTCAACAACTTAAGCTTTTGCGAACGATTCTTGAACAAAGCGTGTTCACCTTACAATACATTTGTACATACTTCCTTGTCGGTCCCATACAAAAGTCCAAAGTTCCCGTAAACATTTGCTGACCGAAACCGAACGTGATCTGTAACCCGTAATGATGGATTTGCATACAGTACATAAAAAAATGCAATTTGATAACTATGAGGGTTTAGAAAAAAATGTGTGAAACTGAAATTTTAGTGAATTTTTCAAAGTTCAAAGTGTCCTAACTCCTCCAAAAGTTTGCGGACCGGAACGACACGATAACTTGATCTTAAACTCATCATGGTATACTCACATTCCAATATATATGTATACACGTATAAGTTTTTTCAAAAAAGTGTGGAAAACGTATTGTCACAATGAGAGGGCCGGGCCGGACAGACACACAATCGGACCGACGGAGTGAAAAACCTTAAGCCCCCTTCTGCTTTTGTCGGTAGGGGACTGATAAAAACTGAAGTGAGTTTGAAATGTTTAAACCTTTATTTCTGATAATGAAATTTAAGTATCAAAAGATGCCTTAAAAGCCTGGACGAGGACGCGGAATACGAAAGTGCCTAGCAGGAAAGAATAGAATAAAAAGGAAAGCATCAGGATGCTCTAGATCATGGCTGTTTTCTCCTTGTTTTGTCTGGAAAGCGCATTTATTCTGAAAAGCTAAGATACCGCAAATACATGTAGAAAAATGATGATTAACATTATGAACTTAAAGTTATTGTGTCTAAATCATAGTCCATAGAAACGATGGGCAAAAGATTAAATAGATGTCCCTCCCTTAATCATTATCTTTCGTACATATACATTCAATTTAGTGAAAGTTACGAAAATAAGTTCTAGTATATAAAAAATAAAGTAAAACTTTAATAAAAGAAAATGAACCATATGACAAAATGCAAACTGCTGCAAAATTTTGTATTTAGACATTATCTTGCTTCTTAATAGTGCCGTGTTTCCATCGCCATGCCATTACCCTAAGCCATTACTTTAATTACGACGGCTATACGAATATAAAGCGAGGCCCTTACGACGTCGTGTTCCAATCGGGGACCATCGGAGAACTTCGTTTCATTCGTGTCGCCATCGTAAGAAAAATGTAACCGATGACAATAAGAACGCAACACGAAATGATAAGATGCAATCACGAAGGCATTACGATGCAAAAGATGGAATTACGAATACAACACGAAGATTAACCTTCGCACGAACCTTCGGCAGTTTTTAAACATGTTAAAAAATTAGGAAGGCATCACGAAGTTGTTGCCGAATTTGGAATATTTCCGCCGATGGTGCTACGATGATAAAAGATGGCAACACGAATAGCGCGATTTGGATACGATCACCCCCGATTTAGAAAATATCCATAATCGTGTATCCATCGGGGGCAAAATCGGGATAGTGTGACGCCAGCATTAACACAGGGGTACGTTGCTCCCAGTTTGTTGTCATCACTCAAGAAATTTTACGGACGACATCATGTGCTTGTATACAAATACGGGATTTCTATCTCTCAGATGAGCACAGATGTTGGTTTGACATAGAGTTTTGTAATGTCATCCTTTCCGGATTTGACCAACACTTAATCGATCTTTGGCAACGTGACGGGTGTGCTATAGCAAGCAGGAACTGCTTACTCTTCCGGAGCACCTGAGTTCACTCTCGTTTCGACTTGAGTTCGCGTTGCTGAATGCGGTTTTGTTGTTATGTGTGTTTGTGTTTTATGTTGTTATGTGGTTTGTTTTGTTGTGATGATTTTTGTCTGCCGGTTTTGTCTTTGTCTTTACGGTTTTATGATACTGATTACCCCTTTGGTACACCTTTGCTTCCTCCATGGAATAAACAGTGCCTTCTTGTTATAGCACATTCGTCGCGCTGCCAACAGTCAATTCAGAGTGTCAAATCCGGTAAAGAAAGACAAAACAAAACATTATAAAAAAACAACATCTCACTCATCTGAGGAAAGAAATCCCATATTTGTCTATGAGCGCATGATTTTGTCCATGAAGATTCTTGAATTAAGACAACAACCGAGGATCAACATAATATTGTGTTAGCAATTTTTGGGTCAAAGATGACGCTCTGCCAAGGAAATCGATGCAAGACCCATAAACTCTGAAATAACGAATCAATCGTGATACGTAAAAAAACCATAAGCTGAAGCAGACGGAATATTGCTACACAAAAGTAGAAAGTTGACGATTGGAAAGTTGAAGTCATCGCATTTGTCTACAGAAAGTGCTTTCTTGAGTGTATTTAGAGATGTAGATCTAAATATTAAACAGACTTCCTAGAATCCGTTTCGTCCTTTATCACAAGTTCCTCGGGATATATAAAATGGAAAAAGTCACCAAATCAAGAATTGTTTAGTGAAAGGACATTATCATTATAACGGAAATTGAAGTTAATAAGGAGTGTTAGTCTTCGATCTTGTTTGTGTCTAGAAGTGATTTTAAGGATGGGACCCGACTTTATAAGTCATCGTATGTTAAAAATCTGTCCGGAAAAGGTTGCAGTTCCCCTACGTATTATTTTTAATAAAAGCTTACAACAATGTAAATTCCCACATGAATGGAAAGTTTCAAATGTAACTGCCATATTTAAAAAAGGGGACAATTCTCTTCCGAGCAACTACAGGCCAATTTCCCTGATAAGTTGCGTTGGAAAAGTAATGGAACGGATAATTTATAAAAACATTTATAATCACATGCATCAAAATAAGCTAATTTATGATTACCAGTCCGGTTTTCTTCCCAAACATTCAACTGTACACCAACTTTTAGAAATATATAATAGTATTATAGATTCAATGGAACAAAAGAAATTTAACTGCTTTGTTTTTTGTGATTTTTCTAAAGCTTTCGACAAAGTTTGGCACAAAGGACTACTACATAAAATGCAATCATATGGAATCACGGGAAATATTTTGAGGTGGTTTCATAGTTATCTGAATGATAGAAAGCAGGGAGTAGTAACAAACAATGCTAAATCTGAGCTAACAACTGTAACAGCTGGGGTGCCACAAGGATCAGTACTTGGGCCTTTACTTTTTATAATCTATATAAACGATATAGCAGACAAACTAAAATCTCTTTCTAGACTATTTGCTGATGATACTTCTTTTAACTATTCCAGCAACGACCAAGACCAAATACAAACTGTTATTGAACATGATATTAAAGAGCTTTCAGAATGGTCTAACAAATGGCTGATGTCATTTAACCCTGATAAAACTGAAATTATGATCTTTTCTAACACACATGCTCCAATGTTCGACTTTATTTTTAATGATCAGCAAATTCCAATAACAGAGTCTCATAAACATCTAGGTGTAACCTTTCAAAGCGATGGAAAGTGGAATAAACATGTAGATAATATTGTATCGTCTGCGATGAAACATCTAATTATTCTGAGAAAACTTAAATTCAAACTAAGTCGAACTAACTTAGAAAAATTATACATTGTATTTATTAGACCCTTACTCGAATATGCAAGCGAGGTTTGGGATAACTGTGGGATCCTTAATGCTTCTAAGATTGAACATGTTCAGTTGGAGGCAGCAAGGATTGTTACAGGTCTTCCGGTCTTCGCTTCAACGGAAAAAATCTATAATGAGCTTGGATGGGAAAATCTTAAATCCAGACGTGAAAAGCGAAAACTCAATATGTTTTACAACATTCAGAAAGAAAAGGTGCCCGAATATCTGTACAATTTCATACCCCCCAAGATTCAAACAACTACATTGTACCCGCTCCGCAATGGAAATGATCTGATCATTCCATTTTGTAGATTATCTATATCATCAAATTCTTACATCCCGTCAACCACAAAACTTTGGAATAATCTTGATTTAGAAATAAGGCAATCAGATTCTTTAGCCAAATTTAAAAATGGAATAAAAGACGTATATGTCTTTAAGTCACCTCCAAAATATTTTTCTTACGGATCGAGAAAACTGAATGTTATTCTCACCCAACTAAGGTGCTCAGCATCATTTCTTAACTATGACTTATTTAGAGTTAATATAATTTCAGATCCTTCCTGTCGGTGTGGTGCTCCCATAGAAAACACGTTTCACTATTTTTTTGAATGTCCACTTTATAGAGACGAAAGGGCAATACTTATTCAAAATCTAAACTGGCTTCCTAATGGCTGTAACATAGATCTTAACTTATTGTTATCTGGAACAGAACAGCTGTCTATAGATGAAAATGAAGTTGTACTTAATAGTGTCCATTCATTTATAAAAGGGTCAAAACGATTCTTAATTGTGTAAAACACCTCCCCACACCCACACACGCATATCCACACACTCTTTTTCTTTTCTTTTTTTCCTCAACTTTTTGATTGTTTTTTTTTCATCAAAAGTTATTTATTTATTTGTAGATCTAATTTTGTATGCATGCTCGTTTGTATTGTTATTAATATGTTTATGTAGGAGAAGACTTCATAAGTTAGTTTAACTTGTGTCTAATCCATTTTGCCTATTTTGCAAATAAAATATGTTTAAACTTTAAGGATGGTCACTGTTCATGTTTCAGGATTTCAGTCTGATTTGGGAACTCCTCCAGACTTTGCCTTGTAATATTGACGAATTTTTTTGCACACTGACCCCTACTTTTTATGATATTTTCTGATTATATAGACCTTAACAACCAACTGTATAAAATATTTTGAAATTCTTGATACAACTTCATGGTTTTTAAGGCCAAAAACGTCACAATGTTAAAGTTATGTAAAATCTAGAGGAGTCTGATTTCCCGCCAAATTTTTGACGTTATTTATCTCAAAAACGAGCATACGGACCTATCATTTTCTTTTTGCTATTTGATTAAGTAAACAATTATCTATCATTTCCACCACATATCATAAAATCTTTGATATAAAAAAGTTCAGGAGTGACCATCCTTAAGAAGTCCGTTTCACATGAATTAAAAAAACAATCAAATGTGATACAATTACAAAAAATAATATTTTAATATAATATATAAAATCTGTAAACAGGACTGATACGGGGGCAGATATCAATCCTTTAATGCTTTTCATTTTGGACTGAGCAGGGTATTATTGGTACGTAAGTTTACGCTGACCCAGCACACCAATGATCAGATGAAGAAATGATTTTGCCTGCATGATGAATAGACGTTAAAGAAATGTGGAATAAGTGTACGCGACACAACCAATATAAAGAAAAGCAATTATGAAAAAATCAAAATGGAAAACAGCCAGCAGTTTTCAACATGGCCAGAGGTTACTGTTTGCCGTCTTGCATTGTCTCAAGACTACAAATACAATACATAAATTCAAACTGTCTCTGCCCTTTCGGACTTTTGACATTCGGATGCCCCATTGGTACCTCTGCTTCTTCCTAAATTATCAACGAAAGAACCATTTCTTGACATAGAACAGAAACAGATAGTTGACAGGGACTTATTAAGTGCAGTCATCGCAAAATGCTGTCAACATCTATTGAGTATTACCAACAGTTAGTAGACATACTTGTCCAGTCCTTTTCATGCCGGTATGATATCTATGAATAATGTGGTGATAATGACAGAATCTAGACAGACCCATTGAATTAGGTAGAAAAGAAGACAAAATTGACAAATGGTTCTGGCAATACATACTTGGAACGGAGAATAATTTTATTCACTGTATGTGTTTAACGTATTATAAATATGACCATCATCAATTCTAATAGATATAAATACACCAAGGTTAAATGTTTTTAACTTGTAAATAATTATGTCGACTAAGAATGGATTTCAGCGACTGAATTCTACCTTTTTATGAATAATAAAACAAGGACTGTTAACAAAAATGTTAATCTCAGCTAGGCGTGCTGGTATACATATTTGAGAAGTAATCTCATATTAGCAAAATGAAAAAAAAATTGATATGCAACATTGAAACTAAAACTGAATTTTTTAAAGTACTCTCCGATATGTGTTTCTTTTTTGTTTTTTTCTCTTGGACATTTTAGATTGATTAGCAGTTTTGTTAATAATTTTATTCGTAACCAAAAAAGAAAGGAAAATTCATAATTTGTCACCATTTGTCCTTTTTTTGCTTCTGAAAGTTCCCAGAGTAGAAAATGACCCTTAACTTGACACTCTTTGGAAGCATCTGCTAATTATACGTTGAAATACAAACGCAGCCTTGACGACGAAACAGTAAACAATTCTAAGTAAAGATGAGATTTTCTTTCACATGTTATAATCAATGACTTTTATCATATAACAAAAAAATCATCGAAAAGAAAACAAATATTAAAAATTTCCATTCGGTTTGAAGATGTGATTACACTGTATTAGCAAACAAGTTCCTAAAATAACCCTTTTCTTATTAATTCATCGCCTTTTGATTTGTAGTATAAAGGTTTATTCCAAGACACTGGTTTTGATACCGGTCTATAAGCCGATTGTTTTTCTCTTGCGTACAGCTTATATAAAAGATAAAACAGATTATCTTATGCATTTTATATCTCGATCTGAGGATCTGAAAATTCTTTTAATTTGGAGATAAACCCACTACAAACTGGAATATCTATTAGATACGTAACATCATTTATTCCACCATATCAATAAAGGTAATAACAAATTACCGAACTTGGAGAATCAATCTCAAATGTCCATATAAAGACAAAACAAGGAAGACATACCGGAAAAATTGAAGATCGCAATGGTCCTGACTTGGTACAGGCATTTCAAAAGAAATAATGGGTTAAACCAGGTTTTAAGGCACGAATGTAATTTTCATTATTAAGTCACTATTCATTTACAGCACTTATATACCAAAGAAATGCATAAAAGGGTAACCGAATCTCAAGCTATAGCTGCTAATAAAGAGAACCATATCAACAAATCGTCTCGAAAAATAATATGATGCTTCCTTAGAACAGTGATCTTTGCATGCATGGTATTCTAAGTTATAGAATTTAAAGCTATAGAGTGTAACCAGTATTGTCCATTGCAATACTTCATGTGTTTTTAAAGGTGGTAGGTAAAATACTTTTTTTATTAAAACGTCAAAAAAATGGGCGGGACGAATTCATCCTTATCACCCATCACAGTATTCACTTCCTTAAATTCTTCTTCAACGATCAATAATTTTCGAGAGAAAAGTATTCTTTCATAACAAAACCACTACTTAAATAAAACATTATAAAATAAATCTCCTATTTACCACGATATAAAAGCTGCACTGAGTTCCCCGTAGTGTTATACATGCTCTGATAGAACGTGAACTTTACGAGTTATAGAGATATAGAGATATATAGAGAGAAAAACAGCTCATGTTTTCAATAAATGACGACGTCGCATTTTTTAGGTTCGCCATATAGGTAGTAGGTAAAATAAGAAATGAAAATGCCTTAAAAAAATTCTGTGAATTTTTATGTCGCATTTGAAAAAAGCCTTTGAACCTATCAATTCTGACTTACTGAGATTACATGTACTTCTCATGTGTACACTTTGTTTATTACCATTATCTAAATTTATGTAAATTCTAAAACATAAGGTTTGACTCCCTCCATCGTAGTTTTGCTTTTAGGTATATTTATTTGGATTTCGTTTGGTTTTATGCATTTTAAACATATTTTGAAATGATGGAGCATAATTTCCTTATAACATATGACGCAAAACAAAAACAAAACATAGGCTAACCAACAAAAACAACTGAGGTTTGAATTGATTTGTTGTTACGATATATTTTACATGATGCATCATTGAAAACCAGAAAAAATGTAATGTTTCTTCCTTATGTTTCTACATCTCGCACTTATGTTTTTACATATCAATTTTTTATCATTAGTTTGCACGGTAAAACAGTTTTCACTACAGGTGTTATAGATATAAAACTTGTATATACTTTCTTGAAAGAAAAAGTGAATAGATACGTAACAAGCATTAACATACAGATTTTATCTTTATGTGTTTAAGACTTGTGTGTTCCTTTATTTTTGTTTTGTTTTGGACTTTGAACTATCATGTTATCTTTTGGTAATAAAGAAATGCTTCAAATAGGTTGTTTATTTTCGTGAATTTGCATCACAGCAGCATATTTCAATTAAAACTATAGACAATCAAATTTTGACTCTACTAGATGTTTTAATTCATATACTCTTAACTCTGAATTGAAGAGTGAATAATCATCAAAAGGTCTCTGTTTATATAAGACTAAGGTGTTTTTTTCATTTTATGAATAAGAATGGATTAATAAAATTTTATTTGTAACCAAATATTGTTATTTACATTTCAACAGGCACTTACAAGTTCAGAAAAAAACATTATTAGCACTGAAAATAAATTGATTTTAGGGTTCAAATACACGAACTTGTTCATGTTACTAATAAGCTTGCTGGCATAAGTTAATTGTATCAAGCGAGAAAAACTTGATACTGTTGATGCATATAACAAAATGCTAACCATAAGGGGTTATATGAACAGCTGTGATATTTCAAATTGAATTGTCGCAGTAAAGAAAGAGGGATAATATCATCATGGGGTCATTAGGTCACTCAGGTGGTCGTACGATATTTGCACTTCAAATATGCAGCTTGTTTTGCTTGCAACATTGTTTTTGTTACACTGTATTGAATGGAATATGAACCAAGAAGTTTTGGGTTAGCGAAAAACTCGAAAACATTGGTTTTAAATGAGAATGGTGTATAAAACAATTGTGTTGCTCCTTATTATAAACATAGATGCAACTTAATTTTGTGCTTGAGATTCTGCCATATGTAATGACTGAATGACAACAAAACATAATAAGAGAGATATAAATCTAAACTTATTTTAAAAACATAAAGAGAGAAAGATATCTAAACTTATTTAAAAAAACTAAAGAGAGAAAGATATCTAAACTTATTTAAAAGAACATAAAGAGAGAAAGAAATCTAAACTTATTTTAAAAAAACATAAAGAGAGAAAGAAATCTAAACTTATTTTAAAAAAACATAAAGAGAGAAAGAAATCTAAACTTATATTAAAAACATAATTGATATTTAAGGCGTTACTCTTGAAGTTTCTTTTTGATATTTTTGCGCTAAAATACGTTTTTGTCGATCGATTTTAATAAATAAGAAAAAAACAACTAATTTGTGTAATAATTTTCCTTATTTCCAAATTTCCATATCAAAATTATCTACTAACAAAACAAATGTTTTACATGTTGTATAATACAGATACATGAAGAAAAAAACTGAAGACAATTCTGGAATGTATCTAAGGGTTGAGTAACTATGAAAGATGTTATACTGGACTTATATCACGATGCCATATCGTTACTTTTTTTATAAACTTATATTTAAATGATAAAAAACAGTGGTCTGTAATTAAGTAATGCCTAAAGATGAGAAAGTATTGATCAATATTTTGATTAAATTTAAGCGCACATATGAACACTCTATTAAGGCGTACTGGATTTGTTTCTTGGCACAACTTTAGGGACCGACCATTAAACTTGAAGGAAGGAGGGCCTATTTTTTGTGTGGTCAAAAATGATATTTATTTTTTAAAGGCACTATCACATTTTTTTTATTAGAAATCCTTCTTCAGATTTTTTTTTAACTTCTGGTGCCAGATTAATTTTTTCTTCACAAAACATATTCAGAATATTTCTTATGAAAAAAACCAAGCCTTCAACTTCATGAAAGAAAATTAATAAAGCCTGATACAATCTGCTTTGCAGTGAGGACACTGTGAGCAGCGTGCAACGCTTTTCAGAGGAGGTAGATAAATAAACAAGGACAGAACAAAAATGAACAGATAAAAAACAGACGCCGAGAAGGAGCGACGAATGCAGATACAAAAGTCAAATGTTGTTACATCTACAGATACACAAAACTCATAAACATCTAAGGATAATTCAGAAACCAGAATGGTAGAAGGATCAGAAATGGCAAACGAAAGAGGAGTGAAAGATACAAAAACAAAAAAAGAGTGACGACTTGTCTGAAGACGAAGAAACTTATGCCTTATTTAGAAATTAAACGTGTGGTTTATTCTACACATAGACTGTAAACACGAACCTTAACCAAAGGTAAGAAATGTCCATTGTTTAATAATTGTAGCCCTTCTTAAAGCTTTCTGAGGGTAAAAATATGTTATTTGGTATCATCTGCCAATTATACATGGTAATACAAACCCAGCCTCGACGAAACATTAAACGAAACAAGTTTATTGAAATCATAAGTAAAGATGAGGTTTTAGTTCGTTTGATTTTCAAATTAATATACCAAGCCTCTTATATGAATCACTTGGTAATTTTGTTCTACTTTAACCACGTCAATAACCGCAGTAAAACACCAAACAACAGAAGACAAACGATGCTACTAATTTGAAGGTTTTTGAAGCTACAGTAAAGCAGACAATGAGAAGTTTGATATTTGACATCAATCTTGACAAACTAAAAGCCGCCTGTCATGGCAGGATGTTTTATGGGAGTTTAAAGACGGTTGGGTGTTACATGAAAAGCCGTAATATCGTTGTTGCAGTATAATGGTTTTATATTTGACAGCTGTGTGATCAAATCATTTCGTCAAATTAAGTGCAAAATTAAAGTGGTTCCGCTTACGCGAGTCTTAATTGTAAATAAGACTTAAAAAGAACTGATAAAGAATTGTGCGTCCCTATCCCTTCTACTTTTTCATTATCTTATTTTGTCATATGTTCTCACACCCTTTCTTAGAAAATAATAATTTAGTTCAAGATAAGGCTTGTTTTAGGTGCTTTTTGTAAACATTTGAAGTCTAATAGTTTTAACAACAGATTAAATATTAAAACTTCAAAATGCTTCATAGCTAATGTGACAAAGGATAACCATTTCAGATTGGCAAACAATAATAAAATGAAAATTTGATTTGATATACCTAGTATTCAGTATTTCAAGAGAAAAAAATAGAATAGAAAGACATTTCAGTACTCCAATTTTTGTTAAATATTCTTTCGTCTTTGATGAATTTTATTGAGGATGCTTCTTTTAGATTCCTGAAATGGCTTGAAATGCATACTCTATTGATTTTCATACGAAAGTAAATGTTAAAAGTTTAAAATGGTCTTGCTTTATTACTTGATCTTGATTGAATATGACGAATAATATCTTCTCAGATTTCAAAGCGGAGTTAAATCAAATTGAAATTCATTTGAACTTGATAATCATCATTTAGTAGATTAATTATTTCTTTAATCAAGATACAGGGAACTTTAATTGAACACTGGTCGTGTATTACTCAAGAACAAACACCCTAAGTACCCCCCTCCCCCCAATAAAAAGTAAGCCATCATCCATAATTTTTTGTCAGATGTTTTCACTTCCTTGTTGCATGTCTTTGGAATAGTATGTTTTGCTGAAATTGCATTATTGCTTTTCCGGAGCTTTCGTTTAAATACTGAAATACCTCTGTCCATTTATTATTTGATTAAAAAGGTTTCATTTATTTTTATTTCTTACTTGTTGTTGTGTAAACGTTTCAAGCAAAAGATAAAAAAATGTAGGCCCAAGAAAATTAAATTGACCGAACATTTCCTTTTACGATGGTCGCTGTAAAAAACTGAAACTCCAATCGATTTTAATACGCACTACTCAGTAATTTTAGAACCAACTTCATTAAAATCGAGGGAAAACATTTTAAGATCTGTATGAACTATTACAAAGTTGACAAGAAAATGATAATTTTCCTTGGTTGTTGGGGCATTTATCATAAAATACTGACAGCTTCTTTATGGTATTGTAGCACGACCAAGGTTTATTTCTTTATATTATTTTTACACGAATCTAAATTACTGATACCTTCTAGTAATGCCAGGGGAAGTTTGAAAAAAAAACTGATGGAAATAAGAAAACACCCATTATGTATTATGAATCCGTTTGAAGTTGTTTACGATAAAAACGGATTTCGCTTATTATTGCCTTTATAATTAAATTTTTAAAACCTTGACTATTTGATGTAAAGTTAATAATATCTCACAGAAAAAAATTAACATTTTATTACTTTCATGCTTCCATAAAAGTCTATTATATAGTTGATCTAGATTTTGAGTTATAGAGAAAAATCCCAAGGCAATCTATTTACGAAAATAATTATCATCATGATTTGCATTTAAACTTGAAAATTATAAAAATCCTCCAAGCCAATTTACTCATTCTTTTATTCATTTTAACCAATATTGTCTCATAAAAAGAAATGTTACCAGCTACAACAATAAAGAATATTATTGCCTATTAACAGTGAAATTACTTTTTCTTTTCCAGCAAGTACTTGCAAGCTTAAATTAAGTGTTGGTATTGTCTAAAATTGCAATTCTTAATCAAAACTATATTGCCAATAAAGGTTACAACAAAACTACCGAACTGGGATGATCAGTCTTATATATCCAAGAATAAAAGATAGAACAAGGCAAATACATATCAGAAAAAATTGAAGATCGCAATGATCCTGACTTGTTGCAGGCACTTCTAAAGAAATGTTGGGTCGAATCAGGTTTTATGGCACCTCCCTCTTCCATTGCGATCCTATGGTCCTGTGACACAAAGCACAACACGGTTGTGAGGCATAACAGGGATAAAGAGGGGATCATCTCAGTACAACAATATTTATGATTTGATTTTGCATGAAATTCCTGTTAATCATACTCTCAAACGATTCGTCATAACCGCCCTTCGATATATGTCTTTTAAATGTTAAGACTAGAACTGAAAGCGGAAAAGTAAAACTTATACAACAATGTCAAAAGTATGGAGTCAATTTTAAAAACGCTTACCTCATAAAAACAATGACCCCCAACTTAGCAAGGTCATCTTTAATCAGATCCCATGTGTCCTGAATGAGTTGAATCTGTTGTAGTGAGAGGTGGGTACTCAACTGCCCCCCTCCTCCACCACTACCCCCTCCATTAGTCACCGAGGGACAATTCAAGTTATTACCCATCGTTATAAACACTTCAAACCATCCTTAAATTTATTTGATTTTAATCCACTTTAAAAAGAAATGATATTAATTAATTAGCATCATTGTTCCTCGCGTACAGTAGCTAATCCCACGTAATCATAGTGAACCATACCAAGTTTTTATTTATTAATCTGTCAGAGAAAGACATCCAATTCTAATACTGTATTTATATAATGTGAATAGCTTTTCAAACAACCAATAGAAAGATTGCTTATAATAAGTTTGTATAGCTTTCTAACACGACAAATAAATAGAGCTGAAGCTTAGACACTGATTCCTTAATTAACTTGATATATCAATGAACGTTCAGTATCAGATATTGCTGCTGTTACAGACAAGTACATCTTAAAGTTCCCATGATTTTATACCTCGGGTAATACTACAAAATCAAAACGAATACATTTAATTGTAATGTCTGTCTCATACGATGATTGTTCTTATTTCAGATCAAGTTTTCCATTTTTAGGATATTACGGGATCAAGAATCTTTACCCAACCAGGATACATAATGGCAACGGTGCGATTTTTACATTCATACTAAAAAAACTACAGGTTGAATAATTTTTCGCATTCTTGCAATATAGATAGTTGAAAATATGTTACGACAAAAGTCAAGACGTATGGTAAAAACATATTCCGATCAATATTTCAACAAAGTTCCAAATTGGTTTCTTTCCTTGTACTGCACATGGTCGATATTCTTGGTGCTGGATTTGGCTTCCCTGTTCGAACCTTTTGGTTTTGAGTACTTTTCATTCAATACTTTTGGTTTTTGACTTTCCAATTCAAGTTTACGTATCTCAATTGGTTCGTGACTCTAGAGCGTGCGGGACTTGCATCGATTTCCTTAGCAGAGAGTTACGTCTGACGCAAAAAATGCTCACATAGGGTTATGTTGCTCCTCGGTTGCTGTCTTCACTCAAGAAATTTTACGGAAGACATCATGCACGTATAGACAAATATGGGATTTCGATCTCTCAGATGAGTGCAGATGTTGGTTTGTCATAGAGTTTTGTTTTGTCTTCCTTTACCGGATTTGACACGCTGAATCGACTGTTGGCAACGCGACGGGTGTGCAATGGCAAGCAGGAACTGCTTACTCTTCTGGAGCACCTGAGTTCGCTCTTGTTTCTACTGGAGTTCGAGTTGTTGATTAATATTCAGTTATTTTGTGTTTCCATGTTTTGCATATTGTCTGTTTTTGTCCCGTTCTTGTTGGTGTTTACTGGTTTTGTGTCTGCCCATTCGGACTTTTGACATTCGGATACCCCATTGGTATCTCTGCTTCTTTTTAATTCAAATGCTGCTGATGAGAAATTACTCATTGAAATAAACCAAATTAACCGGTTTTTATACCCGTTTTGGTATTGTATTTTGTCATAGGGTTTTGTTTTTTCTTCCTTTATCGGACTTGACACGCTAAATAGGAAATTGGCAGCACGACGGATTGATATTGCAGACAGGAAACGGTTACTCTTCCAGAGTATCTGAGTTCATCGCTCTCATTACGACTTGAGTTCGCGATGTTAATTGATATTCAGTGTTTGTTTCCGTGTATTATATTATGTAAATTTTAAATTAAGATTCATTATTCTTTCAAAATAATTTCTCCATTGAAACAAATATCGGTTGACATTTTCCATTGAAACAAATATCGACTGACATTCTCGATTGAAGCGCAAATCGACTGACATTCTCGGTTGAAGCAAATATCGACTGAAATTCTCCATTGAAGCAAATTTCGACTGACATTCTGCATTGAAGCAAATATCGACTGACATTCTTCATTAAAACAATTCTACTTCATGATGTAGGCAAACGTCAAAGATGAATCCCGTTCAAGAAATTTTAACCAACATTCATTATCTAAGCAATAATAACGTACATTTATGATTTAAGTAATAATAACGAACATTTGTGATTTAAGCAATATTAACCAACGTTCATCATTAAAGCAACATTAACCAACATTCATTATTTAATTAATAATAGCCAATATTCATCATTTAAGCACCTGGATTCACTCCTGTTGCTTTTTCGCGTTGTTGATTTCTGTTCGGTTTATTTTGTGTTTTGTGTTTCATCGTGCTGTTTTTGTTCATGTTTGCCGGTTAAGTCGTTGCCCTTTCGGTTTTTTTGACACTCGAAAGCCCCATTGGTGCCTTTTTGCTTCTTTTAAGCTATATTCATTCGAAATATCGGCCAAAATTCATCTTTTAGGCATACATGTAAATAGAGCATTATTCACCATTAAAAACTTGTCATTCAAGCAATTACTGGCTTTGAAACAACAAACATTTAAAATTTACCAAATTCACCATATTCAACTTAGAAATTCATTTATCAAAAGGTTTTGTCAAATGTTAAACGTTAAAATACACAATATTCATCAATAAATGCCTAAAGTGGTACGAAAAATAACAGTTAAAAGATTTTACCCGATCAATGAAATAAATTAAGCTCATATCATTAAGTCAGTTGTTTTCCAAGTGAACTTGATGTGGATGTGGTTAAAAATCCTTTTAGATCATACTAGTAATTGACTAAAATGTTCATACCAAGAAAACGATGTAGTTGCATAGTTACACATTGTCAATCATTCAAATTGGATATAGTGACAATTATGTGTAGGTTAACAGTCATGATCTACAGACAAACAGGATATGATATCTAAAAGTAAATACTACGGACAACAAGTAGAGTTTTTGAAGTTAACACGCAAAGGCAAAATGTAATACCCAGCAAAATCTGAAATAACACTACAGAAAATATGTCATCTAATTTGAAATTGTTTTAAAGGAAGACATCATGCGCTCATAGACAAAAATGTGATTTCTATCTCCCAGATGAGTGCAGATGTTGGTTTGTCATGGGATAAGGAGCGCAATTGGTGTTCTATAGCAAGCAGGAACTGCTTACTCTTCCGGAGCACCTGAATTCACTCTCGTCATGACTTGAGTTCACGTTGTTGATTTCTGTTTGATTGATTTTGTGTTTTTTATGTTTTGAGTTTCTTCCGAGATGTTCTCGTTCGTGTTTACTAGTTTTATCGTAATCTGAAGGTACAAACAAAACAAATGGCCAATTGTCATTAACACACAAACCATGCGAAATTGGAAATTATTTTACTTCAGCATATTTTTAATAATATTTTTAATAATTTTTACTATTTCATGGTATGGTGAAATGGCGATTTCCAAGGAAATAGTAAAATGAAATAGCATTGATGATGTTTAATGAAATATTTGTCCTCTTGTGTTTTGGAAAATGTGTTTCCTCTTGCTAGCTACTATTACCATAGGTGCTCCGTGCCTCAACAAATAGCAAGTACTTCGGAAACAAATATCCTATGTTCCTCTTCCAAGTACACTACTGTATGATATATAGAAAGAGTATTTACTGGCGATAAAAGTAAGATTTTCTTTACCTTAAATTGATAAAAAAAATGAATTTACCTTCAAATTGATTTATTGAATTAGATTTGTACAAGTGTTATTGTGAGTATAACAGGTTCATTTTAAAGATTAATAAGTAGTAACTGAGTAACTTCCACCTCTTGTAGCTTGTAGCACTTTTAAGAATTCTAACCATATTTAGTAAACTAATGATAGAATAGTGTCAATCCAAAAAAAAAGTACCTAAGCCGGTATGATTAAAAGTAGAGTAACATTATACTGCTTATATATAAAAATAACAATCTTTTTATTTTAAGACTTTATATTTACAATTCACACAAAATAGCTAGTATTTAGCCTATTTTTTTTCAGACTCTTCACAGCTAAAACTACACAAAGATAAACGGCATTGTAGCGTCTAGATATAAAATTTGCCAATCTTTTGATTTTTTACTTGATGTCTTTGTTATTTGCTCTTTTTTATTTTATTTTCGTTCATGTTTTCCTTAAATAAAGCATGAGCTAACTCGAAATAACCTTCCACATTAACGTTTGTAAGTGGATTCAATAACAACGATAAGCAAACCGCCTTGAACGTAGACGCCAAATGGTAGTATACAGTCAAGATAAGTCTATATTAGGTGATTAAAACAAATAAAGAAACGGAAAGTAAATGCCTCGGCAAAAGTGGTCAAAGTGTACACGTTAAAAATACATAGGGTTTATGTAAAAATAGTTTCTTTAGACGTTGCTATCCGTTATTAAGCATTAAGTATATGTATATGTAATTTAAGCTGTGCATAGCTACAAAAAGAGGTAAATTATCATCAATTTTATTCAAGTTGTATACAAAGCTGATATAATAAAAAAGGGAAACATTACCTTTTCTGAGCATTTCTCAATCATATTTTACATATTTAATTGGTTAGTTGCGCAACACAATTTACAACGCGTTCAATGATTTAATGACAAGCCTAATACACGGGGTAGAATGTCTACGACTAAATCGGCACGGTACGAAGGGGACAAGAAAATTTGGGGTGGTTTTTAGTAAAAACTCATGTAAACATCCGCTTCAGAATGAGGAAGGTAAGATAAAATTATAAATTTCTATAACTCCTGGTAGCTTTTCTTAACTGAAAGTATGCGCAAGCTGTACCTATTGTTGTCTAGTTTTAAGGATTGAAAGAGCTTTTTGTTTATGTTTAATAAATTTGGTGTGAAACTGGTTCAATCACATGCAACACGAGCATTTTTGTGTCAATTCAATCTATAAAAGACTCAAAAACAGGTTAAAAGATATCCTAGATGTATTTTACGAATTGTACATGCATTGGCAATGCATATAGTGTCTTAAAAAGCAGCCAAACAACAAAATAATAGACCCCTTGATTAAATATTTACAGTACAAGCAAATCCTTGCATGGTAAAAACAGGAACAAGAACATTTGAAATGGCAGAAAGTAACAATACATGCAGTGTATTCAGTTTAATTTATTGTACATGTATATGCCTAAAGATACTTTATTCAACAGTTTCAAAATGAGAAACAATCCATTTTTAATTCTGGGTTTAATTTATGATACAAAATCGAAAGATGAGAAAGCTAAGTAATTATTTGTGAATCCAACAGCATATCAGGTTATGTTATATGAACGCCTTCACACATATACTTGAAAAAGTTAAAAAATGTTGATGTTGAATGAGAAGTGGGATACGTTTACCAGACTCAGCTCACATAACAAGCGGTAATTTAGAAAAAAATAAATGAAAAAAATGCCAGCAGTAACATTGTACATTTTTTTTTATTTATGGATTTTATGCCCCATACCCTCACGGCGTCTTGTCAGAGGAAATTTAATTAGATTTTTCTTCTGTTTGTCCGTACTTGCGAAAGTGGTTAAGCATAGCAATTCTTATGACCCGACCACGTATATGAATCGGATATATTGTTTTCCTTTTTTCAGTCCATGGATACTTTCGTAACACTTCTGTAAAGTTCTTGGTTAAGTAACATAACTCAAATTCTAAATATTTGGGGTCAATGAAATGTCAATTTCACAGCTATACTTATATGTCTTAGGTAGCACTACACCAACCGCTAGAAATTAGTTTGCTGTGACATTTATTTTAAGTATGAATGAATTTGGTTAAGTTCTTGGTTAAGGTTCGTATCTCATACACTATACAAGTTAGGGTCAATAATATTCTACAAAAATGTTGCTCTGGTAGCGCTACCTCACCTCTTAGAAATTAGGTCACTGTGACTTATATTTTAAGCATGAGAACTTTTGAATGGGCTTTTGTTTAGCTCTAGATTATTATGATAACGTTATTCCGGATACTACATGTTGGGGTGGGGGACAATGAAATTTCTCCACTAGATAACCTTGCCCGTCTGTATGTCTGTAACACTTTTTGTTAAGGTCAATATCTCAAATACTAAATGCTTGTGGTTAATGATATTTCACCATTAGATATTTCCTAGCGTTTTCTTGCTTGATGTGATTGATATTGATATGCTATAACCATTGTATCATTTGTAAAATAAAATATTTATTTAAGTATTGCATATTTGTTACTATTAAGTGAATTTTCTGTAAAATAAAGGCATTGGTTTGTACATTCGACTTTGAATGTGTGGGTTTGTTTTAAGTTAAAAGGAAATATTAAGGTATGCTTTCCGTGTTTTGTCTTTTCTCATAGACACTCCAAATTTGGTTATTTTATTATTGCCTTTATTTACATTAATTAAAACTTGATTCGGAGTTTCAAATAAATTCAGAAGGTACCGTAATATGTATTAGCCATGCATAATTATCTTAGCAATGTTTGTGCCGTTCCAAATCTTCTTAACTTGTATTTTCTATATAAAGCCTTTATTCTTGCGCCAAAAGAAACTATGCAGATAAACATTTGAATGAATAAAACATGTTACAGGTACAACATAACATAAAAATGCCCAGCTTTTGAAGATATTGTCCAAATATGTCTCGATATGCATCAATTTTTGACGCATGGACGGCTTTTGAATCAGCTTCACACTTAAACCATTAATAGAATTTAAAAACGGTTTGGCCTTATATCAATAACAAACCACTACGTTGAGCATGGGCATTTTGATTTTGATATATTATTTGAAATATACGCAGAATCTTTTGAAAACTTTGATAAAAATATTTTCTGCCATTCATTTCGTTCTTACACTGCCGTGCCGGAACATTTTTTGCCGTAGACATTCTACCCCGTGTAATAAGGTGAGTTCATGTAGTCAAGCAAATAACAATTTCATCAAAGTTCTAGAAAATCAATATAGCTAAGCCTTACGCGTGTTTCGTCCATTCAAGACTCATCATTTGCGCTCTATCCAAACATTAAAAATATCAAACAATATATGAATATGATGAGCTCTAAACAAGAAACCAAAAATGTAGATAAAGAAACCATATTATGACAAAGATCAACCTGGGGTAAAATCTATAATATGACTCACATTCTCCACTTCAGCAAACATTGACCCCCATTCTCCATGTGACCAAACATTGACTCCCATTCTCCATGTGACCAAACATTGACTCCCATTCTCCACTGAAGCAAACATTGACTCCCATTCTCCACTGAAGCAAACATTGACTCCCATTCTCCACTGAAGCAAACATTGACTCCCATTCTCCACTGAAGCAAACATTGACTCTCATTCTCTATGTGACCAAACATTGACTCCCATTCTCCATGTGACCAAACATTGACTCCCATTCTCCATGTAACCAAACATTGTCTCCCATTCTCCACTGAAGCAAACATTGACTCCCATTCTCCATGTGACCAAACATTGACTCCCATTCTCCATGTGACCAAACATTGACTCCCATTCTCCACTGAAGCAAACATTGACTCCCATTCTCCATGTGACCAAACATTGACTCCCATTCTCCACTAAAGCCAACATTGACTCCCATTATCATTGTGAGCAAACATAGGCTCCCATTCTCCATGTAACCAAACATCGACTCCCATTCTTCACTCCACTTTTTACACTTCTATTCTGCATGAACAACTCAAATCACGATTGGCACAACTACTTAACACAGCTTTTTAAAAAAGAATGGAAAACCCAGGTAAAATATCTGGTAGTCGATTACACTAAGACTTACTTTGTCATCAATGAGTCTAAGAAAAGAAATAAATATACAGAAGACTAAATAGTCGACATTCTAAATTTTCTTATCGACAACATATATGTTCATTTTAAATCTAAATCATTTTCTGAGGTTCACTCTTTGAAAATGTTCGATTTTTCAACTTTATACACTACCTTGCCACACGAAAAACTAAAATGTCGCCTGAAAAAACTTCTCAAAAAAGCCTTTTCAAATTCTAGGAATTTTGTTGTTTTGGGATATAACTCTACATTCTTTTCAAAAACATCTTTCGAAGATAAAATTTGTTACACACTGGAACAAGTTTGCAGTATGCTTGATTTTCTCATTGACAACATATTTGTCACCTTCAGAGGAGATATTTTTCAACAACAAATCAGAATTCCAATGGGCACAAACTGTGCTCCTCTCCTCGTCGATTGTTTTTATACTCTTACGAGACTTAATTTCTTCAAGGACTCGTAGAGAACAAGAAGATGAAAGAGGCAAGGTTATTTAATCTTACATTCAGATATATTGATGATGTCCTTTCTGTCAATAACACTTCATTTTGGTGGATGGATTCCTTCAATATATCCTCGAAAATTGGAGATTAAAGGGACAACCGAATCAAATTGCGTCCCGTCTTTCTTGGATTTGCACATTGAATTTGACCCAGGTGGTCATGTCAGTACAAAAATTTACGATAAAAGAGACGATTTTGATTTTCAAATTATTAATTTTCCTAATCTACAGAGCAATATACCTACTTCCCCTGCATACAGTGTCTATATTTCACATCTTAATTGATATGCCAGAGCTTGCACACATTTCACAGATTTTTGATTAGACACCGATTTCTTCGCGACCGACTTTTGGAGCAGGGCTGTAAGAGAATACGTCTTATACGATCCCTAAAAAATCTTTCTTCGTTATCAGCCACTAGTAGAAAAGTTCAAAATTGAGTTAAAAGATATGGTGATTTATTGTTTTAATTAGTGTTTGACTGGTCTGCTGTACTGGGATAATCACCTAAATATCCCTATTGTGTCTCACAACTATGTTGTGTTCTATGGTCCTTACCGGATCCTAAGATCGCAATGGAAAAGAGAAGTTTGGCGCCATAAAACCTGGTTTAACCCACCATTTCGTTTAAAATGCCTGTTCCAAGTCAGGACCATTGCGATCCACAAATTCTCCGGTATGACTGATTCGTTTTTGTCATTTTCTCTGGACTATGAGATTTATCATTCAAGTTCGGTAGTTTTGTTATTACCTTTATTTCTTCATCCTCTCAAGTCAGGTTTTTGAGTTCCTTGGAAGTGTTTTTCAGCAAACAATAGGGATTCCAATGGGCACTAATTGTGCACCTTTGCTTTCTTCATTCCTTTGCCGGATTTGACACACTGAAGTGAAAATTAGCAACACGACGGGTGTCCATAGCAGGCAGGAACTGCTTACTCTTCCGGGGCACCTGAGTTCTCTCTTGTTAATACTTGAGTTTGCGTTGTCGATTTCCGTTCGGTTGGTTTTGTGTTTTGTGTTTTGTTTTTCTTTTTTCTTCGTGCTGTTCTTCTTCGTGTTTTATACCAGTTTTGTCGTTGCCCTTTCGGACTTTTGACACTCGGATGCCCCATTGATTTCCTTTGACTCCTTCATTGAATCAAACATCAAACACCATTCAATATGTTAGCACAATCGACTCCTATTCTCCATTGAAGCAAACATCGACTTCTCATTCTCCATGTAAGCAAACATCGACTCCCATTCTCCATGTTACCGAACATTAGCCCCCATTCTTCAATGAATCAAACATCGACTCCCATTCTCCATGTCACCGAACATCGACCCCCATTCTTCAATGAATTAACCATCGACTCCCTTTCTCTATGTAACCAAACATCGACCCCCCCATTCTTCAATGAATTAACCATCGACTCCCTTTCTCTATGTAACCAAACATCGACCCCCATTCTTCAATGAATTAACCATCGACTCCCTTTCTCTATGTAACCAAACATCGACCCCCATTCTTCAATGAATTAACCATCGACTCCCATTCTCCATGTAACCAAACATCGACCCCCCCCCATTCTTCATTGAATTAACCATCGACTCCCATTCTCTATGTAACCAAACATCGACCCCCATTCTTCAATGAATTAACCATCGACTCCCATTCTCCATGTAACCAAACATCGCCCCCCCCCCCCATTCTTCAATGAATTAACCATCGACTCCCATTCTCCATGTAACCAAACATCGACCCCCCATTCTTCAATGAATTAACCATCGACTCCCATTCTCCATGTAACCAAACATCGCCCCCCCCATTCTTCAATGAATTAACCATCGACTCCCATTCTCCATGTAACCAAACATCGACCCCCCATTCTTCATTGAATCAAACATCGATTTCCATTCTCCATGTAACCAAACATCGACCCCCATTCTTCATTGAATCAAACATCGATTTCCATTCTCCATGTTAGCAAAATCAACTCACATTCTACCTTGAAGCAAACAGTAGCTCACATTCTTCGTTGGAGGAAACATTGACTCATAATCACTGTGCAACATAGTTTTTGAAAGAGCTAGCATTTACCATTTGACCAAATCTCAGCATATAATTTTATTCAACACTCCGTATTCATCTAACAAATCCATTGACCAACAGAGTTATTTGAAATTTGAAATAAGTATTTATCATCCTTAAAAAAACTAGCCCTACGAAAAAAACCAAAAAAAAACAACAGCAATTCAAAGATTTCCATGATCAATGAAATCAATTAACCTCATATAATTTAGTTCGTTGTTTTCAGCGTGACCTTGATGGGGATGTTGTTTATAATCCTTGTAGATCATATGAATAATTGGCTAAGAAGTTCACATCAAGGAAACGATAACGTCGCATCGTAACACATTGTCAATCATTTAAATTGGACACACGGGCAATTATATATGGGTTAACATTCGCAATCCACAGACAAATAGGATATTATATCTGAAAGTAAATACTTTCACTAGAAATAGAACTTTTGTCGCTAACACGCGAAAGTAAAGCGTAGTACCATGCAAAATCTGAAGTTACGAAATACCAAAGATATATGAAATGTCACTGAAGTATTCAAGTCGACGTTACAGTACTCTAGTAAACTGGAAAGACTCGAGTTACAAATGAACGACAAAATTTCATACTCAAGACGACATCAATGACCTTTATTCTCTTCCCGACTTTAATTCTTCTCCAGGACAGGGTTGGTAGAGTACATGACATCATTAGTAGGATTTACAAGGCGATTTAAAAAACAAAACTTGCCATGTGTCTTATATATTTGTAGGTACCTTAAGTTATTGCATTATTATAAAATATCGAAAGTCTTGAAGCTTTGCTGTTATGGTTTACTCTATACAAGAGTACCTTGTTTTGTTGGCAAAACCTACAATAGTGAATTCAATAGAAGAGTAACTTTTTTTGACAAATCTAGTGCACATGACCTCAACTATCTATGTTTAGAAATGCATCCTTCAAGGGTGTACTCAAGCCGGTGAACTGAAAACAGTCAGATGGAACAATAAGCAGGTTAGGTTATCGTTCAGGATTCACTAATAATTGTACACTTGTTCTTATCACACAAGGACAAAATAAACTACCATATAACCTTAAAAAATAGAAAGCGGGTTCGATTGATAGAATAATTATTGGTAAAGAAAATTCATCGGTAAAATTTGTTTGATGTAAGTACAAATGAAACTTTCTTGGCAATAAGTATTGTTTGTCTGTGACAATCTTTAAAATACGATGATGGCTTTGGTTTATGTGAGTAGTTTTGTAATAAATTAAACAACATTAATAAGTAGTTAGTGATAAACCTCTACTTGTAGCATTGAACACCTTTCTGAGGTCATGACTAAAATAGTAACAAAATTTCGACCTAACCAGTACAGAATGCAGTGTCGAAGCGGTTATTTTTTCAAACATATTTTCGTGTGCTATATATATGTTGTTTTGACCTTTCTTGGAATTCTTATTTCTTACATAAGTGATTTTAAGCGCTGCTGTGAATTTTTTGTTAACCTGGGTTATCCCGCTCTGGTATCAACACTTCTGTGTTGAAGAACACGTCAAAGGAAATATTTTTGTCCTCGAAAGTCTCAAAACTACAAAAATCTAACCTGCCTCTTTCCCAATCCAAATGACAACAAAGTTCCAGACATTAAATTTTGCTACGCCTGAGGTGCGTTTCGTCTATGGGTTGCTCATATTCAAAAATTGGGTTCAAATTCGCGTATGATGTTTTTATAGTTATAAATTCTTTATTTCATTTAGGTTTTGGTATTTTCAATCTTTTGGGGAGATCACCTCTGATGATTACTTAAGCAAAACACGCGCGGGAGCTAGCAAAAAATTTATTGCTAAAACTTTGTGTTAAGCTTAATTTCATATACATGTTGCGATTATAAAATAAAAAAAACCATTCCATATGAAGCAAACTATATCTGAAGATGATACTTTTTGTCTTTCTAATAAGATTTTTTCTTAGATTTCTTAAGATCCGTTGGGAAATCACAGATAAGGAAATCAACCAGAAAACTGCCAGTAGTTTTTGAAGAAAAATATTTCAATTTCCATCCATTTACTGACGAGATCCTTAAAACGCTATATAAGCGTTAAAATTCATTGTATCATTCAAATGTAGAAAAGTACAGGAACTAACAAATTATCAGAGGTTTAGAGTAAAGATTTTTTTTCTTATTCTATTCAAAATGAAGCCTTATTAAAAATCATAGAATCATATTTTCCCTTTTGTTCTAAGAAAAGAAAAGAATAAGATTTTCAACAAAGTTCCAACCAAAACATAATGCTACACCTGACAAAAATAGTTTTCAGAATTGGAAATATCTTTTTCAAACAGAAATATTCCTCAATACATTCAGCCAATACGAATCATGTTACCGAATTCTAGAAAAAAAAAACGTTTTAAATTTGTGTCTATTTCCATTATATGAACAGAAATAAATCTTTCCACGATTGAAGTATATTTCAATGACAACAAGCCATCTGTCAGATGTTATACTAACACTGCATGACGGTCACATTAATATATATACTTGGACAAAAGTAAGGGACCACCTAAAATCAACAATTTTTTTTCAAAGTCATAAATTTATATCCTAAACATATGAAATACAATTAACCAAGGGCTTAATTAAATTGTTATCAATCCAACTTCAGATTTGATCAAGACAAACAGCAATAATTCTAACAAAAGGATTGTGATTGGAAGACTTGTTTTAATTCTTTAAAAAACTTGCTAAATGCAAGTTCTTACAAAACTGTTAAGCATAAAGAATAGCCAACATATCAGAGATCAGAAACTACTGAATTTACTAATTAAGCTTTTATTTTAAGTCAATTGTTTTAGCATGACTATGCGGAATATATCTATTGAAATCCTTTTAGATCATAAGATAGATGGCTAATGCTGGCGTCACACTGTCCCGATTTTGACATACGATGGACACACGAATGTCAAAATTTCAACTTCGTGCGAAGTTAGGCCCGAACTTGCTAAAAATCAAAATCAAAACCGAAGGGTATGCGATTAGAACCGATGGCTTAGCGAACGGAAAAGTAGCACATACGAATAGCTACGAACCGATTACGAAGTTGTTACGATGTTATCAAGATTAGTCGAGAATTAGATCCGAAGGAGGCACGAATTTATACGACGGCTGTACGGCATCGTGTTTAGCATACGATGGGTCTACGAAGCATCACGATGGGCATACGAAGTATGAAATATTATAACACGATTTGCAATAAGATTATATAATTTAGTCTATATAAATTGTCCTTTGAAGCCTCTAATTAGTATTTACCAAGCAAACCCCTGCTGTCCCTGATGTCGATCAGTAAGAGTAGATTAGACATTTGATCTAAAGCCTGTTAAGATAGAACAAAAAGATGACGCTACTTTATCTTGTTTTGTTTGTGTGATTTGACCGAAGCACACATAATCTGAAAACAAGAAGAATATGTTGTTAACAATTTAAGCTGTTGCGAACGATTCTTGAACAAAGCGTGTCCATCTTATAATACATAACATCGTTACCGGTCCCGTATACCGGAATCATCTAAGTCCAAAGGTCCCGTAAATATTTGCGGACCGAAACGTAATGTAAACTTGATCTCAGTAACCCGTAGTGTGTGGACTGGCATACAGTACATACCAAAAAAGCAGTTTAATAACTAAAATTATGGGTTTAGAAAAAAGTGTGGGAAACTGATATTTCAGTGAAATTCCAAAGTTCAAAAGGTCCTAACTCTGTAAAAAATTGCGGACCGGAACAACGCGTTAACTTGATCTTTAACTCATCATACTAAAAATCAGTTTAAAGTTTAATATCTATATATAAGATTTAAAAAAAGTGCGAAAAAGTTATTGTGACAGCGAGACGGCCGGACCGGACAGACACACAAACGGGCAAACGTAGTGCTAACCTAAAGTCCCCTTCTGCTTTTGTCGGTAGGGGACTGATAAAAACTAAAGTAAAATGTTTAAACCTTTATTTCTGATATTGAAATTTAAGTATTAAAAGGTGCCACAAAAGCCTGGACGAGGACGCGAAAGAGGGAAGCGCCTGGCTGAAAAGAACAGGGCGAAAAGAAAAGCGTCAGAAGATTATCCGATGTTAACAGTTTAAAAAGATGATTTTCATCACTGTTGGCATTACGGAGAGGATTATACATGCCCACTACAGCAGCTATCCAATCCAAATTCAATTATCTATATATTAATTTCAAGCTGCTCAGCAACACTATAATCTCATACCAAGTACTTGTTACTATACCCGTTGCTTCTATACCCCCTTTTACCCACCCACTGTTCATCATGTACTGTGTTACAACCTTAGATTGTCTACGAGGAGACTTAACTGGGCCTCCGAAAGCTAGATTTTTTATCTAGCCTAGGTGGTCCAGTGGTCTAAGGCGCTGGACACAATGCAGGCGGTGTTGCCATAGATGGCAGACAAGTATGGGTTCGAATCCAGTCCAAACCCATCATGGATTATCCGATGTTAACAGTTTAAAAAGATGATTTTCATCACTGTTGGCATTACGGAGAGGATTATACATGCCCACTACAGCAGCTATCCAATCCAAATTCAATTAATGAGGATACCTGTATCATAAGCTGCTGTCTTGTAAGTCTTTCTCCTGCTGCATTTTAATTATGAGTGGGGGGAAACAGAGCTATATACATGTACTAACTTTTCTTTTTCTAAACGATTTATTGTAACACGCCCTAACTGAAATGGATTAATAAATGTCCCTATAAGGCACTTTTGACACGTTTGATATTTTTTCTACTTCAGAAATCGTACTGCTTGACCAGTGCCGTGTTTCCATCTCCATGCCATTACTCTATGCCATTACATTAGTTACGACGGATATACGAATACAAAGCGAGGTCTTTGCGACGCCGTGTTTCCTTCGCACCACCTTCGGAGAGCTTCTTGTTTTATTCGTGCCGCCATCGTAAGATAAATTAAGCCGACGACACTTAGAAGGCAACACGAAATCAGAAGATGCTCTCACCAAGGCATTACGATAGAAAGGATGGATTAACGAACACAACACGAACAAGGACCTTCGCACGAACCTTCGGGAGTTTTTTAACATGTTAAAAAAATAGGAAGGCATTACGAAGTTGCTCCCGAAGTTGGAATATTTCAGCCGATGGTGCTACGATGGTAAAAGATGGCACCACGAATAGCGCGATTTGAATACGATCACTCCCGATTTTGAAAATATCCATAATCGTGTTTCCATCGGGGTCAAAATCGGGATAGTGTGACGCCAGCATAAACAGCTCACGCCAAGGAGAGGTAACACACTGTCAATATTTTGAATTGGATACAGAGGCAATTATATGTGAGTAAGCATTCATGATTCACAGACATAAAAAAGCGATGACATTGAAAGTAAATAGTACGACTTGAAGTAGACAAGCATAGGCAAAGGAAAAACAACAATATGATATTTTAAGGGTAAAATCTAGTGATAAATTTATCAGAGAAGAAACTTGAACTGATGACCTATGATGACTCAATGGTAAAGTAGTTGCAATCGATGGGCAACAAAATGAAAAACACTAGCAATGCAATGTTTTATTTTTTTACAGTATTTTTTATCACCAATAAGTACTGCTTTCTCTAAATAGTAGACAGTTTACTTTTTTTAATCATACATTTAGCTTTGATACATTTAAATTTGTCCGTGTGTGACAGCCGTAAATTTACAAGCCATATTTTAACAATGGCCTTTTTTGCCATATCAAGCCCTCGCGTGCACAAAAGTGTGCAAATATGGCCATATCAAGACCTCGCGTGCACAAAAGTGGGCAAATATGCCATATCAAGGTCTATAGCCTCTGTTTGAAATTTGATATCACAGTTTATTTATATCGTCTGCTATTTATTTTTATTTGTTTGCTGAAAATGTATGATAAAAAGATTATGACACAGGGTTTTCCATATCAGCTACTGCCTCGACCTAATATGGGAGTCTCGGAATGATATGGGACTTGATATGAAAAACCCTGGCGTAATAATCTATATATATATATTGGGCTTCTCTTATATTGGAAGTTGGTATATGTATTTATTTCAATTTTTGATAAAATGCTACTAGTTATTGTAATGTATGTTTAAACGTATTTAAATAGGAATATAAAGAAATGTCCAATTTCTTACTATATATTCTTTTTATATTGCTGTGTGCAAAGAAAGGGAGGTAAAGGGACAAAGCAAAGAAGTGTCAATGGGATTGTCAACTTCCGTAAGTCCGAAACGTTCAGAGCAAAGTCAGTAGACATAAAAGTCAAGACAAATAAAAACCGTAGGCACAGCATACAAAATAAAAACGCAAAAATATCCACTTTTAATGCAAAAGTCGAAAAAAAATTAGTTGACACGAGATAAATGGTAGAACAATTGGAGGATGAAACTTTGTACATGTATTTCGAAATGAATGGCGGGCTATTCATTTTAATATGATTTCTAATTTCTATCATGTATTGCGATCAAAGGGTTTCAATATTTATCGAGGATGCTATTTTCTGTACCGTGAACAGAAAAAAATCTTGTTAATCTGATCGATTGATTGATTGGTGTTTGTTTCGTGTCATGTCTCATAGTATGGCACGCAACAATAACAAAAACCCCATGAACTGAGCTTATCGACCGTTGAACTGTAGTTAGCAGTCGATAAACTGGGTTTATCACTCGCTAACTAGAGTTTTCTGACGCTAATGATAACTTCAGTTATTACTCTCTTACTAAGTTTATCGGCGATAAACTGAGTTTCTCGACTGCAAACTATAGTTACAGTCGATAAGTGTTGTTTTTCGTTGGTAAACTAGTATTACGCTCCGTAAACTATAGTTATCACCGATAAACTGGGTTTCGCGAACGCAAACTATAGTTACCGAACGATAACTACAGTTTACGGTCTATTTAAATAGTTTATAACGTTTAAGTTATTATCGCTTGCCATTCATATATGATATAGCACGCAATAGTAACAATAACAGAAAGTAAGTGAGGCGTTTACACACCAAATGCGTTCCGCTCTTAGACTATTATAATTATTGTCCTTCAAGAATAAGTATTGAGGTAGAGCAATACAGATTACTCGTTTTGACACCAAGATGAAAAATAAAGATATAAATCTTTTGTCTGACCAAAGAACTAGATTGAGCTTAAGTCATCAAATCTTTTGGTGTTAAGTATGCCTTCAAGGGAAAAATAATTGTCAAATCTGTAGGAAAATATATTGAAATACTTATTAGTAAAAAGGTATGAAGTATATTATAAAACAATTGTATTTGTGTTTCTCTAAAGTGATGCACAGTTTTTTTCATTAGTTTAATTAGAAATCCTTTACAAATGTCTAAAGGGGTATCATAATAAGGAATAGTTGTTCATTAGGTTAATAAAGAAAAGAAAAACTTGAAATGGAGTTGCTAAACTGTGTAACTTTTCGTCATTAGTTTTTATCCTATAAAGGTTATCTTAATATATAATTTAATCATAAAATATTTTATTTCTGGTTGTATCAAAACTGTTAAATTAGTTATTTCTGTCTTGCCTGCGAAGCGGAGCGAGACATAGGTGTTACTGTCGGCAACGGTGGTGGTAACCTATCATTTTTGCAATTTTTAAAACATAATGAAATTCACAATATATGAAGAATATAACGTAAAACCTCTGACGAAACCGTTAAATTTTCAATAAACTAACCAGAAAGTATTCTTTTTGAGAAAAAAGACTGTAAACAAATGCAGTGTCAAAAAAGAGGACAAACAAATTATAAAATGTAAACACTGGTACCTGTCGTGATGCTACCTGGATCAGGTATTTTGTATTTGACCTTCTATCAATTAAAGCATACCGGAATATCGCGTTATCGTCGAATTTCTTTCTGTCATAGAATTATATTGATTATTTACATGTAATACAACACTATAAAAATGTTTATTTTCATATTCATGTCTTTGTAATGACATTATAATACTTTTCTACCAAATAAGAAACGTTAATTGAACTGCCAAATTACATAAACTCACCTTACCGTGGGTGTCATCATATCATTTAACGTGTTGACAATTTTGTTGCCGAAGTTGAGTTCGTAGAGCATAACTTTGATGTGTGTAGCAAAGGGCATTTGAATAACGGTTTACCGGAGTTGTTTATTTACAATGGACAACATTTATTCGACGCGAAGAATTAATAACGATTATTTTACATAAAGCTGCAAAAATTTGACTTTTCGTGCCGGTAAAGGTAAGTTTTAGATGGTATATTTTATAAATATGTGTATTTCATACAGTTTGAAATATTGCGAAATTGATATGTCTTTAACAATTGAGTTAAAAGATATGGTGGTTAATTGTTTTAATTAGTGTTTGACTGGTCTGCTGTACTGAGATGATCACCTCAATATCCCTATTGTGTCTCACAACTATGTTGTGTTCTATGGTCATTACCGGATCCTAAGATCGCAATGGAAGAGGGAGGTTTGGCGCCATAAAACCTGGTTTAACCCACCACTTTGTTTGAAATGCCTGTACCAAGTCAGGACCATTGCGATCCACCAATTCTCCGGTATGACTGATTCGTTTTTGTCATTTTCTCTGGACTATGAGATTGATCATTCAAGTTCGGTAGTTTTGTTATTACCTTTATTTACTGTTAAGGTTTTATAAGCAACTACATATCTCAAGAACTGTAAGTCTTAGGTTGATGAAAGTTGGTACGCGTATGCTCCAGTAGTAGGTTAGCACAGTTGCAACACCATCTTTTGCCCTTAACTTTGATATTCCGGTTGAATGACTATGACAATTTTTAATACATATAATAGTAATGTTAAGGTTTTGTGAGCACCCTTATATCTCAAGAACCATAAGTCCTAGGTTGATCAAACTTGGTACGCTTATGCCCCAGTAGTAGGTTAGCACAGTTTGAACACCATCTTTTGACCTTGACCTTGATTTACCAGATGAATTATTTTGGCAATTTTCAAAACAAATAATAGCAATGTTAAGGTTTTACGAACAATTCTATATCTTTAGATCTATAAGTCCTTGGTTGATGGAACTGGGTATGCATATGCCACAGTAAAAGGTAAGCACAGTTGCATCCTCATCTTTTGACCTTGACCTTGTTTTTTTTGTTAATGACTTTTACAATTTTCAAACCATATAATAGCAATGTTAAGGTTTTAGGAGCACATCTATATTAAAAAATTTAAGTCCTAGGTTGATAAACTTGGTATGCATAAGACCCGGTAGTAACTTAGCACAGTTGCATCCCCATCTTTTGAGCTTGACTTTGATTTTCAATACATATAATAGCAATGTTAAGGTTTTGTGAGCACATCTCTATCTCAAAAACTGTAAGTCCTAGGTTGATGAAACTTGGTATGCATATGCGCTAATAGTAGCTTAGCAGAGTTGCCTCCCCACTTTTGATCTTGACTTTCCGGTTAAGTGACTTTGACAATTTTCAAAAGTACATATAATAGCAATGTCACCTCCATATCTCTAGAACTATAAGTCCTAGATTGATGAAACATGGTATGTAACCAAAAGTAATTTTGATTGTGTTTGTGGAATAACAAGGTATTTCGATTGTACCGGCAGGCGAGACATACATAAGTGTTCACTCTTGTTAATTTGAATACAAACCAAATTGTTTCCCTTCATTCCACTTTCAATTGCATTAATTCAAAAACTTTTTTTTTTGGATTCCAATGATAATATAAATTGCAAACAATCATTGTTCATTTTTGCGGCATATTTCGTTTTTTATCAGTACATTTAGCAATCATTTATTCCATTATCTAATGTTTGATACATTGGTATCACTACATATGAATGTGAAAACGTCTACGAGTTATAAATTTCTCAGACACTCTGATTGACAGCAAGGTAATTTGGAAGCAATATTAAGTCTTTAATTGGTCAGACGTTATTTAAATGGTCTTTCAATATAAAATTGGTTAGTTAAGTAGTTCAAAATTCATGAAATGAGAATAGAACAGTAAAAAGCATCAAATCTCTATTCTTTCAGTATTCGTATTAAGACGTAAGCGGTTATGTCCCTTAGAAAGCCAAAAATCGTACTTTTAGCTTACATTACAATCGCAGACCCAAACACTGTTGCCAGTTTAATTTTTTTTTCACTTCTCAGTAGATAAAAATTGTCAAATTGCCCCTCTTAGTTTTTGCCTCTTTGAATAGGGTGATGCCAAAAGGTGGAACAAAAAAACGGAGCAGAAAAACGGAAGGAAAAAAAACAACAGAAAAAACGATTTCGAGTTAAAATCTCCAATAGTTCTTTCGAATTCTTCATGATCCACGTTTGATCGACACCATTTCTAGAATAACAACAACTGTAATATTTCTGGAGGCCGGATTTTATTGCCGTTAGTATTGAAGTCAACAGAACGAGAAATAACGTTCTGATACTTTATTCACGGCTTGTACATAGTTAACAATATAACATCAAGTTAAAATCCATCAGAGTGAGTAAAATAAATGAACCCCCTTAAAACGTTATCGGGATCATCGTAGTAAGATCGAAGTTGATTTATTCAATGGACTGGAACATCTAGGTCGGGAAATTGAAGAGACGGGTGCTCGTAACTCGCAAGGAATCCGAGAAAGACTGGGTTGTTATCACTCTGGATTAGAAAGCAACATTGTGGATCCAAAGGTCATCAACCTATATTGTTCGTCCACAGTCTCCATGTAGCGTAGTGCGTCTCTGTTTTGTTAAAATTGATTTTTAAACTTGAAGAATGATGAAAATATAGAACAAACTTTTATATTTCAACTTGTATGATTGCTTTATATATATCCTTATCAACATTTTCCAGTTTTAATGAACTTGAATTTTTAATTACGACCAATGAACCGGTAGAAGGAGGAATATAGAAAAGATAAAAATTGGTAGTAGCTTGCTTGTTTAAGCAAGTCATCTTGACTTAAAACAACCCGTACTAGATTTGAAATTGTTCCTTCAAGTTTTAGTTTTTTTCTCCATCCACTTGAAATCAAAATCATTAAGAATTAATAAATCATAGAAGATAACATCACTGTGAGAATGACAGCTGTTTTCGCGAAAATCATTAAATCTTCATATTTTATTTTTTACTTCCTTAAAATGTAATAAGAAGATTATTTTTGTAAGGAAAATATCTTTGGGTTTTTTGCATTTTCCGTATTTAGGAACTTTGAGAAGAGTTTGAAGCTGTTTATAAAAATAAAATAATCTTCTGTATGGTTTACCGGTGCTTTAATTCGATATTAAACTTGCCCATTTTTTAACAAAAAGAGCTCCAGTCAATAAGAAATATGCACTCTTACAAACAGTGCTATAAGACTACAAAGCAAAGGTACGAGTTGAAGAGTTTGGTTAAATATTTGTAGTTAATCTTTTAAGGAAGAAATATCGATAATTTGATACTTACTTTAAAATGTAAATAGCCTTTTTAAAATTGTGTCATTTTGATCATTACAAAATAATCTTTTCAAAAATGTAACATGTAAAAGTTAAAAAGGGCTATCATTAACTTCCCAATACTTTATAACAACAGTTAAATATGAAATTAAACTGTTCAGTATTAAGAGAAACTACACTGGTATATATACTGGAAAACATTAATTACTGCATAATTAGTTACACGGCGTTTAATCTGTTGTTCTATGATATATTGAAAATGATTGGCCACCACACAGAAGAACACGATATCTCAATGTCCCTCAACTAAACCTTTTAGAGGAAATGTGTCTAAAGAACATTTTACAGTGTTTTGCTTAATTAATATGCCTTAACATGAATGCACCAAAAGTGGAAAAATATGCACACAATAGTAAATTGCAAAAAATATCCTTTATGTGAAGGCAAGTGAATATTTTAATTAATTTTTACAAAACTGCTCTGAAATTGTTAAATTTTGCTTGTTTTTTTCTTATTAAAATATCGCATCATATGAACGTAGAAATGTATTATTCGTCTTGTTTCAAAACAACCAAACAAACAGTTATAGCTTCATCATTTTTATCAAAAGGACATGATTAATAAAGGAGCAGGAGCTAAATTGATAGCGTATGATGCCTTTAACCGTAACGTATAAGCTAGTCAAATAGCCTGGGATGCAAAATTAATTTCCAATTTCGTAATTTACATTAAAAAAAACAAAATACATACTTATTGCATTAAGATAAATATTCGGAGTATTCTCAGATATGAGAGTTTTTAGTTTTTTTTTAAATAAGGACTTCTGGCATATATTACTGTATTATTAAATTGTTCCATTTTATGTTTAGAGGTCGCGTCTATCAAAACAAAATGAAAGAAGCACGGGAACCTGACTGTCATTCTAATTTTCGCGGTGCATGTCAACAAAATAAATAACGAATTATTCAGCAGATATATTTGCCCAGAAGTCATAACATTTACCTTGTCGGCCTCAGTAAACAAATCTGTTTTCGTTATTTTCTCTCTAGCATTTGCATTCGAAAATGAAAGTAGAAATTCTTTAATTGTGCCTTCTTTGAGGTCCGAAATCGTCTATTTTTACCATATGTATGGTTTAAGATAAAATCACTTCCTTGATCTGTTTACAGCTGTTTTCCTTTTTTTGATCATGCAAAAGTTTGCATTTCTTGCTACCATTTAAAGATAATGAGTTATATCTTTTATTTGTAATATGATGTACCATACATGTATTTATATGAGAAAGCGACTTTATCTGCGGGAGCTGATCAGGTTTAATCTGCATCATGCATCTTATAAGAGCATTTAATGTAATGTTTTGAAAAAATGGACAATGACATCATAATATTATCAGACATCAAGAAATAAAAGAGAGTTCTTTCGAAAGGCCTGTTTTTAAATAGGATCATTGTGGAAATTATTTTTCCTGTGTGTAGATACCTGTCTTTATTACTGTTGTCATTTTTTATCCTTGTTTTTATCTGTTTAAATACAGTACCTCTTGTTGAACGTTTACAAAATATTTTCGATTTGATAGTAAATTATAGACTTAATTGAGGATTTCATTCACAATGTTCTAAAGATCTAAAGAGTAATGATATTTTTTATTGCCGATCACTTTCAGTAGATTTATGTCTAAATGATTAAAATCTGAATGACAGCAAACAGATATAGATGATGTTAAATTGAGATTTCTATCTGTTTCCACTTAAGGTGATTAGGTTTAGATAATAAACTATCTCCACGTAATTGAGTTAAATGAATTTCTTTGAGCAACATAGTAAAGTGCGATACCATGAGCACTCTTGAGTCCCTTAAACTACATCATGAAATCTAAATAAAGGATGATAATGATTTGTTTTAGTGTAATAACTTTTTGGATAACAATTGTTTCTAAGTTTTATTTTGATTGAAGTAGTAGATATTGTATTTTGCATCGAGACACTATTCAGTGAAAGACCAACAAGAAGTCTCAGAGGAATACAAAGAGAAAAGGTCTGCGTCACACGAAACGATTATCATTTTTTCTTTTTAATTTCAATTGATAATCCCAGTTCTTTAATTTGATCATAAGTTTTATGACTTGAGTTCGCGTTGCTGAATGCGGTTTTGTTGTTATGTGTGTGTGTTTTATGTTGTTATGTGGTTTGTTTTGTTGTGATGATTTTTTGTCTGCCGGTTTTGTCTTTGTCTTCACGGTTTTATGATACTGATTACCCCTTTGGTACACCTTTGCTTCTTTATATACATATTCATGTACAAAACGATGTGAAAAAAAGAATTAACATTTTAAATATGATTTTGAGAAGGTAATTATGTATTAATATATTCACATATTAGTTTATCTTGGATTTGATTAGTAATAGTAGTTGTTAATTGAAGAGAAAAAACCTTTATATTTATTTATAGTTAGCTGTTTGTAGCAGTTACAATATATCTTTAAAAGAAAACAATACAACAACCCACGTGTCCTTAGAGTTACTGCACTAATGCACCAAAACATGAAGAGCTTTCATAGTATGTTTGTACCACAAAAGGAGAGGTCAGTGAGTTGGTGTAAGTGACAGTCAATGATATTCACTGGAATGATAAGTAAACTGATAATGGAGTTCTTGACTTGAGGATCAGGTGGCTGCTTAAACTAATTTACCTGACCATTGTGTAAATGATTGACACGTTCTGTTTCAAATATCGCAATCTGAGCAGCTGAAGGGTCATTATTGTGATAGGAATGACCATACCCGGTGTTTGCAACAATGATATTTTAAGTAAAATTTTGATTGAAAAACATATGATTTCATCCTTAGAGAATACGCCATTCCATCTTTAATAGAATAATATATCCAATGGAGCATGAACGTAAACACGTTAGAGATAGCTATAAGTATACCATTTTGAAATGAGTTTGATATAGTTTATTCACAATTCTTCGCAGTTCTTCAGTATTTTCTGTTAAATGTTTAATATTCATGCAATCAATACCTAATATGGTTATCAAAATGTTTGAATATGAAAGGAAGCAAAGGATATCCGTCAAATGGGGCAACACGAAGAAAAAAAATAGCTCATCACAAACACAAAACAACCAAAATGTAATCAGTAATTCACACTGTAGTAAATTTAGTAGAAGCAGAGGTACCAATGGGGCATCCGAATGTCAAAATCCGAAAGGGCAGAAACATTACCAGCAAACACAAACAAAGACAGGACGAGAAAAAAAACCAGACAACATACAAAACACGAAAACACAAAAACTACTGAATTTCAATCAACAACGCGAACGTCAGTCGTTATGAGAATTAACTCAGATGCCCCGGAAGAGTAAGCGGCTTTTCCTGCTATAGTACACCTGTTGCGCTCCCCATTTCCAATCCAGTGTGCCCAATCCTGTAAAGGAAGACAAAACAAAACAAAACCCGACGTGCCGCTCTGCCAAGTAATTCCCGCAAGTAACGACTCAAATGTATTACGAAAACTCCATAAGCTGGAGCGGACGGAATGTTGCTACACAAGTGGGGAAAGTTGAAAATTTGAAAGTTGAAGTCATCGCGTTTGTCAGAGAGCTTTGTTGAAAGTTTTCCTTGAGAGTCTATTTCAAGGTGAAGATCTCAATATGAAGCAGACTTCCTGTAAACAGTTTCTGCTCGTTCTGACATACCTATTTAGTATGTTTCAAATCAACTGAAATGTTTTTGTGTTGAGAAATAAGTTCGTTGCACCGAAAAATTAAAATGACAACAGAGTTCCAGACAATCAATTTTTCTACGCCTGATGCGCGTTTCGTCTATCTTAGTCTCATCAGAGGCGCTCTATCAAAAATATTGAAAAAGGCTAATACTATATGATTATGAAGAGCTTAGAATAATAAAACCAAAAATATCGAGATGGAGAACCAAATTATACCTAAGGTCATTAACCGATGTCTGGGCTAGTTAGCATTGATAGTTTTGTTGTCATTTTCATTTCTAGTATACTTAGAACATAGAAAAAATGTCACAAACTAGTGCCAGAATTCACAAGCTACAATAAGTTAACTGATCAAGAACTTCATGACTCGATGACCAAGTTTATTATTCAACCAATTATTGACTAAACCGACCATTGTATATCAGTGAAACAGGGTTCATATCTGATACTTCTCTTTTAAATATCCAATCGGAGATAAATCGTCAGACATTATGTAGTTTCTGGTTGTAATATGGTCATTTCCATTGTCGGAAATAATGTTTTTGCCTACTGCTAAATGAATTACTAAATCAAATTAAATTTCCAAATAATTGAAAAATTGTATTTTGTTGTTTGTCTTATTTTTGTTTGAGCAATTCTCTTCATATTTATTATAATACTTTAAATTTCCTATAATTTATGTTTGCTATCTATAGACAATATCACTTGAAATATATAAATCATAGATGTAATCACGGAGACAATGACAGCATTTCAAAGAAATCCGATTAATCTGATTTGTAAAGACTTTGTTTTTTCTGGATTCTTTGGGATTCCGGAACCATCACATATTTAAGAATATTAACTCTTTTTGGTACAAATCTAGGGTACAGATATGTTGGTCTATAGATTTTAAAATTTGAACAATCACTAATCCAATCTGTTCACCTGTTTAGTCAATTCGTTTCAATACCAATTGAAGATTTAAAGGGCCAGGCTGTAATCTTCACCTGTCAATTCTTACAATTCTGATTGCGAATTTAAGTATCTGTCTTTCTAAGAATCATTCAGGGTATATGATAATGGTGATTTATGGTAAAAAATAACACATCGGTTTCTATTCATTTTCTGAATCAAGATATAGTGTTATTGTTGAAAATCAAGTCTGTTTTCCACAAAGGTCTTGGTCATTGGAGAAATCGGTGTTTTGAATTGTAATGAAATGCATAGCAAGAAAACAGTTGTTTCCCTTGTTTACAGTATTTAAAATGCAATATAGGTAAAATTTATTTCTCATGACCAACATCATAGAAACAAATGGGTGTTGTTTTTGTTAATAGGTGACCATTCTGTATTAGAAACCATGTTCAAACACATGTGTTAATTTTTACCATGAATCACCCTGCATGATTTTAGAAAGACTGGTACTTAATGGGGCATAATGGATTATATGATTAACAATTGTTCATTTTTAGACAAACATATATGTACCATGGATTTATAACCAACAGAGTAAAATCAGTTAGATTTACCGGTGAAAGTCAACTTTCCTGTAAGCTGATTTTCTTAATTTGTTATACTTTAGAAATCAATGTAATAAAAATATTTCAGTTGCTTTGAGTCCATTGGTGATAAATGGGTTTTAGTTTTCTTTCTTTCAAAATTATGTTACTGGTGATGAGTTACTCCTCAAAATTCATATTTTGAGGAGTAATACAGCATAGCCTAATCGACCACTTATAAAATCACTTTTGTTACAATGTATGCGATTCATCAGATCATTTTGACGATTCCCAGATGCTCCCCTGTCATGTAATAATTCCATGTAAATATTTCTTGAAATTCAATTTAAGCGAATGTTACATATCACAGTATTATATTATGTTTCAATGATGAAACATTTAGCTTGATTGACTGGTTTTTTTTCGAACCAGTTACAACGTTTTCAATTGTTTGAATTTTTTATTCGCTGGCTTAAATTTTGTAAAAAAATAAACCTTGAAACGTTTTTTTTTTAAAGTATCGCATTGTTTAATCTAATTAAGGGGGAACCTTTGAAGTAAGATTTTTTGAATGAAAAAGTCCGAAATAATTGACCCGTAATCAGCACGTTATTCATTTTGAATAGAGTCTTAACTTTGTACTTGAACAATAGAATTAGTCTATTTTCTATTTTTAAAGAAAAAGTATTTCTGTCTTCCAATTCATTCGCTCTCAAGACGCTGGAAAAAACTTGACAAAGGTGTTTCGCTGTCAAGCCGCTTTCCAAGAATTGACAGCCATATATTAACAATATAATGCCAATAGACCATATGATTGGACACTTAAAAAAGTTTTTTTTTCTTTTTCGTGGTTTAATATAGAAACTAGAAACCAGGTTGAAATCTAAACAGTACTTTTGAAGTCAACTTTTATTTTGTACCTAAATAACACTCTTATTTTAAGTAACACACATTTACTTTTCCATTTATTTACCTTTCTTGAACCAACCCCTAATTCTCAAAACATTGTTAATCCTAAGTAAGAAAAGAGACTTGAGTGTGATCAAGAAAAGAAAATTATTTTAGCAAATTCCTTGTCCTTTAAAAGATGTCTTTTGCAATGTTAAAAGTAGATTCAAGCAATATGAAATTAAAAAAAAAGTTGTATTTTAAAGTTTGGAACAAAAATAGTTGCAAAATATATATAACTTAAGCAGTGACAAATACTATTGAAAAAGGTAAGTATGGTTGTGTATGTAACAAAACAGGCCTTAGCTACTAAAAAATATTTGACAACCATAAACAAATATCATGGCATAATTAAAAGGACTGAAAAAACAACGACAACGAACAAGAAAAATGGAAAATAAAACTGTTTTCTCCATCAGATTTCAACTGGTTTCTCCAAGATATAAAATGATCTTGCATCTATCTTAACACATTTCTTTTAGTTTTTACAAAACAAAATGTACTACAAAAAATGTATGATAGATGTTTGACGGGAGTTCGTGTTGTTACTTGCAGCTTGGTGCCACGTTTCGCAGTGTTCTAATACAATATTTGAATGTCCTTTTGTATTAGTTTTTATCAAAAGTTTGGATAACATATCAGTGTTTGATTTTCTAGTGATAACCCTAAATGCGACTAATAATGGTCACACAATTTGAGAAAAGTACAAAAAATGTGAAACTGAAAGGACGGAACGTTTCTGGACAAGGACAGGCTAACAACAGAAACGTTTTCACTTTTGTCTCACAGTTTTATAAGTCATTGTTTATACAAAGTATATGCACTATTCTAATGCAACCTTGTCTGGCATTTTACCTTGAAGTTGATTATAAAGAAAGAATGATTTTCTAGAATTTCGACCTCTATGAAGTAATACAGTCGCTCTTTTATTTATTTAAATTTGATATAATGGACCTATTTGTAGGCTTACAAACAACTTCAAGAGGCAAACATGAAAAGAAATCGAATAGTAAGAAGGTGTCCGGTCATCATTTACACGCAAAGTAAAGCAAAGTAATTTCATGACATGCAGTGGTTCGACACATAATTCACAGTGTAAGTTAATAATTTCTTAATTTATATTTTTGTGTATTTCTTAAATCTTGTGAACCATTTGTTTTAAAACCACCCAACATCAAATAATCGTTTTGGATTTTGTCTTAAACTTGGTATCAAAGAAGCAGAGGTACCAATGGGGGCATCCGATTGGAAAAGTCCTTAAGGGCAGAGAAAAAACCAGCCGACACTAACAAGTACGGGACAAAAAACAGACAACATATAAAACACGCAAACCGAAACACACTGAATATATAATAACAACGGGAACCAACAACGCGAACTTAAGTCGTAATAAAAGTGAACTCAGGTGCTCCGGAAGTGTAAGAACACCCGTCGCGCTGCAAAGTTCTAACTCAGTGTGTCAAATCCTGTAATGGAAGACAAAACAAACCCCTTTTACAAACCAACATATGCACTTTTGAGTCCTTTTTAACTTCTTCAAGAAATCTAAATAAAGGAAGATAATGATATTCTTAATTGTAATTTTTTTGGGATAACAATTGTATATGAGTTTCACAAGCCTGGTCGTCAGACTTGTCTGACACGATTTACCATAAAATTTCTAATATTTTTGTCGCTGAAATATCCGATTTTTAAATTCAAAATTGTTTAAAACACCAGGTTTCTTTCCTTGTAATGCACATGGTCGATATCCTCGGTGCTGGATTTGGCTTCCTTGTTCAAACGTTTTGGTTTTGAGTACTTCGTTTTCAACAGTTTAGGAATTTGACCTTCCAATGTTTTGATTTAAATGCTACTGATGAGAGGTTACTCCTTGAAATATCGATATATAGCATATCCAAATTAACCGTATACCCGCATTTTGGTATTTGTAATTTTCAGGGGTTTGCTCCTCTATCCTACATTAAATAAAAATAGATAAAGTTGCATCTGTTTTAAAGAATATGGACAAATGATCAAAATAATCCAGAAAAAATATAGGTCCATGTTCTCGTTTTGATGCTATAAGCATTTAAAATTTTGGCGGGAAATAAGTTCTCTCTATATTTTTCTTTACCTTTGCATTGTCGCAGATTGGCATCTTGAAACCTTTTAAAATGTACGAGAGAGTAAATAAAATTTGATAACAAATTGTGAACTGCATATTCAGTTGACATATTGTTGAATAGAAAAAAGAAAATAGGGGTTCGATAACTCAATTATTACCCTTTGTACAAAAGTGGATAAAAAAAGTATAATTAAGAAAGTATATATCTATTCACATATTAATACATCTTAGATTTATTAGTAAAAGTTGGTGTTAATTGAAAAATATATTTTTTTTATATAATTTTTATATCTATTAGTAGTTAGCATAAACTGAAGCACCGAAACATTTACAGCTTTGAACCGAAAAAGTACAGTTTAGTGAATTGGTGTAAGTGACAGTCAATGATATTCACCAGAATAATAAGTAAACCGATAATATAGTTCGTGACTTGAGGACCAGGTGGCTGGTTAAACTAATTAACCTGACCATTGTATTTTGACTTGATATGATTGACACGTTCTGTTTCAAATATCGACATCTGACCTGATAAAATATCATTATTGTATTTGGAATTACCATCTCTGGTGTTTGCGACAGTTACATTTTAAGTATAATTTTTATTGAAAAACATATGATTTATCCTTGGAGAATACACCACTTGCATTCCATCTGTAAGAGAATAATATATCTTGAAATGATTTTGATAAAGTAGCTTTCATAATTCTTCGCAGTTCGTACGTATTTTCTATTAAATATATTATATGCATGTAATAGATACCTAATATCATTAAAAATGGTTTGATTTTGAAAGGAATCAATGATGTTCCAAAGGATACCAGACAATAGGGGATAACAGGGAAAAACACGAAAACTAATAGCACATCATAACAAATCACACCCACAAAACAACCAAAATGTACCTGGTAAAACTTGGTGTCCAGAATGTTTACAGTTTTTGCTCATTCTGACAGACCCGTCATGTATTCGTTGCCAACAACCAATTTAATGTGTTTCAAATCAATTAAAATGTGTTGGTGTTGATAAATCAGGTCTAGGTTTGCTGTACCGAGAATTTATAGTTTTCTAGTATACTTATTACAAAGAGAAAAGGTCAGAGAACTTGTGTTAGTGACATAATTCACAATCTACAATAAGTTAACTGATAATGAACTTCCTGACTCGATGACCAAGTGTATTGTTCAACTAATGATTGAATAAACCACACATTGAATATCAGTGAAACATGGTTCATATTTAAAAAATCTGATACATTCTGTTTTAAATATCCACTCGAGAGTTGATTTTTTATTTTATACAAGCTAAAAATCAGATTTCAAAATGAAATTAGTTCTTTGAGTCAACTTTTGTATTTGAATAACACAAGCGTTTGAGGCAATACACATTTAGAATCTATACAAATTCTTTATTTTTTCATTTCCGAAACAAATGCAGATTTTGGGTTTATTGAAGTGATAACTTAGATAATGCATTGAAATATGCAGAAAAAGGGAGATAACTCTTGCACATTTGCAAAATTTGTTTGCTTTGTTCATGAACTTTAAGGCTGAATCACAAGTTATCCATGTTGCTTTCAAACGCATCCTGGTGTTTTTGTTTAACGTATGAGTCCAACAATACATTAAAACAATAAATTTGCTGGGATAAAATTCTTCATGTGCCGGATTCTGTAGGTTTTTGCCTGATTTTTTCATAGATAGCCTCTTAAAAGAATGGTAAACTACCAGGACAGAATAATAGCATCGAACAAAAGAAGGGAAAATAACGTTTATTGTCTTCTTCATAAGTTTGAAGCTGTATTTTTCACAGAAAATAATTGTATTTCTTAACGTAACTCAATTCATTTGTAAAACACACAATGCACATCATTATGTATGATGGGGCCACCAGTCTATTGCACGTGTTTTTGACGGGAGGTCGTATTGCTTATTGCAGTTTAGTTACACATTTGAATGACAATAATGAAATATGGAATAAATGTACCCCATACTAAAGCAACAAGCGGCACTTAAAAAATCCACAATGGAATACAACCAGCAGCCATCAATGTGACTTAAAGTCGATGCATGCTGTCTTGCATCGTCCAAAGATTAAAGATCTTATTTTTCAGCATGTTTTATATTAACCGATAATGTTAAATACAAATTATTATGGTCCTACACATAGGGAAAAGTATCAAATTTAAGAAAAGGAATGTTTCCAGACAAGGCCAGGCTGACAACAAGAAAAGTTATCACTTGTGTCTTATGCTTGATCAATGCTTATACCAAAGAGTAATTCTAACACAACCTTGTCTGGTATTTTACCTTCAACCTGATTATAAGGAAAGAATATTTTTTTAGGAAGTAACAAAGTCGCACTATTAATCATTTAAATTGGACAAAAAGGAACTATGTGAAGGTTAACAGATAAAATGAACAGACACACATGAGAAGAAATCTGAATTCGAATAATAAGACCGGAAGGTTGTCGCTTATTTTCATGCAGAGAAAAGAAAAGCAAAATCATGACACACGGTGGATGCATAACTGGTTCAATATAACAAATAGAAGAAAAATGAGATTTGGAATAAGTGTACGCGACACAACCTACAATATATACGTAAATTTAAAACATCCACAATGGAAAACAGACAGAAACATATTTTCACATAATGATCATTGTGCCAGGTATCTATTTTTAATTTGCAGTTTTGTATAAAAACAAATTAACAACGGCACAAAACGTTGTAAATTTTTTATTGACCTTTTTATTAAAAAAACCCTTAAGATAACCAAATTATAAGTGTCAAATACCATACACTCGGTCTTCATTTGACAAAGAAAAGATCGTTGCAAACCATAATCTTTTCTTGTTCTATCTAATTCTTCATTTGAAGAAGTAATACGAAGAGTAACCATGTTCGTATGGAATACCTAAACTACATGCAAATCGGTAGAAAGAAAGGCATACAGCTGTGTTAGCATCGTTTTCTATTACAGAAATGTCCGTTTATTAAAAATGCTGTCAAAGCATACAAAGCTACAAGCATATTTCGACACTATTTATCCTGTAGTGGAATAGATCACTTGTGGATTTTGAAGAACTGTAAAGATTTGATGGAAAATTTTAAATCCCGATCATTTGCAATTTCTGATGTTCATTCTTTAAACACTTTTATCACGACTTTCCAAATTTCCATCGTACCACGTAACAACATAAACCAGGTGAGTTTGCAGTTAGCTTGATTTCCTTATTGACAATTTGTTACATTTAGAGGAGATGTTTTTAAACAAGTTGGCATTCCAATGGGTGTAAAGTGTTCTGCTCTCCTCCCCAACTTGTTTTATATTATAAAAGACTTCTTCAAGAACTCATAAAACCAAGAAAATGAAAGAAGCTAGATCCTTTAATCTCACTTTCAGATATATTGATGAGGTCCTCTCTTACCAAAACATTTCGCGTGCTTGATTGAAACCTTCAATTTGTCCTCCGGTATTCAAGATTTCACTAGATGGGGCCTTCCCCGGTAGGCATTTTTTGTCGCCTGCGTATCTATGTTATCTTATAAACAGGAAGTAAATGAGCTATATGTATAAAAACGCTCTACTCCGGACAGTACTATAGGTTAAAGCTACATGCAAAGTATAAAAAGTCTGCTGACTGTACTTGTCCCGATAAGTGTAACAGAAATGTGTATACAAGTCTATAATCGATAAAACTTTGTATTGGCCATAAAATCGATTTCCACCTTATAGAACTATGCGATTTAGCTAAATGCCAAATATCAAAAGGCTGTGGCATGTAGTTGCTTGGAAAAATGCGATGGGAATTATTGTGACGCCGCAGACGATGCAGGACGCAGGACGGCGACCCAAGACGACATATAGTGCCAAAGTAACCCCTTTATGTCGCATCTGCAACACGTTGCAGGCGACATTTAAAGCCATTAAATCTTCTTTTACCTCTTCCGTGAATTACATCTAGAATTTGACTTGGATGGTCATTTGAATACTAAAATGTACGTCAAAAAGTCGATGTTGATTTTCAAGATTATTAATTTTTTAGCCTGATAAGTAACACACCCACCTCACGAGCATATGGGTGTATATATCACTCATTCGAAATGCAACGGCTTGTAATATTATTTTGAGTTATTTTAAACAGACACCGTTTTCTCCATGATCGGCTTTTCGAGCAAGGTTCTAAGAAATTGCGACTCATATTGTCTCAAAGTTTTTTTTTGCGATACTAGCTACTGGTAGTAATATTCAAAATTATGCCAGACGAAATAACTTGTTTTTGGCTGTTGGTCGTACTGAGATGATCCCTCGTTCTCAACAACCATGTCGTGTTAACTGATTATAGGATATCAATCGAGGAGGAAGGTTTGGTACCATAAATTTTGGTTCAACCCACCATTTCTTTTGAAATGCCTGTACTAAGTCAGGACCATTGTAATCTTTAATATCTCTGGTATGTCTTTGTCTTGTAATGTCTTTTCCTCTTGGATGTTTGAGATTGATCATCCCAGTGTAACATTTATCAACGTTTTATCATATATCTATCTTTCAGTGAATAAAAATTTTATCTATCATAATGTATGAACTCAAATACCAATTTTGATTAATTTTGTCTATATTTTATGTTTTTTATTGTTTATGGCAGGGAAAATGTTTATTTCATCTAGACACTGTCATGCTAATATCGACCCAGGGGTTTTGCCGTCAAACCACATGACCATAACTGACATATCAGTCTCAGACATTTAATATCAACAATTGTACATTAAAACACATAATTGAATATTTCTAAAAAGTTTTTTTTTATTTCATGGCTATACAAGCTTGAAATAAGGGTATCAGAGTCCAATAACAGACAAAATCTCAGGAACAACAGTGTAGAAAAGTTTTTGTTACATAAAAGGATGTCAATTTCAAACCAGTCACCGTTTCATGAAGAAATAAATCACCTCTGAACCTAAAATGAATTAGCTCTTAATGTATTTATATACATATGTACAAGAAGGAAAAATAATAACCGAAATCAATTGGTCCTGAATAAAGAAACACTTGTGAAATCACAAATGTTTATCTCTTTATATCATTTTCTTTAATATGACGAAGGAACATATGAATTTTTCGAAGGAGTTTATGACAAATGGCTTTCAAATAAGCGTTCACAAGAAAAAGACAATCGTATATAATTAATTTTAAAACAGTATAGGATTCAATAATGAAGTCGAGTCTTTCAAAATCAAAGTAGAACCTCGTTGTTTTCTTCTATCTATAGTTGATATAAGTTGCAATGAAAGAATTTATAGCTGTGTACTATGTTTTTGATAACAATTAGATAGGGAGCTTGTTGTAGAAAAAACATATTGTCAGAATTCTATTAAGAATATACCATAGAATGTATGCTTGAATGTATTCTATAATAATGATTTCTAAATAATTTTTCTTCCTCGGTACAATTTTGCGCTACAGTGGTTGTTCATTTGTTCCAACATAATCGGACAAGATTGTACAACTACTGACTCGAATTGACTAACATTCCTAGCACTGATTATTAAAAACATGAAAAAGTTGAAATGTGACATAAAATTTACTCATTGGAATGTTAATCTTGGGAAAGACGATTGAAGAAATTTAGGATCTGGTCCATATACGTACACTGAAGCATTGCGATCTCTGCATAATACATTAATTACAATAGTGGTGGATTTTAATAACTCTTTTTAATATTCTGCTTGCATTTTGCGCTTTCAATGTTTGAATACTTTATTTATTAGTAACTTGTTAATAAGAGAGGCAAAGAGGCACCAATGGGGCATTCGAGTTTCAAAAGTCCGAAAGGGCTACGAAGAAACCGGTAAACACGAACAAGAACCGCACGAAGATACACAAAACACAAAATCAACCGAACAGAAATAAACACCGCGAACTCAAATCGTAACATAAATTATCAAATATGATCACCATTTCTAAAATAAACTCGCATTAAACACCATCATGCCCTCAATTAAACCTGCTCAGAGGCAGGGACGATACCGATATTTTTGTGAAAGGATATGGAGTATATTAACATTGGACCATAACGCATATGTAAACTCCAGCTGCAATTAATTTTTAGAAGCTGTTTATTCCTCATTAGCAGCATTAAAACCCCAAAATTGGAAATCCACAATCCAAAAACAATTGTGTTGAAAAGGGATCAAAACAAATGAAATATAACAAAAATTACTAAGGACAAACTATGGTGGAGGGAGTTAACCTTAAGTTTTAAAATTTACATAATGGTCAATAGTTATATTCAAAATGTACACATGAGATATTATCTCATGTACAAGTACACCATATCTAAGAAAAATTAAGAACATTCATTTGAAACACAGGGACTTGCTCTACTATATATACATTCAGACGACATTTAAGAACAACTGTAATAAATATTTAATGAACGGATATGGAGTAGATGAACAGGTTCTTCCTTTGGCATTTCTGTTGACAAAAAGAACGATGACGTTCCATCCTTGTATTGGATTCCAAAGTTACAAAAAACTCCATACAAGCAACGATTTATTGCTGGGTCATCCAAATGTACAACTAAGCCTCTTTCAGTTTTGTTAACATCAATATTGACGGCAATAAAATCAAGCATTCAAAAGTATTTCGATTGTTGTTACTCTAGAAATGGCGTCAATCAAATGTGGATTCTCAAAAATTCTAAAGAACTGATGGAAAATCTCCATTCTAAGTCATTTTCATCATGCAATAGCATTAAAACGTTTGATTTCTCTACATTATATACTTCAATTCCACATTCACAACTAAAATCTCGTTTGGCACAGCTGATTAAACGTAGCTTTATCAAAAAGAACGGAAAACGCAGGTACAAGTATTTGGTAGTCGGTTATAAAAAGACTTACTTTGTCATCCAAGAGTCTAGCAAGAAAAACAAATTTACAGAAGATCAAATAATAGAAATGCTCAACTTTCTAATCGACAACATATTTGTTCAGTTTGGTGGAGGTGTTTTTCAGCAAACAATAGGTATCCCAATGGGCACAAATTGTGCACCATTGCTTGCCGATTTGTTTCTTCATTCATATGAAGCGGACTTCTTACAATCACTTCTAGACAAAAAGGACCGCAAACTTGCTTTATCCTTCAATCTCACATTTCGTTATATTGATGATGTCCTTTCACTAAACAATCCTCGATTTGGTGACTATTTACATCTCATATATCCGAAGGAACTTGAGATAAAGGACAGTACAGATTCTAGGAGGTCCGCTTCATATCTGGATCTATTTCTCGAAATTGACACACAAGGAAGGCTTTGTACAAAGCTCTATGACAAACGTGATGACTTCAACTTTCCAATAGTTAACTTTCCCTTTCTGTGTAGCAACATTCCGTCCGCTCCAGCATATGGAGTTTACGTATCACAATTGATTCGCTATTCCAGTGCATGTGGGGAGTACAACGACTTCCTTGATAGAGCCACACGGCTGACAAGCAAATTGTTAACACAGGGGTACGTTGCTCCCAGGTTGTTGACATCACTCAAGAAATTTTACGGACGACATCATGTGCTTGTATACAAATACGGGATTTCTATCTCTCAGATGAGCACAGATGTTGGTTTGACATAGAGTTTTGTAATGTCATCCTTTCCGGATTTGACCAACACTTAATCGATCTTTGGCAACGTGACGGGTGTGCTATAGCAAGCAGGAACTGCTTACTCTTCCGGGGCACCTGAGTTCACTCTCGTTTCGACTTCAGTTCGCGTTGCTGAATGCGGTTTTGTTGTTATGTGTGTGTGTTCTATGTTGTTATGTGGTTTGTTTTGTTGTGATGATTTTTTGTCTGCCGGTTTTGTCTTTGTCTTTACGGTTTTATGATACTGATTACCCCTTTGGTACACCTTTGCTTCTTTCTCTCTTGTTGAATTGAAATTTTATCGATTTTACTTTTAAAGTGTGTTATGTTTGTGCTTTGTAGGTTGAAGGTTTGACTCCTAAACTGGTATACCCCTCCACATTAAAAATGTCTCCCAAGCCATTATGGGTCGGGTTCAAAGGTCAAACTCTGGTACTTCAATAACAACTCTAACAATCAGAGCATCCCAAGTTGGACGTATCAAGAAAACCCAATTTACAGGTGTTATGAACATATAAGATCGGGTCACTGAGGGATGATTTTAGAATTTTTTTTTGAATTTATTAATTTTGTTGAAAATACTTCGAACAAAATAAAATGATGTTGCAGTATAAACAATAATAGTACACTGACTTGAAATAAAATTATTTTATACGAATTCGACTCGAAACAAAAAAAAGACCGGGAAACCCTCGCATTTTCTTGTTTCTAAGCCTCATCCGTATAAAAATCGTATTTCAAGTTAATGTACTATTGTTGTATTTTTATTCTAATCTTCTCAAATATTTACTGCAATTTGATGTCATAACAAGCTTAAATACAGGATGTCCTTACATAACAAATATTTTATGTAATACTTGGAAAGGAAGAGGTATTCAAAAAAATATACAAATTAGTGTCCTGAAACCGTTTTCATTTTTTAAGGGGTCTTGATTTTATTGTGTAATTCCCCAGTATGTTTGGTTTTTAACATAGAAATGAATTATATTCCATAAGAAAATCTGCTTACTGTAAACCGGGAAATTTTCGCGCCGTCTTTATTTCGCGGTATGACAACTGAATTGTAGTTCGCGCATTTTTAAATTCGCGCTGAAATGTTATTGTCCATAGACTACAACAGAGGACAAGTTTATTCGCGCTGTTTAATTTTCGCGCTAGCAACATCACCGCGAAAATCGCGAAAATAAAACTGCCGCGAAAATTTCCCGGTTTACAGTATTACGGTATAAAAAAACATCAGCTTGTAAGAAGACGGTGTAGCTATTTTTTGCTGTGTTAAGATATGACCCTAAGACAAGAGGAAATTTTTGTGCCTAATAACCCGTTTGTCTCATATTTCTTCTGTAAGAATTACCAAAGGGGCTTTTGCATATCGTAAGTACAAATGTACTAGAAGACCGAGACAAAATCGGTACATAAACGAACAACACTATATCATTAGTGAGTGAATGTTTTATGCTCCAGCATAACTATAGGGTGATAATAAAATTATGGGGATGGGATAGGGATCAAAGGAACGGTAAATTTGAAGACCATCGGAAAGATAGGAGTAGATTTGGGTAGAATTTTTTTGCTATGTGGTGCACTTCTTCGCGGGTAAGAAAAGGACCCTTTTCATGCATGGCACCCTCAACACATGACGCCCCTCTGTGATCATCGAACGAACAGGCTTTCAGTATCATAACTTCACTAACCCCTGCGGACAAGGGCCATTTATTCATCTACACATCGTACATATTTCGGGCGCCGTGTGAGAGGAGCACTAGCTGGATGCCATAATCCCAAGGCGAATCAAAAATAAATCAAAACCAAAATTTCTTTGCTTCATGTCGTTCTAGGATTTGCATCTCTGATTGACCAGGGTGGTCATCTCAGTGCAAAACTTTGCGATAAAAGAGGCGAATTCTATTTTCAAATTATTGTTTATTTGCCTTTTTTGTTTGAGCATTTTACTCTTTTATTGAAAATAACTTCTCTTATCGTTAATTATCACTTGGTTACGGTATTTATGTTTCAAAACTTATTCGATATGATTTTTTGTTTCAACATCGATGTCTCAGTGACCGATTAGTAGACAAGGTTACTGTCACTTCCCTTTTTAAACAAAGGTTTGGATGCCATAAATTTAGAAAATATTCTAGATTTGTTACGGCACATATTCCTCCTTATTACACAGACAAAAGTATTCCAATCATCTCTTATACCTATATTTCCACTATTGCACCCACGGTTTTAACTAAAAACAAGTGTTTTCCAAATGAATTACCTCGAAGCAAAACCTCCAGACTACTCTTGTGAAAAGTTCCCATTCAATTATGGCCCTTCTGGCCACATTATCACTGGTAACCTGAATTTCGTGAAAAATAACCTTTTTGCGATGTTTTGGCTAAAGGACCAACATATCGTAAGCCTAAGACGTATGAACTGGAAAATAACAGTTATGGATTCAGTTGACGACTATGCCAGAAAATGCAAGAATGAACAAGAGAAAGAAAATGACATTTTGTAAGAGAAGGTTAAAACTGTGAGGTCATTGATTTTGAAAAGAATCCATTCATTGAAGGGCTCAATGAGCACTATAGCAACATCCATTTTTAACAGAAACACTGTTCACCTTGCATGACAAATATGTTGTACCTGAAGACAAAGCACCACATAACATCACTTTTGTGTGCAAAAACACTATATTGACTGCTCGAGAGCTTAATTAGGACAATAGCAGCACATACACATCTACAATACTGTCTAAAGAGGAAATTATTTACAATTACAAATTTGCCATTTCCTCCTTCCGGCTCTCTGTTGGTGCTGACGATGATGACATTCCATCCCTGTATTGGATTCCTAAATAACATAGAAAATTGATACAAACAGCGCTTCATTGCAGGGTCATAAAAATGTACCACTAAACCTATATTTTTTCTTTTGACCTCAATATTAATGGCAATAAAATCTAGCCTTCAGCAATATTACGATTGCTGTTATATTAGAAATGGTGTCAATCAAATGTGGATCCCGAAGATATAGAAAAAACTATTAGGGATTCTTTGCTCAAAGTCAGTTTTGTCTTGCAACAGCATCAAAACTTTCGATTTCTCCACTCTTTGCGCTTCTATTCCGCATGAAAAACTCAAATTACTATTTGTAGAGCTGATTAAACGCATTTTTTTTTCACACACACAAAAAAATGGAAAACGCGGTTGCAAATATCTGGTTGTCGATTACAGAAAAATTAACTTTGTCGTCATTGAGTCTAAGAAAAAGAACAAAATTGAAGACCAAACAATCGACATGCTCAGTTTTCATATCGACAACATATTTGTTCAGTTTTGTGGACGTGTTTTTTTTCAGAAAACAACAGGTATTCCAATGGACACTTATTGTGCACCTTTGTTTGCTGATTTATTTCTTTATTCATATAGAGCAGCCTTCTTACAATCTCTTCAAGACAAAAGATCATATACTAGCTATCTCTTTTAACCTCATGTTCTGTTAGATTGATGATGTCCTTTCACTGAACAATTCTAGATTTGGTGGCTTTCTCTATCTCATATATCCACAGGAACTTGAAATTAGGGACACAAAGAATTCAAAGAAGCCTGTTTCATATTTAGATCTGTATTTCGAAATTGACTCTCACGGAAGACTTTCAACAAAGCTCTATGACAAACGTGATGACTTCAACTTCCCAATCGTCAACTTGCCCTTCCTGTGTAGCATCATTTCGTCCGCTCCAGCTTATGGAGTTTTCGTTTCACAGGTGATTCGTTATTCCAGAGTATGCGGAAATTACATCGTTTTCCTTGGCAGAGCCTCACGTTTGACGCAAAAGAATTCTCACACAGGGTTATATTGCTCCTCGGTTGCTGTCTTCACTCAAGAAATTTTACGGTAGATACCGTGCACTCGTAGAAAAATATGGGATTTCTATCTCTCAAATGAGTGCAGATATTGGTTTGACGTAGAGATTTGTTTTTGTCTTCCTTTACCGGGTTTGAGACACTGAATTGGAATCCGGAGCACCTGAGTTCACTCTTGTTTCGACTGGAGTTCGCGTTGTCGATTGATATTCAGTTGTTTTGTGTTTCCATGTTTTACATGTTGTCTGTTTTTGTCCCGTTCTTGTTGGTGTTAACTGGTTTTGTCTCTGCCCTTTCGGACTTTTGATATTCAGATACCCCATTGGTACCTCTGCTTCTTTGGAAATAAGCAGCACGACGGGTGTGTTATAGCAGGCAGAGACCGCTTACTCTTCCAAAGCACCTGAGTTCATTCTTGTTACAACTTGAGTTCGCGTTGTTGATTTCCGTTTGGTTGGTTTTGTGTTTTGTGTTTCTTTGTGCTGTTAGTGTAAGTGTTTGCCGGTTTTGGCATTGTCCTTTCGGACTTTTGACACTCGAAGGCCACACTGGTGCCTATTTGCTTCTTACAAGAAAATGTATCAAGTACTGGGACTGAATTTCTTTTTCTCCTTTATTTGATATGCTATATATTAAGCATTCTATAGGTCAGAACTAAGAACATTTAAATAGTTCTTCTATATTTTAGAGAGTACTTGATTTCTTTCTAACAGTATCTACAAATAAAAATAAATTGACGAGAAAACTTTAAAAACTTTTCACACAACTTGAGTATGATGGTCATAGTGAATAAATCGGTAGTCAAAATTTAATTTGGAGGTAGACAAATATTTGGAAATTACAAATACAGAAGTCACAATGACTACCTTATTAGTCATGCTGACTAACTTTAATGTCAATGTTGACTAGTTGCATGGTCATCGAGGGGACAGTCAATATGACTATCTAAAATTGTCACAGTGACTATTTAGAGTTGTCAGTGTGTCGAACCCGTCTAATAATTACCTAATGCTGTCTCAAAATTTCTATAGTGCATCAACACTAACTTTTTTTAATTATTAATCACTTACCAATAATGAATAATTATATACTTATAAAATAAAAACACGTGCTCTAAATAAAATCGGAAGTAAAATAGAATTAGCCAAACTCATTGAACAGGAATGTTGTAATACACATGTATAAATGTCATATTGTAGAAATTGTACCTGTTCACAAAGACATTACCTTTACGGTGTACTTCATGAATGAAGCTGTAATTTGTGGAGTTATTGTAACAACCAATATTTTTACGGTAAAAAAAAAGAAAAAATACGTGTCATACGATCTCTAAAAAACATCTTTCTTCGTTATCAGCCTCTAGCTTGTGGAAATAAAATGTTATGGTAAGTGATTGATTTGATTAGTGTTTTATTGATTTTTGTATTGAGAAGATCATTTCAATATCCCTATTATGTCATTACAGCTGTTTTGTGTTTTTTGTTACTACTGGACCCTACGATCACAATTGAAGAGGAAGGTTTGTGACGCCATAAAATCTAGTTTTAGTCATCATTTCAAAGCACAATTACTACGAAATCAGATATATAAAAATTTGGATTTGTTTTGTTGACATTAACATGCAGGGACAGAATTGGGCACATGTAGAAATCACGTAAACGGGTCTGTTACTCAGAAGGACAGGGGCCAAGATTAAACCATAAAACCAAGTTTGATTTGTGATAAATCATTTTCTCAATCGTTTAGTCAAAGCAAAGAAGTATCAATAGAAAGAGACATTCGAACGCCGGAGATCCAGAAAGGCAACGACAAAATCATTTAACACCAAAGGTAACAACACAAATAATACACCACGCTCTTTTTGACCATTTCAAATACCATGAAATAGGCAGCTTTCAAACCCCTATTTTACAGAGGACAACAGTGCATATTCAATATTAGGTTAATTTAAAGCTTTAATAACAACATACAAAACAGATTAACCACTTCACATTTATGTGTAGTCAAAACGAGACTATTAAATGTGAAATGTGTCAAAAATATGATTATTCGGTACTTTAATTTTCAATGATTAATCAGATCAATATTACATCATAAAGAAACTTTTTTGTCATGTTTTTTATGCAATGCATATTTGTTAAAATTGAATTCAAGTGAATATTACATAGCGCAGTATAACTTAATGTATCTTTGGTAAAACAATGTCATGAATGTGTTGGTTTGTCTGCATAGATTGAAATGTCTGGGCTAAATAGGGTTTTTGGCTGTTTGAAATGGCTATTTCCTTGCCAAGTAGCCTATTGACCTTTTATTTGAAATATGTTGACCTAAGATATATGTACTATGTTTGATTGTATAATGATCGAATGGCTTAAAATTAAGCATTTTTAGTACAAAGCTTGAAAACCATTGATCTCTAAGTCTGTCATGGCATGAAATACAAATGACAACAAAGTTCCAGACAATAAATTTTGCTACGCCTGACGCGCGTTTCGTCTATTCAAGACTCATCAGAGGCGCTCTACCAAAAATATTGAAAATGCCAAACACTGTATGAATATGAAGAGCATAGAACAGTATAACCAAAAAATCCAAATTATTACTAAGGTATTCAACCTATGTCTGGAAAAATGACAATTCTAGCTGTCTTCAAAATTTAACGCTCCAAAGACACTGACAAATACTGGACCGAGGGTTTTTGTTGTCAAACTGACAGACAGATATTTCGAACCAATTCGACCGAAAAATAGGGCATTTTATTTATTTCAAGGATATTCGATACCCCATTGGTACCTCTGCTTCCTTCAAAAATAGACATAAGGTTTCAAAATTATTCCTTTTAGTTTTAGTTTCGTAGCTTATGAACACATTGGTTTGAAGTAATAAGCTGCTATTTCATATAGATAGCTGTTAGATTCCAAAATTTGGCAAGATGTTAAAAACATGTGTTGTTTAGTTACATAGTTACATACTTGATTTTTTTACATCAGTCGATGGATTCTTCTTAGCTAGCTGTCAGTAACTTCGAGTGTTCTCAAGAGAGTATCTCTACGTCCTGTTAATTAATTGTTGTCCTTTTGTCTCAGAAACTCTCTTGTTGAATTGGACTTCTATCGATTTGTTTTTTACTGTGTATTAGTTTGTGCTTTGTTATTGATTATCAATAGGGGGAAGGTTGGCGCCAAAAAACTAGTTTAACCCCGCCACATTTGTAATGTGCATGTCCTAAGCCAGGAATCTTGATCAAAGCTTGTATTTAGTTGAATTTATGTTAATTATTATTTGTCAAAAAGAGGGTCTTTCATTGCACTTTAGGATTGGGCTTGAATCATATGTAATTTATTTTCAATCCAGGGGCCAATTGAAAAACAGCGAGCAGCGACCACTGGTCACATTGAAGGCTGCTGGCTGTTTTCCATTGTGGATGTTTTAAATTTACGTTTATATTGTAGGTTATGTCGCGTACACTTATTCCACATCTCATTTTCTTCTATTATATTTTTACGTAAGTTTTTTTTACGTTTTGTGGAGCACAAAAACCAAATTTTGATGCATAATTTTGTGTTTCTAGCTCAACCTTTGTATGTCATTCTAAAAACAAACAGGAAGTGGCTAATGTCTTATTATGGGATAATTACAGTGCTAATAAAGAGTATTTTTATTGCCCTTAAAACAGCTAAAAACAGCCAAGGACAGTTATCCCATTTGAGGCTAATATTCTGAAAATTAACAATGTATTCCACAGGAAAACACATAATATTTGTAATTTGGAAGAAAGACGTTGGAATTGTTTTATAAAATGAAAGTTGACACTGGTTTATTATCAATTTTTTAAAGCAAATAAACAGTGTAATGCAAACTGATATCATAAGACATAGTGAGTCTTCGTGTAGCAGAGGTACCAATGGGGTATCCGAATGCAAAAAGTCCGAAAGGGCAGAGACAAAACCAGTAAACCCCAACAAGAACGGGACAAAAACAGACAACATGTAAAACATGGAAACACAAAACAACTGAATATCAATTAACAACGCGAACTCCAGTCAAAACAAGAGTGAATTCAGGTGCTCCGGAAGAGTAAGCAGTTCCTGCTTGCTATAGCACACCCGTCGCGTTGCCAATAGACCATTCAGCGTGTCAAATCCGGTAAAGGAAGACAAATCAACACCCTATGACAAACCAACATCTGCACTCATCTGAGAGATCGAAATCCCATATTTGTCTATAAGTGTATGATGTCTTCCGTAAAATTTCATGAGTGAAGACAGCAATCGAGGAGCAACATAACCCTGTGTGAGCAATGTTTGTGTCAGACGTGATGCTCTGATAAGGAAATCGATGTAAGTCCCGCATGCTCTGGAGTAACGAATCAATTGAGATATGTGAATGACAATGTTGGAGGCTGATGGCTGTTTGTCATTGTTTTATTTTTAATTGCCACTGGTTTATGCGGGCTGTGTCGCATACACTTATTCCACATCTCATTATCTTATACTAATGTAAATGCTTTAAAGGAACTTGTCCATAAAAATGAAGGATTTCCTTAAAAAAGTAAAGCTACACCAAATGTTCTCAATCTGAACAGACAAATACAACATTGGTAAATATAACGTAGTTACTACAAAACAAAATAAATTGCAAGCAAATAACCCAAAATTACAACCAAAACTGCAATCAGCAACGTACACTCATGTTAAAACGAGGGTGACTTCAGGTGCTCCGGAAGAAAAAGCAGGTACTACTGGCTAAAGCACACCCGTCATGTTGACAAAGATCGATTGAGTGTGGGCCGAATCCGGCAAAGGACGACAATACTAAACCTCTGTATCTTACCAACATCTAACAACAATATTGAAAATATCGTGTTTTCACGCTCCTGATTTCTTCGGTAAAATATTTTTGAGTGACGACAACTACCGGAGAGCAACGAAATCCTGTTCTAGCAATTTGCTTCTCTGGAATAACAAACCAGTTGTGATACGTAAACTCTATAGGCTGAAACTGAAGCTTTTGCCACACAAAAAGGGAAAATTGACGATGGGAATGTTTACGTCCTCACGTTTGTCATAGAACTTTGTACAAGCCTTCCAAGTTTGTCGATTTTGAGATATAGTTCAAATAGGAAGCGGTCTCCATGAACCTGCATCATTATTTTCATCACCATCATATGGTCATTATTTTAAGTCCCAGGGGGGTATAGGGGGAAATGGTATGGTCAGCAAATTTAGTAGTGTTTAGTGAGAGGAGAGCATCAAGAATATTAAATCTGTATAATACTAGTTTATATTTTCATAATGATTTTGATTCAAAGTGAAAATGAAATGTATAAAATATTTTAAAAAATCAAACGGAAACGTTAGAAAACGCTATGTTCTAAGTACATATATAGATAAATGCATAATACAGTATGAAAATCTTTCTTGATGTTTTAAAACGAGTAAAGAAATTCTTCATATTCAATTTAACTACACAGAAAAATCACAACATATTTGAAACATTTTCACGAAAACGATATCATCACTTTAAACATAATTATGTTCACTTTATGTTTGGTGACTTGATGGTAAATATGTGCTTCCTTTAACATGTTGAAAACATATGTTTACCATTTGTTATGATCGTTTGAAAAAAAAAAAATGGTGGGGAATGATTCTGAATGAATTGCAAATGCAGAACTAAAATTGTAACTTTTAAAGCACATGTTCTTCAAATGTTTTACGAAAATATCAAACATAAGTTAACCATACAGGCGCTTAACTTTAGGTACACATTTTGCAACTTTTCCCGTGTTCTTATCACATCCTTGTGATGTCAAGTGTGTAGCGTGATACCACCAGCAGGTCTATCCCTCTCCTTTATTCTGTTTACCGAAATCTGACAAGATTCGTCTTTCATCCATTTTTAATTAATAAATAAAAACCTGACATATTTCCCTACCGCGTATTTTTTTGCGGTTTAAATACATAATTGAATAACAGTAAGAAAGTCAGAATATTGGGAGGTGTCAGAGAATGCTGCACAATACATTATTTAACTCACTCACTCCTTTTTAACTTAAAATCATTTTATTTTATAATAAGCCTTTAAAGCAAATTATGGGGCCGGTTAAACATGTGATGCTCCCGAATAAATATTTCACCAGCCAAAATTAGTTATAACTTATTATATGAACAAGGCAATAAATAGAAACAGATTTTTTTTTATTTCTTTATTTTTCAAAAATACAACAAAACAAACATTCCATTGAGTCATGCTTGCCGGAAAAAAAGCGTTAAAAAGGGTTCGGTAAACCAAGATTGTTTAACAGGACGTTGAAGGAAATTTCAGCAAATAGTATTACAAAATATTGAGTTCTCCACCATTTTCGGTCCCTCCGGGAGAGTATGAAAAACAACGTTTTGATAATGAAAATTACATTGTTATAATTTTACGGAAATCAAGTTAATCTTATTTGACATGTTTTTTGTTAAAAATATGGCTTCAATTTTACATGAGATATAAAACTTAAAAAGAATATATTTTGCTGTAAAATTCGTTAGTAAAAATAAACAGGCATATAGTGCAATCGGTTATACCAAAACCCAAAAGTTTTTAAGAGGGAGGTTTGGCGTGCCATAAAACCTCGTTTATCCCACCATTTCTTTTGAAATGCCTGTACCAAGCCAGGACTATTCCATGTTCTGTCTTTTCTTTTGGACATTGAGATTGATCCTACAAGTTCGGTAATAAAGGTCTTTCGCTTTCCAAATCCTTTTCATTTTATTATATTCATTGATATTCCTTATCATTAATTTTTTTTTCTACCACAGATGGCAAAAAAAGTTTCCAATCTACAAAAATATCTATCCACTTCCTGGTTACGCGTTTTGAGTCGAAAAAGTACGTGTCGCGAAGTGGATTCAAAATGGTTACTTCTAGGAACTTGGGACATTCACCAATCATCCTAGGTGACATATTTTGCATCCAAAAATTTCAAGGTCAAAGTTCAAATCTCAAGGCAAGATATCATGTTACACCTTGTGAAGCAGAAATTAAATCGTGACAAACAGTTTTTGCGTCATTGCCCTTGATGCATTTCGGCTTATTCATTTTTGGCTTATATCTTTTTAAACATTACATAGTTTACATATGGGCTTTTTGTGGTCGTCATTATGAGTCCAATGGTTACGGACATCCATTATTGAAATGACCGATATCGTAAACAGGTTTTGTGAAATAACTGTACAAAATTGTTGCGGAAAATACATGAGAAAAATGTTCGTCATGTCGAATTCTACAAAATATGCTTCAAGTGCGAAAGCGAACAACTTATCGTCTTTGAGTTATTACCCTTGATTCGTATTTTGAAAATGATTTGAGCACAAACAGGGGGATGATTTGGTTGAGTGTTTTAAAAATGGCGACAAAAACATATTGTAAACTGTGTTATTTCCCAATTACCTTTAAACTGTTACATGTTCTAGAGTTTGATTTGGTTGCCTAGCAAACAGTAATCACAGACATAGCAACACATGCTTTACACTTACTTAAGTCGGGGAAAGACCTCACATTTGTTCTCTGAACAAATGGCGAGAATATATGACTTTTTAATTTTGCTATTACCTTTATAATTCAAGAGAACAAAACTACAAATGACCGTTAAGGTGATCTGATTTTTTCATCAAATAAATTTTACCTGACGTTTTGATTAAAAAAAGGTACTTTGAATAAAAAGTTTTTTTGAAAACCGTGCAATCAATTGAACATTAACATAACTCTAGCCCCTACTCTGCCAACTTTTGGAATTTCGTAATCGGGTAAATAACTATTTCTTTGTTTATCCTATTATATTCATTATAATATAAAGACAAAAAAATCTTGGCAGCCTTGAGAGTCTACACAAAATTAATAGACCTTATTTCTTTTAAAAGACAATAAGATATTGATTCCTATTCAAAAACTCATGTCATACTTTATGTTACGTAATGTCACGGAGTTTTGAATTTCAAATTTGCAAACCTTTTTTCATTTAGATAAAGATATTTTTGACAGTAGAAACACTAACAAGTCAGGTAAATATATTTATATATATAATAAAGTTTGTAGAACAGCAACCGTTAGTGCAGTTATGCTAATAATAATATCAACAATATCCTATGTGAAGGAAAATGTTTGAAATAAATTACGAACAAAATTTTAAAATTATTTACGGGAAAGAAATAAATGATAACAATATACTTGACAAGTGTCAAAGTTTTCATTGTTTGATATTTAGTTATTTTGAAGGCATACGATACATTATTGATTTTACATTTGCAAATTCATGAACATTTGCAATAAAGCTATTTAAGTATGTACATTTTTAGTATAAAAAAGAAAACCCCGTGTTAACGTATCCGTTTTTGTTATGTTAAATGTTAAATGTTGGATGGTTTCTAAAAAGTGAAATATTTTGGGAGCAATTTATAATGGCATAACTATTTAGCCATTAGTCATTTTTCTTATCCGTCTTTGTTTATATAATTAGAGAATATGTTTTGCTCTCTCATACACGGGGCAACCCTTTTTTTCGTGCCTTTCGAAGTACTAGCATCATTCCCTGAGACCAACCTCGCAAATGGTGTCAAGAGAAAGTCGGAAAATTGGTCCATGATATTTTGACTCCTGACGAGAATCGAACCACTAACCTCGTTGTTTGTAGCCCGACGCGTTAAGTACTATACCACCGGTTCTAAAAAAGACTTGTTTATAATAGCAACATTTGTTAAATTTAATTCTCTGAATAAGCCCGATCTGTTAAAGAATTACATTTAAAATAAGGGGTCAACATGTTAATGTTAAAGATATTTACAAAAATAGGTTTTTTTTCAATAATTTCTGGTGTTTTTTTTTCTAATTTCAATGACTTCACAATATGTACCCAACGACGACTTCATAATTTCTCACTATAACTGAACCGTATGCCCTAATTCCAAGAAACGTTAATCAAAGTACGATTGATGCCCAGTACTTGGAAGTTTAATACACATCGCAATTTAGGCAATTTAAGATAGATTTAACGAAATATGCGACTTATCTAGATATAAGAACTTTGTTTCTACATTTTTATCAAAACACTAATGTCAAGTTAAAACCTCAGCTTTTTTAAGAAAAATTCTGGAACGACTGTTTTGGGGCAAAATTAACATTTTATATGCCAAAAAGGGACGACTTTTATACTGCAAAAGTTCTAGGGCATACCTAGCTCGGAATTTATATTAATTATAACTTATAAAAATGAAAAGCAAACTCAGGTCAATTACTTAGGTTAAATACAAGCATTTTCTATCAATAAAGGAAGCAAAGGAGCGCAAACAGTACATAAACTTATCGTGGTATTTGTGTTGCGTTTGTTGTGTATTTTTGTTTTTTGGTTATTTGATTTCTACCGATTTTGTCTTGCACTTACGACATTCGATTGTCATATTTATAGGAAACATTACAGGAATTTAGTATTGCGCAACCGGAAGTCAGACTGTGACAGAGCTTGAAGCTAGATATAAAAACTTTGCTGGACTGTGATTGGATTATAATATCAAGACTGGATTATCAATGTATGTTTTCAAGTCTTTAAATGGATGTAGTTTGATAAAATAAGAATAAAATTTTCCACTTGATGGATAATTTTTTTGGTGATTTTTCAAACAAGGATGAAATTTTCATTAACACCGGGGAAAATTGTATGTAAACATCCACCAGCTGAACTCGGCTTTCAACAGCTCTCTCAAAAGGCGGTCAACATATGATATGACACCACTTATTCAATGGAAAAAAGGTTACACCATATAGATTTAATTTTATTTAGATCAAACACTCTTCAGGGAAAGGTTGAAAGACTGAAAATAGTTGTTTGACTATAAAGAGGAAGCAATCACCATCATGTTCCCTATACACCTTTGCTTCATTCAATAAATGATCATAACATACCGACTTTGTGCAGAACATATAAAATTTTAAGGCTTTTGTGTAAGGGGAAAATGATAATTTTAACCCGTTATGTGCAAATTAAACAGATTCTTTTTTTGTATTTTTTTTTGAAAATTTGGTGCCTATTTGCTTCTTACACTTTTTGCCTAGGTTTCATACAACTTGCTATAGTTGGACGTAAGATGACAAAAAGGCCAATTATATTTCCCTCGTACTATCCACAACAATTTGTACATTAATTTACAATAATAAGTGTACATTTTTATTCAAGAGGCTTAACCTGAGTATTTTATCTCTGAATTTGATTTAATGACGGTTGATCATGAAATGTTTTTTATGAAAAATACATGAATTATATCCCTTTAGATTAAGAAATTAAATAAAGATAAATATTTCCAATAATCAGAAGAAAAATAAAAAAGGGGTAGTTGTTTTTCTAAAAGATCTGGAAAATGCTAAGCTATTAAAGTAGGTAGATTTTGAGAGGCTGATTCCTAACCGGTATATTATTTTTGCAGAAGAAATGGCCTCATCTTGTCACGTATGTCTACAACGTCAGACAACATCTCCGCCACACGTCTTTTGTTATGTTTGTAATGAAGTCTTATGCGAATCGTGTACCAAAGATCACCGTTCCCATGACATAAAAGACAATCTTTTACCCTATAAGGACTATCAAAAGATTCCACAATTCATTTTGAAAGCTAATTTGAAATGTTTTCGACATGGAAAAATATTTACGAATTTTTGCCGCATCCACGACGAAGCCATTTGTAAACGATGTCGAAAAAAGAATCACAGAAAATGTGAAGATGCACCAAAGATAGAAGATATTGTCGATAATGTGAAGACCTGTGTGGCATTTGAGGATATAATTATTGAAATTGGAAGCATGTGTGATACGTTATCCAATATAACGAAGGATCGGGACCGAAATCTAAAACAGCTGAAAAGTAAACGAAAGAAAATACAAAAGAAAATTGAAAAGAAAATTGATAGCGTCATAAACTTTCTTCTTGAACTAAAAACTGAAAAAATAACTGATCTAAACTCTGTTTATGACACGCTAACCAATGAAATTACTTCCACAACCCAAACTGTCCAATCAGATGAGAGTAAACTCCGTACCATGCTGGACCAGAAAGATGACATTCTTAAGCATGCAGCTGATTACCAAACGTTTTTTGGTATAAAAGAAATAGAAGAGACCATATTAGGAATCAACAACAGTCTGAAAGTCTTATCCGAACATGAAAAACTGTTGGAGTACAATTTGAAGTTTGAGATAAACCAAGCTATTAAGGATATGTGTGATATCCAGTCCTTGGGAAACATCCGAGTCATCAAGAGTCCTTCAGCTGTATCTATAAAAACTACCAAACCAAGAGATCTAGAGGCTGTGAAAGCGGTAAATGCTCCTGTACAGCTTAGTCTCCAGCAAACAATTTGTCTAGAGAATGGTTATTATTTTGGAAGCTGCGCTTTACAAAGTGGACTAATGGCATTTCCTGATTATAAACATAACCAAGTTTATATTTATCATACAGACGGGTCCCTAAGATCCACTATTAAGTTTAAAGATAGTGAAGGTGTACATGGTGTGACACCAGTGGATGAGCACCATGTTGCTGTGTCACATCCCTGGTCTGACACCATTTCCATTTTTAATTTAGTAAGCGAGAAAGTGGTAAAATCATTAAAGACAAAATGGAAGGTCAGGGGTTTGTGTTGTCAGGATAAATATGTAGTGTGTTGTGTAAAAGATGAAGGTCTTATCAGAGTGAATATGGACACTGAAGAGGTCGATCGTGTTGTGGAGGATGAGACTGTTGATAGCCTCTCGCAAGTAAAGGTAAGTGACAGCATTATATGCTATTCATGTCCCGAGACAGAAACTCTAACTGTAATGGACACTCAGTACAACGTTATCTTTACATTCAAAGATAAAGCAGTACTTGATGGTCCAATGGGAGTGGCAATTGATAATAATAATAATATCTATGTCTCAGGATATTATTCCCACAATCTAGTAGTCATCACTCAAGATGGTAAGATAAGCCATCAGTTACTAGGTAAGAATAATGAACTACAAGTACCTACCTCTGTACACTTTGATAGTAGTACAAAGAAACTAATGGCAGTCAATTTAATGGGACCTTCTTATATATATTCTGTTAGGTAAGTATTAAAAAATGGATACGAGTCGCAGTGAGCCAGTAGCTAATAGGTGGGATATTATGTAATATATGTACAGATTTCACAACTCTTTGCAATGTGATACGGATGTTTATCACATCGAATTAGACATTTGTCCTAAAAGAACAAGCACTTGTGTTTTTTTAACAAATAATTAATGAGTGTGATAAAATTAGCTCCATTATTGCTCATTGCTGTAAAACCCTTTGCATTGATTATTTATTGCTTGTTTCCCTGTAAAGGCTTTCTGATCATTTTTTTTAACTAACAATGACTGATCTATAAATATATGGTGTAGATATAATAGAACCAACAAACAGGATTTAAAAAAAAAATGACGAAAATTGTGTTTCTTGAACGGTAAAGTAAGCAATTTTATGGGGGAAAACAAAAAAGACTCATAACACAAAAATAGATAATGTTGTACCAGTTAGAGAAGCATCGTCTGATGATCTAAATGTTCACTCACCCACTTCTATAGGAATATGCGAATCAACCGGCTAATTTTTACTCCGCTTGATATTTTTCTTATAACCAACTGCATTATCTCCATACCAATTACAAGCGAATCGAGCGAAAAAAAAACTTCTTTTAACCAATAGGGTTGAAGCCCGTTAGAAAAAAATGAATATGAAAAATCCTTACATGTAACGGGTCTTTAAAATCATTAGACTGAATTATCCTTTATAAAATGGCTCCATTACCTGGTTCGATTCCCATGTCCTTAGAAGTTCTGTTTTTTTCTTTAGAAAGGAATTGTCATGTTAATTGTTATATATTATTTTAGTGCTTTAAATATCATAAGTCCATTATAGAATCTATGAAGAAAAATTTGAGTAAGACAGTTTTTTTGATATTATATTTGAATAAAAACAAAACGCTATTAATTTTTTTAGATTCAGAATATGAAATACAAATTTCCTATTTCATTTGATAGAATTGTCACGATATATTAAGAGAAAAAAGAAAAAGCAGTTTTTTGTCAGTCACTAAATATAGGTGACTTTTGACATGTTCATCTCCAAATAATTACAGAGAATTTGTAATAATCAAGATATCATACTAATTCAAATATTATCAAATTTAAACATTCAATAAATTTTAAACCTCTACCAGATTTAAACAAAAGATGCGATTTTATTCTTTTTTTTTTAAAAGTCAGAAACTCTTGCGTATCACATGTATCCATTAAACCTTGTATGCTGCATTATGTTGAATTCTACAATGTTCTGTTTTATGTGTATATCCATATTATTCCATTATTCTGTTTAATAACAATGTCACCTTACAGTATTGTTATATAACTTTCTTCTTTGATGTGCACTATTTATTTTGAATTTTGTATTTCTTTGCACCTGTTTGGTTAGAGAAAATATAGATATATAAATTTTTACAGATAAATACACTTTTGTATAAGTATGTTTTAGATATTTTTCTGTTTATATCAATGTTTATTTGGCATGACAGCTTTTGACGTACGTGTCTCTTAAATGTCTTAAACATGCACGATATAAAGTTATTTGCTTTGAAATTTGCTACTTGTATTTTGTTGTGTACTTCGTTCAATATATTAGATGTTTAATTAAGCAATCCTCAAAATTAATATTCGTCTAAACTTTGTTTCAATCATGTCAATATTTTAGTCAATTATTGTCTACAAAAATAAGTAGATAATAGAATGCAATGACCCTGCTTGGTTAAAGCTTTTAAAAAGCCTGTTTGGTTAAACAAGGTTTTAAGATGCAAAATTCTCTGTTGCAATCATAACGCCCGATAGCAACGAAAACACAAGGCAGTTGTTAGGACTCGATAAGAATATAGGTTATCATCTTAGTACATCAGTACCAAAAAAAAAGATTAAAAAAGAATGATTCTTAGCTGAATTTTAAAATATCTGTATATAACATAAATTTTATAATGTTGTCACAAATGTTTAACATTAGACTTTAGGTCATGATATTTAAGCGCCAGTTTTCCACAAGGTTTTTAGAACTAATTTCAGTTAGCTTATTTATTAAAATGTTTTAAAAACAGTTGACATTGTTTAACTTTCTTGCTACAACGCTAACTGTCAAAAAGCCAAATTGAAATTGTGACAAACAGTTTAGTAAAGTAATTCTAATGTTTTTGATGTACTTTATATAATGTGTTATATGCACAATTCAACCTGCCTATGATTTGCTGTAAATCCATGTAATGTATTAAGTACTATGTGTAATATTAGATGTGTATATGCTTGACATAATTTGTAGATAAACAATTTGATAAACTAATATCATGGATGTTACATTTAGTGACACTTTAGTTGGATACTTATTTTCAGCATTTTTAATGTCAGAATGTAGTTTTTTAAAAGATATTTCAGTATTTTCATTTATATTTACTTCAATGATTCTAACTGAAACAAGACTTGTAAAGGAATTCTCATCTGTGTTTGAATTTTTTTGGCCAAGTACATCATTTGTTTTTTTTACTTGTTGTTTTGTCTTGTTTTATTTTTTTTTAAAGAATTTCATTTTGTTGTTAAATCAAAGCTTGAAAAACATCGATACACCAACAAAGCTTCGATGAAGCTGTCCAAACCTACACTAAAATGTATAAGTAAGGATAAAACTTATTCTTAGCCTGTGTCACTCAAAAACCGTGACAAATATTTGAGCATTCCTTACAGTATTCACGAAAAACCGTAATTTTTTTTGGAGAAAAATATCAATTACGTTTAGTTCAACCCTTGCATTTCGGTGGTCTATCATATCATGATGGGGAGTGCATACATGATACACCACCAAATTTTATGAGTGCTTGACATTTTGTATGTAAAGCGGATGATGACCTATACATTGGTATGCACTCTGCATCATAATGTTATTTGAGAGAATAAAATTTTCCCAGATGTATCAGAAGAGTAAATGTTTTAAGGAAAGAGGACGGATTTCAACCATACATACTTTTCTGTTCGAACTTTAAGGCTTTTCGTACTTTTTGTTCAATACTTTTGGTTTTTGATCTTCCAAACAATTGATTCAAATGCTGCTGATGAGAGGTTACTCCTTGAAATATCGACATACAGCATAACCAAATTAACCATTATATACCCTTTTTGGTATTGTATTTTGAAACCACTGGCTCGATAACCGCTCCTGGTGGACCAGAGGTCCCCCCCCCCCCCCGAGGGTAATCACAAGCTTGATCGCCAAGCTTGACACGAATTAACCAATATTTTTTTTTGTCATTAAAATTTCCGATTGTTAAATTCAAAATTGTTTAAAACACCAGGTTTCCCTGTACTGCACATGATCGATATCCTAGGTGATGAATTTGGCTTCCTGTTCGAACATATTGGCTTTGAGTACTTTCGTTCAATACGATTGGTTTTTTATCTTTCAAACTAATGATTCAAATGTTGCTGATGAGAGGTTTCTCCTTGAAATATCGATACATAAATATGATCGTTTTTACCCGTTATTGGTTTTATATTTCAAATAAAATCTGAATTAGATTTTGCAAAATGGAGTATGAAATCATGTGGTTTTTTCCGCCACGGAGCCCTTTTGGTGTGTAAAATAGGACAAGTGCTTAAATGCTGATTATAACACTAGTTATACCTGCTATATCTGTTTGCTATAAAACATGACAGTCAGACAAAAGTTTAAAACTGCCAACATGGCAAATTATTATCTATAGACTTATCGATATATTTTAAAGAAAGCAATGATTCTACTGCATCTTAATATTCAAGATTTAATGAAAGATATTCTTTCATGCCTGTTCAATGTTTTTTTCAAGTTCTTATTATTTAATGTATCATACTATTTAATAAAAAAAGTTGTCACAGATTTCACATTTTGTGAAGACTGCACATTTTATGAAGATTTCACAATGTAATAAATCGGTACCGGAACCAAGAACGGTTAATTTGGTTATTTCATGGAAAAATCTTTCATCGGCAGCATAAATTATCATCAAACATTGTAAGGTCAAAAACCCATAAGTATTGAATGAAAGGTACTCAAAGCCAAAGGGTTCGAACAGGGAAGCCAAATCCAGCACCGAGGATATCGACAATGTACAATACAAGGATAGAAACCTGGATGTTTAAAACAATTTACAGTTTCATATAACATCTCGAGAAATCCTCAAATCCTTCCTCAACTGAGATTTCTTGCAATTTCTTTGGTCAATATTTCAGTTGAGGACAGATTTTAGGAAATCTCAAATTTGAGATGTTTTATGAAACTGGGGTCTGGTACTTTAATGCTATTTTATTTAATCAACTTGCTTCTGTCGAGGTAAAATATGTAAAAGAAGATGAAAATAAAAATTACTGAAAATAAATTGTTGTTATGTCCTATATTAGACTCACTAGAGGCGCTCTACCCCTAAAAAATGAAAAAAAACCAAAAACTCTTCAGAATATGAAGAGCATTGAGCAATCAACTCAAAATACCGAAAAGGAAAAACAAACAATGACTAAAGTCAACCTATGTCTTTGGGGGGCAGAACCTAAGAAGTTTGACAATGTTTAAATTTTAACGAATTTAGAGTTTTGATGTGTGCTTCAACTCGACAGAAATAATGCTGGAACGGACTAACCCCGGGGAATTTTAACTTCACCAGCAGCGCTAACCTTCACGGGTGTAAGAAATAAATGTTACAATAATGTTACAGACAATAAGTTTGCTATGCCTGACGGGCAATCCCTCTTTTTAAGATTCATCAGAGTTGCTCTTCCCAAAGAAGCAGAGAAACCAATGGGGTATCTGATTGTCAAAAGTCCGAAAGGACAGAGACAAAATCAGTAAACACAAACAAGAAGGGGACAAAATCAGACAACATGTTAAACATGGAAACACAAAAATAACTGAGTATCAATCAACAACGCCAACACTAGTCGAAACAAGAGTGAACTCAGGTGCTTCAGAGGAGTAAGCAGCTCCTACTTGCTATAGCACACCCGTCGCGTTGCCAACAGCAAATTCAGTGTGTCAAATCCGGTAAAGGAAGACAAAACAAAACCATATGATAAACCAACATCTGCACTCATCTGAGAGATCGAAATCCCATATTTGTCTATAAGTGCATGATGTCTTCCGTAAAATTTCTTAAGTAAAGACAGCAACCGAGGAGCGACATAACCCTGTGTGAGCAATTTCGTCGTCAGACGCGACGCTCTGTTAAGGAAATCGATGTAAATCCCGCATGCTCGGGAGTAACGAATCAATTGAAAAAGCAAAACGCCATTCTGAATTTGAAGAGCATTCTGAAGTGTGTTTAATGTAATGAACATAAAACAGACAATAATCAATGGATAGCAACCAAAACATTAATAACTAGGCAAATTGGTTAAGCGCACTAAAACTGAGGTCTCCCCTTTCTATATTTGTCAAAATAGCATAAGTTAAACCTTGAGGTCAAAGGTTAAAATCCCGAGGACATACTTTGCTCGACAAATTCTTTAATAATGATGCATGTACATTCTTAATATCAAAGCCCTATTTCAAAAGAAAAAACAGTTATGGCCTGGTAGACTTTTCATGTAAAATTAGCATTTATTTGACCTTGAAATCGCAGGTCAAGGTCATTAGACATCGGTCCAATGATGCATGACACATTGTCATGTCCAATATCAAAGCCCTTTTTTGAAGGATAAAAAATATATAGAGCTAAACCATGTTTTCGATTTAAAATTATAATTAATGTGACCTTAAGATAAAGATCAAACAAAGGTCATTTTGGTAAGGGATCCATTGTCATATGGTGAGAAATCTACACGTCAAATTTCAAAGCCCTATGTCAAACAATAAAAAAGTTATGGCGTGGAGACACTTTGTATATACAATTAGTATTAATTTGACCTTGTGAACAAAAGTCAAGGTCGTATGAAGAATATACAACTAAGCGACACATCATCACATGGTGATACATCTGCAAGTAAAAAACCAAAGCCCTTTATAAAAAAAATAAACAAAGTTTACAGTTTGCATGTTAAATTTGAGGTCAGAGATCAAATGAAAGCCATTGAGGGTCGCGACACATTGTCTTATGGTGATACATCTACATGTCAAATATCAAAGCCAAAAAAAAGTTATAGGTCGGACAAACTTTGCATGTAAAATTAGCATTTATTTGACATTGAGTTCGAAGGTCATTCTGGTACGCAACACATCGTCTCATGGTGGTACAGGCACATGCCAAATATCATGATCAAAGCCTTATATCAAAGGATAAAAAAGTTATGGTCCGACACGCTTTGTATGAGAAAAAGAAGAAGAAGAAGAAGAGAAGAACTGACACAAAAACAATATGTCTCCCCCTTCTTGTAAGGGCAGACATAAATAGACAATAAAAGATTTCAGCTCTAGCAGTGGTCTTTTTCATACTAATCAGATTCTATAAAAAATACCCCTGGATGTCGTTTGATTTATAGTAATGACTACTGTTTAAACTTCTCTAAAAATAACCTAGTACCTAGATAATGAATAAAATTACATTTTTGAACATGAGAAATTATTGCAAAATTGGTGACAGTACAATGCTAAATCAATATCACATTTTTAAAAAGATGATTGCATTGTTTTTCTTTACTTTGTTTCACGAATTCGAATTGGGCGGTCGTTTAAGCTAAAAATTATTTATAATAGAACAAAAAGATTTATTTTTCAGATTATTATTATTCTTGGTGATATTGAGTCTTTTTTCTGCTGAATTACCAGGAGTACAAACTAACAAAGTTAAGGAACTACCAAAACAAACTCCACCTTTAAGCAAGTGCAGGTTAATTCAAAATGCTTGTAACATACTTCGATAACTCACCCTAATTTTACATTTCACGGATATTCAAATTTTCAAGGACAGTGAAAGGCGAGGAGTACCGTGGGGATAAAGCAATAGTAAATTGCATCCTCTGAATCATTTTAACATTGCAAGATACTTCAAAACATCAAAACGATGACTGAATAATTAGATTTTATTAAAAATCAACATTCAGCGAAAAAAAATAACCTGTTTAATTAATACAGTTAAATCTCTCGTTCGTGGTTAAATCATATATTTGACTTCATGAGTATCGACCAACTTTAATACACAGATGGCAACAATGATGCAGACATTGCAATAACATTTTAGTTTAAACCATACAGAAGATTATAGAATTATCAAAGTAAAAATAAACGGCACTATTAATTACTAAGAACAAATTGGAATAGAACGAAACTGACCATGGAGTTTGCATATGTGTTATGGTCTCATGTCTTCATATCCTTGTATAAATAATCAACGATAAAAGAAGTTATTTTCAATAAAGAGTAAAATGCTCAAACTATATTTTTGTAACCTAGGTTTAATATTTCAAGACTGACACACGTGGTTATTCGACTGCTTTGACTGAAGGAAAAACTCTTTGCTTTATTATTTCCTTTCAAATGTCTGTTGATTTGTCTGGGAGTCACTCTTTGTTCAATAAAGGCTTTACTACTTCCTGGATGTTAACTTTATAGCTAACTATTCATATGATCTGAAAGAATTTCCAAGGAGTCTATTTCATTTTTCTGTGTCAAGGTCGCACGGAAGACCTAATGATATTCTAGCATGTACAACCTTTGTGGTATTGCTTGTTAATAATTAAAACAGCTTTGATAGCAATTTTTGAAAGGAAAAATATTGATCAGGTTAATGACTCCAGTAAATAAAATATAATAAAGCTCAAAGTGAATAAAATGTGAAACAATAGTCAATAAAATGGGACATCGAAGTGCATAGATAGATGCAACCAAAACACAAGATAAGATAGTTGAATAAAGAAAAATTGCATTGGACATGTCTTGCTACAGGAATTTCAATATTTTTATTAATTCTTAGCTAAAAACAAAATGATGAAAATTTTATCAGTCAGAAATCCAAAATTTGTCTATGAGTGCATGGTGTGTACTGTAAAATTTCTTGAGTGAAGACAGCAACCGAGGAGCAACATTTTCCTGTCTTAGCAATTTCTGTGTCAAACTAGACACTCTGTCAGGGAAATTCGGGTTAGTCCCACAAGCTCAAGGGTAACAAATCAATTGTGACACGAAATCTCCATAAGCTGGAGCGAACGGAATGTTGCTTCACAAGAAGAGAAAGAGAAAGTAGACAATTTGAAAGTTAAAGTCATCATGTTCGTTAAAGAACTTTGTTGAAAGTTTTCTTTGAGAGTCAATTTCAAGATGTAGATCTAAATATGAAGCAGACTTCCTAGAATCCGTTGACGACAGAATTGGGCTCCAGTGGAATACATGTAGACGGGTCCGTTATTCAGAATAAGAAGAACCAAGACAAAAACATAAGCAAAATTTGAAAATCATTTTTTCTGTAAATGATTAAATAGAACGCTTAATTTGACAAAAACTTAATTAAATATGGAAAAATAGTTTAACTTACTCAGTCAGGACCATTGCGATCTTCAATTTTTCTGGTATATTTTCCTTGTTTTGTCTTTTCTAATGGACATTTGAGGTTGATCATCCAAGTTTGGTAATTGTGTTATTACCTGTATTAAACAAACAAAAAAGTATCAATGGGAAGAAACATTCAAAAGTACAAAGACAAAATCAGTCAACACAAAAGGCTACAACACAAATAACACAATAATATATAAAAAAAGAACACGCACAGGAGAACAAAACTGAGATCTGAAACACAAACTCACAACTAAACGAGGATTATCTCAAGTGCTCCGAAGGGTAATCGAATATGCTTGTTGTAAAATATGTTGCATTGCAAAATTACGAACAATAGACGATAAAGGGATGTGGAATAAGTGTACGCGACACAATCAACATTACAGAAATGGCAATTTAAAAAATCACCATAGAAAACCTAATTCAAAACACAATTTTTGCACTTTTGACAATACTTTATTAACAGTCTGTCTTTCTATAGTTTTTAAATGTAAAAAACAACATTTTGTCTGTCATGCAGATGGCTTTCTAAAAAGGAATACACAGTAAACGATGACAGATTATCATAAGAGAGTAATTTTCGGACCTGACTTCTAAACACTTATATATTTCTACATGATTAAATTTAAAGTAAGCTTCGAACGAAATCGTTAGCCGCTGGGTGTCGAAGAACATTCATCAGACAACAATCGATATATAATGTTATTTCAAACTTTTAAAACATTCCAGCATTAGTTTTTTTTCTCTTTCAAATTTGTTACAAGGGAAAGTACACCGAATTATTACCTTATGTATATCATATGATAACTGATAAATGTTGCATTGATTTCTTTTATTGCAACTTTTACACAATAAGAGGATTTTAAGACTGAATACAACACAATGACAAATAATTCTGACATTTTTTTTTTCAAATATTTTTTTCAAACTTTCGTTTTTCATATAAAAATAAGTTTAAAACATTTTTGTCACTGCTTGTTTAACAGAAAACACATACGGTAATAGATAAAAATAGCTTTAAAATCTGTCTGAAATGAACCAAATATGAATAAGATGTCGATTAATTTCGAAACAAATATTTTGTTGCTCAAAACTGATCCAAACTGATTTTTTATTACTTTAATCTTCTCAATTATTTGCAAGTTCCTGCCTTTTGATGTAAGCTAAAATTAGAGCCCCTTCTTACATAACTTTAATTACATTTAAAGGAACCATCCTGCAAAAGGAAGATAAAATAATTTTACTGAAATCATGTTTATTTTTACCGTAATGTCATTTGCATTATGTAATTCCTGAGTATGTTTGATTATTGACATAGGAATTTCCAGTTATGAAAATTAGAATCCGATAAAAAAAAATATGATTATATAAAACAAGAGGCTACAAGTATCCTGGATGTTAAGACAAAGAGTCTCTTATGTAGGCTATATCCCCAATAAAGGAACACCTGACAAAACCGAATGAGACCATTGTGTAGAACAAGAACAGCACGAAGAAACACAAAACACAAAATCAACCGAACGGAAATCAACAACGCGAACTCAAGTCGAGTCGTGCTCCTGAAGAGTAAGAGATACTGCCTGCTAAAGCACACCCATCGTGTTGATAATTTCCAACTCAGTCTGTCAAATTCGGTAAAGGCAGCCAACATCTGCACTGATTTGAGAGATAGAAATCTAATATTTATATACGAGTGCATGGTGTAGAAAAGGAATAACTTATTTATCTATGTTTTATATGTCTGATGTTGAAGGTTTGGGATGATATAATGTATTTATTTTTGTCTGTTTCATCCTAACTTGTAACAATGTAAATAAGTTGAATGAAATAACATTAAAAGTGACTGAATCTAACAATTGGTCCGATCAGTGGTTGGCTATAGCAGACTAGCATATATGAAATAGTCCTTACAATTGTACCATGATATTTAAAAAAATCTTTTGATACCAGCTTTTGAGGAAAGGAACATTAAATCCCATTGTAGAAAAAAGCAAAGCGGCCACAATTGGGCATTTGAGTGTCAAATGTCCGGAAGGGCAACGACAAAACCGGCAAACACGAACAAGAACCGCACGAAGAAACACAAAACACGCAACCAACCGAACGGAAATCAACAACATGAACTTAAGTCGTTACAAGAGTTAACTCAAATTACGAATTACAACATTTTAAAAGATTCCTGGAATATTTACTCTTATTGTCCTCCTATATGAAGAGTGGTCCTTTGTGGTGAGTGGGTTGTAAAAGTCAGAATTTGACAACGGAGAAACAAATCAGTAAGAGTACACGTCTAATTGTTTACTCTCAATCCGGTGATAGCGTAAATACTTTTAGTGTCATAAAACAAATCATGGTCAAGAAACCTTCTTGTGTTGATTCTTTTGACCTTTAAAACCACTTAAACCATTAAACAGTAACGTGCAGATTGTCAATAAAACAATAGATCTAATAAGGAACAGCCAAGTACAAATGTAGGCAACAAATAAAGAGTTATTGACCTAACATCTTCAGGTCTTCGAAAACTAACAAGACAGTAGAGGAACGTACTTTACTGAATTTGTCCTTAACACAATTAACATAAATTCGACGAAATACAAAATTAACATAAGCCTTGTTAAAGATTCCTGGCTTAGGACAGGCACAATAAATATGTGGCGAGATCAAACACGTTTTTTGCACCAACCTTCCCCCTACTGTAAATCAATAAAAAGCACAAATTAACACACAGTAAAAATCAAATCGAAAGAAGTTCAATTCAACCAGAGACAAAAGGACAAGACTTGTCAATACAAGAGATAACTTTGATTTCCAAAATTGTCAATTTTCTAATATGAAATACAAAACACAGAAGCAGTCATTCGCAGATGTTATGTAGTTTTATATACCTTTATTAAGTTTTCTTTTATCTGTGACTTTTAAGGATGCTTTACTTTCCAGCCTTGAAATGAACTTTTTTAGCAGTAGCTATACACTTCGACATATAATTTATTACTCCAGACAGAGGCTTTCATTATAGTTTATCTTTAAAATGTGTTTTTCCTTTTATTGTTATTGAAGACTAATCAGTTAAATCATAAATTTATATTTTATTTCACTCATTTTATTTTGTTATGCATAATTGTACTGCCTCTCACGGGGCTCCATGATTGGATTTAAATAAAATATGTCTATGTCTATGTCTATGTCTATAAATTTGTATATGTGTAACCATTCTGAATATTACGAGCGGGGACCAGTCTAGTTGAACTCCAGAGTCCCCTTAACGAACACATTATCACGTTTATCAAAATGCATTTGGTTTAATTTCCTGAATTGGATTTAGTCTTAACTCAACGTTTTATCTTAATGTGTACATAAATCTAATGGCATCCGATGACATCTTTATAATTCAATTATTTGTTTCATTCGTAATACTATACTTTCACAGTGGCTAGCCAAGATGAAAAATAAATTGCATTGTGTACCCTTAACACTTAAAACATTTCTCGATATTTAAAAGAAAGTGTGCGTGTATTATTTTCAAAGAAGCAGAGGTACCAATGGGGCATCCGAATTTCAAAAGTCCGAAAGGGCAGAGACAAAACCAGTAATCACCAACAAGAACGGGACAAAAACAGACAACATGCAAAACATGGAATCACAAACCTATGAAAGACTAAATAATATTTGTTATAATCATTGGTATAACGAGTCTACAGAATCTTCATTGTGCTTTACTGCCGAAAAAATGTTAGATTAAACATTATATTATATAATGAACATTTTATCTGGAGTTTATGTAAAAAAGACCATAAATAACTTTTATTGGATCCTGAATATACAAAAATACTGCTTTAACTGTTACGATATTCTGTGGTCGTTTTCCTGTAAATGCTTTATAAGATAAACATTCAACGGAAATTTGTTGGGGATACTTCATTTAGTTTCTGTATAATTTTTAAAAGACACTGTAGAAAAGAGCAATTCAACCAAGCATCATTTAATGGTCACCGATTAAATCAATGCCGTTTCTATTCGAGGTTGGTAAAATGCATAAATGTACGTCACAGGGGAGAAATGGTCTGTCGATGGAAATGATTCTTAACAATTTTTCTATGGCGGTCAAGTATTGATCATGATCGAAAACAACTCAGTTCGGGATCCTGGGTTCATATTTTTCCTAAAATTTGTAGGCGTTTTAAATTTACGTTTCCAATTTAATGAAATAAATATGACTGTCAAAATGAAAACCATTAAGATACAAATTATTAATCTTCTTTTCATCAATACCAAATACTAAATTTTCAAAAGGCATCTGTTAATTCTTAAAAAAATAAAACATTGTTAGATAAATAGCAAATTACATTGGGTTTGTTCTTGAATAAAATAGTCTTACTCAACGTTACCCATAAAAACAGATTAAAGTTTAAATTTAATGGCATCCTATAATATTTTAAAAGATGTTGACCTTTTCTTCATAGTACTTAAATTTTCAATAGATTCTCGTATAGAGCAGTTTAGCCACGAGCTAAATTTTCCTCCATTTCTGCAAAAGATATTGTAATTAAAATATTAATCAGATTAAATAATATTCGATGGAATAAGGAGTCTGTTGAATCTTTATATCTTATAAAACAGATTTATTTGTTAATTCAAACATTTGTATTTAATGAATATTTTATCTGGATTTTATGCTATAAACAAACACCAAAAGTATCTGTTATTGAATTCCCGATTGAATAAACAATGCTGCTTCAATGATAACGGTATTCTGTGGTCGTTTTCTTGTTATTGCTTTGTTAAATAACTAATCGAAGTACATTTATCAGAGACTGAATTTGGTTTCCTGTATATTTTCATAGAATGTGTTAAAAGAACAGTTCAACCAAATACCCTTTATATTAATGGACACCAATAAAAGAAATGCGTTTCTGTTCGAGTGGAATAAAATAAATACCGATACGTGAGACTATTTTCCATGAAGCAGTTCCAATAACGGTAACGCAGTGTCATGAAGTTGAATAAATGTCAAGCAAAATACTAAATACAAAAAAAAGGAAATTTGCCCTTTGTCATAAACTTTTCTTCAGACGAGATAATCGGTACCAGAATTATTTATATACCAGTGCAACAGGACAGTACGGGTCTGAGATTCAGACCAGACATATTTATATACCAGTACAATAGGACAGTAAGGGCCTGAGTTTCAGACCAGACATATTTATACACCAGTACAATAGGACAGTACGGGCCTGAGTTTCAGACCAGACATATTTATACACCAGTACAATAAGACAGTACAGGCCTGAGTTTCAGACATGACATATTTATATACCAGTACAATAGGACAGTAAGGGCCTGAGTTTCAGACATGACATATTTATATACCAGTACAATAGGACAGTACGGGCCTGAGTTTCAGACCAGACATATTTATATACCAGTACAATAGGACAGTACGGGCCTGAGTTTCAGACCAGACATATTTATATACCAGTACGATAAGACAGTATGGGCCTGAGTTTCAGACCAGACATATTTACATACCAGTACAATAGGACAGTAGGGGCCTGAGTTTCAGACCAGACATATTTATATACCAGTACAATAGGACAGTACGGGCCTGAGTTTCAGACCAGACATATTTATATACCAGTACGATAAGACAGTATGGGCCTGAGTTTCAGACCAGACATATTTATAAACCAGTACAATAGGACAGTACGGGCCTGAGTTTCAGACATGACATATTTATATACCAGTACAATAGGACAGTACAGGCCTGAGTTTCAGACCAGACATATTTATACACCAGTACAATAAGACAGTACGGGCCTTTGTTTTAGACCAGACATATTTATATACCAGTACAATGGGACAGTACAGGCCTGAGTTTCAGACCAGACATATTTATATACCAATACGATAGGGCAGTACAGCGCTGAGTTTCAGACCAGACATATTTATATACCAGTACAATAGGACAGTACGGGCCTGAGTTTCAGACCAGACATATTTATATACCAATACGATAGGGCAGTACGGGCCTGAGTTTCAGACATGACATATTTATACACCAGTACAATAGGACAGAAAGGGTCTGAGTTTCAGACCAAACATATTTATACACCAGTACAATAGGACAGTACGGGCCTGAGTTTCAGACCAGACATATTTATATACCAGTACAATAGGACAGAACGGGCCTGAGTTTCAGACCAGACATATTTATATACCAGTACAATAGGACAGTATGGGCCTGAGTTTCAGACCAGACATATTTATACACCAGTACAATAAGACAGTACGGGCCTGAGTTTCAGACATGACATATTTATATACCAGTACAATAGGACAGTACGGGCCTGAGTTTCAGACCAGACATATTTATATACCAGTACAATAGGACAGTACGGGCCTGAGTTTCAGACCAGACATATTTATATACCAATACGATAGGGCAGCACAGGGCTGAGTTTCAGACCAGACATATTTATATACCAGTACAATAGGACAGTACGGGCCTGAGTTTCAGACCAGACATATTTATATACCAATACGATAGGGCAGTACGGGCCTGAGTTTCAGACATGACATATTTATACACCAGTACAATAGGACAGTAAGGGCCTGAGTTTCAGACCAGACATATTTATACACCAGTACAATAGGACAGTACGGGCCTGAGTTTCAGACATGACATATTTATATACCAGTACAATAGGACAGTACGGGCCTGAGTTTCAGACCAGACATATTTATATTCCAGTACAATAGGACAGTATGGGCCTGAGTTTCAGACCAGACATATTTATACACCAGTATAGGACAGTATGGGCCTGAGTTTCAGACCAGACATATTTATACACCAGTACAATAAAACAGTACGGGCCTGAGTTTCAGACATGACATATTTATATACCAGTAAAATAGGACAGTATGGGCCTGAGTTTCAGACCAGACATATTTATATACCAGTACAATAGGACAGTACGGGCCTGAGTTTCAGACATGACATATTTATATACCAGTACAATAGGACAGTACGGGCCTGAGTTTCAGACCAGACATATTTATACACCAGTACAATAAGACAGTACGGGCCTGCGTTTCAGACCAGACATATTTATACACCAGTACAATAGGACAGTAAGGGCCTGAGTTTCAGACCAGACATATTTATACACCAGTACAATAGGACAGTACGGGCCTGAGTTTCAGACATGACATATTTATATGCCAGTACAATAGGACAGTACGGGCCTGAGTTTCAGACATGACATATTTATATACCAGTACAATAGGACAGTACGGGCCTGAGTTTCAGACATGACATATTTATACACCAATACAATAGGACAGTACGGGCCTGAGTTTCAGACCAGACATATTTATATACCAGTACAATAAGACAGTACTGGCCCGAGTTTCAGACAAGACATATCTATAAACCAGTACAAAAAGACAGTACAGGCCTGAGTTTCAGACCAGACATATTTATATACCAGTACGATAAGACAGTACTGGCCTGAGTTTCAGACCAGACATATTTATATACCAGTACAAAAAGACAATACAGGCCTGAGTTTCAGACCAGACATATTTATGTACCAGTACGATAAGACAGTACTGGCCTGAGTTTCAGACCAGACATATTTATATACCAGTACAAGAGGACAGTAGGGGCCTGAGTTCCGATTACCTGCCTGAGAAAAAAACGTTCATGACAAAAGGCAAATTTCCATTAGAAATTTTTGGTTTTAGTATTTTGTTTGAAATCAATTTATCCAAGATTCTTATGCTAACATACAACCAATAAAATGTGCCATCACTTTGATTAATTTTCTGAAACTACATGTTTCCTTCCACTTGCCACAACAATCAGGTTCAACATGCATATTTAAAAACCAAAAGGTACTTTCATAGAGACAACAGATGCACATTTGCAGAACAACTATTTACTTTCAAGGATGTGACAGATGCACATTTATATTTCATTGATGTGACAGATACACATTTATATTTCATTGATGTGACAGATGCACATTAATATTCCACAAGTATTCTTTCAATGATGTGACAGATGCACATTTAAATTTCATTGATGTGACAAATGCACATTTATATTCCACAAGTATTCTTTCAATAATGTGACAAATGCACATTTGTAGACCAAAAACTAGTCATCATTGATATGATAGGTGCACATGTACAAGTTTCATGATTTTCAAGTTTTAGGCTATTGCAAGGGGGCAATATTTATTGTGTTAACTTCATAATTCACAAATAAAACAAACTACTAATTGGTTTGGCGATAATTGGTCACAGCATTTTATTATTAATAAATATATATATAGATTCACAAACAATGAACGCAGATTGCGTTTTTAGATGAACTGTCCGTATATTGCAGTTAGATGAATGGAGCCGGCAGATTGCCTATTATGGCATCCATAGCTGGACAGTGTAGGAAAATTTAAATGCAATCAATTTAGCACCACTGTGGGAACACAAGTGATGAAGGACCAAAACCCTTAACTTGACAAAAAGATGCAGCGATTTTGCCGAAACAGAGTCAATAATTCCACCATAAATTCAAATTAAATAATTCGATCATCAATTCCATAATTAATGTTAATTAATAAATCCCAATTTAGTCAGTAAACTCCATCTGGCAATATTTTTCTTTCCCTCTTTAGCTACCATGATGTAAATTCCAAATTGATGGGACTGCGCCTGAAAAGAAAAGCAAACAACAACCCAAGCAGTATCTTGTTTATATTATATAAGCTCAAAACATTTCCTTATATTTTTCAGCACCTGAATGAAGGAACAAAGAAGCAAAGACACATTTAAATATATTGCATGTTAATATTTAGGGAAGGGTAAGGGTGGGTTTTTACGTCTGTTCCATTCAGATTCTCGTCAAGAAAGACTCGATTTAAACAATTTGGCGCAAGCCAATCAAAATCCGTGAAAATGCCTAATGAGGATTCATCCTATTACCAAACTCTTAACATAAGACAACAGGAAACCATTATGCACCATCACTTTGATAAATTAATTTAATCATAAGGCTTAAATTATATTATCCAAGATTCTTATGCTAACATACAACCAATAAAATGTGCCATCACTTTGATTAATTTTCTGAAACTACATGTTTCCTTCCACTTGCCACAACAATCAGGTTCAACATGCATATTTAAAAACCAAAAGGTACTTTCATAGAGACAACAGATGCACATTTGCAGAACAACTATTTACTTTCAAGGATGTGACAGATGCACATTTATATTTCATTGATGTGACAGATACACATTTATATTTCATTGATGTGACAGATGCACATTAATATTCCACAAGTATTCTTTCAATGATGTGACAGATGCACATTTAAATTTCATTGATGTGACAAATGCACATTTATATTCCACAAGTATTCTTTCAATAATGTGACAAATGCACATTTGTAGACCAAAAACTAGTCATCATTGATATGATAGGTGCACATGTACAAGTTTCATGATTTTCAAGTTTTAGGCTATTGCAAGGGGGCAATATTTATTGTGTTAACTTCATAATTCACAAATAAAACAAACTACTAATTGGTTTGGCGATAATTGGTCACAGCATTTTATTATTAATAAATATATATATAGATTCACAAACAATGAACGCAGATTGCGTTTTTAGATGAACTGTCCGTATATTGCAGTTAGATGAATGGAGCCGGCAGATTGCCTATTATGGCATCCATAGCTGGACAGTGTAGGAAAATTTAAATGCAATCAATTTAGCACCACTGTGGGAACACAAGTGATGAAGGACCAAAACCCTTAACTTGACAAAAAGATGCAGCGATTTTGCCAAATTGGCGGGCAAAAAAGTTCAACATTTTTGCCTGTCAACCGCCATCACAATGGGGGATCGCTGCATTACTGTGACCAAACCCAAACCCAAAATATATAACAGTAAATAACAATTTGCAATATTTATGGTAGAAAAATGTATCACTGACTTTAATGAAAGTATGTAATATTATCTTGGGTGATTTATATCAAATGTCTATCTAGTGAAATCTTGCAAAAAAGAAAATGTTCCAGTGATATACCAGTCACAACACAATCAATCTTTTATTCCCATGTCGGAATCTAAGAACTTACCTTGAATAACTATTTAAAAAAAATGTGCATTATTTACTGGTGAATTTCAATTAGAGAAAAATTAAACATTTTATATATAATGAACAGTCAAGAGAGATGGAAGAGAAAGCCTTAATAGTTGACATTAACTGTATTAATTTTAGTATAAATGCATATATATGTGTACTAAAGTGACATGATAACTCCTCACTTTGACATACATGTACATTTTTAATGGAAAATTCACTGCTTACGTGTATATGTTTTATATGTGAACATGTTAAAGTTGCTAAGTATGCGTGTTTAAATGTGTCTGATTAAGTAACATACACATGACTTATTGACATGAATTATAAGGTGATATATATGGTTTTCTCAAGTGACTTCTCATGCATGTTTGATGACAGAGTCCATGTACTTACTGTTTATGTTTTAGTGACCAAACAAGAATTAATTCTCATCAATGTTTGCTAAAGTTATCACTTTAGCGTTCACCTGCCTGAATGCGTTTATTAAAGTGAATACAATAACATACATGTAGTCGCATTCTTATAATGCCATTTCAATTTATAATGTAAGTGTTTAATGACATGAAAGTTTCTCTTGTATCGAAACATGTAGATATGTATCACGTATGTACATGTATTTTATGCTGTCAACATTTTCACTGATATCACATGTACTTAAAATTTTTATTAAGAAAGTCATTCAAAATGTGAGAAAAAAAAAATAAATAAAAAACAGGAATTTTTTAATGACTGAAACCTAGTCCAACATAAACATGTAAAATAATGATCTTTACTACACAAATTGCACCTCTGAATGTTTTCCACTATTTCAGAGGTTAAAATGTACAAATATGGGTAATTTTTCCAACAACCCTATCTTAATGTTAATGTTCCTTAAAATTTTTAAAGAAGAAAATGACATTTTCTTATTCTTAAACAAAAACTAACTTGCAACTCCTCTTGGTATGTCAAATGAGAAGGTTATAGTCAGGTGAACTGAAAAGATGTGAGCACAAAAAGAAACTGTACCTGAGCAATGTGTATGTGTTTAACTGTGTATTCATGCATGTACATGTATTGGTCATCGTCATACATGTACACATAATCCATATATACCTTGAATGCTCAATGTAAAAGGTCACTTGTGAGCATATGCAAGAAATTCATGTACATATCTTGTATGCGTGCATTTTGTGTGTGTGTGTTTGTTTTTGGGTAAAAAATCTTGTCAATGATATATCTGCCATTATAAGGAAATAAACTGGTTGTGTATGTTTGTTTTTGGGTAAAATGTCCTGTCAATCATAAATCAGCCATTATAAGGAAATAAACTGGTTGTATTATATAATTATGAGTTCAATATATAACTTATTCAAAAACCATAGGTAAACAAAATAAGGGCTTGATACATAATAACAACAGAGTATGTCTCATCATAATTCATGACTTGAGTGCCCAATGTGACAAGTTTCATGTGAGCATATATGTATGCAATAAATTGTAACAGAACATTATGTATGTGTACAAAAATGTGTGTGTACCTGTGAATGTCTAATCGAACCAATGCTTCAGAGCAAATTAGAGTGTAACAAGTTTCATGTGAGCATATGTAGGAAATTGGGCATGAATAATTCATGCATTTGTGTGTATGTCTCATCATAATCCATTACTCCAAATTCAAGTGTAACAGTGTAACAAGTAAATTCATGTGACCATATGCAAGAAATTGTACATGAATAATCCATGCATATGCGAGTTGTTTGTGTATGTCACATCATGATCCATTACTTGAAAGCAAGTAACAAGTAACAAGTTTCATGTCAGCATATTCAAGAAATATTACATGAATAATTCATGCATGTGTGAAAGTGTGTGTGTGTGTGTATGTCTCATCATAATCCATTACTTGAGAGCCCAGTGTAACAAGTTTCATGTGACCATATGCAAGAATTTGTACATGGATACTTCATGCATGTGTGGGGATTGTGTGTGTGTGTGTTATCATAAGCAATAACTTGGGAGCCAAGTGTGCAAAGTTTCATGTGACAGTATGCAAGAAATTGTACATGAATGATGCATGTGTGCGAGTTGTGTGTGTGTTTTATTATAATCAATAACTTGGGAGCCCAGTGTAACAAGTTTAATTTCATGTGAACATATGCAAGTAATTGTACAAGACACTTCATGTATGTGTGTGAATGTCTCATTATAATCCTTACTTGAGTGACAAGTGCAACAAGTTTCAATCAAGCATATCCAAGAAATTGTACATGAGTAATGTGCATTTTATGTATGTATGCATGTTGCATCTATGAAAAAAGTTAAAAGCGTACAGATATTTGGCCTAATGTCTTTATGACCAAGAAATATGTCCTATATCTAATTTGGTCACTGCCAATGCAAGAATATTTTATGTGCATATTTATAAATGTGCGTGTTTAATTTCATTTTTTGTAATGCTTCATACATGTATTTGTATTCCTATGGTATAGATATTCCTGATAAAATGCCCCAAAACATAAAAAAAATAATAATGGGCTTATTGCTTTCTATAAAAGCTAGCAGTTGTATCATTACAATATGCAAATGTGATGTGATTGTATCTGTGACCCATCATTCCATTGTTCAAGGATGACTGCTGTCAATTTGAAAAATAAAATTAAAAATAGACGGCATGCAGTGTGTGCAAAATATACTCCACTTGAAATATGTTTTTGATAATGTAACATTTGCTACTCAAATTAAAAATAGCATGTGTACAGCCCAAATTTTTTCCCCTCTTTCATATAAATTTCCTAATCTGTGTCCTAGAAAATGATAATTTTTAAGTAAATTTGAAGATAAATCGAAGTTTCATTTAGACTTCTACCTTTAAGCTTGTTTTGTTGTCCTATTTTCTGGGAAACTGGCATTTTTAAACCAATAACATTACCTTTTGTCCTTTTTAATATTACTCAATGAGTTAGGATTACTGACTGGTGCAACTTCTTTCTGTTAGGTCTTTCAATTACAGCTTTGGATGTGTGGCTGAAACTCAGAATCAAACAAATGAATGATGTTAAAGTCTTATTTATTTCACTAAATTTTTTTTTTTTTTTTTTTCCTTTCAATAATTAAATCTAAGTTTTGGCTTCAACCAACTATATTGACTGTGCATGTTTATAATTGAATTGTGGCAAGCTGTAGGAATAAACGTTAATTAATTTCTACATGTAGGTAAACTTTGTTATTGATTTAATAGAATAATAATTAAGGTGGTTTTTTTCCACTTAAACCAGATTGCAAAGCAAATCTGTTAACAACCCTTGTGAAAATCTTGGTATGTTTATGAAAAGAATATTTGATAGCTGAACCCTCAATATGCTATCAACAAAAACTATCGGTTAACAGACAGCGTACTAAGTAACTACTCTCTTAACAGACAAATGATTAATTATCCATACATACCTTCACAAAGAGTTATTTAATAGACCCAACATGACCATTGCAAAGTAAAAATTATCATTAGATTTCTTTGATTACAACCTTTTCAGTGATTGTAAAAGATTGTTTATCTACATGAACATTTCTTTGCCTACATGCTTTTTTCTTTGTGAATTATGCATTTTGACATTTCGTCTTAAAAGAAAATGTGATTATACCAGTAAATCTTTCGTGCCTTTGAATGTCTATTAAACTGCATACTATTTAGTATTACTATATTTAAATTGTCATGTGTTAACTGAAATACATTTGAGTAAAATGCTTCTTACATGTATTGAATTTGTCTTGTCAAAATGTTATATGTTTTGTTATGTTTTATACATAAAATAAACAGGATTTGATTCAAAACATTACCTTAAAATCATTATTTTGTGTTCCCTGGTTAACAAGGAAACTGTCACTGATGTTGGTCTTGTATAAGCCAGAGAGTACTCTTCTCAGTGAGATACATGTATAACTAGATCCATAGGCATTCTCTGAATTTGGCAATGTTGAGATAAACTTGCAGTGGTCAGATTTGTGAAAATTTGTCAATCCTACTCCATCAACCTGTTTTGACCAGATAATGGATCTGTCATCTTTCTTACTAACCTTCTTGACTGACAGGCCCTTGTGGAAATAGTTATTCATAATTAGATCTGAATTAAATTTAAACAATTTAAAAATGTGTGCCTGTCATTTTACACCTGGTAATAAATGCATTTCATCGCCTAAATATATGTAAATGAACCGTGTACAAGCATTCATATCAAACATACATTTGTGTAAATTAAAAGACACAACTCAAACAATCCCACTTATTGACCCCATTTTTGTTGGTATGCTGTGACCGATATTTCCCACACTAGTCTAACCTAATATAGCATGATAAACTATAAAATCAAATTAGGCTTGATTTCGAGACAAAATTGTCTGTAAATTTATGTAATTGCTGATTATCGTTCAATGCTAGCATGTGCCACTGCTGACTGCACCCTGACAGGTGAAATGCCATGTTAGTGTTTTACTTTTGTTGTAACAAAATAGGGGGAGACTTGTACATTAATAACTAAATGTGTATAAGCAAAAACAATCAAGTTGTAAATTATGCATTGCTTATGAAACGGCTCGGCGTTTTTAAACACGTGGATGTCATACATGTACTTGTAACCTGCGAGGGTGATTTTTCTTTTTTCATGTATTATTTCACAACGTTCAATTGTTGTTCGAGTAAAGTAGATTGAAGTATGCGATTTTAACTCAAAATTGACTCCCTGACAATGATATTTGATGTTATTTCATCCACCAATTCCTCTCATTGTTTTTACGTCTGTTCCATTCAGATTCTCGTCAAGAAAGACTCGATTTAAACAATTTGGCGCAAGCCAATCAAAATCCGTGAAAATGCCTAATGAGGATTCATCCTATTACCAAACTCTTAACATAAGACAACAGGAAACCATTATGCACCATCACTTTGATAAATTAATTTAATCATAAGGCTTAAATTATATTAGCATAATGACACTGTGTTACCGTTATTGTAACTACTTCACGTAAAATGGTCTCACGTATCGGTATACATTTCATTCCCATCGAACAGAAACGCAATTTATTTAATTGGTGTCTATTAAAGAGTATTTGGTTGAACTGTTCTTTTAACACAATCTGTGAACATAACCAGGAAACCAAATTCAGTATTCAATAAATTTACGTAGATTAGTTATTTAATTAAGCAATAACAAGAAAACGACCACAGAATACCTTTATCATTGAAGCAGTATTGTTTATACAATCGGGAATTTAATAACAGATACTTATGGTGTTTGTTTATAGCATAAAATCCAGATAATATATTCATTAAATAAAAATATTTGAATTAACAAATAAATCTTTTTATAAGATATTGAGTTTATTCTGACGCCTTATTCCACTGAATGTTATTGTTGTTGATTTCCATTCGGTTGGTTTTTTGTTTTGTGCCTAATTCAAACTTTTTTGACTGCTTGTATCGTGCTATACTATGGTGGAATCTCTCCTCGTGACTGGGTCCTTGAAAGGTTGAGTAACACAGTGTTTAAAACTTAGTTGTTGATTTACAGCACTAGATTTGGTGACAAGTTTTGAAAAATGTCATAGCATAACAAACCATTTGATTGTTTTTGGCTAACACATATAATATGAAATCAATAGATACATTCTTTACATTACAGATACCAGAAAAATTGCAGCTCACCATTTTTTCATCTCGCTCTTATTATTTCCTGTTGTATTGGTCTTCATTTTATCCTGCTTTATTTTGTTCTTGGTCTTTTTAAAACAAGTTACTTGTGAAGCTTTTAAAGGGCGTTTTATAAAATGATGAAATTAGTTTGAAATTAATATCACTGTCTAAATGTCTGGCTAATCTTAGGGATTCGTATTGACGACAAAATCATGTTGTTAATCTCTGTATATAAAAATGTCTGTGAGGCTTATAATTTCGAGACGGGATCTTTACCCTCATCAGCTTTTAGGATAAAAAGTACATTATACATATATGCTTGTAAGAAGAATATAATTCGTCGTTGATCGGTGTTCAAGATTGCTAGCCGTTATATTCATCGTTGTCTAAATCCAATCACGAAGAAATCTCCAGTTCTTTACAGAAACATTACAGAAAATTTGTTGTTTTAATCATCTAATGCTACTATTCAGTTCCATTTAAACATTTATAGTTTTTCTCAATGTAACCATTTGTATTCAAACATTTTCTCTGTTAACTAAAGTTTTCAATTGGTATTAGAATAAAAGATGCTTTTAGGAACTTCTAAAGAAATTGCTTCGAATGTCAATTGCTTTTTCGTGCACTATTTAAGACAAATGTTTAATGCTTAAACGAATGTTGGCGTAGGAGCGCCAGTAAGGGGCGTGTCTGCATCAAGTTTACAAATTTCCCAATCAAAACACAGCAAATACGTCAAACTTATTGAAGAACAATATTTCCTCTTTCAAAAATGTTGTTGACCAATGAAATTAAACGTTACATTCAACAATGTATTTTTTTAAAATTTACAATCGATGAAAGAGTATTGAAAATAATACCGGTAAAAAAACACAAAATAAAATTTAATATTTGATTTTTTAGCCAAACTCCATCGTAGTCCCTTTCCAAAAAAGATTGTACAATCGTCTAATTAACAAGTTCGCTTACATCCTCATTGTTTAGTATTGAAGAAGCGGAGAGGTATCATGGGATATTTGAATGTGCAGTCCGAAAGGCCAAAGACCATACCAGTAAACACAAATGAAAACAGCACAAACAAACAGACAGAATAAAAACACAAAAAACAACTGAAAAACAGCGATCAGCGACCACTGGTCACAATGAAGGCTTGTATGAATATCAATTACCAACGCACTATATTTGTACTTTATAGGTACATTCTTTAAGTTCTATTGTTGTTGTTTTATCGGTAGATTTATAAATGAAGCCGTCGACACAACAAAGAATTCTCGAGTTCTTTACAGGAACATTACTGGTAATTCCTCCGTATTCTTTGATATCTAATGGATCCATTTAGACAATTTCATCTTTTCCTTTCCATTTAATAACCATTGGTATTCAAACGTTTCAACTATAAACTATTAGTATTCAATTGATATTCAAATAAAAGATGTTTTGGACCGGTTTTTTTTTTTAAATTGCTTAGAATTTAAAGGCTCTTCACTAAATAAATCTCAAAGTAAATTGTGAATGGCACTTCATTGTAAATCTTTTCCAATGTAAAGTATAAATGTCAATTCATTTCAATCATATTTGTAATGGGACAAGAAGCTGTCTCGACATTTCCTCTTTCTTAATTTATATTTAGAACAATATAAAAACATGCAAAATGTGTTGAAAGCAGTAATACCAAATGTTTGTCGATGCTAGAAATTTTGCAATGAAAATGGAAATCTTTTATAATTGTCAGAGATAATGGGTACCAGCATCTTCAAAGTAAAATTATCCTGAGGGTGGAAAACGAACAAGATACTTATCTAAAAGACAAACACCAATGTGAGAGCAAGGTGAAACCATTAATTGACCAGGACAGCAACAGATAAAAGCATTTTATTAATGAACTTTGTTTTACTTCTATTGCTTTAACTATGTCCTTATCTGTTGTTAGTCAAACTGTAGATATTTACATTGATAAAACTTGTTTCAATTAGTTTTTGTGGATGTTGTATTGAGATGATGACATCATTATCTTTAACATGTCTTAAATAAAAATGACAACAAAGTTCAAGACAATAAATTTTGCTACGCCTGACGTGCGTTTCGTCTATTCAAGACTCATCAGAGGCGCTCTATCAAAAATATTGAAAATGCCAAACATTTTATGATTATGAAGAGCATAAAACAATAAAACCAAAATTACCAAAATGGGGAACCAAATTATTACTAAGATGATCAACCTATGTCTGGGATAGGAAGAACCTTAGGGTTAGGGATAAACTAGAGTAGTGTTTTGTGACCAAAGAATAGCAAGGTAAGATTGGTGTTTGGTGCCATTTAACTTGGTTCATCCCTCCATTTCTTTGAAATGCCTGAACCAAGTCAGTGCAATTGCGATCTTCGACTTTTCTGGTATTTCTTTGCTTTGTTTTATCCATTTCTTGAATGTATAAGATTGATCTTCTCAGTCGGTAGATTTGTTGTACCTTTCTGTCTTGTCTTGAAAGAGGGTTTGATATTTTTATGATATTGTCAATTTAATGCCATATGTATCATCGAATATTCTCTCTTTTTGACAGTAGATTTTGATTCCAGGATTCTTCTTCAACCGTCGTATTTTCAATGCACAACATTGAAATATCAAGTATTATTAAAATACATTTTGGTGGACCTAGATACAAGAAATAGCTTCAATGATACTGACACACAGTTTTAAGATTATCTATAAATGACACACCCTGTTTTTTAAACTGCAGTCGTGCCATATCTAGTAGAAGAAACTGAGGTGTTGAATAAGTGTACGCGACACAACCTACAATATAAACGTAAATTAAAAAAAAACACAATGGAAAACAACCAGCAGCCTACAATGTGACTAGTGGTCATTGCTTGCTGTTTTTCAATTGGCCCTGGATTAAAAATAAACAACATATGATTCAAGCCCAATCTTAATGTAATGTTTGTATGATTGGTCTTATAGAAAGGCGACTTGACCTTTACAAAAATATCTGTATGACTAAGACTGCATAAAGTATTTACATAAAGTAACGGGATGGGTTTTAGGCGGATCCTAAAAAGTGAGTTGATGAAAAATAGTTAGTTAGTTAGTTAGTTAGTTAGTTATTGCTTTACTCCCAAGCAGCACGATTTCGGCTATATCCGGGAGATGAACATGAAAGTGGTGATACAATGAACATGAAATGATGATGAAGTGGAGGAAATGGGGACACAAGGCCAATCGGGTAGGTGAGTTTTGACTGCCACTGGAAAAAAGACAAATTGTTTTTATCTATTACCTTGGGGCCCCTTTGCGCTTTGATTATCAGTTCCCCGAGGTTAGCCCGCTCCGGCACCAACACTATTGTGTCGGAGAACACATCAAAGCTTTAAATTATCCGTTTAAATTTCAAAATTATCTTAAACCTAAGGTTCTTCCTACCCCAGACATAGGTTAATCGTCTTAGTAATAATTTGGTTCCCCAGTTTGGTATTTTTGGTTTTATTGTTCTATGCTCTTCATCATAATATAGTGTTTGGCATGTTCAATATTTTTGGTAGAGCGCCTCTGATTAGTCTTGAATAGACGAAACGCGCGTCAGGCGTAGCAAAATTGATTGTCTGGAACTTTGTTGTCATTTTTATTTCGTAAAACTGTTTACGTCCTGTATTTTTTTTAAACTGTTTTACAAAACATGATCGGGTCCATTTGTACATTCGCTCTTCCCTTTCCCCTTCCTGTGTAGCAACATTTCGTCACCTCAAGCTTACGAAGTTTGAATAATAAAACTGATTCGTTATCCCAGAGCTTGTTGGCCAGACATTGATTTCCTTCATAGAGAGAAGCAAAAAGGCACCAAAAGGGCACTCGAGTGTAAAAAGTCCGAAAGGGCAACAACAAAACCGGCAAACACGAACAAAAACAGCACGAAAAAAACACAAAACACAAAATCAACCGAACTAAAATCAACCATGCGAACTCGAGGCTTAACAAAAGCGGTTTCTGTTTCTTATATCACACCCGTCGTGCTGCTAATTTCCAATTCAGTATGTCAAATCCGGTAAAGAAAGACAAAACATATAGCGTCACGTTTGACACGCAAGTTCATCACACATTGAAATGTTGCTCCTCGATTGTGATTTTCTTATCATTGCTGTAAACATCAGTTTTTCTTGCGGGTCGTGGTCTTTTTTGTCCTGCCTTCTTGACATTTGAGCGTGATCATCCCAGTTCGGTTATGTTTGCCAGTGTCTGTCCAAATTTAGACGAGATCTTTTAAAAAAAAACATAATTATATGATGAATTTGGCTGCCAAATAATAACCGCTATTTAATTGCTCTAAGCTGATTTATCATTTCTTAATCTTCTCAATAATATTTGCAAGTTCCTGTATTTCGATGTAAGAAAAAGATTAAAATAAAGACACTTCTTCTTACATAATTTTTCTTCTAAGTGCATATAAAGAAACCATCCTGCAAATTGACGATAAAATCATTTCGATTTTCTACAGCAAAATTATTTGTATTGCATAATTTCTGAGTATTTTTGATTACTAACGTAGATTTATCCGTTTTATATTTTGGTTATTTAGTACAAAAACATTTAAATGTTGACAGTTTGTCTTGCCATGGTGCTGTTGAGTGAATTCCCTTCCTGACTTCTGGACAACCCCTCTTTCCAAGAAACACATGTAAACAGTTATATGGAATTAATAATTTTATATGTACACCATTCAATTATTTTCAAGAACCTGAATCGTTCATTGTATGTTCTTATAACATGAATGTCATATAAAAAGTTTTTACTGATTTTCTGAATATCTCTCATTCTAACCGTATAGCCATGTGGGTCTTATTGTCGTCTTCAAAATTCAAAAACGATCCTTCGGGAATAAAATAATTGCTTAAAACTATATTGAATAACTAATATGAAATGGAAATTTTAGTAAAAGCTTTGAAGCTAGTCTTTGAGGTAAAAATATTGATAATTTGATACTTTCTTTAAAATGTTAATTGCCTTTTGATACTTTTGTCACTTTTGAGTATTCTAGCGGTGTAGTGTGTCAGTTTTGTGTGATGATACATCACAAAATTATTAATTGTTTGACGTGTCAGATTACTTGAATTTTTACATCAGTTGATATAGGCTTTTTAGCTAGCTGTCAGTAACTTCGAGTGTTCTCAGGAGAGTATCTCTACGTCCCGGTAATTTCTTGTTGTCCTTATTTTCAGGTTCTCTCTGGTTGAATTTAACTTCTATCGATTTGATTTTTACTGTGTGTTATTTTATGCTTTTTATTGATTTCAATAGGGGAATAGGAATAGTTGAACCCCGCCACATTTTAAATGTGCCTGCCAGGAATATTTATCAAAGCTTATTTTTGTATTTCGTCGAATTTGTGTTATTTGTGTTTTGTCAAGAAGACAAAAAGAAGGGTCTTTCAATGCACTTTAGAATTGGTCTTGAATTATATGTAGTTTATATTCAATCCAGGGCCAATTGAAAAACAGCGAGCAGCGGCCACTTGTTACATTGAAAGCTGCTGGCTGTTTTCTATTGCGGTTTTTAAAATTGTCGTTAATATTGTGGATTGTGTCGTGTACACTTATTCCACATCGCATTATCTTCTATTACTGAAACAGGTTTGCAAGATCATTTAACAGATATATAAACAACTTAATGTTAAGAACTGGCAAAACCCAAAACCTCAAGCTCTTTTATCAAGTAAAATCGAAAATGTTTGATAGTCATTAGATAAATTGCCTTTACTTTATCTTCTTAAAGAGAGGATATTCTTTTGTTTCTCGGACCAATTTTATAATTTTAAGTCAGGATTTTTAATGTTATTTCAAAACTGGCTATGTAAAAACTGACACTAAACATAAAACAGACAACAACATTTATTAGATAATATCAATTCAAAACCTCATCGTTAGATTTTTAGAACTATAGAAAAATGGATAAATTTCTCCTTCAAAAAATACACGGAATTATTATGTGACAGAATAGCTTCTGTGTATCGTTAGAAAATTCCATAACTAGCAACTTATCCATTTCTTTCGACTATTATTGACACTTTTGTACGTAAATGTAATTGTAAGATTTTTAGCAGTGCACTAGTAATGAAATTATTAAAGGCATGTTTTTTCAAAAATTTTTCACATTTATTTTACAAAAAACTGTCATTCTTCCAGTCTGCTTGAATATTTAATAGTTGAAGGATAAAAGTACTTGACTAGAAGCCGAAAAACTGAATATAGGTCGAGTTGGTCAGTTTCATCATGACTTACAAACAATGTGTTGGCATCATTGAATCCCTTTGTTGTCACTTTATCCTTTATCGGAGTCGTTTTAATTTTGTTTTTACAACAACTATTTCAGTATATTAAAGTTGTTATAAGTGTTAAAAAAAATAAACTGCCAACAATAGAAAGAACCTTAAAACAATTATTACAGAAATATAGAAATTTAAACACAATTTTAAAATCAAAATCTTAAAAAACACTTTTTTCCAAAGCCTATATATCTTTTACCTTTATTCGTTCAAATGATAGTCAAGATACAAGGCCGTTAACAGAAATTTATAAGAAAGCTGACGAAAGTTTCAGTTTTCTATCTTCATCATATGTTATTCAAGATAATAGAATAAGGGCTGTCAATTAGTGATCAAATTACATAATGTCTTAAGAGCACCAGACACTGATATGCTGTATAATTGTAACAATGAAGCAACAAATTGTTGTAAATTTACTGAATTCTTTCGGGTTTGTTCTTCATCTAAGAAAGTATTACACATTACATTTAGTTAAATCTTATTTTAAATGTACTTCCTTGAGAAATTTACTCATCGGGTCGTTGTCCAAGACTTGCCAATACAAGAGATAACTTTGATTTCCAAAATTGTCAATTTTCTAATATGAAATTTTAGCAAAACACAGAAGCAGTCATTCGCAGATTTTATGTAGATTTATATACATTTCATTTAATTTTCTTTAATCTGTGACTTTTAAGGCTGTTTTACTTTGCAGCCTTGAAATGAACTTCGTATCATGTTAATTATTTACGAATACCTTATATTGTAAAAAAATCTTTAAAGGAGAATCCAAAACTTTTTTCGTAGAATCGCACTATTTTTATCACTTTCTTTTAATGTTCAATGCTTTAAACAGTTAGTTGGACTCCAGAGTCCCCTTAACGAACACATTAGCACGTTTATGAAAATGCATCTGGGTTTATTACCCGAATTGGAAGAAGCAAAGGTGTACAAAAGGGGTAATCAGTATCATAAAACCGTAAAGACAAAGACAAAACCGGCAGACAAAAAATCATCATAACAAAACAAACCACATAACAACATAAAACACACACACACACATAACAACAAAACCGCATTCAGCAACGCGAACTCAAGTCGAAACGAGAGTGAACTCAGGTGCTCCGGAAGAGTAAGCAGTTCCTGCTTGCTATAGCACACCCGTCACGTTGCCAAAGATCGATTAAGTGTTGGTTAAAATCCGGAAAGGATGACATTACAAAACTCTATGTCAAACCAACATCTGTGCTCATTTGAGAGATAGAAATCCCGTATTTGTATACAAGCACATGATGTCGTCCGTAAAATTTCTTGAGTGATGACAACAACCTGGGAGCAACGTACCCCTGTAATAACAATTTGCTTGTCAGCCGTGTGGCTCTATCAAGGAAGTCGTTGTACTCCCCACATGCTCTGGAATAGAGAATCAATAGTGATACGTAAACTCCATATGCTAGAGCGGACGGAATGCTGCTACACAGAAAGGGAAAGTTAAGTATTGGAAAGTTGAAGTCATCACGTTTGTCATAGAGGTTTGTACAAAGCCTTCCTTGTGTGTCAATTTCGAGAAATAGATCCAGATATGAAGCGGACCTCCTAGAATCTGTAGTGTCCTTTATCTCAATTTCCTTCGGATATATGAGATGTAAATAGTCACCAAATCGAGGATTGTTTAGTGAAAGGACATCATCAATATAACGAAATGTGAGATTGAAGGATAAAGCAAGTTTGCGGTCCTTTTTGTCTAGAAGTGATTGTAAGAAGTCCGCTTCATATGAATGAAGAAACAAATCGGCAAGCAATGGTGCACAATTTGTGCCAATCGGGATACCTATTGTTTGCTGAAAAACACGTCCACCAAACTGAACAAATATGTTGTCGATTAGAAAGTTGAGTATTTCTATTATTTGATCTTCTGTAAATTTGTTTTTCTTGCTAGACTCTTGGATGACAAAGTAAGTCTTTTTATAACCGACTACCAAATACTTGTACCTGCGTTTTCCGTTCTTTTTTATAAAGCTACGTTTAATCAGCTGTGCCAAACGAGATTTTAGTTGTGAATGTGGAATTGAAGTATATAATGTAGAGAAATAAAACGTTTTAATGCTATTGCATGATGAAAATGACTTAGAATGGAGATTTTCCATCAGTTCTTTAGAATTGTTGAGAATCCACATTTGATTGACGCCATTTCTAGAGTAACAACAATCGAAATACTTTTGAATGCTTGATTTTATTGCCGTCAATATTGATGTTAACAAAACTGAAAGAGGCTTAGTTGTACATTTGGATGACCCAGCAATAAATCGTTGCTTGTATGGAGTTTTATGTAACTTTGGAATCCAATACAAGGATGGAACGTCATCGTTCTTTTTGTCAACAGAAATGATTAAGACTTAACTCAACGTTTTATCTTAATTTGTACATAAATTTAATGGCATTCAGTGACATCTTTTTGATTCCATTGAAATTGTGCATGTATTATTTTCAACCTTTAAAATACTAAATAATATTAGATATATTCATTGGTATAACGAGTCTATAGAATCTTCATTGTGCTTTATTGCTAAAAAAATGTTAAATCAAAAATGATATTATTTAATGAATATTTTATTCAGAGTTTATGCAAAAAAAGAAAAGAAATAACTGTTATTGGATCATGATAAAAAAAATTATACCGCTTTAAAGGTTACGATATTCTGTGGTCGTCTTATTGTTAATGCCTTATTTAATAACCATTCGACCATTTTATTGAAGAAACATCATTTAGTTTCTGTATTATCTTAATAGATAGTGCAGAAAATAATAATTCAACCATGTATCATTTAATGGTCACCAATTGAATTAATAACGTTTCTACTCGAGGGTAAAAAATGCATAAATGTACGTAACAGGGGAGAATTGGTCTTTCGATGGAAATGATCGTAAATAATTTCTCTATGGCGGTCAAGTATTGATCATGATCGTAAACAACTCAGTTCGGGATCCTGAGCTCATATTTTTCCTTGAATTTGTAGGCGTTTTAATATTTTAAATTTCACATTTCCAATTAAATGAAATAAACATATCTGTCAAAATAAAAATCATTATGATACATATTACTAATGTTCTTTATATCAACACCAAATACCAAATTTTCAAAAGGCATATGTTATTTCTAAAAACACACATTGTTAAATAAACACAAGTTCTTTATCTTTTATTACCTTTTGAATATATAAAATCAAGTTTTAATAATTCAAATACCTTCGGAAGGGACGAAAAAAGGTTGTTCCGTGTATGCGGAGAGCAATACCCCATGCACGTTAAAGAACCCTTTTTAGATTTCGATAAGAGTAGGCTCAATGGGGGACGCTTCAAATGCCACACTCGCAATCTGCTAGCTGGAGAGGGATTTACATAAGCATTAAGCTTGTTTCCCAATCAAGGATAAATAAATATGTTTAAACTAAATACATTTAGTTAATTTTAAAAAAAATAACAAACAACCTTGTTCTTCGACAAAGAATCTGCCTTTTCATATTTTGAAAAAAATATTTAGCAAACAATCAGTAGATAATCTGAATCCAAACATTCACCAAAGATCTTATAAAAATGTTCAACACTAAATTGTTAGTAGCATTATAAATTCCGTTCCTACCACAAATAGTACTTTGAACTTTTCACGGCTGAAGAGTTTCAATGTAACAACTTTTGCCTTTTGTTGGCATTTTAAAAACTCTGGCGAATTGGTAACTGTTCACTAGTATAATAATGTTATCACCCGGGTTAACCCGTGATCGTGAAGTCGGTGGTTGTCGTGAACTCGGTTATGCAAAATGTAAACAAACGGGAATTGACCAATGGCAAAAGAGAAATTTTGACTAAAATGTAGCCGTTAACGCGGTTAAAAAACAAAATTGTTATCGTTTAACTCGGTTTAAGTTATCGTCAACATAACATATGCCTTCAACAGTAACTCAGGTTAACATATATGTAACTCAGGTTAGCCCGCTCCGGCGCCAACCAGACATAGGTTGATCATCTTAGTAAAATTTGGTTCCCCATTTTGGTATTTTGGTTTAATTGTTTTATGCTTTTCATAATCAAGTAGTGTTTGGCATTTTCAATATTTTGGTAGAGCGCCTCTGATGAGTCTTGATTAGACGAAACGCGCGTTAGGCGTAGCAAAATTTATTGTCTGGAACTTTGTTGTTATTTTTATTTCTAATTTTAAAACATACTGCACATGTGTTAATGACACTTTTCTGTTGAGATATACTAAAACAAAAGGTATACAATGAACGTTTTGGAACGGAATTCCCGGATTTGCGCAGTAACGATTTATGAAGCATTTGCTGTATGATCATTAAAAAATATATAAAAAGGTATTTTCTTAATAGTTGTTAACACCCCGTAAAATAATAAACGGAGTGTGCAGATTTACAATATACAAGTTGTTGTGACAAAATAAAAGAATTTAAAATCACAAAATAAAAACCAGTGTACAACCTATTATACCTCTTGCTTTTCTGGACTGAATCAATTATTTAGACGACAAACTAAAACTAGTTTTACCGAAACACTTATAGTTTATCAGTATTGCGTTGCCAGTACATCATGATCATAGACCTACACACTTAATGTATTTTTATACGATTTTAACAGCATACTTTTGCACAGTATTTAAGTGACCGACCATTTCCGAACCCAAAAAACATGATAAATCTTTTTGTTTTCAATTAAAAATATGTTTTGACAGCACAGGTTTAGAAAAAAAAACATTGAAAAGGATTTCAGCTATATAAATACAAATGACAACAAAGTTTCAGACAGTAAATTTTGCTACGCCTGACGCGCGTTTCGTCTATTCAAGACTCATCAGAGGCGCTCTACCAAAAATATTGAAAATGCCAAACACTGTATGAATATGAAGAGCATAGAACAGTATAACCAAAAATACCAAACTGGGGAACCAAATTATTACTAAGATATTCAACCTATGTCTGGGGTTATAAAGAATAAAGCTTTCAATAAAAAATATTTGGTCATGTATGCCTGTAAAATGTTTTATTTCGCACAGACCCAAGGATTGTTTGTTTGATATTTGTTTTATGTCCAGCCAACATTATTTCAATCATAATCAGGACAAGAACTAATTGAAACAACGAATTGAATTGTGACTCAAGACACAGCATCCATAGCACAGCCTCATGTATGCCATACAAAAAGGGCTAATGTACGACCATAAACGAGAAGGAAAACGAACCAACTCACAAGACAGGCTAATGTTCCCCCAATGCACCAAAGGTTAATGTACCCAGAAAATAACGAAACCCTTCCCCCCAAAAATTGCATTATCTGGAACTTTTACCTATGGTGACTGACAAGGAAGAACACTTACCTGAAATGAGGTCATAAACTAGTTGGAACACTTAACACTGTGTGATATAGCCAACCCTTAACCAGGTTCACATAGGCAACCCTTATCTGTCGAAAATACAATACTGAATCCTGGTTGCACCTACACACACTGAGCGGGAAAAAAGGGTTGGGGGTGGGCAACAAAAGAACTGTAAATTTTGAAGAACACAGGAAAAAAGGCGAGGTGGCTAGGGGCGGAAAATGTAGTCTATATGTGATGAGCTACTTGGCGATCCTCAAAGGGATCTTAAACGTGCACGAATCGTGACTAATCAAAGGTGGGTTAATGACCGGCGTGCCGGGCGCGAGCCCTCCCGTTTGACAGGAAAATTTGGTTAGGAACTGTATTAAATAAGAAGTCCCAAAGACTTTTTGAATTGCGCGCCCTCCCCTCTCAAAATTTCTGGATCAGTCACAGGCCCTATTCACTCACCTTGACCCACTATGGCTTGCGGTCAGGTTTTTTGAATTATAGCATGATGACTGCAGTATTCATTATGACAAGGCTGCCCCATTCAACCACCTTAAGCACATACCCCAGTCGTTTTATGGGCCAAGCGAACGGATCCAATGTCAGGCGTTTCTGAGCGCTCTGTAGAGGACTTCTTCCGACAGGCTTCATGAGTGCCTTTGTGGGGTTATTTGCCTCCCGTGCACCGCACTGTTTCGGAACCAAGTGAAGCCCTCTTTCATGTTAAATATTCTGTACATTACGACTGCCATAAGATTGATTAATTATAAAGGTCAATAATATGATTAAGGGTTGCAAATGTCCCTCTTTTTGCTGGATTCCACAAAGTAAAAAAAAATTCGGTTTATAAAATGACAGGAAAAAAATTCTTTTACAATTATCTTAACATCTACTTATCGCAGCCTTTTGGTATTTGGTTTGCAGCATAAGTATGCAGTCCCATAGCGTTGGAATTGATTTTAGGTCTGTCGCTCTCGATCTACTTCCTGTATAAAAAGACGGTCATTTTGTCTTGACATGGTTTACTTTTTTATAAACAAAGATAATTGGTCGTACATTTGTACTATATAGGTGCCAATATTGAATAAGCGGTGGGTTAAGTATTTTAATGTTATCTATTCGTGCCCGTGTGTCTGTCAGTCTAAGGATTTTGTTAACTGTTTTTGCTTATAAATTTAACCCGAATACGAAGTTGCAATTTGCCATACCTTTTATATATAGTTCAAAGATGTTGGACCACGACCAAAACAATTAAACCCAGTTGTTATGGAAAAGTAAATTTAAAAAAAGTAATATAAATCTTTATAAAGTACTTTAACAGGGTCAGAAATAAATAATCAGACGCATGTATATACCCCAAGTTTCCCGAACACCGGCTAATTAATTAGAGAGTGGTATATTGCATATGGTTGATTACCTTACTTAATATATTATTATAGTCCGGTAATTTTGTTATTACCTATATTTACCCGTTTTGGTTTCTTTCCTTAATGAGATAATCTTAATTACAAACACCAAAAAGTTAATTTGTTACACTAACGAAGGTTTCAAACATCTAAGCTAACACTATTTGGTAAGAGAAAGAAGCTTTGGGTACATATTACATTATAAAAATTCGCAGTTCACGATAACAGTAAAAAGGAACAAACCGGTTTGAACGATAACATTAACTGCGTTAACGACTACATTTTAGTAAAAATTTCTCTTTTCCCATTGGTCAATTCTTGTTTGTTTACATTTTGCCTAAACGAGTTCACGATTACCACCGACTTTACGATCACGGGTTAACCCGGGTGGTTATGATGACAAACATTCTACTTTCTTAAAATGCAAAATTTGCACATTTACTTACAAGTGTCATTCTTCCTGTCTGCTTGGAAATCAGGAGGTAAATGCTCGAAGTACTATCACATTTTAAATGGCAAAAAAGGAAACATGACAAAAACCATTTTTAATCGTGGTGACTTCAACTTTCCAATCGTTAACTTTCCTTTTTTGTGTAGCAACATTCTGTCCACTCCAGCTTTTGGGGATTACGTATCACAATCGATTCGTTATTCAATAGCTTGCGAGACTAACATCGATTACCTTGGGAGAGTGTCAAAATTGCACAAGGTTGTGTTGCTCCTTAGTTGCTGTGTTCACTTTCTTTACCGACATTGACACACTGAATTGATAATTGGCAGCGCGATGGGTGTGCTATTGCAAACAGGAACTGCTTACTCTTCTGAATCACCTGAATTAACTCTCTTTGCGAATTGAGTTCACGTTGTTTCTGTTCAGTTGTTTTTGAGTTTTTATGTTTTGTGTTTCTTTGTGCTGTTCTCGTTAATTGATTTGTCGTTTGCCCTTTCGGACTTTTGACACTCGAATTCCTCATTAGTGCTTCTTAGCTTCTTTTTTATCACAAGTCAAAACTTTTTTTTCGAAAAGAACAGATTTTGAAAAAAAAAATTATTTCTATGCGATCGGCATATTTTTGATAGTGTTATAAGTATATTTGTGTCAAATAAAATTTATTATTAAGAATAGAAAACCACAAAGACAACATAAAAACCTTAAAAATAAAATTAAAAGCATATTTATATAACAAAAAACATTTTCTAAATCGTTTCAAGAATGAAGTCATCAGTCTTTCCTTCAATGGAATACCATGCAGTCATACCAGCATAAACTTAAATAAAGTTTGTCAAGCAGTACATGTCAAAACTGTTAACGTCCTCATCACATAATATTCAAGAGACCACGAATGGCAGGTTTGCCAATTAGTGGTCGAATAATGCATCGATTCTTGGACGAATCATAGCTGCTAAGTCAATTTCATATCAGCCAAAGTAATACATAAACAATAAATGATGTATTTATTAACTTGTGGTGAAAAAATGGCACTTTAAAAGGTGGATGGGATGTCTGAAATTTTGATCATAGATTTTTTTTCAATTTTGGTGACAGTTAGACCATACAAAGTACTTTGGGTTTCAGTGATCAAATCTAAAAGTTCACCATGTGTTTTTTATTATTCGCTTCCTTTGAAAAATACAAGTTTTTTTTTATTATTTTACTATAGAATCGATAAGGACTTATAGAATTGATAGGGACATTCACATGTTCGTCTTTTTTTAAAGATTTTTCTTAAAATTTGTGAAATTGTATGTTTGTTATACTTTTATATATACCTTATAAAAACAAAAGTTCATCATTATTTTTTTAGGAAAAAATATTGTATTTTTCATATTGTTTCTATACAAATTATTTCCCCTTAGAAAGTACAGGAAAATATAAGAATTCAAAACTAAGATGAATTAATTTCAAATGTTTGTTATCATAATCATTTTATCTGTCCAAAGTCTACATCAAAACAAATTAAAGATACTTAACACAAAGAACTTGAAGATCTGGCAGATGTGCAAAAAGTTTGTGTTAGACCCTCAATCTGCCTTAATTTGTATATCCCTTTAATACTTTCATATTTTGGTTTTGATCATTTTATATTTTAAAAAGTTTCCATTGAAGCCACTAAAGTTACCGTTTGTCTTGAGTGGAAGAAACTTTGTTTTGATAGGCTACTAAAATTTGTTCATAGTGGAACATTAAATTCATTCCTTTTACAGATAAAAATACTCATTATTTCATTCATTTAATGCAACAAATAATGGGACTCCAGAGTCCTCTAGACGAACACGATAACACGTTTAGAAAAATACATTTGGTTTGTTTTTGAATATAATAGTCTTACTCAACGTTTCCCTTAAAAACTAAAGATTAAAGTTTGAATTTAATTGCACCCTATAATATTTTTAAAATATTTTGATCTCGTTAAGCAGTTTAGGCACGAGCTAAATTTACGTTCATCGCTGCAAAAGATATTGTTATTTTTCAAAAAACATTAATTAGATTAATTATATCCAGTAATTAGGAGTCTGCATAATCTTCATTGCACATAAAAAAGATTTATTTGTTTAACCAAACATTTGTATTTAATGAATATTTTATCTGGATTTTATGCTATGAACAAACACCATAAGTATCTGTTATTGAATTCCCGATTAAATAAACAATACTGCTTCAATGCTAACGTTATTCTGTGGTCGTTTTCTTGTTATTGCTTTATTGAATTACTAATCGACGTAAATTTATTGGATACTGAATTTGGTTATTTCCAAAAACAGTTCAACCAAATACTCTTTAATGGACACCAATTAAAAGAATTGCGTTTCTGTTTGAGGGTAATGAAATATATACCGATACGTAAGACCAATTAATTTACATGAAGCAGTTATTATAACGGTAACATAGTGTCATGATGTCAAGCAAAATACTACAAACAAAAAAAAACTTATAAAGGAAATTTGCCCTTTGTCATGAACGTTTTTTTTTCAGGCAAGAAAATGGGAACCCAGTACAATAGGGCAGTACAGACCTGGGTTTCAGTTTACAATCGATGATAGTTTTTGCTATTCACTAAGAATAGAAAATCTTTTGTTTTATTGTAAAGACCGGATATATCACAGAATAACTTTACGACTGCCTAATAATAACTTTTTTGAAGTTTTTTTTTCCTATGGTGGAATCTCTCCTCCTAACTGAGTCCTTGAAAAGTTGTTTAAACTCATGTTGTTCTGAAATTTTCCTTACCTAACAAACCATTTGATCTTTTTGGGTTAACACATATAACATGAAATCATTCTTTACATTACAGCTAATATACCAGAAAAATTGCAGCTCACCATACATTTTTTTCATCTCGCTCTTATTCTTTCCTGTTGTATTTTTGTTTTTACTTGTGACACTTTAAAAGGACGTTTTATAAAATGATTAATTTAGTTTGAAATTAAAGTCATTGTTTAAAGTTCTGACCAATCTTAGAGATTCATTATGTTGTCAATCTCTGTATATAAAAATGTCTGTTAGGCTTAAAATTTCTAGACGGGATCTTTACCATCATCAGCTTTTAGGATAAACAGTACATTATACATATATGCTTGTAAGAAGAATATAATTCGTCGTTTATCGATGTTCAAGATTGCTAGCTGTTTTGTTCATCGCTAATTAAATAAATACAAATGACAACAAAGTTCCAGACAATAAATTTTGCTACGCCTGACGCGCGTTTCGTCTATTCAAGACTCATCAGAGGCGCTCTACCAAAAATATTGAAAATGCCAAACACTGTATAAATATGAAGAGCATAGAACAGTATAACCAAAAATATCAAACTGGGGAACCAAAGTATTACTAAGATAGTCAACCTATGTCTGGGGTAGGAAGAACCTTAGGGTTTAGACAATTTTGAAATTTAGACGGATAATTTATAGCTTTGATGTATTCTCCAACTCAAAAAGTGTTGGTGCCGGAGCGGGCTAACCTCGGGGAATTTACACTCCACCAGCAGTGCTAACCTTCACGTGTGTTCGAAATACAAATGACAACAAAGTTCCAGACAATAAATTTTGCTACGCCTGACGCGCGTTTCGTCTATTCAAGACTCATCAGAGGCGCTCTACCAAAAATATTGAAAATGCCAAACACTGTATAAATATGAAGAGCATAGAACAGTATAACCAAAAATATCAAACTGGGGAACCAAAGTATTACTAAGATAGTCAACCTATGTCTGGGGTAGGAAGAACCTTAGGGTTTAGACAATTTTGAAATTTAGACGGATAATTTATAGCTTTGATGTATTCTCCAACTCAAAAAGTGTTGGTGCCGGAGCGGGCTAACCTCGGGGAATTTACACTCCACAATAAATGAAGTCATTCCTATCACAAAGAAATTTCCAGTTCTTTACAAAAACATTACAGAAAATTTCTGGTTTTAATTATCTAATGTTACTATTCAGTTCCATTAAAACATTTATAGTTTTCCTCAATGTAACCATTTGTATTCAAATATTGTATCTGTTAACCAAAGTTTTCAATTGGTATTAAAAGGGGGGATGCTTTTAAGAACTTTTAAGAAATTGCTTCGAATTTCAATTGCTTTTTCGTGTGAGATTAAAGACAAATGTTGAATCGGACTGTTATTGTTAGGTTAACCCTGTGTGAACCTTTAAAACCGATTTACAACTGTATTATACATGTGCTTGAACTTGAAGCTGCCTTTATTTTGTATCGTTAGCAATTCCTTTTTCTAAATATATGTATAGAACGATCCTTGGGTAGAAATAGTAAAAATTACTAGTATGGTTAAAATTGTACATGAAAACATTTATGTCGAGACAAAATAATTTGGCCTTGGAATAAACCGCAAAGAGGAGTATGCTCAATCTTTAATGAGTCAAAAATTTAAAGATAAAAAATATAAATATTTGTTTGAGAAACGTTTAACGCTTTAACACATGTTGGCGTAGGAACGTCAGCAAGGGGTGTGTCTGCAACAATTTAACAAATTTTCCGATCAGAATGCAGCAAATACGTCAATCTCTTTTGAAATTTAAGTATTAAAAATAAAAACCGGTAAAAAAAGGCATATTGTCTGAATATTTCATTTATAGGCCAAGTCCCTTTCCAATGATGATTGTACGATCGTCTAATAAACAACTTTGCTTACAATCCTTAATATTTAGTTTCATTCCATAGGCCAAAAACATATAAAAAACATTATTTTAGGGGCCGTAACCCCTAAACCGGGTCATCTGACAACTTCGACCCTATTGAGACTTTTAATTTTAATGTGCCTGTCCTAAGCCAGGAATCTTTATCAAAGCTTATGTCTGTATTTAGTCAAATTTATGTTAATTGTTTATTTTGTCAAGAAGAGGGTCTTTCATTGCACTTTATGGTTGGGCTTGAATTATATGTATTTTATTTTCAATCCAGGGGCCAATCGAAAAAAAGCGAGCGGCGACCGCTGGTCACATTGAAGGCTGCTGGCTGTTTTCCATTGTGGATATTTTAAATTTACGTTTATTATGTAGGTTGTGTCGCGTACACTTTATCCACATCTCATTTTCTTCTTTAATTTATAGTGCTAAATGAGCTGAACATTTAAGCAAGCAACAGCTTCTCTCTATCTGATATTGTTTTCATTCCATAGGCCAAAAACATGAAAAACGTTATTTTAGGGGCCGTAACCCCTATAAGGGATCATTTGACAACTCAGACCCTATGGAGATTTTTGTAGAGCTAAATGAGCTGAACATTTATGCAAGCAACAGCTTTTCTCTATCTGCAAGTTTTCATACTATATAGCAAAAACATGAAAAAAAAACACTTTTTCACCTTAGAGGGGCTGTAACCCCTATAAGGGATCATCTGTCGTCTTGGACCAAATGGAGACTTTCGTAGAGCTTTTGAAGCTGCAGTAGTAGGGTGGCATCATATTTCATCCATCTCTTATTCTTTTTTATCTACAAGCCAAAAACAGTAGTTTGACCCCCCTGGTCTATTTTAGCAACAGCGGCCATGTTTTTGATGAATCAAAAATCCCCCACATCAGTTCTGTGGGAGATACCATAAAGTACCACCAGACCGGAAAATATGAAGATCTGATTGACTACCTCATAGAATCGAAAGCATACGACGGCAAAAGTATGAGAGCATTTAGAGCAACTTACGCATATAATTATGTTCAGAATGGATGGTTAGGAGACATATTTCATATCCGGAAGGACAATTACGTTTATATGAAAGCTGTCGTTTCGCCTTCTCAACCTGGCACGGGAAAAACCGATTACGAAGCTTGGGTTTGCCTAGATCTCTCTACCTCAACAGTATCCATATCAACTGGAAACTGTACTTGTACAGCCGGTAATGGACATGCATGTAGTCACATTTCAGCAATATTGTATGCCGTCGTTATGGCATGGAATCATGGATTAGCTGGACAATCTTGCACGGACCTTCCAGTAGCTAACGCGAGACCCGGTATTTTCGAAAAGGTCCGATGCCTTCCAAATGATGACAGAATTTATTTTCAACAATCGTATTTTGAGTCTCGTGCAATTTGGCAGACTCTCTACAATAGTGAGCTTCGCTTCGCTCGCATATTAATTTGAATATATATCTTGAACATAATGAAATATTGGTCCTTTTTTGTATCCAGACTCTTTGAACAGGAATATAGTACCTGTATTAATCTATCTCCTTATTATAATCTTATACTTTATTCTTTTTCTCTATTGTATCATGTACTTGTATAAGCTGCCCTTTGAGGGACCGTAATTGGAAATAAATAATGTCTTCTGTCTTATGTATTATGCACTATAGTGGATCATTTCATGGTGAATGGGTTTTTGAAGGCTCAAACTAATCTTGTGTAAAACATTTATTTTGGATTTACAACACTTAAGACCAATTATCCCTAAACATCAAAATAACTGGGACATGACATGTCTCAGATTTTGGTGATTTTCATTTTATAAGTTGATATTGACCACTAGATCACAGATATAATGACTGTTTGTAATGATTGGCCATGGTTGCCATGGTAACCGTGGCGGCCATTTTTGACCTTTTCTCATACCTCAAAATAGCCTATATTCAATTCCCAATTTGTTAAGCAAAATCAATCCCAGTTCCATGGAACTTTTTATTTGCTTAATTTAATACCTCATTGAAAATATTCAAAATAGTTTGAAGACTATTTATAAAGGTGTGGTCAGAACATGGCGATCGAATATGTCAAGAAATCGTGCATTTTTTTTGTAATTTTTGTGACCAAAAAATTACCGTTTTTGCCACTTTACTGCCTGAATTTTCAGAAAATGCATCAATCACATATACTCAATATGAACATAATTACATAGACTGATGATTGATATTAAAAACTTATGAAAATCTCAATGGGGTAACAAAAGGTGTCTTTAAAAAACACAGTTAAAGTTGGTTACCATGGTAATTTGTGAAAAATGGCCATTTCTGCATTGTTCAATATTTTCATGAAACTTCTGTTTCTTACGGTTCAATTGAACCATCTTTAAGTATTATTTTTTAACAGACATCATATAAACTGAAAATGACATTGAAATCATTCCAGAGTACAGTATCTCAAGGTCAAGGTCATCTAGAGTTTGAGATTTCTGATATGAAAATTTCGAAAAAAAATAAATTTCAAGTGACCTTGAGATCATCACAAGTGACCTTGAAAGTTTTCTAAAGACAACATATGTTAAAAAGACCCTTTCAGGAACATATGATGACAAAAACTGTTATTTTGTTTCATATTGAAAGTATGGTCATACCTATATCAAAATATCGAAAAGTTACCGTTTTTGTCTAATTACCATGGTAACCAACTTTAACAGTGTTTTCTTAAGACATTTTTTGTTACCCCATTGAGATTTTTGTATTTTTCAAAAATCAATCACTGAATTACATAATAACATTCATGATGAGTATTTGTGATTGGTGCATTTTCTGAAAATGAAGTCAGAAAAGTGGCAAAAATGGTAATATTTTTGTCAAATATTTATCGAGAATAATACACCATTTCTTGACATCTTCAGTAGCCTCGTTCCGGCTACACAAATAATTAAAGTATTTAAACTGTTTTAAATATTGTCAATGGGGTATTGAATTATGCAAATATAAAAGTTATGTTGAATACCAACTGCTTTTCCTTGTAAAATTGGGGTTTGAATATTGCCCTTTTCAGCAGATTTAAATCGACCCAAAATGGCCGCCACGGTTACCATGGCAACCGCGGTCAATTATAACAAACATTCATTATTTTTGTGATCCAATGGTAATTTTCAACTTATAAAATGAAAATCATCAAAATCTGAAACATGTCATGCCTCGCCCTATATTGAAATCCTTTGATTCTTACAGATAATTAGTGTTAATATATGTAAGCCTTGTCTGAGAATATGACCATATCACTACATATCTTTTGAGCTAACAAAAATAACCATTTTAGAACATTTTTTTCGAAGCAAGATGATACATGGTGGCCATTGAAGATGACAATGTGTTTTTTCTCACTTATTTAAAAAAAATCAAAAACTTATTCAAAAATACAAAGTACAACAAAGTTAGTTACGCAATTTGTCTTTGTCACCTTGTTTTAATTTGTTCTTGGCGTAAATGCTTATTTTTTTACAACATTTAATAGCTTCTCTTTAGAAAAAGACGTTTTAAACGTCCAATTAGTTTTGAAATGAATGTCATTGACAAAGGTCTGACCAATTCTAGACATACAATTTGACGACGATATTATCTTGTCAATCTGTGCATATAAACTGCTTGTGAGACTTTGTAGACAGGATCTTTGTTACTGTCTGTCATCAGAAACTCTAGGGGAAAATTACGTCTTTGCTTGTAAGAAGAATATAAGCATTCGTCGTTCAATGTTTGATATCGCTGGTTGTTTTTTTTTTTTTTTTTTTTTTTTTAAGGCAGTGTTTTTTTTTTCCAGTGATGTTAAAAAATTACAGTAAAGGACGCCATCAATTTAACGGAAGATGGCGTTAATAGATAAGGCTGGTGTTCGATATTTTTCTCTAAAAGTGATTGAAAAACTCTGCTTCATATGGAAAAGGAACAAATCAAAGAAACGAGCAATGGTGTTCATCAGAATACCGTTAGTCTGGCGAAAAATCACATCCAGCAAACTGTGAACTACGTTTAATCGGCTTTACCAACCGTGATTTGGGTGTGGAATAGAAGTACATAAAAGTACTACAGAAAAGTGGAAAGATTCAAACTGATTTGATCTCTATCAGTTCCTTCGAGTTATTTAAGCTCAGCGTTAGATATGAACATAACCATGATATCACTGACACAATTGAAGGGAACCTCATCTTTAGAAACTAATAAAACAGTCTTTTCTAATTCTAGGAATTTTAATGTTGGCCTACAATTCTACATTTTTTCTAATTATCTTAAAACGATAAGAAATGTTACACCTTGAACCAGCTTTGCAGTATGCTTGATTTATTGGCAACATATTTGTCACATTTGGAGGAAAGATTTTTAACAAGAAGCAAAGATGTACCAAAGGGGTAATCAAATCTCATTATACCAAAACGACAAAGACAAAGACAAAACCGGTAGAAAAAAAAAACATCACAACGAAACAAATCACACAACATTATAAACACACACACATAACAACAAAATCGCATTCAGCAACGTTAACTCAAGTTAGATGTATTCCTTCAATTTATTCCTTAAGAGACCACCAAATCTACTTGCTTCAAGTTTTTCTTGAATTACACCTCGAATTGGACTCAAATGGTCTTTTCAGTACAAAAAAATACGAAACAAGAGATGGTTTTAATTTTCAATTTATTAATTTTGGACAGTATCATACTCACCCCACCAGCGTAGGGGTGTATATTTCGCAACATATTCGCTACGCCAGGACTTGTACTAAATTTTCTTATTTTTTTAACCCAACACCGTTGTCTCTGTAATCGGTCTATAGATGACGGTTATAGGAAAATACTGTTCTGGAGTTCAACAGGAGTTGCAAATAAGAGATGGGTAGCCCTTGGTTTCTAATGGCTTAGTCCACGTTTACTTTGAAAAACCCTAAAAATCTGACACAAAAAAAAAACGGTCTCTTAATTTAAAAGTTTTTCTTTCCATATCAGCCACTGACAGCAAAATGTGGTTTGTTGTATTGAGATAATCACTTCGTTTTCCCCATTGTGTCTCAAAACCGTTTTGTGTTACCGGGCCCTTAGGGAGCGACAATTTGATTTTTATGGGGGGGGGGCTATGGTGAAATTTGAAATAAAAAAGCAGGATGGCAAAAATCCAGAAATAAAAAGGCAGGACAGCGCTTTGAGTAAAAAAAGGCAGAATGCTATTTTTGGCTAAAAAAAATATAGTTGTTTTAAAAATAAAAAAAATTGCGCGCGCAAGCGCGCATAAAAAATACAGGCTCGACTTTTTCGGAAAATAAAAAGCCAGGACGAAGGAAATATCCATAGCCCCCCTTTAAAAAATCAAATGGTTGCTCCCATAGATAGCAATGGAAGAGAGAGGTCTGGTGCCATAAAACCTGGCTTAAACCACCATTTCTATTAAAATTTCTAAACCAGTTCGGTAGCTTTGTTGTTACCTTTAAAGTGGGAAGTTATTGTTGTTTTATCAGTAGATTTATAAATGAAGCTATCGATAGAATAAAGAATTCTCTAGTACTTTATACATGAACATTCCAGAAAATTCTGTTATTCCTCGTTCTTTGATATCAAATGGATCAATTAAGATAAATACATCTTTTCCTATCCATTTCCTAACCATTTAGGATTCAGTTTCATCTATTAATTATTTGTATTCAATAAAAGATGTTTTAAAGCACTTTAATAGAAACTGCTTAGAACTTTAATGCTTTTCATCAAATCTCAAAACAAATTGTGAATAGCACTTCATTGTATTTTTTTCTGATTCAAAGTATTTAAGTCCATTAATGCTTTACAATCATATTTGTATTCCAGCAAGAACCTGTCTTGGCATATCTTCTTCCTTGATGTATATTTAGAACAACCCTCGTTCAAAAGTTTCAAAACATGCAAAATGTTTAATACCAAATGTTTGGCGATGCTAGAAAATATCGCTATGAAAATGGGAGTCTTTTATAATTGTCAAAGATGAGGTAAGCCAGCACCTTCAAAATCAAAACACCTTAAAGATGGCAAAACGAACGAGAAACTGATCTAAAAGATTGTAACAAACGGCAATATGAAAGCATTTGACCAGGAAAGCATAAACAAAAGCTTTTTGAGTTTTATTTGAACAATAGTTATAGACATTTTTTTACTCCTAACACTTAAACTTGGGGGGTTGACAAATTTGGTTTTATTGTACCTAACGACTTTCCTTCTTAAATCTATAAACATTTTGTCCAGACAAGACACATGATATCAATTTATAATTACCTAAAGCACATTTTTATATATGACATAGTCGTTTGGGTTTTATTCTGCTGCCTTATTTAAGACGTATATTATATTTACATTTATGTTTTACATACGGCTTTACTGTAACTAATAAGTATGACAGTATAACACTTTCTTCATACCGTTTTTTGGTGGCGTCTACATCCCACAAATCTCACATTAATTCTTCAGATATGAAAATATATTGGAGTTGGTATCATCATCATCATCATTATCATCATTTTATATGCAAATACAAACATATTCTAGGATGGTTGCTTTCTTTCTTAATGATTATGAGGGGATATCATAGCATCCAGTCTCTGTCACTGAGACTTTACCAAATTAAGAATGAAGACTGTGTATTAATGACCAAAGGTGTCGAAATTTGGGTTATTGTCATGCTTGTAATGGCTTGACAATCGACAATTGTTAGCAGCTCTATCAATTTGTGACCATTTCCTTTTTAGTATCTGTCTTACATGGTATTTTTAAATATTGTGCATATACTAAAGATTACATGTACTGATCCCAAATGTCTCATTTCATTTGTCTGTGATTCACTTTCAAGGTGATTTATATTAGCATTATAATTTGATATGATTTTCTTTAAAAAACGAACCGGGTGCGATTCAGGCAAGTGCCTTTTATCAAGAAATCGATAGATGAGGAGGTGCTATATGCCTGATTGCACCTGATTATCCCTGAAAGGAAAATTGAATATAAATAATACGTGTGTAATGCTGTTTCTAGAGGTTTGACACTTTTTAACTGTTGGTGTTACTATTTGAACAACCAAGAATGAAATCTGTCATTTTGCAATGGAACTTCAGGTTAAGATATGACATTGTACAAAATATTTTAACTTCAATCTGGAATATTACTTTTATGAAAAAAAAACCTTTCAAGCTTGTATTTAACATTCTATATATCTCTGTAAAGGAATTAAAGCATGAATGAATGAATGAATGAATAGATTATGTTTATATTTTTTACCCTTTTTGTAAATGTCATTTCTTTCCGATCCATGATATTCAGTTTTCACAAATATATATGGTTCACAGGTACTACTGAATCAAATATAACCTACCATGTTACCAAGGTTCTAAAAAAGGCGACTAAAAAGCATTAACTTGTTTTATCTTTGTTGTATATCATCAGAATAAAAGGAATAAGGAAAAGGAAATAACTTACGTATTCCTTATAAAGCGTTTATAAAATATGGAAGTGGTAAGCAACTTGATGTTTTGACCAAAAGATGATTTAAATAATACCTTCTCGGTGCGTGTAATACATAACATATGCAAACCAAAAACACACTCGATTTATAAATGTTATTCGATATTCTTGTGAATTATAGCACATAACATTTCAGTGACTGTTTTAACAGAGACTTTGGAAAGACCAAATAGAATTACCTATTTTCAAGCTCTTAGAATGAAAAATAGCTTTGGTCGTGACAAGATATATCAATCTGTTCTCGACAATAGGTAAGAGACAACGATTGTCGTCAGTTATTTTCGCTGTTGTTTAAATGGCCCCTTAAAAACGCCATATATCTTCCAGAGGTATTACTAAGGTCACTTTTTTGGGTCATGTTTTTAGTTGGTTGGGTTAATTGGCAGATCTTAAGCAAAAGTTTGGTATATATACAAAGACCAACACTTAAATCAACATAAAAGGGGTGATTTGCTAGCCATACGCGGGGTCAAAATTCAGATCTCCATTTTTGATGACATCAAAATGTTTTGGTAATTTGACCATAAAATGCATTAAAAGTTTAAAATAACTAGATTAATGAAACGGACGTGCTTACCTCGGATTCCATATTTGTCTGAGACGGCGATTCGGCAATCTTCGTAAACAAGACCCGACGCATAATTAGTTAGGAAGGATGGCGTGTATAGCCATGTTTTTTTCATTATTTTTATGATTTAGGTGTGTTATTTTGCTATTTTAGCGATGTCAACGATTATTTATTAACATGATCGTCGATTTAGTTCAATAAAACAACAACCGAAAATTTAACCAAAATCTTAGACACTATCACTTTAAAATCTTCTTTAATTACATATTTTTTATGTCTTGTGTTGTGATACACCAGGGAGAAATTTTAGGCTAATGATAAGAGCTATTTTTGGCCCCTTTTTCAAAAATGAAATTTTATGCTAAAAATTGATTTATATGATATAAAGTAATGAAAGTTAATAAATTTTAATGTTTTAAACAAATAATAGATAAAATCTAATTTTAGTATTTGATCACACTTGATGAAAATTAAAGTGGCCTTTTCTCAAAATTACTCAAAATTAGGTCTATTTTTGTATGTTTTTTTGCAAAAATAATTTTGAGCGGACAAGCGGCCCATAAAAAATATTTTAACTGTGGATTTGGCATACGAGAACTGATGTTTCAAGAAATTATCTTTGTGGGCTGGAGGTCGGCTCATATTTAAATTTCACAAAAACCGTTGTCTTTTATCAATTTTAAGACAATTTTGCTACATTTCATAGTTCTATCATTTTGTACACTTGCGTAATTACGCCATAAGTCAAATTTTCAATAAAATTGTGCCTGTGTCAAGAAATATAATTTCTGAATCACAAGCTCACACCGTTGTAATTCATTATTCCAAGTTTTGAAAATTTTGAATTTAGCGGGGGGGGGGCAATTCGTGCTCTTATCCTATCTTGTCCTTTGTTTTATTCATCAAAAAGATGGGGCTACAGTAATGCTAATCTCAGGGTTATAACCAGCATACAACAGAGTACAGTGCTCGTATGGTTCAGTTGGTCCCCAATTAGTAACTATACCGAATGAAGATTTGAGGGAAAAATCCACCGGTCTTTCTCTATAATGTCATGAATGTCTTAATTTTCGGCTCAGCAAGTTCAGCATGAAAAGCATTGCATATGCTTAAAAATACTAGTTCCAAGGTGAAATAAAATCCAATTGGGTTGTCAATAACTACATTTAATTCCAAAGTAGGCGTCAATAACTATAATAAATTCAAAAATGGGTTGTAAGTAACTACATTTAATTCAAAAGTGGGCTATCAGTAAATAAATTAAACTCCAAAGTGGGTTTCTATAACTACTAAACAACACAAGAAACGCACTACTTCCATTCGTTTCCTTTGACTTAAAAAGTTTAATCGCAAATATGTCTGGGAATGATCTGAGATTTAGACACATCATGAGTGGGGTCCATACCACCACTCTCTGCAAATTTAAAAAAATTCTGATTTTTTCATTTTAAAATTTCCAAACTATGAGTTTTTTAGCCCAAAAATGAAAAAAAAAAATCACCAATTCTTAGAAAATTTGATGCTTATCAAGAAGTGTAACAAGAAAATTGGGGACAAAGCTTTAATCTCACAAAAACTGTCCAAACTTTTCAGAAACATGCATTTTTGTATTGATCAATCTTAGACTTTGTTTTTTCAACTTCTTTATCAAAAGTTCAAGCCGTAAGCGCACTGGTGCCAATATCAGAAATAATGGTTTGTTTTTTTAATGAATTCGGTTTGATTTATCATTAAGAAGAAAAGAATTAATAACATTTTCAAATTTTAAAAGAATCTTGGAAGGACAGACGTGGTGCGTTATTTGTGTTGCTGAGTATAGATATGTCTATCATATCTTATCCATTAAACTCACTTCTCTTCAATTGACTGACTACAAGTCAAAAACTTTCCAGTTGCTATGAATAAGCCCAACCTTCACGGCTATTTGACATCTTATACATACATGTCATTTTATTTTGGTCTTTAATTACCACATAACTCACTAATTGCTAGTTGTTTTTAAATTATTCTTGTATCATAATTTTTGTAATCGTTTTGATTACAAAAATTATTAAAAATCTTTTTTTTTTCAATCAATAAAATTCACGCATCTTTATATGGTGCTACCTTAAGATTCTCCAAGTTTGGTAATTAAAATTACAAATACCAAAACGCGGGTATAACCGGTTAATTTGGATATGCTATATATCGATATTTCAAGGAGTAACCTCTCATCAGTAGCATTTAAATCAAAACATTGGAAGGTCAAATCCAAACTGTTGAAAACGAAAAGTACTCAAAACCAAAACGTTCGAACAAGGAAGCCAAATCCAGCACCGAGGATATCGACCATGTGCATTACAAGGAAAGAAACCTGGTGTTTTAAACAATTTAGAATTTAAAAACCGGAAATTTCAGCAACAAAAATATTAGAAATTTTATGGTAAATCGTGTCAGACAAGTCTGACTACCAGGCTTGTGATTACCCTCGGGGACCTCTGGTCCACCAGCAGCGGTTATCGCCCAGCGGTTATCGCCTATAAAGGTAATACCAATTTGGTATTACCTTTATAAAGCTTGAAGAATGTTGACCTAGCTGTTTCGATCGACTTATAACGTTCGCAATGAAGGATGAACAGATAGAGGGTGGGCAGGTTTGTGCTGCTTGTACCGATCATCCTTCATTATAGTTATTTTTTTTTAAAGCATAAAACACCTGAAAATCAACAAATTATTCAAAGTCATCCTTTTTTTATCTTAAACCCAAAGGCTAAAATAATTCTAAAGAAGGACTGGAAATGTGCCATAAATTTGGCTTGTTAAAATGGTTTAGGCAAAAATAGTGCTTAAGAATACCGAAACCAAGCACGAGTAATAAACATCACCAATCACGAAACGCTGCTAAATGAATTTGAATAATTGTGAACATCAATCAAATTCTTTTGTTATTTTTTTAGATACAAGTGTGGACTCTAATGCATATTGCCTAGCAAGCCGCTATGGACACAAAAAGCAAAGGTCTGCTTTAGTAACATAAAAAAGACTTTATTATTTCTAGGTCCTGCTAAGGTTTATTGTTGAATTCTATACGTAGCCTTTGCTGTACACATACTATAAAATCGATCTAAAATTAAGCCATGTCGATGAATCTAAGTCATGTAAGTGTTTATCCTAAACATTATTTGTTTTTAGATTCAGTATAAGCATTGTACTATCTCCTATTTAGTTTAAAATAACTGCATCAAAGTTTGGTTATCGAGCTGTACAAAAGTCTCCATTGGATGAAAGATGTCACAGTCTGTTGTTCATACCTACTTTTAAATCAGCTTAATGTTAAAGTTTAAAAAGGTTTCAATCTTCAAATTATTCATAGAACAAAAGCTACCAACGGGATACTGGGAATACCGAAGAAGAAAATCAAACATATATTTTGCGCCTAGAAATTTTTATAATTTTCGTTTTATAATATTATTATTTTCAACATTTAGTTGCATTCCAAGCATGCGGAGATGTAAAAAAAAATTGTACATTGTTATTTTGACTTTTTTTCTAAGTGTGACCAAAAAGGAAACTGGACTCATCCTCTTTTGTATGTTTAGTCTTGGGCCAATGCAAGACGGCAAGCAGCGACTTATGGTCATGCTGAAGACTGTTGGCTGTTTTCCATTGTGATTTTTAAAATTCACGTTTCTTTTTGTCGGTTGTGTGGCGTACAATTATTCCACATCTAATTATCGTCTACTTTAATGGTTATCATTTGTCAGATCAGCCTATGATTTGAAATATATAATATTATATGAAATAAGTTTAAACCCAATTGTAGATCTCTTTATGAAAATTTACAATGTACATGTATGCCTTTAAATTTAGCAATAAATTATATTATAACTCAAACAGGGCCAGATCCAGAAAATTTTGAAAGGGGTTGGTCCACATAAATTCCGCTGTGGACGAAGGACGAAAAGGGGGTGATTCTAGACAAAATTTGCAGAAAACCTACACGTTACTTGCGAAATTTTTGTCGGAAAGGAGGGAAATTCCAATCTCGGATCCCCCCGGATCCGCCACTGCTCAAATATTTTTGATTGTCACCTATTCAAAGATTGTCCCTCCCTTTATGATAGAGACTAAAGCAAACTTATACACGAACGTTGCAATCCATGTTCCGCACACAGGGGCTTGGATTCTGGTTATTTATATTGACTTTTAAGTCGCCCCGCCCCCACTCTATAATCCAAGCCCCTGTGGTTCTGCACAGTTAAAATTATTTTCTGACATGTTTGTAGTTGTGGCGACATTGGTCTCTGTGTGGTGAATTGACAAAATTATCAAGCAATGATAACATTTTCGAACAACCAATAACTTGTGACAAATAAGTTTATTTTCCGGATCCCGCAATAGCTTTGTGAGAAATAGATAAAATTATTTATCCTTATTAAAATGACCTAGATCAAGACAGACGAATGACCCAATGTGGCTATTTTGTCATTATCTAAAAATCAATAAAATGCTTGAATTGTGTGTGTCTGATTGACCTATTTTGCATAACCATTATTTCTGTCTGTGATAATAAACTTTATTCAATGAATTAACATTTTCAGTCAAAAATTTATAAGAAAGTACGCTTAAACATGTGCACAACCTGATAAAGTGACTACGCCATGTACGCTACATGATCTAGTTGAATCGCATTGTTGCTTTAAAACACCGCCACATAAAAGCATGAAAAACGAAGATGCTGTGTACAACTTTTTTGCAAGATTTAACTTATTTTTGGTGTCCGAATAGTATTTTTGTCCTTTAAACTTTATTCAATTAAGTAAATTTTCGCAATCCAAAATCAAATATCCGTTACGCTAAAGCTACGCAAGATACGCTACACTGACTAAAATATAATCCGAAGCGGAACACATAATCTACTGGTCGCGGCCATATTGTCTTGATGGAAATCCGAAGATTGAGAATCCGAATATAGCCCCGAGGGAAAAGTGAAAGTATGTACATTGCAAAGAGCTTTTGTAAATATAGAAACGACGGAAACAAACGACCTAATTTCAGTATCGCTGCATTTTTCTGTATAATAGGTAGTAATAAACTCGTTTCAACATTCCAGATTTTGAAGCAAAAAGGATGATAACGCACGACAAATATGCTGTCCAACACGAAACATAGGGCAAAATATAGACAAAAATGGACCACTCGTGTCAACACGAGAAAAAAAATCAAAATTACGATCGAAAACACTATTTAAAGAATAAAAAAATCGAAAACACTGCACGAAAATAACCCTTTACCACACCTTTCATTTTTATGTTAGGCAGAATAAAAAAACCATAACGGGTACGGGTATAAAATAAACAAACAGTGGACAAATAATTTTTTAGTGCGTTAGTTAGTTGGTGTTAAAAATATCCCCTAGCAGCACAATATGGGTTATATATGGGTAGATGTAAAATGAACATTAAATGATGAGAAGTATATCGGAAGGTGGTGTGGAAAAACAGTAGAAACAGTAAATGTCGAAGACCACTTGAAAGCGGATATGGTGACCAACAAAAATAAAGTAATTTAACCGTATCTGGTCTGTACACATGTTCATGATGTTAGCCCATTAATGTCAGAGTATTCAGGCTTCCCAGATCAACAAAGATTGAAATAATCCACAATGGAGACCCTGATTTTTTCCGTATTCAACTTTTCCTGCGAATTCGCGGGTGTCGTCTAGTAAATTTTAAATGATGAACGGTGCATCGAAGTTACGTGTGTATCCAGTGATTTTGGTTCTCAAAACATCAATCGATTTGGTTTAGCAGCTCTTAGCCAAGGAGGAATAAAGCAAAAACATGCCACTGTCCGAAATTTGATTTGAACAGAAATATAAACAAAAATACAATATCAGTCTTTTTATTTCGTGCTTCAGAAACTGACACCAGTTCTTTCATGTATCTTATCTTTAACCAATGATCTGCTCACCATCACTGAAAAAAAGAAGCCTTCTATTATATCATCTATGTTAAGAACCAAAGAACCATTCACTCTTTATATATATATAGGTAATTACAAATCTACTAACGAACTAGGAGGATCAATCTCAAATGTAAAAAAGAGACAAAACAAACAAAACATATCGTAGAAATTGAAGATCGCAAAGGTTTCGACTTGGTACGGGCATTTTAAAAGAACTGGTGGTTAAACCAGATGTTATGGCCCCAAACCTCCATTTTCCATTGCAATCTTAGATCCGGTAGTAACACAAAACATAACACGTTGCGAGACATAATACTGTAAACCGGGAAATTTTCTCGCCGTCTTATTTTTGCGGTATGACGACTGAATTTTAGTTCACGAAGTTTTAAATTCGCGCTGAAATGTTATTGTCCGTAGACTACAATAGAAGACAAGTTTTTTCGTGCGGTTTAATTTTCGCGATAGCAACATCATCGCGAATATTGCGAAAATAAAACTGCCGCGAAAATTTCCCAGTTTACAGTAGGTGTATTGAGGTGACCATCTTAGTACAACAAGCAACCAAATACTAATAAAAACAATCACTAATCATTTCATCTCACATAATTTTGTATTTTTCTACCAGTGGCTGATATCGACAGAAAAAAAATTGGAGACCGTATTAGACGTATTTTCTTATAACTTTGGTCTAAAAGCCGATCATGAAGACAGCGGTATCGGATAAAAAATGTAAAATGTGTACACGCCCTGCCATATAAAATAAGTTGAGAAATATTAACACCGTATGCAGTTGAGGTAGGCCTGTTACTTTCCAGGTAGGAAAATTAACAACTTTGAAGTTAAAGTCGTCTTTTTATTCCTAAAGTTATGTACTGAGGTGTCCAATTCGAGATGCAAAACCAAGAGTGACGTGAAGCAATTTGGTGGATTCTTTAATTTCTAACTCGGGAGGATAAATTGACGGAATCCATCTTCCAAACGAAGTGTTGTTGACAAAGTAAACATAATCAATATATCTGAAAGTGGCTAAATACGACCGCAGCTAACTGCGAGAGAGGAATTGACAAGATAGGGAAACAGAATGCCAATCACTAGGATATACGGATAAGTCTGTGCACTATTGGTAGGCAATGGATGCTTACATTCCTCTCAGGTTCCTGGAGAGAACGAGGGACACAATATTCCAGTACGCCAGCTCATATTTTGTCACCCCATAGTGTATTTTATAATATGATTAAGAGTAATTCAAAAGAATACTGGAAGATTATCAACGACAACAGGCAATATAAAAGTAATAATGTACCTATTGGTGATTTTTTTGATTTTTTCAAAAATCTAAACACTTCTAATCTAGAAGAAGAAGCCCCCTTTGTTAACCTCAATGACAATGTACCTGATAACTTATTAAACGAAGCAATTACAGAGGATGAAATTAGAAAATGTGTTAAAAATCTTAAGAATAATAAAGCATGTGGTGATGACAAGATTATGAATGAATACATAAAGAGTACTTGTGATATATTTTTACCTGTGTATGTAAAAATGTTTAACATTATTTTTGATTATGGAGTTATTCCAGAAGAATGGTTGGTTGGAAATATTATTCCTTTTTATAAAAATAAGGGAGACACAAAAGATCCACAAAATTATAGACCCATCACAATACTTAGTTGCATGGGCAAACTTTTTACTGCTATTTTGAATCAAAAAATAAACTTTTTTCTTGAAGAGTACATATTACTTAATGAAAATCAATTTGGTTTCAGAAAAGGATACTCAACTATAGATAGTATCTTTGTCTTACATTTACTTTTTGAATTGCTTAAGATTAGGAAAAAGAAATTATTTTGTGCTTTTATAGACTTTGCCAAAGCATTCGATACAGTTTGGAGATATGGTCTTTGGACAAAACTACTCTCTACTTCAATAAATGGCAAGATGTATAACATCATTTTTAATATGTACAAAAACATCAAATCACGAGTGTTAAGTGGTAATGAATATTCTGATTATTTTTCATGTGAAGTAGGTGTTAGACAAGGTGTAAACCTCTCACCTATTCTTTTCTCATTATATGTTAACGATCTTGAATCATTTTTGAAAAGTAAAAATATAAACGGTATACAATCTGTCACAAATGATATTGAAAATGAACTAGATATGTATGTTAACCTTTTTTTGATACTGTATGCTGATGATACTGTTTTAATGTCTGAGTCTAAAGAAGATCTACAAAAGCAGTTAAATGCACTTTCAGAGTATTGTACTTTATGGAAACTCAAGGTCAATATTTCAAAAAGCAAGATTGTAATTTTTTCAAATGGGAGATTGCCTCAAAATATCAAATTTTATTTTGATAATACAGAACTAGAAATTGTAAATGAATTCAAATATTTAGGAGTTATTTTTTCAAGAACAGGATCTTTTTCTAAGGCAAAAAAGGCGCAAGCAGAAAAGGCTACTATTGCAATGTATGATATTATCAGGAAAGGTAAATCACACAATTTATCAATAAACTGTTTGATTGACCTTTTTGATAAAGTCGTCAAACCGATTCTTCTGTATGGTTGTGAGATATGGGGACATGGTGATAACAAAATTATAGAACGTGTCCATTTAAAATTTTGTAAACTTATATTAAATATGAAAAAATCCACACCCGACTTTATGGTATACGGAGAGCTGGGAAGATACCCACTTGATGTATCTATAAAGCTTCGTATTGTGAATTACTGGGGAAAACTCGTTACAGGAAAACCAGAAAAACTTCCTGTTCTATTATATTTTTTCAGTAGAATTAAGCACGATTGTGTTATACCTTGGATTAGAAATGTAAAGGCTATCCTAGAGCACTCTGGATTGTCTTCTATTTGGCTTAACCATACTTTTGATATCAATGCATTTTTGCATAATACTTTGAAGCAAAATCTCATTGATCAGTTTAGACAGTCTTGGTACGAATCTTTACAGACATCTCCAAAAAGTATTAATTACAGATTATATAAAGAAAACCTAGAATTCGAACAGTATTTTAATATTTTAAATGATAAGAATGCTAAAATTTTGTGCCAGTTTAGAACACTGAATTTAAGACTACCTATAGAGACAGGTAGATGGGCAAATATTGATAGGGAAAATAGGGTATGTCCTTTGTGTAACTCCGGTGATATCGGAGACGAATTTCATTTCATTATGTGTTGTAAGAGTATCGAATACGAAAGAAAACAATATATTAGTTCAAGTATCACTTGTAGACCTAACATTATAAAATTTAGCAAACTAATGAATACTAAAACAGTTAACGTACTTGTTAATCTATGCAAATTTATCAAAGTTATAAATGTAAAGTTGAATCCTCCTGGGTAACCTCATACTTTGTAATTTTTATCTTAATTCACTAATTGTCAAATCTGTTTATTTATGAATCATGTAATGTGTAGTCATGCCCACCATTTGTACATTTGTAATATTTATTGATTGATATTTCATTGTATTATTGTTTTTTCTCTGTACCATGTATTTGGTTTGTGAGAATAAAGATATATATATATAGGCCCTGCCTTTTTAGCGAGCATCGAAAATTTACATACCTTTTAAAAATAAATCCATGTGCTCTACCCGCTAAGTTTAACGTAAAGAGGGAACTTTTAAAAAAGGAATTAAATAGTAGCAAAGTCTGACCCCACCAAACCCAAATCAAATCATATACACTTGAGAAAGTTGTTGTTAAAATATCTGGGATCAAAAACTACTAATTAAAAATTCAATTGCAAATAATAAATCCTGTAACATTCTGGGACGACATTAAGCGGGGACGAAATTATCCAATTTATGGATTACGTGACGTCATTTCCTTGTCAGGGTGTTTCGCGCTTCTTCAGCAGACCAAAACAACATTCAGATTCTGTCAGGTTTTGTGAGATTTTCTGAGTATCAGTGTTTTATTTGAAGCATTGGTAACAGAAGGTACATTAAGAAACCTGACGGAAAAAACGGTAAAGTAAAAATATCATGCAGGATTGAGGAAAGTGAGTGAAACCCAACAGGATGGGACTCATCTTTCATTTTCAGGTAAGAACCTTTTATTTATAATTATGAGTAGGTTTTATTCAGTAAATTTATGTATTTCTTTATCTTGTTTTATCTTACTTAGAATTTAACAAAGCTTAATCAGTATCATGCATTTGGTATGACAAGTCAATGGGGCGGACGATGTTGCCAAAAGCTAGCTCGGTAATTTCCGGAAAATCGTTTTTCAGCGGAAAAGACCGAATGGTGTTTAAATAAAAATCTGTGTTTAAAAATAAACAAGTGGATGAATGAGGGTTTTATCACTGTTTTTGAATTTCAATTTTTATAATTTTGCATAACATATTATGATGTATTTTTTATATGCCCAGAGGGTTGATTGTTTTACTTGCTCCGTGCCTATTATTTTTTTCACTCCGTAAAAGTGAACCTGTTCCGGTTTTATCGGTAGTATATTTCTGGCACATCTCAAAACATGCACAATGCCGTAGGGCTCGCATCTGCGATGCTCGCTATAACATGGGAGTGAAATTAATATTATTTTTGATTAAGATTTACCATGGATTTACTTTTATTATACACCACAGCTAACTGCAAGAGAGGAATTGACAAGATAGGGAAACAGAATGCCAATCACTATGATATACGGACAAGTCTGTGCGCCATTGGTAGGCAATGGATGCTCACATTCCTCTCAGGTACCTGGAGAGAACGAGGGACACAATTTTCCAGTATGCCAGCTCATATTTTGTCACCCCATGGTGTATTTTATATAACATGGGATTGAAATTAATATTATTTTTGATTTAGATTTACCATGGATTTACTTTTATTATACATTACACTGGCCAAATTCAATCTGGTGACAGATGAGAACCGACTACTCATGGATAGATATTAATGCGCGCCAAGTGTAAGGCTGCTAAATCGCTCTCTTTCAAATTAAATGGATTTATCCGATTAATTGTTCTCGAGGAAATTTGATTCTTGCTGTAGAAAATTATGAATATACAATCATCATGAACATATACTTTATTTGTGGATTAATGATTGCATTTGCAAGTTATTTGACTTTGAAAATTTCTATTTTCAACAATGGATTGTGTTTATATCGGGTGAACATCTACTCAATACACGATCAAATAACTATGGATCTTAAACTTTCATACAGTGCAAGTGAACTGGTGAGATTGCGTTCACAGCCACGACAGTGGATGGATTAAACCTGATCGGAACGTCATGACCAGATTAAAAGATCTAGGTATTTTAAACTTTAGAAGAAAACGGTCAGGAACCAAAAGCAGGCGGTTGTTCGATAAAACTTCCAAACAATCAGGTGTAAATTTCGCAAATTTGATATATCCCAAGAGATCAAACACATTAAAAACTTTTTCGGAAAATGTTAACTGTTTGACAGTAAATTGCCATTCAGCTGTAAAAAAAGATATTCTTATTGGTCAACTATTACGAGAACGAAAGGTAGACTTCGCAATACTAACTGAGACATGGTATTCAGATGAAAAACCCCATCAATATGAGACTTCCGATCTAAACCAAAACGGCTACAAAATCAGTGTTTCAAATAGAAAAAATAGAATCGGTGGTGGTGTTGCCCTTACATGTCGTATTGGTGTGAACATGCGGAATCTACTCTCCGGTGCTAAAACAAGTTTTGAGTACGGAGTCTGGCAAATAGTTTTCAAAAGCATTACAATCCATTGCATCGGCATTTATAGACCACCTTCCTTATCTACGCCTACTCAGTTTGTCTCCGAATTTTTCAAGTTTTTCGAGAATATACTTCCAAAGTACAACAACCTTTTGATAATGGGAGATTTAAACCTGCATATCAATGATGATTCAAATGCAATTTCAGATTTCAATAACTCTCTAACGGCAATGGGACTTGTTCAGCATGTTAACTTTCCAACACATACCCATGGTCAAATACTAGACCTTGTCATAACTGAAATCATAAATGGAGTTAACTTGATGTCATGTGAACCAGGTCCTTTTTTGTCAGATCACTGTGTCGTTCATGTCGTCACAAAAGTCATAAAAGATAAAATTGTTAGTAAACCTATCACTTTTAGAAACTTTAAAGGTATTGATGGAGATCTATTTATAAAAGATCATAATGATATGACTATAAACTTTGACTCAGTAGACAATTCTGTGAATCAATTCGAAAGTTTTATTGAAAGTCTTCTCGATAAGCATGCACATGTCGAAGAGAAAATGCAAATCTGTAGAGCTCCGAAGCCTTGGTTCAATGATTCCATCCATTCGCTAAAACGGGAGATGCGTCGAGCTGAAAGGGTATGGAGAAAACATAAACAAATATCCGACCACGAAAACTACAAATGTGCTGTGCGTAAATACCTCTACGAACTCCAACGAGAGAAACATACAACTCTAAATAATGAAATTTTAAAATCAAAAGGCGATTCTAAGAAATTATATCAATTTGTAAAAAATCTCTCTGGAAGTAGATCAGAAAATCCATTACCCGCCGTAGACAATAAAAATACCCCTTTTTTTAACCTCGCTTTCATTAAACTAGTTTATCTTATAAATAGATAAACCTCAATATATCTGAAAGTGAGGTTATAGGATCTTCCTTATTCATCTTCTTGTTTTTACGAGTTCTTGAAGACGTTTAGTCTCATAAGAGTATAAAAAAAACAAGTCGGCGAGGAGCACAGTGTGTGCCCATTAGAATGCCATTTTGCTGCGGATAAATCTTTCCCCAAAATGTGAAACATATATATGCAGTATGGAAATCAAATATACTGCATACTTGGTTTCATATATATCAAATTTTATCTTTATCAGATATTTTCGGGGGGAAATGTAAAACAACCAAATTCCTAGAATTTGAAAATAAGCCTTTAAAATCAGTTTGTTTCGGGTTTTTTTTTCAGACGAAATTAACACTCATTTTTCGTGCGGCAAGGTAATGTACAAAGTTGAAAATCGAACGTTTTAAGTAGTAGTCCATCTAAGAATCATGCAAAAATAAAGAAAAGTTATTCATCGATAAAAATGCTACAGTGGTTTATTTTAAACAAAAGATAGTTCAAAGTATACAAAATAAGAAATAAATAACAATTTGCTCATAACTGTCTGGTCCTGGGAGAAATCTTGCCACTTTGTTACAATGGTTTCTATTGAAATTATTGACAGTTTTAAGAGTTATCTCCCTTTCTTACAATTTTCCAATGCATTCTATTTATTTATTTTTCTCTCAGGACCAGGGCTAGTTTGGAAAAAGAGTACGAAATATCGAATCAGGGTGCTAGTAGGAGTAACATATCAAAAATAAAGTGGTGTAGGCTTTCCACCCATGAATCGCTTTTTGCATGGTTCTTATAAAAAGTGGTACTTAAAGACATAGAACCTATCAATTTCGCAATTTTTTACATTGAATAAAAAGTACATGTATTAAAAAATATACTATCTAAAACTTTCCTTTACCAACATAAAAACTCAATGTTTTGCAGTTTTCTATAAAATAATCTTATTTTAATTATTCGCTTTGATTAAGTATTGTCCATCATAAATGTTTACATTTGGTAAACTGGGTACTGTTAAACTAAGAAACGAAATGTAACCAAACGAGGCGAAGAGAAAAAGAAATCGGTAAATTAAGAAAAACGACTGGTGTCGGCTAAAATCGATTCAATTTTCCTTTTTACCAGTTTCGCTTGATTTCGTTTCCTCTCTTAATACAGATTTTGGTTGTTAATTTTGCTGTTAACGTTTCCTTCTTTACCGATATTGTTTTGGTTACTTTTTGTTTCTCAGTTTACCAGTACCCGCAAGTGTTTACATTCTATAATTAGTTGTCATCTTTTTTGACACTGTGTTTTTTCATCAGTTTTCCGTCGAAAAGAATACTTTCTGGCAGGTTTTTAAAAAAATTAACAGTTTCTTAAAAGCTTTTACAATGTATTCTTCAAATAGTGTGAATTTTACTATTTTTTAAAAATTGCAAAAATGATAGGTTCTATGTCTTTAAATGATATATCTAATTCCTTGCTTTAACTGCCTGGCTCATATTTCGTCATTACCAAATATTTTTGGCTTTTAGTGTAATTTTATTTGGACGGGTTAAAATTTCCTTAAAAGTAAAGTTGGGATTTCAATGTCATTCACCTCAGTGCATTGATCATTGACATAAAAAAGTAAACATAACACTAAATTTACCTACTTGTTTAAGCTGTTGGGGGGGTTTGGTATACTAAATATTTTTTATCTGATATTGATGCAAAGAGAACAACTGTTTTTTTTTAACCGCTCGTTTTAAATATTTGTTCGGTGTGTCATTTTATGTTTAATCATTTCTTAAAAAGCACGTGTTAATGAGAGTAGTTATTTATATCTCATTCTTTTCTTTTCTTTTACAGTGTCATCAATGAGTCTAAGAAAATGAACATTTACAGAAGATCAAATTATTGACATGCTCAATTTTCTTATCGACAACATTTTTTTTTCAGTTTGGTGGACGTGTTTTTCAGCAAACATTAGTATTCCAATGGTCACTAATTGTGCACCTTTGCTTGCTGATTTGTTTCTTCATTCATATGAAGCAGACCTCTTACAATCTCTTCTTGACAAAAAAGATCGCAGACTAGCTCTCTCTTTAAAATTCACGTTCCGTTATATATTCCTTTCATTGAGCATTCTCGATTTGGTGACTTTCTTCGTCTCGTATATCTTCAGGAACTTGAGATAAAGGACACATTGGATTCTAGGAATCCTGCTTCATATTTAGATCTACATCTCGAAAAAGACTCTCAAGGAAAACTTTCAACAAAGCTCTATGACATTAAAGGTAATAACAAAATAACCGAACTTGGAGGATCAATCTCAGTGTCCAAGAGAAAAGACAAAACATGGAAGACATACCGGAATAGTTATAGATCACAATGCTCCTGACTTGGTACAGGCATTTCAAATGGCGCGCCAAACCTCCCTCTTCCATTGCTATCTTATGGACCGGTAGTAACACACACCGCAACACGGTTGTGAGGACATAATAGGGATAAGAAGATGATCATCTCAGTACAACAATCAGCAAAACACTAATCAAAACAGTCACTTGTCAACACGTTCAACTGAATTTTGAATTTTTCCACCAATGGCTGATAACGAATGAAGAATTTTTTTTAGGGATCGTATGAGACGCATTTTCTTGTAACCTTGGTCTAAGAGTCGGTCACGGAGACAGCGGTGTCGTATCAAAAAATCAGAAAAATGTGTACATCGTATAAGTTGTGAAATCTAAACACCGTAAGCAGGCGAGGTAGGTATGTTGCTTTCAAGGTTAGGGAAATCAATAATTTTAAAATTAAAGTCGTCTCTTTTATCGTAAATTTTTGTACTGAGATTACCATCCTTGTCATATTCGAGATGCAAATCCAAGAACGATGTGAAGCAATTGGATTCGGTGGTTTCCTTAATCTCTAACTCTAGAGGATAGATATATCAAAGGAATCCACCTACCAAACGAAGCGTTGTTTACAGAGAGGACATCGTCGATATATCTGAAAGTGAGCTTTGATATTCTTGTTCTTTACGAGTTCTTGAAGATATTCAGTCTCGAAAGGGTATAAAAACAAATCGGCGAGGAGATGTGCACAATTTGTGCCCATTGGAATGTCATTTTGTTGCTTAAACATTTCTCCTCCAAATGTGACAAACATGTTGTCAATAATGAAATCAGCATACTGCAAACTTGGTCCAATGTGTAACAGATTTTTTCTTTAAAAGATGTTTTAAAAAATTCGGAGAATTGTAACCTATAACAACAAAGTTCCTAGAATTAGAAAATGCCTTTTCGAGAAGTTTTTTTGGGCGACACTTTAGCTCTTCGTGTGGCAATATGGTGTACAAAGTTGAAAAATCGAAAGTTTTCAAAGAATGAACGTCGGAAAATGACCGAGATTTGAAATTATCTAATAAATCTTTTGAGTACTTTAAAATCCACATGTGGTTGATTCCACTACAATTATAAATAGTGTCACAGTATGCTTGTTGTCCTTCTTTGACAGCAGACAAAATCTTGGTAAGTTGAACGGACAGCTCTGTTGTTGAACATGATGAAGATCCAGCTATATACATTTCTTTGTATGGATTTTTGTGAAGTTTAGGTATCCAATACAAATATGGTAACTTTTCATGTTCCTTCTTCAAATGAATATTTAAAGAGGACTTGAAAGAGTTATGGTTGGCTATGATTTCATCTTTGTCAAATGTAGTCCGAGTGTATGTAGCACTAGCAGAGTAACCCTCAATGCCTAGCTCTTTGATCAGACAGCTGTAGTAATGTGCTTTACATACGAAAACTATATTGTATGAAGCCTTGTCTGCTGGTGTGACAACATATTTGTCGTGTAAGGAAGAGAGACAATCGAGAGCTTCACGATCTCTAAATACAGAACGAGGCCGAGGATTAACACATTTCCAAAGTTTGTCAATTCGGCTGCGTACGAGAGATCGGATAGTTCTTACCCAGTCTGATAATGATTCAAGCTCTGGTTCTTTGTCCATTTCCCGCTTTATCCAGGCTCTGGCATAGTCCTCCACAGCGTCCATGATGATCTTAAAGTTATGGTTCTAATTAATACGCTGTGGCTCCCTGAATTTAGGTCCATGGGAAACCACATCTCGTAATAAATCATTCTCAATTATCTTTAGATCACCCGTGATAGCTGGAGCAGATGTACCATAGAGGAAGGGAGAAGTGGAGCAATCGCACGTCAGAGGAAAATTTAGGTAGTTCTCAATGTTCAGATCCTGCAATGCCTTTTTGTGATTGCAAATTTTACCGCTAATGGTCTTAGTATAACGGTAAAAATCAATTGGTGTTGACTGGTTCTTAAAATAAGGAGGAATCTGAGATGTTACTTTTTAAGATTGAGGATATTGCTGATGTTGATAGCGTCTATTCCTTTGTTCTTAAATGGAATGTGGAGAAATTTTCTATCCGCAGTACTTAGAGCTTCACTTCTTGCAGGTTTGTAAAGACGGAAGAGGGCAATGTCACATATAATACTAAAAAGTCTGTAAGAAGGATAAAATATATCAGTACCTCTTTTTCCAACCCAACGTGATGACTAAAGCATCAACATGGTTGCTATTAAAGCACTTGTCAGTCAGAAGGAATGGACTTTAACTTAACCATTCTTCTATAAGTGGTCATTCAATATAAAATATAGGTCACTGCCAGCATCCGAAGCATGCATTGTGCTAAGCATCACTAGGTGCACCTACCATACCAATATAGTTGATGTGGCACATGTCAGTAAAAAAGGAATTGTCTTTATCCATTCTTCTATAAGTGGTCATTCATGCGGAAAATATAGGTCACAGCCAGCATCCGAAGCATGCATTGTGCTCAGCATCACTAGGTGCACCTACCATACCAATATAGTTGATGTGGCACATGTCAGTAAAAAAGGAATTGTCTTTATCCATTCTTCTATAAGTGGTCATTCATGCGGAAAATATAGGTCACAGCAAGCATCCGAAGCATGCATTGTGCTTAGCATCACTAGGTGCACCTACCATACCAATTTGGTTACTATGGCATTTGTCAGTAAGAAGGAATGGACTTTAATCATTCTTCTATTAGTGGTCATTCATGCAAAAAATATAGGTCACTGCCAGCATCCGAAACATGCATTGTTATTAGCATCACTAAGTGCACATACCATACCAATATGGTTGATGTAGCACTTGTCAGTTAGAGGGAATAGACTTTAACCATTTTTCTGTACATGATCATTCATGCAGAAAATATAGGTCACATCCAGCATCCGAGGCATGCAATGTTCTTATCATCACTAGATGCACCTACCATACCAATATGATTGATGTGGCATTTGTCAGTAAGTGCAAATTTGGAAATATGGGGTTTGGGACGGACATCTGAACGGAAGGACAAACGGACGGACGAACAGACCCGAACACTTTATGCCCTCTACTTTCGTAGATGGGGCATAAAAAATCAAATCAAATATTGGCAAATCTGAACATAACCTTTATAAGTTAAGATTATTTTTAATGTTTTGGAATATTTTTATTTTTATATATTTGGTTAATTCAAGGTAACAATGATTGGTTCGGTGCATATTATATTAAATAAGATAACTGCAACGGTGAACCCATTAACACACTCAAACTATATAACTTGTACTTTTTATTTTTTTGTGAATAATAAAACCAAGCGTTTTGAGGGTAGACTCTGAAAAGATCAAAATATACTTACGTGTTTTCAAGCTCACAGATAAAAAGCTGTGGGCTGTGACAAGCTGCGTCAACCCATTTTCCATTGTATAGAAGGTACAACAAAACACAGTTTTCCCTGGTGTGTCCGCCTGGTTCATTCGGTGCCCAATTAGTAACATTAATCGGATGTAGGTTTGACGGATAAATCCACCGGTCTTCCTGTAGTATGTCAGAGACTCCTATCCAAAAAGTTTTGCCTGCAAATTCAAAAGAAATGAAGTCTAAGTTAACAGAATTCACAATATAAAAATTGAGATTAAATTATTGCAATAACATTTATAAAATGTTATAACTCTGCTATATATACTGGTTTTTATGTCATGAATCTTTTTGTATGGGTTTTTAATCAAAATTCAAAAGTTCAAGCGTTTCAGTTACAAGAGGACTAGTATCATTTTATGCTAGTATTTTTTTGTTTGTTTCAGACAAATTGAATCAAGAACATTTGATTTTAGCTATTTAACTTTTCGCGTTTGTCTGTTTATAACAGATTTTCCTTTAGGTTTATCGGGCACAATGTTAGCTCCAATGTTCAACAACAAGTTGAATGCACAAGGTATCTATCGTTTGGGTAAAAAAATAACCTTCAATTCTAAATGACCAGGCAGGCACCCCCTTTTAAATCCAAGTTTAAAAAACTACAATATGTTCCGTAGTATAGTTGCATCTCTGCTATATAAATCTATTAATAATTACCTAATCCCTGACTATGGCTTGAAAGAAATGCAGATTCTGCTGCAATTTTTGGTTCGGCCAATTTAGCACCACGGAAAGCATTACATATGCTCTAAAATACAAAATTTCAAGTTTGATGTTAATAACTACAGAACGTTTGTGTAAAAGTGCAATAGAAGATATATGTGATATCAAATGTTGTTTCAACGCCAACTATTATCCGAAATCGCCTTGGACACTACTATATGTATATCAGTAAATATAAAATTACCATAATAAGATTATTTTATTATAGTATCACATATTGATTGTCATAAAAATAATATATATAAATACATCACATAATAAAACAATGAATTCCCAGCCAAAAAATGAGACACTTAAAAACTCTATTTACACAAAGTTTTTCATGAATATTTACATTCTATACAATAAAAATTACTACACATACCACCATATAGCACTTAAAAGTATATTAATGAATATACAAACAAATCAAATCTGAGAAGGGTTTAACAACGTTAACATCGGTCATTTTAAAAATGGGGGCCATCTAAAAACGTTGAAAATATTTAAAGTGGATTACACACCTCTGATAGACAAAAAATTAAAGCGGAAGCCATTTTGAAATTTTAAAAAGTTTATTTTAAAAAAGCTCTGCATCAACAAAACATTTTAATGCAATTTGACTAAGACATTTTAAGGGTAAGTATAAGGTCTACGAGAAGTGGAAAAATATGTTTTAAATAAGAACATTGTCATGAGTGAAGAGAACTGGGGGCCTCTTGTTTATTATTTGATGGATAATAAATCACAATACTAAATGTACCTGAGCCTCAGCCCAACTTCCTGTCACGTGACTGAACATGTAACATTTGTCTTGTTGTCGAAGCCATCCCAACTCACAAGCTAAAAAGTTATCAAATCACATTTCAAAGTTTTGTAAACTAGCGATTAGAAAGTTAAAATCTATTATGTTTTTAAAAGATGAAGATCGCGAAATTCTTAAATCTTATAATAAAGACAGATATTGACCACTCGGCACATATTTGTTGGAGTTGCACAATTGGCTGCTAATGGAATGAGTTAAATTTTTATAATTAATAAGTATACATAATTCTACGAAAATCTTACTGATGATTTCCGAGAGTTTGTACTTATTTTTATGGTACTAACTTGATTTTAGAGCATTTTTTGAGTAATGGTTCAGTAATTACTTGATAATGATAAAGAATACAAAACGCCCTTTGTTCGCAGTCACGTGATCATTAATTTTCTATACTTTTCGTGCCAATACAGCTTTGGAATCATACATATTAGAGCACAGGTGTTTAATCCAATAGTGCTCGCTAGACAATGGCCATCCCACTGAAAAATGGTTGATTATACATTATACCGGTATTTGACTATTCATAAGCGCCTTTGATTTTGATGACATAAAATGGTCTACCCAACTAACACATATGCAAATTTTAAAAAGAAAATCGCGAACTTTCACTCAGTAAGTAAAACACTGTGAAGTTAAATGTAAACATATGGCGGGATGACATCATCTGTCGTTCAAGGGCTGTAAAAACAAATAATGTGGCACTGATGTTACTAAATGCAGCCTCTTATCTGGTTTAAATTCCCTATTCGCATGATAAGGTCAGATATAAAGGACATAAAAGGTACATTTAGATGCATGCCGACCAGTCCCTCCTCGACAACAAAGGATACTATGGAACAGCTAACACTGGCGGTGGTGTGTCATGGGCTGGACGACCAATGTCACATAGCGAGTCTTTACCTTTATAGGTAAAAGTCGCTGCAAAGGCTCTAAAGCCTATAGCATCGACTATAAAAACCCATCAGTCATGCTAGATTTTGACGTCTGGAACCGCCTAGTAAAACAATGATCAGGTCAAATAAAATTCAATTTTACATATTGAATTATTGATAAATGTACATTTTTATTGTGTCTGTATTACAGTGAAATTCAGAAAGATCAAGACTTAAAAGTATCTAAGTGCCACTTAAGGAAGATAAAAACAAAACTACGCACCTTGTATCGTTGTTGCCAACAAAAAAGAAACGGCATATAATACAGAGAAAGTCATATCAAATCAAGTTCTAACAAGGAAATGTTCTATGCGTGTGTCACAAACTATGCACATCAATCTCTTATCAGCAGGATTTGTTAACACAAGAACCGATCAAAAGACTATCATTTTTTTCTTAAGTAGAATGAATGTTACCTAGACTTTTATTTGCCCATTTTCACCTAATGTCTCTAAAATATGCATCAATTCTTCATAAAAAAAAAACGCGATTTATAAAAGTACTATACACAGCAATCGTTTTTTTTTTAATTTAAGGCAAATATTTTTATTTTAGCCTCGTCGGAGCAGCTCCACTTGGGTACAAAAATGAAAATTCCAAACCAATCTCGAAAATCAAAATCTGAAAAAAAATCCAATGGAAACAATGTCGGGCGGCCCCTGATGAATCCAAGCCCTAAAAATGATCAAAACATTGCATTAAAATGTACAGTACGCAATGTCGTTATGGTTTCCATTCCATAAACGGGTGGATTCTATGGTTATTTTTATACGATATGTAGTGATATTAACACATATAAATCAATCTTAGACTATTGGGCATCAATATATACGTATACGGCATATCTTTCGGTAAACTTATCTAAAAGAGGCAGCATTAAAGAAATTTACCAGGATAGTGACAAATAAAAGCATTTTTTAAATTTGACATTTGAACTAGAAGTAAAAATTACAACAAAGTTCAAAGTTAAATTTTGCTACGCCTGACGCGCGTTTCGTCTAATGTCTAATCAAGACTCATCAGAGGCGCTATACCAAAAATATTGAAAATGCCAAACACTATATGATTATGAAGAGCTTAGAACAGTAAAACCAAAACTACCAAACCGGGGAACCAAATTGTTACTAAGATGATCAACCTATGTCTTGGGGTAGGAAGAACCTTAGGATTTAGACAATTTTGAAATTTAAACGGATAATTTAAAGCTTTGATGTGTTCTCCAACACAAAGTGTTGGTGCCGGAGCGGGCTAACCTCGGGGAATTAAAACTCCAACAGTAGTGCTAACCTTCACGGGTGTTCAAAATAGAAATGACAACAAAGTTCCAGACAATAAATTTTGCTACGCCTGTAGCGCGTTTCGTCTAATGTCTAATCAAGACTCATCAGAGGCGCTATACCAAAAATATTGAAAATGCCAAACACTATATGATTATGAAGAGCATAGAACAGTTAAACCAAAACTACCAAACCGGGGAACCAAATTATTACTAAGATGATCAACCTATGTCTGGGGTAGGAAGAACCTTAGGATTTAGACAATTTTGAAATTTAAACGGATAATTAAAAGCTTTGATGTGTTCTCCAACACAAAGTGTTGGTGCCGGAGCGGGCTAACCTCGGGGAATTAAAACTCCAACAGTAGTGCTAACCTTCACGGGTGTTCGAAATAGAAATGACAACAAAGTTCCAGACAATAAATTTTGCTACGCCTGTAGCGCGTTTCGTCTAATCAAGACTCAGAGGCGCTCTACCAAACATATTGAAAATGTCAAGCAATATTTGATTATGAAAAGCATAGAACAGTAAAACCAAAACTACAAAACCGGGGAACCAAATTATAACTAAGATGATCAACCTATGTCTGGGGTAGGAAGAAACTTAGGATTTAGACAATTTTGATATTTAAACGGATAATTTAAAGCTTTGATGTGTTCTCCAACACAAAAGTGTTGGTGCCGGAGCGGGCTAACCTCGGGGAATTAAAATTCCAACAGAAGTGCTAACCTTCACGGGTGTTCGAAATAGAAATGACAACAAAGTTCCAGACAATAAATTTTGCTACGCCTGTAGCGCGTTTCGTCTAATCAAGACTTATCAGAGGCACTCTACCAAAATTATTGAAAATGCCAAACACTATATGATTATGAAGAGCATAGAACAGTTAAACCAAAACTACCAAACCGGGGAACCAAATTATAACTAAGATGATCAACTTATGTCTTGTGAAGGAAGAACCTTAGGGTTTAGTCAATTTTTGAAATTTTTCTTTGCCCAGACGCATGCTAGTGATATAAAATTACCTAAAGCATATTTTTATTTCAGACATTGTCTTTAGGGTTAAGATGTCGTTTGATTTAGAAGTCAACAGCTTACTTTTAGTTTACCGTGTGTCTTTGGTGTATCTATTAAATATGAAACATACTAGTAAGTTCCCTGTCATAGTGCCTACATCCTGCAAATCTCGTCTTAATTCTTCTGTTTTCAAATGTAATGGATGTTAAATGTGTTGATAAATTTGAAACACCCATATTCTTATTTAGCAACTGTTTTATACATGGTTTTATACATGGATGTATGTGTGTATGTATGGATGTATGTTTGGATCCAACCATCGAACGTCCGTAAAAGACCAACAAAAGATTGAAAGTCTGAAACACCAAGACAAAACCAACAAGCTTACAAAAAGGTAAAACGGATAAAAAATGGCAAATAGATCCAAAACACAACAAACAATTAACACAAATAACCAAAAAATACCAAAGTGAACTTAATTCACAAAGAGTGTGAACTCAGGTGCCCCGGTAGGGTAAAAAGTTCCTGATTGTAGTAACACACCCGTACAGATAAGAAACTGAAATGATGGGTCGGTCTTTTATTCTCATTGTCCAACAGTTTTACACCGTGTATTATACATACTTAACCAATGACCTGCTCGCCATCCCTGAAAAATAAATTAACTTTATATAATCTGTCTTCATGGGCTTTTATAGTACAATATGAAACACTCTGTATTTGGCAATAACTTTTTTTAAAACTATGAAGATTTCTAATCATTATAAAGGAGTTATTTTGTCAAACTCAATTTCGGTGTTTACCGTATATGCAAACCCATTTGAACTATAATTCGGCGTTCTTGTGGAATGAATTAAACATTCAGCATCCGTGAATAAATTCAAAATAAGAAATATTGTCTTTTTCTATTTGGATTAAGACTTACTGTTTGTGACACAATCTACATAGTATAATAGCGGCAATTTCAAAAATCCACTGTGGAAAACGGCCAACAGCCTTCAGAGTGACCGTGGTCAATGTTTATCAATCGGTCCTAAATTAAAATATGATGCATACGATTCAAAACGTTCTCAAAATTGCCTAATTTCTTTTGAAATTGTTTAATCAAGTCGGAACCACTGCTATCCTCAGTTTCTCCGGTATAACCTTATTTTGTCTGCTCTTTGTGGACATTTGAAGCTGATCGACCCCATTTGTTAATAGTTATATTCTGAATTTTGAAACTGAAAAACAAATTTCGATCTTTTTCTGTTTTTTTGTTTTTTGTTTTTTTGTTGTTGTTGTTATTTTTTTAACATAGAGACTACTAACTATACTTACGTGTTATCAAGCTCGCAGATAAAAAGATTTTGGCTGTGACAGGATCCATCAATCCACTTGCCACTGAACGGAACATACAACGCGACACAGTTTTCACCAGTGTGCCCGTTTGGTTCATTCGGACCCCAGTTAGTTACACTAACCGGATGTAGGTTAGAGGCATAAATCCACCGGTCTTCCTCTATAATGTCAGAGACTCCTATCCAATAATTTTTGCCTGCAAATTAAAAGCAAATGAGTTTCTAGTAAAAAGCATTTATTATATAAAGTTTCTAATTGATGGGGTTTTTTGTAAAGATTTATTTTTTTATATTTTCATAAAAATAGGCTTTTAGTAACTGTTATTTGTATATGTATATGTCCATTTTCAAAAAGAATTCTTCAAAAATAGGTTGAGAAACTATTGAAATATTTGTTCAAATCATTCTAGCACTGGCTTCTAAATTTTGAAACAGAAAATTTGATATCTCGGAAGTAAAACACACACACACACAAAAATATGCCGAAAGACATTTAATTTAATTTTATGAAATATCGAATGAATATAAAAAAGCAAACAGCTTCAAATTGCAATGGTTTGTGGAGGTTGTATCACGTTGTAATACGCCAACTATAGTTCACTATATCTAGTTTTATTTACCTAAACTCTGACTATGGCTTGTAAGAAATGCAGATTCTGCAGCAACTTTAGGTTCGGCCAATTTAGCATGGAAAGCATTACATATGCTCTAAAAATACAAAAATTCAACTTCAGTTCATTTGTATGAATGTGAAATTGAAGACATAATATATTCCATTGCTTTTTAAATCAGACAAAGAGGCAGGTGCGGGAAAATGGCCGCATTGACGTCAGTTTTTGTTTTTGTTTTTTTGTTGTTTTTTTTTAATATCAAAATTTTCAGAGAAGTATTATGTACCTAGGTATCAGTTTTTGTCAAAATTAGGCCAACAACATTAACGTCGAGCGTTTTGAAAATGGAGGTCATCTTGAAGACATCAGAACTGAAGTATGTTATACATCTTTGATGACCCACTTTATATTCATAACCATAAAAGTGTTTAGCATTTTCGATCTGTCGGTAGAGTACCTCTGGTGAGTCTTAAAAATACGAAACCTGTCAGATACTTTGTTGTATTTTGATTATTATCTCACCTAACTTTGGAGCGCTGAGCATTTTGAATATTAAATAAAAAAAAGTTTTTAAATCTTTGCATCCGTAAAAAAAGACATTTCAATGTACTAGTAATTTGAAAGAAGTATATCTCAAAAATTGGCTGGGCAAGTTAGTGGTCTATGAAGACTGGAAAGGTTTTACAGTTAGGAACACGGCCATGAATGAGAAAATTTCCGGGAGTCTCTTGTATATGTTATTTGCAAGGGTATTAGAATAATACAAAACGTACCTGAGCTTCGGCCCAAGTTCCTGTCACGTGACTGAACATGTAACATTTGTCTTGAAGTCGAAGCCATCCCAACTCACAAGCTGAAAATCAAACCACGCACAAGTAAAGTTTTATTTGCGTTTGGGAAGTTAAATCTACAGAATATGGAAATGAAGGCCGCAAAATTCTAAAATCTCATAACTAACGCTGATTGTCTGCTCGGCACATATTTGTTGAAATTGCATAATTTGCTGCAAAGTGTTTTAGACTTAATATAAAGTATATATAGTTCTATGATCAGACTAACAATTTCCGAAAACCTGCCGAATTTCTACCGTGAATCTTTCGTTCGCGAGCTTTAAATACAAACAGTTCCTAATTTTGTCAAATCTTAAGCCAAAAAGTTAAGAAAATCAAAGATGTATTTCACTCAGCGTGTGATCTTCCCTTTCAGTAGTATAATCTATATCTACCTACTGCGTAGTTGAAAATTTTGCAGCATTGTTGTTATACATATGTAGTATATATATGATATGGTCAGATATTGAAGGTGCACCAGGAAACGGGCTACTTTTTTTTTATTTACGACTAACATAGTTCACACAAATTTTGCACAGGCGTTTGGGTACAGAATTTTATTTTTATTTATTGTGGGTGTATAAAAAATCTGACCCTCGCTATATTACTATAATAGTATAGAGACCAGGTGATTTTTTTTATATACACGTTATTTACAATAAAATAAAATCCTGGACCCAAACGCCTGTTAAATTTTGCATTAAATCGTTGTTCCCTCCAAAAAGATGTACAATTTTACTGTGCATGTAATAACAGTGAAATTCAGAAAGTTAAAGGCGTAAAAGCGCCTCTTCGCACGACTAATGTAAAATAGAGACAAAACTACGCACCATTTATCGTTGTAACCAACAAAAGCGAGACGACATATTTAAAAGAAGCCATATCAAGTCAAGCACCAATAAGGAAATGTGTGTGTGTCACTACCAATCTCTTATCAGCAGATTTATTAACACAAGAACCGATCAAAAGACTTATTAATGTTACCTGCTAGGCTTTTATCTGCCAATTTTCACCTATTGTTTCTAACATAGGCATCAACCTAAATAATTGTTGTTCATTAAACAACGTCATTTATAAAGTGTAATGTATTTTTTTATCAAGGCCAATAATTTTATTTGTAGACTTGTCAGAGCTGCGCTCTGCTGAGGTTAAAGAATGAAAATGCCAACAACCATATCTCGAAAACCAAGAGAGAAAATATTTCTTTTGGCAGACTTACATTAAATAAAGATTCTTATAGAATCTGTATTGATATAGAGACTAATATAATTCAATCTTAGACTATTGAGCTTTGTCATCCACAGATGAAGTAAGAGATATAAACATACACTAAATCTTTATGGGGCATGTAATTCAATTAACATTTAGTAGTAAATCAGGCTCCTTCTAATTGGCTTCCTGTCAGAGTTGTCAAAACTGTGTAATATAAGGTATAAGTTACTGCATATAACATATATATCATGCAATATGATTTACTTTCCCGTCATTTTATATAGCTGATATAACGGCTCCACTTACCATGTAGTTCTATATCTCCGTTATGGTTTTATCAGACAAATGGAATTTTTGATGGAACTTTTGTTGTTTTGTTTTGTTATTACGTTCTTACTGGAATGTGAAAATGTGTCTATATTTTTTCCCGGAGATAAAATGGGTTCTTTTCACAATGAATAAACGATTTCTTTGATACAAAATCACAATCGTGGTACCTCAGAGGAGTACAGATGTTTTTCATAGGGTGTCGTTTTTATTTCCTTTACCAGATTCGACTCACCCAGATGGCTGTCAGCACCGCGACGGTTGTGTTGCAAACAAGCAGGAACTACATACCCTTTCGGAGCACCTGAGTTCACTCTCGTGACTTTAGTTCGTGTAATTGATTGCTATCCAATCGTTTTGTGTGTTTTTGTTGTCTATTTCTTCGTGCTGTTCTCGTTTGTGTTAAGTTTTGTCTTTGCCCTTTCGAATGCCCCACTTCTTAGAATTTTCCCCAACCGGTAAATACATGTTTATAGTTTTATGTAGCACCCATGCAGTGTTCCAAGCTGAACGCTGCTGGCTGTTGTCGATTGCATTTATTTTGATGTGCTTTTCTCTTCGGTGCATTTGTGTACATTTTTTTTCTTCAAAACTTACAAGCATATTTTATCTCCAATAGTAGTATGTTTTTAGGATAAAATTATTAATCACATTTACAAAAGACTCATTGGCAACCTTAAAATGCCACTGCAGTACTTGCCAAGGCAGCTGTACACACTACCAATCAGGTGAAAAAGTCAAGACAACAGTGACCTTTTTAAGATAGATGCTGACCTTCTACCCTCTGATGAATCAATTTACCAAGTTAAGTAATCCTTGTATGCATAGATGCTGAGATATAACTGGATACTTGAATTATAAATCAACGTATGTCAAAGTGTTACCTTATTTTACCTGGATGCTAACGGACTACCTTAATTGGACAATTCTACTATTTACACCTGTTGGCATATGAATTCCGATGTAAAGCGTTATTTACAAGCTAACATGGTAAAAACAAACAGTAATTTCCTCTCGACATGGCATATGTGTGTGTGTTGGGGTTTAACACCCTTTTCCAACCACGCAGTGCTGTCAGGGAGGGTACCCTGGAGAAAACCATCAACCTTGGGCAGTTTACATCATGGGAAGTCCCGTTTTTTTTGTAAATTATAAAGCAGATTGGTCCTCTCCCTTAAGATCAATAGTATGGTATTTACATCAGCACCTGAGATCACTTCACCACCTTGGCTATGGCTACATGTTAATCTGTACATGTACACAAATTTCATCTTCTGGCCAAGGGTTGACATACATGGAAGTGGGGTTAACCAAACCTTTACAGCTACTTGAAGGATTGTGACAGAAATCTTTGTATTTCCTCTCCTGTTTCATGAACAAAATATTAGGCATATGTGTCATTTGCATTTCATGCCATCATGTCCGTCATTCAATGAAAGAAGCAGAGGAACCAATGGTCTTGAAAAGGAATGAGAACTTGACTATCTAAATCTTTGATTATACAAAAATGTAATGCATACCAAAATGAATACTAATACCTGCTTCTTACCAAATATAACCCAAAGGCAAAAAATGACACATATTAAAATAATTAATGTTTTTTTATTCTGACAGAATTCCTGAATGTAGCTCTGATGAGCCATATAACTTCAGAACCATTATATGTTATGTATTTCACTGGTAATCCATATAAAATGATAATATTGACATCATCATCATCAGAAAAGAAGAGCTGGGTTTAGCAATAGTGAAATCATCTGAATTACAAGTAATGCTGATGCAGCTCAAACTATATCCAAAGGGAGGTAAGGCTGGTTAGAAGTCATGAAAATGTGAAGCTTTCAGATTAATGGTCAAATATTGCTCAACTATTGATTTCATGAACTTTAAACTCATCAATATACAAATCATGAATGACATCTATACATATTCAAAATAAACTAATTTAATACAGTAATGTTATCTTTTACTTGTTCCAGGAACTTTTGTATGTTAGACATGTTGAAATATCCGGTGTATGTAACAAGCAGTTATGGACGGACAGACCTAAACACTACATGTATTTATCAAATATCCTTCATGTCCTTAGCAAGCCAAAAGAAAAGAATAATACAATAATAAACCTATAACATATTTCCTTGATTTCATTATTGCTAAACCTAATTCTTCCATAGCACTAAATATTCTGTCATCTGGAATGGTCACGGACAACAAAATATTAATCAACGACATGATATCCAAGGTAAAAGCTTAACATTACAGAGAAACATTCAGCAGGAGTTCAGATTTACACCTTAGGAGATAAAAATCTTATAATGGTTGTAATTTTGTTTTCTAAATTAAATACCCCATGAAACAAAAAGCATGAAAAATAACATCTTTTCAAATATTACAATTATTATTGAATATTTCTGTAGAAAATTCAATTTGATTTCTCAATAAACTAATTACATTGATCACTTAATCCCAAAAAAAAACAATTTCCATACATCTTAATGTCAGAGTTTATATTTCAGATTCCTAAGGTGTAAAGCTGAATTCAGCTGTTGTCAGCAAAGACTATAACAAATTTGGAAACAACAATTCATTAATTGGTATGTCATAGAGATTGTCAGACATTCATTGTGTCAATTTATCAATTGAATATTTCATATGAACCTGAATATAATTTTCATGATTATTATTAAAATTATTGTCAACAATGTATTCTTAGAATGGGGATCCTTAGAAAAAAAATGTTAAGTTAAATTCTGATGAGCTTCATAAGGTAACCCATTAGGCTGATTAAGGAACTGAGCAGTATGGATACTGGGGGGTTAGTATAGAGAGAACAATGGTGATGAGAATCTTTGCATACTGATTCCTGCATAAGTTTAAAGTCAACATCATTCATAACCAAATACCTCCCATTCCATGATCAAATGAAATATTTGGTAAAATTTGAAAACAGTTATTTTCAAATAGTTTAAAATGAAGTTTTTTAAAACACCAATTTATGTATAGATTTAAAGATATCATTGACTGAATATAAGCAACAGGTATTAAGTCAAACTGTATAGGGGGCAATTATTTATGAAAAATCTACTGTTATTTTGCCTGTTTTAAATGTTGATAGCTTAACATTGGATTATGACATATATAGCTACATTTTGGTCCATAATAACTAAGTAACTAAAGCATGTATTGGTCTGTAAATAACTAACAACTCAAGGCAAAAATCTAGGAATGTAGAAACACTATCTGTTAATAAATCAAAAATTAGTGCAAAAAATACATAAAAAATCCTAAGATAAAACCTGTGGCCTGATTTACTTTGCATGATTCTATTCTGAGGTCCATCTACCAGTAAGAGCACAAAATGAAAACCCTTTAATTCTATGTTTTGAAATCCAATACCAGTATGGGGGATTCACCCCCAAACAAGTTCATTCGCATAAGAGACTCCTCCCACTTCCTTTAAAGGCATAAAGGGGCCTGAACCTGATGCTCATTTGAATATGTGACTCCTCCCATTTCCTTTAAAGGAAGTACAGGGCATGGAGTATCACAGGTGCTGCAAGTCAATTAATGTATCACAGAATTGCAGATTAACAAAATCTTATGATCTATGCACACTTACACACACATAAATATTAATGGAACTACTCACTTCAAAAAAAAAGTTTGGCCCATAGTTAAAATTGTATTCTCTCTTGTTAAAAACTATCGCAGACATTCAATATTTACAATATAAAAATTGGACGAGTGATTCATTCATTCTACCGATACCCTTTCACACACAATGAACTTGCAGTCACCAGGAGAACTTCCCCACTGTTAGTACGACAGAAATGGTCCACAATTGTAAAACTAAAAGTGAAATCCTCAAGTTGACGAACTTTCAGAAGATGTTGGGAGATAATCATCAGTTCTTTTATGGCTCTCTAAGGCCTTGATCATAGATATGTCATGTGGTAGTTCAGACTTTCGCCGTAGTAATGGCTTCTCTGCTTTTGTTTTATTCTTCTTTGTTAACTGTAACAAGAAAATAATAATACATTAAATACCATGAAAACATAGCCTAGTTCATGAATTTTCAGTCTTTTAATTAGTTCAAACTCCATGCAATAGATATCAATAGTTAGGTCATAACATTCATATATGTTATTTATTTTATAATGTTTTATAGCATATTCCCAAGTATTCTATATAAATATATAAACATGGTACATTTGTGATAATGTTCCAATATAAGAGAGAATGTTACTAACAAGAGTTAACACTAAAGTATGTCTCGCCTGCCTGCAGTATATCAGAATACCTAGTATTCAATATCAATTCTCAACTGTTGGCATAATAACAAAATGCATTAAAAATTTACCTAGGCCTAGAGTTCTTGAGATCAGAGGTTAATATAAGTCAAGATCATTTGGCAGATGACTTTAAATAACATTTTCCTGTGGACCATAAAGTGATTCTAGATATCATAGTCAATGAAAAAGACAGAACACAATAAGAAAAATAAATTTAACGGTCATTTAGTGTAAATATGAGGTCAAGGTCAGATGACTTGGTGATAAACCCAAACAACTTAATCTAATCTATCAATATCCAAAATATCAGATGCCTAGCTTCTACACTTTTCAAGAGATTCATTTTCCACAATACTCCTACAATCAAAGTTTACAGCATGAAAAAGTTCACAAAGTCATTGAAGCATGAAAATGGGGTCAACATCACATGTCATTGTGACAGTAGCTTAGACATTTACCCCAACAGTCTATATATCATACATCAGATGCCTAGCTATTATACTTTTCACAAAAGTCTTACAAAAGAGTTTACGTCATGAAAAAAACCTAAGTTCACAAAGTCACTAAAGTGTTAAATTTGGGTCAAGGTTACACAGCATGGTGACAGTTGAGTAGACCATAACCTCAACTGTTTGTATACCCAATATCAGATGCCTAGCTATAATACTTTTCAAGCAATCCATTGACCACAAAAGTTTTTGGCCTGAAAAAAAAACCTAAGTTCACAGTCACTGGAGCGTGAAAATGGGGTCAGGGTCACACAGCATGTTGACAGTTGTGTAGAACATAACTTCAATTGTCTGTACACCCGATATCAGATGCCTAGCTGTTATACTTTCAAGCAATTCATTGTCCACAAAAGTCTTACAAAAAAGTTTACTGCCTGATAAAAGGCTTAAGTTCACAGAGTCAATGGGGGGTTAAAATGGGGTCAGGATCAAAAGGCATGGTGACAGTTGCGTAGAACAAAACCTCAACTGTCTGTATACTCAATCTCCAGATGCCTAGCTATCATACAGGTTATACTTTTCAAGCAATTAATTTTCCATGAAAGTATTACAAAAAAGCTGCCGCTGGTAAGTAATACCTATGTCTCGCCTTCATTGACTATTCATCACAGGCGAGACAAAAATGATGATAATTGTAACCAACCCCCCCCCCCCTTATTTTACAGAGTCGCTGAACCATAAAAATTGTGTAAAGTTAACACGGCTAGGTGACAATTGTATAGTCCATAGCACCAGGTAACTGTATACCAGATATCATTATACCATTCAAGTTATTCATTATCCACAGAAGTTTACGCCCTGAAAAAGGTGCCTAACCTCAAAGAGTTGCTGAAGTGTGAAAATGAGGTCAGGGTAACACATATGGTGAAAGTAGGCTGGACCATAACCCTAACTATTTGTATACTAAACAGCAGATGCCTAGGTTTTTTTATTTTCTAAATGTAATTCATTTTGCTGCAAAATTTTTGCATGAAAGTCTGAGTTATACCTATGTTTTGCCTTCCCATGACTATTTGTTGCAAGTGTGACAAAAAACATGTGCATAAATTATCTTTAATGTAATTTTCAAGGACTTTGCTTGGCTGCTTCCTCCTCTTACATTCACCTCTAGATAGTAGCTGAGAAATCTTTTATTTCAATTGTCTATAAATTGAAAATGAAAGCCTAAATAACTAAATAAACCAACTAAATGACTTCCAATCAATCATTTCATCATGAAATTGGAATAATAAAATAATTTGCCCTTTCGTTATAGATCAACTATCATAGACATATTTGCATAATATTAGCACTGGCTTAAACATATAGCTTCTACAATGCGATCCAGTTGATTATGGAATTTCCAACATCATAGGAAATAAATTTGATTATTTTAATGGCATGCTTTGACAAGCAATTAAAGTATCTAATTTATTTCTCCAAGATGCTAGAGATTCATTAATCATCAAGAATTTAGTTGTAGGTTTTCTACAGGCCTAGGTAACAAATTGCAAGATTGATTATCAATTGCATGTGCAATTATGCTTGGAACAAAATTTTATCAAGAGGAGGAACAAAATTTTATCAAGAGGAGAGAAATATTTTTCCACAACTGGATGAGAGGTTAATAAATTGAATGTAAATTTGAGCAATCCATTTTTAATGGGGACATGTAACCAACATATGAAAAGACAGGAACCAAAATTCTAATAATACATTCATATTAAACACCTCATTTCTGGTTAAAAGCTTATCATAGCCACATGTTCATATACAGATAGAAAGTTTTAAATTTTGTTAGTTTCATGTAGGTGCTTTGATTTGATTATAATTTATACAAGTGGCATAGCAAAAAAAATCTGTTTGTAGCATATGCCACACAGTGAATAGCATGCGAGACAAAAAAAATCAGTGATTAAGCAAGGCAGTAGTAGTTATAGGACGTTGATTTATTACAAATGCTTAAAAATGTCACATGTCGCAGTCTGTATAACATGAATATAAATAGGCACTCTTCTATGATATAGAGGTGCAGTTGAAAGATCATCAGATAACTGCTCTTTTTAAAGCCTAAAAATATTGTCAAAATAAAAACAAGTCAGATTTTATTTAAAAGGACATAGATGAGCCTCAGATAAAAAAAAAAACTAAGGTTGTATTATTTAATGATGATGCTGCATACAAAATACCAAGACTACAATAAGCATTTACTGAGAAAAACTCCTACTTAGTGAAATCTTACCAATGTGTAAAATCACTTTTGTTATAACACTAACGTTTTAAAACTTCCTGGTCAAAGTTTTAGATATAAAGTAAAGATATGTGTGTATAAAGGTAATGATGGTATAATGGTTGGTGAAGAAAAAAGATATGTGTTAACAAAACATCAAATGCTGAATAACAATCAGCATGTAAAATGTGAAAAGTTGGCTTCAAAAAGGGCATTTAAAACATATTAGATAGGGCAAGTTTTGTGGAAAAAATAAAATCTTAAGCTCACCTCTTCTGCAAATATCTGATAAGAATATACATGAAACTGAACATAATTAAACTCAAATCAAAACAATAAAACAACCAAACAGTGCACAATAGACAGACAGACAGACAGGACGTGGTACCCACATTAAGGTTGAAACCACTACCAGGTATATACAGTGTGGACCTTTCTTGTTATATACATTTACAGGTGTGAGTATATTTTTGATCATCCCTTATTTATTACTTTATTTTGTTGGAAGTGACAGAAAATCACTATACATAAACATTCAAATGGCCTATATATTTTACTTATATAATGATTTTTCATAAAGCCGAAAAGGCATGAGTGAAATTGAAAAAACTCCATATATTAATGGTAGAAACCTTTATGCAAGCCCTGAACAAGCATATTTAAAATTAAGCATTTCAAGAAAATGCTCTTTTCATTTTATTAAAAGATAATAAGAAAATCACCCAACATATATCTTAAAATGAAAGCATTTTGGAAAAAGAAGATGGATGTTTGCAATTGAAAAGGTTTAGATGCCCCCTAGAAAATTTAGAGAAAGAGTGTGCTTCTATAAATCTGAACACCATGCAAGGAAATAAAGGCCTGAAAACTGGTACAACAAATCATGCCTAAATAGAACTACTGGCAAAGATTGGCAGTCTTACCGTAATCTGTGAGAAAAATAAAATAATGTCATATAATCTAATGGTTAAATTTCAATCCTTAATATGTTTTCCATTTCCATATCCAGATCATTCCAAGACTAATATATTTGACTGACATAAAAGTAATCAATATAGGTCAAGGAAATGTTTAGGAAATGAGATGGAAAAATAATTTCACATAAAAAATTACAATGTTCAAGAAGACTAAATCCATGCCTTTTTGTTGCATCAAAGAGGTATCTACTTAATTCTATCACTAAGTGAGCCTTTCTTTCATATTTGTGCCATAGAATTAAATCAATATGAAAGATGCAAAATAAGGCAAACATCTGCCAATTATACCTTGACAACACATACAAGGTCCAAACACTTCAGGCCGTTATTTCTAGACAAATTCACACATATAAGTACTGAATGTGTGATAAAAGTATCTATATTTGGAGGAGACATCATTATAAACACACCATAAGATAAATGACAATAAAAACACATTTGTTACATAATTTCAAAACAAGTTAAACAAAATAAGCCTAGATAGATTTAAGTAGCAAATCTCTTAACTAGAGCCACTTGTATGTGTATCCCAAACACCAAACTATGACCAACACATGACAAAATATTAATAGTCCTTTCTTGACACAACACATAAACTTTTTGTTTATTTTTTTGTCTGTTTGTTAAATGATGAAAAGGTTTCACTAGTACATTGTAATACATTATAATCTCCAGTATAACCCACCTCATTAGCCTCCTTCTCTAACTCCTTCATATTAATAACAGCCTCCTCGTCTGTACCCATACTGTTTGGTGTTAATGGATTTTCTATCTTCTCTCCATTCTCACTTACTTTGCTGGCAAACTCTTTATACTATAAAATAAAACAAAACTTTTTCCTGGCAAGCAGTTTAATGAAAATTTTACTGCTGATTGTGTTGATCAACAGTTTTAATGGTTGGTATAAAGCTAGATAAAGATGAATTAAATTTACAATTAATTTTTTTTTTTATTTCTGTTTAGTTCTATTAAGAAGATGGTGTCATCATTCTCTTTAAAGTTGTCTTCTTTGTGTGCTCGTTTTATTTTATCATTTTGGGAAAAACATCTCAAAACGGTCTTTAAATAGACTAAACACAAGATATTTGTCAAAGAGACCACCAACCTGAACATTTGGCAATAAATAACTTGATTCTAGATGTACTTCATACTTTGAATTATCTACCCAATAACTTTTAATCCTTATCTATTGATTACAATTATATCATCCAAACCTGTGGATTTCCCAAAGCCTGATTTTTAACTCTTGTCCAGGCGTCATCTCGTATCTTCAATTTTTCCTTTTCTCTACAAAATAAACCAACAGACATGAGGTCATCTTATACATGTGTTAGGGTAATGTGATTTTGCCAGAAAACCTTCTGATAATCAAACCAGATAGTTCACTATAATGGGCAATTCAGGGGCAAAATATACTTTTTTGTCAAATAAATATGTATAATTAGCAAAAGATGTTAAATGTTGATGATAAATGAATTTCAAATGCAATTTTTATATAAGAATAAAAGTATGTAAAATCCAAAATATTTTTCATTCATTATCTAATCGACAACAAATCTACCATTTTTTTTTAAAATTGAATTGTCAGTTTGGCATACACAATAGACATGAGTTACCAACCCTGATTTTGGCAAATATGTCTATGTTTTCAAAGGTCAATGAAATGAGACCAGAAATACTTAGTCTGTATTAGTAACCATTAGGTTGGCATTGTATATAACTGAATTGTTTGTCACCTCAACATCTGATGCCTGCTTAAAGGTTGGACCTAATCCTATTAATGATGTGCTTTCTTTTTGAAAATTCTATATACTGTTTCAGTGTATGCAGAAAAAAAATCTAGACCATAAATCTTTAAGTTCAGAAACACATACATGACATTAGCCTTACAAGAAGCAAAGAGGCATCAATGGGGCATTTGAGTGTCAAAAGTCTAAATGGGCAACGACGAAACCGGCAAACACCAACACGAACAAGAACACCACGAAGAAACACAAAACACAAAATCAAGAGCGGAAATAAACAACGCCAACTCAAGTCGTAACAAGAGTGAACTCAGGTGCTCCAGAAGACAAAGCTGTTCCTGCCTGTTATAGCACACCGGTCGTGTTGCTAATTTCAAATTCAGTGTGTCAAATCTGGTAAAGGAGATCTTTGTTTCATTCAACCTGGAGATAGCCATTATAAACCATGGAAGAACTTACTTTTGTCTCTCTGCCTTGTACTGTTGTGTGCAATCATCAAACAATTTCTGATTCATCTCCATAAATAATTTAATTGCATTGTATATCAAACCATGGATTGTCCTAAAAGATTAAAAAATATGGTTAGATCATATTGATTCAAATCAGTATAAGACTTTCTGATTTTCATTGATGATTTGAAAGTTGTTGAAAATAAATTGATTTAATACTGCGAATTTCATTAAAACTTTGTGAAAATTCTTTAGAATAAATTTTTCCCATTATCAAATTTTAAATAAACTTGAAGGTATGCAAGTTGTTTTACATCTAATGTGTTAAAAATGTACAACATCAAAATATAAACTCTGCATGATTGTTGCTCGTGCAAATCAAAGCACAAATGCAAAATAAATACAAAGTCAAACCAATAGCATAGTCAGAATATGGGTCATCCTACTTTGCTTTTTACTTAGTTTTCACTATGAGATATAAGTACATGTATGACTTGATTCTTACACTCAGTGAACCATAATCACTACTTATAGTAATGTTGCCTTACCAACAAATTCAAATATCCCAAATAATTTTCTTTTTCCTAGCCAATGTATGACTCTCATTGGATCAAATACACCCCCTTTTTTCATGTTACAGACACCCACTCCCTTGTCATCTCCAGATCTTTACTATATCATAAGCTTACTTGTTCCAGTGCTCCTTGCTTTTATATAAGGCTGGGAATACAATAGGTAAAATTGCTGAGGCATTGTCCGATATCAGACTCAAGATGTATTCGTTATTCCAAAAATATAAAGCTCTCTCTGCCACCTAACAAAGTTGGAAAGAAACCAATTAATACTGGATAGAGAAAAAAATATATAGAATTTCATACCATCTAGGTAATTTTATTAAACAGTCTTTCCATTAAAATAAACCTTGTATCAAGGACGCCTTCAATATTCAGGAATAAAGTTACATGAATTATGTTTAACAGGAAGAAGGTGAACATCAGACTTAAAATCAAATCCCCCTATGTTGATGCTGCATACCCACAATTAAGAGGCACTGAAAAGTAGTAACTGAGAAAATTGTTATGAAAATATTTTTCTTCCCCTGCCTGATGCCCAAAAATTCATCTTTTTATAACCCAGATTTTATCTGTGAAATCCAGCCAAAGTTTAGTAACTTTCTTAAAATTTTCATCCGAGTTAAATGACAAGGTTTCTGTTTTAATGAAAAGACTGATCTTGGACAGGTTCATCAGGCAGCAGTGAAATTTTGTAATACAGAGACCAAACAACCAATGTCTTCAGACCATTTGAAAACTTCATTGATTGTTCAAATGGTTAGAAAGTTTTCTGATTGTTGGGCAATGCAAAAACAAAAGACTGAAAAAATAAGCTTTAATTTCAGCCAACACTGACATTAAAGTATGAATGACATGATGACATGTTAAAAAGGGCAAAAACTAGGAAGTTTAATAATGAAAGGAAAATGACTGCAAAGAATCAGTAAAAACACAAGTATGTACTTTCTGCAAGCAAATATAAAATGTAACAAGTCAAAACACATCTTCAGTCTTTATCATACTAAAAAAAATATCTAATACTTTTTTTAAAGATTACATTTATACACAATACATGCATAAAAATATCTGAAAATTGGTAATTAATTTGCTGCATTAATTCTTCAAACAAGAGGCTCCCAGGAGCCTGAATCGCTCACCTGGTCTTGATGTTGACCCTATACTTTTGTAGAGCTAAATGAGCTGAACATTTAAGCAAGCAACAGCTTTTCTCTACCTGCAATAGTTTTCATTCTATAGGCCAAAAACACCATTTTTCACCTATAAGGGGCCATAACCCCTATAAGGAGTTACTGACAACTTCGACCCTATGGAGACTTTTGTAGAGTTAAATGAGCTGAACATTTAAGCAAGCAACAGCTAATCTCTATCTGCAATAGTTTTCATTCTGTAGGCCAAAAACATGAAAAATCGCTTTTTTCAAAGGCCGTAACCCCTGTAAGGGGTCACCTGACAACTTCTACCCTATGGACAATTTTGTAGAGCTAAATGAGCTGAACATTTAAGCAAGCAACAGCTAATCTCTATCTGCAATAGTTTTCATTCTGTAGGCTAAAAACATGAAAAATCGCTATTTTTCAGGGGCCGTAACCCCTATAAGGGGTCATCTGACAACTTCAACCCTATGGACAATTTTGTAGAGCTAAATGAGCTGAACATTTAAGCAAGCAACAGCTAATCTCTATCTGCAATAGTTTTCATTTTATAAGACAAAAACATGAAAAATCGCTATTTTTCAGGGGCCGTAATCCCTATAAGGGGTCATCTGACAACTTCGACCCTATGGAGAATTTTGTAAAGCTAAATGAGCTGAACATTTAAGCAAGCAACAGCTAATCTCTATCTGCAATAGTTTTCATTCTGTAGGCCAAAAACATGAAAAATCGGTATTTTTCAGGGGCCGTAACCCCTATAAGGGATCATCTGACAACTTCGACCCTATGGAAAATTTTGTAGAGCTAAATGAGCTGAACATCTAAGCAAGCAACAGCTAATCTCTATCTGCAATAGTTTTCATTCTGTAGGACAAAAACATGAAAAAACGCTATTTTTCAGGGGCCGTAACCCCTATAAGGGGTTATCTGACAACTTCGACCCTATGGAGACTTTTGTAGAGCTAAATGAGCTAAACATTTAAGCAAGCAACAGCTAATCTCTATCTGCAATAGTTTTCATTCTGTAGGCCAAAAACATGAAAAATGGCTATTTTTCACCTTTAAGGGGCCGTAACCCCTATAAGGGGTCATCTGACAACTTCGACCCTATGGAGAATTTTGTAGAGTTAAATGAGCTGAACATTTAAGCAAGCAACAGCTAATCTCTATCTGCAATAGTTTTCATTCTGTAGGCCAAAAACATGAAAAAATGCTATTTTTCACCTTCAAGGGGCCGTACCCCCTATAAGGGGTCATCTGACAACTTTGACCAAATGGAGACTTTTGTAGAGCTTTTGATGCTGAATCAGTAGCGTGGCCTCAGATTTCCTCTATCTCTTATACTTTTTGATTTATAAGCCAAAAACAGTAGTCTGACCCCCCTAGTCTATTTTTAGTAACGGCGGCCATGTTTTTTAACGGATCAAAAATCAAAACACAAGTTTGGTGCAGGACACCCTAAGGATCATTTATACCAAGTTTCATTAAATTCTGTTTGGTAGTTTCAGAGGAGAAGATTTTTGAAAAATTGTTAACAGACGACGACGACAGACGACAGACGACGACGACGACGGACGCCAAGTGATGGTAATAGCTCACATGGACCTTCGGTCCAGGTGAGCTAAAAATCAGTTAAAATTGATAGAAAAATAAGTTAAAGGGGGATAACTCTTAAACGGTTGATCTGACAATTTTGACCCTGAAATCATTTTTGTAGATCTTAATGAGCTGAACAATTTTGCAATGCTTACTTTTCCTCTAGCACTTACAGTTTTTGAGATAGAGTCCAAAAACTGTGAAAATGGTCGATTTTGACAATTAAGGGGAAAAAACTCCTTTAAGGAGTCGTCCTACAACTTTGACTCAATGAAGAGTTTAGTAGAGATTTTGATGCTGAAGAAGGAAGGTTGCTTCGGATTATCTCTATCTCTTATAGTTTTTGAGCTATAAGCTTAAAACTATGGTCTGACCCTCCTGTTCTATTTTTAGCAATGACGGCCATGTTGGTTGGTCAGCATGCACAAATTTCACAAACTTGGTAGAGGACATCCTAAAGATCAAGTATACAAAGTTTGAAAGTAATCCCTTATGTGGTTTCAGAGAAGAAGATCTTTGAAGAAAAGTTAACGGACGGACGACGGACGGACGACGGACGGACGACGGACGGACGGACGACGGACGCTTAACGATGACAATAGCTCACATGACCCTTCGGGTCAGGTGAGCTAAAAAGTGTTTTGACAAGTATTATTTATAAAATTGAAAATATGAAAGCAAGTAAATAATGCACTGCATCAATACATTAATTGTGGCATTCTGGGTGGGGCTTACTTGTTCCAATGTTGTTTTGTACTATATAACGAGGGGAACATCATGGGGAGGATAATTATAACATTATCTGCTATCAAACTTAGAATGTATTCATTATTCCAGTAGTACAATGCTCGCTCTGCTACCTACAACCATAATCATGATAACAGCAGGACCATTCTACAATGTTTTCTATATTGCAGAATAATTGAAGACTTGTGAAGAGTTTTTATGCCATTTTGCCAACAAAATTTCAAAATCAATCAGGAAATGTTCAAAATAGCTGACCCTCGGCAGATACAATGGTAAAATTACAATTATGTCACACAAAACTAGTTCTGACATATGTTGAAAGGAAAATAAACCAAAGAGTTTATATCATGAATCATATTTTTCAACGCAAATTTTGGGAGAGGCAGAACTTTTACCAAAAATGGTGTACATAATTTTATATAAATTACAATTGAATCTAATCATACCTGAAAGTGTGGACTAGAGACACATTTGGCAAGCTGTTTGAACAGTGGTGACATTACTTTGGTAAATTCTGCAGGCTCTATAACGTCTAAAATCTCTTCTAATTCATTTAAAAACATCACCTGCAAATCAATAGTAAATATTTCCATAGAAACAAACATATAACAAATAAATATTCAACTTTTTCTTAGAGCCAAGAAATATTTTGTTGTGAAAACACAAATGACTGAAATTTATATCTTGCTTTGGTATTTGATATTTCAAGCATTAAAATTATTCTTTTCTATCCCAGTTTATTTTTGCTTTTTATTTTAAATTAAATTAAAACATCTTTCATGACTGTTGTGGGTCTTTTATAGACTAATCAGGTGACAGACAGTTTGAAGTTGTTTATCTGTTGCTTTGTTGTACATATTTTTGATTCCAATTTAGTACATAACTTCAGAGTTAAAAAAAAATGTTTGCCAATTTAGCTTAAGGAGCAACAAATTTGAATTTAAGTTCACAACAGAAATATAAAGAATAAGAACCATGTGTAGATGTATGGTGATTGTTGCTCATAAATCAGCCATGTCAGACAATTTGTAAACCAGTAAAACATTGTAATAGAAAAGTCAAGATTTTAATAGCAAGGAAAATATTCTTCTTTGTAAACTTACTTCCTTTGGACTGTGTACTTTTGGCCAAAATTTCAGCAGCCCCATTATCACCTAAAATAATAAAGTATGTCATGAATGTAAAGTTATTTTTTTTTACACACACACAAAATTAACTCTCATATCAAATTATTTTTCGAACCTTTAAAGCATAAGCTTATTGAAAGATCTGTTCAACTGGGCTGCCTATTGGTAAAACTGTGTAATTAAGTTTCATTTTTTTTTGTTCAGTATAAAATTTGTCAGGTGGAATTTTAATGCATACCATTTTGTAAGAATGTTTCATGTTAGGCCATATAAAATTAATTCTCTGGTTCTCAGACACCGCCGACCCTCCTAAAATGGGGCCGCTGGCGCAATTTTATTGCCGATCCGGAAAAAAAAACGCCGCCAACCCATATTTGTCTTCCCAAAATAAAATTTTCAAATTTGCCGCCAAATTGAAGTCAAGCGTCTAGTGACCCGGATCAAAACGTTTGAAAGCATTGTTTACTTTGAAAAACATGGCTGCCGATTGGAGATTGTTTCAATTTGAAACAACAGTTAAATTATGGTTACATGAACCATACACCCAATATGGCAATGACTGAGACAAACTTTGCAATTTGATCCTGAGTGGAGAAGTGAATTGAATACAAAACATGAAGTGGGATATGGATGGAAAGAAGGATTTAAAAGTCGATGTTGGTGACTGTAACAAGACCATAGATAATGAAAAAAATAATTTATTATCTCAGATTTCCGAAGCTGTAGACTATTTAGGACTCATTTTTATGAGATTAATTGGAAAGTAACGATGTATTCCTGCAACCAAGTGATTTTATCACAAAAGAGAAGTCTGCATAATTTTGCCGTTTTGTTTGCTGTCCATGAAAAGATGAAACCGTTTGCCATAAAGGACTAATTGACAAGTTCATTTACTGGCAGTCTTCAACTCTTGATGAATGTGAATAAGAATTTAGTCTTGATGCTGTTAACACTTTTGACAAAAACTTTTTATCAACAGACAGACTCTTGGATAAATGTCACAGACCAAAACTCTACTCAAGTATTGATTTGACAAATTGGTGCAATCTAAATGCCTTTTATGGAAACTCCAAGATGGAAATCCATTCATACACATGTACAAGACTAGCTGATTGTGCAGTTACCTGTTGTGCCATCCAAGATAAATGATTTTATTAAATAATAAAGCATGTATTTTCATATTTTTATTTCAATACATATTTTTAGATAATAAAAAACAAGCATAAATACACATACAACATCATCATAAATACAATACATATATGCATGAAAACAAACGATCCACTCCTTATTTTCAGACACATTGAAAAATAAAATTTAAACCAAAAATCCCTACCCTCATTTGAAAAACCAATAAAAAAATAAAATAAAACCCCTACCTACCTACCCATTTTTTCAAAACCAACTGTCTGAGAACCAGAGAATTAATTTTACATGGCCTTATTTGTTTTTTTTTTAAATGTGTTAGAAAACAGGAATGAGAAAGGATGGACTTTCACTCAATGGAAGATGTAAATGAGAAGTGGAATAAGTGAACACAAAACAATCTACTACTAAATCAGTAGAGATTTAAAATCCACCATGGTAAACTGCCCGCAGCCTTAAAAGTGACCAGAGGTCCCTGATCCTTGTCTTGGAATGACCTGAGATCCCAATTTAAGGGATAACAACCAGTTCATAATTTCAACTTTTACCATGTAAAAATCCTTAACGGATCATTTTTCCCCCTTAAATCATCCCCAAGCTGCCTAATTGTTAATTCTAACTTAGCATTGAAGGTTCCTGACTGTTCATAACCTATTTTGCTGCTGACTTAAGTATGGTTATTTGATGTGCACCTATTCTATATGCTAAGCAATTACCAATCTATACCACTTACAGGTTCTGTTAAGCTTGGATCTTTTTCTAAGAACTGTACTACACAGTAGGCTAACTGGGGGTGATACACACTCAGTGACTTGACTTTATGTAACGGTAACAACACCTTCAGTAGGAAAACTTTGTGTTCCTCCTTCAGGGGTAAGGCAAATCCATTAATTATACTGAAAAATAATCAAACAAAAGGGCTCTTAAGACCCCTGATCACTTAAATAATTCATAAACCTGGTGATTGGAATAAAGTATTTGGGTCCTTTTTTTCTGTCCATCTCAAATCAGGTCAAATTCAGCTTAAAGGTAATATGAAAGTGAAAGTCTGTTAACACATTTTAAACTTTATTTCTAAATTGTAAACTATAATGCTGACAGTCAGGAAGGGCCTACATGTAATTTACAAAAATTGTATTTTTTCAAGAAATATTTATCAGATTTAAATGAAATTCTAATTATATACCCTATCATGACACATGATAAACTGCATAAGAATTGTACTGTCATCAGTTGGTTTTTTTTGTGTTCAAAAGAAATGGTTGGTCAATGAACAGACAGACAAACGGACCCAAACACTATATGCCACTCTGATTTTAAAATGAGCCATCAAAATTAAGGACAGACAGATGGACAAACAAAGTGAAACCTATAGGGCACCAGCATGTCTGGGCCCTGACAATTATAACACAAAATGAATTGTGAATTATATAGTAGTTTTGTTTGACATTATTTAAAGAAAATTGTTGCATATTCATAATGCATCTGTTCAGATCGGTAGAGTAAGAACGCTTAAATCTGATCTGAAAGGTGCTTTTTTAAAACTTTATTCACATGGAGATATATCAGAATTTGATAAATATACATATAGACTATTTTTTTCAATCAGTCAAATTATGAGAAAATAAGTTTTATTCAATATACAACTTTCCGTGTTCCCTTCTTTCTTCCATTACTGAATTATGAAGCTGAGAAGAAAGGTATAATTCAATAATGATTTTTGTATATTTTCACCCTCATACATACAAAGTATAAATTTTCACGGTGATTTCATACTTCATGTAATAGGTAAACCTGATTAAGGATGGACTGAGAAACGGACCCAAATTAACTTTGTGAACTATAGATATATTGTATATACCCCTCTTTTTTCATAGAAGGGGCATTAAAATAGTTAAAAATAATTTACTTTATGCCAACATGGTTTATGTAGCTGCATTCTAAGACATTTCTAAAAAAGAAAAACTAAAAATTGTGACAAGATAATGCAAAAAGCATTTATATTGCTAAGATTTTCATACAATAATCTGTTTTTTTATTATTATTGTGAATTTCTTTCATCCAAGGATTATGCAAGTTTTTCTATGGCTTATATTCCTTGTCTGAAGAAAAGTCCCTCATAGATTGAATACTTTGTATATTTGTAAAGTCAGGCATTTAAAATGTATAGGAATTGATATCAAATTTGGTTTATTAAGGGTTTGGTTTAAGGTTTTACTGTACCCAAAAAGCATTATTTTATGGCACATTCTCTTACCTTCCTAAAATTTCTAATAATTCAGCTATACCATTATGATGTTCTGTCTCATAGATAAAACTGTAATAGAAGCAAAGCCAGAATTAACCTTGGATATATACAAACAGCAAGCAGTTTTACAAAGCTTTGTCTAATACATTTTATCATCTCCAATCAACATGGTCAAATAGTGGATAAATACTCTCTTTGGTTTGAAAATCTAGTACATTGTATGCATATTTTTTCTATTATTATAATTGTCCTGCACTGTCTTTAAAACAACAAAATGTTTTGTAATAGATTATACATGTATATCAATGTATATGTAATTTAGTATGTCTGTTAATTGTAATTCTATCAATCATGTTCTTTACTTCTTGATGTTTTGTGTTCTCTATTTGCTCCTTGTGGGCTCCTGATTTGGTCAATAAAATATTGTCTATTGTTGGAGAAAATGACTGCAAGTGATCTGAAATCATTTTTTGCTTCAAGGTTCAAGTCTGCTTAATGACCTTTCAACTCTTTTGTAAATCTAGTTGGGTACATAAATATACAGCTATCAACTTTATTCACCTACCTGTAAAATATATTATTGATTTGTTTCCTTATATAAGCTCGTAATCCTAAAAATTTTCCATAAATTCTATGAAGAAGTGTCTTCAGAAAGTCTCTTTCCCTAGGGTCTTCAAAATCAAATAAATCTAACAACTGAAAAAAAAGACATGTTTAATATTTTTACATTCAAACAAAATAGGGTGATAAGTGTGCTACAAAGCAGCTAATTGAGCAGTTCAATAAATGGGGTTGATGTTTTGGGTTTTGTTTTTTTTGTGTTACCCTCCTCCTTAAGATACACAGTCATAATATTAAAATTACTCTACACTTTAGTTTTGAAAACTCCTCAGATAATTCTTACTTTTTGAGTCTGAAGAACATGAAGAATGTGTTTGTGTGTTACGGTTTAACAGCCTTTTCAATGCACCTGGGCCTTAAAGGGTGGTCAGTAAAAAATTAATAACATTTTTTGTTCCTGAATTTTAGAAGTACAGATATTTTTAAATATTTTGTAATTAGCTTTCATATTGTAAATATTGAACTAGCTTATTCATTAATAAACATACCTGTAAGACAAATCTTTGATCAATATACTTCTTCCCAACATTCGGCTGAAAATCAGGAGACTCCAAAAACCGCAAGAAAAATTCATACACCAGCTAAAAAAGAACAAATCTAGATGCAAAAAAGAAAGTGAAACTTAAAAACTTTGAACATCAAAACAAGCCTATAGCTTCTGTTTGGATTTCTTTAAAAAATGATTTAATCAATCTGAGGTTGGCTTTGAGAGGTTCTATTTAGTGACTTTGAGAGGTTCTATTTAGTGACTTTGAGAGGTTCTATTTATTAAAAAAAAATTGAAGTATTTGTTTATTCATTTTTTCCCCAGATGTGTATATCAGTAAGACATTGATAAAACTTACTCTCTATTCATTAAAATTATCAATAGGTTAAATGAGAGAAAATGATTTCTGTTCATGAAATGGTTTGAAGGGTTACATGTACAATACTTCTGGGACAGAGAACTACCATTGCTCTTTATCCCCTTTTAACAACTACGCATAATTCACCTGTAGGTGTGGCCAAGAGGCCTCAAGAGCAGGCTCATCTTCTTCAGGATCAAATTCAGCACCATGAGGATTAGAAGAAGGCGGTAGTGTTCTGAACAAGTTAACACTGAACTGTAAAGTAATAAAGCAATCATTACAAATTCAGCACCATGAGGATTAGAAGAAGGCAGTAGTGTTCTGAACAGCTTACACTGAACTGTAAAGTAATAAAGCAATCATTACAAATTCAGCACCATGAGGATTAGAAGAAGGCCGTAGTGTTCTGAACAGGTTAACACTAAACTGTAAAGTAATAAAGCAATCATTACAAATTCAGCACCATGAGGATTTGAAGAAGGCGGTAGTGTTCTGAACAGCTAACACTGAACTGTAAAAGTAATAAAGCAATCATTACAAATTCAGCACCATGAGGATAAGAAGAAGGTGGTAGTGTTCTGAACAGGTTAACACTAAACTGTAAAAGTAATAAAGCAATCATTACAAATTCAGCACCATGAGGATTAGAAGAAGGTAGTAGTGTTCTGAATAGCTTACACTGAACTGTAAAGTAATAAAGCAATCAATACAAATTCAGCACCATGAGGATTTGAAGAAGGTGGTAGTGTTCTGAATAGCTTACACTAAACTGTAAAGTAATAAAGCAATCAATACAAATTCAGCACCATGAGGATTTGAAGAAGGTGGTAGTGTTCTGAACAGCTAACAGGTTAACACTAAACTGTAAAGTAATAAAGCAATCATTACAAATTCAGCACCTTGAGGATTTGAAGAAGGCAATAGTGTTCCAAACAGCTATTCAATAAACTGTATGATTAAATTAATATGACAAATCCAAAAATATGTTGATTTGAAGAGGGTGGTAGTGTTCTTAATAGTTTTACACTTAACTAAAACATATGTATAGTAAAATAACCATAGCAACTTCAGCAGTATGAGGTTTCCGGGTAGACAGTAGTGTTCAGAACAGGTTTACACTTAACTCAATCTATTAAATAATTTTGACAAATTCATCAATAACTATTATCTAAATTTGTGTAAGAATAAAGATTCAATTTCTTTTCATTAGTTGTACGGTTCTTTTCATCTTGCCACATCAACAGGTTAAGGAAGATTATAGAGAGGATTATGGAGCACATACATATGCACGACACAAAATCATATTATTAACATTCTGATAAAACAATGCAAATGAACAGTGATTGTATTTCAGTTCTAAAGATGCTTTTATTTTTCTTTATGAATGACCTATGGGTGACAATTAACTTTCTCATGTTTTAATTTCACTGAAATGACACGAATAAGACCTACAGTAGATATTTTTCTATACATGTATTTATCATGTTTATTAGTTAACTACCATGTGAATGGCCTCTGGGTATATAGGCTCTGTGATGACTCCTCTATTGTGAGAGACAAACTCCACCATCTCATTGAGAGCCGCTCGTTTAACCTCCTTCCATTTCAGATCACTGAGGGGGTCAATGACAAAGTCAAAGAGAACACAACATTGTCGTATCTTCTGTATAAATAAGTCTTCCCTTTCTGCTGGTGTGGCATCTGAAAAGACAAAGGAGAATTGAACAACAATGACATATCTTATGCATAAATATGTCTTCCCTCTTTGCAAGTGGCATCTGAAAATACATCAGAAAATTACAAAATCATCTTATTATCAATTTCACTGCAAGTATGCATTCAACTTGGGACTTGATGCAAAAGAAAGCTCAAAGGTTCAAGTGAACAATGAAAAGGTTTAAACTTGACAATGAATAAGTGCATGTATAAAATATAATATAACCTTTAAGTAAGTGAAGTTTTTGTAGCTCTAATTCTTGGAAACATACCTTTAAGTAAGGGAGGTTTTTTAACTCTCTATTCTTGGTTACATACATGTACCTTAAGTAAGTGAAGTTTTTGTAGCTCTCTATTCTTGGTAACATACCTTTAAGCAAGGGAAGTTTTTGTAGCTCTCTATTCTTGGTAACATACCTTTAAGTGAGGGATGTTTTTGTAGCTCTCTATTCTTGGTAACAAACCTTTAAGCAAGGGAAGTTTTTGTAGCTCTCTATTCTTGGTAACATACCTTTAAGTAAGGTAAGTTTTTGCAGCTCTCTATTCTTGGTAACATACCTTTAAGTAAGGGAAGTTTTTAGTTCTCTATTCTTGGTAACATACCTTTAAGTAAGGGAAGTTTTTGTAGCTCTCTATTCTTGGTAACATACCTTTAAGTAAGGGAAGTTTTTGTAGCTCTCTATTCTTGGTAACATACCTTTAAGTAAGGGAAGTTTTTAGTTCTCTATTCTTGGTAACATACCTTTAAGTAGGGGAAGTTTTTTGCAGAGCTCTCTATTCTTGGTAACATACCTTTAAGTAGGGGAAGTTTTTGCAGAGCTCTCTATTCTTGGTAACATACCTTTAAGTAGGGGAAGTTTTTGCAGAGCTCTCAATTCTTGGTAACATACCTTTAAGTAGGGGAAGTTTTTGCAGCTCTCTATTCTTGGTAATGTTGAACCTGGATGAGTTCTGTCGTTTATCTTTCTTGAGTGTGGGTGGTCCAGTAAAGTTCAGCTTATTGATTTGTGCTGGGGGTGGATGTTCAGGAGGCAAAATCTTGTTAGGTTTCTTTTTCTGAAAAAAAAAACCCAACAATATCATGAATGTATAGAACAATCAAATGTGTCTTCCAAGACAGTGATGACTTAGGTACCAAGAACTATTCATATTGTACAACGAACATATATGTCCCCTGGTATACAATGAAGTGTATTCTTCCCACTAATGACAAAATGTTCAAGTGCCAAAAGTTAACTGTCTACTTTTGTTGCATTTCTTTAGTGGCATTCATATCATTGCTACACCAAAAACATCTATTCTTTTCCCAATTAACTGGGTTTTTTTTACAAAAGATGCATTATCATTGTTATGTATATGTACCACAACACCAGTGAGGGAAGGTGTAAGACTAGTCTATTATCAGTCAGAGATCCTACTTGTACAAGTAAACAGATTTTAACTTCTATAGGTAAACTTTTAAGAGTTAAAATTGTCTCCCTTATTTCGACTTTCACTTGTTTACTTGTACAAGTAAAATGATAGAAAATCATTCTTTTCTTAATTATCTTTATCTAGTCATGCGATTTACTTTCATTCATGATTATTTATATGGCTAATAGTATAAGCAACCTTTACCAGACTGAGATTATCTGTTATCTTCAGTTAATTGAGAAATAATCAACATTTATTGTCCCAAGAGGGCAATTTTCAAAGGCCATGCGCACCATGAAGACAGCCATGAGCATCAGAAATTTTTAATGGACCATAGAGCAGATGATGTAAACATTTAAAGAAAATTATCAGGTTGATTGTAAAAATATTATGTAACAAGTAAAATGAGCTCAAAGTTTTTCAAATTTACTTGTATAGGTAAATTTTTGCTCAGAGAAAAATACTTTACTTAAACAAGTAAATTTTTGTTTACCCAAAGAAGTAAAATTCTGTTTACTTGTTTAAGTGGGATCTCTGACTGATTATTAGACTGAAGTTCCACATAGTCATCATGGTCATGACAATAGAAGATGATTCAATTTAGTCTCACTTAACATCATGCTGTTATTGAAATAAGAACTTCTTATCAACATGTCTAAGTCTTTGTTTAGATAAAATTACTTTCCAATTACTTATCATCAATGCATGCATTTGTTTCTGAGTTTCAATACCACCAGATCAATAACAACATCATTAGAAGTCTGCATCACGTATGCCATAAAATTACCTCAACAGTACAGAAATACATATATATGTAGTACGTCCATGAAGATTTCCTTTTAAGTTAAGTGAATTGATGATGCAACATGGTCTTACATTTATGAGTTTTATATGTCTTGCTCAATGCTTTTTACATGGTTTTTATATGGCCCTCACCATTCTAATTTATAGCATTTGTAATCAAATAAATAACATGAATAAAGAGAGTTCAGTCGAGAATTTCATTATACAGAAAGAAGGTGTGTCAAAAAAACTGATATTGAACCCCCCTAAATAGGACCTTAATGCTGATGCAGCATACCAAATATGAAGAAGCTGTATGTAGAAGTTTCTGAGAAAATCTTTCCTATGGTCATGATGGTACTCAATACACACTTTAAGCCTGCTGCAATCAACTTTGTTTTTGAAATTACAAACAAACTTAAACATAGGGACCCTTCTGTCATAACATCCTTTATGCCTGTTTAGCTCCTTAAAATTCCTTATACATGTATATCACAGCTACACTCTAAATTCTCCTATATCTAACATCAAATTAACAGATAAACAAACCAATAGAGATATTGATTGGTTTGACCTATTATAATATAACCCAATACATGTATTGATTTTATAAGCACATGTACTGGTAAGGTAGCCAATGTTGACTCAATGGAATTCACATCAAAACACTTGTTGTATATCAATGTCGGCAACATTTTGATATACAGGAAGCAGGGAAGTGACCGACCTGAAATTATTTGCTTTACTTGTTATTAGCTTTATATAGAGTTGCCTTGAAAGATAAAAAAAAATATAAGCTCTATGCCTGGGCTTATTATGTTTGACTTCTTCTTTATGTTTTTTTTAAACACCTAGCAATTGTTTACATTATTGTCAAATTAATCAATACACCTAGTCACATACATGTACATGTATACTTGGTAGACATTTTGTTCGTCACTATATTTGTATACACATGTACTGTACATGTATATTGTATTCCTGTAATAATTCTAGAACGGTCAATTAAAAGTTCTCCTGTACCTATATTAATGTTCATTTTCATTAAAAAAGAACCAAAACATAAAATATTCGTAATTACACTTAGTGAGAACCATTCAACTTCCTCTTGTGCATGTTGTGCAGTTGTGGACATTGTATGAAAGTTTTATGAAAATAGTTCAAGTGATCTAGGAGATGAGGATAGGAGATCCATAAGTACCCTAACAATTAACAAACCATAGGTAAGCGTAATAGAGACATGGACAGAATTGAATGCTTGTATTTTGATGTTTCATTGGTGTGTAAAACCGTTGACCGTAGTACATTTTTAATGAAGCATGCTAACACTTCATGTTAATAAAAAGCTACGCCGAGCGCAGCATGATACGACCGCAACAAGTTGAACACTGTACATTGGAGGCCCAATATGGATAGTCTATTGCTTTGGTCACATGCAGCCCATGGTGGACTTACAAAGCTTTTTTACACATGCATCCTATGGTGGACTTTAAAATGCATATTTGACACATATATATTTACAATAACATTTAATAGAAAAAAAATCTTATTTCTAAATTCATTGACATTTTTGACACAATTTAGCCCCTTTTGGTCCTTATTTTAAAAAAGGTAAGAACCACAAACCCCAAATGCAATAAAAAGCTTCCTTTAGTGTATATAATCATCATATTTAAACTTCATAACAATTGGCTGGCCCACTACAGCTAAATTTCTTGTGTAAAACCATTTGCCTTGACCAACTTTTAAAAATGGTGTTTTTTGCCCCTTCGACCCCTTATATCTCAAAAACAGTAAGATATATTTCAAATCTGATTGAAAAATGCAGGCAGGGATTTTCACATGGATTCCAATGAAAAAAAGATTTTGAAAATCGGACCACAAATAAAAAAGTTGATTTTTTGGGTGTGGCCCGTCTTGGGCCCCCTGTAGCAATGTAACGATTCAATATACACCAAAACCATTGACACATTTTGTTGACAGAATTTAATGAGGAATTCAATAAAAAAAGAATTTTCAAAATCTATTGAATAATAAACATTCTACAACAGTTTTGTCAATACACCCGTTTTAGCCCCTTTCGGCCCTTTTTTCCAAAACGGTAAGGACCACCAACCCCAAATACAATAGGAACCTTCCTCTAGTGGTTATAAACATCATATCAAAACTTCATAACAATTGGCTGGCCCAGTACAACTAAATTTTTGGTATAAAATTATTTGCCTTGACAAACTTTTAAAAATGGTGTTTTTGGCCCCTTTGACCCCTAATTTCTCCAAAACCGTAAGAGATATTGCAAATCTGATTGAAAAATGCAGGCAGGGATTTTCACAAGGATTCCAATGAAAAAAAGATTTTGAAAATCGGACCACAAATAAAAAAGTCATTTTTTTGGGTGTGGCCCCTTTTCCACCCCCTGTAGCAATGTAACGGTTCAATATACATCAAAACCATTGACACATTTTGTTGACAGAATTTAATGAGGAATTCAATAAAAAAAGAATTTTCAAAATCTATTGAGTAATAAACATTCTACAACAGTTTTGTCAATACACCCGTTTTAGCCCCTTTTGGCCCTTTTTTCGAAAACGGTAAGGGCCACCAACCCCAAATACAATAGGAACCTTCCTCTAGTGGTTACAAACATTATATTAAAATTTCATAACAATTGGTCAATATTTACTTTAGTTATCGCACGGAAACCAAATGTCCCCAAACGACGACGACATCGCCATAACATTATACGATCGCAAAAATTTTGCGGTCGTATAAAAATGTGCGACCAGTCACCAGTTTTACAACCCTATGAAACATCAAAATACAAGCATTAAATTCTTATAATTACATTTTAATGTTTTTCAATTAGCTGAAAGATGATTCAGGGTGTCAATTAACCAATAGAATTACTGTATTTTAATTATATGCACGATAAATGTAATCATTTCTTCATGAAAGAGGGGCTGCTAATATATGATGGAGAAAATCACAGACTCAGATAACTTTGAGAGTCTTTATATTTTCTTCCTTTTTTTGAATAATGGTTTCTACAGCTGATTGAACCAAGCAACGTTGACTAAGAAGTCTGCTTTAATGTGATCTTTTCATTTATTAGATAACAAGAAGAAGTTTTATTGTAGTCATTTTTTAAAGAAGGATAAAAAAGCAACATATTTACCATGTTTACTTGGGCCATTTTACCCATTCTATAAATTATACTCATTATGTATTAATTATCATATACTACAGACTAACTTAACTTTAATTTGAGGAATTGATTTATATATCTTACATGTCTTATATATAAAAAATAATTACACTCTATAATATAACTTAAAACATTGGGACTTGAAATGTTATATTTCATGTATATGTGTCACATATATATATATATATGTATTGTGGATTACATTGCATTGTTAATTCATGTGCTTTATACATGTAGTGTTGGGCAATCGGAAATATTTCATAATCGATCATCGGAAATGATCAGAAGATCATAATCGATTATTAATCGATTATGAAATCAGACACTGTTTTTCATGAAAATTATTAATTTACCCCCAAAATCAATGTATTTCTTTGCCATTTTTGTGTAAAATCACTAAAATTGAATATTTTCCGAATAATCGATTATTGATTTCATAATCGATTAGTAGCATCGGAAGCCCATTTCAATTAGATTTTTCGATTAATCGGAACATCACTAGTGCTTTATCCAATAAACTGATTGATTGAATTGAATTTTAACAAACTTTAGACAATTTTAAGTTTTTCTCAAATTCCTATTCTTGAACTTTACAATGTAGTTGATCAGAATATTGAATAGGCCTACATTAACAAGAATTTTAACTGTTCTTGGGAGATTAAGATGAAAATGATAATTATAGTAATTGATTTGATGGTTATATCAACAAACAGGAATAATTACTAATTATAAAAGCAGGTGTTTTGGCACATGCAGGTGTCCCAATAGACCCTTTCACGGTTATTGCAGCCATATTGGATAGGGTTAATTTTTGAAAGGAGGAGAGAATATTATACAAAATCGGTAAAATATATGTGTGTTGCTAGGCAATAGAGCTGTTTTTATGACATTTTCCGGTTTTTCCCGAATTTTTGCCCCCTAATCAATATGGCCAATAAATGCCAGATGCTCCACATCACAACCAAGACAAAACCACTAAAACATCAATATAACATTCACGGACACATCTTGGAGGAAGCGGAGTCGGCCAAGTATCTGGGAGTCAATATCCACCACAAACTCAGCTGGAACACCCACATCAACCAAGTAGTGAAAAAAGCTAACAACACCAGGGCCTTCCTACAGAGGAACATACAGCAATGCCCAAGAAAAAGAAGAACTATGCTACAAGACACTGATAAGGCCACAAATGGAGTATGCCAGCATAATCTGGGACCCACATACAACAGCTTATACCAATAACCTGGAAATGGTACAGCGCAGGGCAGCCAGATTTGTGATGGGAGACTTCAACCGCACAAGCAGTGTCACCACCATGCTTCAACATCTGCAGTGGCCAACACTTCAACAACGTCGAGCAGAAAATAAGGCTATCATGGTATACCGGATAGTTAGCAACCTTGTTGCAATCCCAACAACATGGCTAATACCAACAGCCATAACTATCCGAGGACACCATCAGAAGTTCCTAGTGCCATACGCCAGGACACAAGTGTACCAATACTCCTTCTTCCCAGATGGAATTAGGATCTAGAATAGTCTACCAACCTCCACCATGGCATGCAGTTCCCTCACCACCTTTAAGGAGGAACTGCAGAAGACTACCCTCAGCCTCAGATAATCTGCGAAGCAGTCCTGTTTTTAATTGTATATATTGGTTTTTTAATCTGCACCTGTAAATTGAGAGTTTGTGTGCACCACCACTCAGTTAGACAATAGGCCTTCTGGCGGTTTGAACTTCATTGGAAGACGAAGACGGCTGCAATAACCGTGAAAGGGTCTATTAGCTTTAAACATGTTAAAATGGTGTCAAAATCCCCAGTTTGGTCATTATTGATCAGCTACAAACGCACAATTCTGAACTTCATGATGTAACACTGGTCAAGTCTTTTTAAAAAAGCCATTTCTTGACCTGACAAAGATCAATTAAGCTTTATGTCATGAAAAAGTACATGTATATATGATGTTGAACAATAAAATTATCAAATTCTAACATACAAAAAATATTAGAAAATATCAATGAGAACACAAAAAATAAAATAGTCAAACATTTTAACATGATTCAACAAAATGTTTCAAATTAGAGTCATTAAAGCTTCAATCTAGATTTGTGACTTTTATAAATGAAATTTTATTTACAGTCGCCATGTTGAATTTCCATGTCAATATGGCGGACACCCTTGGCACCGATTCCGTCAACACTGACGCAAATATAAGACCTACCTCATTATCTGTGTTTTCTGAGTTTTCTTTGGCACTTCCTTTTGTTCCAGTTGTAGCCTTTGTAGTGGTCTACAACAAAATGGTCGACAAAAATTTAATAAGTCGCAAAAACAAACAGGAAAAACATACATTATTGGCTTCTCGGCAGTAAAAATGCAGGATTTATTTGTGTTTTTAACTTGAATTTGAGTTAAATGTGTACTTTGAGATATTTTGAACAAAATGACACATTGTTACCTTTTCCTTTTTTGGTTTATTCCCCGGCATTTTGGGGAATCGTAGCCCTACTTTATTTTTTTATGAAGAAGATCTATAGATTTTCCTTCGACACACAACAAGCAATTTGATTGGATAATCGAAATGTCACATGGAATTATCTACCTATTTTTAGATCAGGGTCACGTGATTTAACTTTTACTTGTAAATATTTATCGATTCCACGTGCAAAAGCCATTTGTATACATGTACTTTCATTCAACTGTTCTTAGTAACAAAACAATATAAAAATACGATACTCACCAACGAGGCTATGAACAGAAATCGAGAAAAATATTTTATGACCAATCATTTCATCAATCATCATTCTATCATCAATCAATTGTAACATGTGTAATTCTTATGTTTTGTCACCATGCCCTCTTGTCGTCTTGGGCCCTTAATTGGACTTAATAAATTTATTTTATATCTTATCTTATATGTTGCAAACTGGAATCCAGAATTCTAGTGCAAAAGGTTTGTCGTACATTAAATGAAGTGTAATTGGAATTCCATTTTTTCTAAGACTAGTAGTGCAAATCATGAAGTATCCATTAAGTTGGGGTTGGACCCCCCTTTTTCCTCGGAAAATTTTGTAATTTTCATGCAGATTAACGGCAAAATTGGCCTGAAACCAATTCGTCTTCAGTACATGAAAGATGAAATCCCCTTTCAAAAAAATTCTGAATCCGATCCTTGGCAGAGTGTTCAGTTCCAGTCAGTCTGTTTTTCATCCTTAAATCACAGGAAGCGGGCCCTAATAAAACCGATGACGAAGCAAACTTCGCACCTCATTGTAAGTCTATGATCTAGTATCCTTGCACCGGTTAAAGTGGATTTCTTCGCGAAATGCCGATAACGCAACACAATTAAACTGTACATACAAATCTGACAAAGAAATCCAATTCATGTACCGTCATATGACCGTAGTATGAATAAATGCATCAATCTTTGTCCGATATACATAACGACAAGGCGTTTCAGATCATCTGTAAGCCTGATGACTTGACAAAGAAAAAAAGTATGATGAGGACAAACTATTGGGCTGAGCTGAAAATGGCCGAAAAGGGAATGAAATGAATGCATAAATAAGATTCGGTTTATCTATCAGAGTATACACCCCAGGCATGCCCGAGGCATCTTTCTACTGACTCCATACAGCACGGTAACCTCTACATATGATAAAGAGAAGGATATGCAGTGAGAGATTCACTAAAAACCTTCTCCTAAATACTTAAAATTTCGTGCAGATTTTTGACAACACTGGCTTGAACTCCTCCTTTAATTTGTCCTCAGTGGACCGGAGGTGCACCCTCCCTTGAAAAAATTCCTGATATGAGTCCAAAAATCTCGCAATATAAATACTGATGTATGAACAAATCAAAGAAATATCGCTTGTATTGTATCCTCCATTAAGGAATTAGGAATTTCAACGGGACAAATGCTGATCAAACTCGGAAATAAAGAATAACTTATATACAATAAATAAATTTTAAAAAGATTGATGCATAAACATAAGTCAATCATCATTATTCCCACACCGGTTGTAGGACTATGCTCAGCCATATTCAGAAGAATTGGTAAGGGCACGAATAAATTGGAAAATATTCGGAGGAAGGGGACATGAAACTAACATTGCATACAGTTAAAGGAGACTGGACATGATTTTTTAAATGTTTATATTTAATCTTATTGTCACCATAAACAGTAACACATGAAAAACTAATCAATTCTTGATGATAAAGTCATAATTCGATATACCAGCTAAAAATCCAGTCACAAACATTCCACAAAAACCCCAACAGAATGGAACAGCTCGAAACAAATTAAAATTCCGACTCAATGAAACACTTGGAATCGCTATTGGTCTATCCATTAAAAGGCAAACTAGAAAAGAAATATTAGCTTAGATATTAAAATTTAGAACAAGAACATAACAGACTATGGTAGACTATGGTCATGGATGTAAAAAAAAATGTGATAACAAAACTGAGAGGAACAATCTCAAATGTCCAATTTTCTAGAAAAGACAGAAAAGGAAGACATTCCAGAGAAGATCACGATGGTCCTGACTTGGTACATGATTTAAAAAGGTTTTATGACAACAAACCTTCCTCTTCAATTGCAATTTTCAAGTACAAAAAAATAAACAGAGTGAGCTAGGATGACAACAGTCACTTTTGACATGAGAAGCAACAAGTAACATCCTGCTTTGGCAATTGGTTATAATTTTATTTAAACAAAGATACTGAGGAAATTGCTTCTTATTCGCGAACCATGATCGATGACTTAGATCTTGATGTTTTATGCCATAAATAATGCATTGCATTTTTAATTCTAAATGATAATATTGATAGCCCCTTAAGCATTGTCTTGGTTTCAGTTGCATTGTCTGTCTAAAAAATTGGTAGATTGGACAAAATTGCTATTGTAATCAAATACAAAAATTTAAACAACCTTTGAAAATCACAATAACAGAATCATTTCAAAGAACGGCATAAAAATATCCATTTACCTCTGTGGAAATATAACTATGATGAAGCGTTTTGATGTCTTGCAAAACAACCCTGAAAGTTTGAAATGCTTTGATTTAGTTCATTACATTCTCTAATTTCTTAAATAGCTTTTTTATTTGCTTTGATTAAATTTATTAACAACACATGTGTAAAGAATTAAATAGAACACAAAATAAATTCTTGTTGTTTTACACCGTAGTACAATTTGGCAGAGAACGCTGCCAATTCTTTCTTACACGAGGAAAATCTTAAGCTTGTAGAACGGAGTACAGACTTTACACTCAACATGGTAAGTCTTTTTAACCTAATAATAGCAAAATTCTTAGGTATACACTTTTGAACGATTATGTGTTGAACAAAAAGCATGGAATTGGCAAAATAAAGCTTAAATGTTGATCTTTACGAAAAAATATATGTTCTTTCTTGAACGTTACTTAAAATAAATTAGGATTTTTTATTGTATACTGAACAGCTTGCAGTTTTCAACTTCTAGTCATTACCCACAAACCATCAGGAAAAACATCTAAGAACAATTCCAACTAGGGACGATCATATTAAAAACCTCAAAATACGTGCTGATCTTAATGAAAAAAAAAGACAATGTATACTTGCTTTATACAAATATCTTGATTGCCTTATCTTGGTGACTTTTAGTTTCGTCAGCACGGGCCATGAAACGTCAGAGTGCTTTTCAATTAGTGGTTTGTATTACTGTGCATACGAGTTTAAAAGAGTTAAAAGCTCATCAAGCATATTGCCACAAGGTTCTCGGTACATCACAGTGCTGGACCGTTGTCTATATGCCTTTGCATAGATAAGTTTAATCAGCAATCTCAGCATTGCCAAATAATCCTCTGTGCATCAGAACGCTCTCTAATTTCAGCTGAGTGTATGCCTGTGCATGAGCTTGGTAGTTGGTTTCAGTTTGGCCAGTATTTGCCAGAGCCCTCAATACAGATCTTTAAGCTTACAGCTACAGAATGAGCACCAGTGTATGGTGATGGAAAAACTTCAGAAAGACATAGAGTCAGATAAAACATCCAGAGAGAGACTATTGAACGATCTTATAGGGTAGGTAGATAAAACATCCAGAGAGAGATTATTGAACGATCTTATAGGGTAGGACATTGAAGTATAGATGTCTTCAGTCACATTCAACATCAGGGTTAATATGGTAGGGTAAAATGATTAAAGGACATATGACAAGGGATATTTATAGCCCCTTCTTCAAAAGTAAAATTTTATGCTAAATATTGGTTGTGTTGGTATTAAGTAATAGTTGGTATAAAGTTAATAATTTTTATGCTTTCAGCAAGTCTTTACCAAATTTCAATAAAGCATTTGATCATTGACAAATTTGATGCATGCAAAAGTGGCCATTTTCAAAATTTGATATATTTTTGTATGTTTAGAATAGCTATGAGCGGACCCGCGGACCCCTAAAATATTCTAACTGTGGATTTGGCACAAGAGAACTAACGTTCCCTAAAATTATCTTTGTTGGCCAGAGGTCGGCTTGTATCTAAATATCACAAAAACTGTTATCTTTTTAACAATTTTGAGCCAATTTTGCTACATTTCACAGCTCTATCATTTTGTGCACAAAGTAATGTAAATTAAGCAATATGTCAAATTTTCAACAACAAAACTTTTGCCGGTTCCATCAATTAAAACATCCGAATCACAAAATCACACAGTATTCGTATTTTAAAAAAATATATGTCAAATTCAGAGGTCCAATTCGTGCTCTTGTTCAAAAATATGTTCATTGCATGAAGTATTTTGACCAGATCAATCTTACACTTAGATGAACAACATTGAATTGAGGACTGGCGACTCTCTGTATCTCAATATCTGCATTGAATAACAAAAAAAAATCCGTAATTGCATCCTTAAATTTCGTCTTAGTGATTTAGCAAACATTTTCATTGGTAGGAGGCTGGACGATTTAAGACAAAAGGTGTTGAAGAGAGAAAAGAAGCAAAGGCCAAGGAAACACAAACAGAAAGAGTACACATCATCGCTTTCAGATATCCCACTAGTTAGAGGTAGTTATTGTTTCAGGTCTGGCACTGACTGAATAGATTATAGCCCAATTTTATGCTGATGTTGTTTATAACGCAAACGAATTCCAAAACATTTCTTTGGGAATGAATTATTGGCCAAAGCATTTATCAAGTAAAGATATAGAAATGACAACAAAGTGCCAAACGCACGTTTGGTCTATCCTAGACTAATCACAGACGCTCTACCAAAACTTTAAATTACCAAACACTTCTGAATATGAAAATCATAGAACAATAATACCAAAAATGCCAAACTAGATATATTTGTTGATATTTATACTGCTGTTTTGCAATTTTGTTATTTATAAGCATAACAGCAGTCAAATGTGTCTGTTTTGTCTCCAATGTGACGATTATAGTCACAGAACCCGATACATGTAAAAAAAAAAACTAGAAAATGTGTCAATGAGCCACCGATGGCCCTTTCGTTCTTTAAAAAATATCTAGTGGTTAAATATCATTGACCCCGAAAATAAGTATCCATGTTATGGATCTTAACCAAGAACTAAACAAAAGTGTTACGTGCCGATATGTGCGGGTGGACAAGGGTAAAACTTTATGTCCGACTCACATACGTGGTCGGGCTATACAAATCAATTTTTCGAATCATGCCTAGGCATCTGCCATTTGTTATACAGACTATTTCCAGACACATGTATGATCTCTTGTTCGTTTTGATATCATACTATTGTATAATTTGATAATTTCTATGGTGGCATATTTCTGCCAACACATAATCATATACATAACTAGTTAATTAAGTAGATATCTAGTTATCTAACTAGATAAATATCTAGTTATTTAACTAGATAAATTATCTAGATATTTAACTAGATAATTAAGTGGTTATCTAGTTATTTAACTAGATATTTAACTAGTTAATTAAGTAGTTATCTAGTTATTTAACTAGATATTTAACTACAAAAATGTAGTTAATTTTAATATCATAACGTGAAAAAATGCATGTTAGCGCTTGTAACTGCCATTATTATATTATTATTCACCTCTATTTTAAGAGGTTATCTAGATATTTAACTAGATAACTACTTATTATCTAGATATTTAACTAGATATTTAACTAGATAAATATCTAGATAACTACTTATTATCTAGATATTTAACTAGATATTTAACTAGATAAATTATCTAGATATTTAACTAGATAACTACTTATTATCTAGATATTTAACTAGATATTTAACTAGATAAATTATCTAGATATTTAACTAGATAAATATCTAGATAACTACTTACTATCTAGATAAATTATCTAGATATTTAACTAGATAAATATCTAGATAACTACTTATTATCTAGATAAATTTCTAAGCACCCAACCCCAAACATATATTTTATGTTTATTTCAGATTGTAATGAGTTGATACTTAATGGCATTACCCGAAGCGGAGTCTACCCAATCAAGTTTACAGATGGACGGATCTTAAATCTCTTCTGTGACCTCCAGACAGATGGTGGTGGGTGGACGGTCATTCAACGTCGCCTTGACGGAAGTACAAATTTCACGCGCACCTGGAACAAATATGCCGGCGGATTTGGCAATGTAAATGGTGAATATTGGCTTGGAAACGAAATCATACATCAACTTACATATGCAACAAACTATTCTCTTAGAATCGACATGTGGGATTGGGAGGGAAGCAAAGCCTTCTCAACCTGGAGCACTTTTCGTATTGCACCGGAAACTGACGATTACCGTCTGCATGTTTCTAATTTCGTCGAGGGGACAGCAGGCGATTCTTTGACATACCAAAGTGGAATGAAATTTAGTACACTTGACAGAGACCACGACGAGTGGCTTGCTAACTGTGCGGAGAAAGATCTTGCGGGATGGTGGTATAAAGATTGTGGTTATTCTGCTCTCAATGGACTGTACGTAAACGGCGGACCCATACCTATCTCTGCAGATGGCATTGTAAGGGGAATTATATGGTATCATTGGAACAGGCGCTATGCATATTCCCTGAAAGGTGTAGAAATGAAGATCAAACCTCGAGCTGCAATTGAGAAGGCAAAGAAGAAGAAACGGAACTAGAAAGTTGACTAATTTATTTTAAATAAGTAATGCTTTTGTTTACAAAAGTCGTTGCCAGTGGAATAAGATCTCAGATTTTTGTTTTTGTAATATTTATCAAAAACTAATTATATACACAATAAATATCAAATTGCCGTCCCAATAAATAAATTAACTCACCATCTATAATTTTTTTTAAATCCTGGCGCTCCGAAAACGTTTAAGAATTTATGGTCATGCATGACCCCCCATGCATATACACTTCATATTCCTTCTTTATAAGACAATGCTGGTATATAAAACACCAAAAACAACTGATCTTAAAGGAGATAATTCTTTTCATTCCTTTTCCTTCTTATTGAAAATTGAACACCGCCTTGTTGGGCCTATCATAATTTTTTATAAATACCTGTATCTCAAGGTCAAAGTTAAAAGCTGTTTCAAAAACTTTTGATATGAGGAATTTTGTCTGGTACAGACTCGATTACATATTTTCCTTCACAACATTTTAGAACTGTCATATGAATAGTTTGTGGGTTCGTGTTCAAATATCTTAATTTTCGAATCTGTGAAAAAATATTAAAAAGATAATTTGATTTTTTTTTCAAGAATGCATGTAAAACTTATTTGATTGTTAGCAATGCGGCAGGTGCGTTGCACCAAGCGGGACAGTTTTACCCTAGCACCAAGCGGGACAGTTTTACCCTAGCACACAGCTTCACCCTCGTAAGACTTTAGTTCGCGTGTTGATTGCACATTTTAATGTAATACCTGTATATATTAGCTAGTTAACAAATTTTCAGGACTTTACTATCAACTGCCTGTTAACCTTTTCAAAGGTCATATGAGCTTATGCCATCCCTATGCGTTCGTCATCTTCAATCACCTGTTGTCCGTCCCATGGATCCCGATTTCTACGGTATTGTTGTTTATAAAGCAAATAAATTCAAAAACAATCCTTTTGGGAATGAAAAACTGGCTTAAAATTGTATTGAATAAAGGTTTTGAAATGGAAATTTTAGTAAAATCTTTTAATTTAGTCAGTTTTGGTAAAAATAGTGATAATAATATCTTTGTATTTCGTCGAATTTATGTTAATTGTTTTTTGTCAAGAAGAGGGTCTTTCATTGCTTTTTAGGATTGGACTTGAATCATATGTAGTTTATTTTTAGTTCAGGGCCAATTGAAAAACTGCGAGCAGTGACCACTGGTCACATTGAAGGCTGCTCGCTGTTTTCCGTTGTGGATTTTTTTTCAAATTGTCGTTTATATTGTAGGTTGTGTCGTGTACACTTGTTCCACATCTCATTATCTTCTATATTGCATTGTACATCAAAACAGCAATCAGAAATGTGAACTCGTCGAAGCAAGAGTGAACTAAGGTGCTTCGTAATAGGAGAGAAATCTTTTCATTCCATTTCCTTCTTATTGAAAATTGAACACCACCTTGTTGGGCCTATCATAATTTTTTATACATACCTGTATCTCAAGATCAAAGTTAAAAGCTGTTTCAAAAACTTTTGATATAAGGAATTTTGTCTTGTACAGACTCGATAACATATTTTCCTTCACAACATTTTAGAACTTCATATGAATAGTTTGTGGGTTTATGTTCAAATATTTTAATTTCCGAATCTGTGAAAAAATATTTAAAAGATAATTTGAATTTTTTTTCAAGGATGCATGAATATCTAATTTGATTGTTAGCAATACGGCAGGTGCGTTGCATCAAGCGGGGACAGTTTACCCTAGCACCGAGCTTCACTCTCATAACGAGTTCGCGTGTTGGTTGCACATTTTTATGTTATATATGTGAGTAAACAAATTTTCAGGACTTTACTATCAACCGCCTGACTGTCAGTTTTATACGACTGGAATTTTAGTTCACCTTTTCAAAGGTCATATGAGCTTATGCCATCACTATGCGTTCGTCATCGTCCGTCCCATGGATCCCGATTTCTCACGGTATTGTTGTTTATAAAGCAAATAAATTCAAAAACAATCCTTTTGGGAATGAAAAACTGGCTTAAAATTTTATTGAATAAAGGTTAATATGAAATGGAAATTTTAGTAAAATCTTTGAATTTAGTCTTTTTTTTGGGGGTAAAAATATTGATAATTATAGATGTTTGTATTTTGTCAAATTTATGTTAAGAAGAGGGTCTTTCATTGCACTTTAGGATTGGGCTTGAATCATATATATGTAGTTTATTTTCAGTTCAGGGCCAATTGAAAAACTGCATGGGAGCAGCGACCACTGGTTACATTGAAAGCTGCTGGCTGTTTTCCATTGTGGATTTTTTCAAATTGTCGTTTATATTGTAGGTTGTGTCGTGTACACTTGTTCCACATCTCATTATCTTCTATATTACATTGTATATCAAAACAGCAATCAGAAATGTGAACTCGTCGAAGCAAGAGTGAACTAAGGTGCTTCGTTATATCTGGCTAAATTCGATCAATTATTATAAGTATGGGTCAAAAACGGTATTAAGGCATCTCCAAATCAATTACTCAGAATCCCCGCATACAAATTGTCAGCTATTTTAGACAATAAACATCAAAACATGGGTTGCAAATGTTAGATAGTGATACATGTATACATGATACAATATATCTACATATCATGTATATCCCCCAAAAGAGATGTAAATTTAAGCGCTTGCTTTATTTGTAGTAGATTTTAAAAAGCTAAAAAATAAAATAAAATGCGTGCTCAAACCCTGATTTTGTCAATAGTGTCCAACGGACAAGAATTCAATTTGGAGCGGCTAAAGGACAGCATTACTAATAATCTATGTTAATCCAACACCGGCGCTCAACTGAGCGATTGAAAATCATAAATAGAAAATAAAGAGATGTGGAATAAGTGTACGCGACACAGCCCACAATTAAACGGCAATTTAGAAAAACCACAATGGACAACCGCCAGCAGCCTTCAACGAGGCCATTTGGCACTGCTCGCGGTTCTGCAATTGGCCCATGGTCTAAATAAGATGCATATAATTCAAATCCAGCCCTGAAATAGTCACAGATAGACCCCCTTCTTAAACAAGGAACAGAAAACATCAAAAAGACAAGTACAAACGAGAGCTTTGTCAAAGATTCCTGGCTTAGGACAGGCACATGTAATATGTGGCGGGGTTAAACTAGTTTTTTGGGCCCAACCTTCCCCCTATCAATATTCCTAGACAAAGCACAAAAACTAAACACACAATAAAAATCAAATCGATCAAAGTCCAATTCTACTAGAGAGAACCTAAGACAAAAAACAAGAACAAACAGAAGGACGATAAAGGAACTCTCTATAGAACACTCGCTGTTACTGACAGCTAGCTGAGAATCATCAATCGACTGATGTAAAAAAATCAAACGTATCGATTTTAAATCCGACACAACACTTCAAACAATAATGATTTAGTGAAGTGTCATCACACAAAACCGACATATAAAGACAACACTATGTATTGATTTATAATATAAAAAAGACATATAAATCACATATTATCATGCACAGCTAAACTTGGCGATTGTCATCCGTCCGTCTGTCCTTCATTAACTTTTTCAAACCTAACTCCTCTGACACCATTGGCAGGGTTAGTATAAATCTATCGTTAATGCTGGCGTCACACTGTCCCGATTTTGACATACGATGGACACACGAACGTGAAAATTTCAACTTCGTGCGAAGTTAGTCCCGAAGTTGCTAGAAATCAAAACAAACCGAAGGGTATACGATTAGATTCGATGGCTAAACGATTAGAAAAGAAACACATACGAATAGCTGCAAACCGTTTACGAAGCTGTTACGATGTTATCAAGATTAGTCGAAAATTAGATCCGAAGGAGAAACGAAGCTACACGATGTCTGTACGACGTTGTGTTAAGCATACGATGGGTTTACGATGCACACCGATGGGTATATATAGTTTAGTCTATATAAATTGTCATTTGCTGCTTCTAATTAGTAAGTATGGATAACAAGTTAAAACGAAGGCCCTCCAAGTATACTCCTTCTATCCCTGATGTCGACGAGTAATAGTTGGTGAGACATTTAATTATCTATAATACGTAATTCAGAGACGCATAACTTTAGTTACCAAGGAAAGGGTAAATATTTGTTATATGACTTATACAAATGGAGTTTTAATCTTCCTAAATTTTACTTTAAAACCAACACTTTTTCTTACAAATTGACGATTTTTGTGAAAATAATCGATTCCGAAGACAGTTTCCGTTCCGAAACTGATAAGCTGTCACACATGCTTAATACACAGGAAGATTCAAACATTGTACAACCAAATTAAATTAGCTTTAATTTATTTATTTAATTTTAATATGTTCCCTTTTTATGTTAGGCAAAATTGAATGGGTTATATATGGGCGATGAACATTAAGGAAATTATAAAATGAACATGAAATGATAATGGGAACTGCATATACACAGTGTATAACCGGACAGTAAGCGATCACGGAAGTTGATCACTGTCCGGTGGTAAAATCCTAGTTGATTTTGAAAAATGGTATGATTTCCCCATGAATTTAAGCTTTTATTCCACTGAGACGAATTTTTACGAAATAATGAAGCGTACAATTTGTTAACATTGTTAATTATCACTATTCAAATTATCAATATATCTGGTGGATGATTTAAATTTTCTAAAAAAGGGGTTTAATCATTGGTATTTTTGACAATGGAAACTAATTTCGGCGAAAGAAACAACAATTTATTAGTGAACTACTTACATTGAAATAGGGTATTGCATCTCCAATGAAAGCTGTTTAAATAAAAAATCATTTGGTGTCAATATTATTTGATAAAATGGTTTGGTTTTGATACTTTTGTATTGTATTATAAGTCTTGGGCCAATGCAAGACGGTAAGCAGTGACCTATGGTCATGTTGAAGACTGCTTGCTGTTTTCCGTTGTGATTTTTTGAATTGCTGTTTGTTTATGTTTGTTGTGTCGCGTACACTTATTCCACAACTCAATATCGTATATTTGAATGTTCACAATAATCAGATTTGTAAGAGCACTACTCACTCCATCTCTTTCCGAATAGTTGCCACTGTACACAATCATTAATTGTTCGAAAGCTATATCTATCTGTCCGATTAATTGTTGGGTTCAAAGTAGCAGTATCAATTAGAAAATAAAGAGATGTGGAATAAGTGTACGCGACAAAAATTCTCACAAACAATTTTTCACACGATTCAGCTAGGGCAAAAGATATGAAAAAAAACTGGAACAAAGATAAAAGGTAATAGCTTACCCAAACAAAGAATTGCAACAAGATTTCATTACAACATAGGTATATTTAGGATTCAGACTTATTTTTGTAATTCCTTGTAAGGTGGAAAATAATCCGTACATTTTGTCAAGCTAGTTGTCGAATAAAAACATTTGACCATGCATCTTTTTAAAGCTTTGAAATTGAATGAAAATTTTGGTACATACCAATTAGATTTAAGATTTGGGAAGTTGGCCTTTCTCTTAAAATCTAGCAAGCTTTTCAAACTTTGCAAATGAAGATATGTATCTATAGTTGATATGCTGTTCTTGGGTTACATATATACATACATGTTTATGCCTCATTTTTTGCCTTTAAATCTCTGATAAACCATTTTACATGAAACAATCCAATTTAATCATAATCAAAAACTACAAAGCTTTTAATTATCATGCAGTTTAATGGAGAAATTAGCATTTGAAAATAAACATGTTAAATCGGGAAAAGCAGAAATTTTAAAGCAGGTCCCAAAACCTGCAAAACCTATTAAAAACTCATATTTGTCGTTTGATGTTATTATATAACGACATTTTAAAGAAGTGTCATGTGAAAGATTCTTTGAAAAATGGTTTGCTTGAATTGCCTGCTTCTTTTATTGCTCTCCGAAACTTGAATTCAGGATCGGAAAAAATCACACAATACTTTGTACCCATATTTTTTAAATCTTTCTTAATTTTCAATTTTTTCATGATGCAAAATTGTTTTAATATCAAAAAGTTCTTGTGTACAAAAGATCAGACTATTTCAATAAAAGATAAAACGAGGGTGTCATTTTAAAATACGGTGGTGCTTAACTTTTGGCAGACTGTTTACTTTCGTTAATTGTAATGTTCAACCAAAACAAAGTCATTGAAATGTGGAATGAAAAGTTTGAAGAATATTTAGGAACTTTGTTTGACAGGCCTTCCAAGCAGTTGTTTACCCGTGGGAAGACGGAGAAAATAACTATCTGCAGATGGGGGAGTCTGATTCAGCAAGATTTCGGCAATATGTTTTAGCCAAGAATGTTTTACATTTAACTGTCTACATGTATTGTCGTCTTCCTCAAACTTTATATTTTTTTTAAATCATCGACACGAAGTATGACACTTTTTCGTGGACCCTTTTATACCGGTGAAATCAAACCCCAAAAAAGGTTGAGGATAAAAACAAACAAATTCTACAAATTTCAAACATCACATTTCCCTATTCTATGTATTGATTCAATCTTTTTGTTTTTATTTGAGCTCCTCTATTTTACTGTATGAATCTGGGTATTGTCAATTATAATTGAGAAATACCTTTATGGTCTGAATACTGGTTTTTAGACCATGGGTATACATGTACGTGTACGGTCAGACCGTATAGGTACATGTCCTACGCGTACGGTCTGAAACATGTATATGTCATGGCTAAAATCCAAGAGGAATTCAGATTTAGTCTACAACATGGGCATAGCAATACAATTTCCTCTAAGTCTTTTAGTTCTTGAGATATGTAGGCATCCAACTAAAACCTAGCAGACATAGCCTAAGCATGAAATTCACGTGAATTCAAAGACAAAGTCAAATGGTGTAGGAATTCGCTTTTAACGAAATTTTTAGATATCGAATTATATGAACGCAGTCAGTTTTAATTAATGGTGTTGGAATAGAGTTGGAACAGATTTAAAATATGTCGATATTCTCAGAGCTTATATTATTGTTGGATTTTGGCTTCCCTGTTCGAACGTTTTGATTTTGAGTACTTTCCTTTCAATGCTTATGGTTTGTCCTTTCGAAAATTCTGGATCCGCTCCTGTTGTCTATCTTTCAATTTGTTTATTTAACGTTGTTGGTAATCGGTTAGTCATTAAAATATGCATATAGCGTTGCCAAATTTCCGGTTTTTATGTCACTCAGCTTTTATGATTGTATTTTTGTCAGTTAGAACACATCAAATCTATACTATTTCATGCCTTTAAAGTTTAAATTGTCTAAACCCTTAGGTTCTTCCTAGCCCAAACTTAATTTGATCTTAGTCATGAGTCTTGAAAAGTGGAGTTTCAAAGACTCAATCCTGAGTTCAACTCCTTACTGGAAGAGGAAGAAGAAGAAGAATAGACGAAATGCTCGTCATACGTATTGTTTGGAACTTTGTTGTATATTTTTATTTTGGACTTTGTGAATACAACAATGGCTAACGCATATTAAAGCAGACCAAGATAAGCGATTTTTAATAAACAAAACAGGTAATTAATAGCTGTCACCAGATTTCAAGCATTAAGCATAGCCGGCATTACCCCGCTTATGAGGGACTTATACTGATTAATCATGAATTCGAGGCTGTAAAAGAAACCTGTCATGATAACCTAGCTGTCACCACTGTCGCTAAGGCTAACCACATTTTTAAAAACAACTCAAATCATTGTTAAGCTTTTATTAATATAGATTTACATAGAGATGACCGCTCCATGATGTCAATAATCTTGATCAAAATGGTTTTCACATCTTAACAGACTTTTTTGTGTTGAGCATGTTGTTCGCATCATACAATTAAGTGACAATTCATCGACTCACAAATATCTAGCACACTGGCTGTCGATGCTATAAGAAGATTTCAGTTTCACAAAAGTCAATGGAAAGCTTCTAATGAACAATTTTGACAGTAACATTGATTAGTCATACACAAGTGAACATACTAAGGTACTCATAGCTGTTAATCGCACTTCTTTTTTATGAGCTTGTTGAATGGATTTCCATTTTGTTATAAGATGAACACTGTCGCAATTATGTTTTCGAATCCAACAATAGAGAGTATTTTGAGTTCTCATATTTATTCTGTAAAGTAAATAAATGAACCAAAATAGACAATGACATCAATTATCATAAAAATATGAAAACATATATTCATAAGCTTGCTTATAAGCAAATTGTAGAATAATACAATAAACTAAGATATAAAGAAAGGAGGAGCAATTTGAAATAATAACTTTTTTTTTTAGCTCTGAGGATTCAAAGCAGACAATTAATCGGACACTCACAGAAAATAAATGACCAATTAATCGGACAGTAAACGATTATGCCATAATTACAAAACTTAATGTTTTAACAAAATTGTGTATTTTATCTCCATCTATCCTTTTCAACGTAGAAAGTCAAATAATCGCCCTTTTTGATAATAATAAAAAGGCTAATAAAATCATTGCAGTTTGCGAGTAAATTACAAATATGTGCTAAGAGGTGAAGGAAAAAATGTTCACCCATCGATGATCAATTTAAAGTTATAATAGTTTAAATTGTCCTGAATACAAAAAGAAGCGTTAAAAGTTGTGTAAATGAGCAAGCTATTAATACAACTCACGTTTGTTCCTATTCGATATCATAGTACGTTCATGCAGCCTTAAAACCACAAAAATCTGGCGAAAAAGATAACATGCAACTATGATTTTACCATCGGACAGTGATCAACTTCCGTGATCGCTTACTGTCCGGTTATACACTGTGATATATGAAGGTGAATTTTCACTTTTTTTATGTTTCAATTTTTATGTTCTGCAAAATCACCGGAAAAAAAACGGGGTGCTGGAATGAATAAATTCGCAATCAGTGGTACAATCAGTAATGTGGAAAGCAAAGGAACAGTAAATGGCGAAGACCACTTGATGTACGTAGTTGTTTATTGCACTGGTGGAACAACTATTGCTTGGATTTTAGATTTACTGAAAAACGTAGCTGTTGTTGCTCAAAATAGAACATAGGTTTTAACTGAAGCAGACGATGTCAGTTTATAACAGCAATTAAAAAAAAAAATATTTGTATCTTCACCGAACATTTTGCATTGATTTAAACGGGGAGTTGATACGTTAAATGTACACTTGAGTTCAACTTGAAATATCTTAAAAACAACGAGGTTTCAATTAAGCTCAAAATTAAAAAAATCAGCTTCGTTAATTTTTCTTTTCTTTTTTTTTTCGTCTTTTTTTCATGAAAATCGGTTGCAGAACAGCTCGACTGTTTCAAAATATTATTTTGAAATAGTGTGGGTTTGTATAAAACGAATAGGGAATTTTCTACCTATGCGTAACTTTTTTAGAAGAGTATTTTTAAAATGACTGTCATAAACTGACATCGTCTGCTACAGTTAAAGACAGCAAAAAGACAGAAAATGATTATTACTGAAAATATTGCATCAAATAAAATCAGCATTTAACATGATAAATATGGATAAATTACAGTTAGTATCAGCATTTTAAATCGGATTTGAACTGTACATGGTAATGTGACTGTCAGTCATTATTTTGTTTCATACGTATGAAGCGTATACTTTCTTATAACCTTGGTCTAAAAGTCGATCACAAAGACAACAGTGTCGGGTAAAAAATTCTAAAAAAAATTAGTACAAGCACTGGCGTATCGAATAAGATGTGAAATATACACCCCACATGCTGGCGAGGTTGGTATGTTACTTTACAGATAAGGAAAATTAATAAGGGGTTGCTTTGAAACTTTGCACACTTCATATATGGGATAGCCTCAATATTTAAGACTTGTAGAACTGTTGATGCTGAAGAGAAAAAGTTGCATAAGTTTTTCTCCATCTTATATACTTTTTGATTTAAAAACCAAAATAATGTGGTCTGACTCCTCTATTCTATTTTAAATCAAATGGGCCATGATTTTGGTCGGCATTCACCATTATTTTTTTTGTAATTGTGGTAGAGGCTATATATATCAGTGTGATTAAAAATAGAACAGAGGAGTCAGACCACAGTAACGTTTTTTTGGTTTATAATCAAAAAGTATATGAGATGGAGAAAAACTGATGCAACCTTTTTTCTTCAGCACCAAAAGTTCTACAAGTCTCAAATATTGGATCGAAGTCGTCATATTACCACCTTTATTGGTTATGGCCTTTCACTAAAGGATGAATATCATGAATATAGCGTTTTTCATGTTTTTTTTAGATCAAGGGTCGGGTGAGCAATATCAATCACCTGTCGTCCGTCCCAACAAAACTTTTTCAAACCTTTACCCCTCTTACTCCAGAAGTCCAATTTCAACAGAATTGAATAGTTTTCTCTTTAGATTAGTGGTATAGAACAAAATGGGGATTTTTGATTGGTCATGAAACATGGCCACTCTGGCAAAAATATAACGTAGGCGTAAATTGTCGTATTATGCAAATAACTCAAAAACTATCACATATATTGAAATCCTGAAGGAACGCAAAATTGATCAGCACCTTATGATCTACCTACACTGAAATCTTGAAGATCCAAATAGAAATTTAAAATGCACGGTGTTCAGCACATCAAGATCTAAAGAATGTTGACAGTTCATTTTTGGCTTATTACCCGTATAATGCAAACATTGAGTCCATTTTCATGGCCTTTCTTTGTTATATTGAAAATGGTAAAATATAGAGAAAACTTATAGGAGTTATGGTCCCTTAATCATTAAAATAAGTGTTTTTTGCCTTACAGCTGGCAACCCAGAGAAAATAATTTAAAAAGCTTTTGATTGCCAAAGTGTTCCGGTAATTGAACTCTGCACATAACTGTTAAACAACATCGTCTGACTCCTTATTTAACTTATGATCCTTTCAATGGCAAGAAAGTTGCTTTGCCTTATAACCTTTAATGTAGGCACTTAAGTTGAGTGACTCTTGTGAACATCCTGTTAGTCTATACAAGAGTTAACACTAAAGTATTTCTCGCCTGCCGGCACAATTATTCTTTCATACTTCCACTATATTTTGAATTTACATGGATTTTAAGTTTCTTAGATCAATAATGTTATAGAACTTTAACATTGTTAATATATGCAATAAAAATAATCAAAGTCACTCAACCGGAAAACCAAGGTCAAGGTCAAAAGATGGGGATGTAACTGTGCTAAGCTACTACTGGGGCATATGCATACCAAGTTTCATCAACCTTGGACTTATAGTTCTTTAAATATGGAGATGCTCGCAAAACTTTTCCATTACTATTATATGTATTGAAAATTGTCAAAGTCACTCAACTGGAAAACCAAGGTCAATGTCAAAAGATGGGGATGCAACTGTGCTAAGCTACTACTTGGGCATATGCATACAAAGTTTCAACAATCTTGGATCTATAGTTCTTGAGATATGGAGGTGCTCGCAAAACTTTACCATTGCTATTATCTGTATTGAAAATTGTCAAAGTCACTCAACCAGAAAATCAAGGTCAAGGTCAAAAGATGGGGATGCAAATGTACTAAGATACTATTGGGGCATATGCATACCAAGTTTCATTAACCTAGAACTTATAGTTCTTGAGATATGGAGGTGCTCATAAAACTTCTCCAAAAAGTTAACGCCGCCGGTAAAGTAACACCTATGTCCCGCTCTGCTTCGCAGGCGAGACAAAAATGAAAACTTTTGCTTAAAAAAAAAGCTATTGCTTGCTTAAACCTTCAGCTCATTGAACTCTACAAAAGTCTCATTTCGGGTCAAAGTTTTTAGATGACCCCTTTTATGGGTTATGACTCTTCAAAGGTCAAACAGTGTTGTTTTCATGTTTTTGGCCTACAGAATGAGAATTTTCGCAGAAAGAGAAAAGATGTTGCTTGCTTGAACCTTCAGCTCATTAAGCTCTACAAACGTATCCATGGATCGAAGTTGTCAGAAGCTATGAACCCTTTGAAGTTGAACAAGAATTATCCAAAAGACATAATGCCCCATCTCGCAACATTTATTTTTTCCACAATCACTAAAGTATCAACATGGTTGCTATTAAAGCACTTGTCAGTCAGAAGGAATGGACTTTAACTTAACCATTCTTCTATAAGTGGTCATTCATGCGGAAAATATAGGTCACTGCCAGCATCCGAAGCATGCATTGTGCTAAGCATCACTAGGTGCACCTACCATACCAATATAATTGATGTAGCACATGTCAGTGAAAAAGGAATGGTCTTTATCAATTCTTCTATAAGTGGTCATTCATGCGGAAAATATAGGTCACAGCCAGCATCCGAAGCATGCATTGTGCTTAGCATCACTAGGTGCACACCTATCATAACAATAGACTAGATGTGGCACATGTCAGTAAGTGGGAATGGTCTATAACTAGTCTTCTTTAAGAGGCCTTCCATGTGGAAAATATAGGTCACATCCAGCATCCGAAGCATCACTAGGTGCACCTACCATACCAAATTGGTTACTTTGGTATTTGTCAGTGAGAAGGAATGGACTTTAACCATTCTTCTATAAGTGGTCATTCATGCGGAAAATATAGGTCACTGCCAGCATCCGAATCATGCATTGTGCTTAGCATCACTAGGTGCACATACCATACCGATATGGTTGATGTAGCACTTGTCAGTTAGAGGGAATAGACTTTAACCATTTTTCTGTACATGATCATTCATGCAGAAAATATAGGTCACATCCAGCATCCGAAGCATGCAATGTTCTTATCATCACTAGATGCACCTACCATACCAATATGATTGATGTGGCATTCGTCAGTAAATGCAAATTTGGAAATATGGGATTTGGGACGGACATCCGAACGGACGGACGAACGGACGGACGAACGGACGGATGCACGGACGGACGAACGGACGGACGAACGGACGGACGAAAGGACGGACGAACAGACCCGAACACTATATGCCCCTCTACTTTCGTGGATGGGGCATAAAAATAGTGTTTTTTTCACATTTTTTTATCTATAGAATAGGAAATATTGCAGATAGAGTGATTCTTCTTAGTCATTGCTGGCATTAACCTTCAGCTTACTGAGCCCTACCTAAGTCTCCATTTGCTCAAAGTTGTCAGTTGACCCTTTTTGGACTATCATGACTCTTAATGGTGAAAAATAGTGTTTTTCTGAGCCCTACTTAAGTCTCCAATTGCTCAAAGTTGTCAGTTGACCCTTTTTGGACTATGACTCTTAATGGTGAAAAATAGTGTTTTTCTGAGCCCTACTTAAGTCTTCATTTGCTCAAAGTTGTCAGTTGACCCTTTTTGGACTATATGGCTCGGCTTAATGGTGAAAAATAGTGTTTTTCTGAGTTTTGGGATTCATATTGAAACAGTTGCAAAGACTTTCAAGGGTACAGATATTTATTATGTATGATACAAGTAAGAGATAAAGTATGTAAAAGATTTTAGGATAATATATATTGACACTCTCTAAAGGCAACTACTATATGTTATATTGAATTGACATCTGAAAGGTAAGGACCTTACTGGTCACCTGGCCTTTGGTTTTATAATAGAGGAAAGTTTTTCAAAACCATGTATATCATTTATTCAATAAAGAAAAGGAGACATAAAACATAAAATTTATAAAAAAAGAGACATGAAAACATAAAATGTATGTAAAAATGGACATATACAACAAATAAAAAAATAGAATTCTAAAACAAAACAAAAAAACACATGACTATAAGACATGATAATGACAAAGAATGCTCAAATAGCAAGCACTGACATTGATAAAATGGTCTCCATTGTAAAACTGATAAAAATTTCAAAGAAATCTGAAACTGTAATTTTCTGAAAGACCTAGTGAGAAAGACAAGAGAAAAAAAAACACAAAAAAGTACAGGTGTAAAAGATGATAAAAGAAAAATAGAGTTAAGAGTCAGTGAGACATTTGGCAAGACACATAACAAGCAAGTGAAAATAATACTGACATCTAAAGTGTGTTTACACATATCACAGATATTAAAATGAGTTAATATTTTTTCTCAATTCCAAGCAGAATCATGTACTTTATTATCTGGCACATCTGCAGCTGCATAGTTATAAAATACAAGGATTTCAATTAAAATCATAATTCAACATTGCCAATAGAGATTCTAAGCCTTCATCACATAGTCTTCATCTCTACGGAACATAAGTTCGCTCTGATACTTGGATGTTTCATGGTGGAAATCAGGTCGTAGCAGTTTGCTCCTATCTCGGGCGGGGTATTTTGATTCTACTCTGTTCCTGTCCTCAACATTGTAAAACATCTGCTCTCTCTTCTCTAGGAATAAGTTCTCATCATGTTCAAAATGAGGTACCCCTCCAAGCTCAGAATTCTGAAATAAAATTATTTTATTAACATATCAGAGAGAGAGTTTATAAATTTAGTTTAAACATATTTCATTTGTTAATTACAACATACAAATTGGACTGGACACAGGTAAAACTTTCCTATGATGTCCTCTCCACATTTATGTTAACCTTAAAGAAATTAATACTTTCTATATATCTTACAAAGATATTTTATCAGCCAATCAGGGCACCCATTACTGCTGTACAATCAGCTGAATAATCATATTGTACTATATATAACATTCTTCAAGAATTATATAAAATCTTTCCCCAATTGTTTTTAATACATTGTAATATAAATCTAATGCTGGTCAATTAGATAGACATTGACAACAAAACTTAACATGCTGGTACTACATACTGCAGTGCCCATGTAAATTAGCAGTCTTTGAAACAATTCGTTTCAATTAAGACCAACAAATAAGGGAGCAACCATGAATATTATGGGGGCAATTGTGAAATTTGAAATAGAAGTGCAGGAAAAAATGGAAGATGGTGTTTTGGGCTAAGAAATAGTATATGACATACAAAGAATCCAGGCTCTTGATTTTTCCGAAAATAAAAAAGCAGGATGAAAAAAACATCAATAGCCTTCACCCCACACATATTAATCAAATGGTTGCTCCCTATTAGGATAAATATGCATCAAATCATTATGTTATCTGACCATGAAGTCTTGAAGGAATTGCTGTTCACCTTCTAAATTACCTTTACTATTAATTTCCTATTTTTCATGTCTGTTTTCCATTCTGGTACATATAATGGTGGAATAACTGGATGGTTTCTAGAGTAATCAGGTACCCTGCAAGATATGTACAGACATTTTATATGGGAAAAAATAAATTCAAATATTTATAATCAAATTGAGTTTGAATCTATTTTTTTATTTTGAAAACATATTACATAATTATTGTGAAGGCAATATATTCTGTTCAAAATTTTAAAAAACTAAAAAAATATAAATAATTTGTGAAAGTCATCTATCAGTATAGATAATACAAAAATATACAAGAACATCTACACATTTTTGTTTTAAATATATAAAACACTTTTTTTTTCATTTATAATCTTTATACAAATATATTCAGTCATGCACCTTTAAAAAAATCCCAAACTTTCATAAATGTTGTAGAGATGATGCAATGATATATACTGAGTATGTGCATACATGCATGTAAATAATTTTAGCATTCCTGTTCCTCAATAAGTCCTCTACTTAGTATAATACATAGATATATGCATGCATATGCAAAATATAATTACAAAATTGTATATGTTTTGTAGAGTGAGATATTCTTCTTAACTTAAAATGAGAAACATGGCTTATCTTGATTAAGCATATTAACTTAGAATGAGTTAAATAACATGATGCATTGCTAGTTAGTAGTATTGCTGTATACAAGTATTTTCAGAATATCTAAAAAAAGCTGTCTGTATTATTGAACTATTCTAACATTACTTGCTACATAATCTATCTGGCATACATATTTGTTGAAGTTCTTATATTTCATGCTTTTACCTGGCTTTTCATTATAACTGGTAAAAATACATGTCTATTGAATGGTCTGATAAAAACATAATAAGCATCAAGCTTGTTTCCCAATCCAGGAAAAACTACGGTAATATATTTAAACTAACATAATATGTATTGCTTTGCCTTGTAAATCAACTTGCAGTGTAAAAATAAGAAAACTCTGCTGTTAAAAGTTTGTGTTTCATATCTGTTTCATGAAACATATCTAAGTAACAGCTTAATTAAGCTTAATGATAACATATATTGTTTGAATTATACATTTTGTATAAACTGTATGGAAATGTATGAAATTGATATATTCTGATGACCCCCCCTAATGAACTATGATTGCTTTGTTATATGAAAATTTCCATTGTTTCTACTTGATGTCTGGCACCTATATTTTCTTTTTGAAGTGCACTAAAAATGAAATAATAAACCATTTTATAAAAATCTTGCACTACATGCATTTGTGCAAATGATACTAATGTTACCTGAATCCTCTATAAAAATATAAAATAAAACAGATAGTCTTTTAATAATTAAGCCTTCTGTAATTTCTATTTTGTAACGGTAGTGTTTTATAGATCTGCATGATCATCTACATTTAACTAGTAAACCATATATGTATCTTGATAATATTGTGGAATATTTAATTAAAATTTCTAAGGCAATTAAACTTAAACTGAGCTTTTCAGATTAGATCAGGGAAATAGATTCTTCATTTTGATGATTTTTGTAATTATATTATTAAAGTCAATAAGATTTTTTTAAATTCTCATCCACCAGCAATGACAAAAGATGGGGAATCTTTTTTTTTTCTTTTTGAAGTACTATACAAAAATAGTAAGTCTGACTGATAAAAAAACATGTTGATTTTGTTATTACTGTCACATGCTCCATACAATAAAACACAGTTTTTAACAGTTTTTCATCCCTTATTTCACCAAGAAAGTGGAACTGGGTATTTATTTTTATGGGAATGCGGGATAAGACCTCATAGACTGGGATAGTCCTATTACCACCTCAATGAACAAACAGTGTTTTTTTACAACTTAATTCATGTTATTAATTACTTATTGGGCTGCACTGTATAATAGCAAGCACAGCTCATAGTACTCAGGGCACAAAGTAACCACGAGAGCGAAGAGCTTAGCTGCTGCAAGTTCCTGCGAAAAATTTGCCTAGTGCTGATATTCATTTTCGTTCAGATATATGCTTTTCAAAGTTACAGGTCCAGCATGAATATTAATGATACATGTGTATTGCTTCTAAAAATATATTTTGTGTTTTGAAACATGGAAGATATTCATTTTTCGTCCAGATATACTTCTCAAAGTTACAGGTCCAGCATGAATATTAAATAATATTGCTTCTAAAAATATGTTTTAAAAACATGGAAGAAGGTTTGAAATATTGGTGGGGCATATATTTACTGGCAATGTAATTTATTTGCGATTTTCATTAATTCTTGACCCCTACATTGAATATCAATGAAGTAAATATTGTCAACATCATTATTCAAAATTTGTCCAGAGCGAAATGTCACACACTCAAAACAGCCTTTTTCATCAATCTGCACGGAATTCATTTGCTAAAATTGGAGTATTTGAGAGAAGTTTTTATGATTATCAATATGAATTGTTAAGTTTAAACTGAGAAAATTAAACTAATTGTTTTCATTTTCTCAGGTTTAAACAATTCTTTTCCATTCAACAGGTTGGGTGTAATAGCTCATTTGCGCTATATAGCTCATTTGATGGTATTTAGTATCAAATGGACTATTTTTTTCATGAAGTAAAAAAAATAATTTTAGATTTTCAATTTTTCGTTTGATTGTCGCATAAATGTATATATTGCTGATCATTTTTTGTAAAGAAACATGGTAGTTATTTCAAATGGTTTTTCTTGGACATAGTCATGGAAATTTGCAAATTTTCATAGTATCAATCAGGAAAACCATATATATTTCAGGTCATCTTCTTTTACAAAAAATGTTGCTCATAACATGGTCATATGCGACAATGCAACAAAAAATTCAAATCTAAAAAAAAATGTTTTTACTTCATGAAAATTATAGTTCATTTGATACTAAATACCATCAAATGAGCTATTATAGCGCAAATGAGCTCAACCTGTTCAAATAAAGAAAATTGAATAAATAACTTGTGCTCGCATCAGGCAATGCCTAAATCATATTAATTCATTAGATGTATTGTCTCTAATGAAATACAGATAAACCCAATTTGGGTATGTTGCATGCAATAATTTTTACTAAATCAGAATGAGTCCATAGCAACCATTCTTCTCTATAATTTTGAAAACAGAATACATAAGGTAATCTGGAGATTTCGTTACAAAATGAACTACAGGCTGTCAAAATTCGTCAGCATTCGATGTTACCTCTGTCGACTGTATTTAAACAGATTTTCGGCGAATTTTTGGTTGATCTTGGCTTTTCCTGCTCCTTCCATTTTAGTTTTCAGTTCTCGCGTGACAAATCGAGAATACACGATATCATAACAAATATGGAGGATCGATTTCCCTCACTGGTTTTATAACGGACAGAAAAGTCGATTTCAACCATTTTACTCATTCATCTGAAATGATTAATGTAGGTAAGTATTTTCCTATAACATATGTTTTCATTAGTACTCAAAATAACCAACATTTAAGCGTCAAAGTTGTTGAGCTCGGGTACCCCTAAAAATAAGACAGATTACAGATTTGATTATGTCAAAAAATCTTATAAAACAGTTTTTGGGAATATAATTAATGAGTAATATCAGTAATGATAATGTCAAAATCTAAAGCATTATCTTCTTTCCATTCAGGAACCAGGTTCAATATTGAAATTTGAAAGTCGGAGGCTCAGCAAACTATGCACATTTTCAGACAACACAGTAGATCTAGTTTAAAAAAAAAAATAATACAATAATATGCTGTATACACAGGGCTATTGGGGGGGCCTCATCACGGTTCACGGAAAATAAAATTTGGATTTTACAGTTCACAGGAAATTCCCCAAAATCACAATTCACATGAAATATTAAAAACGAAAGAATATGGAATATGTGCCACTATAGAGATCTGTGGAGGCATCAATCACAGATCACAGAAAATTATTTTAGCTGAGAATGGTTCACAGGCAATGCGCTTATCACAGTTCACGAACAATTGTTTGCCTGAACCACAGTTCACAGAAATTTCAAATGGACGATCACCCCATTGGTCCCCTCTATACAGATCAGAGATTCCCGAGGACGTCCGACCGACGGACAAATCCAGTAAAAATTCAGTCAGTCTGGAAAAAAATCGTATCCACCAGACCAGAATTCTGGTAAAAATTCCACTTTTAAATTGTCTTCTCTCTTTCTGGTCCTGTGAAAAACTGTTCGGTCTGGTTTTCAGGAAATGATTACACATACAATACACAATATTCATATAATGGTATTTATATGGATGTATAAATTAAACTAATAATACATGTACATTGTACTACATATGTATGATGATAAAACTATGATAAAGCAGAAGCTTTACCAGACTGAATAAAGTCATTTTCACATTGGGAATCTCTGCAGATTAAAACTATGTACAGGTTCACGTCAGGTTGTTGCTGATCAAATTCCTGATGGTTCTTGGAAGAAAGGAATTTATAGTTCATAGTTTTTTTTTTATGATTTTGGTCTTCTTTTTGGTATATTCCTTCTAACTGACTCATTGATTTTCTGAACAATAGTTTCTAACATGTTTTCTAGTGTTTTGCCATCAAGCTCTGTATACCAGTCAACATGGTCAATGCTCAGTTCTCTTCTTATAGATTCATAATCCTCTTGGTAGTAGTTTAGGCTCTCTGATGCTTTTTTGGTGTATCTAAAATAGCATAGGTAGCACTAAGTGGTCACTAGCACCTAGAGGATCTAGATAGTCCATACTTGTGATGTTGTTACTGTCATTCACCAGTATCATGAGTATCAGGTCAAGATTTGATGGTTCCTGATTGTCTCATATGCGAGTCGGTCTTGTCACTAGTTTTTGTAGGTAATTGTCTTGTATGCAATAGTCTCTGTTTTGGCACTACACCTGTTCCATTCTATATCTGGAAAATTAAATTCACCTGTGATTAAAACATGTGTAAAGTTTTTATGGAGATTTGAAGCTCTTTTAAGACGTTCATTGAGATCTCTGTGTGTCTTGTAGCTGCATGATGGGCTTTTATATCGGTAGATACATCCAAAAAGTACATGTAGCAAGTCATGACCAAGGAGTGGTATTTTCAAATATACACTTTCCTCAAATTTATTTTCAATGTTAGTCTCTGTACTAGGAAATATCTCATAGCCCTCTATATTCAGCTCTGCTTTACTTTAACTACATGTACATACAGGTTTCACAACTACAAGTGATGAGATACAGATTTTTATCACAACGAGTCAGATATTTATCAAATTAGTAAACGAGCATTTGCGAGTTTTCTTTGACAAATATCTAATAAGTGTGATAAAAATCCGTATCTCATCACTTGTAGTTGTGAAACCTTTTTCTCTAACTGTCTAACGTGAAAGTGTAGACCAAAAAATTACTTATTTAATTATAACTCACAGGAAAATAATCCTATATGTATTTTGTTTAACAAACATGCCAAAGTGTGAAAAAAGTAGTTAAATAAAAAAAAGTTCCACCTTTTTATTACAAATTTTAATTCAAAGTACATTTTATAAATAAAAAAACTTTTATGTTCATTTTTCAATATATTTTGTTTGTCTTTTTATTCAAGCGAGACCAACAGGTGTTCAAACAAAAGTAAGCACGCTTTCCACGAACTGCGTATCTAACTGCGGTGTCTCGCGCAGACAGCCAATCAAATTACTTGAAATCGAATATCACATCGTGTGGAGTGTGATACGCAAAATAGTCTCATCTCGCGAGAACTAGATAATATTGAACAACAGTTAGAGAAATGTATATATCTCATATTCTTAGGAATATTTTCTGTAATGTGGCTAATATCTCTGTTCGCTCATATATCTAGCCTTAAATTCATCAAGTTTATTTAAAAAACTGTCCGCATCGGTATAAACACATTGCAGTCCTTTAAGTTTAAAATCTTCCACCAAGCAACTTGAAGAACTTTTAACATTATCAAGATGAACTTAACACATTTACAATGGTACTATGTACATGTGTGTCTATTTGTTTTACTGTTTAGACACTTTTATGACAGGTCTGTCCCGGGGAGGACCTTGTACCACGAAATTGAATTTCCCGGCTGACTTTTCATTGTCATTTTACTTCTTGGCCTCAATGACCTTTGCTTTATAAATCTCGATCAGATCTTGTGCTAAACTCCATTAATTAAATGGATCCTCTTTGTTTTGAGTTTTTACATTGTAGCTTTGATAGTTTCCTTAGCAAATTTTGCTTAGATTCAACATCACTCAGTACCACTCTAAGAGGTCTACATTGATCAGCATCTATGTAACTATCTTCCTGATTGTCATTTTTCTGTCCACATGGCCTATGTTCTTGTTTGTTATTTTTATGTTACGTGGGCCTGGTCTTATCAGCTCATTTTTTGATATCTTTCAAATGGGAGCTTTCTACTTTGGCAGCTGCAGTGAGACTCAAACTATGTCCCAGCACATGGAGGTTCAGGTCAGAGATAGGGTACAGTGTAAAACTATTACCTAAGTTTACAATTATAGGAATACCAATTTTATTAGAATTATAGGAATACCAATTTTATTAGCCAATTAAGGGCCCACAAGGTGCATTCACAAATACAAATGCATACAAATATATGATTAAATAAAATCATAATGAGCTATTTTTCGTCGTAGCTTACAGCCGCGCTACCACTATAACCAGCCTTCATCAGCGACATTTTATTTATATATATAAACGAAAAGATAAATTACATAAATATACATGTAATATGAAGCATAGATTTACAAGGTTGGATCTCCCCTTTCCCTGAAATTTTAAATTTTTTTCATGCAAATTTTAGGCAAAATAGACCAGGAATCCTCACCCACCATTTTCAGATTTGAACGTAAAGTGGCCTATCTGTGATATATTGGCCTGATTACGTAATGGAACCTCATTTCTATTTTTAGATTGACCCGATTTCCTAATGGATACTCATATTGTAAGACAGTTTCAGAATCTACAAGTGTTGTCAAGAACAAATGGCCTGAAGATGGATGACCTTGTAAGCGATTTAACAATGGCACTAGAAGAATCTACCAGATCACCAAAAACATCCTTGACATCATCATCAAAGCGTCAGAAGAAAAGGAAGGGCAAGAAGAAACGCATCACCTGTGTAGAGTTAGATAACACTAGTGAAGCCTCAGAGAGTAGTCTGGAAGGAGCACTAAGAGGTTATATAGAAAACAGATTGGCCCTTAGTGATTCTGATGATATTTTGAGTAAGGCTAATTATTATAATAGGTTGTCAATGCCTGCCAGAACAGAATATATACAGTCAGTAGAGTCCGATTCATACACAGATAACATCTCACCCGTGAAGCCCCAGCGTAGGAGAAAGAAATACAGGTCCATGGCACTAGATATTGAACCCAATACTATGCCTGCTCCTAAAAGTACAACCATGCCATTCAAACCAAAGAGTAAGGCTAAGATGGAAATAGAAAACACAACTGTAACAATATCATCACCTGAGTTACCAGGTATGGAGCAGTCTTCCTCTCTATCTCTCTATCAGGGGAAAAGAAAGAGGAACACCAAATCTAAGTCTGAGGCACTCAAGGAAGATAACATGGACACGGGAAATGAATCTCAGTAAGTTCTGATTTGGCTCTGAAGGTGTTTTTTCTACATATATCCTAAGTTACATATACACAATTTGGCTGATTTCTTTTCAAAATTTTGGTTGAATATTTCCACAAAAGTGGCAACAGTACAAGAGCACTGTACATGTTATATCTTTAAGTTTAAGGGATGGCATTACCGGATTAGGTAAAAAAAACATAGTACCAGACTATCTGTCTCTTAAGTATAAGTCTACATGTACATATCAAAAATTCAAGTTATAGGAGAAACATGCTCATGTATAAATATTCATTAAGGAAATAAAAAAAAGAAAAAGAAAGAAGTTTAACTGCTTTTCACATGTTTCAATTTCTGTTGCTTCCATTGCAAATATAAAGTCTTATCTCTGATGCTTTACTTTATATTCTGATATTCTTCTTCAACTTCTAGGGAGAGTAGTTCCTGGACAAGTTTTAGTAGCAGTGATAGTGAGAGTGGAGTTAACTTTTATGATGAAGGAAGAGAAGGTATGATCACATTTATAACTTTTCTTTGGGGAAATGAATACTCATATGTTACAAAAGAATTTATTTTTGAAAATGTAATATGTCAATAAAGATAGCATGTAAAAGGCCAGATAAATAAACTTATGACTGGACATGCTCATACTGGAAGCCTCTAGCATTAAAAACTGAAGACAAATAAAACAAATCTCATGTATATGAATGATTTGAGATTGCAGAAATATATTGTCAAGTAGATTTGTGGTACATGTACTAAAACTTAGGAATTTGCATTTATGGATATATTTAATTGTACTTGGAAACATAAATTGATTTTATATACTTTGATTTGATGTTATTTTAATCTTAATTGACTTTCTATTCTAGCTGATGATGAGCAGAGTGATTTCTTCCATGAGTCAGGTCCTGCCTGTGGTATCCCAGGTATAATCCCCTGGTGGGATGACAACACAAAGAGAGATAACGACATGGAATCCGACACAGAGAAAGAGTTCCATCAGATTCTCACAGGGACATTTGAAAACTTATCAAAATCTTCACAACTTGCATTTAAAGCAAGAGTCACAAAACTAATGGCAAAGGTAATGTATATTAATAATGGCATTCAAAATCTTTTCTTGTCATTTCAATAATTCAGTAATTATGATTTTTTTACTTGTCAATTTCCTAAAAGCTCTTATATTTGTTATAAATTAACTTGTTTTTGGGTTTCTGTCTTGTATGAATTAATCTTGAGAACCAAAATGGAACAATTGTCTGACATAAGTTTAAAGCTTTACCTTTTATTCCACCTTAATTGTTTAAGTCAATTAAATTCATCCACTTTGTGGAAGAGTCACTAACAAATGTATGAATTCTTGATACCCTTCTTTTGTAGTCTGGTAGAGAAGTTAGGTTTGGCAGAAGGAGATTAAAAGAAAAAGTGAGTACCATCCTCAATATAGTTTTAACCATTTCTTAACAGAAGCATAGCATTTTAACTGTAAATAAAACTTAAAAACAAAAACTGTATCAAAAGATGAAGTCATTATTCACTAGTAATACATTTGATTTGTTTTTCTAAATGATCTACAAATAATATGCTTACTATAACACAATCTATCATACATGTCATAAAATATATCTCATTAATATTATCACTAGTAGTCAACATGTTATACAAGTCAACTGTCGATTTAACAGAGAAGTACACAATTCATTCATTATAGTGTTTTTCTTTCATTATGAATGCAAGACCCCTGTTTGTCTTTTGAAATAGACAAAGCAGAACACATTTTTATAATTTGCATCAATGAGAAGAAGAGGTTACTCATTGATAAACACTAATACATGTACAGTAAAAAAATATTAACCCTTTATTGTCACCCCTTTTGAATTTTAAATCTTGTTGTTTTTCCCTTTCCAAGAATAGCACAGAAAAACCAAAGTCTTTGCCATGTTTGTTGTTACCCCTTTTGTACATTTATTATCTTGATTTTCTTATTCCAGACAAAGAGTTACACAGTATCTAACTACATGGAGGATAAACAGATGTGGAACTCTATGCAGGGCTTGTACTCTCCTCCCTTCTCCAACAATGGCAGAAATGATCCTAAGAAACTCAGAAAATCACCTACTCCTAATGATAATCAAGGTATAAAAGCCTTTTATGTTTTGTATACATGTGCTAGTATATTGTAGCTATTAAATTTTACCATTTCTGTAGTAAGAAGTGTAATTTATGAATGAATAAGCTGCAAGTGCATGTATCTTGAGGCACAATAGAGGTACAGTGTATTCCCCAAGCCCTATTAGCATCCTGGCAATGTGATGCTATCTGGTTCAAATGTGATGCTATCTGAAATCCTTTTAATATATAACAAAAGAAATTTGATGCTCTAAATTCTATTGTGAAAACTGAAAATACCAGAATGCCAAAAATTTATAAGGAGGACACTGGAGGTAGATCAATGTTGAACCACAAATTTTGGACCGAGTGATTTGATATTCAAGTTGTAATTCTCAAAGATTTCACAGTAAACAATTTACCAATCAAATAACTATCAAATCAAGCTACAAAGTTTTTGCAAGCAGAAATGTTGTAACTATCTTTATTATGTATTTATATGCCATATTTTACCCAATAATAAAAACTTTTTGTGTTTTAACAATTGTAAAATCTGAATTTTTTAGCATGTTTATGGTCACTGAATGTGTCAAGAGCAGTTGCTTCTATTTTATTAGGAAGATATTGCAGTAGTTTAAAGGGAAAAAATTATTGAAACTTAGGATCATTGGAAAACTTTTCATATCTTAGGCAGATGAGCTTATCTTCAATATCCACTGTCACCAATTGATCAAAGTTTTTTTATCTCTCAATCAGCATGTTTTTAGACAGATTAATATATTTATATTTACAGGTTTTGTTGGAGAGAATGCTAGTCCTATACCAGAGAGCAACATAGGCAACAAAATGTTACAGAGCATGGGGTGGAAGCCTGGGTCCGGGCTGGGAGCGTCAGGGGGTGGTATACAGGCACCAGTCCTAGCCTACAGAAGACTGAGGAGGACGGGGCTAGGTCATACACAAACAAAACCAACCAGGATAAAACCAAAGAAAACATAGTCCCTGCTGGTATAGGGATTTTATACTGACATTAACATTATCTGAAAAATGTAAAAGTTCTAAGTGATGTTAAGACTCATTCTATTTACATTATTAACAAATTTGTAAGTTTTATTACTGTGGATTCATTTATTTTTGTTGGTACAAATTTTTGTAGTTTTGGGAAAAGGAATCAGTTCGTGGATTCTTAAATTCCTGGGCTGAAAATCTGCTGAATACTGATCAATATATAATTTTTCTTTGCGTAGGATATCAAATGTCATGGGTCAAAGCCATCCATGAAAACCACAAAAATTTATACCCCATGAATAATGATGAAACCACAGTAAATACCGATAACAGATTTCCATGATCTGACAACATATCTTTGACGATTCCCAGAACTTACCAATTTTATTTTTGATACATAAAACTTACTGTCAAATATAATTCACTTAATACCATAACTTGTATAAGGGGATAAAATCCTCTCCCATATAATTCCTAACATATTTGGGAAAGAAAGTCATACAATATTTGATCTCAGTTATCATATTAGATTTTATAAATTTTAAAACATTTGTACATGTAATAACTTCTGTCAACAACTCATGACTACATAAAATAAGTGAGGATTAAAAAAAAATAGCTATTGATTTCCTGTCTTATATAAGACTCTGTTGATTTGCTAATGCCATTGATTGGCTAATTGATTATACCAATGTCACATGTCATGCATGTTGACCAAGTATTAACAAAATGGGCTCAGTAGTACTAAATTTATTCAGAAAGTTGGGCGGAGCTTAACTTTCTCTGTCTTTTAGGTAGGATTTAAATGAAGAAGTCAGAAATAATTGACCTGTGACCTACCCGGTCAATATAATAGAGTAATAACTGTCATGTTAAATTTTACCAATTACCATTACATCAAAGATGTGGACATCACACAGTTTCCACTCTGTAACTAAAACTCAAAACTATTAACAGTGCAGTTCTGAAATTTTGAACAGTTGCTATGCTGCATGTAAATCTGTTGAATAATTTCGAAATTGATGGAATGTTTAGACAATGTGGCCCTTTCTGACTTTGTCAGGAATTTAGTTTAAATCATTAAGAAAGATCCAATAAATGGTATCTAGGTATATGCTTATCCTGAAATATTTAATTTGTTGATATTGGAAATACCAATAGTTGATTATAAATCAGGAAATATTTGGTATTTGAATATTTAGGGCTTCATTTCATATTAATTAACATGATTAAAGACCTGTTTTATTATGACATGAATTCAGAATGTTGTTTAATTGATGGAAAATTGTGATTTTATCTCGCAACTTAAGTTTTATTGTTTGACTTATTCTTCCAAAAAACAATGATCAAAGGAGTAGAGCCACGAAGGCCCCAAATCGTCCAAAATTTCAACTTTGATATACCTGCTTGTAAATGCTGCCTTGGTGTTTATTAGTGCAATATCTTTTGGTTCAATTGTTTATAAACAAGGGAAGCAGTGAGCTCAAATTCAGTCTATTTTGTAAAAATTCTCAATATTTGACATTTTTCCTTGATATTCATGTATAAATCGATGAATATGAAAATGGCCTCACCAGTCGACCAAAATTATTTTGTGATAAAAATGTGTATTTTTATGTTGTAAATTGACAAAAAGTTACAATGGTCAAGTTGGAGTATTTTGAAAATTAGTAAAAATACTGGGCTGATTTAAGGCCTTTGTGGCTCTACTCCTTTTAATAATTTTATGTTTAAACTGCCAATTTATTGTCATTATAATATAGATTATGCATGGTTGTTAAGTATATTTGGTTCCTCTGCTACAACTAAGTTTATAATTGACTAACTTTTAACATTATGTGGACTGCTGTCCCTTGATAAATCTATTTTTTCTCCTCTTTAATTTTCAAATTGGATGTCAGCTTCACATCTTATCAATTGTTGCAAGGCAGGAACCTTGTGAAATGATTATGTTTCTTTTTTTAAATAGTTTGATGTTTCTTTATTTAACAGGTTATTTTTAATAATTTTGATTTGTTCTTTAAGATAAATCATGAAGAAATTGTTGATGAACCTTTAAAGAAATTAGTGTATTTGATAATACATGTATGATATAAGAATATATTTAGGACAAAATAGGTTCTTAGACAGTCTTATTGTCCTTTTACTGATGTTTTTATAAAATAAAACAAAAAACAAGTCTCAAAACCATTTGTTACTGTTTAAAATGCAAAAAAAAATGCCTCATCAACTCTTTGGAGTAATAAAAAAATAAAGTATAGGCCTCCTTTCTCTGTTTGTGAAAAAAATGCTTGTTACACCCCGTCCGATTTAACTTTGGACTTTCGATTGTAGCGTTAGATGAAGTGTGCAAACACAACAATGAAAATTTACGTCCACAAAGACAATCGTTAACAAAAACCACAAATAGTTACATTTGATGACATAAAAAATACATTGATTGAATGAATGGGTCGTGCAAACATTAAATCTGATTGGATATTGATGAATAGTCTGGCTGACGTTTTTTTTTTCTTACTGTGACGATTTGCGGTTTTTGTCCCGCCTGCGAAGCAGAGCGGGACATAGGTGTTACTTTAGCGGTGACGGCGGCGTTAACTTTTTGAAAAAGTTTTATGAGCACCTCCATATCTCAAGAACTATAGGTCCCGGGTTGATGAAACTTGGTATGCATATGCCCCAGTAGTAGCTTAGCACAGTTGCATCCCCATCTTTTGACCTTGACCTTGATTTTCCGGTTGAGTGACTTTGACAATTTTAAATACATATAATAGCAATGAAAAAGTTTTGCGAGCACCTCCATATCTCAAGAACTATAGGTCCTGGGTTGATGAAACTTGGTATGCATATGCCCCAGTAGTAGCTTAGCACAGTTGCATCCCCATCTTTTGACCTTGACCTTGATTTTCTGGTTGAGTGACTTTGACAATTTTAAATACATATAATAGCAATGAAAAAGTTTTGCGAGCACCTCCATATCTCAAGAACTATAGGTCCTAGGTTGATGAAACTTGATATGCATATGCCCCAGTAGTAGCTTAGCTCAGTTGCATCCCCATCTTTTGACCTTGACCTTGATTTTCCGGTTGAGTGACTTTGACAATTTTCAATACATATAATAGCAATGGAAAAGTTTTGCGAGCACCTCCATATCTCAAGAACTATAGGTCCTAGGTTGATGAAACTTGGTATGCATATGCCCCAGTAGTAGCTTAGCACAGTTGCATCCCCATCTTTTGACCTTGACCTTGATTTTTCAGTTGAGTGACTTTGACAATTTTCAATACATATAATAGCAATGGAAAAGTTTTGCGAGCACCTCCATATCTCAAGAACTATAGGTACTAGGTTGATGAAACTTGGTATACATATGCCCCAGTAGTAGCTTAGCACAGTTGCATCCCCATCTTTTGACCTTGACCTTGATTTTTCGGTTGAGCGACTTTGACAATTTTCAATACATATAATAGCAATGGAAAAGTTTTGCGAGCACCTCCATTATCTCAAGAACTATAGGTCCTAGGTTGATGAAACTTGGTATACATATGCCCCAGTAGAAGCTTAGCACAGTTGCATCCCCATCTTTTGACCTTGACCTTGATTTTCCGGTTGAGTGACTTTGATTATTTTTATTTCATATATTTGCAATGTTTAAGTTCTATAAACATCTTTTGATCTAAGAAACTGAAAATCCATGTAAATTCAAAATATAGTGGAAGTAAGAAAGAATAATTGTTTCTGATGGTGCCGGCAGGCGAGACATACTTTAGTGTTAACTCTTGTTGTTACCAATTGGCTTGTTCATGATAACATAAATTTTCATTGTTGTGTCAATCGAAAGTCCATAGTTAAATTGGACGGGTTGTAAGCTTATAATTTTGTATGGTCTCAATAGGACCCTACTTCACTGGAATGGTCAAGACATAAGTTTACTGCAGAATTTAAAATAGGTAGTCAGTCAATTTCTTTGTTAAAATAGAATATAATTTTGCACTAAAGGTTTATTTTCAAAATCCTTCAGTTAGGTTTTTTTTAGACTGTATACAATTACATGTATGTACAAAATAAACATTAGAGAAAGGAAATATTTTTAGTTATAAACATGTAAACTGGACAAAGTGACCACTTTTCACTTTGGACTTATTTCTAACTTATATTTGTTGACAAAGAATTCTTTTAAGTTTTAACCATGTATACATTGTTTTTAGAAAAGAATTTTATTTCTGTAAAAAGAAAAATCAAGACTAAATTGATTTGTTTACACATTAAATGACTTACTTGAACGAACCAAATTTATGTATGAAATGAAAATGATATTGGTACTTTGTATTTTTAACCATGTAAAATGGCCGTGTGGTAGAAACTGAGTTAACGCTTTATCAGTCATTTAAAAATATACTTTGAGTACATTGTGATCAACAGTAGAGAAATCTTGATGTTGTATCTCTAGGCTTAAAGAGTTAAATTTTATCAAAGTAAACATTTACTGTTTGTGTTTGTTAAGTTTCTTTTAGCTAGTTAATGTTAAGTATACTTAATGTACAAGTATGAAATAAAACCTTAAATAATTTACCATAATTTCATGTTTTGCCCATTTGCCTTCCAAAGTTATTTGCATTGTCTTGGTTCAGGACATGTGTAGGGCCATTTGAGCTACTGTCATCATTGGGCATCTATAGTTCTTCCAAGAAACTTTGAAGGGCCTTCTTTTTCAGACATATCATTATTGTAGTGGTTAAAGGTTGAAGATAATGAGATGAGGAAAAGATGTACAAGATACAACCCAGCAGCTCTTTTATTGGAAAAATCCACAAAAGAGTGCCCAGAACCATTCATCTGGCCAGGTTGCTTTCTCAGGCTGCTTTGCTCGCAAAGAGACTGGGATGTTTACCACAGGTGATTGAATGGGTAAGTCCTTTCATAATGAATGCCTTGGTTGTCAGGCTGTAACACAGAAAACATGACTACTTACCATATTGTGGAAAGGGGGGGGTCATTTTCCTCACTTGTCAAAGAACCCTGCTTCAGTTCTCGATAAGAGTAGAATCCCCTGTAGGATGCCCGATCTTTCCCATTCCTCTTTCTTCCAGCTACCGTCAAAACTATCATCCCAATTGCTCATGTTCCTATTATACATCAACGACATAGGAAGAGAAGTAAGATCTGAAGTCAAGCTATTCGCAGATGACTGCCTTTTATATAGAACTATAGAGAATGAAAATGATACCACACAACTACAGAAGGACTTGAGCAAGATGACAGAATGGTCCAATACCTGGCTCATGAGGTTCAATGCCAAGAAATGCTATGTAATGAAATTGAAGAGGGCAAGACATAACATCATCAGTCACACTAGGTATAATATCGATGGAAATATTCTGGAAGAGGTAGATCACCACCCATATCTTGGTATAGAACTAGGTAATGATTTGAATTGGAACCACCATATTGACCAGATAACATCAAAAGCAACTGGCATACTATCATTCCTAAGACGAAACCTCAACAAATGCAGCAAAGAAGTGAAGGAAAAAGCATACACCACACTTATACGTCCCAACCTAGAGTATGCATCATCTGTTTGGGACCCCTTCCGGCAGTACCAAATTGATTCAGTTGAGATGGTACAGCGCAGAGCTGCAAGGTTTGTGACTGGCCAATACAGCAGGTACCAGAGCGTCACATCTATGCTACAAGTACTAGAATGGGCATCACTTCAAGACAGGAGGAGAGACCAACGACTAGTTAACTTTTTCAAAGGAGTCAACAACATCAGTGCTCTAAGGATACCACCCTACATTGAAAAAGCAACAAGAACAACCAGAGGTCAAAACAACACCAGATTTATTCAAGTAAGCTGTAACTACGACAACTATAAGAACAGCTTCTACCCCAGAACCATACTAGACTGGAACATCTTACCAGAAAGGGTCGTCAACCAGGCAACTGTGGAGGCTTTCAAGACCGCACTCCACAGTTCAGCAGAGGAGTAAACGAATACAGGGCGTGTACATAGTTTTAAACTGTAAATAGGGAAAGTTTTAATGACCTTGTGTGGAAGCCACGCCACACCTAGTCCTGTGAGTTGATGCTGTTAGACGGCCCTTCACAGTATAGCAGTAAATGTAAATGTCTTGTTAGCTCACCTGGAAAGAAGGTCCATGTGAGCTATTACCACCACTTGGTATCCGTCTTCGTCTTCGTCTTTTGTCCGTAACCAATTTTTCAAAAAACTCCTCTGAAACTACAGGACAAAATTTAATGAAACTTTGTATGAATGATCCTTAGGGTGTACTGCACCAAACTTTGTTTCGATTTTTGATCCGTCAAAAAACATGGCCACCATTACAAAAAATAGACCACGGGGGTCAGACTGCTGTTTTGGCTTGTAAATCAAAAAGTGTAAAAGATAGGTGAAATCCGACGCCATCCTACTGCTTCAGCATCAAAAGTCCTACCAAAGTCTCCATTTGGTCGAAGTTGTCAGATGATCCCTTATTGTGGTAAAGCCCCTTAAAGGTCAAAAACAGCGTTTTTTCATGTTTTTATACGACCGCAAAAAATTTACGGACGTATAATGGTATGATGCTGTCGTCGTCGTCATCGTTGTCGTCGTCGTCGTTGGCGTCGTTGTCTGTTAACTTTAGTGTATACACGATAACTTTAGTTCTAGTAATCCGAATGCAATGAAATTTCACAATGATATTCCTTACTATTAAAGATTGAATGGGATTGATTTTCGGGGTCCCACCTGTTTTGGTTTCGAAATTAGGGGCCATAAAGGGGCAAAAAATGCTACTTTTATGTTTGTTGCCACGATAACTTTAGTTCTAGTCATCCTATTGCTTTGTACTTTGGCATTAATGTTCCTTGACATAAAAGGGTGAATGGGATTGATTTTTGGGGGTACCCCCTTATTTTGTTTCGAAATTAGGGGCCCAAAAGGGGCAAAAAATTCAAATATTTTATTGTTTCCACCATAAACTTTGTTTCTAACTGGCTTATTGCTGTGAACTTTGTGAAGAATGTTTCTTCCAATAAAAGAATTAATCTGATGAACCTTTGCGGGCTCCCTTTTTCCCCGTTATGAAATTAGGGGCCAAAAGGGGCCAAAATTGAAACTTTTATATCAGTGGTCCGATTTTTAAAAAAAAATTTGCATGTTTGTTCTTGTCAAATAGCAATACAAAATTGAGAATCAATTTTTGCGACCCCCTTTTTCCCCTTATTATGTAATGAGGGGCCAAAAGGGACCAAAATCAAAACTTTTTTACTTGTGATCCAATTTTGAAATTTTTTTTGCATGTTCGTTCTTGTCAAATAGTGGATACAAAATTGAGAATTAATTTTTGCAACCACCCTTTTTCCCCCTATTGTGTAATTAGGGCCAAAATGGAAAATTTGTGGTCTAATATTGATCTCCTTTCGAAAATAAATAATTCCTTTTAAATTGTAAGTGGAAAGTCCACCAAAAGCTGCATGTGTCAAAAACCTTTGTCAGTACACCATGGGCTGCATGTGTCCAGAGCAATTGATTATCCATATTGGGCCTAAAACGTACAGGGTTCAACATGTTGCGGTCGTATCATGCTGCGCTCGGCGAAGCTTTTTATTGGCTTATAGAATGAAAACAATTGCAGATGGAGAAAAGCTGTTGCTTGCTTGAATGTTCAGCTCATTTAGCTCTACAAAAGTCTCCATAGGGTCGAAGTTGTCAGACGAACCCTTATAGAGGTTACAACCCCTTAAAGGCGAAAAATAGTGTTTTTGGCTTATAGAATGAAAACTATTGCAGATAGAGAAAAGCTGTTTGCTTTCTTAAATGTTCAGCTCATTTAGCTTAAAAAAGTCTTCATAGGGTAGAAGTTGTCAGATGACCCCTTATAGGGGTTACAGCCCCTTAAAGGCGAAAAATAGTGTTTTTGGCTTATAGAATGAAAAGTATTGCAGATAGAGAAAAGCTGTTGCTTGCTTAAATGCTCTACAAAAGTCTCCATAGGGTCGAACCCTTATAGAGGTTACAACCCCTTAAAGGCGAAAAATAGTGTTTTTGGCTTATAGAATGAAAACTGTTGCAAATAGAGAAAAGCTGTTGCTCGCATTAATGTTCAACTCATTTAGCTCTACAAAAGTCTTCATAGGGTCGAAGTTGTCAGATGACCTCTTATAGAGGTTACAGCCCCTTCAGAGCGAAAAATAGTGTTTTTGGCCTATTAAATTTATATAAAAATTAAAAAGTACCTAAGGAGTTTAAGGAACTGCATGCATGTGCATCGGAGGTAAAAACATAAAACCAGTACACTCGAAAAACAACGGGAATACTAAAGAACCGCTGATACAACACACCTGAACTGTAATAGCAAAGTGGACACGCCACGTAATAACGATGGAGAAAGGGTAAACAGTTACTGCAACTGTATTCACTTTGGTAACGTGTATTTAGACTGTTTTTTCTCGTGTAGACGTGGATTCAAAACGTGTGAAAATACCATGATTTCTTTGACAGATCGAAAAATTATAATTTTGTATTTGCCCGTTAATATATAGGAGACATCGTAGACAAAACGGGATTTCAATTTGATATATATAGTAGAGTTTAATCGCGTAATGTCCAAATGATTTGACAATGTGATGAGCTTGAACTGCAAACAAATCCGGAGCACCAAGTTCACTTGTTTGTGTTGTTGTTTTGTTCGGTTTGTTTTTTGTTTGTTTTTTTCTTGTTTTTTTGTTGTTGTTTTTTTTTTTGTTAACGTCGATGTCTCTTGGTTTTGTTTCTGTAGTTATGTATTTTTGTTGTTGTTGATATTTTAAAATATCTTTGGCTTTCTTTGTATCTAAAGGTTGGTAAATTCTTCGACAGCAACAACATTTACAACATTTACAAGCTTAAGTTGACTGTGTTGCATACACTGATTTTAACTGAAGTTTGGAACCATTAAAAATCGGGTCCCTCGCTTGAGCAAACCGAGGGCAATATATATTGAGTAAAAACAAATTATAGCATTTAACGATGAAAATAAATCTTTACTAAACAAAACACTCACACGCCATTAGCAAACCAAATAAAGTGATGTAAAATAAAACAGATGTTTGCTTTTTCTGGTCGACCTTTGTGATACTTCCTTCCCTATCCCAAGAAACAGACAAGACTGTCATACATCACAATTCTAAATCCATTTTCTCACTACAGAGAAGCAATTAAAATCCATTCATCACAATATCTATGACATATTCATATGCAAAATCCTTCATAGCACGAAAACAGTGGGAGAATTTATTTACCAACGGACAAAAGAGCAATTACAAATATTGGAACGAACCATAAACATGATAGATTTTATTTTTGCATCATGTTTTTACTGCATTGCAAAGCTGGTCATCCAGGAAATGCGAAAAAGTTATGTATCTTTACAAAGATAGTCTGAGCATCATAGGCAAATGCTTATGCCGAATGTAGAATTTAAAAATTCACTTTGGGTAATGTGTCTGAAGAAATGCTATACATGCAAACCAATGTACTGGTGACGAGTTTAGCATTGGCGAAGCGAGCTGCAGTGTTTAACATAGTTATTAAGACAGCTCTAATAATCATTCTTGTTGGAACAATTGTACATAATTTGGGCATTTCGCCTTCAGGGAAAATATCAATTATGATTTCACAATAAAATACAAAAAATATTCACGATCCAACCAACAAACTTTGAAGTGTTATAACAATTTGCTATAAAATTTGAATGGAAAAGCTGAATGTTGCTTTGGTGATGAACATTTTTTGTCTGTCTGTCTCTAATTCTTAGCTATGGCGATGAGCTAGCCTCGTCAACATTGTCCATAGCCACCATTCCTACTTTCATCTGTTTAACGATGTAATAAAAGACCCTTTTCCATGCTGCAGCGGCCTCCTTAGTGTATTGGCTTTTCAGATATGATTCAAGTCCATAGTTAAGGGCCGGCCACAATCTCTGAAATATAAAAGACTTTACCTTCAAATTCAATGGTAATGCAAAGAGAATAGACCACAATATTAAAACCAAAGATAGTACGTAGCTTTCGAAATACCTGTGACAAGTCAAGACCATTGTGATCTTCAATTTCTCTGGTATGTCTTGTTTTATTGTTTTAGTCTTTATGGATATTTGAGTTTGCTCATCCTAGTCTGTTTATTTTGTTTTTACATTCTTTGTTCTCGTGTATTCTTAAAATCTGAAAAATTATAACAGAAATTTATTAACCTTTCGATTTTTTTGTATGCAATTCGTGAAAATCATATGTCAATCTTTTAAACACAATCAAGTCAAATGAAATGATCGGAAATCTCAAGAACCATATGACATACTTCATCGATTTATACAAGACTTTACCAACTGAACCCGCTTCTACTGCATGTAGACATTTGTATTCTCTAGACGATACTAATCTATAAATTTATATATTTTATTATAAGCAAAATAACAAGTTTTTAAATGAATCGTAAAATTTTAATCCTTTATAAATATCAAAGATGATCCATATCTTATATCTGATCAGGGATTACTTAAATTTTCTCTTCTGGGTTTATTCGTTTTAGTGTTGGCTCCTGCTGAAATGTCAAAACTTATGCAATAGTTTATCAAATGATAAGTAATGCGACATCAAAATTACTTTTTTTCTTCTGAAAATCTTGCAACTAATGTAGTTTTAAATGACATGTTATTTAATTTTATGGTGCATTCAAAATTACCTTACGGATCACTTGAGTTCACCCTTCTTGCGACTTGAGTTTGCGTCAACGGATGATTGCTATTCAGTTAAAGTGTGTGTGTGTTTTGATATAATCTGTTCTAATTAGAATTTACTGATTTTGTCGATGTCTTTCCAGACCTTTGACATTCGGATGTCTCATTGGTACCTCTCTGCTTCTTTCTTTACTCTTTACTGTACCCTGAGTTCTGTATGACTTTTCTTTATCTTGTGATCTGTTATGTTTTCAGAACAACAAATTTTGTTAAGACTAGTCATGCAGGTGCTTTTAACCTTACCAGTATTGTTTTGTTTTTGACATTTCGTCTCACATGCTGTCTACCGACTTCCAAAAGGACGGAATTTAAAGCCTCGGTTTCGTCCAGGCTGTCAATGGCGGCCGCCAGACTATGTAGAACAATGGCGGCATGCTTCTTTAACATCTCGACATCCATTCCAAGTTCTAACTCATTCTTGTCGTTAATTCGTACAATCTTTGGAAAAAGCACTTTAAATTTTGGTTGAATTTCGAAAAATCTGAAACGACAAGAATGAAATATTTAATAAGCGTATGACACGGAGAGAAAACAGCAATTTCTTTTACCAAAATCTTTGTAAACGCTGATCTGATATTTCAGGAAATTCTATCAAAGTTGTTCTTAACCAAACAGAACGTTTTGCTTAAGATTTGTTAAGCTGAAAATCTCTTTCCGAGTATTCCTAAGCCAGAAATTTATGTTTAAATTAATCTGGCATTGTAAAGCTGTTCCTGTGTTAGAAATGTTTAGTCAAAGCTGTTCTTAGGTCTGCATTTTTTGTCAATGCTTTATATAGTTAGGAATCATAGTCAAAATTGTTTTTCCAAATGTCTATATTATTTTTTACACCTCTTACTACATTAGATAACCCAAAATAGAAAAAAAAAAGAAGATGGATAAGCAAACGGTTGTAGGAATGATAGCTATGGCTTTTAAACCTGTTTTCTTTTAATGAAGACACATTATAATTTTTCTTGGTAATTTCAATATGAGCACACATTGTATTTTAATGAATACATATTTAGTTTTATGAGCAAATAATTTGGTTCTAAAGAATTAACATTTAACTTTATGAATATTGTAGTTTGCTTTTATGAGCATTTCATTGGCTTAATGGAAAAGTTTTGACTTTAATGATATAATTTCGAGAACACAAGTTTGTAATAAACAGATATATACGATCCAGTTTCATATTTTCAATTAATAATTTTCTTTGTTAATATTCCATCACGTTTGATTTTATGAATTTACGAATACAATCATGTTCATTTCTTCAAAAATAGATAATTAATAAAGCAGATGTTACGAAATTATTTCAAATTGGCAAACCTTTCATTATGCACTACAAACATGAAATTCGTATCACAGTCAATTAATTTTCAAGCAAAATATTAAAATTTACTCGAACGACTTTGAAATAAATTCATTATTTGTTGGTGCTTTATATTCTGCTCATTGGGAACTCGATGAATTGTAGAGATGTTACTTTGCTATAATGTACAAAATTCCAGAAAGCAAGGTTCTGGCAAATGCACGAACATTGCTATAAAAGTACTGTAAGTTTCGACAACATAACTTAAGTATCTGGCCTAGATTTCATAAAACACCTTTCCTCAAATTGCTAAAGAGAATTTGAGATGAGTTTTATATGTAGCTTTGTGCAAGCTTATCAATAGGGGGAAGGTTGGATCCAAAAAACTAGTTTAACCCCGCCACATTTTATATGTGCCTGTCCTAAGCCAGGAAACTTTGCCAAAGCCTTTGTTTGTCCTTGTCATTCTTTGTTAACTGTTTTATGTCAAGAATTGAGTCTTTCGTTGATGATTTAGGGATTGGTTTTGATACTTTTGTATTGTATTATAAGTCTTGGGCCAATGCAAGACGGTAAGCAGTGACCTATGGTCATGTTGAAGACTGCTTGCTGTTTTCCGTTGTGATTTTTTGAATTGCTGTTTGTTTATGTTTGTTGTGTCGCGTACACTTATTCCACATCTCAATATCGTATAAATCCTCAAAATTGAGATGTTACATGAAACCAGGCACTAATCGATTGAAAATGTTCGTGATTTTTTTTCTGTTATGACAAAAATCTGTAGAGCATCAAGATGAAGTTGACAGATCATTTTTACACCTGATTCCAAATAATAAACAAAGTATCAAGGCCTTAAGCATACGAGAACTCGGCAGAGAACCGCGTCAATCCAAAAGTTGGAAAGGATAAAAGAATATTGGATTGCGAAAAAAGCAAAAAGAAAGAGCAAAAGAAAAGACAAAAGCAAGAGATAACAATAATTCGATGAAACACATTATAAACACAACCAAACTGCAACTCAGGTCAAAAGGAGAGTGATGGTAAAACTAAGACGAAGTAATTAAATACTTCTAGCATCAAAACAATAACTTATCAAGGCTGGTTAACTAGAAAATTTTATGCCTTTTCTTTAATGATCGGTTTAATAAGAGTTAATGGGTCGATCAAAAGTCATATGGGCACCACATGCATAGAGAAGCATGTTTATAGTTTCTCAGTATTATGATCATGGCCATCGGACAAAATAAAAGCAATGATTGTTTCCTTTACCAAGTTACATCTGGTTGTTTTAAAACACAAAAGCACTTAGTAACTGAATCAATGAACAGTAGATAATGACGCAATCTCTTGATCTCCCAGCAATAAATAAAACCATTATGAACATTTAGAAACAATCAGACAAATTGCTAATAAAACTGTCAGTAATTAAGTCTGCATCCGTAATTTACCTGCAATCGGTCGAAGATCTAATGCTTTGTATATGTTCAACTTTATTTACTTCATACTTTCAACCATAGGGTTCTAAAAGAAATATTTTCACGTTTAAAAATTAAAATGTTTCAAGCAGGTTTATTGCTTTCAAACATGTCAAATCGATCATGTTGCTGTATAACTCATTTTATAGTTTATACATTGGAAGACTTTTATATACAAAATTAAAAGTTCAGAATGTCTTATTTAGAAATCATTTTCTCACAACTTTTGTAATTAGCGTTTAAATAAGTAATTTGGGAATTTGTAATTAGCTTTTCTGAAGATCAAATGCTAAGAAATGTATAATTATAAAAGAGGTTCTATTCAAACCACATGTAAAGCTAAAAAGATCAAACTCTAGCTGTACAATCTAATGAACAAAACCATAAATTTCAATTCTCTTTTATGGTTAAGGCGATTTGGCAGTTATTTCAAAAGCAATAAAAACACCAAGTCAAGTACTTAAGGTACACCTGGTATTAGTTTGTAAACTCAAAGCAAAGGATGGTTAGGCCAAATGTTGGTTTGAAAGGCAAACAAGAGGCTCCCAGGAGCCTGAATCGCTCACCTGGTCTTCATGTCGACACTTTTAAGAGTTTTGTAGAGTTAAATGAGCTGAACATTTAAGCAAGCAACAGCTTTTCTATATCTACTATAGTTTTCATTCTGTAGGCCAAAAACATGAAAAAAAATATTTTAGGGCCCATTACCCCTATAAGGGGTCATCTGAAAACTTCAACCCTATGAAGACTTTTGTAGAGTTATATGAACTGAATGTTTAAGCAAGCAACAGCTTTTCTCTATCTTCTAAAAACCAAAAACACTATTTTTCACCTTTAAGGGGCTGTAACCCCTAAAATGGGTCATCTGCCAACTTCCACCCTATAAAGACTTTTGTAGAGCTAAATGAGCTGAACATTTATGCAAGCGACATCTTTTCTCTAGCTACTTTAGTTTCATTCTGTAGGCCCAAAACATGAAAAAACGTTATTTTAGGGGCCGTAACCCCTATAAGGAGTCATCTGACGACTTCAATCCTATACAGACTTTAGTAGAGCTAAATGAGCTGAACATTTAAGCAAGCAACACCTTCTCTTTATCTGCTATAGCTTTCATTCCATAAGCCAAAAACATGGAAAAACGTTATTTTAGGGGCCGTTACCCCTAAAAGGGGTCATCTGACGACTTCGACCCTATGGAGACTTTTGTAGAGCTAAATGAGCTGAACATTTAAACAAGCAACAGCTTCTTTCTATCTGCAATAGTTTTCATTCCATAGGCCAAAAACCAAGAAAAAATGCTATTTTAGGGGCCGTAACCCCTTTAAGGGGTCATGTGACAACATCGACCCTATGGAAGAAGCAAAGGTGTACCAAAGGGGTAATCAGTATCATAAAACCGTAAGGACAAAGACAAAAACGGCAGACAAAAATCATCACAACAAAACAAACCACATAACAACATAAAACACAAACACACATAACAACAAAACGGCATTCAGCAACGCGAACTCAAGTCGAAACGATAGTGAACTCGGGTGCTCCGGAAGAGTAAGCAGTTCCTGCTTGCCATAGCACACCTTTCACGTTGCCAAAGATCGATTAAGTGTTGGTCAAATCCGGAAAGGATGACATTACAAAACTCTATGTCAAACCAACATCTGTGCTCATCTGAGAGATAGAAATCCCGTATTTGTATACAAGTACATGATGTCGTCCGTAAAATTTCTTGAGTGATGACAACAACCTGGGAGCAACGTACTTTTGTAGAGCTAAATGAGCTGAACATTAAGCAAACAACAGCTTTTCTCTATCTGCAATAGTTTTCAAACTATTGGGCCAAAACATGAAAAAATGCTATTTTTCACCTTTAAGGGACTGTAACTCCTACAAGGGGTCATCTGACAACTTGGACCAAATGGAGACTGTAGTAGAGCTTTTGATGCTGAAGCAGTAGGGTGGCATCAGATTTCATCTATTTCTTATACTTTTTGATTTACTAGCCAAAAACAGTAGTCTGACCCCCTGGTCTATTTTAGAAACGGCGGCCATGTTTTTCGACGGACCAAAAATCCCCACATCACTTCTGTGGAGGATACCCTACAGTACGACCAGACCAAATTTGGTTTGAATCTGTTCAGCCGTTTCAGAGGAGAAGAAGTTTGAAGAAAAGTTAACGACGACGGACGCCAAGTGATGGCAATAGCTCACATGGTGAGCTAAAAAAGCACCAAATTATCAAGGAAGAACACTTTTACAGCTTAGTTTAACGTCCTGTCAAAGCAACATGTTTCTGGGATTTAGAGCTGAAGAGTTTTGTACTCTTAACAAATGCTTAAAGTCATGTAAGTGGCTTCTCTCGACTAATTTAATTAATGAACTGGAAGTAAAAAGGAGCGGTTTTTTTCTACAGTTTGACCCTTGTCCGGTATACGAAAATAAATAGGCTCTAAATCTTTACCCAGTATGACGAGGATTGGAGGCATAAAATCTGCAGAAGACCATCCAAAGCATCAATTTCAGTTAATCACACGGCAAATTGAGCATTGGAACTTTCCCAGTAAAAATATGCTTCTAAAACAAAGCGTGGTCTTGACCGATTTTTTTCTTTTCTCGTGTGTCTATTCGTTTATGTTTTGACAATAAGTAGAAAAACAGTAAGAACAAGTGATTATGTAATTCAAATTGTCAAACCATACAGTGTATATCTACTGGTAGCAGTGGGAATAGAACGAGTTTCAAAACACATTGCAAACTTAGTTTTTCTGATTAAGACATCTTCATTTCAAAATTGAATGACATGTTGGACGATAGAAGTGCTTGTATTTTCCAGACTCAGATAGAATAAGGATCGATTTCTGCAATGTGATCGCAATTACTGTTTGCTCTTTGATGTTTCCCACACAAAAAAAACTAAAGAAGTGGTGCCGCATCAACTGCTTCTTAAACGTTATTGATGCCTGCATCATTTCGAAGACTGTTAAAATGTCGGAAAACTGTGAGGAAACCCATTCTGTTTATTTTCCAGATGAAAGAATGTTCTTACCATTTGATCTCCATATAATGTCATTTGATGTCCGGTTTGCTTTCTCTATTTTCTTAATATTGTATAACTTCTATATATTTTGTTTTATAGTATAAGTTTTAATTGATAATTCATTTGCATGATTTGTATTGTGTGCTTACTTTCATTTGTTGATACTTCATGCGTGTGTTCTGGGTTTAGATTAATGTATTATTCCTTAAGTTCGCTGGAAGATCCTTTGTATTATTCATCTCAGTTGTTTATATTTTGTCTTTGCTTTATATTTACGTACAAACGATTATATAATTCAAACAGTACATTGTTTGGTTGTTGGTTCTTAGATGATACACGAGAATAAGAAACAAGAACAGACTATTGCTGCTATCGACTGATCCTTGTCATTTCGTTTTGGCATATCTATTTTCAACAAGTTGGAATCTTCTCGACCAACATGCATTTACTGTAACTCAAGACTTTACACCGTTCTTTTTCCTTACTTTTTAATTGATTGCCTATATTCATATCTAACTTCGGTGTTTCAGGATTTTCTGTTAGGTCTGTCATAAATTACCTAACAAGGGTCCCTTATCAAAAGTCTCCCTCTAATGCCTTGTTTCGGCGAAATATTCTTTAAGATTTTTGTTTCTTTTGATTGCTATTATATGTGTTCTTGTAGATATTTTCTTACAATCTGCATCTGATCCAGTGCATTTTTAGTCTTGAGTTATAGTAAATGCATGTTGGTCGAGAAGAGTCCAACTTGTTGAAAATTATTTAGGATTTTTGAATTATATTTTGTTAATATAATTCTATCTAGATTTCATTTTACATAGTTTTTGAAAATTTACACTCTCATAGCACTTTAATGGCGATGGGGACATTATAATGTCGGGTGACAAAGTCTGTTCTTTTTGTAAATATTTCACCAAATTCCCCGTTATTGTGAAGGTTAATGACAACATTGGTGATACAGGGACAGAAGTGCAAATTACCAGTTTTATGAATTCTACAATCAACATAATAAGTAATGCTTTGTGTATGTTCAACTTTATTTGCTTCATAATTTCAACATATTGGTGTAGATCATAGGGTCCTATAAGAAATATTTACAGATTAAAAAGTTTCAAGCTGGTTTTATTTCTTAAGAACATTTTACTGCTTTCCTTTTATTTGTATTACTCATTTTATAGTTTATACTAATGGAAGACTTTTATGCAAAACTGAAAGTTTTAAAAGAATGTGTTTCTCATTTTAAAGTTTATACAATGAAAGACTTAAATGCAAAGTTGAAAGTTTTAAAAGACTGTGTTTCTCATTTTATAGTTTATACTAAAGGAAGACCTATATAAAAATTGAAAGTTAAGAATGTTTCATTTGGTTTGATAGTGTTTGGCTGGTTGTTGTACTGAGATGCATCCCTAATATGTCTTCACAAACCTGTTGTGTAATGTGTATAACTACCGGACCCAAAGATCACAATGGAAGGGGGAGGTTTGGCGCGCCTTAAAACCTGATTTAACCCACCATTTCTTTTGAAATGCCTGTACCAAGTCAGGACCATTGTGATCTTCAATTTTTCCGGTATGTCTTCCTTGTTTTGTCTCTTATCTTGGACATTGAGATTGATCCTTCAAGTTTGCCTTTATTCTTATAATATATGTAGAATAGGTACTGATTCCGGTATGTCTTCCTTGTTTTGTCTTGTGATATGAACGTTTGAGATTGATTTTCCAAGTTCGATTATTTTGTTACCTTTATTTAAAAATCATTTTCTCGCAATTTTGGTTAAACAGTATTAGTCAGGATATTGTAATTAGCTCTTTAGTAGCTCAAATGCAAAATAAAATGTATAAATGAGGTCTATTCAAACCATCTGGAAAGCTAACATAACAAAGACGGGAAAGCATAGATTTTAATTCTTGTTTATGGATAGGCGATTTTGCAAGCCTTTCAAAGTCAAAAGCAACAGTAAACACTAAGGCAACAGCTTATTATACATCTGATGCAGATTTTTGTAGCTTGACTAAAAGCAAAAGGTTCTATAGCCAGAAGAATATTTTAAGACAAAAAAAAAAATCAAAAACACGATTTCAGCATTCAAAGCTAATACCATTTTAGAGTAACTTGAACAGGACGGTTGGTTTCAATACTTGAAGAAACAAATCACCTATATGGCTTGAAAGTAAGTCTTGATCAAAGTGTGGGGAGGATGAGATTGTTTATGCATGGAACCTACAGAAGAAACTTCAGAAGCATCAAATTGCAGTTAAAACACGGCAAAGAATCATCCCAGTAAAAATATATTTCTCTAACAAAGCGTGTTGTTAACCGATTGTGATCTTTTCCTTTGTGTCTAGTATGTGTTTGTATTTTGACAATGAAAGAGAAAACATTATAAAAGTACAACAACGGTTATGTAATTTAGATTGTCAAACCATACAGTGTATATCTGCAGATAGCCATGGGAATAGAACGAGTTTGAAAACACATAGAAAAACACTTGCAAAATGAGTTTTTCTGATTAGGACATCCTCATTTCTAAATTGCATGACAACATGTGCTATAAAAGTTCCTGTATTTGCCAGACTATGGTAGAAAAATGGTCGATTAATGCAATGTGATCGCAATTATTCTTCACTCCTTGATGTTTCAAGCCCATGAAAATGAAAACTTGTAAAGAAGTGGTGCCTCATTAATTGCTCATTGAACGTTATTGGTGCTATTGTCGAAAATGATGAAATCTATAATGAAAACTGCAAATTGCATTCTGGTTATTTTTTCCAGTATTAAGAATGGTGTTACCATATGATTTTCCTTATAGATTTTGTTTTTGTTTTTGCTTTGACCCATATGGGTGTATTTTGTAAATAAAGATTCGTTTTAAAGGCTAATGATTTCTTTATTTTCTTTTTATTGGTATACCATGTGTGGGTTCTGAGTTTAGTTAAGTACTGTATTATTCCTTAAGTATTCAGATCTTTTGTATTATTCATCTTAGCTGTTTATATTGTGTCTACATTTTCTATTTATAACAAACAAAGAGTACAAGTGATTATGTAATGTAAAACAGTACATTGATTGCATGTTGTTATTGGTACTTAGATGATACACGTGAAACAAGAAACAAGAACACACTATTGCTGCTATCGACTGATCCTTGTCATTTCGAATCGCATGCCAATATACCTATGTGTATGCCTATATATATAATGGTGACATCATGATGCCAGGTAACAATTTCTATTCTTTTTTTCAGTACTTCGCAAAGATCCCAATAATTGTAAGCATGCAAGGCAAGCCCAAATGAAAACACTGGTCATGCAGGTACAGTAGTGCAAATTGCCAGTTTAAGGTTCATCTGCACCTTTCGTTAAAAATAGCGAAATTTTTTACCTATTTTTTAGTATATGCAGAACAAAAACTACAAATAAAATAATAAAATAAAGCATACCTGGACCTAGATATGGTAATTTCCGATTCAATTTCTATCAATTTTTAATTTTAAGTTCCTTAAAAATAAAGATCTCTTTTTTTCCTGTTCAGATTTTAAATTGAAAAAGGACAAAGTATCCCTATTGTGCCTCTTGCATGAAACGAGGTGAAGACTTTTACTGCTAATCAAGGATTATAATCCCCGTGTTTATATTGGTACTCCTTAATGAAATTAGGTAAACTACAACTTAATCCCTCTATTGAAATTTGCAACAATGGAAGATGATTACCGTGATCAGTTAAATTGACATCTATACAGAGGAGATTAACTTGTTATGGGTATGATTTTTTTTGCTTGAAGGAAAAAAACTCCTACACTAAGGAAAAAAACTCCTACACTGTAGGAAGAAAACTCCTACTCTGAAGGAAGAAAACTCCTACATCAAAGATGATAATATGACCATCAATTTGATAGTTATTTACTTTTCAAATCAAAATCTGTTTAATATAATGTTACACTAAGGACAAAATATTTTTACTTATGCATCATCTACATTTTACACCATCAAAGACCATACCATTTGATTCACATAGAATTGAAAATATATGTATAACATGAAGCAAATATGGAAACAGCTTCTGCTCATTTTTTATCAATGGGAAATTTCAATCCTGATATGGGATATTGGCAAACACTTTTTTTGGACTTGGAATATTTGATAAAAGATTGGGGGGGGGGGGTATGGAATATTGATACCTCTTCTAAACGAGCCCAAAAACTATATATACAGATAGACACTTAAACAGTCAATGTAATCTAAAGTCATTAAACAGTATACTTTCGATAACAATGACCTTGTTGTATAAGAAATCTGAATAATCAGTAATATCAGATATTTCAGATATATCTGAGGACAAACTATGATGAATAGAGTTGTAAAAACCATAAAAAAAATTTGATTATTAAAGCATTTCATAAAAAAATATTTTTAATATGCTAAAAGTACACTGATATAAAAAATAGTTTTTAATAACAAGTATTTCCTAAAAAACCATGTAACCTACTACAGGTACTCTGTATAGCATTTCATTAGTTCAGTTCGTACTATTCAATTTCTACAGGTAAATTTTTCAAATTTTCATACAGGTAAATTTCTCTTTCCTAAAACAAGATAATCTTGTTTGTATAGCTGTTAATTTAACTGATCAAAGAGATCAAGTTCCATTGTTGCAAATTTCAACAGAGAGATTAATCTCAAGTTTACCAGAGTTCACCGGGGTCATGCAACCCAAGGTCGTGGATTGTTTGACTTTACTTGCTATAGTTAAATCCCTTATTGAAAGTTGCATGAAATTTGAGGCCACAAGAAAGGGTGAAAGCGATATTAGCCTTAAATCGGGTGTTTTTAAAAGCGGAGAAAAAAAAGAGATCTCTTGAATAAAGGATTTTTTCGGAATGAATTCAAAGAGAAAAGGTAAGAATTTTTAATATCTGGGTCCAGCTACACTTTATATTTCAATTTTATGTGCAGGTTTGGCTGTGCATATACACTGAAAAAAGATAAAAAATAACGCCATGTTTTAAAGAAAGGTACAGATGAACCTTAAAGAAATTCTACAATTAACATAATATAACTTAATTTATTATCAATAAATGCTAACTGTAAAGTAGCAATCATATAAGGAATGGGATGTATTAGATTTCTTTTCCCTGCCTTTCAATTGAAATACATGACATGTACAAAGAAAGGTCCTTTGTGGTTGGTTTTCGTTTGTTTGGTTTATTTTATAATATTGTTTTGTTATTTGTTGGACATAATGAAACTGTATACTAGTAATACTTTTGGTTTTTGATCTCTCACTGTTTTAATTCAAATGCTGCTGCTGAGAGGATATTCCTTGAAATATCGACAAACAGCATAACCAAATTAACCGTTTTTATACCCGTTTTGGTATTTTATTGTGAAATCACTGGGTCGATAACCACTGCTGGTGGATCAGAGGTCCCCGAGGGTAATCACAATCCTTGTGGTCAGACTTGTCTGACACGAATTTCCCATTTAATTTCTAAAAATGTTTGTCATTGAAATTCTCGATTGTTCAATTCAAAAGTGTTTAAAACAACAGGTTTCTTTTCTTGTACTGCACATGATCAATATCCTCGGTGCTTGATTTGGCTTCCCTGTTTCCTTTTGGCTTTGAGTACTTTTCATTCAATACTTTTGGTCTTTGACCGATTCAAATGCTGCTGATGAGAGGTTACTCCTTGAAATATCGATATACAGAATACCCAAATTAACCGTTTTTATATATCAATACAATACCCGTTTTGGTAATGTATATTGAAGCATTTATTTGTATCGCCAAATGATTCGATGAATTCCACCGCCCACAGCCGTAAGGAGAAAAGGTCAACAGGAGGAAAACGTCGATGTATCCCTATACCACTTTGGCGTAATTTCCTTTCCTCAAATCAAATAAACTGGTTTAATTCTAAAACCTAAGATTTAACTCCCTCTATCTTAGTTTTGCCCTTGGCTATATTTATTTGGATTTTGTCAGTTTGGTTTTATGCATTTTAAACATCTTTTGAAATGTGGATTTCCTATGTTTGGGTTCTAGTGCTGCTGATAAGGAATATTTTTCCGAAATTGCCATACAGCTCATAATTTTTTTTTATTGCAGTTGGAGTTAACATATGTGTTGTAGTCTTATGTTCATTTACTCCATATCCTTTCATAAATCATTTATTACAGGAGTTTGTCTTTAATGTCGTGTGGAGTTAGTAGAACAATTCCCCGTGTTTTAGATGAATGCTGATATCATGTACTTGTACATGAGATCACTTCTCATGTGTACACTTTGTTAATAACCATTATCTAAATTTATTTAAATTCTAAAACCTAAGGTTAAATCCCTCCATCTTAGTTTTGTCCTAAGCTATATATATCTATTTGGATTTTGTTTGGTTTTATGCATTTTAAAAATCTTTTGAAATGTGGATTTCTTATGTTTGGGTTCTAGTGCTGCTGATGAAAGATATTTTTCCGAAATGGCCATACAGCTCATAAAAAATCATTGCAGTTGGAGTAAACATATGTGTTGTAGTCTCATGTTCATATTCTCCATATCCTTTGATATATTTGATACAGGAGTTTGTCTTTAATGCCGTTTGGAGCTAATAGAACAATTCCCAGTGTTTTAGATGTACACCGGTAAAAATGCCACGCATGTGATACATATGTGTCACATGTGTTTCACATATGTGTAACACGCATGTGAATTAGATGTTTCCTGCCACATATGTATCACATGTGTAGATTTCAAAATAATTTGAAATATATTCATATGATTTTATGCATGCATCGTGCTTATGTGAAATTTCAACATGTGTTTCACATATGTGAAACGCATGTGCCTCACACATGTGACACACATGTAATACACGCATGTGTCACATGCGAGTCTACAAACGCATGTGACACACATGTGGAACGCATGTGAATCACATGTTACACAGGTGTGGCATTTTACATGTCTTTCACATGTGTGGCATTTTTTGCAGTGTATGCTCTATATTTTTTAGATATGTGTACATGGGATTACTTCTCATGTGTAAACTTTGTTTATAACCATTATCTAAATTTATTTGAATTCTAAAACCTAGGGCTTAACTCCCTCCATCTTAGTTTTGCCCTTAGATATATTTATTTGGATGTAGTTTGGTTTTATGCATTTTATACATCTTTTGAAATGTGGATTTCCCATGTTTTGGGTTATGAGGAATATTTTTCCGAAATGGTCATGCAGCTCATAAAAAAATATTGCAGTTGGAGTAAACATATGTGTTGTAGTCTCATGATCATATTCTTCATATCCTTTCATATATTTATTAAAGGAGTTTGTCTTTTATGCCGTTTAGAGCTAATAGAACAATTCCCAGTGTTTTATATGTATGCTCTTTATTTTTTAGATATGGTGTACTTGTACATAGGATTACTTTTCATGTGTACACTTTGTTTAATATAACCATTATCCAAGTTTATTTAAATTCTAGAACCTAAGGTTTAACTCCCTCCACCTTAGTTATACCCTTAGATATATTAATTTGGATTTCGTTTGGTTTTATGCATTTTAAACATCTTTTGAAATGTGGATTTCCTATGTTTGGGTTACGAGGAATGTTTTTCCGAAATGGCTCATCAAAAAATATTGCAGTTGAAGTTAACATACGTGTTGTAGTCTCATTATCATTTATTCCATATCCTGTCTTAAATTAGATGTTACCGTGTGTTTCAGTAGTTTAAAACATTTGCTGACAGATTTAGATGCTTTAACAAGTTGACGGTGTTTATTCATTTGAATGAGGCCAGGCCGTTAACCTGAATTATAAGATTCCCGTCTACGTACGTCCAGAAAATGGTAAGAGTGTAAAACACCCTCTCAAACTCTAACTGACTCAATAAAAAGGTTAAGCAAATATAGAAAAATATCTTTATAGTCTTTTATTCGGACGTTTTTAACCTTTCGACTCGAAGTTTTATGCTCGTTCAGACACAATTATAATGTTTTAAAAAATGCACTTGGACACGTTGTTCAGTGTGAATGGTAGAAAACTGCTTCTTCCAAGTTATTCGCTCCTACATAGTGTTGTAGATAGTATAATACAAAAATGATGGTCTACCATGGAAAAGGGCCTTTTTGAAATTCTAGAGGGGGGATGGATTTTATAACTTTGAACAAGATTTTATTTGTTGGGGGTTGTAGAGAAAAAAGGGGGGTACATAAAATCCATGTTCAAAGTGCCTGTGGTAATACAAAGAAAATCTAACGCCACGTTGATGACGTTTCATGCACATTAAACACCCGTTTGTGGACTGTCGTGGGTGCACCACTTAGACTTAATTGTCCGCCTATGACCACTTCTTCTTTTTTTCAGATGGCCTTTAAAATTGCTTTTTCTTTGTTTAACAACACCAACCCGAATTAGTTCATCTTCATTTCATGTTTATTGGCTTGATATATACTACGTATATAGTGTTTCAAGGGCGTTAAACACCACCTCTCTCACTTACTTACTCCAAAAACGCCTACATTTTTTCCCAAAGAAATTCACCTCATGCTAGTCGTTCATGTTGTCACTTATAATCTTTCGACTCGAGGATCTATGCTCGACCAGATATAACTATGGTTGTAACTGTCGTAAAACTTTCATCATGGTCATTTCTTGTATCGTCATGATTTACCGATATTTTTAAATTAAGACATGGTAAAAGTACCGAATTGCGTGTCAACAAAGCAGTTTATGCAAGAAAATAAGTCGGTTAATTTAAGTATGATGGCGCTTCATATTTTGAGGAGTAACCAAGATTAATTACGAGTTTTATATTTTGTTGACATAGAAATAATTAGTCAATGTTGCTGTATTTGATCTAATATGAGTGATCTTCATATAACTACTAAATATAAAATTTCAAATTGGTATTTTTCCACTTAGATACCCCAAAATTTTAATGACCCCTAAAGATTACTTACATCTTGCTCGTATCTCTTTTCTCAGAAATTCATATGTATAAAATTATTAATGTTAGTTGGTTACTAGTAGTTGAAATGGGGCACAAGGCAAATATAGAGTTAACGAGTTTCTAGGGGGTGGGTACGGTCAGGAACTTTATCATACTTCAAATCAAATCAAATCAAATCAAATAAGCTTTATTTATAGTCGATTAGCAATATACAAATAACATAAGCTCTGGTGAGCTTTTGATCGATTCAGGGGATTCTAAGAGTCCCAAACATTTTACCCTTTTAACAAAAGTACTGACGACCACGGCATGAAAGATAACAGGCCATCCCATTCAATCACCTAGGAGGGGGAGGCAGATCCCATTCTCTCTTTGGGGAAAGCATCCAGGCATGTCGCAAGGGTACTAGTCTAAAGTGAACTTTAAAGATAAATAGTCTTTACCCGGGGCTTATTTACACCAAATCTACGGGTTTTGATACAATGTTTTATTCTGTGTGAATTAAATGTGAATTCGCTGAGTTGATTTCAGTTTTATGTGTTTTTGTATCAACTGATTTCGTATTCGCCTTTTCAGACTTCTGACCCCTTTGATATTTCTTTGATTCACCAAGACAGGTAAAGGTGGTAGAACATTAAAGTACACAATTATCTAATTAAAAACTTATTTGTAAAACTATAATTACAACCTAAGCCCTTCGATATACCAGTGCTATCTGCTCGTCATTTAGAATAAAACAAAATATAGCTGATTTAATAACATCTGTCTTAATTCATCAATGAAAGATAAATATGACGGAATAATATGACAAGCCTTTACTTTGACAATGACCTATGCTTTTATAAATGAGGCTCCTGCAAAAAGACTTACATGACCAAAGACAAATTTTCAGTTAGAATTGCTAAGAAGCGTACGTAATAATGAACTGATACAGAATTTGTAACGGTTAAGGATGGTTAGAATTAGCCGCCAATATAAGTATTATTTCATTTTCAACGCTGCGTTAACTTGGAAAAAATAATAAAAGAACATAAATATTTTAATAGATAAATGGAAAATGTGCATGCAAAACAATCTCTATACAAAAGCAGCAAACAGCCAGCAGCCTTTAATGTGACCATTGCTCTCTGTTTTTCGTCTTGGAATATAGTTGAAAAGACGATTCAAAGGACGAAAACCATTCTTAAAACATGTGCATTATCAAAGAAACAACCAAGAATACCTTACCTGACGAAAACCACCAGTCCTAGATCCGACAGGTCATCCTTTAGATAGTCCAAGTTAGATTGTACAAGTAGACGTTGTCGGGGGGTCAAATACATGTTTAGATTCTCTTTCTTCTTTTTGGCGGGACCTGACGATTTATTCCCCATTGTCACATATCGGATATATTCAAATATGAAAAATCATTTTAAGTCTATAACTTATAAACCACCCTAATCTTATCCAACGATATCCTGGTTACATGTTGCTATAGTCGTTTTCTTCTGATAGAAATCCAAATTCTCTAAATCCAAAGATAAAGCAGAGAATAATTTCCCTTTAGAAGAAATTACAACTATAAACAAGATTGCGTGACGTGCTGAAATGGTTTCTCAAAAGGAAATGTCTAATTGCTATAAAATCTGTAACACCATTTGTCTTTCTGATGGAGGCTAGCTTGCGGTGGCATAAAAGCGTTCGATTATAGATGTTTCATTCTAATCCGATGAAAATACAAATAAGAGATTGAAACTGCGTAATCAAACGCACCTTTTGGCTTTATTAATCGTGACATGTACAGGTGGAACAAAGGTAATCATAACAGGAAATCGGTCGAGAGTACGTCCCTCCCAATACATCAGCTAAGACATGGAAAGAAATCAAGTTAAACTGTCTAGAAATGACCCGTGTAGACATTTCTTATTGATAACCGCAGGAAGAGCACATCCTGTCATATTTATGATTGTATTGATTGCCAGCTTCATTAAAAGCATGTTCAGGGGTTAATCAAGACATGCACCAACGAATTATAAGAATTCAATGTTTTACATTTGGTAGGATGCTCAGTAAGATCTAACAGATGATATTTTGTTGCAGCTTTAAGAAACTGTATGATTGGAATTTATCAGCATTGATTACGATGTTAATAAACATAGCTTAACGTTCTTTAAAGTAAAATTGATATGCATTGTCAAATAAAATAACAGAATTAACAAAAAAAGTGCGACATAACTGCGAAATACGAACGAGCATGGGTATAACAAACATTCTGATTTCAATTGTTGATTGCGTCGCGAAATCTTAATCCACATCTCATTATCTTCTATTCTGGATGTGAACATTTCATAAAGTATTATGATCACTTTGACTAAATCAGTAAATATCACCTACAATATTTCATCGATTTGTTTTTCTTTTGAAAATCTTTATGCAATTTTTTCTCTCTCTTTCATTTATGACTAAGGATAAAGATAATGTACTTTTCCTTTGGTGGTAACCATATTAATGTGATTGTGTGCATGAATCTTTCGTGCAAAGTATTCAATCCCGTAGAAATGGTTGTAACACAAAGATCAAGTTACGGTTGTTTGTCAGTTGACATAAACGATGCTTTCTTTGGTCATCTTTGAGAATTTTCGGACACAAATGATCAAGAGTATCACAGAACAATTGTTCTGCTGCTCGTCACACGCCGTAATTTCTGTAAAGAAAAAAATCCGTCTTGACCAATCGATTCATCGGATATATCAACTGCCAAAACGTTACCCTAAAAAGGACGACGTTTTTATATGCAAGCATGCGTGTTAACCTTGAGGAAATGAACATTTTGAATTTCAATTCAAATAAGCATTCTATGTTGAAATATTATACGAAAAACGATCGACAAAATCGATTTACTACGAAATTTAACGTAAAACTTACCACTGGACATTTGTCTCTGATATTTATTTTGGCCGAAAATTCGCGCGTGTGTGACTAAAATTGAGACAAATTTGAAAAGTTTAGTAAATGCACGAGATGGATTTTAAGTCCTGTCTTCGAGTGCACATTTTTTTTTATTTTCAAACTTTTAGATAGACTTTTCAAACAAAAGCGTTACATCAAAAAGCTAGATTATTTGCCTTTTAACTTTCTTTTTACCAGGCATGAATGTTTTCGTTTATAACACCGTAAAACATATTGATATATAAACTTTATTTCAAAATTTAAAGCTTGTACTTTCATTTGGTACTTTGCTAAATTTTGTAACACGTTACACGGGGTTAAATTATGGTCAAGTCTTGTTTTTTTATACATATATACAAGATAAAGAGCATTTAAAACTTAATTTTTGATGCATTTTCTTAAGTCTCTATTATCTTACCATTTTGATAAATAACATTAATGATTTTGGTGTTTATCTGAATAAGTATCAGTAATAAATATCTAAGGTTACGACGTTTCTCAAAAGTAACACCAACATCATGCGGAACCTATATTTTTGCGACCACCCACCGTATTACCCGGTTTGTATGTATTCCATATTCCTATCTTTCAAAAGACTACTTAGAAACATCAGAAGGTGTGAAATCTCAACTAACTAAACTTGTTATTGAGCATTAGTCATAGGCGTGATCGTCCACCACTTCCAACTGTTCAACTTTTCAAAGTAACTGGCTTGTCAATTTTAAAAATTGCTTAGCCAATTGGTTGAACGGATGAACCCAATTGACATGAAAAATAAGCATAAAAAATATCGTATCAAAATGTAATAATATTTTCAATGTGACTTGGTCATTTTGAAAACAAATAGCCAATAACAAAATGTAAAAGAATTCCAAAATGTGCAAATTTAATCTTTATAAAGGTTGAGTACCAAAGGGCACATTGTTGATTTATATCAATATATATTAATCCTCATAAGTTCGTGAAAATTTTTCAAGGCATTATTATTTTTAAGGAACTTTTTATGCTTAAATATGTTTAAAGGAGACAATAATTTTGAGTTTTATATTGACTTTCACATTTATTAAGTTGACAAAAATTGTCTTCCTTTATTTTATTCAAGTACCCAAATAATCCTTAAAAAATAAAACACCTTGCATAATTTTCATGCACCTAATATGATTTATATTTATTTTTATAAATTAACAATAAGCCTTAAGGTATTCAGACTTTGAACTTTAAATTTGCACATTTTGGAATTTTTTACATTTTGCTATTGGCTATTTGTTTTCGAAATGACAAAGTCACAATGAAATAATAATTACATCTCTGAAATAGAACAGTTGCTAAGACATTTCATATCTTTGCACTGCACTGCATATTTCTTGTCAAACGGTTTTAACTGTTCAACCAATTGGCTAGGCAACTTATAAAATTGCCAAGCCAGTTACTTTGAAAAGTTGAACAAGTGGAATTGGTGGACGATCATGCCTATGCACAATAAAAAGAAACAAGGGGTTGCACTAAGTCGTGCTAAGCATACCCCCACTCGGCCATTCAGAAAACAGGAAGAAGATGACCGACTGACCTGGAAAGGGGAGGCACGGTACAACTCATCATGCTAAAGCTGTATACCAAATTTGAAATCAATCCCTTCGCTAGAAGCCGAGAAATCTGTTACAAAAAATTGTCAATTTTTGACCCATAAAAAGTCTAAGTCAGTAAAACAGGAAGTAGATGATGGACTGACCTGGAAAGGGGAGGCACGGTATAACTCATCATGCTGAAGCTGTGTACCAAGTTTGAAACCAATCCATCCAGTAGAAGCCGAGAAATCTGTTACGAAAAATTTCACATTCCAAATTTTGTTCCCCTAAAAAAGTGTAAGTCGGCTTGGAAAACAGGAAGTAGATTATGGACTGACCTGGAAAGGGTAAGCATAGTATAAATCATCATGCTGAAGCTGTGTACCAAATTTGAAACCAATCCATCCAGTAGAAGCAGATAAATTGAACCGGACGGACAGACGGACAAGGTGATTGCAATATAGCCCCCTCTCTTACGAGTGGGGGTATAATATATATTTTTTCTTTAATGATCCTATTAATCATTTTAGAGTTTTGCACAATATGTTTTTTTTTTACAATCAATGCTTTTACGTGAAGACATGTTTCTTTCTTCATTGTAAATGATAATATTTTTGGCAAAAGTTAATCATTTAAAATAGCATAACTAACCAATGTTCAAGTGTCTCTTTATTATAGATCATAGAAAAGCTCATTTCTGTAACAATATTCTTTGTTGTAAGCAATAAAACGTAATCAATGGACAAGTAAATTAAAACAAAGGAAGTTGGCACACATACTAAACACAATACACTAATGGAACAATAGAACAAAGTGTATGCAATATAAAAAAATCTATAGCGACGAAATCCTTGACGACTGCAAGCATTAAAGCCGCTTATGGTTTATCCAAAAGGAACAGCCCCAACAACTGAAAATAAATAAAAGAAACAATAATTCAAAGTTTATGAAATTTGTTAAATTTAAAGCATTATGCTAATTTGCGATTTGAATACAAGCTTTATTAAACACACGAGCAGTGATTTAACACCATATGAAAATGTTGTCAATATCTTTACTGCTTTCTTCAAAAAATTTCTACCTACTAGTATATAAATGATAATTTCAAAGAATCCATTTACTCTAAAGACTTAAAATCTAAATCTTTTTAAATAGCGAAATATTGATACAGCGACAATTTGTATTTTCGACATCGCGATATTTTACCAGTTTTCAGAAGCAATGATAAACGAGATAATGGAAAAGTACGAAAGCCCAGAAGGCTCATTCGAGATTCGAAATTCGAGATTCGGAATTCGAAATTCGACATTCGAAATTCGAGATTCGAGATTCGAAATATATATATTCGCGATTTAAAACAAAATGGAAGGTATTTTTTTCGCAGAATTCAATTTTTATTATTATTATTTGTATGGTGGCATATACTGAATATATCCTTATTATAGGATATTTTATTTTCTCAGTTTTTAAACTATCACAAAAAATTTAATTAATAACTACCCGAGAAAAAAAACCACGTGTCATCAAGTTCGCGAGTTTTGTTTTACTTTGCAGCTACTCAAATGGATGATTCATTAAACCTTTAAGTGTGCCTTATGAAATTTAGGGATACCTAATATGATAGGTGATATATATTGAAATGATTTGCCCATGGGCGTCTGTGGAAGACCATTCACGTAGTGGGAGAAGGTCAACTATAACTTGAGTAACTAACTATGGTGGTGATGTGTCATGAACTGGACGACTCATGTCACACAGCGAGTATTAAAGTTAGCAGTCGCTACATGTAATAGGGATGTTTTGGCATGATATAGCAATTTTAGGCTTGGTGCCGAAAATCCGCGCTACTTTTCTATAACCCAAAAGAAAGGGAGGTTATTCTAACCATGAAACCTTTCCTGAATCTGCCTCTGCAGCATCCGATTAAAACCGTCAGATTTAAATTGAGTCGGGTGATTGGAAAGACACATTAATTATACAAATCCGACCAAGACTCATACGTGGTTTGCCAAATATAACATTAAATCATGGTGGGCAAATATTTCTTACTGCAAGTAAAGTCTAACAATCCACGACCTTGGGTTGCATGACCCCGGTGAACTCTGGTAAACTTGAGAATAATCTCTCTGTTGAAATTTGCAACAATGGAACTTGATCTCTTTGATCAGTTAAAGTAACAGCTATACAAACAAGATTATCTTGTTTTAGGAAAGAGAAATTTACCTGTATGAAAATTTTACCTGTTTGAAAAATTTACCTGTAGAAATTGAATAGTACGAACTGAACTAATGAAATGCTATACAGACTACCTGTAGTAGGTTACATGTTTTTTTTAGGAAATACTTGTTATTAAAAACTATTTTCTATATCAGAGTACTTTTAGCATATTAAAAATATTTTTTTTATGAAATGCTTTAATAATCAATTTTTTATGGTTTTTACAACTTTATTCATCATAGTTTGTCCTCAGATATATCTGAAATATCTGATATTACTGATTATTCAGATTTCTTATACATTTTTAGTCATAAACGAGGTCATTCTTATCGAAAGTATACTGTTGAATGACTTTAGATTACATTGACTGTTTAAGTGTCTATCTGTATATATAGTTTTTGGGCTCGTTTAGAAGGGGTACCAATATCCCCCCCCCAAATCTTTTATCAAATATTCCATTTCCGAAAAAAAGTGTTTGCCAATATCCCATATCAGGATTGAAATTTCCCATTACGGGAAATAAAATATGAGCAGAAGCGGTTTCCATATTTGCTTCATGTTATACATGTATTTTCAATTCTATGTGAATCAAATGGTATGGTCTTTGATGGTGTAAAATGTAAATGATGCATAAGTAAAAAGATTTTGTCCTTAGTGTAACATTATATCAAACAGATTTTGATTTGAAAAGTAAAAAAACTATCAAATTGATGGTCATATTACCATCTTTGATGTAGGAGTTTTCTTCCTTCAGAGTAGGAGTTTTCTTCCTACAGTGTAGGAGTTTTTTCCTTAGTGTAGGAGTTTTTTTCCTTCAAGCAAAAAAATTCATACCCATAACAAGTTAATCTCCTCTGTATAGATGTCAATTTAACTGATCACGGTAATCATCTTCCATTGTTGCAAATTTCAATAGAGGGATTAAGTTGTAGTTTACCTAATTTCATTAAGGAGTACCAATATAAACACGGGGATTATAATTCTTTATTAGCAGTAATACAAATAGAATAAAAATTTAATATATTGAGCTTACAAAAATTATGGAATACACTATTGACCTACTTGGTTGGTTATAAGTATATTGAATTTCGAGTTTCGATTCTCTAATTTCGAATTTCAAATTTCTAATCTCGAATTTCGAATCTCGAATTTCGAATCTCGAATTTCGAATTTCGAATCTCGAATTTCGAATCTCGTATCTCATATTTCGAATTTCGAATCTCGAATTTTGATAATTACGTTTTTAAAAGAACTATTTTGATTTGTACAGGATTATAAAACAAGCAATCTAATTGGCTGTAAGTATATTGACTTTCGAATCTCGAATTTCGTATTTCGAATCTCAAATTTCGAATTCCGAATCTCGTATTTCGAATCTCGAATCTCGAATGAGCCTTCTGGGCTTTCGAAGAAAAGGGATGAAATACAAATAACAACAAAGAAACCTGCACCGTATATCATATTGTTCTCTCAAATAGATTTTCTTTCGAATTTGTACATAAACACATCTTGAGATACACTTTGAAAACTCCATTTGATAAAAAATATGCTTTGAGACCTTTTTTGCTTTTCGACATAAAGTTCTGATTCCTAAGGTTGGCTCTTTTGTATTGAAATGTTAAAGAAAGAGCACACATTAAAAGGAAATTTGTTTTCTGAGTTTACAAAAATCTATCCAAGAGGGGTTTTTGGGGGGGGGATTTAAAATTAAGCTGATATATTGCTTTAAAACGATAACAAATGGGGTGCTTCTGAGTTCACTTATTAAATTAGTCTAAGTTGGCAAATTGAGCCATTAATTATCTCCCTTTGTCAAACCTGGTTTAAAATACTTTATAAAATATAATAAAAAAATAAAGAAAACAAGAGAAGGCAATAACACATTTATCGAATTTTGATATCCCGAACACAGGCGTTTGGGTCCAGGATTTTATCTTATTATAATAATGTGTATATAAAAATTTTCATCTCGTCTCTATACTAGTATATAGGGACGAGATGAAAAATTTTATATGCACATTATTTATAATAAAATAAAATCCTGGACCCAAACGCCTGTGATCCCAAATCCCGACCAAAACCTCTTATTCTAAAACATCCCCCCCAAAAAAAATAATCCTCTACTCTGTCGGAGACCTGTTTCCGGTTCAGCTGTAACCGGAACAGCGGTTGTTTGTCATGAGCTTGTACAAATTGTGTCCTAAGTAAACAGTCGCTGCAGAGGCTTCATATAGGCACGACTATAAACTTCATATTGGTTGACCAAACTTGAAGAATCAATATCAAATGTACAAGAGAAAAGACAAAACAATCAAGACATACCAGAGAGATTGAAGATCGCAATGGATCTGAATTGGTATAACAATTTTGCAATTATAGTGGTTCCATTGTATATAAGCCCTTCACATCACGAGTAAATTCTTTTCCGTAACATTAATTTTGGACGATATTGAATCATTTATTAGTTAAATCTATGCATTCAGCTGGTGAAGGTATATTTTGTTAATTAACTGTTAACTGGATTGACGTTTGACATCGGGCCAGGCTGCTTAGCCCATAAAGCGACTGGGATGTGTGCCCCAGGTGGTTGAATGGGGCATCCCTGTCAATAAACAACCATTGTCTGTTGAAAATAAAAATTCAGCCAACGTGTGTGAAAAGGGTCACAATTCATGCACGTAAAAGATACCTCTCCGGAAACCCTCAAGAAGTGCACCACAAAGGATTAATGCCAATGGTCTTCAAAATTACTGTTCCTTTGTTTCCCGACACAACCCCATTTTTTGCTTCCCATTTTTTGTTATTTTTTGTTTTTGTTTTTTTTTTGCATCCCCATTTTTTGCCTCCCATGATCCTCAATCAGGATTCAGCATTTCTATTTTCAATAGACAATGGTTGTTTATGTGACACTTGGTAAAGATTGACTATATCCGACACAGGTGAATGTTCCAGCTAGTATGACCTCATTTCAGGTAAGACTTATTCATTGTGTCAGTCATCATAGATAAGAGTTATCATACGACCCCTAAAAAAATCTTTCTTCGTTATCAGCCACTAGTAGAAAAGTTCAAAATGGTGGTTAATTGTTTTAATTAGTGTTTGACTGGTCTGCTGTACTGAGATGATCACCTCAATATCCCTATTGTGTCTCACAATTATGTTGTGTTCTATGGTCATTACCGGATCCTAAGATCGTAATGGAAGATGGAGGTTTGGCGCCATAAAACCTGGTTTAAACCACCGTTTCGTTTGAAATGCCTGTACCAAGTCAGGACCATTGCGATCCACCAATTCTCCTGTATGACTGATTCGTTTTTGTCATTTTCTCTGACTATGAGATTGATCATTCAAGTTCGGTAGTTTTGTTATTACCTTTATTTACAGATTGTGAAAAAAAAATTGAGAAGGGTTTCGTCATTTTCTGGGTGCATTGACCTATGGTGCGTTGAGGATACATTAGCCTGTCTTGTGATTTGGTTCGTTTTCCTTCTAGTTTGTGGTCATACATTAGACCCTTTTGCATGACATACATGGGTCTGTGTTATGGGTGCAGTGTCCTTGGCAGGTCTTCATTTTTCAATTTGTTGTTTCAACAATAGTTCTTGTCACGATTAGGAATGAGATACTGTTGACTGTACGTAAAACAATCAACAAACAAGCAAAATCAAACAAGCAAACGTTTGTGCTCCAAGAGTGGAGGGAAACGAAAGAAAAGGCATTTCAAATGAAATGGTGGGTTAAACAAGGTTGAATGGTGCATAACTTTTCTCCTTCAGTGCGATCTTAGGGACAGGTAGTAGCACAATTCACGACACGGTTATAAGGTTTAATGGCTTTTAAGGAGGTCATCTCATTACAACAACAAACCAAACAATAACCAAAACCATCATTGAACATTTCGTCTAACATAATTTGGAATTGTTCCACCAATGGTTGAAAGCACTGTAAGGAAGATTTTTTGAGAGATATTATAAGTTTTGTCTTATAGCCTTGGCCTAACTGTTGGTCACGAAGACAGCGGTTTGAATTTAATTTTGTTGATCATCTGAATACATGTTCGCTGCAGACCTATGCAAAGATATAGTCACGCGTTAATTTGAAAACCTGTCAAGTCAATACCTGAACTCGCAAGCTCTCCCTTAACATCAAAGGGACACCAAAGAAAACACCAATAAAAACATAACTAAGAACATCAAACAAAACATCAATAAAAACATAAATAAGAACATCGACTTGACAAACAATCACAAGGTGCAATATACGGATTACAAATAATGACATGCGGATGATGTAATAGAACATTGTATCGCTCTTACATATGCATAAGATATATGGAGCAATAATTGCAACAAAAAAACACTTTCCTTTGGATTTCATCTGTTAGTGGTATCATCCTTGATGTTATGTGGCCTTACATCTTATTTCCCATCAACAAATGAAATAACCCCCGGGATAATCCCTTAAAGGACTCTTTCTCTATAGGAGCGAAACCATTGGGCCATACACCAACCAGGAAGGGTCGTTTCAATCAACCAAGGTTTAATGCATAATAACGTTAGGTTTTCACTTATTACTGAACCAATGTAGATAGACAACGAGTGTAAACTGAAACGTTTTAGTTATTTTTGTGAAATATGTACCTGTCTCACAGTTCGTCCCTGTATATCCATTGTGACAACTGCACGTGTATCTGTTCACGTGATCGCGACAACGTCCACCATTTTGACACGGGTTACTTTCACATTCATTAATTTCTTAAAAATGAGAATGTTCAATATGTTAGATTTTATAACTTCAACGAATTGATACAGTAGATTATGGAAATCTTATATATAAATTCTACAAATTGATAAAATATTTGTTTTTAGTAGCAATATGTTATATTGTCTAAACCCTAAGGTTCTTCCTACCCCAGACATAGGTTGATCATCTTAGTATTAATTTGGTTCCCCAATTTGGCATTTTCATGTTTTACTGTTCTATGCTCATCATAATCATAAAGTGTTTGGCTTTTTCAATATTTTTGGTAGAGCGCCTCTGATGAGTCTTGAATAGACGAAACGCGCGTCAGGCGTAGCAAAATTAATTGTCTAGAACTTTGTTGTCATTTGTATTTCGAACACACGTGAAGGTTAGCACTGCTGGTGGAGTTTTAATTCCCCGAGGTAAGCCCGCTCCAGCACCAACACTTTTGAGTTGGAGAATACATCAAAGCTTTAAATTATCCGTCTAAATTTCAAAATTGTCTAAACCCTAAGGTTCTTCCTACACCAGACATAGGTTGATTATCTTAGTAATAATTTGGTTCCCCAGTTTGGTATTTTTGGTTTAATTGTTCTATGCTCTTCATATTCATATAGTGTTTGGCATTTTCAATATTATTGTTAGAGCGCCTCTGATGAGTCTTGAATAGACGAAACGCGCGTCAGCCGTAGCAAAATTTTTTGTCTTGAACTTTGTTGTCATTTGTATTTCGAACACACGCGAAGGTTAGCACTGCTGTTGGAGTTTTAATTCCCCGAGGTTAGCCCGCTCCGGCACCGACCCCTTTGAGTTGGAGAATACATCAAAGCTTTAAATTATCCGTCTAAATTTCAAAATTGTCTAAACCCTAAGGTTCTTCCTACACCAGACATAGGTTGATTATTTTAGTAATAATTTGGTTCCCCAGTTTGGTATTTTTGGTTTAATTGTTCTATGCTCTTCATATTCATATAGTTTTTTGCATTTTCAATATTTTTGTTAGAGCGCCTCTGATGAGTCTTGAATAGACGAAACGTGCGTCAGGTGTAGCAAAATTTATTGTCTGGAACTTTGTTGTCATTTGTATTATCGATGACTGCTACTAACAAAATACTCTATCAATGTCTTCTTCGTTTTGTCTTTTCTCTTGTACATTTGAAATTGATCCACCAAGTTTGTCAATTTTGTTATTACCTTTATAAATCATATTGCTGTAATACCTCTCTCACAATGTGTGGAACCAAGCTCATATAACCAATAGAAAATCTCATTAAGGGAGCAACCATTTGATTTTTAGGGGGGGCTTTGGATATTTTCTTCGTCCTGCCTTTTTATTTTCGGGAAAAGTCGAGCCCGGATTTTTTTTTGCGCGTTTGAGCGCGCAATTTTTTTCAAATTAACTATGAAATTTTTAGCCAAAAATACCATCCTGCCTCTTTTTACTCAAAGCACTGTCCTGCCTTTTTATTTCTGGATTTTTGCCATCCTGCCTTTTTATTTCAAATTTCACAATAGCCCCCCCATTAAAATCAAATGGTTGCTCCCTAATATCTGTTATCTATAATACCTCTTTTACAATGTGTGGACCCAAGTCCTCTTTTACTTATAGGTAATACCTCTTTCACAGTGTGTCCCCGTGAGACCTGGAGGACAAGTGCATGTATAACTGTCCACGTGATCATTACAACTGCCGCCGTTTGTACATGGGCTACTAGCGCATTCATTGATATCTGAAAGATGAAAACAAAAAAACCATTAGAGTTGCCAAACGTTTTTTCCTAGACATCTATATGTCATAGAATTAAGTGATCGACACATTTGGTCACGCACATGTGCTCAATGATAAGCAAATCGATTTGGCTGGAAAAAAACTGATTAAGTTTTAATTACATTAAAGTGGAACAATTTTAACATTATACTGACTATCTTACACATTTTCTAAATAATATGTTATATGATAACAGGCACAATCTAAAATGAGATTACTGAGATTACTAGTAAGAAAATAATTGTCAAAAATATCCTGCAACAATAACTAATGATTAAAAATAGAATTATTTTGAAAAATAAAAATACTCATAACAAATTCTGCAGAAAGGTCAAAATATGAAGGGACAACATTCGACGGGGACGAAATAACCCCCTTAACGTATTCGTGACGTCATTTTCCTGTCAGAATAATTCGCGCTTCAGCAGACAGTTAACAAAAATGTCTTTGTGATTTTCTGTTTTAACCAGTATCTTATTCGAAATATTGGCAGCAGAAGATTGATTTATTTAGAAATATTATTATTTTCTTATAACCTTAGTCTAATAGTTGGTCACGAGGACAGCGGTTTAAATTTGATTTTGGTTGGTCATCTAAATGCATGTTGCTTTAGACCTGCAAGCTCCCCTTAACATCAAAGGAACACCAAACTAAACATAATTTTAATCAAAACATTGACTTTGACGACAAGCAACCACGGGGTACAATAAACGGATAACAAGCTTGTTCATGTGAATACCTGTAGCTGCAAGCTCCCGTTAACGTCAAAGAGACACCAAATTAAACATAATTCAAAACATTGACTTTGACGACAAGCAACCACGGGGTACAATATACAGATAACAAGAATGACATGCGGATGCTGTAATGGAACTTTGTATCTTATATATGCATAAGAGGTATGAAGAAATTATCATTTAATCTTATTGCAACAAAACTGTACATGAGATAAGTATATGAAGTTTGTTTAAAAGACTGGTCTTATATATTCATGTTTCTTAATAACATGCTACAAAGTCAACATTTGTTTTTGGGAAGACGAGGATTCCCCGTAATTTGAGAACAATTGGGACTTCATCTGTAAGTGGTATCATTCTTGATGTTTTGTGGCCTAACGTCTCATCTCCCATCAACAAATGATATTACCCTCGAAATAATCTCTTGAAGTAACCTTTCTCTATAGGAGCGAAACCATTGGGCCATACACCAACCAAGAAGGGTCGTTTCAATCAACCGATGGTTTAATGCATAATAACGTTAGGTTTTCACTTATTTCTGAACCGATGTAGAAAGACAACGAATGTTAACTGAAACTTATTAGTTATTTTTGTGAAATATGTACCTGTCTCACAGTTCGTCCCTGTATATCCATTGTGACAACTGCACGTGTATTTGTTCACGTGATCGCGACAACGTCCACCATTTTGACACGGGTTACTTTCACATTCATTAATTTCTAAAAAATGAGAATGTTCAATGTGCTAGATAAAGTAAATTATGAATGAAATCTTATATATAAATTCTACAAATTGATGTAGTAGATTTTAGTAGCAGTTATCGATAACAGTAGCTATAGTCGAAACGGTAATAGCAATGACACACCTGAAAAATCCTTACCAAACTTTTTCATGAAGAAATTGCAAAAATAATTAAGATAAGGAAACGTCACTTTTAAGTTTTCTTAAAGTGTAAAAAATACAAAAAAATACAATATTTTGGCAAAATTCGCATTTTTCTTTCTTACTGCTGTTGTCCCTAAAAATTGATCATACTCATCAATATCCCTTCAATGTTTCATTCGTTCTGGATTAATTTACTCAAAATGTTATTTCAGAAATATATTATCGATGGAATTACATTCTTCGAATTTAAAAGCAAATCTAAGATTTTTTGATATAAGATAAAAGATTAAAAGGTTTGCTGTCTGGAAAGAAAATATTCATAGATTAAAGGCTGCTTTAGAATCTGTTTATATTCGGTATGGTGCTAGTAAAAGTTATCAACTTAGTTGATCTGTAACCCATCAGTTTCTCTCAATCGAAAAATAAGTTCTGCCTTCCTCGGAGAGAGATACCATAAGATCAAATTCCAACTAAGGGTGAAACATGTACAGTGATGCACTTCTCCCTGTCAAAATGCATTCCCATTTTGGGGGATTCATTATTTACTTTCACACTCTCGAGCGATTCAGTAAGAGAAGTATAGTTTTCTGTAGACGTGAGTTTATTTCCTCAGAAAATGAACATGTACGTGTTTCCATGCAGCAAGGTTTACAAATGTAGTTGTAAACTTGCAAAATCATATTTGGTACCAGTCTTTGATTGGTACAAGTCTTTGAGAAGCATAGGTTATTTGAATTGAAATATTTAGGTTCATCTTTACAATGATTTTTCGTTAGTCTATCAGTATTAAGCTTAACATTATTCTACAAAACAGTTAGGTTGGACGACTTTATGTTACAATGGGTTACCCATAAACACTTTAATGTTACCGTCAATCCACTACGTTTCCACATAGTCACATAGTCACCATTGTTAAAATGCTGACACAAACATTCATCGTAGAAAATTTCAAGCATCAGGACCATCTTCAATATCTACGGTATGTCTTCCTTGTTTTGTCTTTTCTCTTGTACATTTCAAATTGATCCTCCAAGCTTGATAATTTTGCTATTACCTTTATTAATCATATTGCCGTCATACCTCTCTCACAATTTCGGAACCAAGCCCATATAACCAATAGGAAATTTCAATAATATATATTGCTAAAATATCTAAAAAATTCTACTAGTTTTTGGTATAAATTCCCGATTGTTAAGTGCTATTCTCTGTAAGAATTAGGCAATGGGTGAATCGTGATTTAAAAAACACACAGGTTTGACTTCAAAATACTGTTTAAAATGCTTAAAAAGTAACGAAAAATGCATTGCCACTACTAAAAAGTGTCAGAAATTTGAGATATATTTTGGTTGAATTGCTTAAAATTTGGATCTAGGGGAGATAGCCCGTGTCATACTAAATCCCTATCATTGTAACAGAATTTTTTCTTTATCCTCTGACACTTGAGATGACAACTAAAGTTTGTATCTTCATTAGAATGCTATTTTGAATGACAATTCATTGTCAGATCCGTGTGTTTTTAAAATCATGATTAAAAAATTTTCGATTTTGCCTGATTCTTACAGAAAACTGCTCTTAAATTCTAAATTGTGTCAAACACCAGGTTTTCTTTCCTAAACTTTTTGTTAATGACCTTCCAATGTTTTGATTCAAATGCTGCTGATGAGAGATTAACTCTTGAAATATCGAAATAACCATTTTGGTATTATATTTTGAAATCACTGGGTTTATAACTGCTGCTGGTGGACCAGGGGTCCCTGAGGGTAATCACAAGCCTGGTCATTAGATTAACATTAAATTTCGAATATTTTTTTGTTATTGAAATCCCCAATTGTTAAATTCTTAATTGTGTAAAACACCAGCTTTCTTTCCTTGTACTGCACATGGTCGATATCCTCGGTGCTGGATTTGGCTTCCCTGTTCGAACCTTTTTGCTTTGAGTACTTTTCATTAGTATTTTTGGTTTATGACCTTTCAGTGCTGCTAATGAGAGGGTACTCCTTGAAATATCGATATACATCATACCCGTTTTGGTATTATATTTTTGAGTGGATCCAGGTCCTCCATATAGAATAGGGAATCAAAATAGAGTACCTCTTTCACAGTGTGTCCCCGTGAGACCTGGGGGACAAGTGCATGTATAACTGTCCACGTGGTCATTACAACTGCCGCCGTTTGTGCATGGGCTACTAGCGCATTCATTGATATCTGAAAAAAAAAAAACCATTAAAGTTACCGAATTTTTGTTCCTAGACATCTAGAGGTCATATACTTAAGTAGCTGACACATTTGCCAATTAAGTCTCAATTATATTAAAGTGAAGCATTTATAACATTAAACTGACCATTTTACATTTTTTCAAATATGCTGAAAGGTGCAATCTAAAATGAGCTTAAATAATTGCTAAATTTACCCTGGATCAATAAATAATGTTAAAAACTCGAATTACTACTCTAAAGAAAGGTCATATTATAAAGGGACAACATTCGACGGGGGCGAAATATCCTTTTACGTAATTCGTAGAAGAAAATGAGATGTGGAATAAGTGTACGAGACACAACCTACATTATAAACGTATATTTTAAATATCCACAATGGAAAACAGCCAGCAGCCTTCAATGTGACCAGCGGTCGCTGCTCGCTGTTTTTCAATTGGCCCCTGGATTGAAAATAAAATAAAATACATATGATTCAAGTCCAATCCCAAAGTGCATTGAAAGACCCTCTTCTTGACAAAAAACAATTAACAAAAATTCGACTAAATACAAACATAAGCTTTGATAAAGATTCCTGGCTTAGGACAGGCACATTAAAATGTGGCGGGGTTAAACTAGTTTTTTGGCGCCAACCTTCCCCCTTATGATAATCAATAACAAAGCACAAACTAACACACAGTAAAAATCAAATCGATAGAAGTTCAATTCAACAAGATAGTATCTGAGACAAAAGGACACCAGGTAATTAACGGGACGTAGAGATACTCTCTTGAGAACACTCGAAGTTACTGACAGCTAGCTAAGAAGCATCCATCGACTGATGTAAAAAAAATCAAGTATGTCGATTTTAAATCCGACACAACACGTCAAACACTTGATTTGATGATGCATCATCACACAAAACCGACACACTTGACCGCTGTAATGCTCAAAAATGACATAAGTATAAAAAGGCAATTAACATTTTAAAGTAAGTATCAAATTATCAATATTTTTACCAAAGAAGACTAAATTCAAAGATTTTACTAAAATATCCATTTCATAACCTTTATTTAATAAAGTTTTAAGCCAATTTTGCATTCCCAACGGATTGTTTTTGAATTTATTTGCTCTATAAACAACATTACCGTAGAAATCTGGATGGGATATTCCCTTTACAATCAAAAGTCGTCGTGTACAGTTAAATTTTCCAATAAGGTATAGATATTTATGATAAAACTTAGTAAACGACTTCACTAATTTGTGGTAACGATATCCTTGTTTTAGTAATTTTTTTGTAATACACTGGTTTTTATCATTAAAATCAGACACACCACTGCAGATCCGAGCATATCTTACCAACTGTGAAATATATACTCCGTAAGACGGAGCAAGTGGTACATCTCCCTCTAGAAAAGGAAAATTCACAATGGGAAATGAAAAGTCATCCCGTTTATCATATATTTTAGTGTGTAATTTTCCATTGATTATACTTAAATCTAGATCTAAAAATGGGCATATATCACCAGTAAGGTTAGATTTATTCAAAGTTAATTACTTGGGATAAATTTCCGTAATAAAATTAGAAAATGTCGGATTGTTTAGTGAAAGAATGTCGTCTAAATATCTGTATGTATAATTAAAAGTTTCAATGAGATGTTGTCTGTTGGGGTCTTTTTGAAGTTTTGCCATAAATTGGGATTCATAACAATACAAAAAAAGGTCAGCAATAAGTGGGGCACAATTAGTTCCCATAGGGATACCAATGACTTGGCGATAAATTGTTCTCCCAAAACGAATATAAATATAATATGAATATAAATAAAACGTGACGTCATTTCCTTGTCAGGGTTTTTCGTGCATCAGCAGACAGTTATTGAAATGTAAAAGAGATTTTCTGTTTTAACCAGTATTGAATTTTAATTATTGGCAGCAGAAGATTGATTGATTAAAGAAAAAATTGATTCATTTAGAAAATTAGAAAAAAAATAATTTTGTGGAAAATGACGACCGGTGTTAATTAATGAATAATTGAGGAACCCCACCAAATGTACAGGATATTGATTTATCTTCCCCTCATGTAGGACTATCTTTTTTTTTCTTTTGTAAAGCATAATGACCACGATAGATTAAAAAAAAATAGACCTGCAATATGAAGTTCCGATAATTGAAAAATGCTTGACAGCCAAGTGCAACTGTTAACAAGAACGCTGTTTACTTTGTTGACTTTGCATCCATATTCTCTCATTTATTCCATCAGCAAGACATCCGGTTCGACAAAAAAATAAATAAACAATCAACACGGTTGAAATGGGTGTTTCTACAAATGTGGGACTGCGTCCCATATAACAGTGGGTTATCATTCCTTAAAAAGACATTGAATGCGTTTATGGGTGTAGAAAATTGATAGATTTATTTACTTCACAGAACTTTGTTTAAAAAGAGCAATGCCTCTATGACGAGTATATGTGTACATGCGTAGATATATTTAATTTTACCTACCTGTCTCACAGTTTGTCCCTGTAAATCCAGAAGTACAATTGCATGTGTAGCGGTTAGCTTGGTCTTGACATTGTCCGCCATTTTGACAAGGATTGCTTTGACATTCATCTATTTCTAGAATAGAATATATATATCATAAAAATATATACTTTAGATTATTTTGATAATTAATTATTGTCTTTTGATAAATTATTATTATTTTATTTTAACATCATATTTAATGTTGTTGTGCATCATTTTAGAAGTTTATTTATCATTTTTGTTTTTGCACAGTATCGTTAACTTTTTTGTTTTCGATCCGACATCCCATAGTTTGATACGTTGGCTACTTCTTTCAGACGTTTACTATATAGGATATTTACTTAATAATTGAATGTTAGTATTTTGATGTTTCATTGGCGTGTAAAACTGTTGACCGAAGCACATTTTTGTTGAAGCGCTCTTGTGCTTCATATTAAAAATGTGCAAACGCGGTCAACGGTTTTACATGCATATGAAACATCAAACATGTCAAAGTACAAACATTTAATTCTAATAATTTCATTTTTGTTTTGTTTTTGTTTTATTTCTGTTTGGTTTAAATGTGCTTTACAATGCGTGTTTGTGTATTATTTTTTTTTCTATTTGCACATTAATATACATTTGTAAGGTCGTAACCTCGTTAGGGTCATGTGATGCAAGTGAAATTTCATCGAGTTATGAAAGACGGTTAAATCGATTAGAATTACCGCATTTTAATTATACGCAGGGTAAATGTAATTATTATGGAAAATATACAAAAATTAAATGATATATAGTTCTATACAAAAATTTGATTCCCGTTTCTTACGTTATTAATGCCATTATATCGGTTTAAATAGGTTTATATTTTACCCGGATCCTTTTTAATGTTTGTGTTTATCAAATTATCAGTCATTCCTTTTAAACGGTCCTCGTTTTATATCGAGCTTTTATTTCATATATATTTCAACTTGGTTATGCTCTAATTATGGATGAAATTTCGCCGACTGGACAGTGAACAGACAACAGTCAATCAATCAATCAATCATTACAAACAAACAAAACTACAAAGTTTTATGTGAAAATAATCTGCACACATTAGTATGCTGAACAAATAGGTCAAATATGTTAAAGGTAGCAGTTGTTAATTTCTGGCAATAGGCGTACGCCGAAGGCCGGCGGCTTCTGGCTGATCGTTTGTCTCTGGCGGATGTTATGACTGCACAATCACGACCTACGCCGCTATCAGCCGCCGGTAAATTTTAACCGGACACAAGCCGGCAAGATTGCGGCAATTTAAGGTTCAAGACATGTTGCAAAGCAGTTTAAAATTAAGAAATGGTTTAAAAAACAATTGTTATTATAATAAAGGCATTGTCCTAAAATCCTGCGTAGATAAAATTGAATTCATTCCACATAAAGGTTGATTTTGGATCGATGGGACGAGATAATAAGGGACGATGTGATGGTATTTTTGGAAAACTATCGACATAATCACTTGATTGTAATCACATGACCGGCTCATTTTCGGATTATACCGATTGCTAGAAACAAGTTCTCCCACAGATAACTCAACCTGAACATACAGAGAATCAAATTTTCACGGTAAGTTCTTTTAATTTCAAGTTCTACTACCGTTTTTTCCGTTTTTGATAAAGATAACTTAAGGTGAATGGTTACGCTTCGAATAATATGGTAGATATTTGACCTATTTTCATACGAGAGACCTATTCTCGAAAATCTATTCTAGATGTATACTTAGATTCACCCTGTTGTCGATTGCATAACGATTCGTATGTTGCATAATAGGATGTAAAATAGTTCGTCATGAGGAATGATTTTAATGCCAGTTTGTGAATAAATTAGAGTCTGTGTAAAATTTTATCAATGATCAATTTAAAAAAAAATACCGAAAAGTCACCATTCGGTGCATTATCGTTCTATAATAGCTGTTACTTCAGTTAAAAAATTACTGCGCGATCGAACTATTTTTATCTCAGCAGCATAGTATACACAAACAGATTGAACTTTTCAAGACATGTTAATATTTTCATCGTTTTTGTTTTGTTTTGGCAACTCTCTACTTATGTATTTATGAACCATGCAAACATTTTGCGATCTTAATGATATAATTTCACGTGAAATTGTTTTGAATTATCAATAAGGCATTGAACTCGTTATGTTATTTTATGAAAACAAGATGGCTGGATCGATTCGTTCTTCGTTCCATATGGCACGCCGTTCTCATCAAAAGTATGATTTCAAATATAATCACAAATTACACAGTCAAAGTTAAAATATACACTCAAAATGTTAAATGTCGCACTCAAAATTTTAAATTTCGCACTCAAAAAAGTGAATCGAAATAACACACTAAAAATTTTAATTTTCATACTAAAAAATGAAAACTACGCACTCAAAACTGAAAAATACGCACTCAAAATTGTGCGCACCTTTTTTGCACATGACTTATAAATATTCATCAGATTTATTTGAATATTTCAATCCCGGTTTTTCTGAAGCTTGAAGTGTCCATGTAAAACAAAAAACGAACCAGAAACGAAACCAAACAAAAATTTGTAAAGCATGAAGCCAAACAATAAATAATTGTTAAAAAAGAAAAACATGAAAATAAGTAATGTAGAATTAGAAAGGCTTTAGCCACAGGCACTTGTTTCTATCAATATGCGGGTCGACTATCCATATTCTTTCTTTTATATGGATTGTCGATCCGCACATTGATAGAAACAAGTACCTGTAGCGTTTGCTCCTATTCAAGGATATGTGCATTTGTAGCAACAAAGAGATGTCCAACAATTAGTCAACTGAAAGCAAAGCCAGAGACCCTATTTTTTATAGGGTCTCTGACAACGCTAAATATAATTTTTTTTTATGCTTCAAAATCATTTAACACAAAAAACTAAGCAAGGTATGCGCGTTAATCCATCAAGGTTCTTCTACTTAAAGAAGCATTTGATTCAACACGAAAAAAAATAATATACGTTTTATATATGTTTTCTGTTGTGGATTTAAAAAAAATACTGTTTAGATTGTAGGTTATGCCACGTACACTTTTTCCACATCTCATTATCTTCTATTAAATATTTGTTTTACAAAGATGTCCAAAAACATCAGATATATATTTTTTATGGAAATAAAGGTAATAACAAAACTACCGAACTTGAATGACCAATCTCATAGTCCAGAGAAAACGACAAAAACGAATCAGTCATACCGGAGAACTGGTGGATCGCAATGGTCCTGACTTGGTACAGGCATTTCAAACGAAATGGTGGGTTAAACCAGGTTTTATGGCGCCAAACCTCCCTCTTCCATTGCGATCTTCAATGATAAGGCTTATCTATATCATAGATATAATATACATATATTATATCTATGTCTATATAAATAGATTCGTTTCAAAAACGCAAAAACCACCAAGATAAAATTTATCTATTTATATCTTTGTGAATATTTATGAGTTTTGCGCAAAAATAATGCGCACAATTTTGAGTGCGATTTTTTTCCGTTTTGAGTGTATATATAAAAATTTTGAGTGTGTAATTTCAATCAACCCTTTTGAGTGCATGTTTTAATTTTGGGTGCGAAATCAAAAATTTTGAGTGCGACATTTAACACTTTGAGTGCATATGTAAAATTTTGAGTGTGTAATTTGTGATAATATTTTAATTTATAATTTTGACGAGAATGGCGTGCCATAGTTCCATGTGCATGTACACAACCTGTTAATACTTTGACTTGAGGCTCAACGATATAATTTAACTACTACAAATTTCTGTTGTCCGGAATACCCTACACTACAGACAAAGTTTGCAAAGGCGGATCTAGGACCAGCATACCGGGCGCGCCGCCCCCCCTTTGACAAAAACTGTATGAAACAAAAGGTCCCAGAAGGATTTTTTTTTATAATTGCGCCCCCCCCCCGTTTGAAAATTTCTGGATCCGCCACAGGTTTGGGGGGGGGGTGGTAACTCCAAGTATTTTTGTGCGGCCCAGAAGTTTTATACCCACCCTATTCATATATTGGCCTGCTTAAAAAAAGACAACCATTCATATATTTTAATGCATTTGAAATTACACAGAATATGCTTAAACTTTACATGTTTTTTAGATTTTCTATTAAATCAAAGTTTGAATGGTAAAAGTTATCAAATGCCTTTACAGTTAAGGTTACAAGGAGGCGAAATGTGGATGCTCAGTCACTCTTTTCCTATTGATATATGACACTTGTGTAAAGTATACCTTATCAGATATACTACATTGAAATTTCCAACCTTTTAAAGTAGACCCTTTTGGGTCGCACCTTTATAATTGAAGTTTACCCCCCCTCCCGTGCTACAGATACTTAAAATTTCCCAAAATTAACATTTGAACAACGACTCGTTGAACGAGGATTGTTTTTAGTCCAGATAATAATCCGTCAAAAATTATAAAAGGCTTTCAATACCCTTTTGAGCTTAGCTGGGTGGCCTGTCCTATCAACATTTTGTCAGTTTGCAATGCCAAAAAACCAGTTGTAGGTGCACCTAATGATACTAAGCAATCGTATGCTTCGAAATTAACTGTAACCTGTTCTTCCAGACGTATTAATAATGACCATCTACAAAAGAATCATTCAATTCCCATATTGTTTTTTTAACTGGAAAGTGCAATAAAAACATATTGGTACGGTTTGTTCAAATCATGCATTGCCATATAACAATGAACGAATCCCTTCAACTTATCTTTCATTCTACATGTTCTAGTATCGTAGGTATTACTATGATGATAAAGGCATTATGCATGTTTCAGGAGCCTAACTGTGACATATATGTAACTCGAGTACCAATGGATATGGTTTTAACCATATCCCTTCTTGTTCTTGTCTATGTCCGACTTAAACGACACACAGAAACACAAAATAAGGTGTAGCAGCGTCTAGATATAAAAATCGCCGATCATTGTCCCTTCGAGATTGCAACAGGTTGGAGCAAATGCCTGAAAACGGGTATAATTCCCGATTTTAGGGATAGTCCTTGAAATCAGGTATACTGTGATCCCTATAATCGGGGATAGCAAACTTTGAATCAATTTTGCTGACTTCAACAAAACAAAGGCATTCTCTAAATATATCATTCAGAAGAAATTATATTATTGCTATATATTTTAGCATCTTTCAAATCAAAATTATGTCTTGTTAAATGCTCTGCAGTGACAAAGCTTTTTCTATTGTATTACCTGACCTTTAATTGAATGGTTAACATGAGTGCAACCAGGTGTGACTTGAGCACATTTCACTCCCCATTGATGATATAATTGGCATGTGACCAAATTAACAGGAATGATGTCAATTTCTTTAAAAACAAATTGAATGTCCAATGGGTCAATTAACACAAAGGGAAATGTTAAAGGAATCAAAGTATAAATTTGAATTTAAATTATTTTCATTAATTTAAGACTGGTTTAAGAGTGCACTTTTAAAGAAAGTGTTTTATCAATCAAATAAGCTTTAAATCCATTAGAAAGTCTGCTATCCCTGAAATCGGGTATTATACCCGTTTTCAGGCATTTGCTCCAACCTGTACAAGATTAATTTTGTTAATTTCTCTATTCATTTAATTTTCGTTCAAATTTTACCATTTATAAAGCATGAATTACCCTTAAATAACCTTTCATAAAACCGATTGTGATTAAATTTAATAAAACCAATAATGAAATGATTTTGCACGTGGAGTCCAAATGACAGGGCACTGTTGATATTTGGCTATATTTTTTTGAACTGAAAAGCGCAAAGAAAATGTCCCGGCAAAACGGATCAAGTGAACACGTACAAAATACTAGAAGTTTATGCAAAAATGTTTATCTAGACGCTGCTACGCCTTATTGAGCAATTGAATGTGTAGTTTAGGCTCCACATAGACTGAAAAAAGACGTAAAATATCAGTCATTTTTATCGAAGTGTAAAGATGAACCTTAAACCCTTCCATATGGTCTCAAGTCATTCAATTATTACTTTACTTAGAGTTTCAATTGATAGTTACAATAGGGATATTACAGGGACAATTTGTAACGTAGTCCGTAATTGTTGAACGATATATAAATAGTTTATATACTGATACCTTGTTGACATGTACAGGTGAGCCATGGGGGACACACACATGTTGAATGGCTGGGTTTGCCAGGGCAGTTATCCATATCTGAAAATAATTCTAATATTATTTTATTTATCCACATCAACCTTTACGAACAGAAGGTTTTCCTTATTGTTTTGTAGCTTACTCAGATATAGAAAAAATATTTCATTGGTCTGTTTGACTTGCTAAAATTATCTGGACCTAGAATTTGATTCTATCATCAACAGTATAATGTGTGTTATGATTTGTGCAACTTGATTCCAGAATAGAAAATCGCACTGAGAGGCAAAAAAAGAAGAAGAAAAAAGATAAAATGTGGTAAAATGCAATCATAACATATTGACTTTACAATAGTCTTGATAATGTTTTCAAGTAACCCAGTTAAAAATACATATTTCAGTATAAATTTTCTTAGAACACCTACATGTTACTCACTCTTGCCAAGCATCAGCCGGTCTAAACTACACGATTTTGACACCTGTTTATACTATACAAATGAAGAAAAAGGGACTATTTTTCAGCAATGCTGATGCTTCCAAAAGTTTTCCTAACTTACACTACAAATTTGCTGCTGTAGGTATGATTTCAGTAATGACCCTTACGTCACACAAGCCCGCCCTTTTTTGGGAGAATAATCTGGTACGAATTGACACTCTGGAGCTTTGGTATTTTGTTGAAATGTTAGAAAAGAAACGTTTCCAGCAAATTAAATATATAGTTATTCTTTAAAAATAAAAAGAGAAACTTTTAAAATAGATTTTCTTATTTTTTAAATAATTTCTTAAAAATGACAGGGGTAGGTACTGAATTAAGTTCAAAATTATAATGTTTGTAAACAAGGCTCCGTGAAAGTGCCAAAAAATGCCGCATGAAATGATGGTTTGTTTAGGGGAAAGGAAAGTTGTATTTCACATTTACTGAAAAAGATATTTTTTTTTAGAATTTAGTATTAATGTCTATGGCAAATAATTACTGAAATCATTCCTTTACCTCAAACACTTTATGAATGAAAATGCTTAATTTTCTCACTGTTTTCAAATGAATACTTACAAGAATATGTCCAAAAGACATAATGCCCCATCTCGCAACATTTATTTTTTTCCATAATCACTAAAGCATCAACATGGTTGCTATTAAAGCACTTGTCAGTCAGAAGGAATGGACTTTAACTTAACCATTCTTCTATAAGTGGTCATTCATGCGGAAAATATAGGTCACTGCCAGTATCCAAGGCATGCATTGTGCTAAGCATCACTAGGTGCACCTACAGTACCAATATAGTTGATGTGGCACATGTCAGTAAAAAGCAATGGTCTTTATCCTTTCTTCTTTAAGTGGCCATTCATGCGGGAAATATAGGTCACAGCCAGCATCCGAAGCATGCATTGTGCTAAGCATCACTATGTGCACCTACCATACCAATTTGGTTACTATGGCATTTGTCAGTAAGAAGGAATGGACTTGAACCATTCTTCTTTAAGTGGTCATTCGTGCGGAAAATATAGGTCACATCCAGCATCCGAAGCGTGCATTGTGCTAAGCATCACTAGGTGCACCTACCATACCAATTTGGTTACTATGGCATTTGTCAGTAAGAAGGAATGGACTTTAACCATTCTTCTATAAGTGGTCATTCATGTGGAAAATATAGGTCACTGCCAGCATCCGAAGCATGCATTGTGCTTACCATCACTAGGTGCACATACCATACCAATATGGTTGATGTAGCACTTGTCAGTTCGAGGAAATAGACTTTAACCATTTTTCTGTACATGATCATTCATGCAGAAAATATAGGTCACATCAAGCATCCGAAGCAGGAAATGTTCTTATCATAACTAGATGCACCTATCATACCAATATGATTGATGTGGCATTTGTCAGTAAGTGCAAATTTGGAAATATGGGATTTGAGACGGACATCCGAACGGACGGACGGACGAACGGACGGACGAACAGACCCGAACACTATATGCCCCTCTACTTTCGTAGATGGGGCATAAAAATTGTGACTATAACAAAGTCTGTTTATAAACTAGAAGGTTAAAAGGTCAATAAATTTTGCTGACTCAGCATGTTATGGTTTTTCCTAAAATGTGTGGACCCTCATATGGGGATTACTCTGTAGGTTTGTCTTTTTCTTCAATGACATTGCTTTTATGATATGAGCATTGTAAACTATTTGATTTTACAATTCGCACATACCAGTGTTTTATTTTGATCAATTGGTCAAAAATGTCTATTGGAAAAAGCACCGAATAACATATATTTTTGTGTTCAAGAAACATTACATTGACTGTTTAACAGCTGAAATAGGGGTTGGTTGAACAAGCAAATACACCACATATAAGCAACAACACTGTCATGACTGTCTAAGAAGGAAATAATTGACAATTACAATTCTATCATTTACTCCTTTGGTCTAACAGTTTGTACTAAAATGATTTCATTCCATCTCTGTACGGGATGCCTAAATTACATCAAAATCCATACCTACAGCACGTCATTGCATGCTCATCCAAATGTACCACTCAACCTCTTTCAGTTCTGTTGACTGCAATATTGATGGCTATATAAACCATTGAAATATGGTATTCAGAAATATTTCGGTTGTTGTTATTTGAGAAATGTAGTTAGTCAAATGTGGATTTAAAAAAAGTTGAAAGAATTGATGGAAAGTCTTAACTCTCGACCAATTTCAAACCTGTAACAGCATGACAATATTCAATCTCTCCACACTTTAATTTTCAATCCACATACGCAATTCAAATCACGATTTGCAGAGCTAATTTAGCGCAGTTCTTAAAAAAATGGAAAACTCAGTTGCAAAAAATAGATAATCAATTATACAAAGACTTACTTTGTCTTCAATGAGTCTACGAAAGAGAACAAATCAACAAGCTCAACTTTGTTTTACACAACATATTTGTTCATTTTGGTGGACGTGTTAATTTGGATTCCAATAATCACTCATTGGGCACCTTTGCTTGCTGATTTGTTTCTTAATCCATATGAAGCAGACTTCTTACACTCACTTTAAGAAAAGAAAAACATCATAGTCTAGCCTAGCTTTCTCTTGTAACCTCTCTAACTAGACATTCAGAGAAAACACTAAGAAAAGCTCTATAACAAACGTGATAACTTCAAGTTTCCTTTCTTGTGTAGCAACATTCCATCCACTTCAGTTTATGGAGTTTTCAAAACTGGTTCGTTATTGCAGTTTGTGGGATTTCTTTCGTTGATCGTTGGGTAAGACACAATATTTGCTAATACACGTTTACATTGCCCCTTGGCCATTGTATTCACTAAAGAAACTTTATAGAAGACAGCATGTATTCATAGAAAAATATTAACGGGTATCTTTCTCTCAGATGGAGGCTGATTTTGGTTTGTCATAGGGCTTTGTTTTGTCCTCCCTTCCTGGATTGGACAATCTGAATTGACCACCAGCAACGCGATGGGTGTGCTATAGCAAGAAGGAGGAACTGCTTACTCTTTTGGCGCACATGAGCTCACTCTCGTAACGACTTAGGTTTGTGTTGATGCTATTCTGTAGTTATTGTTTTTTTCGTTTCTTCGTGCTCTTCTCGTTTGTATTTACTGCTATTGACCTTTTATAGAACTCAATACAATGAAGGCTTCAGCAGACAACAGCTATCTTTGTGCAATGGTATTCATTTCATACATGTTTTGGCAAAAGAAATTATTTTGATCTGTAAAAAGGGCATATCCCACATGAAGATCATCTGACAAACTTAACCCAAATTGAGTCTTTTGTAAAGCTTTTGAAAACAAAGATGGAAGGTTGCATTTGGTTTTTTTTATCTTATGCTTTTTGCCATTTTTAAGCTGACTCCAGTTTTATTTTTTTCAAAGGTTTTTGCAGTCAACATTCATGAGGACATTTCAATGAATGAAGTGGGTAAAGTTAGAAAGCAATCCCATCAGTGGTTTTAGAGGACTCCATTAAAACTAGTAGATCAGGGTATCAAAGGCTCTATTAGGTAGGTAGGTATCTCAAATATCTTTTTTTTATTCTTAGTAACAAATCATGTCACTTCACGTTAAAAAATATAGGGAAATGACAAAATATAACTGATTACAGAAATACTGTCTTAAAAGAATACAGAGAAAAATTGTCTGAAACTTGGGTTATATTTACTATTCTTTCTTGCCTTATAAGATATCTACCTATACGGTGGCGCCCTTTAAAATGTGAAATAAGCTCCAAAACAATATTGGACAGGGTGGGCATCAGGAACTTTTTATCAAGTTTTTTTTTCAGTAATACCATTTGGGCTAAAAGACCTGAAGTTAACCAGCTTCTTAGTAACATATACGTGTTCTTAGTAAAACAGTCATTGTGGTAAGTATATAAAACAGAATGAGGCAACATTTAATAAAATCTAGAAAATTAACCAAAATAATATGTCAATAGGTGCAACCTAAAATGGGACGCAGCTTTAGAAAATAATTGTCTAAATATTATGGATCCATTACAAAATACTCCAACAAATAATATCGAAGTATTTGTGCAAATTATAAATATTTATAACATTCCAAACAAGAGGCTCCCAGGAGCCTGAATCGCTCACCTGCTCTTGATGTCAACCCTATGAAAAACTTTGTAGAGCTAAATAAGCTGAACAATTAAACAAGCAACAGCTTTTCTTTATCTGCAATAGATTTCATTCTATAGGCCAAAAACACTATTTTTCGCCTTTAAGGGGCTGTAACCCCGATAAAGGGTCATCTGACAACTTCAACCCTATGGAGACCTTTGTAGAGCTAAATGAGCTTAACATTTCAGAAAGCAACAGCTTTTCTCTATCTGCAATAATTATCATTCTATAGGCCAAACACACTATTTTTTACCTTTAAGGGGCTGTTACCCTCTAAGGGGTCTTCTGACAACTTCGACCCTATGGAGATTTTTGTAGAGCAGAATAAACTGAACATTTAATAAAGCAAAAGCTTTTCTCTATCTTCAATAGTTTTCATTATATAAGCCAAAGACATGAAAAACGCTATTTTTCACCTTTAAGGGTATGTAACCCCTTTAAGGGATCATCTGACAACTTTGACTTAATGGAGACTTTTGTAGAACATTTGATGTTGAAGCAGTATGGCATCAGATCTCATCTATCACTTATACTTTTTGATTTACAAGCCAAAACAGTAGTCTGACCCCCCTTGTCTATTCTTAGTAACGGTGGCCATGTTTTTTGACGGATCAAAAATCATAACACATGTTTGGTGCAGAACACCCTAACGATCATTCATACCAAGTTTAGAGGAGAAGATTTTTGAAAATTTTTAACAGACGACGACAGACGACAGACGACGACGGACGCCAAGTGATGGCAATAGCTCACATGGACCTTTGGTCCAGGTGAGCTAAAGATGAAGTGAAATAATTTGGGACAACGTTCGACGGGGACGAAATTACATCTTTTGGCTTAACGTAATCAGTGACGTCATTTCTCGGTTCGCGCTTAAGCAGACAGTTATCAAACAAAAGTTACCAACTTTTTTCTGCCAGGTTTGGACCAATGTATCTTATTCGAAATATTGGCTGGAGAAGAATAATAGAAAACCTGGCAGAAAATGACAACGGGTTTCATTATCTCCATGGTCAGGAAAGACAACCTTTTTCACTATTCAGTGTTGAAAAGCTTGATAGACGACAAAGAGATGTGGAATTAGTGTACGCAACACAACCAACATTAAAGAAACGGTAATTTAAAAAAAATCACAATGGAAAACAGCCAGCAGTCTTCAACATGAAGTTGATGTTTTATTGTAACTGACTTAAACTAATTAACATCGTCATTAATTGGTTGAATTACCAATGAACAATCACTTATAACGATGATTGACAGCGCACCTGTTTACAATGAACATTCTCGCGAGAACTTGGCGAGATCATTTCATCTCTTTGACAACGAGAGTTTCCTTAAAAATATATTTAGAGAGTTGAGTTTTGACTTTCCATCCGTATTTTCCTGTTATTCTTAAAAAGAAATTTACCTGTTGTTATTAAATCTGTCAATTTTAAAATTTATTAAAAAAAAAAGCATCGAATTTCTAGCCCCATGGAAATTCGGGCCTAGTGCGCTTGCGCGTACTCGGCACATCCGGGTAGAAGAAACCAAACCATTGCTTTTTGGAAGTCTACAAAATCTGGGACTGCGTCCCATATTAAAGAATAAAGAATTGGGTATCCACCGATTCACACTCTCATGTCAGTTACATATGCAAGCAAAGAGGTGCCAATGGGGCATTCGAGTTTCAAAAGTCCCAAAGAGCAAAGACAAAGCCAGTCAACACGATCAAACACAGCACGATAAATAGACTACATAAAACATATAAAAATATAAAAACAACTAAACAGCAATCAACAACGCGAACTCGGGTCATAACGAGAGTGAACTTAGGTGTTACGGAAGATTTTTAAAAAAAAATTGCATAAAAGTGTTTTTAATATATGCATGAAATAGCCCATAAGATGCAAGTAATATCAGTAGATTCTCCAGGAATCGTATGAATCAAACGAAATCCCTCAAATTCCAGGTTTTAAAATGCAAAGCTGAGTGCACAGCAAGGGTACATTTAGTGGACGTAGTGGTCCCGAAATGGTAATAATCTTTTTTTTAACAAATATTCCATGTTTGCATGTTTTGTTGTCCATGTCCTATACTTACGCAATTCACATTTAATGCCCGAATAGCAGGCAGGACAAATACATGTGCCGACATTGTTGGTCACTTGACATTCTCCGTTATTCTGACAGTAAACAGAAACACATGGATCTATGAAAAATGAAATATTTCTAAGTTAGGCATTTATGAATTTTTAACTTCGAGGTTATATAAAGAACATATACATTTTATGTTGCTTTTCTTCAATATGTCAGTTGTGTTCACGAAAACTACATTGAACCTAAAATGAAGCATGTTTCAAAAACTTTTGTACACCCAATTCTGCCTCTTGGTTGTTTTTTTTTATAAAAAAAGAATAACTATCAGTTTGAAAGAACAATCAATATAGGATTCAGATTAATTTTCTTTATATAAATACCTGGTTTGCTTGCTACGATGACTTTATAACATCTCTCCCTTTCCTCAATACTTCGTGGAGATCTAATAAGTAAACACAAGAAAATAAAGATAACCATACATAGACAAACATGGACTAAATATCTTAAATGTCATAGAAGAGAAGATAGAAATCATATACTGGTTGTACCAAACAAGCGCATGGTTGTCATCTGTTGCAGTTAACAATAACATGTACAATTTAATCAAACACTATAAGTACTTCACATAATCCTTAAAAGTGTATAGGCTGTGAAAAAAATCCTAACAATTAAAAAAATATATCTGCAAGAATGCCAAGAAGACCGAATACGAACATCAAAATATCAGATGTAAATAAGCTTTGGTTTGATATTCATTTGATATTCATATAACGAAACTACAAGAATTAAGTATTTCACAAGCGGAAGTCAGAAGTGGCAGAGCTTGAAGCTAGATATAAAAACTTAGCTGGACTGTAATTTGATTATATCATCAACGAAGCAGAAGTACCTATGGGGCATCCGAATGTCAAAGTCGGAAAGTGCAGAGACAAAACCAGCAAAGATAAACAAGGACAGGACGAAAAATCAGACAACACACAAAACACGGACACAAAAAACAACGGACATCAACCAACAACGCGAACTCTAGTCGAAAAGAGAGCGAACCCAGGTGCTCAAGACTTGATTAGCAATGTTAGTTTACAAGATTTTAAATGGATGTAGTTTCATGAAATAAGAATAAAATGATGGATACATGTTTTGGTGATCTTTTAAGCAAGGATGAAATTTTAACTTTAACACCGGATAAATTTGTATGTTAACATCCACCAGCTGAACTCCGCACTCAACAGCTCTCTTAAAAGGTGATCAACATATGATTTGACACCACTTTTTCAATGAAAAAAGGTTACAGCATATAGATATAATTTTATTTACATTAAACACTCTCGAGGGAAAAGTAGAAAGACTGAAAATAGCTGTTTGATTATAAAGGGGAAGCAATTCCCATCGTGTTCCCTATAACAAACCAAGAGCGGAAACGAACGTCAAGTGAGTACAAGAGTTAACACAAAAGTATGTCTCGCCTGCTGGCACCATCACCATACCTAGTTATTCAACTATTCATAAATAAATTCTCGACATTTTCCTGTGGACCAACTAAAATGATTCTAGATATATACATGTACTAGTAGTAGTCATTGAGAAACAGACTAAACATAAATGACTGAACACAAAAAAACCTTAATTTTAACAGTCAATAAGTGTTGAAATGAGGTCAAGGTCAGATGACATGGTGACGGATGCAAAGACCCTAATGTAATTCATCAATAGACTAAAAATCAGGTGCCTAGCTATTATAATTGTTTAAAGAAATCCATTTACCACAAATGTCTTACAAAGAAGCTAACAGCCTGAAAAAAGACACAAGTTCACAAAGTCAATGGAGCATGTAAATGGGGTCAGGGTCCCATGTCATGGTAACAGTTGCGTAGACCTTATCCTTAGCTTTTTGTATATCAAATATCAGGTGCCTAGCTTATATACTTGTCAAGCAATTCATTGTCCACAAACGTCTTACAAAGAAGTTTTCGGCCTGAAAAAAGATCTAAGTTCACAGAGTCACTGGAGCGTAAAAATGGGGTCAAGGTCATACTGCATGTTGACAGTTGTGTAGATCCATATCTGAAATGTCTGAATATCCAATATCAGATGCCTAGCTGTTATATTTTCAAGCATTTTTGTCCACAAAAGTCTTACAAAAAAGTTTTCGGCCTGAAAAAAGACCTAAGTTCACAAAGTCACATGGCATGATAACAGTTGTGTAGACCATAACCTCAACTGTCTGTATACCAAATATCAGATGGCTTGCAATTATACTTGTCAAGCAATTCATTGTCCCAAAAAGTCTTTCAAAAAAGTTTACGCTACCGCCGCCGCCGGAAAGTTATACCTATGTCTCGCCTTCCGCGACTATTCGTCGCAGGCGAGACAATAAAACGAAATTAAGTTTGGTTTGATATTTATCCGATATAAAAAAAATTAAATATCGAATATCGAACATCAAATATCAGTATCACTTTACCTAGGTATAATAATGAAGAAATCTAATGGTATCAATGATTAACTCTAAGGAACATTTTTATCGATTATTTCGATATAATAACATAAGTGTTGAACATATCAATACTTTTTATTTGTATTGAAACATTGAACGACACGTTATTTTCAAAACTTAAAAATTTGACGAAATCCAGCTAGGTATGTACCTTAAAGAAAACTTACCAACGCGAGATTGGCAGACATAAAGACGTAGAGACAAAGGTTACTCGACGTGTCTTATTAGCATATATGACCAAGCAATAAAATGTGTGGGCATAAAAATGACAGATAACTCACCCTGATCTAAGATGTAGACATATAGCCTTTTTTCCCGTGTCTGTTACAAGAGGTCTAAATACAACATCTGTAGTACAATTGGTAGAGTCAGTTGGGAAAATGTGGACATTTGATACAGTGGTCTTCAGTGGAGTTTCAAGAATAGCAGGACTAAAATAAATATTTAATGTAAAAATGGGACTAATCTCGGTCATTAGTATACTCCATAAAGGTTAAATCTAATCTATGCAAGAACAAAGTGTAGTGTTGAAAATTCCAACGTTTCGAGTCACATGTATTTACCATTTTTCATTACCTTTTCTGTATAAATGCTTGTTAGACCAATTTTAAATTCTTTTGTTGTTTTCTGTTCGACACGTCTTTAGTAGAATATGATGCAAGATTGCATGTCAGAGTTTCTACTTTTAAGCACGTACCATTTTCCGTTTGTCTTTTCAGTCTGTATGAGTAAATGACATGATGTTTCTGTTTGACAATTTACAGTCGAATCTGGACCTAAGGTGACCCCTGTAAACCTTGGTGCTATCTGTGATAATAGATACACTATTTATTTAGAATAAAATTAATGAATCCAACAAGTATTGTGGAAGAATTGAATAGAGAAAAGAAAAGAAGATATGTGGAGAAACGACAAAAAGTTGCAATTATAGTTTTTTGAACATATATTTACAACCTTACTTAAACTTCATAATAAGTTTTTATTACTAATATTCTAAACTTATAAACGAAAAAAAAATCATCCAATAATTGTAACTATTTAAAGCAGAATTTTTTATTTTACACTAAAATCAAACACAACTTACAGAAGTATCTATTGAATGGTCTGAAAAACAAGAAATAATTTTTCTCAATCAACATTTTAAATCATTTATCTAAATAACATACAGAAAATAGATTCCATTAAATCAACAAGTAAATTCTATGTAATTCAAAGGATAATTTTACAAAGGAGATAAGAAGTACATTGACGTATATGAATGTCAAAGGCCTAAAAGGCGAACAGAAAATATGATGACAAAAACTAAAACATAAACACAAACAATAAATAAATTACACAGAGAAGAACTTATTTGCAATCTGCAAAACAATCTCATATCAGACTGAGAAACAAAGAAAGAAATAAGCTACCAAAATAACATTTATAAACAAATAAACAAGAAAAAACCTGTACAAGTTAGACTCTGATTACAAGCAAAGCCGGGAAATGGTCCCTTCGACTTACATTTTTCTATTATTAAATAAATATTTGCATAAAATCTTAACAGATGCACAGAATGTACTTACTTGATATGGCAAATTCAGATCTTTACCCCATTATATATTTATTGTTTCGGAGTTATAGTTGTTCAAAATACTGTTTATACTTTTTTATTATTAAATGTGTATATATTTTTTAATATGTAAAATGCTGATTTTTATTAGTTACTTAGCCATTGGTACTAGTAAACAAGGATGTACCTTTTTTGTGACTATAATTTAAAAGCATTGTGTGTGTTTAAACTTTTGGGAATGTTTTGGTCAGTCTTAGGTGGATGTCATAGAAATGATAAATTCTAATAAAATTGTAAAAAAAAAGTCAAAAGTAAATTATTGCATTATTTGTTGATAAAAATTAGAAACTGAACTTAAATTTTGGTTTAATTTCGATTCATTCGGTGCATTTTTTTTAAAGTGATATTTCTTCATATGGAACAATTGTGTTTATCGCTCCATATTAGTACGTTTTCATCATTAGAGTTATTGATAAATGTTTCATAATTATTTCCATAATTTGTCAAAAAGAAAGAAAAAAAAACACGATGTCTGAACTTACTTTTGACATCAACTACAAAACAAATCTGTTCTGGACTTCTAAAATATAAAAAAAAAGAAAAGAACATCATTACTTACAAATCAAACTTCATGCAACTAAAACAAGATATACTGTACACAAACTAAAAAATATACCAACACAGAATGCCAAAATATTCCTAGTTTTAACAGTTCGTAACATTTTAGCATTTATACGTTGTCTTCGTCAATACGAAAAATATTAGCTTACCCTGTCTTAGCACAAACAGATTTCTTTCCCTCTGTGTGAGAAGTTACAGATATGGCATGCTGATAAACTGCATCTGTAAAGCTAACCTTCGGCCCTAAAATCACTTTGGTAAGGACGTCTTTATCTTTATCACCAACTGATATTGGTTGGCTGAATAAAAAAAAGCAATGTTTAGATAATGTAACATGCGTTCATCACAGAAGAACTGCTCTTCCCCTGTAACTGATGTAGGGTTTGTTGGAACTGTGCTTTTATAGCTACTAAATTGTTGTTTACTTCTAGGACACTGGCTATTGTTTCTGCTCATATATGTAAAAATATTTTAACAGGCAAAATTTTGTGGCAAAATCTTGGCTAAATGTACCCTCAATTACTATCTTTATGGTTTAATTAATCTTTGATTTAATGTGATTATGGTTTATAACAAGTATGAAAATGGCAATTTAGACCATTTCTTTTATTTCAGGCATTAAAAGATTAAGGAAAACAATAATTAAAGTTATAGTCATTGAATCTTAAATGTTTTAACGCTATGTGGATTTAACAAATTTTTTTTCCGGAAGGGGAACAGTTTATGACGCGTATATGGGTTTACAAGAAATGTGGACATACAGTATCCCCTTTACTGCAAAAACATTCAGTTTAGCAGAGATATAATGGATTTTAACTTATTACAATATTTGATTTACAAGGTTGGGCGGAGCTTAATTCTCTCGGTATTTTAGGTAGGAATTAAATGAAGAAGACCGAAATAATTGGCCCATGAAAGCCCGGTGAATAGAATAGAGTAATCTTAAGCAATTCATATGAGTTACCTGCCCGTGACAACAAAAGGAATTAAACATTCTTCGTCTGTAAAGCATTTAACCTCTTTCGGAACGGCCATGTCAACAAAAAATGGCTGTTAAATAGTAAAATAAAAAGTTTAGTTTTAATTTCAATGATTTCTTTATGTAAAGTTGGCAAATGGATTGGACTTCAAGTTATACATCTTATTGACATCCCTCTCCATGAATATACAATACAAAATTCGACAACTACATGCAGTTTCTGAATAAAGACAGAGTTCATTTCAGTTTACTCCAAAAATAAAAATAATTGATATTTTGATGCTGAACATCAAAAATTTTTGAACTTCATATATAGTACATTCAAGTAAAAATGAAATGCTTCTTCAAATGCAGTATCACAGAAGTCTAGTGTGAATTATAACAGACTTTTTTGGTCTTTCAGTAAAGTATTAAAAAAGACCCTTCGCATCGAATTAATGAACATTAACATTGAAATAATTTTCCCTACTCCATAATATCATATCCTTAAATGTAAACATTAGTTATTCATGGAACTGAATGAATGTTTAATCAGCAACTGTTTTTTTCACAAAAAATTTAAAGTAATCTAAGTAACAAGTTTACAAAGTATACCTGTTGAGAGGGTCTATTCAGAGATAAAAGAGACTTTGTTGAATCTGCAAGAGATCAAAATCATATTTAGCTGCCTTTAAAGATTTTATATTTCCGAAAGAATATATTTCAGTAGATTAAAAGAGGGTTTTGATGCCATATTCTTTTACTTATTTGCTTCATCCAATATTATGCATAGTTCTCAAAACATTTTTGTTGTATTTCTTGTATCAATAGTATAATAATTAGCTTATAGTAAACTCCATGATCATTTCATTTGCTTAGAATACGTATGATGACTTAGTGTTTGTGTTATGCATATATATGTACTCTTACTGTTACTTTCTTTCTCTTTTCTTACGAATTTTCATGTTCATTTACCATTTTGACATCTAGATTCTGATGAGCCCAGTCGACATGTACAGACAGCTTGAGATCCTGATTCCATGTGGCAGAATCCATCGCGATGGCAATGAGTGGTCTGACATGGTGTGAATGCCACTGAAAATATAGGTAAGATTTTTTTGGGGAGAAGATAATTGCAAGGAAAGGTATTTACTAAATTTTACATTTAATGGAAATAACAGGAGATAATTTACAGCATACCAATGTATTTACTTTGTTCTTACACATGCTTGAAATTTCTCTTGTGAAAAAAAAAATCCGGTGTTAACATGGTTGTGTTATTTGCAGATCCAGCTGTACAAAATCATAATTAAAGTTACTTTGAATTCAAGAAGCTAAGAGGCACCAATGGGGCATTCTTGTGTCAAAAGTCCAAAAGGGCAACGACAAAACTGGTAAACATGAACAAGAACAGCACGAGTAAATACAAAACATAAAGAAACATTACGTAAACCAACAGAAATCAACAATATTAGCCTTATGATCTTGATGTCATACACTCTGCTGAGTATGGACTTAAGGAAGCAAAGAAATATAAAGAGTCGTTCAAGTCTCAAAGTCCAAAAAAGAAAGAACAAGGATGAATGCAAAACCAGGAGAGGGATAAAGTAATCTTTCTTACCTGACGATGTTTCTTTAATCATTACTGCAATGCACCTTTTCTCACCATTTAATCTTTAAAACAATATAAAGCAACAATGGTGTTAACAATGCACATTAAGAGGTTCTTTCAAAATTATAAAATTTCAGATGCAATTTACTGTATTTTCCCTGTCTCAAACATAACTAGCTATACCTGCGCTCAAAAAGCAAGGCACATCCCCCTAGAGGTTCACATTTCGAAAATTGGCCTCCATTGTAGGGATGGCAACGCTTTACAGGTTAACCGGTTATTCGGTCGGAAAGATCGTAACCGGTTACAAATTTCAGTAAAAGATTTATCGTTAAAAGGAAAAAGAAAACTTAATGTTTCTATTTTTTCATTGTACATTTAAAACTCAATTGAAAGGACTTACTTTATAATCAGTTACACCAAGAAAATTGAGTCCATTGGTATAAATAGCTTGATCAGTTATTAAAAAAAAAACCATTCATTTTTTTAACACCTGACTACGGATTTTCGTTTGAATCGGAGATTTTTATTCCATCTGTTTATGTGATGCCATCCCAAATTACTTTAAAAACCAAATTTCATTGAAATTCGCTTCTTGAAAATTTATTGCAAATATTCAAAACTGCCAATTTTTTCAAGATGGCAACAAATCGAAAAATTAAAACATTAAAAGACTCCTTCCCATCTTTCACCTTTTTAGAAAAGCTCTAAGCAAAGAACTTGCTAGAAAGATTATTATTAGAAACAGAACAAAAACAATATGTTCCCAAATTCGTCCTGTTCAGTAACCTAATTATCAATGGCAATTATTAGAAGAAAAAATGGACTCAACCGTTGCAGCTTATTTCTTAAGTACCATAACCATAAGGACCAGATGTTTAACCAAGCTTCAAGACAAACAAGAATAAGAAAAATTATATAATAAACATGACTCACCCTGGCTTTAAGCATATATATCTCGTACCACCAGCATAAGGACTTGATGTAAAACCAACATCTGCTAAACAGCTATTGGATGAAGCAATACGAGGAAAAATATGAACTCCTGGTGTATGCTTTGTGGCCTCCGCTAATGGTTCACTGAAATGTCAAGGGAACTGAGTCTAGAGAGCACACTGTTTGACATACTTATTTATTTTACTGCTGGTACATTTAAACCGCATATTTTCATCTTTGCAAACATTAATAACTTACTAAGCAATCAGCAGAATAAAACAAGAGGCTCCCAGGAGCTTGAATCGCTCACCTGGTCTTGATGTCAATCCTATGAAGACATTTTGTATAGCTAAATGAGCTGAATGTTTAAGCAAGAAAAAGCTTTTCTCTATCTGCAATAGTTTTCATTCTAAATAAGCAAAAAAACCACTTTTATTCAATTTTAAGGGGCTTGAACCCCTATAAGAGGTTATCTGACAACTTTGACCCTATGGAGACTTTGTAGAGCTAAATGATCTGAACGTTTGAGCAAGCAACAGCTTTTCTCAATCTGCAATAGATTTCATTCTATAGGCCAAAAACATGAAAAAACGCTATGTTTCACCTTTAAGGTGCTGAAATCCCTATAAGATTTCATCTGACAACTCCGACCTTATGGAAACTTTTGTAGAGCTAAATGAGCTGAACATTTAAGCAAGCAACATCTTTTCTCTATCTGCATTAGTTTTCATTCTATAGGCCAAAACACAATTATTTGCCTTTAAGGGGCTGTTACCCCTATAAGGGGTCATCTGACAACTTCGACCTTATAGAGACTTTTGTAGAGCTAAATGAGCTGAACATTTTAGCAAGCAAAAGCTTTTTTCTATCTGCAATAGTTTTCAACCTATAGGTCGAAAACATGAAAACGCCATTTTTGACCTTTAAAGGGCCATAACCTCTATCAGGGGTCATCAACTTCGACCTAATAGAGACTTTTGTAGAACTTTTGATTCTGAAGAGCCTTAGATCCTTCAGATTTTTTTATCTGTTAACGTTGCTAAGTTATAAGTCATTTTAAGTGGTTTTACCCTACCTTCTAATTTTAGTAAAGGCAGCCATGTTTTTTATTGAATCATTTTAAAATGAAGATCGTTTGCTGCCAACATGTCATACATCATTCCTGCAAAATTTCATTCAAATTGGTTCAGTGGTTTCAGAGAAGTAAATGTTTTAAATTGTTAACGGACGGCGGACGACGGACAACAGACGACGGACGACAGCCGAAGACGGACGCATAGTGATGGCATTAGATCACAGGGCCTTTTGTCAGGTGAGCTAAAAATGAAATAGTTCCTATCTTTGGCTATTAAGTGATAAAAGACAGCCATTGTTTGAGACGCAAGTTTTTTAATGATCACGTCATTGTAGAATTTTAAGTTACCATTTCTATCACATGGGGATCTTTTGCTACTTTTTTTTATTAAAACAACAATTTGTCAGTTGTTATAAAGCACCTCCAAAGTCCCATTTTCGGACAAACAAGGGCCTCTTTCTGCATGTCTGTGACGTCATATCCACTTTCAGATTCGCCATCTTGGATTCATTGCGCATGTCTGTGACGTAATTTTTGTTTCCGATCCGCCATAATGGTTCTCGGCGACCAACTGGCTTCCAGTCACTAAGAGGAGGTAATTTCGTAGAGTCACTGCACTGTAAAAGGCTTGTAACTTTGAAAGTTCTTGTCCGATTTCCTTCTCTATTGTCGCATGGTCTTAAGTAAGAACACGTTTTTGTTGATTTTCTTTGTTTTTTGTCTTGATTTTAAATCTTCTTTCTCTGTGTATCTAATTGTTTCTACTGTGTTTCAAGTGAGGGTCTTACATTTAATAACGTTTCAAATTAATTTGTCGGGCTTTTGGACTAAGGATTTAAGTACTGTTTTGAGTTTGCATTGTTTAATTTATGTGTAACAAAGGGCGTTTGGGATAATAAGCCCATTTTAAGTTTCGATACTTGTGACGAAAACAGTAATAGGTTTCAGTCTTTATCCTCCTTTTTTCACTCTGTTTTATTTGATCATTCAATAAGTAATTTCTCTTCTCAGATGATTTGTCCAGGGATCTTTTTACTCATAATCTTTCTCGTTTCTCTGTCGTCTTGCCGTTTATTTGATCTTTCGTGGAGTGGGTATCATGCCATTTCCTTTTGCTACATTACTTGATTGACGTTACCACTTTTCAGTCAGCTTTTGATATGATCTGTTTTTCGAAGTGACTACTTTCCGTGTATTCATCCACTTTCTTTTCGTGTTCGATCTTGTAACTGATCACCACTTCTCCAATAAAGCCACCCAACGGAGCGAACTGTTCTTCTAATTTCTTGGTCTTTAGACAAGCTGATTCCGTATTCGAGTCCTTTTTGATTTCGTATCCGATATCGTTTTAGTAAGCAATTCTGAATTCCCTTTAACCATCCCGGTTTCTTCATTTTCGTGTGTTGCTTCTGTTCTTTTTGTCTCTGTAGATTGAAAAACTTTTGGCTTGTATATCTGCATTTGTCGCAGCGATACACTTTTTCTACTTGGTGTCTGGTTTTGATCTGACAAATTTTGTGTTGTATTTGTTAATGTATTTACCTTTTCTGAACTGTAGCAAGTTGCATACAGCACTTTTATTGGTAGGACGAATTGAATCGGGTGTTGTTAAATTTTCTTTCTTTTTTTCTTTATATAGACAAAGAATTCACACATCAAAGTTACTAAGCTGTCTTTGATGTAAACAAGTCGTCACTTTATAAATTTGCACCACTCTCGTAATATTTTCTAACAGTCCTTGCAAAGCACAAATTATTTCGATTTGTAAAACTGAGTGTTTTGGTTTACGAAAATACGTTCTCCGTCCTCACTTTCCATATTCTTTTCTAAGAGTTTTAGAAGATAGTCCACTATATGTACATGCGTCTTGTTCGAATACATTCAAGACACTGACAATTTTTTTTCCTTTTCAAAGTCTTATCGTCCAAAAATCTGTCAGCATTTTATCACGTGATTCACTCGTTTGATTGCTCATCTTGTGTAACTTAAATAAATTTGTAGATAGGTCCGTGACCTCCTACTTTTTTCTACCATTTTTTCAATGTTTATTTATGAAAGTTAAATTCTTCAAAAAGAAAAAAAAATATGATGGATTTTGCTTATTCCCCCGAGCCATCTTTTATATTATTATATCTACTATCAAATTTTACCATTTATGTCCACTTTTCTGATATACCATTGGTATGTGACAAGTCTTAGCTGGCTGACAAATAACTACAGACTGCTCACCAACGGTAGGGGCTACAAATTCGGGCTAAAATCAAACAAATATATTAAAATCATTGCTGAAAAATAATGATGTGAAACATGATTCACTGTCATATATGAAGCAATACTGAAGAAGAAATGGAGGCTAGATAAATTTAAGCTCTAGGGACATCCTTTCACCTCTGTTTATTTATAGATTTGAAACAGTTTTGTTATTTGCATCCTAATTTCGTATAAAAAAACGTTGCCTTCTTTCATTCAAATTAAATAATTTTCCATAAAACATTCATATGTTTGCAACTGATCAGGACTGCCATGTATTAATTCCACACTTTTTATTTTAATAATTTCTTCATTTACTTACAGATCCTGGACTGATAGTAGCCTTTTCTGCAAGATATAAAGAAATTTGAATTTGTTTTTGCTGCAAAAACGATGTCTCCCCCCGTTTCCTCACAAATTTCTAATTTCAAGAGGTCCAATAATCCCACATAAAATTGAAGAACAAAATTTCTTGGTAACATGCACTACTACATATGCCCCCCTTCCTACATGCCAGGTTTCATTGAAATCGGTTCAGTAGTTTCAGAGGAGTTGCGCTGACAAGGTGAAAATGAGGATTATCGGCAAATTTCCAAGTTCAAAGGACCACCCCCCCCCAAAAAAAATAAAAAAATTGAGAATCAAAATTCCTTGCTAATATGCGCAACAACATATGGTGTCCTTCCTATATACCAAGTTTCCTTGAAATCGGTTCATCAGTTTCAAAGGAGTTGCGCTGAGATTTTTCTCTCAGTTGAAAGGGCCATTTCTCCTAGAAAAAATTGAAAATCAAAATTTCCTGTGAATAGAAACAATAACATATGGTGTCCTTCCTATCTACCAAATTTCGATTCAGTAGTTTCAGAGGAGTTGCGCTGACAAACTTTATGATAGACAGACGGACAGACAGACAGAAAAAAAAACCATGTATGTCTCACCACAAAAGTGGGGGGGGGTAGACAGAAATATTTTAGCCCTATTGCATATAAATACAAATTTTGGTACAAGACCAAATTATCAAAGAACTTTAACTACAACGTTTAAGGTTAGACAACAGCAAAATCATCAAAGGATTTCCCAAAACAAATTGATTTTTAGTCAAAATAGCAAAACAAATATTTTTTTTAATTTCTGGACTTTTGCGAGTACGAAGTACATGGATGACAAACCATATACATCAGCGAAATACATACCCGTTGTTTGTATATTGTAACAGATCTCGTCTATGTTAACACTGCAAAAAGAAATTTTAAAAAATCAATGCAAATAATTTTGCTGCGCCTGATGTGCGTTTCAATCGGGTGGTGGACAATTTAATAGCTTTGATTTGTTCTTCACCAAAAATATGAAAATAAGTATGTGGGATAACTTATTTTCTAATTAAGTTTATACAAAATTATCACTGAAATATTTGATACCAAAATCTAAAATGAAAGATGAAAATATGAAAATTAATCAGAGTACCAATTTCGATCTTAAACCATTTATAGGTCAGTTCAGAATATGAATATAATCACTGAGGTCAAATGTCAATCAATGAATTCACAGGGCAGATTTTTTTAGACAATTTGGAGTCGGAATCCCTGTGTTTGCCTTGTGGGATTCTCAAATATTGTCCATCTTTCTTACAGGAAAAACAATTTAGTTGCCAAATAGTTTTTTTTTTACATTAGCATACTTTACTTATTAATTTCTTTTGTTTTGGAATTAATAAAAAAAATGGTTTCATGTTTTAATGAGAAGCACATTTTTATTCAAGCCTGTTTTGCTTATTTCAATAGTTAGCTACATCTACCAAGAAGCGTCCAAGAGCTCGAATTGCTCACCTGATTTTGACCATTGATTACCATGATTACACTGAGGACTAACCTATATTTCATTCCCAATTTCGTATGCAAAAATAAATGCATATTTAATATAACATTTTACTTGCCTTATTTAATACTTTATTGACAATATTCAATAACGGTTTCAAGACTTTAACATAATTTTGAAGTCAGAACGAGGCTATCGAATATGACAAGAAATCATGAATTTTTGTGTATTTTTTTTAACCAAAAAATTACTATTATTGTTTCTTTGCTGACTCAATTTTCAGAAAAATGCACCCACCAAAAATTTTAACATTCTAAGGGAAACAACTCTTTATGTGCTTAACCATATGCAATTTAAATTTTTCAAATATCTTGTATAGTTTTCAAAGATATTAGTCTAAAAAGAGCCAAAATTGTCAAAAAAACCCAAGAAAAATGTCAAAAACTTCTACACCCATTGTCAGATCTTCTTCAAAAGTTCATGGCATGAAGATCTTGATGTGCTTATCACTATCACTTAGCCAGCATTTTAATACCTGTGAGCAATTTGCGAAAATCTGCAATTTATTCTTAGGTTCTATTTCTAGCCATGGAGGCAATATTTTTTGATGAATCAAAAATTTGAACTTTAGTTCTGTAGAAGATATACTACAAAACAACCCTGCTAAGTTTCATTATATTTGGCGAAGGGTTTTCAGAGATTTTTTTTTTAGAAAAGTTTAAAAAAGCTGAGAAAATGGTAATTTTTTACGATCTAAGGGGTATAGCTCCTAAAGCAACTCTCCAACAACTTTGACTCTGTTACAACTTTAATCTGTAGCTCTTGATGTGCTAAACCATATACAATTTAAATTTTTCAAATATCTTGTATAGTTTTTAAGATATTTGTCTAAAAAGGGCAAAATTTGGGAAAAAATATTAAAAAAAGACAATAACTCCTACAACAATTGTCTGATCTTCTTCAAAATTTCAGGGCAGGTAGATCTTGATGTGCTGAGAATTTGAATATCCGTTAAAGGTTTTGAGTAATTTGCAAAAAACTGCCATTTGCCCTTATGTTCTAATTTTAGCCACGGCGGCCATGTTTTCGGTTGAATCAACATTCTGAACAATTTTATTTGTAGAGGACATACTAGAAAACAACCCTACCAAGTTTCATTACATTTGGCTTAGCGGTTTCAGAGAAGATTTCTTATAAGATGAATGGACAGACGAAGGACGACATACAACAAACGATGGACGCCAAGCGATGGCAATAGTTCACTTGGCCTTCGGCAAGGGGAACTAAAAACGCGATTTTTCATCTTCAAAGGGTCAAAACCCTTATGATGGGTCGTTTGACATCTTCGTCAAAATGAAATCATTTGTAGAGCCTAATCAGCTGAATGTTTAAGTATTTTCTCTATCTGCAATTCTTTTCATTCTATAGGCCAAAAAAACGTGAAAAAAACACGTTTTACCTATAAAGGGCCATCATATCTATAAGGAGTCATCTGACAACTTCGACCATATGGAGACCTTTTGATGCTGAGGAAGATAGGTTGCATAAGATTTTTTCTAACTCTTATCATTTTTTATTTGCAAGCCAAAAACATTAGCCTGACCATCCTCACCCGGGTCTATTTTAGCAATGGTGGCCATGTTTTTGACGGATCAAAATCGAAAAACAACTTTTGTGCAAGAGATCTTCATGAACAATCATTCCAGGATTCATTAAATTCTATTTTGTTGTTTCACAGGAGAAGATTTTTGAAACATTATTAACAGAGGACAGACGACATAAGACGACAGACGCAAAGTGATTGCAATAGCTCACCTGGACCTTCGATTTCTTATGTAATCTATTAGTATTGAGTAAAAAAAAACAGATTCTAGGTCTGAACACTGCAGACTCTTCTTTTACCAGGCCTGGTAGGTGCGACTTGAACGTCTTCCTACAACAGTAATACAAACCTATCAGAATTCTTGGTCTGAACACACACTCTTCTTTTACCAAGCTTGGTAGGTGTAACCTGAGTTTTTGTTTGATATTGGTTTGGTCCAGTTGAAGATACAGCAGGAGGGTATGTCACTATATCAGGATCAACATGACCAAATGATACAGCTGGTCTATAATGAAAAAGGAAAAAAATCCCAATAGCTCAAAGAATAAAAGGGTTGTAAATAAAGGATGAATCTCAAATGTCCAAGAGAAAGGACAAATCGAGGGGACATGCAGGAAAAATCTAAGACCGCAATGGTTCTGACCTGGTACAAGCATTGCAAAAGAAATGGTGGGATAAACCAAAAAAACCTCCCATCGTCTTTGCGATCTTTGGGTTGGTACTGTGGTTTCATTATTATTCGTGGGGTATCAATTTTCCAGGTTTTCGTGGGCGGCAATAATCCACGAAAATTGATGCCCCACGAAAAGAAAATTTAACCTTGATCTGTATACTGAAGCTTTCAAAACCACGAATTCAAGAATCCACGAACTGATCCTTTTTCATCAAACCATGAAAATTGGTACCCACGAAAATAAATTAATCCACAGTAGTTACACAAAACACAACATGGTTGTGGAGACATTACATTGTGTTTACAGGGAAATTGAGGTGATAATCTCAGTACAACAACCAGCAAAACATTTCGTCTAACATAATTTAAAATTTTCCACCAGTGACTGATAACGAAAGAAGAACTTTTTAAAAATCCTATGAAACGTTTTTCTTAAAACCTAACTCTAATAGTCGATCACGGAGAGAGTGTGTCGGATAAAAATATCAGAAAATATATACAAGCCCTGGCATATTGAACAAGAGGCTCCCAAGAGCCTGAATTGCTCACCTGACTTATGTGTCTGAACTATAGGCTATTGAATATTGATAGGCTATTAGACAAATACTATTCAACATTGATCTTTTTCTAAGCTAAATAACTTATTAGTCAAAAAGAGCAATTTACCCTTATGCTCTATTTTTAGCCAAGAAGGCCATGTTTTTCAACCCCGAAATCGGTTATAGACATTTAATGCTAATAAACAACTGTACCAAGTTTAGTTCCTATTGGACTTAAGGTGTCAGAGGACTTAACGTTTTAATTGTAATGAGTGAAAGCTATTAAAATAGACAAATTCGACGTTCTATGGGGAATCACGCCTAAAGGAATGACCCTACAACATTGACCCTATTACATATTTTGTCGATCATGATGTGCATAACAATATGCAGTTTTATTTTTTTGATTATCTCATATAGTTTTTAAGATAATAAGATAAATAAGTGCAAAATTTATCAAAAATCAAAGAAAATGGCAATAACTCCTACATGGGTGTTGGATCTTCTTCAAAATTTCAGGGCAAGTAGATCTTGAGGGGCAGACCACTTCTGTTTTTTTACAGAACTTAAAAATCTGTCACCGTTATAGAGTTATTTGCAAAAAAAACCTGCAATTTCCCCCTATGTTCTATTTTTAGCTACTGTGGCCATGTTCTACTATCAATTGACTATTCCTACATCAGTTCTTTACATATATTGCTTATTGCTTATTGCTTATAAACATTACTAAGTTCAATCAAATCCCCACGTCAGTTCTACACATTATATGCTAATAAACAACTAAACCAAGTTTGGTTTCGATTGGACTTAAGGTGTCAAAGGATTTAACGTTTTAAGGTATTTTTGGTTTTACTGTTCCATGATCTTCTTAATCATAAAGTGTTTGGCATTTTCAATATTTTTGGTAGAGCGCCTCTTATGAGTTTTGTACAGCCGAAACACGCGTCAGGCGTAGCAAAATTTATTATCTGGAACTTTGTAGTCATTTGTATTTTTAACAATGGGTCTAAGAAAAAGAACAAAGTTACAGAGCACCGGTAATCGACATGCTCAACTTTCATACAGAAAAAAAATTGTATAGTTCGGTGTACATGTTTTTTAGAAAATTATCAGCAATTCAATGGTCACTTATTGTAATACTTTACTTGCTATATTAATTTTTAATTTATTTATTGCAGAGCTTGTATTTTATACATTGATTTCCTTGATTGACTTTTTGATACGCAAATTATAACAGGATTATTTTTCTACTCGATTGTTGGTCTGCCTAAGAAATTTTATGGAAGACGTGCACCCATAGACAAAAATGAAAGGGCAAACACAAAACCAACAATCACAAACGAAAACAGCACGAAGAAAAAAAACCAACATAGAATGACCCAAACAGGTGAATAACAATAAAAAAACGAACTAAAATGGTAACGAGAATGACCTCAGGTATTCCGATAGGTAAAGTAGTCTCTGCTTGTTGCAAAACATTCGTCGCGTGATTACGGTCATTCGGCGTGTCAAATGTTTTAATTCGGCAAAAAAACCTCCGTCACAATATAACATACATTATAACTATATATAACATAGAAATCCAATATTTTCCTATGCATGAAAGATGTCTTCCATACAGTTTCTTAGTTTCTTAGGTGAAGTCAACAATCGAAGAGCAACATAACATTGTGTAAGCCATTAGAGTGTCAAACATGACACCAGGGGCGATTCAAGAATATGTGAACTTAGAACGAAAGGGGGGTTTACAGTTCGATTTTGCACAAAAATTACAAAATTGTCTTAGTAAAGAGGGTGTTCCTATCCCCGGAACCCCCGTCTGGTTCCACCGCTTGACTCTCTATCAAGGAAATCAGTATATGTGTCATAAGCTCTGGAATAACGAATAAGTTGTGACTAGTAAACCCCACAAGCTGAAATGTACAAAATATTGCTACACAAGAAGGTAAAGTTGACGATTGGTAAGTTGAAGTCAACATGTTTGTCAATGACTGTTGTTGAAACCAAATTACGTAGCAGACTTCCTAGCATCCATAGGGTCCTCTTTCTTAAGTTCATTGGTTTTCATACAATTTTAGAAACAAATCAGCAAGCAACAAGGCGCACAAATTTGTGCCATTGGAATACAGATTGTTCGCTGAAAACACGCTTTTAACTGAACAAACACGTTGTTTTAAAAAAAGTTGAGAATGTCGATTATCTGGTCATCTGTAAAATATTGTCATCTGTAAAATATTGTTTTTCTTTGATCCATTTAAGAAAAGCAGGTCTATGTATAATCGACCACCATATATTTGTACCTGCGTTTTCTTTTTGAAATATGGTATCTTAAATCAGCTTAGCCAATCGTGATTACAGTCTTGCATGTGGAATTGAAGGTTGTGATAATGAATAGTTTGGGAAATCAAACGTTTTCGCTCCGGCACCAACACTTTTGTGTTGGAGAACACATCAAATCTTTTCATTATTTGTTTACATTTCAAAATTGTCTTCCTACCCAGACATAGGTTGATCATCATAGTTATAATTGGTTTCCCATTTCGGTATTTTTGGTTTCATTGTTCTATGCTCTTTATAATCATTTACAATCAAATAAGTTTTTGGCTTTTCAATATTTACGTTCGAACTGCTCTGATGAGTCTTGAATAGACGAAACGCGCGTCAAGCGTACCAAAATGTATTGCCTTGAACTTTTTGTCATTTAAATTTGATACTGTGAAAATATAATAACCCATTAGTGGTTTTGTCTGATTCTTTGTGCTGTTCTTGTTCGTTTTTACTGGTTTTACCTTTGATTTTTCGGAGTTTTGACACCAGGATGTCCAATTGTTAGCTCTGCCTCTTTTTTAAGAAATATAGGGTCTGTTATTTTAAGGGGCTAGTATGGCTTTTTCATTAACATAGTCATCAAGTTGGGTTGTGATGTTCCAGTTAGTTTTGTTACTCACTTAAACATTGCTAGTGGGGTCTGTTATTTAACGGGGTTAAGGGCATGGTTAGTCCATGACACATGTTAATGTGTGAGGTTGAGATGTTCCAGTAAATTTTGATAGTCACTTACACATTGCCAGAGGGGTCTGTTATTTAAAGGTATAGAGAGCATGGTTGGTCCATGACAAATGTTAATGTGTGAGGTAGAGATGTTCCAGTAAATTTTGTTGGTCACTTACACATGGCCACTGTGGTCTGTTATTTGAAGGGGAAGAGAGCATGGTTGGTCCATGACACATGTTAATGTGTAAGATAGTGATGGTCCAGTAAATTGTGTAAGCCAATTACATATTGCCAGTAGGGTCTGTTATTTGAAAGGGTGCAAATCATGGTTGGTCCATAACACATGTTATTGTGTGAAGTAGTGATGGTCCAGTGATTTTTTTTAGTAACGTACACATTGCCAGTAGGGTCTGTTATTTGAAGGGGTAGAAATCATGGTTGGTCCATAACACACGTTATTGTGTGAAGTAGTAATGGTCCAGTGAATTTTGTTAGTCACTTACACATTGCCAGTGGGGTCTGTTATTGGAAAGGGGTAGAGAGCATGGTTGGTCAATATGTGTGAGGTAGGTATGTTCAAGTGATTTTTTTGTTAGTCACCTACCTTTTGCCAGTAGGGTCTGTTATTTGAAGGAGTAGAGAGCATGGTTGGTCCACAACACATGTTATTGTGTGAGGTAGTGATGTTCCAGTGAACTTTGGAATTCCCTTCTTTTTTTCTGCATTCTATTAATATAATTGATTTAAAATTTTATTGGCTTAGTGCTTTTGTTCAAATATAACAATATCGATAACAAATTATTTACTCATTCAGGTAAAAGTTCTTGTTATTCTTTTGTTGTTTGTCAGTTACTAGAGTAGATGAATGATTCGCCAGTTTTTCCACCATGTAAACTCGCCGCTCTATATGGATAGTTCAAATGACAAACCGAATCGTAATAAAAAATTCTAATCAATTAAAAACCCAACTCCACAAATCTTACACAGTTGTGCAGTACATTTTCATATTAGTAATCCTGTCCCTATTTTATACTATATTTGTTAACACTACTAAATACTGTTACATCAACATTTATTAATGCTTCTAACAAGAGGCTCCCAGAAGCCTAAATCGCTCACCTGACTTAAATGCCTTAATTATAAGCCTATTGACATTGAAAGAGTCATAAAGCAAAAGGTTTAACCGAATGCTGCATAATACATTGTATATACTATAGATGTTTTGCAACACTGCCAATTTGAAAGAACATATTGTGTTAACTTTCAATTGAACATAAATGAAAATGGTCAATGTTGACGTTCTAAGGAAAAAATTCCTAAAAGGAACAATCCTTCAGAATTGACCGTGTACAAATTTTGAAGATCTCGATGTGCTAAACAAAATTCAATTTAATTTTTTTTTAAAAACTTTATTATTTTTTAAGATATTGAGCTTAAAAAGTGCAAATTTTTAAAAAAGGGCAATCACACCTACATAGGTAATTGTATTTTCTTGCGAATTGCAGGGCTGGTAGATCTCGATGTGCTGATCACTTTTGCTTCCACCACAATTTTGATATCTGTAACCCTTTTTGAGTTATTTGCAAAAACTAGAGTCTACCCCTATGTTCTATTTGTATCCATGGCGGCCATGTTTTTTTTAAGAATAAAAAATCCAAACGATAGTTTGGTAGCAATTACATTGTTACATTTTTTTGTAGATCTTGATGTGCTGAACAATATACAATTTAAATTTCTTCAATAACTTTAATAGTTTTCAAGATATTGAGCTTAACATGTGCAAATTTTGCAAAAAATTCGGAAGAAGGGCAATAACTCCTACATGGGATATACGATTTTCTTGAAAAATTCAGGGCTGGTAGATCTGGACGTGCTGATTACTTTTACTTTCGCCAGAATTTTGATATCAGTAACCGTTTTTAAGTTTTTTGCAAAAAAAACCTCTAATTTGACCCCGAAGTTACATTTTTAGCCATGACGGCCATGTTTTTTACGAAACAAAAATCCGAACGATTGTTTTGTACACATAATGCTACTTAACAACTGTACCAGGTTTGGTTGCAATTGGACTTATGGTGTCGGACAGGTTAACATTTGAAAAAATGTTAACAGACGACGACGACGACGACGATGGACGCCAAGTGTTGGTTTAAGCTCACATGGACCTTTGGTCCAGGTGAGCTGAAAAGTACATAATGAAATGCAATTGATTTTGTAAAAATTAATAAAATTACAGTTCTACTTACTGGTAATTCATTTTCATTGAAAGGAGTTACTGAAATATCCTTATCTACAAAACAGATTTTTTTAAGTAAGATGATAAGGTGAGAGCATATGAATTCAGCTATTTTATCTTTTTGTATTTTAAACCAATTTAGCAACAAGCAGATTCATTGTTCATTATGTGCGTATAGAGTAATTGTTAAAATCTCTACGAAACAGCATAGTTTTTATCTAAAATTCCTTCGTAAATTTCAAAAGACAATTCTTATCAATTTCAAATAAACCAATATACTCCTCTTCTTCGTAGCCGGAGTATAATAAATTGAAAATATAGTTAGTTAATAACCCTTACTGTATTGACATTTGAGTCCTGAGTAATGTGGAGGACAGACACAGACAGCTATCCCGTCATCTGCATCCACAGTTTCACATACTCCACCATTCTGACAAATGATTGGTTTACACAGGTCACCTGACAAGATTGAAATTCTGATAAATTATTGGTTTACACAGGTCACATGACAAGTTCGAAAATTACTGACAAATGATTGGTATACAAAGGTCACCTGACGAGATAGAAAAAAATCTTACAAATGATTGGTTTTCATAAGTCAACTGACAAGATAAAACAAATCTGTAATTTGCACACAGAATAAGAGTAAACAATTACACACTTGACAGATCAAAAACCCGTTGCTAACATTTTAAAAATACATGTAAGTTGATTGAACCAAATTTTATGGCAACAAGCCTCCCTAATCTAAGGCAATCCTACGGTCTGGAGGTTACCAAAAACTCAAAACAAATATCAATGCCTTTGGTAAAATATTGTGGTCATCGTAATATCATGAATATAACAGACATTCAAAAATTAAAACAATCATAAGCCCTATTAAACTAATGCAAGGTCATTAATATAAGGACCATGGATCATTCAAAAGCCACTGAATTCACTGAGATCATTGTAACTTAAATTTTGTTAAAGATACTGTCTTCTCATTTCAATGCATCTGCAGCAATCCAACATTTGTTAAAGGCAATATTTAATGAAATAAAATAGGTATCTATAAGAAAAACGATCGACAACAATTTACCTTTAGTTACTTCCAACTCATAACATCTTACTTCAGAACTAAAAAGAACAAAACTTTATGTTAATATTTGGTTTTTTTGTATATTGAAATTATGATACGTTATCAAATTTTTCGGAAGACCTTGGCCATTTATTTTTTTTCATGTCTGGAGTATTGTAATTTATCTTAATGCTTCTTATGGCAGATCTTTAACATAATAACTTGTCAATTATTCAGATACAGTTTTAAAAAGTTTGTCAAGCTCATTCGTGGAATTCCGTAATCAAATGTTTGAGTTAATTTCTGTCTTCACATACCTGTAATTTAGCGCTACACAGATCTGTTTTTGTCCCAGCTCAGACAGACTTGGTTTAATGGCCACATCAGTAAGACATGCTCCACTGTTTATACTAGAGGGCTCAGCTTTAAAAACAAATACATCCTCTACCTTCTTGTCTGTATCGACAGGGTCTTTACTTTCTACATTGGAGCTGCAATTTTTCATAAAAACAAAAAAAAAAAATGAAAAAAGTTTAATAATAAAAAACCCAATACAAATGGGACAAAAGACAAGGATTCGGGTAAATGTTAATTATTTTCCTAGATATCCATAGATACGTGTTGTAAAAACCTAATTTATAGTTATATAAATGTATTTTTGGCACGATAATCTGTGTGGAGTTATCCACTTTGTTTCCCCCCTTTCACCGTTAGGTGTCGGGTCACGTGATGCTAATTAAATATTCATTAGCATCAGTACTGGTCAAGTCGCTGCAGCCATAACTGTTTTAGAAAATTTTTGATCCCGAGGATCTTTATTTTGTTGTGAACATTAATGTCAACAGACATTTGATATTTTGATTACTTCGTCTACAAAATGTTGGAGTTTGCGACTTGATATATGATTTCATATCGGTAAATCAGTTTGAGACTCGCGAGTGATGTTCTAGAACCATGACGAACATGAACAATGACCTTTGTTAGATTTTGTGAATCACAACAAGCATCGGAATTTACTTTACTATAGTTTTCTCTTGGATTTAATATTAGAATATACTGGAAATTTGAGAGATTTATACAACTGATATAACTGTAGGGGGTCCCGCATGGTACCCCCCTCAGGTCGCAAGGTCGCTTTTAAAATGGGCCTGAGGTCGCAAGGTCGCTTTTAAAAGGCATATTTTGGCGGAGGTCGCAGGTCGTTTTGTGGCATAGATCGATTTAATGAAGTGTAGGTCGGAAGTCGCCCTAAAAAAGCCCTCAGGTCGCAGGTCGTTTTTAACCCTGCGGGAGCCATACTGTAAGTTTTATCTACGTTACACACTTTCAAATATGTAGGCTAACTGTATCCAGCTAGTGTTCTAAAAATAATGTTTGGAGTTACGTCACAATAGATTATTTGACCTTTGTGCTCGTTTGAAACTTGAGAAGGGTGTGCGTTTGACTATTTAACCCGATTGGTCAACAAGAAAGAAGACAAACAATTTGAAGGTTCAAGGTCTTTGAAGTATGTCGGATGTTTTGATCATTGGGAGTTCACATATTAAGCGGTTCGAACAGTTTGTTCGTTATTACAACATTCCAAATCTTGAACTTCGTCAGTGCAATGTTTCCTACTGTGGTATTTCAGGAGGTAAAATATTAAATACAGCTCACGTTGAAGAACTTGAGAATGCGATTATACAATTTCAACCGTCTTTCATTGTTGCACAGTTTTGTTCTAATGATCTTGATGTAGATGACTTAATAGTGAATGATATTGAGGTCATAATTTTAAAATGGTAGAACTTGCTGATAGTGTTTGCAACTAGATATTGTGTTAAAATAGCAGTTTGTCAACTTCTTTTTCGCAAAAGCACTCGTTTCACCAGCCCAGAAAAGTACAATTTGAATATTGTATATGCTAACTCGTTTCTTAAAGCCCAAATAGAAAAGTGTGCAAACAGAAACCTTGTTTATTGGCGTCTGAGAGGATTGAAATACACTGAGAATAACATTTATGAACATGATGGGGTACATTTAAACTGGTCGACTGGGTATCCCAAGTTTTATTACTATATTAGAGAAGCAGTTTTACAGCTGACACGCTTGAAAGTTTAGTGTAAGGCTGTTGTAGTCTATCAATATGAGCTAAATGTATACATGTTATGTAATTGTTACTTTAAGATCTCTCAGAGTATATGACTAGTATTTAATTTTGTTATACATTTTATTTATATATTTCATTTTTGGTTATTGTTAAACATTGTAACAAAAAAGTTAAATTTTACACAAACATATATTATATATTCAACCAATTGATTTTACATGTATTTTGGTTCATGTATAGTTTAGATTAGTTGGTACAGTAAATAATTTGATTTTTAACATGTACATGTACTGTATGCAAATTTAGTACAGTAAAAATACCTTATAATTAAATTATTAATAAGCTCATTTACTATGAATATCAATTATACATGTACAATGTATTAACATATGTTAACTATTTTTCAGTGTTAAGGTCAGGTGGTACACATAGTTGAAAAGACCTTCATTGGAAAGGAGTTTTTCAATAGCTGAGATCTGCATTTATATCAGGTAGTGAATTACACATTGTGTATTATTAGTCTGTATTAATTGGAATACATGTACAGGTACATACACGTATTTCCATTAAAAAAAACATTGTTAAATGTGCATTTATAGTCTAAAACAATACATGGTTACATGTATTAAAAATACTGCACATTGTTAAATGTGCAGTGATATCTCTTAAAAAAAAACATTGTTTAATGTGCATTTATAATCCAAAACAATACATGGTTACATGTATTAAAAATACTACACATTGTTAAATGTGCAGTGATATCTCTTAAAGAATACATGGTTACATGTATTAAAATTCTACACTGTTAAATGTGCATTGAAATATTTCTGAGAATACATGGCTACATGTATTAAATACTTCACATTGTTAAATGTGCATTAAATTTTATAATCTTATAGAATACATGGCTACATGTATTAAATACTTCACATTGTTAAATGTGCATTCAATTTTATAATCTTATAGAATACATGGTTACATGTATTAAATATTGCACATTGTTAAATGTGCATTGATAATTAAATTCTAGATAGAATACCATCTGGTTATCAGTGTTGTTGATTTTTTGTAGCTTGCATAATGTCGCAGCCACCAAGGAAGAAGAGGCGAACCACGCCAACACTGAAAGCTTCCAATACACAGAAAACTCCAGATACCAATGACATGAAAGCTATGATCAAAGATGTGTTTAAAGAATTTGTACCCACAATAGTTGACTCAGTGATAAGCAAGATAAAGAACCCCACTAATGCTGAACATGAGCCAACAGTAGCAGAGGAGGTGGTTGCTGTCCCTGTAGAACAGGAAACAACGGAGGCGGTGGCTAGTACCAGCACCAACAACAATATTAGAGGTAATAAGATAGGTCCTATGCATGTTGGACGCAGGGCAGGGCACAATGTGGACTCTAAAATAAAATCAAAAATATTTGCTGAAGAGTATATACAGTTACCATCGTTACTCTTTAAGTCACAACAAATGAGATTGGAAGCAGTCAAGGATTCAGATAACAGTATCTCCTTTGTCCAAAAGGAACAGAAAATGTTTTTCAAATCATTTAACCAGTGGTGGAAGCTTTCCATATCTTTGTTGCAATTTACTGCTCCAACAGGCCAGAAGAGTCTCCGAATCTAATGCGCTATATGCAAATAATACAGAAGTTGGCTACTGATATAGGTGAAAAAGCAGCCTTATATTACGATGAACAATTCCGCATGTGGCGATCAGAAAATCTATGCCTTGGAATGTTATTAATCAAGAGCTTCATTCTGAAGCAATTCAAATAGGTGTGAAGGCTAGGCTGGATGGACAAAATATCGAAAACCATATCAGCAGCTTTTTCGTGCCAAAACAGAAAAGAGAAATGTCAAAACTGGATTCTGTTTCAGCTTCAATAATAACAATGGGAAATGCAGAAGACGACTGTGTACATACCCACATGTCTGCAGTAAATGCAGCCATGACCACCCACGAAATGAATGCCCAATGCCAAACGATGGACAAGAACAAGTCAAACCACCACCCGCAAAGCCTGCTACAAAGAAATAAGATTGGACATGCATGCCGTTTACCATCAGTGTCTATTTTTAATGTTGTAACTCCTATTAATGCAAAAGTATTATGCCAATGGCTTCAAGGTTATGATAAGTCTAAATTAGATTATTTGATTTCAGGTTTTTCCAAGGGTTTTCATATTCCATTTACTGGGGAGAGAAGTTTTAGGCTTAGTAAAAATTTAAAGTCTGCTCAAGATAATTTAACAATACTCAAACAGAAGATTTCGATCGAACTGAAAGCTGGGAGAGTAGCAGGTCCCTTTACTTTGCAAAATTTACCATTTCCTAATTTGCAAGTTTCCCCCTTGGGCTTAGTACCAAAACAAAAACCTGGAGAATTTAGGGTCATACATCATTTATCACATCCTGAGGGACATTCAATTAATGACGGTATTTCAAAACAGGATTCAACCGTGTCATGTCAAACAGTAGATGATGCGATAGCATTGATTAAAAAGTTTGGTAAAGGTGCTTTATTGTCTAAAACTGATATTGAACATGGTTACAAAAACATTCCTATTCATCCAGATGATTTTGAGTTACTTGGGTTTGCCATTGAATCCGATATATATTTTGATAAGACATTACCTATGGGATTAAGTTTTGGGTGCAATTTATTTGAAAAATTCTCAACAGCACTTCATTGGGTGATAGAAAATAAACTATACTCCAGTGGCTGTGTTCACTTGTTAGATGATTTTTTATTTGTAGGCCCACCATCATTAAATCACAGTAAGGCTCAACTTGATTTAATTTTGAGATTTTTTAGCCATATTAATTTACCCATGAAGGATGAAAAAACAGTTTATCCTACAACAAAATTGACATTTTTAGGTTTTGAATTAGACACTGTTGAAATGGTTATAAGACTACCCTTAGATAAATTGATTAAGCTTAAAGAATTATTACTGCACATGAAGAAAAGGAAGATAATCACATTAAGAGAGCTACAGTCTCTTATTGGCCTTTTAAATTTTGCATGTACAGTTGTTTCACCGGGAAGAGCTTTCTTAAGGCGTCTTATTGATCTTACAAAAGGGATTCAAAAGCCTCATTATAAAAGAAGGCTTAATAATGAAGCACGAGCTGATTTGGAGGCATGGTCTCTCTTTGTTTCACACTTTAATGGTACATCCATGTTTTTGCATGACAATTGGCAAACATCTGAAACATTAACAATGTACACAGATGCAAGTGGCATAGGTTATGGTGGGGTTTTTAGAAACCAATACTTTTATGGGAAATGGCCAAATAGTTGGGAGAAGTGTCATATTTCAATAAAAGAGTTATTTCCTATAGTTGCGGCATTAGAACTTTGGGCAGATGAGATGGCTAACAACAAGATATGTTTTTTCTCTGATAACATGGCAGTGGTACATGTTATAAATAAACAATCTGCTAAAGATCAAAACATTATGTCTCTATTACGTCGCTTAGTGGTACAGTGTTTGAAGTTTAATGTATATTTCAAAGCAAGACATGTTGCTGGAGTCAAAAATGTATTAAGTGACAAATTATCTCGTTTACAGATAGAAGAGTTTCACAAGTTGGCACCATATATGACCCATTGTTTGAAAGAGGTACCGAAGGAGATGTTCATCATCTGAAGTCAGTTTCGAAATATTTGATAGACAATGCTTTATCACCTAGCACCCATACAGCGTATAATAGAGTTAAACAATTATATGAAGAATTCCTTTCTGTCTACATTTCAGGAACATCTACATGTATCCCTTTAAACATTGAACATTTAGTTTTGTTTATAGCTCATTGCTTTACTAAAGAACTAGCACCCCAGACCGTAACTAGTTATGTTTCAGCACTTGGTCATTTTCAAAAGATGGCTGGTCATGAGGATTGTACACAAGCTTTTATAATCAAAAGAGCATTACAAGGTTTCCAAAAACTTAAGTTCAAGTCAGATGAACGCCTTCCTATAACTCCAGGAATTCTTCAAAAACTGGTTGAGAGTCTCCCTTCATGTACTGATTCTCTGTTTAAGCTGAAACTATTTAAAGCCATGTATTTATTAGCGTTTCATGCGTTCTTGCGCATTGGGGAATTTACAGTTACAAGCGGGAAAAGAGCCCCTGTTTTATCATATTCATCAATACAATTTGATAAATTTTCGAAAAATATTCCACAAGAATTGATAATTAAAATGGTTAATTATAAGCATAGTGTAGGAAAACCCCCAGTCATGCTTCAGTTGTCAGCATATGCAGATAATTTAAATTTTTGTCCTGTATTAGCTATGTGGCAATATTGCCAACTACGTGGTCAAAGTGAGGGCCCCTTGTTTTTATATGCAGTCCAAACACCAGTGTCTAGGCATGGTTTTTCAGATCAGTTGAAAACATCACTATCCTTTGCACGATTTGATATAAAATTATACAAAGGACATTCCTTTCTCATAGGTGCTGCATCATGGGCTAAAGAAAAAGGGGTTTCAGATGAGCAAATTCAATTACTGGGACGCTGGAAATCTAATGCATATCGCAAATATATTCGGATTCCTATACTTCATATATAAATTTTACTGGATGTATTTTGTTAGGGCTGTTCTTAGAAAGTTGATATTTACTAATTGAATAATGTGTTATGGTCCTCTGATTATATGGTACTTGGTGATTATAATTTACATGATTTAGTAAGCATGGGGTATTGGGCCTCTGTTTACATTTTGTATTAGGTGATTAAGTAAACATGGGGTTATGGGCTTCTGTTTATATTGTATTAAATGATCAAGTTCACATGGGGTAATGGGCCTCTGTTAGTGTAATATTTAGGTGATTAGTAAACATGGGGTTATTGGCCTCTGTTACATAACATTTATTTTGTACTGCCATTTTTTGTTGTCATTATATAACAACAGTCAACATGGGGTAATGGGCCTCTGTTTATATTGTATTAAATGATCAAGTTAACATGGGGTTATGGGCCTCTGTTACATAACATTTATTTTGTACTGCAATTTTGTTGTCATTATATAATAACAGTTAACATGGGGTAATGGGCCTCTGTTTTTAATTTGTAATGCAATGTTCGATATCATGTACAATTTATGTACTGTATTGTCAGAGATAATCTGGTTTTCAATTGTAGAGATGTTTTGAGTATATGTATTCGTTGTACATGTATATACCTTATAAATTTGTTAAATGAATGCCTCTATTGAAATACATGTTGTATACATTATTATTGTTCTTCATACTATTAGCCAAGTATGTTAACTTGCATTGTATTTGGATGGAATGTATCTTTATGTGTTTACATGTACATGCATTAGATGTACAGACAGTTGTAGTGCAAGTTATAAACATATATAAACATATAAATGTAGCCCAAGACAATGAAGACTGTTATATAATTAGTTAATGTTTTTTGATACTTAAGGTTATAACTACAAGTACATACCTAAAAAAAAATGATTCCTTCCTCCTTCTGGGTGGGGGATTTTTCTACCATGGTAGAAAAATGTTGGCTATATTTTGACCCCTCACCTTTGATTTTTGAAGTATTTTTTCTTACTTTTTATATTGTTTGCATTTTGTCACATCAATGTTTTATTTGCATGTTTATTGTATAACTTGTAGTTCATTGTTAGATGTTTTTCGTGTATTATATTCTCGTCATTTAGATAATAAATGGCAATTTCAATTCTACATACAGGTTTTGTTTTATTCTTAAAAAATCAAACTTAGCAGAAGTCGTCAGATCCGAGGTGACAAAAAACCTAATTTATAGTTATATAAATGTATTTTTGGCACGATAATCTGTGTGGAGTTATCCACTTTGTTTCCCCCCTTTCACCGTTAGGTGTCGGGTCACGTGATGCTAATTAAATATTCATTAGCATCAGTACTGGTCAAGTCGCTGCAGCCATAACTGTTTTAGAAAATTTTTGATCCCGAGGATCTTTATTTTGCCCGCCATCCCTCCCAAACCTAGTTTATAAATGTGTCCTTGTTTGGAAATGCTTTTTATGACAATTTTAAGATACTCAATTTAAATCTTGTTATTATTTCTTTATGTTTGGAAATTCTTTTTTAATTTGTGACTGATTAAGATACTCAATTTTGGTAATATAAAGGGGCTATAGCTATATTTTGACCCCTCACCTTTGATTTTTGAAGTATTTTTCTTAGTTTTTATATTGTTTGCATTTTGTCACATCAATGTTTTATTTGCATGTTTATTGTATAACTTGTAGTTCATTGTAAGATGTTTTTCTTGTATTATATTCTCGTCATTTAGATAATAAATGGCAATTTCAATTCTACATACAGGTTTTGTTTTATTCTTAAAAAATCAAACTTAGCAGAAGTCGTCAGATCCGAGGTGACAAAAAGACCTTTATATAAATGACAGTTCATGCATTTAATTTCAGTCATATAAACGAATAATATTAACAAATAGCTTTACATAAACTACTTTTGACATCAGACCGCTTTGATTTTTTTTATTTTTATTGTTAATATGATAGAATGTAAATTCTTTGGATTAAGGAACTGTAGGTAAACTGAGGTTTATGTGTGGTATCTGTCCAATGTTTTTTTTTTTATAAAAAGTGGATGCTAAACTTTATCTGACGGAATGTGTTTATACTGGTAAGACAAAGGATGTAAATGAAATGCTACTCTTATTGCTCGTCCATCATTAATGTATTGCCAGAATAGAATGTTAATCATCTCTTACCATTTTCCACCAATCATTGTCGTTTCAACAATCATGTGACATGTAACACCAGCCTGGCATGAGATCGTAGAATAAGGACTAACGGTTGTTCGTGTAAATGTTGTAGTACATGTATTCTTTAAAAAGAATATAAACTGTTTAACAATTGCAGTTTTAAAAAACAGTCTAACAATTATTCAAAGTAAAAAAGTTGACATTTCTATGCATGTCCATTAAGTCTTAAAATGAAGGTGTAAATATGTTTTTGGACTTTTCTTACCTCTTGAAAGAATATTCGTAACAAGAAGCAAGGAGATACCAAAGGGGTATTTAAATGTCATAAATGCGAAAAGAACAAGATAAAACCAGTTGGTACAAAGGACAACATGAAAAAAACGCGCACACACAACAACAACAATCAAATTTTAAACATCATTGCAACATATGTCGAAACGATAGTAAAATCCGGTCCTCGGGATAATCAATATCATTTAGGCTCAGAAAAAAAAAAAGAAAAGCTGCACTATTGGGAAAAGTTTGTTTGGTCAAAATACCATTCTTTATTAACAGATGACTCAAATTAAATCAATGAAACTAAATTTGTTTTATTTCAAAATTTAACAAAAATGCTTATCTGTAAACTCTAATTCTCAGACATTAGTATGGTATTATGTTCATAACTTTCAATAAGTTGATGAAAATTAATTATTTCAGTAGCTTCTTACCTGATTTGCTGGCGGACCTTAAATGAAATACATAATTTTTCAATTATGATATAAGGCAAAATACAAAGTACAAAAATGAGTGAATGATGGTGTGTGTTATTAAACCCAAAACTATGCACTCGCTGAAACACCAAATTCCTTTGATCACGCACATAATGTTAGAATAGAAAAATAATTTATTTTTAGGATTATCAGTAAAAAGTTAAAATTTGAAACAGTAGTGCGTAAAGGTTAAAAGTTAAACATGCACCAAATGTTAATAACAACAATATCGAAATGAATATATTGAACATGAAATAAATACAGATGTTGTTTTGACATGGTTTTGCAGCAATTTCATGTAAATGGTTATTAACCTGTACTAAAAAGATCATTACCAATTTAAAATGTGTTTCAATAAACAGCAATGCTTATTAATGTTATTGTTTTCTTCTATATACATCTACTTTGCACCACTTACCCCGTTTAAAAACTACTTGAAAGCATATCCTGTCTTTCTGTGTTCTACAAAATAACATCAGACAGTTATACATGCACACTAACCATTTCATACTTAAGTTCACTTAATTTCACTGTCATGTTGATTTTTTTCTAGAATCTAAAGTTGTTGAAATACAAATGACAACAAAGTTCCAGACAATAAATTTTGCTACTCCTGACGCGCGTTTCGTCTATTCAAGACTCATCAGAGGCGCTCTACCAAAAATATTGAAAATGCCAAACACTGTATGAATATGAAGAGCATAGAACAGTATAACCAAAAATAAACTGGGGAACCAAATTATTACTAAGATATTCAACCTATGTCTGGGGTAGGAAGAACCTTAGGGTTTAGACAATTTTGAAATTTAGGCGGATAATTTAAAGCTTTGATGTATTCTCCAACTCAAAAGTGTTGGTGCCGGAGCGGGCTAACCTCGGGGAATTTAAACTCCACCAGCAGTGCTAACCTTCACGTGTGTTCGAAATACAAATGACAACAAAGTTCCAGACAATAAATTTTGCTACTCCTGACGCGCTTTTCGTCTATTCAAGACTCATCAGAGGCGCTCTACCAAAAATATTGAAAATGCCAAACACTGTATGAATATGAAGAGCATAGAACAGTATAACCAAAAATACCAAACTGGGGAACCAAATTATTACTAAGATATTCAACCTATGTCTGGGGTAGGAGCAACGTACCCCTGTGTTAACAATTTGCTTGTCAGCCGTATAGTTGAGTTATATTTGAAGTTGAGTTTTTCCTAAATGTCTTTGTAAATTTCCCGCCAAAATAGCAGTTTTCAAATGCATATACTTTAAAAACGAGGTCCGGTACCCCCATTTTTATTTCATTTATTGATATACATCACTTAGAACTATATGTCTGTAAGTTTTCATTAAAATCTGGATATATGTCATTTGGTATCGTCCCACCTTAAGTCCGTTTGCATGAATAATATCTTTCAGAAAAAAACAATTTTAATTCATACTAATGAAAAAGGGCAATGCCTTCTACTTTGATTATCTGATTATCCAAATAAGTTAAAAATGGTAGATCTTAAGATGATGATTATTGCTACGTATTTTCTGGATATCTAATATCTGTCGTTTTTTTGCAATTATTTTTTTAATAAGTACACAGCCATGTTTTTCATGGACCAAAAATTCAATATCAGCTGTGTTCACAATACAAACAAGCGAATCAAGACTGTATTTGAATAAAAATTAACAATGGATGACGACAGATGGCAAATTATCACATAGCTCACATAGAGGATGATAAACTATGGAAGTCTTTCGTGACAGATGAGCTTATATAAATAGTTTGAGGTCCATGACCAAGTCTTCAATTTTGTGGTCAAAACAAACCACCCAAATAACATTTTGGACTTAATTTTAAACTTGACTGACACCAACATTATTCATAAAGTATAAGAAACACTGTTCATATATGTAAACAAGAGCAATTATGTTAAGACAGATAGTTTGATGTTTTTTCAATGGTGAGGACCCCAAAAAGAAAAAAGACCCATTTTTTGTAAATAAAACATAAAAAATGTACACACAATTCTGGATTACAAGTAACAAAAATATTGAAGAACTGTACTTGGTTGACTTACCCCGCCTCCAATACACGTAAGCATTTTTGTTGCTGTCCTCCTATGACACTGTTAAATTTCACAACAGCAATTGATGTGTTTGTTCCTTGAATCGGGGTCAAGATGCTTTCTATTCCAGTTTTATTATCAGACACTTTAAGGCTTTAAATTTGTAAAATAAATGATAAAAGCATACATAAATTACATTATATGCATTTACCAAACTGTTACTGAAACTATTCATCCATAAAAATAATAAAGGCAGCGAGTATTACATTTTCCTTTTTGACTACACTAAACAAAATAACCAGCATATATCAGTTTAGTAAGTAAGTAAGTAAACACTTTATCTAAAGAGAGTAACACAGTTAGTACAAAAACTAATCTCCCCTAAGGCCCTCGTAATGTATGTACAATAAAATATAATGATTAATCAAAGAAACAAAATTAAACTTATATAATGAACATTATTCATGAAATGTAAAACATTATTCAATATTATTTTCTTGTTGTAATAACAAGAATTTCAAGTATTGTTTTTTAAAAGAATCAACATTCTGAATATCTTTTAAGTGTTTAAAGAGGAGTATTCCGTAAGATAGTTCCAGAATAATGAAAACTTTTCTTCATAAAGCTAGAAATTGGTCTAGGAACAAATAAATTGCCAGACTTAGCAGATCTTAGTGAATAAGAGGAAGTGTTTGAACCAAATAATGTATCAAAATGTTTCATAATGTTTCCCCTAAGTTTTTTAAGTTTAGCTAACAGGCATTTGTGAACCCATTTGTCATACTGAGTCCATTAGATTAAATGCAAGGTTTACATAGTAATGGCTTACTTTTGATGTCCTTTGTTTGCTACTACTACAGGCAAATAACAATTTACACCTATATAACACTTCAACTTCTCTGGTTTAACAGTGTCCACAAAGCCAGGCTATAATAAAAAAATGCTATAATCAAAGAAGCAACATTTTGTTTACTTATTTGGATCATAGGGTAACATTAGCAAAATAAAACGTTTCATGATGTTAAACAAACCAAAAACAAAATCTATATCTAAACCATATTGAATCATGTTGTTGTATTCTATTTTTTAAAAGGATTCTACAGATTTAATATGATGTTTGAATGATGGATTTATCCAATCTATTCTTCAGAAGTAGATTCTACCACACCAGAAAAAAAAGACATTTTCCAAGTACATTAACATCAGTTTTGTCTGTTTTCTATGCCATTTTGTATTTTGTTATTCTTCTTCGTTGACTTTTATTTATATTTTCGAAAGAGAAAAATCATAAGGTGCAAATTTGGAATTAAATTACCTCTGTTGTTAAGTTGCTTGTTAAAAATATCTTTGTGTCTGAAATAAACATCAAAAACTTGAAAAAAAGCAGAGGTACCAGTGGGGTATCCGAATGTCAAAAGTCCGAAAGGGTAGAGACAAAACAAGTAAACACCAACAAGAACGGGACAAAAACAGACATGTAAAACATGGAAACACAAAATACTGAATATCAATCAACGACCCGAACTCAAGTCGAAACAAGAGAGAACTCAGGTGCTCCGGAAAAGTAAGCAGTTCCTGCTTGTTATAGCACACCCGTCGCGTAGCCAATAGCCAATTCAGCGTGTCAAAAGGTAAAGGAGGACAAAACAAAACCCTATGAAAAACCAACATCTGCACTCATCTGAGAGATCAAAATCCCATATTTGTCTACAAGTGCATGATGTCTTCCGTAAAATTTCTTGAGTGAAGACAGCAACCGAGGAGCAACATAATCCTGTGTGAGCAATTTTTGCGTCAGACGTGTCGCTCTGCTAAGGAAATCGATGTAAGTCCCGCGTGCTCTGTAATACCTTGTATTTTCTTTATTGGTAAAAACGTCGAATCATTCCCTGAAAGCAATAATGTTTCTTATGCAAATCTGCTTAGGATATATTTCCATCATGAAAAAAAAACTTTAATCAAAATTCATAATATTAATGAAGAAATTGCAGTAACGATAATGGAAAATAATTATGTTCAACTAATTCCCCTGTATAGCATCAGAGAGCAATTAAATTCTTTTAAGCAATTTTCAAATGGTGCACATCATTTAAACAGACAGACAGAGTGGGACCAATGAAAACCATAACCTTCAGGAGGTTTTGTAAAAGGTTTGTGTTACCTTGGTTACAATGATCTCCCATTGTTCCTATTTTACATTTACACTGGCTTCCATCCTCTGTTTCTACACAAACCCCATTATGACAATCTACAGTATCACAAGGGCTTGATGAATTCATGGAGGGATCAATGGTGTAACAGGTTTCTGAGCTATTCCTAAAACAAAAGACAGTGTTGCAACATATTTCACAGCAATGCTATGGCAAAAAAGTTCATTTTACTCTATACCAGCAAAACTGCTGAATTAAAATTTTAATCCTTGAACATTTCAATTGATAAATGTATAGCTTATTTAAAGTTACCCGTTTTGGGATTTTTATGGACTTCATTGTATTATATTTATATTGTGGGCATTTGTAAGAAACAAAGGTGTACCAAAGGGGTCATCAAGCATCATTATACCGATAAGACAAAGACAAAATCAGAAGACAAAAAATCATCACAACGAAACAAACCACACTTTAAACAAAAAACACATACAACAACTAAACCGCATTCAGCAACGTGAACTCAAGTCGAAACGAGAGTGTACTCAGATGCAACGGAAGAGAAGGCAGTTCCTGCTTGATAAAGTACACTCTTCACGTTGCCAAAGATCTATATAGTGTTGTTCAAATCCGGAAAGGATGACATTACCGAACTCTATGTCAATATCTTTGCTCATCTGAGAGATAGAAATCCCGTATTTGTCTACAAGCACATGTTATCTTTCGTAATTTCATGCTCTGGAATAACGAATGAATTGGGATATGTAAACTCCATATGCTGAACCGGACGGATTTGTGAGCTATTCCTAAATATTTCATGTGTCATGATATATATTTTCATATTAATAAATGTTATCTTTATGGACCTTGAAATTATTTAAAGCAGTTTGTTTCTAAACAAGAAATATACACTGTGACACTATGCATTCACTTTTGTATGATAAATTCTGTTATTAGGTTACATATACGGGAATATGATCATTTGTTGCATTTCAGTCTCATAGCAAACACAACGCAGACGTACTTATTTGGCTGATTTTGAAAACTTTTTCCTCGTTTACACACATTGTTTTCAGTCCAAGAACCTGCCGGTTAAATAACTGTTTTTATTATGCCGTTCCTCTCTATGCAGTTTCTTTAAGTCTGTTAAATAACCTTACCTATTAGGCCATCTCCCTTTTACGCAGACTCTTTCAGTCTTCGCACCTGTCTGTTAAATAACAATACCTACTTAGCCACCCCCTTTTACACAGATTCTTTCTGTCAGCTCCTGACTGTTAATCAACCTTTTCTATTTAGCCGTCCCTCCTTTTACCCAGATTTTTTCAGTCTTTGCCCCGATCTGTTAAATAACCTTACCTATTTAGCCACCCCCCTTTTACACACACTGTCTCAGTCTTTCCACCTGTCTGTGGTTTTAACACAATGTCACTTTCACATAAATTTTGATCATCTGGCATTGCTGATGTTATAATGTGAGCAGATGCTGGTACTAAAGTTCCTTCTACCGGTTTACTATTAAAATACATAAAACTAATAAACAATTAGATATGAAATGAAAGAATAATTTCAAATTATAATAAATTACCAACAGACGAAAATTAAAGACTTCAACAAGTTAAAATGAAGTAATTGTACTTTATTAAAATCTGCAATAGTGCTTGAAATATCTCGCAACCACAATCTATTCCGAATCTTACAAAACCACATTATCACTAGGTTGTAAAAGCTGTGTCTACAAGGATAAGTTATGTAAGTCAAATCCTATATACATGTATATACATGCAAAAGCATACATACCATTTTCCTTGCTCTGGCCTTTTATATAGTATCAAATGACAAGTGTGACCAGGTTCACATACTAGAGTGGAATCCGGAGGCATAGATGGTGATACAAAGTTAACGGGAGTCTGAAAATACATGGTAGAATTGACAAAGTTGTCAGGAGTCAGAAAATATCAGAAACCTTGAATTTGCAGGCATAGATGGTGTTTCAAATTGACAAGAAGACTGATAATATAAGGTTACATTGAATCAGGAGAAATATATGACGTAACAAAGTTTCCAGGACCCTAAAAATATAAGGATGCATTGAGACATAGATGGTGTTCAAAGTACAAGTATTCTGAAAAGACAGGATAGAATAGAACCATGAGGCATAAAAAATGGTGTTGTAAGTTACCGGGAGTCTGAATATAAAAGGTAGAGTAGTATCATGAAAATAAAAAATAAATGGCGTAAATATGTTACCAAGAGCAAGCCATGATTAACACAAGGTAGAATTGAATCAGGGGGAATAGATGGTGTTACAATGATACCAGGAGACTGAAAGTTCGAGATAGAATAAAATCAAGAGACATAGATAGTGCTCAGGTATCTAATATTCAAAGTAGAATTAGATTATCTTTCCAGGTAAAAGGTTGAAACGACAAGTCGTACATTTTTGTTCAATAATGGATAACAAAGAACATACCAATGCACATACTTTAATTTTCTTGAGTTTGGTTAGTAAGGATTTTTTATGTATTGATTTATAACAAAATCTATAGAATGATTTAGAAAATTCTTGAAGTAAATTCAATTTAAAATTGTCAAAAAATGAGTCAATCCCTCATGATTAATGATAACTTTAATTATTTTTCTATAAGCATCATTTAACCAACAAAACTGAACTTTGCTCCTATTCAAAACACATTTCATATTATATAAAAAGTTCCTTATCAATAAATCTCTGTAAGATTCCCTTTATTGATATTTTTTATTATAAGTGAAAGAAGTATTACACATGTTATGGACAAAGTATGAATACAAATTAAACAAATTATTATGCATCTTTGCAGGCTATAAAGGCAACATCTTTTGCGTATCTTAAAATAGAAATCGAGAGCATCTCATGAGACATAAGTTTTTCTTAAAAATGTTGAGAGAGGGTAAAAAAATCAATTTGAATTCGCTAAAATGTTGAATTTGACCATACTTTTATATCCAAATAGCTGTACCCGATTGTGTACGTTTCGTTTACCGTTATCATCCATGACCCAAATAGACAAATCGATTGTCGGACAAAAAGTCAGTCGGAGAGCATAACATAATACTGAGCTCCATAGTGTCCAGAAATAAAAACTAATATGAATATCTTTACATACATTTGATGATGATGTGCTGCTTCCTGTAAAGGCTTTGACAGTGAAACAATGCTCACTGTAAATAGAATAAACGTGAATTAGGTTTCTCTTGATATACATAATATACAAAAAGAGTTTGATTTTTAAACTTATTTGATAAGAAACTAAACCTCCTTGCAATATGCTATCTAAAAGTAGTTGTGTAGTGTTATTAAACAAATAAAAAACTTGATAATGTGAATTAAATGTTCATTATATCACTACATAACCAATAAAAATGAAGAAATCAAACAAATAATGGTTTTTCTTGAACAACGTCTATATGGATTTTAAAAATAGTCAAGAAAAACAAGAAAAAATAACACAAATCAATTTTAATGTAATGTTTCCCATATTCTACATTAGTTTTAATAGAATTTTTATAAGTCTTGTATGAAAAATGCTCTAGAGGTAGTTGTGAATCGTTTGCTTTGTGCTTTATTTTCTAATATATCACTCACTTTCTTGTGTGTACTTTAACACAGATATCATGCTCTCCCTCTGTATACGGCGTTACAGGTAATGTAAATTTACACACGTCGTCAGGATACTTTGTCTCTTTCATAACAGTGGGTGTTGTCAGACTTGCCTTTCCTGTTGTCGTTATGGTAACAACAGGATTACAAAACATTTGACTGTTGCTAGAAAAATATTAAATTACAAGACAAAAATTAACAGTAAAATGTACCATTAAATAAAGTTACTGGTCGGCAATATATAAATTCTTTGCCAGATAGTATGTTATTATTTTTTTATATGCACTATGCACTTCAATCACACAAGTGTAGTGATTTCGACAAAAAACAAGGATTTTTCTCCATTGCTAGAGCCGACAAAAGCTTGCATTGAGGTACGAGCTTAGCCCTGATCTAAAGTACTACATGTGAATTGAAGAATGAGGATAAGCACTTCCTTTACTTAGGTTTATTTCAAATTCTTATGATGTGATTTTTGTCATGTATCTTTACCTGGTTACTCCATATCCGCCTTTTAAAAATATGATTTGTTTCATTATGACTAAATTATAGCTAAGATAATTAGAAAAAAAAACAGGGAAAACTATTTAGAAATTTAGAAATGAAAACAAGAAAAAGTATTAGCGGCAACTCAAAAATATATTTCCGCTCCCAAATTTAAATCAGATAAAATATTCTAATAAAAGGTGCACTTCTAGATCTTGTTATGGCGTGAAAGGTTCATGAAAATGCATTGGTATGTTTTGAGGAGTTTCAGATAACAAATGGGTACCCTTAATTTAACATTTGAATAACATACCTTACATTGGATTGACCACTGACTATAAAAGGAATAAGGCATGGTTTTCCTACTTCACATAGAACAATCTTAGGTTTTGGGAAATCTGTAGTCGCACGTTTAGAAGCTGTATTTGCTGGCACAGTGGATCCAGCTAAAAATTAGTTAATACATAAAACAGATCAAATAGTATAACACATTGTACCATACAGAATTACGTTGATACTCTGATATAGTTCGTCAGATCTTCAATTAACATTCAATTCGATATTAGCCGTTTCAAAAGTTAAAACGGGTCTAATATTAATATCAAAATCAATTAAAGCGATAAACTGGGGTTTCATAATCTGGCATCTGATTATGTGGAATTGCCAACCTTTTTCTATATGATGTACATTTATTTTATAGTGGTTGCTAGAATAGTTTTGGGAAAAACTAAATTAAAATTTTACTTCGAATACATGCATTTCAATGTGTTTCTGAATAACCTACGATTTTGGCATTTATCTCCGGACTGAATGAGTGCACAAACACATTTTGGGTGTCCACCTATGATGTCACAATGACTGTTGTCGTGACAATCAACACCAACACAGGATGGATGGGGACCTACAATTGTATAAACATCGTGAAACTTAACTTGAAATATTAAGACACAAGGACGACATTTATATCTGAAATATACATGTTATGGTATTAATAATTGCCTCTATATCAAATATTAATTTTGTGTTGAAAATACAAATGACAACAAAGTTCCAGACAATAAATTTTGCTACGCCTGACGCGCGTTTCGTCTATTCAAGACTCATCATAGGCGCTCTACCAAAAATATTGAAAATGCCAAACACTATATGATTATGAAGAGCATAGAACAGTTAAACCAAAAATACCAAACTGGGGAACCAAATCATTACTAAGATGATCAACCTATGTCTGGGGTAGGAATAACCTTAGGGTTTAGACAATTTTGAAATTTATACGGATAATTTAAAGCTTTGATGTGTTCTCCAACACAAAAGTGTTGGTGCCGGAGCGGGTTGAGCTAGAGTTTAAAACAATTGTGAGCATGGTTGCTCCTGTTATCTTGGGACAATATAACTGTAAATTGAATAATTTTGCATTGCATACCTGTGTAGTTAGCATACTGAACATAAAAACATCGAGTTTCACCTGGAACACTGAAAAATATTAAGACTATATATCATATATTTAAGTATAAATATAGTCTTTTTAATATGCATTATTGGACAAAGCACATTACCTATATCGCATACCCTATATCGCACCCCCTATATCGCACCTCTTACCCTATATCGCACCCCCTATATCGCACCCCTTACCCTATATCGCATACCCTATATCGCACCCCTACAAAATATCAATATTTAATTCTATATGATATAATGAACATTACATGGCATAATCTGCATCACATGCTGTATTAACCCTTGACCTATATCATACCTCGGGCCGTTGGCCCTCGGTATGATATAGGTGTCTCGGGTAAATACAGCATATGATACAGATTTTGCCATGTATTATTCAGTATATATTGCACAATTTATACCACTATGTCATAAAATGTAACGAGATACCCTGCATTAATCATGCATTATCAGTAGATAAGGCTAAATTCCTGAAAGACCCCCCTCATCAATTATCATAAACTTTCATTTAGCACCCTCTACAGTCCCGTGGTATAAATCAGTTATCCACCAATTCAAAAGGTGTTTAAAACGAATACAACATAACGTCATCAAAATAAATATAGCTAAGGGTAAAACTAAGATGGAGGGAGCTATACCTTAGGTTTTAGAATTTACATAATGATAATGGTTATAAACAAAGTGTACACTTGAGAGATAATCTCGTGTACTGTACAAGTAGAAAATTCTGTAAAGCGGGAAATTTTCACGAGATTTAATTTTTTGCTATATTCGCGACGATTATTCTATCGCATAATTTATAACCCGCATAAAATAGCTAGAATCAACATAAATTTATAATGAAAATGTTATTAAATCGAAAAAATAAATGTCCGCGTAAATAATAACTTGGTTATTTGGAATGAAATCGCGAAATTGCACGCTGCAAAGATTACCCGCTATACGGTATCTAAAAGAATGAAAAAAAATAAGACATTAAATAAGGAAGCAAAGAGGCACAAAAAAACAATAATTATAGCAAGACGGTAAGCAGTGACCTATGGTCATGTTGAAGACTGCTGGCTGTTTTCTGTTGTGATTTTTTGAATTGCTGTTTGTTTATGTTTGTTGTGTCGCGTACACTTATTCCACATCTCAATATCGTCTACAAATGGTGCATTCGAGTGCTAAAAGTACAAAAGGGCAACGACAAAACCAGTAAACACGAACGAGAACACCACAAAGAAACACAAAACATAAAAAACAAAATATCAACTGAACAGAAATCAAAAGAAGCAAAGGTGTACCAAAGGGTAATCAGTATTTATTAGCTATTATACTTTGACTTTAATGTCATCCTTTCTATCCTTGGTTTTTCTATTTATAAATCTTTTTGTCTTTCGGAACTAAGAACAAAACATTTAGACACTTTTGAGCTATTATACTTTTCTTGTAATTCATTTTCCAGAAAAAGTCTTACAAAGGGGTTTTTGGTCCCCAAAAACATCTAAGTTCACAGAGTCGCTGAACCATGAAATTGGGGTCAGGGTTAAACGAAATGGTGCCAGTTGCGTATACCATAACCCCAACTGTCTGCATACCAAATATCAGATGCCTAGCTAGTGTACTTTTCTTGTAATTCATTTTCCACAAAAGTCTTACAAAATTTAACGCCGTCGCCGCCGCCGGAAAGTAATACCTTTGTCGCGCCTTCAGCGACTTTAGTCGAAGGCGAGACAAAAATGAATACCGTAATGGTCCTGACTTGGTACCACCGTGTACAACGGTAAACGTAGGTTCCTGATTTTTACGCAGGAATCGCGGTTTTATGACCCCGGCACCACGGTTTTTATCAGCTTCCGGGGAAAATACCCGAGCCTGGTATGACAACACACCTTTAAGTTGACTAATCTTATGTTGTAAAATACACGATAACGTGCATTCGGCGATGAGAGGAGCACAGTTTGTGCCAATTGGAATGCCAATTTATTGTTGAAAAACTATCCTTCAAATTTGACAAACATGTTGTAAATAAGGAAATCAAGCATACTGCAAACTTGTGTCCAATGTATTGGAGCAGAACTGGACCTACCAGATGGCCCTTGTGGGGTTGAAACGACAACAAATACTTACTAAGGTAGGAATGTATTGTAGCAGAACCTGACTTTCCCAGAGGCCCCAGGTTGGGTTGTGATGGCAACATCAACAGTACAGTTTCCAATCAGAGATGGACTGGATGCAGATTCAAAGAGATGAATGTCTTCAGATGGACCCTGAGTTTGTTTGATAGATGGGCTGTTATGGAAATAAAAATGGATAAAAAATAAAGATGGCATTATTATTAAAATCTTTTGAAACGATTAAAAATTGATAATTTTAGTTTACTGTGCAAAACTTCAGGTTACCATTTGAGGAGACAACTGAAGGTATAAGGGTCATTTACTTATAATGAATGGCAAGGTCATCTAACAATCATTAAAAACTCGAAGAGCTCATTTGTAGAGCATCACTTGGCGTATAAAAGGTTTAAAGAAAATGTAAAAGGGAAATATCTTACCAAGAACGATAGGCACCACCATTAAGGAACATCAGGATATGACAAGACTTTCCTGGTATACATTGTGTGACAGAGTCTTGTGGAAGCGTTGGTGGCTCAAAATGAGGCTGAAATGATTAAATTTGAATTATTTTTTTTTAATGTTGATACATACAAACAAATTTACAAGCAATTTTTAAACTGTTTCTGGTGCATGTTTTATCCATCGACCAGAGATTTCTGGCCAAAGATTGTTAATTGCAAGCGTCATTTTATATCAAAAACGATTTACACAAATCCTTTATTTTTTTTCAAAAACATGTAATTCAGGATGCATGTGTGCTGAATAGAAGATATATGTTAAAAAACAAACATCCTGATGAAAGTAAAACTGAGTCTTACGAAAGCCCAGAAGGCTCATACGAGATTCAAGATTCGAGATAACGTAATTATCAAAATTCGAGATTCGAGATCCGAAATAGGAGAAACGAAATTCGAGATACGAGATTCTAAATTTGAGATCCAAGATTCGAAACTCGAAATTCGAGATACGAGATTCGAAATTCGATTTCAAGATTCGAAACTAGAAATTCAATAGACTAATAACGAACAAAAATAGGTCACCATTGAATTCGAGAAAACCCCAATTTTAACAGTGTAATTCAAAATTTATCAATATATTAATATTTTGTTTGCCATTAAGGATTTTGATATTTTTACCTGTCATGATTTAAAGATATATTGGCAAAACACCCATGAGCCTTAGTCTGATTTGTAAAAAATATTTAGATAATTGATATTCATGTGTATTTGCAATCACCTGACTGTTGATTTAAATACGGTTTGAATCAGATACTGAAGTGGCAGATTTAGAAAGGGTTTCATACTTGAATTTCTCCCTTTCTTTTGGGTTAAAAAAGGGAGCGCGGATTAACGGCAACAAGCCCAAATTTGCTATATCATGCCAAAACATCCCTATTTCATGAAGCGACTACTTACTTTAATACTCTATGTGTGACATGAGTCGTCCAGCTCATGACACACCATCACCAGAGTTAGCTACTCAAGTTACAGTTAAACCAGAGCGAGGAACCTTCTCCCACTACGTGGAGGTTCTTCGGGAGACACACATTGGCAAATATTTTCAATTTATATCAACTATCATCATAGGTATCCCTTAATTACATAGGGTACACTTAATGACTCATCAATATGAGTAGCTGCGAATTACTAATAACTCCTGCTTTTTCTCAGGCATTTAGATTTTTTGCGATAGTTTAAAATTCGCGAAAATAAAAACACGCAAAAATAACAAGGGGTTGCACTATGTCGTGCTAAGCATACCCCCACTCGACCATTCAGAAAACAGGAAGTAGATGACAGACTGACCTGGAAAGGGGAGGCACGATACAACACATCATGCTAAAGCTGTATACCACATTTGAAATCAATCCCTTCTGTAGACGCCGAGAAATCTGTTACGAAAAATTGTCTATTTTTGACCCATTAAAAGTCTAAGTTGGCTTGGAAAACAGGAAGTAGATGATGGACTGACCTGGAAAGGGGAGGCACGTTATAACTTATCATGCTAAAGCTGTGTACCAAATTTGAAACCAATCCATCCAGTAGAAGCCAAGAAATCTGTTACGAAAAATTTCACAATTTAAATTTTTTACCCTAAAAAAGTCTAAGTCGGCTCGGAAAACAGGAAGTAGATGATGGACTGACCTGGAAAGGGGAGGCACAGTTTAACTCATCATGTTGAAGCTGTGTACCAAATTTGAAACCAATCCATCCAGTAGAATGTGAGAAATCTGTTACGAAAAATTTCACATTTCAAATTTTTTACCCTAAAAAAGTCTTTGTCGGCTCAGAAAACAGGAAGTAGATGATGGACTGACCTGGAAAGGGGAGGCACGGTATAACTTATCATGCTGAAGCTGTGTACCAAATTTGAAACCAATCCATCCAGTAGAAGCCGAGAAATCTGTTACAAAAAATTTCACATTTCAAATTTTTTACCCTAAAAAAGTCTAAGTCGGCTCAGAAAACAGGAAGTAGATGATGGACTGACCTGGAAAGGGGAGGCACGGTAAAACTCATCATGCTGAAACTGTGTACCAAATTTGAAACCAATTCATCCAGTAGAAGCAGAGAAATTGAACCGGACGGACAGACAGACGGACGGACAAGGTGATTGCAATATAGCCCCCTCTCTTACGAGTGGGGGCATAAAATATCGTTAACAGTATACTACATGTATATGTAGTGTATACCTTCATCTAAATAACCACGAAAATTTAATTCTGCGAAAAAAGACCTTTCATTTTGTTTGAAATTTGGCTCTAGCAAAAAAAAACCAACTCATACGGTATATTGAATTTCCAATTTTGAATTTCGAATCTCGAATTTCGAATCTCGAATTTCGAATTTCGAATCTCGAATCTCGAATCTCGAATTTCAAATCTCGACTCTCAAATTTCGAATCTCGTATGAGCTTTCTGGGATTTCGTAGAGTCTCCCTCAAATGATCCAACACATAATAAATAAAAGATATATCTGTGCAAGTAAAACGGATAAAACAATTAGTTATATTACAATGCAGCAATAAATCACCTCCTTTTGGACCTAAATTATATATACATTCCAACATAAATTCAATTTTAAAGGTTTTACAGTATAATGATTATTGCAATAAAATCAAATTGTTAGAAACTTATCTTTATTTTTCAATTGTTTGACTTTAGATTTTCCATATATTTATCTGCTTCTATAGTCTTGTTTCTGAACTTACATGAAATTGACTCGGCTTTCTATGGAATGGATCTGAAATGAGAAGTGATTTCAATCTCATATTTTTCAATTCAGTGTACTTAGGGATGATCGCTGGTCAATTGTTGGGATTTCTTACAGATTTTTGGAATCCTCTGGATGTTATCATTAGAATAGTGGTTTTTCTTTTGCCCATTAACCCCCTTTTTTCTTTTTATATTAAAATATATTGGGTCGTAAGAGCTAATTTACAAAGTTATAAAACCTGGCTTTACCAAGCATTTTTATTATGTGTGTACAAAGTCAAGAAATTGCAGTCTTCATTTCCATGGCATTCATTTATTACTTTTAATTTGATTTAATTATTCTTGTTTGGATTTCTCATATAACCTTTTTATTTCTTGGACTGACTAAAACAGTTTGTTTTCTTATAAACTTGTTCTAAAAGCTAGTCAAGATCATCAAAATACTTTGTTCTTTTTTGAGACTTGCTTCTTATTTATATTTGATGGTTGGTCTTTAAAAAAATAATAAACATTAGTACCTGGTTTTTCCACTTCAACTTCAAAACAGATTTCTTCATTCGTTGTACTGTAAGAGCAATAATACATAATATTTAAAGAGTGCAATATTTCTCGTAGAATAAACAATAAAATAGCTCGAATGAATGAAAAAAGGAAATGTGCCTTAAATATTAGTTTGAAAATTGTGACGATTTTTGGTGATACCGCATGATGTTGGACGTAAAGCCAGACGACAAATATTTTCAGGATATCTCCGTGATCAGTGACCTTCCGCGTCGTCGGCACTATTTCGTGCACTTGCTGCGTCTCAAATTGTCGCCGTGAAAGCGGCAACGTTAACGAGCATGTCCATATCTTCTAAACCGTTTTACGGAAAAGTATGAAAATTGGCATGCCCAATCTAAACAAGATATTTAATCATTTCCAATAGTTGAAATATTGTTTTAACAAATTATTTTTGATTTATTCTTAATTCTTTTCAGACTTTTCCAAATCGTGTTTTTGTGATTTTGAAAAAAACCTGTAAACTTAAATTTGGTACAAAAAAATGTTCATTCAAGAACCATCAAGATTTTTTGTCTGGCCATTGCTGTGATTCGTTCACCTGGTCTTGATGTCAACTTTATGAAGACTTTTGTATAGCTAAATAAGCTATATGTTTGAGCAAGAAAAAGCTTTTCTCTATTTGCAATAGCCTTCATTCTATAGGCAAAAAAACACTATTTTTTGCTTTTAAGGGGCTGTTAGTCCCTATAAGGGGTCATCTGAAAACTTTGACTCTATGGAGACTTTTGTAGAGCTAAATGAGCTGAACATTTAAGCAAGCAACAGCTTTTCTCTATCTGCAATAATTTTCATTCTACAGACCAAAAACACTATTTTTCGGCTTTAAGGGGCTGTAACCCCTATAAGGGGTCATCTGACAACTTTGACCATATGAACACTTTTGTAGAGCTAAATGAGCTGAACATTTAAGCAAGCAACAGCTTTTCTCTATCTGTAATAGCTTTCATTATATAACCCAAAAACATGAAAAAAACGCTATTTTTCACCTATAAGGGGCTGTAACCCTTATAAGGGGTCATCTGACAACTTTGACCATATGGAAACTTTTATTGATCGAGCTAAATGAGCTAAACTTTTAAGGAACAACAGTTTTTCTTTATCTACTATAGTTTTCATTCTATAGGCCAAAAACATGAAAAACTGTTATTTTAGGGGCCGTAACCCCTATAAGAGGTCATCTGACAACTTCGATCCTATGGAGACTTTTGTAGAGCTTTGTGCGCTGAACATTTAAGCAAGCAACAGCTTTTCTCTATCTGCTATAGTTTTCATTCTATAGGCTAAAAACATGAAAAAGGTTATTTTAGGGGTCGTAACACCAATTTAGGGTCATCTGACAACTTCGATCCCACTGAAATTTTTGTAGACCTAAATGAACTGAACATTTAAGCAAGCAACAACTTTTCTCTATCTGCTATATTGTTCTTACAATAGGCCAAAAACATGAAAAAACATCATTTCAGGGGTCGTTACCCCTATAAGGGGTCATCTGACAACTTCCACTCTATGGAGACTTTTGTACAGCTAAATTAGATGAACATTTAAGCAAGCGACAGCTTCTCTCTATCTGCATTAGTTTTCATTCCATAGGCCAAAAACATGATAAAACATTATTTTAGGGGCCGTAACCCCTATAAGGGGTCATCTGACAACTTCGACCCTATGGAGACTTTTGTAGAGCTAAATGAGCTGAACATTTAAGCAAGCAACATCTTTTCTCTATCTGCAAAGTTTTTATACTATAGGGCAAAAACATGAAAAAACGCTATTTTTCACCTTTAAGGGGCTGTAACCCCTATAAGGGGCGTGATGCTCACTTTTACTCTTCCAGAAATTTTATATCTGTCACCGTTATGGAGTTATTTGCAACAAAACTGCTGTTTACCCCCCTTGCTCTAATTTAAGGAACGGGGGCCATGTTTTTATTGGGTCATTATTAAATAAAGATAGTTTGTAGCCAGCATGTCATATATCATTCCTACAAAGTTTCAGTTAAATTGGTTAAGTAGCTTTAGAGGAGAAGATTTTTGAAATTGTTAACGGACGACGACGACGGACGCATAGTGATGGCGTAAGCTAAAGATTAAATTAATTGGAAACAAATCGTATCAGACAAGTCTGACCATCGGAACATCAGTTCCACCATAAGTGGTTATCAACCTAGTCGTTTCAAATACAAAATTCCAAAGCGGGTAAAATGAAAGTTAATTTGATTATGCTATAAACACATTTTTCAAGATTCAATCATTTGTATTAAACCAATGATAGTCGAAAACCTGAAAAAATCAAATAACTGCTTGTTTAGATATTGGTAAGCCTTAGTAACTTATTCCACAAAATACAAAGAAGCAAATTTGGACCAAAGGGTTAATCAAACATCATTATACTGAAAATCGGTAGACAATAAAAATATCATCATAACGAGGCAAACCACACAACAAACAAAACACACACACAACAACTGAACCGCATTTAGCAATGTGAACACAAGTAGAAACAAGAGTGAACTCAGGTGCTCCTGAAGGATAAGCAGTTCCTGCTTGTTATAGCACACCCGTCACGTTGCCAAATATCGATTTAGTGTTAGTCAAATCCAGAAAGGATAACATTACAAAATTCACCTGCTTCCCTGATTGGTTGTCGCTATCTGTACACAAGCTTTATGAATTCCAGGTGTTGTTCCTTCGACCTTCAGATGACCTATGTATGTCCCATTGTTGTTTGGGTCCAACGTTACTACAGATCCCTTCAAACTTAGTCCTGGGTGTAGTTGACTGGGTATTAAATCTGGTCTAGAAATATGTTTTATTAATTCACCAATTGGCTAAATACTTAATGAATTAGCTAAATGGCATTTATCTTAGAACTTGGTTACTTAATTTTTTTATGTACTTGTGTTATAAGTAATACAAATATTAAATTTCAATTTCCTTCTTTTGGATTAGTTTTGCTCCATGATTTCGTTGCATGCTTAAAACTAGTAAAGTGTATAGACGACCATAATGATCTTTTCTCTTACTTTGTACTTGAGGTAACTGATATAGGTACAGCACACTCCTCATGTAACACACATACAATCTTCTTAGGTAGAGCTAAGTCACCTGCCTTAGGTCCTGTCTGTATTAAAAAAAGCATTAAATAGGGAAAGACAAAATGGACTAAGATTCCAGTTTTCTTTCAGCTTTAATCCATCCTTCTTGCCCATTTACTCTCACTCCCAAACTCCGTAACTTCAACTCCCCTTCAACATCGAACTTTTGTCATCTTATTCCTGCTTTGCAAGGCACGTGTCCAATTTTTTAATAACATTAAACACTTCTAATGAGTTATTTTAATATAGGTAACATTTAAATTAAATTGCTCATCTCATTACAGAGCATTGTCAAAATACCAATAAAGTCTTCTGTGTGAGTCAATGAGTCTATGACCAGTGCAAAATCCAATATTTTGCACAGATTATGAATTTAGTACTTTACCCTGATTTTCAATGGTTTATTTCAAAAGTTAATAATTATAGTTTCAAAGTCATTTATTTAATTTACAAAATATTAATCTTAGTTGGAAATATTTGAAGGTCAAGATAATTGCTAACCTTGTAAATCTTACATGTTTATTTCTGAAAGTTACTACATGACTACATGACAAATTACTTCCTACATGTACAAATCCTGGTCAAATGGTTATGGAACTTCTTATGCAATGTCTGTCTAGCGCTTGAGGCATTTTAACAATTTTAGAAGGAATCTCCCAGATACACATTCATGACTTTCCACTCGAGAGGGATGGTCATGACAAGTTACAAAATGGTTACCTAGCATTTTATATTCAGTTTCAACAGTTTCTTTATTATCGTTTGGGACTGGATTATATTGTACTTATGTATGCAGTATCGACTATTTTATTCCAATACAATTTACATCTGTTTGGTGTTTTATTTACAATGGCCTTTGAAGTTAAGGAGCTGTTCCCGAGTTATGACCAGCTGATCCCGGTACACAATAAAATTAACATTGATTAAGTTACAAACTGACACTAGTAGCCTGCAGTCTGGTCATAGAGTGGTAGAGAAACCCGTGGTTCTAATGTTTCGGTCTCCAAATCGTAATGCGGTACTGATCTACATTTGTGTGAAACTACAGAGGGTGAGTTCAACCTTAAAATCACATGTGACATTTTTCTTTCTTAAAAAGATATTAAATTGTTACTTTTTGTGATAGGGTATTGTTTATACGCACCATAGTTTTTTTATCCTAATTGTAAAACTTACATTAATAGGGCAAAATGAGATCAGTTAAACCTTCAGCTTCAGTGTTTTCTATTGAATCAGCTATTGTTAACAATAATAAAGTAAAAGTCAAGTTAGGAAAACTGTATATGAATGCTCTCATAGATAGTGGAGCAGACATTTCTATTGTAAATACCAGTGTTCTTAAGAAAGCATTTTTAAATAATGATTTACCAGAAGTTTTTCAAACTGATATTTACTCTGTAAAAGGAGTATGTAATAAGTCTTTAAAATTACAAGGGAAGACTGACTTGGTAATAGATGTGAATGGCCTTCAAATGATGCATCATTTTTACATTATTGACAATGAAAGTTTTAAATTAATACTTGGACAAGACTTTTTGAAAGCACATCATGCTTTTATAGATTTTTCAAAACAAATAGTTACTTTTCAAAATGAAATGATAGCCGCAACACTTTATACTCAACAAGCTAAGGAAAAACCAATTAATATCGCAAAGATCACAACTCCTGTGGTCATTCCAACTTTTTCTGAATGCAATGTTCCACTTTTTATTTCTAAAATTAAGGATAATCAAACTTTTATTTTAGAACCAAACAAGGTGTTGCTCAATAAGAAATTGATAGGAAGTTTGAATCAAGTGAAGAATAGTATAGTAACATATCGTATACTTAACCCTTCAAATGAGGCTGTATCTTTTAAAGCTAACACTGTTATTGCAAAAGTGTCTCATGTTTCAAAACAACCCATCTTTTCACTAAGCACAGATAAATCAAAAGCCCAAATTTTTGATTTTCATTCACCATTAGAGAAAGCAGCAGAATTAGATATCAAAATTGATGAAACTAATCTTTTACCTGAACAATGTGTTAGGTTAAAATATCTTATAGGACAAAATAGGGATGTTTTTGCTAAAAATTCTTCTGAGTTAGGGAAAACTTATTTGCATTACCATACAATTAACACGACAACAGAAAAACCAGTCAGAACACAACGTTACAAACAAACACCAGCCATGCAAAGAGAAACAGAAAGACAAATTAAGCAAATGCTAGAAAATGATATTATTGAGGAGTCGATGTCACCTTATCAGAGCCCCGTTGTCTTAGTCAAAAAAGCAAATGGGCAATTCAGATTCGCCATCGATTACAGAAAGCTCAATGCTATCACTGAATTGGAATCATTTCCAATACCAAAAATTGAAGAAATTTTTGATACAATTGCAGATTCAAAGTCCAGCATTTGTTTTGTTTTAGATTTAGCAAGTGGATTTCATCAAGTTCCACTAGATGAGAAAACTAAACACAAAACTGCTTTTATTACACATCAAGGTTTATATCAATTCAAACGTTTATGTTTTGGCTTAACAAATGCACCAAGTACATTTCAAATGCTCATGACAAAGGTCCTAATAGAGCTGAATTGGAAAATTGCTTTAATTTATATTGATGATATTTTGGTATTCTCTAAAAGTTTTGATGAGCACCTTCACCATTTAAATCTTGTTTTCCAAAAGTTAAGGGAAGCTAATCTAACATTGCAGCCTGCAAAATGTCACTTTGCCTCAAAACAAGTGAAATATTTAGGACATATCATAAATGAAAATGGTATTCAAGTTGACAAGGAGAAAACATCAGCTGTTGCAAAATATCCAACTCCAAAAACCCTCAAACAACTTCGTTCTTTTATTGGTATGTGTGCATACTATAAAAGATTCATACAAGGTTACAGTAAAATATGTGAACCATTAAACAAACTTTTACGCAAAAATGAAAAACTTGTGTGGCATAATGACCAACAAAAAGCATTTGACATTCTAAAACATAAACTGACATCTGCACCCATTCTAGCTTTTCTTGATTTTTCTAAATCTTACATCCTGGCTGTTGATGCATCTGACTTTAGCATTGGTTTTGTATTGAGCCAAGTCCAAGATGATGAATTGGAACATGTCATAGCCTATGGCGGAAGAGCATTGCGAACGCAGGAGAAGGCGTGGCACATTAATCACAAAGAAGGACTTGTCTCGGTAGAAGCCATTAAAACCTTCAAAGCGTATTTGGCAAATTCAGAATTGACAGTCTACAAAGGAATACCTAGCAGTGACCTTTGAATATCCATGAGAAAATCAAAACCCTCAGATACCAAACATATTGGCAATTGATGCAACAGATGAAGAACCTGTGGATACACAACATATTATACCGAATCAAAGGACTTTGAAAGAGTTGCAACGAAATTGTGACTTTTACAAGGAGATCATTGCATTTAAGGAAAATGATGTTGTTCCAGATGATGCTAAAAGAGCAAGATCTATTGTAGCTCAAGCATATCATTATGAATTTATGGATGGAATTTTGTACCATATTTACAGAGAAAGAGTCAGAGGCCTTACTCCAGAGCAAGGTCTTACCAAACAACTTTGTGTACTAAAGGTTTTATGCCGTGATCTTCTTTTATCATACCATGATTGCATTGCAGGGGGAGGTCATCAAGGATTAGAAAGAAAGAAATTATGCAGCTTTACGTGCAAAATATTATTGGCCAAATATGTTTAAAGATGCTGAAACCTATATCAAAACTTCTGAAGTATGCCAACAATCAAAGAACTCCAAGCATAGCAAACCAATTCCACTTAGGCCTTTACCTATTGAAGATGTGTTTTCCAGATGGCATAAGGACTTTTTAGAACTTCCAACTACTCCAGATAAACACAGATACTTACTTCTTCTAGTAGACAGTTATTCCAAATGGTGTGAAGCTTTCCCACTCAAGACAATGGAAGCTACAGAGGTTGCCAAAGTACTGTTCAACTAAATTTTTACAAGGTACGGAGCATGTCGTACACTTATATCAGATAGAGCACAGAACTTCATGTCTAAACTTGTACAAGCACTATGCGAACTTTTTCAAGTAACCAGACACTATACTAGCTCATATCACCCAGAGACAAATGCAGCTTGTGAAAGAATGAATTCTTTTATTGCTCAAACATTGCTGACATATTGTAACAAGGAGCAAACTGATTGGACAACGTATATACCTGCTGTTATGATGGCATATAGGTCAACTCCAGCAACACAGTCTACTCAGTTTTCACCATTTTACATGCTATTTGGTCAAGAAATGAGACTTCCTGTTGATGTCGCTTTAGTACCAAAACAAAATTTAGCAAGAGAACCTAAAATTCATCTCACAAGATATTTGGAGCAGATAAAATTATACAGAGAGATAGCAGCTAAAAATATGAAGCAAAAACAAATTAAGTACACTGAACAACATGACAAGAAGGTGCAACCTACAACTTTGACTACTGGTAGCAGAGTTTGGCTTTACTGCAGCAGGGTTCCCATAGGAAAGTCGCCAAAGCTAATACAGAAAAGGACAGGGCCTTATACAATTATAATGCCAGGACCAAACAATACATTCAAACTTAGAAACATTGCCACAAACAAAACAATGAAATCTTTGGTACATGCAAAACGGCTAAAATTATACTACAGTCCAGATGATCGTCCAGAACATATTTTGCCAGAGTATCAGGATCTAGAGTTGAATCCTGAGGAGATAGAAGAAACCCATCCACATGATGCTGTGGTAACAGATGACAGTGATGGCACAGAGTCAAATGATATGAATGACACAGATGGTGAGGACACACAAGATAAGCCAGAAATTGATACTAAATGTCAGAACAATCAGCAGCCAAGGTCTAAAAATAGCAATCATGCTCAAAAGAAAAACAAGCATATCACATCATCACAAAACAATCACACTAGGAAATCAAACAAACAACCATTGATTCCATTTACAGAAAATGATATTGAAAAAGTTTTAGAATATAGTTTATATCTAGGCAAACCAATTTATAAAATCAAATTCGTTGGGAAAATCAGAAAGATCATGGCAAGATGGGGTGTTAATTCCTGAAAAATTAAAACAGGAATTTCATAGACTGTATAATGCAAAAGGGAAACGAAGGAAAAAGCCTAATAATAGGAGTAAATTTTTCGAAACTCCCCAAGCCAATGTCCAATCTATTAAAACAACTAATCCAGTTCAGATTGTTACATATGGGCAAGTAGATAGGAAGCACAAGGAATCAACATTTTGGTTAAAATTTCCAAATGGTGCTCCTTTTACAAGGATGTTATTGAGTCATGAAGTCTCTCCAGAAGCTTTTCAAAATTTTATTGATGCCATTTAGCAAGAAGAGATAAAATGCTTACAATCTCAAGATCCTCTAAAACACAGAAACTTTATTCCAGTATCATCATACAATATAGAAACTGGAACATTTTCACATCATATAACACCAAATCGGTGTGTATTTTTATCTTCGCATCAATCATCAGCACTTGGAATTCAGTATTTTAGACACACCTTACAAAGGCATTTTAATAGAGAAAATTTTTAATTTTTTTTTTATTCAACTGGGAACTCATGGTAGTGATTTTTTTTTTATCTTTATGATGACCTATTTTTTTTATATCATGGGATGCACATTTATGAATTGGCCATTCATATTATTATTGAAATAAAAAATGCAGAATTTTTTTTTCTGCAGAATGTAAATGAAAATCAACATGGGATTCACAAAAAATAATTTCAAAAGGGGGTATTAATCATGTGCAAAGAAGCACTTGGATTGATTTTGGCATCACATGAATAAGGGTTGGATTCGTCACCCAAACTTTATTCTTAGAGATTCTTTAGGAAAAAGAGTGACGACCTTTTTCTGTGGAGTATAAATTGTTTAATTTAAATGTGAATGATATTTCCTTTCATAGAAATGTTGATCTTTGTTTAAATCACATCTATTACATTAGCATGGTCTGCTTATGTAGCCAAGTCAGCTGTCTATGTATAAATATATATTTTTTTAAAGTAATAGGGATACACATATATCCATTAGTACAAGTTACTGAAGTTAGTTAGTTATACATTTTTAAGTAAATAGATATTAGTTTCTTCATTTTTTATACCTAGTTGTTATTTTATCTTTGCTTTCTCTTTTTTTGTCATTTAATGTTAAGTAAGGGTATGTCACATGTGTTAAGGGTGAATCTCTACAAGAAGAAAATCTGAGCTGGATGAGGCCACAAAGATTTTTTTTACTAGTGAGACAATTACTAAAGCTGGAGATTTACATAGGTTTTCTACTGGAACCAATGAACCTGTCGACGTTAAGTCTAGGAAACACTTGTTCCTTACCACGTCGTACGTCGCAACGTTGGATTTCCCATTGGGCAACGCTGGAAGCCACACCACGATGGATTGCAACGTTGGATTTCCCACTGGGCAACGCTGGAAGCCACACAACGATGGATCACCATATGAAGAATTTTCATCAAAAGATGTGATGGAGCTTCAGTTGGAGATGAACTGTTAATGATTATTGTGGATGAGCTGTTGATGAGTTGTTGATGATTTTTTGTTGATGCGTTGTTGATGATTATATTGGATAACTGTTGATGTTTATTGAAGATGAACTGTTGATGTTTATTGAAGATGAACTGTTGATGATTTTTTTGTTGATGCGTTGTTGATGATTATATTGGATAACTGTTGATGTTTATTGAAGATGAACTGTTGATGAATTTTTTGTTGATGCGTTGTTGATGATTATATTGGATAACTGTTGATGTTTATTGAAGATGAACTGTTGATGATTTTTATAGTAAATGAAGATTCAGTGTTATAGGATATCCTTGAACTAAGTGATCTTAAACAACCATATTCTACAATGGGAGAACAAATGGATTCGGTTACCTATTAGATATGTGTTAAAAGAAGAACACCTTATTTGCCCAGGCCAAGCAAAACATGTTAAGTGAAACAACATTATTAACAGTTCGATTATTTGGATGAATTGAACAATAAATGTTATAGTTCACTTGGGAAAAGATGAGAAGTCGAAGAAGATATATTCAGACTCTCAATATGTGTTTATTATCATTATTTTGTTCTTTGTTGTTTTGTTTATGTTTTATTTGTGATTTATTTTTATTGATCTTTCAGGATTATGGGTTAAAAAAATATATATATACAGATTTCGGGAGAAATCTTAGGTGAAGGAGGGGAAGCATATGACCAGTGCAAAATCCAATATTTTGCACAGATTACGAATTTAGTACTTTACCCTAATTTTCAATGGTTTATTTCAAAAGTTAATAATTATAGTTTCAAAGTCATTTATTTAATTTACAAAATATTTATCTTAGTTGGAAATATTTGAAGGTCAAGATAATTGCTAACCTTGTAAATCTTACATGTTTATTTCTGAAAGTTACTACATGACAAATTACTTCCTACATGTACAAATCCTGGTCAAATGGTTATGGAACTTCTTATGCAATGCAATGTCTGTCTAGCGCTTGAGGCATTTTAACAATTTTAGAAGGAATCTCCCAGATACACATTCATGACTTTCCACTCGAGAGGGATGGTCATGACAAGTTACAAAATGGTTACCTAGCATTTTATATTCAGTTTCAACAGATTCTTTATTATCGTTTGGGACTGGATTATATTGTACTTATGTATGCAATATCGACTATTTTATTCCAATACAATTTACATCTGTTTGGTGTTTTATTTACAATGGCCTTTGAAGTTAAGGAGCTATTCCCGAGTTATGACCAGCCGATCCCGGTACACAATAAAATTAACATTGATTAAGTTACAAACTGACACTAGTAGCCTGCAGTCTGGTCATTAGTCAATTCATGCACAAAAAGTTTAATGCAGAATCAGAATCATGCAATGCTTCTTGCATTCCTAATTACACCAACCATACTAATAAACTTGAATAAAAATTCGAAAAGGCAAAGAATAATCGGTAAGACATAAAATCATCACAAAAAACCCCAAAACCATACAACAAACAAGAGGCTCCCAGGAGGCTAAATCACTTGACTTAATTGTTGTTGTTTTTTTACATTGAGAGGGCTGTATAATTACTTAATATCCAATAAAGTGTAGAGATTTTTAGCGATCAAAAGCTTTTTTCAACAGCTTGCCAGTTTGATGCATATAAAGGCTATTTAGACATATAATGGACCATAACATTGTAAAGGGTCAATAAAAGTAAAACACATTGATCATATTGAATTTTTGTAGGGCTTAACTAACTAAACAGTATTGTACCTTAAAGTTTTTTTTTTATCGTAAACGGTTTGCAATTTAATGGAGAAAGGTTGTTAAAATGAACAATTGTTATGCCCTCAGTAAATAACTCATAAAAGTAAGGGTCTTACAACTTTGATCCTATTACAGATTTTTACGATCTTGATGTGCTAAACAACATGCAATTTGAATGTTCAAATAACCTCTATAGTTTTTGAGATATTGAGCTTATTGATTGTTGTACAACGTTCGGTAAAAAAAAAGAAAAAAGCAACAACTCATTCATACACTATGAACCAAAATATTGACTGATTGTACTACCATGTACAGTTAAAATGCGATTTAATATGACTGATGTGATCTGTAATGTACTACAGTTATTCTGCCAAACGTTGATTTTATTTGGTGCAATATCTTCAGTAATTATCAATTTCCGTCTTTTTACTGTTTTAGCTGTCATTAACTGTAGCAGACGATGTCAGCTTAGGTCAGCCAATTTTGTCATTTGTATCAAATGATGACATCCATTTGAAATATTTACTGATGTGGTGTTTCGGTAGTAATATAGAGTTCCCGATCAAACGTCAGAAACGTTCATAACTTCGCAGTGTATATGACTCTACCAACTCTTCTACAGCTATCTTAAACCTTAATTAAAACACTTAAGATACATCCTTGAATATCTATATTCCACAGATTTTCTTCCGGTTAATTGTTCTTGCAAAAGTTAAATTCTTTCTTTAACAAGCAATAACTTCGAAAACAAATGATATAAGAAAAAACATTAAAAATTTCCTCATTTTTTTGCATAATTAAACCCTAGATAAGACTAAAACCTGCACTAAATCCACTATAGTGCTATACATGCTCTGAAAGTACATGAACCTTGCTGTTTATTTAAAGTAAAAAAAGACTTTACATCGACCAGCTCGTTTTTTTCAAGAAATGACATCGCATTGTTTACCTTAAAAACTTTCAGATCGATAAAATACAAATTGACACAATGCCGGAAAAGTGACGCTTAACTTCCGGTTTTGTCCAAAATATTTTCATCCGCAAGATTCCCTAACAGTTGAGTACACTTTCATTTCTAAATTACAAGCTATTCTTAATTTACATTTACTTAAATTCGACCTTTGTTTTTTTTTTACTTTAAAACGTCTAGGATGCCATAATGCAAAACTAACTTGTAAACAAATTGGAACTAGGTATAAGAAGGAAGCAAAGGTGTACCAAAGCGGTAATCAAACCGTGAAGCTGTTCTCATTTTGTCTTTGATCTTTTGGACTTTTGACTCTCGAATGCCTCATTGTCGAATCTTTGCTTCTTTCAAATCAAAATATGTGTTTTTCTGGAAGATAGATCCCATATTTGTCTACAAGGACATGATTTCTGCCGTAATTTTTTTTGAGTGACCGCAACAATCTGACAGCAACGTAACACTGTGTTAGTGATTTGCCAGTCAGACGTGATGTATTATGAAGGAAATCATGATATTTCCCACAATCTCTGAAAAAACGAATCAGACTCAATAAGCTGAACGGACGGGATGATGCTACACTAAAAGGGAAAGTTGAAGTCATCACTATTGTAATAAACCGTTTGTGTCGATTTCTAGAAATAAAAATGAAGCAGACCACTTACATGTAGTATCTGTATTGTCCTTTTCACAGTTCTCGGGATTTATGAGATGATTGTCACCAAATCGAAGATTGTTTAATTAAAGGACAAAATCAATAATACGAAAAAAAGCAAAGAGGCACCAAATGGGGCATTCGAGTGTCAAAAGTCTTAATAAGAGTGAACTCAGGTGCTCCGGAAAAGTAAGCGGTTCCTGCCTGCTATAGCACGACCGTCATGTTGCTATTTTCCAATTCAGTATGTCAAATCCGCTAAAGGAAGACAAAACAAAATTCTACGACAGATCAACATCTGCACCCAATTGAAATCTCATATTTGTTTATGAGTGCACGGTGTCTACCGTAAACTTTCTCAAGTGAAGACAGCAACTGAGGAGCAAGATACAACACCAAAACGGGTATAAAACGATTAATTTGGTTATACTGTATATCGATATTTCAAGGAGTAATCTCTCATCAGCAGCATTTGATTTCGCCGGTAGGGGACTAATTACTTAAATCAGTTTACCACACAAACCTGCGTATATGAGCCTGTCAGAGAATTTCCATGTTCTGTAAAAATAAAATCATGAGAAAGGCACATTAGAAAATACTGTTAAAGTCAGGAAATTCCTAGCAATAAATTCTAATTTTTACACCAAAAATGGCATAAACTTTTAATATGTGCTTCCTGAAATGGTACAAAATCATTGTAAAAAATCAGACATGTAGCTCTTATATACATTTCCACGATCAAAAAATATTAGAAATATCCTTGCTATCCTCCCTATGCACTCAGATAGATACACAATACAAAATGATTTAGAAAAAAAAGAAAATCAAATAAAACGAGTACTGATTGTGTCGGCAGCCGTCACAGATGTTCCCAAAACGAACAAGATGTACCGCAAAGCAGCAAAAATACTGCCTTTTTCAGTTTTATAGAATGTGCAAATGATGTAAAAATATAGAATATATATGTATAATGTTCATGGCATTGTCAATGATGTGTTTACACATGCCAACTTTGATAAATATTGGCGCCCATCTTCGATTTAGAAATTTCACGTTTTTGCATTTAACGGAAAAACTGTAAATATCTCATTAGAACTTTAAAAATATTTTTGTAGTACTTATCAAGTTCAATAATACCAAGAAGTTTCAAGGTGCTCATCACTTGGGTTACTGAGATATGACAATGTCCTATATACACAGGGGAGAATCGGTATATCGGTAAAAATGAGCGTGAACAATTTTCCTATGGCGGTCAAGTATTGTGCGTGATCGCGAACAATTTTGTACCGGATCGTGAACAACGCATATTGGCGTGATTTCATAGAATTTACTAAAAATTAAGAAATTACAAACGTCATTCAAAAAACTAAAAGCGTCTGGCAAAATAACTATGTTTCCTTTACTGAAAAACATTTTAACATTTTGCTTTGGAAATTCCATTTTTCCTAAAAACGTAAAGGCGCTATCTTATCCAACGTTTTTTACATGATAGTTGAATTAAAAGAACAATTTATTTCAAATAAAACTTTAAATATGTTAAAAAAAATGAAAAATATTTTGATATTTAACATTGAAAATGTCTCTAAATATAAAATATTCCATTTATTTAACTTAAATGGAATATTCAGGGGGGGGGGGAGTGTAAAAACGATTCAGAATTTGCCTTTTATGATCGCGAACAATTAGGTACCTGCAAAATTCGATCATGAACAGCACAGCGTGACCACATTAAATATAATATAATTTTTTAATTCAACCTTTGATTTAATGATAATTTTAATATTTAATTCATGATTATAATGAATAACAATTTTTTGTATCATTATGATTATGTTCATGATAAAATCATTGAAAACTGTAAATTTTGTCCAGTAGCAAGGTTTTAAATTATGTAAAAGATAAAAGTGCAACTTGAAGAACCTCCTATATAACTTGTTCAGACAGGCAACATGTTTTTTTTTCGAAAAATACAAAATTGCTACCCTAAAGCCTCAATAGCTGTATCTAGATTTCATCTGATTCATCAGTGGTTTCTATCCTTTTTTTTTAAATTGGACATTTTAATGGTGATTTTTTTTCAGTGTACGTATATTGAAAGAGAATTGCAGCAATATTTGTTGAAAAGTGATGTTTTTTTTTCTTTCCAATACAGTGCAATTTTAGTAATTTTAGTAATTTTGCTCACCTGGTACTCTAAGGTAGGAGTTTCGCATCGTTCCAGACTACTCAAAAAGGCTACAATTTGCAATTTTTTTAAGGGTACTCATTGTCCAAAGTAACGTCTTTATATTCTTATCGTTCATCAATAAAAAAAAAAACAATAACATATCTGGACAAACAGGCACCAATGGTACATTCGAGTGTCAAAAGTCCGAAAGAGTAACGGCAAACCCGGTGAACATTAACAAGAACAGCACGAGAAAACACAATACAAAATCAACCGAACAGAAATCAACAGAGTAAACTCGGGTGCTCCGGAAGCGAAAGCGGTTCCTGCCTGCTATAGCACACCCGCCGCGCTGTCAATTTCCAACACAGTGTGTCAAATCCGGTAAAAGAAGATAAAACCCTATGACAAACCAATCTGTGATTTTACATTTTGACATAAATGACATATTATGATAATTATTTTTTTTAAAGCAGAGGCACCAATGGGGCATTCGAGTGTCAAAAGTCCGAAAGGGCAACGACAGAACCGATAAACATAAACAAGAACAGCACAAGGAAACACAAAGCACAAAATCAACCGAACAGAAATCAACGCGAACTCTTCATTATCTAAAACATTCGATATTGACTAATAAATTGTTCGCGATCATAGTTCACGATCCAAAACCAGCGGTGCCAAATTGTTCGCGATCCCAAAAATAACAAAAACTACATATTAAAATGTCCAGTTTCTCTCTTGCATTTGAAAGAAGATATATTTTGTAGCTCTTGGTAAATGAAATAATGATATTTGAATCTAAAACACAATATTTCATGCATTTTAATATTAATATGACGCAGAACAAATATGTTTTGTTTACACAATATGTTAAATTCTGACCTTTTTATATCAACATACTATCTGCCTTTTCAAAATTTAAAAAAAGCTATTCAGTTTTAAGTAAAACGGCTTTCATGTTTCAATTTATTAAGTTAAACCATTTTGCCAGACATAATTTGTTTTTTTAATTTTGCTTTTTTTAACGTGCTATAAAAGAAAATATACTGACCTTCTACGAAAAAAATCCAATATGCGTTGTTCACGATCCGGTACAAAATTGTTCGCGATCACGCACAATACTTGACCGCCATAGGAAAATTGTTCACGCTCATTTTTACCGATATACCGATTCTCCCCTGTGATATAATGAACTTTTGCTATTTATTAAAAAAAAGCGGTCATTAAAAATTTTCGAACTCCTTATAGACATCTCTGATGTGGAGCATTACTCGCAACATCAAAATCTATCAGAATATTAATTTTTAACAAAATCCAAGCACTTTTAAATTTTGGCGGCCATCTTGGATTTTGTAATTTCACATTTTCGCAATTTGCGGAAAAACCGTAAATATCGCTTCAAAATTTTTTTTGATATTTTGTAGTACTCATCAAGCTCTATAATCGTACCGAGTTTCAAGGTCCTGACCACCTAGGTTACCGAGATATAGCAATGTCCTATATAATGAATTTTTGCTGTTTACTCGGAAACGGTGGCCATTTTGAAAATTTAGAAAACGTTGTGCACCCCTCTGATATGTGCCATATCACTGTGGAAAGTTTCATAAAGCTCAGTCTTCACATCTCTTCGGCTATACCCGGACAAGCGTTTTTTAGAGTGCGGAAGAAGAAGAAGAAGAAGAATAAGAATAATAAGAAACGGAGTAAAAACAATATGTTCCCACACTTCTTTTGGGGAACATAATTATTGGATTAAACGTGCTTCAAACGAAATGTATAAAAGTCGCATTTAAAGGGACTTACAAACAAAGATAAAATAACTCTTAGCTATACAACATGGTTATACTAGTTTCAAACTTAATTAACATCCAATGTTGACACACAAAAAATATTTTGACCGTTTAAAAGTATGAAAAACGCTTAAAAGGGACAAGATATGATAAGAACCCAATTTTGCCCCCCAATTTTGAAATTATTAAAATGAGCTAAAAGTATGTGATCATCACTGATGTATACTTTAGATTAGTTTAACTTTACTATATCAGCATTATTTTGTTTAAAGTGAGATTTATCTGATCCATTATGATGTTAAAATAGTTACCCAAAGTGGCTTCAAAATCATGATTTTGATGAAAAACTGCAAAAAACCTGCAATTTTGATGTGGTTTTCAGCAAATTTAAGTATGAGCCACACAGAGTACCATTACAACAATTTATGTAGATAATCATTTTTATATAGAAACAAACCACAAAAATATCTTTGTGGTACTCGGTGTGGCTCATAGTTATATTTACCAAAAACTACTCAAAATTTGCATGATTTTAACACTTTTACACAAAAATGTCTTTTTCACATAATTTGATGACGTCACTGTGACGTAATGAACAAGATTTAGTTAAAATTAATGTTATTTTACTATACCTTGTTTATCTAAGAACTGATCTAGAATAATTCAACCTTAGTTCAATCATTTTTAAAAAAATGGTAAATTAGGGGGCCAAATTTAGCACTTATCATATCTTGTCCTTTTGTATATGTGTAAATTATTTTGTCTCAAAGATTTGTTTTTGAAAATCCCAATCACGTTTATAACAAAAAAAAACAAGTCACTCCAGCGATTCAGACATCTACTTTTGAAAGGGGGGTGTAAAGTTGAATCCTGTTGTTGTTTTGTTGTGATGATTTTTTGTCTGCCGGTTTTGTCTTTGTCTTCACGGTTTTATGATACTGATTACCCCTTTGGTACACCTTTGCTTCATTGATATGAGAGTATAAACTTCCTAGGTTCTTGTGTGACGCAGAACTTAGGATCACATGACCAGCCAAAGTTAAATTTGGATCCTAAGATCGCAACGGAAGAGGGAGGTTTGGCGCCATAAAACCTGGTTTAACATTTCGTTTGATATGCCTGTACCAAGTAAGGACCATTGCGATCCACCAATTCTCAGGTATGATTGATTCGTGTTTGTCATTTTCTATGGATTATGAGATTGATCATTCAAGTTCGGTAGTTTTGTTATTATCTTTATTAAACTTAATATAGACTTTAATATCAAAAAGTGCTCAAGATTCGAAATTTCCATTCAAATATGACCTAAAGGTATTATTTTAAACTTTGTTACACTTTGATACAAAGTGCATTTAAACTATTTTTTTCTCAATTTTTAGCACTTCATGTTATAAAGTATTCTTCAAACCAAACAGAAATTCTGCTTTTAGTAAAGGGAAAGGACAAGGAAAGACCCCAAAATTCCAAGGTTATCTAAATAACCTGGACATATGCAATTTATAGTTTAAATTTGATAAATTGTACTACAAAAGCATGATTTTGCTTAAATTTGACCATTGTGACGAACGACGTTTAAACAATTACTCAAAATGGCTTGAAAATTGTTTTTTAGTGAAAAAAAAACGTTAACAACCTGCACATTTAAAGCGTTTTTGGCAAATTTACTTATCAGCCACACGGAATAGTTCTTCAATAATTTGTGTAAATAGTCATTGATAAAAAAAATCTAGTCACTCAATATCCTTGAGGTACAATGTGTGCCTTTTAGTCATATTTTCCAAATAAACACCTAAAATTTGCATTAAAGTCTGCTTTAGGTTCACTTTTGTACAGATAAGGACTGGACCCATCTGTAGGTCCAGAAAAAAATTAAACTCGTTTGATATCCATATAAATTGCATATCTATTTCATCAATTGAAGATTACTTGTGCATGTATAAAGAATGTGTTTCCGTTTGTTATACTAAAATTGTGCGGAAAATACTACAACAAGCGGCCAATATAGGGCACTGTACGACTGGTAAAAATTTAGCAATACAGTACTTTTTTTTTATTTCGAATGATAGATTAAGCGTTTCATTTTTCCTAAGACTTCAAACATAACTCAATTTGTTAAAAATCGCCAAAACGACAAAGTTCAATGGTCGAAAGAAGGGAAAAGAACTATAAAACCAAATGATTATTCTTTTTCGATTTTGATTTTTGAATTGTTGCTTTAAATACTGTCGATCTTTTAACTATCATCTACTAGAATCATTACTCAATTTCTTAAACCCATCTCATTCAAAAAGACAACATTTCTGCATTTGAGGATTAAGAAAATGGACAAGCCATTTTCTTTATGTGACGCGATCTCAGTCAAAGTCCATTATTATAGTTGCTTTTTTTCTATTCTACTTCGAAAATAATAGGTCATAATTAAATTCGATGAAATAAAAAGTGGTAAATGCTGAGGAAAGATATAAAGGTTTCCCTCTTTGAAATTAGCATGGCACTATTCTTGATCAAACCTATTAGGCAAAATAGTATTTGATATTTTCAAAGTTCACCTTCCGAAGTTTTTTCTAGTTTATGTTCAGGGAAATGACCCTATAAGGCGTCATTTGACAGCTTCGATCAAATAAACCTTTAGTCTGACCAATGATTCTACATATATTTTTAGCGACAGTGGCGCTGCTTTTGGTCGGCTAGTCACCATTTGTATATATTGGTAAAGGACATCAATGGTTATAGAGAAGATTTCTAAATATAAGTTGATAACGAAAGGCCGAATGCAAGTGGTTAATATAGTTCAACTATCTCTTTGAGTTGGGTGAGATGAAATTACACTACAATTACTCTGATTTTTCCAATATGTTGCAAACAATATTATTTCTGAAAACAAATCCTCAACATTTAAGAATACCTTCATTGCTACCGGTATATCATAAGGCTTTTTTAATTTACTGTTACTTTTTATCGAATTTTGGTATTAGCTTTCAAATTCTAAGACTACCCTGCGGAACTTACTTCTTACCAAGTCATAGCAATGTCTTAGAAGCCCAAAAATAGACGTAGTCCATTTCCAATGTTGAAAAGGATGTACAGACTGAAGATGGTGGACGAACGGACGAATAGACAGACAGACGGAGAAACATGCAGGCAAGATGATTATCAGTGTGTGAATATATTTTTATAAGTATACATACTGATTTCGCACTTGGATCCTGAGTAACCAAAGAGACAATGACATTTAGGTGGATTGGTCCTACTGCTGCAGAATCCTCCATTTGTACATGTATCACTACTGCCACATGGACCCTTGGCTGTAAAAGCAACATATGATGGAGAGCAGGGTAATAATTGTTTTAGCAAAATAAAATACCAGAGGCCCCTCAAAGGAATTTCCAAAATGATTTTTTTTTTAGTTGAACTATAACAAGGGGTTTCACTAAGTTGTGCTAAGGATACCCCCACTCAACCATTCAGAAACAGGAAATAGATGCCCGACTGACCTTGAAAGAAGAGGAACTTTACAACTAATCCCAATAAAGATGCGTACCAAATTGAGAATCAATTCCTTCAGAGTGGGGGTATAAAAAGAAAAGTTAAATCAGTATTTTAACATTGTTTTGCAAAGTCAATAAAAAAAATCTAATATAAAATATTTAACTATAATATACTAGCCAACATCAAAACAGAAAATATTGTTCTAAAAGTGAAGATGTTTTTTTGTTGTTGCTTTATTCTTACCATGAAGTGGTCCATTTGTGATTTCTATGTTAAAACATCTTCTTTCCCCCTCACTGATAAATAGAAAAAAACATGTAATTAAAATTTTTCATCTTGCCCCTTTAAGATGTGTTCCAGTGGAATGGTTTATAAAAAGTATATATATATATAAATTGTGTTTATAAAAAGATAGCTCATAAAATTTATTATCTACATATCTCTTTTTTTAATGCTTAATCAGGTCACAAGGTCAGATGGCTATATAAATCATTTAACAAACTGACCTATTTTATGTTTAAATTTAGAAAAACGCTTAGAACATTTCATATTTTTCTAGAAGCTGAAGTTAGTTTAAACATATTTATTTATCCTGGAATGGGAAACGAAGCTTAACGCTTCTATAAATCCCTCTCCAGCCTACAGTTTGCAAGTTTGGCCTTTGTAAAGGGCCCCCATTGAGCCTACTCTTATCGAACTCTACAAAGGGGTCTTTAACGTGCACAGGGTATTGCTCTCCCCATTCACGGGACAACCTTTTTTCGTCCCTGCCAAAGGACTAGCATCGTTTCTTGAGGCCATTCTCGCAAATGGTGTCAAGAGAAAATCGATTCGTGAAATTTTCACCCCTGACAAGGATCGAACCACGAACCTTGGTGTTAGTAGCCCGAAGCGATAACCACTACACCACCGGCTCTCTTAGTTAGCAACACAGAGGTATGCTTGTGTTATATTGGCATATCCAAGATATTCAACGTACACATTGTTCTTTGTTACTAGCTGAAAGCAGCACAGAGGAATGTTCTGTTCCACTTCAGTATGGATGGAGACGTCACGTGAACATGGACTGGTTGTATGTGGCTGGAACACGTAAATCCCATCCTGTGCTTTCATGTCTGATTCTACCATAGGACTGTAAAAATTAACAAACAAAGAAAATAAGAGAGTCATGGATGACCTGTTTGGCATACAAATATTGAAATAGCATAGTTTTGCTTCAGACGTGCATTGTTCTTAGCTTGTTTTGATTGATATGAGTACAAAATTTCATGGAGAAATCAGCTTTAATATAGATCTTAAGATTAACCTGAGGTGGAATAAAATTATTTCTGCAGTTCAATGTGTTACAAAGGAAAATCCAACATACATACACATGTATCCAAGTAAGATATTTTTACTGATAATAACAACCCATAACAGCTGATCATATTACCATTCAGGATCCAATGCTGTATTCTTCATCCACAATGTCAGATGACAAGGTTCTCCCCGTAAACATTCTATCTTACTACCATTGCCTAAAGTAGGAGCCAAAAACTGGGGACCCTTCTACAAACATCAAATTGATTTGTATAATCATTCATCTTTCTACTGTTCCCTGATGTAATCAGGAAAAACTGGGGACCCTTTTTCATTCAATCTCACTACCCAGAGTAGGCGGCAAAAACTAAGGACCTTTATAACAACATCAAAATGGTTTGGTAATTATTCAATTTTTCTATCATTTCCCAGTGTAGGGGCGAGCTTTCCAGTGAACTCCTATGAAACCCCTAAAACTTTTTTTGGATATATGGAAATATCGCTGTTATTTCCCATTTCAAAATGTATTCTGTTTAACTTTTATCATATCAAAGTTACTCTCAAATTAAGATGAAAGTATGTTTTACCTAACCTTCATTTCTACTTTTTTATGAAATAACATGAAAGCACTTGTAGGATTTTTTATTGATCATGGTATTTTTTTTAATACAAGCAAGAACTGCATAAGTAAAAGCAAACCATATGTAAATACCTTTGAGACTGGAACAGGAGGTACTGAAAAAAACAAAATAGATGAAAATCATTATGTTATAATGATAAAAAAAAATGATTAAGTTATATAAGCTCACTACAGAATCTTTTTTTATAGTGGGTTTTTTGGTTATTTTCACAGTTGGAAGGAAATCATGAAAAAACAACGAAAATAAAACCAGCAAAAATTGCTCACATACCTTATGACACAATGTTATGAAGATTTACCCATGTAAAAATAACCTGCTATAATAGGGTATTCCCAAGGTTTGCATGCAATGTCTTTTTTACATTGAAATAAATCTGATTGAATGTTATGTACTATTTGATTTTATTCTACATTTAAAATGGACGGAGTAATGAATATTGTGTGACAATTAATTTGATACAGAATGTTTTTCTACATAATGTATTATTGAAGGATTCTATATACATGTGTATTGAGTTATAGCTGCTGTTTACTTACTACTGCTGACATGGACATTGTAACAAACCTCATCTGATGGTTTACTGAAATGTAAAATAATATGAAAACATATTGTCTTTAAACTGCGAGCAGCACCTACTGGCCTTGTTGAAGGCTATTGTGGTTTTTCTGAATTGCCGCTTAATTGTGGGCTGTGTCGCGTACACCTATTCCACATCTCATTATTTTCTATTCAAAGGTAGTGAAGATGCATCAACTACTTTACTTTGTTTATTTTGTCCAAAGGGACAAGTGACCTAACGGACAAGTAGAAAGGCAAGAGGATATTATTTTCAGCTTTTTTTTAAAGCAAGGCTGGACTTATTGTAAACTCCTGATAATCTTAATGAGCTGACAATTTTTTTTTCTGCCAATCATTTTTTTTGGATCTCATGACATGCGTCAGACTCCAGTCCACCTAAAGGGGCTCAATTTGCTCCTTAGTCATCTTGTTGGCTTAAAGCTTTTCACATCAAAATGTAAAATGTCATTTGATTTGTTTTAAGACACATGTAAAAAGGCTAACTGTCATATCTGATAAGTTAACTCAAGGAAAAATAACTTATTAATCTTAATTCTACCCAATATCACGTCTATAGCAAAATTGTTCAGTTCTCAGACCTCAACAAATCAGCTTTGTATGTTAGCTGAACTCTGTATACAAACACTCACCTTTGAAAGTTAGCTGAACTCTGTATACACATCTTGTGGTATCCAGGAGTCTTTGGCATCACTGATGAGACCGTGTGATAGATATGTGAAGATTTGTTATCTTTATCTACCTGGACTCCCTGAACTTCTAACCCTGCATCTACAAAGCCTGTCGTTATAGTAGGTCTGAAAACAAAAGAAGCAAATGTTTTTTTATGTAACCTATGACAAGCTAAGATCAGCATAAAATTATGGATTTGTTGTTGCAATCTATTGTACTTGGTATTATTGTTTAGTGTACTAAATTTCATGAAAATCTCACTTAAGTTCCAGAAAAATCCTCATATATGAATGGGAAAACCTAGGGAGAAATACACAGACCAATCAAGTGTTAGTTCAACCACTTTCATTTGCAAGCCTTCAAAATCCTTTTAAAAATTCTGACCAAGCTTCTTGAAATCCTTTCTACCTGTAATGTATCAAATGCATTGACTTACTTGACAGAAAGGTTCCCTGTCAGAACAGATGGTATATAGCAAGGTCGTTCAAGGTGACATTCTACTACTTCTGGTAAAGCTGCTCCTACAAACTGAGCCTGAAAAACAATAGTTGATAACATATACATGGAACTAAAAGAAAAACTCTTTTTTAAACATGCTTAGACTAACAGCATTTATTTCTTACAGCCACAAAAGATTATCTTTCCTTTAAAAGAAACGTTCAAATAGTATGTGCACTGATGCAGAATGACATAAGTGGCAAGGTTTATTTTGAAATACAATTGGATTTAAAGTGATATTGGCTAAAAATTATCAAATGAGTAAACACTTGCATGAAAATATTGAATACAATACACCACTCAACTTGCTCATACAAAAATTAGAATTAAATCATCTGACTGTTTATACATCCATCCCGGCTTGTTTTACTTTACAAGGTGACAGATTAATTTGATAATTCATGTAGAATGCATACACTTACCCCTGTATGTCCATGTGTTGTTAATTTTTCTTTGGTCTCTGAAAAATATGAATAAAGGCCTTATAACACATTGTTAACTACAAGACTGTTCCAAAAAATATCCTTTTTTAGAAAAAATTATTACCAAGAGATGCATAAAAGCAATGAAGTTTATAATTGAAAGCTCCACACTATTCATTTAAGTTTTCTGGAAGGAGATGTACCACTAGCCCTGTCTTATACAGTGTTCATATTTCACAGTTTGTAAGATATGCTCAAATTCGTAGTGATGTATTTGATTTAAATGATAAAAACTTCTAGTTTTTTACAGAAAAATTTCTAAAACAAGGACATTGTTACCACAAATTAGTAAAATCATTTTCATAGTTTTATCATAAATATCAATACCTCATTGAAACATTTAACTGTACAAATCGTTTTGATTGAAAAGTGAATATCCCATCCTGATTTCTGTGGTAAAGTTGTTTAATAAAGCAATCTAATTCAATAACAATCCTTTAGTTTAGAAAAAGAGAAACTGGCTTATAACTTTAGTGACTAATTTTCATAAAATATTTCTCCACTTCTACTGAACAGATTGATTTTATATTTGGTACACTGCTTTAGCACAATGAGTTGTACCATGTGACCTTGTCCTCATGCTCACATTTTAAGGCTCTGAAATCTATCTGTTCAGTAGAAGCCTAAACAGCTGATATGAAAATTACTAGTTGTATAGTTATGTATGTAACAATTACTCATCCTTATTACAATGTTGACAAAAACTCCCTAGCTACCATCTGTGTGACAATTACTCACCTTTACTACAATGTTGACCAAAACTCCCCAGCTGACAATAACATGTGCTTGTTGTCCCATCAGTGTGACAATAAGCATTATGTGAACACTTTGTCTGATTGGTTGAAGAAGCAGGACATTCTCCTAAAAGTAAAATTGGAATCAAATAAACAAGAGTTAACACTAAAGTATGTCTCGCCTGCTGGCACCATCGAAATACATGTATCTAAGTATTCAACTATTCATTCATTTATTAATTAAATGCTGAGAATGTAGAACTCAGGATTCCCACTCATTGTACTTTAACATTATATTCAATGAAAATTGTCAAAGTCACTCAACCGGAAAATCAAAGTAATGGACAAAAGATCGGGATGCTACTGTGCTAAGCTACTACTGGGGATTATGCATACCAAGTTTCCTCAACCTAGGACTTATTGTTCTTGAGAAATGGAGGTGCTCACAAAACATAAATACTGCTATCTTATGCATTGAAAATTGTCAAATCACTCTGCCAGAAAATCAACTTCAAGGTGAAAAGATGGGGATGCAACTGTGCTAAGCTACTACTGTAACAAGTGCATACCAAGTTTCATCAACCTAGGACTTACAGTTCTTGAGATATGGAGGTGCCCATAAAACATTAACAGTGCTAATATAGGTATTGAAAACTATCTTAGTTACTCAACCAGAAAATCAAGATCAAGGTCAAAAGATGGGGGCACAACTGTGCTGAACTACTACTGGGCCAAATGCATACTAAGTTTCATCAACCTATAAATTATAAATTTTTAGATATGGAGGTGCTCATAAAACCTTAACATAAAAGCCGCCCCATGTTGCCGGTAAAGTAACACCTTTGTCACCCTCTGCTTCTCAGGGGAGACAAAAATCATTTATCTTTGTACTAAAGGGTAAAGTAGAGGGAACAACTGAATTATTGAACAAGTATTTTTTAGCCTCAGCGGCCATGTTTTACATGCTAATAAACAACTATACCAAGATTGGTTCCAATTGAATTTAAAAGATTTCAGAGGAATTAACGTTTCAACGTAATGAGGAAATGCTGTGAAAATGATCCATTTTTACATTCCAAGGGGAATAATTCCTAAAAACAAGAGTTGACACTAAAGTATGTCTCGACTGTTGGCACCATCACATAACTCATTGAAGGTCATATATTAGCTGGGCCTTCAGAAAAGTTAATGTCACATGTGACAGATGACAGAATTCCATTTAACCATCACAGAAATGTCTGAAGTGTGTTCTAGATACCATAGTTATTGAGAAACAACAAAAAAGACCAACATTCACTAAGACATTCAACCATGAAAATGGGGTGAAGGTCACATTACATATGGTGACGTCAGTTGTGCATACCATAATTCCCAAATATCAGATGCCTAGCTATAATATAATACTTTTCAATTAACTCATTTTCCACCCAGAAATCATCTACATTCACAAAGTCATCGAACTGTGAAAATGGGGTCAGGGTCACACAACATGTTGTCAGTTGTGTAGACCAAAACACCAAATGTCTGTATACCAAATATCAGATAGCTAGCTATTATACATTTAACTTAATTTATTTTCCACAAAAGTTTTAATTGTCCCAAAAATCATCTAAGTCCACAGGGTCACTGAACCATAAAAATTGTGTCGAGGTCACAAGACTTGGTGTTAGTTGCACAGACCATAACTCCAGATGTCTGTATAGCAGATATCAGATGCCTAGTTATTATAGTTTTCATTTTCCACAAAAGAGTTACAAAGAGTTTTTTTTTGGCCCAAAAAACATCTAAGTCCACAGAGTCACTGAACCATGAAAATGGGGTCAGGGTCAAATGGCATGGCGCCAGTTGCATAGATCATAACCCTAAGTGTCTGTATACCAGATATCAGATGCCTAGCTATTATACTTTTCACTTAATTGGTTTTCCACAAAAGTCTTACAAAGGAGTTTTTTGGCCCAAAAAACATCTAAGTTCACAGAGTCGCTGAACCATGAAATTGGGGTCAGGTTCAAAGGGCATGGTGCCAGTTGTGTAGACCATAACCCAACTGTCTGTATACCAAATATCAGATGCCTATCTATTATACTTTTCACTTAATTGGTTTTCCACAAAAGTCTTACAAAGGAGTTTTTTGGCCCAAAAAACATCTAAGTTCACAGAGTCGCTGAACCATGAAATTGGGGTCAGGTTCAAAGGGCATGGTGCCAGTTGTGTAGACCATAACCCAACTGTCTGTATACCAAATATCAGATGCCTATCTATTTGACTTTTCTTGTAATTCATTTTCCACAAAAGTCTTACAAAAAAGCTTACGCTGTCGCCGCTGGAAAGTTATACCTATGTCTCGCCTTCAGCGACTCAAGTCGCAGGCGAGACAAAAACCATTAATATACGATATTGAGATGTGGAATAAGTGTACGCGACACGACAAACATAAACAATCAGCAATTCAAAAAATCACAACGGAAAACAGCAAGCAGTCTTCAATATGACCATAGGTCACTGCTTACCGTCTTGCATTGGCCCAAGACTTATAATACAATACAAAAGTATCAAAACCAGTCCCTAAATCATCAACGAAAGACTCAATTCTTGACATAAAACAGTTAACATAGAATGACAAGGACAAACAAAGGCTTTGGCAAAGTTTCCTGGCTTAGGACAGGCACATATAAAATGTGGCGGGGTTAAACTAGTTTTTTTTATCCAACCTTCCCCCTATTGATAAGCTTGCAAAAAGCTACATATAAAACACACTGTAAAACTCAATCGACAAAAGTTCAATTCAACAAGAGAGAACCTAAGACAAAATACTGTACGAAAACAACAAGACAAGGAGGAACTCTCTTGAGAACACTCAAAGTTACTGACAACTAGCTAAGAAACATTTATCGATTGATGTAAAAGAATCAAATACATCAGTTCTAAATCCGACACCTCACGTCAAAACAATGAATGATTAAGAGTTGGATCACCATACAGAACCGACATACTTGATCGCTGTGGTGCTTATAAATAATACAGTGGATAAAAAGTGAAAAATTTAACGTTTTAAAGTTACTATCAAGCTATCAATATTTCTGCCAAAACATAACCCTATTTCATGTTATGTGGATCATGATTAACAATATGAAATTTAAATTTCTCAAATATCTTTTACAGTTTTTAAGATATTGAGCTTTTTAAGTAAAAAAAAATCAAGAAAAAGGACAAGAACTTCTACATTGGTTGTTGGATCTTTTTCTAAATTTCATGCCAGAATGTTGATATCTGTAATCGTTTTTGAATTATTGGCAAAAAAACCCAGCAATTTACCCCTTTGCTCTACTTTAACCACTGGGGCCATGTTTTATAACAAATCACATATCATGACATCAATTCTATGCACCTTATGCTACTGAACAGCCATACAAAGTTTAGTTGCAATTAGACCCAAGGTGTCAGAGGAGTCACCGTTTTAAAAAGTTTACAAACAATGGAATGACAATAGACCGTCAAGGGTCATCATTGGACACCAAATGATGACTAAAAGGTCAGGTGAGCTAATGAAAGCGCATCTAAGTGATAAAATATATACTACAGTGACTTTTACCTTCCCACTGGTCCACAATGAGCAAGAGGACACTGTCCACCAGTTTTTACAATTCTTAATTTTCCAATGATGAAAAATTAAATGAAGTTATCAACTTAATTTTTTTAGATGATTTTAGGATATCTCTATTTTATCATGATTTAAAAAAAAACAATTGAAAAGTCTTTCTAGTAACTCTGGATGATTGCTTGAATTTCATGCCTACCATTGTATACCCTACATTCCCATCCACAGTGGGCAAATGGGCATGTCAAAAAGTCACTGACTATATTGTATGATACCCAGCAATTTTTACTAACCAACAGATTATTTTGATTTTTTGGTAAATTGTGTTAATTCTTGGTCTATTTCCTTTAAAGTGGTAGATTTTTTTTTTATCAAAATGGATTATAGATGAAACAAGAGGCTCCCAGGAGCCTAAATCACTCACCTGGTCTTCAGGGCAACCCTATATTTTGTAGAGGTAAATGAGCTGAACATTTAAGCAAGCAACAGTTTTTCTTTATATACTATAGTTTTCATTCTATAGGCCAAACACATGAAAAACCGTTATTTTAGGGGCCGTAACCCCTATAAGGAGTCATCTGACAACTTCGACCAATGGAGACTTTTGTAGAGCTTTATGTGCTGATCATTTAAGCAAGCAACAGCTTTTCTCTATCTGCTATAGTTTTCATTCTAAAGGCCAAAAACATGAAAAAGGTTATTTAAGGGCCGTAACCCCTATTAAGGGTCATCTGACAACTTCGATCCTATTGAGACTTTTGTAGAGCTAAATGAACTGAACATTTAAGCAAGCAACAGCTTTTCTCTATCTGCTATAGTTTCTTTCTATAGGCCAAAAACATGAAAAAAAACATCATTTAAGGGGCCGTTACCCCTATAAGGGGTCATCTGACAACTTCGACCCTATGAAAACTTTTGTAGAGCTAATTGAGCTGAACATTTAAGCAAGCAACAGCTTTTCTCTATCTGCTATAGTTTTCTTTCTATAGGCCAAAGACATGAAAAAACATCATTTTAAGGGCCATAACCCCTATAAGGGACCATCTGACAACTTCGACCCTATGGAGCCTTTTGTAGAGCTAAATGAGCCGAACATTTAAGCAAGCAACAGCTTTTCTCTATCTGCAATAATTTTCATACTATAGGGCAAAAACATGAAAAAAATGCTATTTTTCACCTTTAAGAAGGGGCTGTAACCCCTATAAGGGATCATCTGACAACTTGGACCAAATGGAGACTTTTGTAGAACTTTTGATGCTGAAGCAGTAGGGTGGCATCGGATTTCATCTATCTCTTATACTTTTTTATTTACAAGCCAAAAACAGTAGTCTGACCCCCCTGGTCTATTTTTAGCAACAGCGGCCATGTTTTTTGACGAATCAAAAATCCCCACATCAGTTCTGTGGGGGATACCCTAAAGTATCACCAGACCAAATTTGGTTTGAATCTATGTAGCCGTTTCAGAGGAGAAGAAGTTTGAAGAAAAGTTAACGACGACGGACGACGACGACGGATGCCAAGTGTTGGCAATAGCTCACCTGGCCTTTGGCCAGGTGAGCTAATAAAAAGGGCCCATATATTCAAGAAATTTGGATGAGAAGATAGAATTATTTCATTATGACCTTAATGAATATATATTTTTATATTTGGCTAAAAGGTTTTCAAATTATCATCAGCAAACCATCTTGTTGAGGATTGAGAAAAATCCACAACAGAAATGGTGGTATAACATATCTTGTGACTTGATATGGTGGGTTATAAAAGTAAAGATGCAATGTATACCCTATGTTTTTGTTCAAACAGACATCTTAATGATCAAAGCTATTTAAGTTGATATTAATAAACTACAAACTCACCTATTTGACAACTGTCCCCATAGAATTCATTCTTACAAATACATGAGTGAGTTCCATCTGACAAAGCAAGACAGAGACCATCGTTTAAACAAGGATTATGTGGTAAACATGGATCTACAATGTAAATAATTGAATTAGGAGGCCTCTGCTTTTGAATAAGTTCAGTAATTATTAGGCAATACACTATATACTTGACCTATTTGGGAAACAAGAAATAATTCTACAGTATGTCTTGTCTGCTAACAGCATAGGAAATATAAATTCTTTGTTAAATATATGCATTGAAAATTGTCAAAGTCACTAAAACAAAACATGTAGGTCAAGGTAAAAAGGTACCACTGTACTAGGCAACTTCTGGGGTATATGCATACCAAGTTTCATCAACCTAGAACTTAAAGTTCTTTGATATGGAAGTGCTCATAAAACCTTTACACTTCTATTATATGTATAAAAAAATCAAATTCACACTGCAAAATTTAAAGATAAAGTTCACAAGATTGTGTTGCAACAGTAATGAGCTAATACTGGGGTATTATTCTTGAGATATGAAGATATCTCAAGAATACATGTATTGACATACTGTAGAACACACCTTCTACCTGAAAATCAAGATCAAAGTCAAAATATGGGGATGCAACTGTGATAAACTACAAAATACAAATGACAACAAAGTTGTCCACAACAGCATATGCATACCAAGTTTCATCAATGGAGGACTTATAAAATGCCTTGATCTATACTTTCTAAGTTAATTTTTTGTTTTTGGGGGTAGAACAATAAAATATTTAGAATTATAATTATTTATGTTCCAGATTTGTCATACTATAAGATACCTAAATAAGCATTATAATACTGAATCTCAGATAATATATACTTTGCACTGCTTTTTCAATACCTTTAATTGAATCTGTGATCATAAAAATAAAGCATCGGCTCTCTCCATCTTTACTGAAATAACAGAATAAATTATTTTTTTAAAGCATACCAAATGTTATATATAATCACCAACATTCTTACCAAATAATTTAAAAAATCATAGCAGTAAATACATTGTACTCTAGACACTGATATGCCACTATAAAGCCTGTCATTATATTAATTAAATTGTAACTTAAAGTAAATCTGACTTTGGATGGTTGAACATCCAAACATAAGATCTTCTTCTTTCAAAGAAAATTTTTCTCTATATCAAAGAAGGATATAATATCCAAATATTTTAGTTTCTTTATCCTTCCTATGCTTGTTTCATATGTTTATCATGTGTATTTCTAGATTCTGTTCATTCTATTTCAAATAAAAGCTTCATCAAATATACGATATTGAGATGTGGAATAAGTGTACGCGACACAACAAACATAAACAAACAGCAATTCAAAAAATCACAACGGAAAACAGCAAGCAGTCTTCAACATGACCATAGGTCACTGCTTACCATCTTGCATTGGCCCAAGACTTATAATACAATACAAAAGTATCAAAACCAATCCCTAAATCATCAACGAAAGACTCAATTCTTGACATAAAACAGTTAACATAGAATGACAAGGACAAACAAAGGCTTTGGCAACGTTTCCTGGCTTAGGACAGGCACATATAAAATGTGGCGGGGTTAAACTAGTTTTTTGGATCCAACCTTCCCCCTATTGATATGCTTGCACAAAGCTACATATAAAACACACTGTAAAACTCAATCGACAAAAGTTCAATTCAACAAGAGAGAACCTAAGACAAAATACTGTACGAAAACAACAAGACAAGGAGGAATGCAGCATGATACAACCGTAACATGCGTCTGTACATTTGAGGCCCAATATCGATAGTCAATTGCTCTAGACAAATGCAGCCCATGATGGACTGAAAATGTTTTTTGACACATGCAGCCTTTGGTGGACTTTCCACCAGCATTTTACAAGGAATCAATAATATTGAGCTTAATAACCGCGAGCAGTGCCTCGTTGAAGGCTGCTGGCGGTTGTCCATTGTGGTTTTTCTAAATTACCGTTTAATTTAGGGCTGTGTCGCGTACACTTATTCCACATCTCTTTATTTTCTACTTAATAAGTGCAAATCTGTCAAAGTCAAAATTGCAGGGTTTTGTTAAAAGAGAAGTAGGTGAGCAACAGACCTGAAATCAAAACCCACATTATGGGTCCAACCTTAATGATGTATACTAAAGAATTGTAGTTTCTGAAAAAAATGTTATGAAAATTTCTTCAATTTCAGCCCTGCTGCTGCCCACATTCCCCATTTTATAACCCGGATTTTCCACTTCGTGAAATCCAGCCAAACAAGAGTTAACACTAAAGTATGTCTCACCTGCCGTCACCATCAAAACACCTGGTTATTCTTCAAAAACTATTAGAGTCACTCAACCAGAAAATCAAGTCAAGGTCAAAGGGTTGGAATGCAACTGTGCTGTCAGTTACTACTGGCGGATATGCATATTAAGTTTCATCAACCTAAGACTTATAGTTTTTGAGATATGGAGGTGTTCATAAAACTTTTAACATTTCTATTTTATGCATTGAAATTGTCAAAGCACTCAACCCGAAAATCAAGGTTAAGGTCAAAAGATGGGGATGCAGCTGTAATAAGCTACTACTGGGGCACATGCATACCAAGTTTCATTAACCTAGAACTTATAGTTCTTGAGATATAGAGGTTCTTGCACAAATTTAACATTGCTATCACATGTATATGTAATGAAAATTATCAACGACACTTAACTGGAAAATCAAACTAAAAGTCAAAGATGGGGATGCAATTGTGCTAAGCTACTACTGGGGCATATGCATACCAAGTTTCATCAATCTAGAACTTATAATTCTTTAGATATGGAGGTGCTCAAAGAATCTTAACACAAGTAAATGCCCCCACTGTTGCTGCTGGTAAAGTAACACTTATGTTTCGCTCTGCTTCACAGGCAAGCGAAAATCAAGAAAAAGAGCAAAAGCACCTACATGAGGTGGTAGATCTTCAAAACAAGGACTTGTACTTAATTGTGCTAAGGATACCCCAACTCGACCATTTTGAAAATAGGAAGTAGATGCACAACTAACCTAGAAAGGGGAGGCACCGTACAACTCAGCATGCTAAAGCTGTATACCAAATTTGAAATCAACCTCTTCAGTAGAAGCTGAAAATTCTGTTAGGTCAAAGACAGAAATGGCCAGATTTCATTAACAGAAAGTAGATCAGCGACAAACCTGAAATCAAATCCCATATTATGGGAGCCCATGCTGATGCTTCATACCAAATATCAAGAGGCTATGAAAAGTAGTTGCTGAGAAAACTGTTACAAAAATTTTCTGCTACTGAACAATAATGTCAAAATTAACCAAGTTGGTAAACAGGTAGTAGATAAGTGACAGACCTGAAATCTTATCCCACCTTCTGGGAGCCCATACTGATGCTGCATAACAAATATCAAGATGCTGTGATTAGTAGTTGCTGATTTGGTTAAACAGAAAGTAGATAAGTGACAGATCTGAAATCAAATCCCACATTTTGGGAGTCCATGCTGATGCTGCATATCAAATATGAAGAGGCTGTGATTAGTAGTTTCTGAGAAAACTGTTTTGAAAGTATTTTTCCTGTCTGAACATCCGACACATGCCCGCTCCCCATTCACAATTTTATTACCCAGATTTTTCTCACTGTGACAAAAGGTAGATAAGGGACAGACCTGAAATTGAATCCAATGTTATGGGAGGCTCATTATGCTGATACTGCATACCAAATATCAAGAAATTGCGATTAGCAGTTGCTGAGAAAACTTTTACAAATTGTCTACTAATGAACATAAATGTCAAAATTTAACTGAGTCAGTAAACAGGAAGTAGATGAGCAACAGACCTGAAATCGATACCCAGGTTATGGGAGCCTGTGCTAATGCTGCATACCAAACATAAAGAGGCTGTGCTTGAGTAGTAATTGCTGAGATTTACAACTGTTACAAAAAATATTTACCTGCCTGCACGCCTGCCGTCAGCTCGCCAAAAATTCACCATTTTATAACCTGCATTTTTCACTCTGTGAAATCTAACCAATTATGGGTCACTGTTTTAATTTATTAGCAAAAAAATCCAATTTAACTATATACTCTACTTTATGACAAGGGGGGGGGCATGATTTAGGACCAATCAAACAAGGTGTCAGAGGAATTAACATTTTAAAAAGTGTAATTAACAGATGATGGAAACGACAGAAGCTTACTGATGACCATAGCTCACCTGAAGGGTCAGGTAAACTTAAATAGCATCCCTTTCGACCTTCTTATTTCGTCTTCCAGAATATCGACCAGTACCTCCTCGTGGTGGAAGACGGGCCTTGCATCCATCGACAACAAAGGATACTATGGAGCAGCTAACACTGGCGGTGGTGTGTCATGGGCTGGACGACCCATGGCACATAACGAGTATTTAACAGTCTTACTGTTAAATAGTCGATGCAGAGGGGCTTTCCCCTAGTCACGACTATAAATACCCATCATCATCACCCTCTTATTTCTAAACGAAAAAGGAATGACCCCCCCCCCCCAAAAAAAAAACAATCCCATCTATGTTTTAATGGGAGAAGGAACATCATTGTCCAATTTCATAGCAACGGGCCAGCCAGGACCAAAGTTATTGTGGGAACAAATAAAATATTTGAAGTTTTTGCCCCTTTTGGGCCCCTAATATCTAAACAAATAAAGGGATGTGCCAAAAATCAATCCCATTCATCCTTTTATGGTATGATATACTATTGTAAAATTTCACAGCATTTGGTTAACCAGAAATAAATTATTGTTGATCAAGTTATATTTATAACTTACGAGTTACGCAGTACTACGAGATATCCTAATAAACTTCGAACGGGAAGCATGAGATTTTTATAGGATACAAAGGTTACTTGGCGGTGCTATAAATTATTTGTAACAGGAATTAACCCGCCCACAGTTAAACAAGAGTTAACACTAAAGTATGTCTCCCCTGCCGGCACCATCAGAAACAATTATTCTTTCTTACTTCCACTATATTTTGAATTTACATGGATTTTCAGTTTCTGAGATCAAAAGATGTTTATAGAATTTAAACATTGCAAATATATGCAATAAAAATAATCAAAGTCACTCAACCAGAAAATCAAGGTCAAGGTCAAAAGATGGGGATGTAACTGTGCTAGACTACATATACTGGGGCATATGCATACCAAGTTTCATCAATCTAGGACCTATAGTTCTTGAGATATGGAGGTGCTTGCAAAACTCTTCCATTGCTATCATATGTATTGAAAATTGTTAAAGTCACTCAACCGAAAAATCAAGTTTAAGGTCAAAAGATGGGGATGTAACTGTGCTAAGCTACTACTGGGGCATATGCATACCAAGTTTCATCAACCTAGGTCCTATAGTTCTTGAGATATGGAGGTGCTCGCAAAACTTTTCCATTGCTATTATATGTATTGAAAATTGTCAGTCACTCAACCAAAAAAATCAGGGTCAAGGTCAAAAGATGGGGATGCAACTGTGCTAAGCTTCTACTGGGGCATATGCATACCAAGTTTCATCAACCTAGGACTTATTGTTCTTGAGATATGTAGGTGCTCATAAAACTTTTCCACAAAGTTAATGCCGCCGTTGCCGCCTCCGCCGGTAAAGTAACACTTATGTCCCGCTCTGCTTTGCAGGCGAGACAAAAATTAATTGAAAGGCAGAGCACATAATTGTAGCATGATTATATTTATTTATTAATGAAATACTGGCTCATTCTATTGTCTGGCAGGAAATATCGATCCTCTCTCAAAGAAGCAATGGACACGATGTCTGAACTGCCAGATTGGCTTGAAATTGATGGTTCCATTGGGGCATATATCAAATGCTGTTCTTACTTTTAAGACATCTAATGATGCCATGCAGAAAAAAGTTTCGGTTGTATTGAAACCTCCACTGGCTCCAGTCCCAGATACGAAATGCATTTTTTAGTCTGTTTTTTTTCCATTATTATGACTTCAAATAACACAATAAAGGCAAAATTTGATTCTGTATTTTATTTTATAAATGAATTTAAGCTTTTTCTTGAGAATTATTATTGTGTGACAAGTTTTTATATAGAAATGTATAGAAAAAATAACTTTTTCTTAAATATCAAGAATAGAAGGTAGGTGACCTCACCTTTCTTTTGTTTTTTTTTAAAGATAATATATATGGCTTGTCAGTTTGTGAATAAAAATCTGATGGGTTTCCAGCTCACAATATATTAATGCGAGTTTAAAGATGCTAAATACACTTTTCCATAATCTAGTGAAAAACAAATTAAACTTTAAGTCAGAAAAATCTGATATTTTTTTTTACCCCTGAGCCACTTATATACATGCAGAAAGCCTACCTTGCCAGTAAACACAATTCATGTTGACTCCCAGCTGACAAACCTCCTGTATTAAAAGCTATATCTGTATGACATAGTGAACCATTTTTCCCATAAATGAACACATTTTTATTCAATGTTGTGGGTCCGAAGAAGTGACATGGGGCATCCCTTGGACAAACTGGAAGTAAGCTGAAATATAAAATAAGTTGTATTTATTTGCAATACTTGTAAAGATTATCATGTATTTATCTAAAGCAGTGTCCGATGATTAATTTATATTTTCAAAAAATGTGAATATTAATAAACAGGAAAAAGGTGAGTCAAATACAATGATATGGGACCCCATGTTGATGCTCCATACCAAATATCAAGAGGTTGCGATAAGTAGTTGCTGAAAACACTGTTACAACAAGATCATACTGTTCCTTTATTACCTATACAAGCTACTGTTTCCATAAAAGATTTACAAAGATACAATTTAGCTTCTTTAGAAAAATTAGATCATAAAACATGTTGTAAATGCTACTTCCTATATAATTCAGCCCAGCTGTAACCAACAAGGCTATAAATATGTTACTACATGTATAACATATAAATGCTTCATGTTGTGGGGTAAACCTATTGTCTAAAAGTGGTAGTTGCTGATCAAATCAGAATGTCCTTTCATGATTTGCCTCTGAATGGCTTTATATATATTTATACAGTAAACATATATAAATCAAAGCAATTTGGACCTGGTCAGAGTATGATATAACTGGTTTTGGTAGTTTTCTTTATTCTAACATTCTTGATAAGAGGCACAAGAAATCATTACTAAAAGTGTGCAGAATAAAACAAAATAAAACAACGATCTCTTAAAAACTTTTTTAGCTGGTGAAATGATTTTTTTTAAACTTACCAGCTTGATTTGTAATTGGTATATACATTGATGTGACAATTGCTGTTCTTAGCACAAACTATTTTTGTTTTATCAGGGTAGGTAGGGACCTCAAAGAATCTTCCATCACCCTTTAACATAAAATAAAATATAATTAAAGTTTGTTTTTGCCTGCAAAGCCATGTCTCTTTCCATTTCCCCAAATATCTTCTAAATTCAAAGGGCCATAACTCCACAAAAATTTGAGGATAAATTTTTCCTGGTATCATGCACAACTACATATGGTGTTCTTCAATATACCAATGTTCGTTGAATTTGGTTCTGCAGTTTAAGAAGAGTTGCGCTGACAAGATGATATATGAAGATTTTCAGCAAATTTCTAAGTTCAAAGGGCCATAACTCCCACAAAAATTTGAGGATCAAAATTTTCTGCTAATATGCACAACTACATTTGTACATATGGTGTTCTTCTATATACTAAGTTTCGTTGAATTCGGTTCTGTAGTTTCAGAGGAGTTGCGCTGACAAGATGATACATGAAGATTTTCAGCAAATTTCTAAGTTCAAAGGGCCATAACTCCCACAAAAAATTTGAGGATCAAAATTTCCTGGTAATATGCACAAGTACATATAGTGTCCTTTCATATGTACCAAGTTTTGTTGAATTTGGTTCTGTAGTTTCAGAGGAGTTGCGCTGAGAAGATGATAAATGAGGATTTTCAAAAAATTTCTAAGTTCAAAGGGCCATAACTCCCACAAAAAATTGAGGATAAAAATTTCCTGCTAATAAGCACAACTTCATATGGTTTCCTTTATACCGAGGTTCGTTGAATAGGGTTTAGTACTTTCAGAGGAGTTGCACTGATAAACTTTGTGACTGACAGGACAAAAACAGTAGGTCTCCCAACAAAAGTTGGGGAAGATATGATTGGCAATTTATACCAGTACCTTAAATTATCAAACAGATAAAATTGTCCTTGCATGGTAATGGTGACCAAATTGCAACAACAATACGTTGAAAACTATTCAAACCAAACCCTGATAAATCTGAATTTTACCTAAAAATGGACAGATTCCAAAGTTCTAGAAAAATTTTAATAAGATATGTAATAAAGTATTTGTATTTATATTGTCTACTATCAAATTCACAGTTTTTTAAGGATATTTCCATTTTTTAAAGCCTTTCAAAGACCTTGAATGCATATTAAAATCAAAGTGTTTGTTCATGTCTCAAGGATGTGTTGCAACTGAGCACAGCATGATAAACCCACGACATGTTAAACACTGTACCTTGGAAGCCGATTTTGAATGTTTAATTTCTAAAGGAAACATCCATCTGTAGTGGACTCCTATGAATTTTTGTTTGTTTCAAAATTGGATCACAAATTAAAAAGATGATTCCTCTCTGTAGCATTGAAACAATGAACAAAAAGCTCCCAGGAGCCTGAATTCCTCACCTGACTTCAATGACTGATGGAATGAAAATATTTTGTTAAAAACTCAATAAAGGATCATCATAAAGTCAAAAATAGGGCATCTAATGGGACATTAAACGATACTCCACCATGGTATTCATAAATAGTTAAATTTATTTGTACACTATACTGTATATACTATACATCTATATAGAGACAGAAAAAAAATGATCTATCTTTCTTAGACCAGAAAATTTCATCATAAATTTTTCAAATTTGGAAAATTTACAAAGTGGCAAATATTCAATAATGTTTTTCGGATCATCCTGAAAATTAAACTCGACCTGTATTTTATTGTACTCAACAGCTGTGCAAAATATCATTCAAGTCCCTTGATGTGTTTTCAAGTTATCATCCGGAAACCTTGGGTGGGCGGAAAGACGGACAGACACCAAAATAAACTGAGGGTATAACATAATACCTTGCCACTTCATGTGGCGGGCTATAAAAAATTAAGAAAACATAGGGTTTCTTATTCTTTTATAGGTTTAATTTGCAAGGTTAAAAGCCCAATATGACAATCATGTACCAGAACTGTTATAGGGGGTCATCTGTCTGCTTCAGCCTAATGGATATTTTTGAGGAGCTCAACTTTTCTCTAATATCTGCAACAATTTTTCAATCTATAGGCATAAAAAAGAACAAACACTATTTTTCACCTTTGAATGGCCATAATCCCTATAAGGTGTCATCTGATAGCTACAACAATGTAGCTCCTTTGACATCTTTGATTCAGCGGAGCTTCAATGCGGTTACATTGCTAATAACGGAGCAACGCAGACTTCACCCAGTGGAGACTTTTGTAGAACTTAATGAGTTTAAAATTTAAGCAAGCAACAGAATTTCTAATCTGCAATTGTTTTCATTCTATAAGCTTATACATAAATAAACCAGATGATAAATATTTTAATCCTAAAATATTTTTGGTCAGATTCAGCAGCCAATTTCATATTCATCAATTTTTACTGAAAAGTGGCTTACATATATAAAATAATCCCACTATAACATGTGTGGCTTGGGACTTGAAATCTCACAAATTAAATATTTTTCTTCAAAAGTTTATCAAAATTAAATGTATATGCTTTTCATAAAAGAATACAATTATGCACACAATCAATGATATATAAGAGTCTTATGAACCTTCCAGCAAAATTATCTGATAACTGTTTCAAATGTAAAATTCTGGGTTGTTTTTTACCCTTTCCAATCTTGCTCTTTAAATGGTTAGGAAATTTCTTTTTTTGCATAAATATAAACTTTTTTGTTGTAATTAAAAGTTTCTGCAAGTGCTACTTTCAGTTTGAATCTACACTCTACAGTAATTGGACTTAACATGTATCAAGAGGCTGTGATAAATAGTTGAGGAGAAACTTTCCCCCTATGCTAGCTGCTCACTGCCACATATTCACCATTTTACAACCTGGATTTTCTACATGACAAGAAATGCCCTCCTATTTAGAACAATTTGCCAAACTTAACCACTAAGTAAAAATTTTCATAAAATATTCATACATATTCATAAGTATGAACTTTCAAAGACTGACAGAATTATAAGTAAAATCTGCACCCATAATCAAGTTTATGAGCTCATAACAAAACCTACCTTCAATTCATTACTTGAAATCTTCAAAACTAAAAATATAAAAAGGTTTAAAAAAATTAAAAGTTAATAATTCAATTGTTTTACATAACATCAAAATTCAAATATTCTGTATAAATCTTTGACTGCAGATGCATAAAAAAATAAACTGAATCTGTTACAATATCAATTTCACTTAATCAATGATTAATGAAAAATTAATTAAAGTTTGTTTTTGCCTGCAAAAACGATGTCTCCCCCCCCCCCCTGTATCCCCCAAAGTTATAATTCAAAGGGCCATAACCCCCACAATAATTTGAGGATCAAAATTTCCTTGTAATATGCACAATTGCATATGGTATCCTTCCTATATACCAAGTTTCTTTGAATTCAGTTCAGTAGTTTTAGAGTTGGGCTGACAAGATGATACATGAGGATTTTCAACAAATTTCTAAGTTCAAATGGCCATAACTCCCACAAAAATTTGAGGATCCTAATTTCCTGTTAATATCCAAGTAAATGGTGTCCTTTTTATATTCCAAGTTTCATTAAATTTGGTTCAGTAGTTTCAGAGGAGTTGCGCCGACAAACTTTGTGATAGACAGAGGGAAGGACAGACGGATGGACAGACAGGACAAAAACAATATGTCTATCCACAAAAGTGGGAGGAGACATCATGAAACTAGAAACCATGTGAGCGGCAGCTCACAAATAAATACTCCCCACCTTGCCCCCAAATACCAATCAGAAGAAATTTTAAATAAAAGGAGCACATCTGCAATACATAACAAAGATTGTGTGAAAGTTTCATGAAATACCATTGTGGGGTCTAGAAGAAATTGCAGATAAAAGATAGGGACCCCTGTCATCAGGCTTTGCAAGTGTGTGAAAGTTTCATGAAAATCCATCAACACTTTTAGGAGCAGTTGGAAGATAAGGGATGGGTACTCCCTTGCAAACAGCCAGTCCCATGCTTTGATATGGGAAACCCTAAAAATCATTTTTATCAGATTTTAAAATAGGAGGTTCAAATCTACATTATGTAACAAAGATTGTGTGAAAGTTTCATGCAAATCCATCAAGGGGTTTAGGAGGAGTTGCAGATAAGAGATGAGTACCCCTTGTAGTTGAATGGCTAAGTCCATGTTTTGCTGTGGGATGCCCAAAAAATCATTTGATCAAATTTTAAAGTAGGAGGTGCATATCAACATTATGTCACAAAGATTGCAGTGGGGGATCAGAGATGTGTACCCTGAGGTGTAATGAAAGGAAGGATGGACCGACACCCCTAATACTATATACCCCAACTATTTTAGCTGGGGGTATAATGCATTTGAAGCAAATCAGTTAATAAATCATTTGAAAAGTCTTATTGTCTATATTGTGGCTCACCTTTGAAAGAAACAAGATATGCTTTGAACAATGATATGTTAATCCTGATTTTGTTACGTTTTAAAGACTCTAAAAATTGAAACTAGAATAAATCGCTACTTTCCATAGTTTTAAGGTTAAACCTAAACTTTAATTTTATTCTAATAATTTACTACAGGTTAATTTTTTCTTCAAATCAATCGAGACAAAATTTGGCCCTTACTTTACCTTGTCTTTTAAATTCTGTTAAACATACTGACCTTTATACTGAATATCAATACTAAAACATCTTTTATCAGTTATTATACCATCTCTGAAAAAAGGACATGTAAATCTAAAATACCCTCTAACTTATATAAAGTGTCAACTGACAATGTTGATTCAACATATATTTAATAATAATACAATACAAAGCTACGCCGGGCGCGGCATGATACGACCGCAACAAGTTGAACCCTGTACATTGGAGGCCCAATATGGATAGTCTATTGCTTTGGTCACATGCAGTCTATGGTGGACTTACAAAGCCTTTTTTACACATGCATCCTGTGGTGGACTTTAAAATGCATATTTGACACATATATATTTACAATAACATTTAAAAGAAACAAAATCTTATTTCTAAATTCGTGGACATTTTTGACACAATTTAGCCCCTTTTGGCCCTTTTTTAAAAAAAAAAGGTTAGGACCACAAACCCCAAATGCAATAAAAAGCTTCCTTCAGTGTATATAATCATCATATTTAAACTTCATAACAATTGGCTGGCCCACTACAGCTAAATTTCTTGTGTAAAACCATTTGCCTTGACCAACTTTTAAAAATGGCGTTTTTTGCCCTTTTAACCCCTAATTTCTCAAAAACTGTAAAAGATATTGCAAATCTGATTGATTGTGCAGGCAAGGATTCCAATGAAAAAAAGATTTTGAAAATCGGACCACAAATAAAAAAGTCATTTTTTTGGGGTGTGGCTCCTTTTCGACCCCCTGTAGCAATGTAACGGTTCAATATACATCAAAACCATTGACACATTTTGTTGACAGAATTTAATGAGAAATTCAATAAAAAAAGAATTTTCAAAATCTATAAAATAATAAACATTCTAAAACAGTTTTGTCAATACACCCGTTTTAGCTCCTTTTGGCACTTTTTTTCCCAAAACGGTAAGGGCCACCAACCCCAAATACAATAGGAACCTTCCTCTAGTGGTTACAAACATCATATCAAAACTTCATAACAATTGACTGGCCCAGTACAACTAAATTTTTGGTATAAACTTATTTGCCTTGACAAACTTTTAAAAATGGTGGTTTTGGCTCCTTTGACCCCTAATTTCTCAAAAACCGTAAGAGATATTGCAAATCTGATTGAAAAATGCAGGCAGGGATTTTCACAAGGATTCCAATGAAAAAAAGATTTTGAAAATCGGACCACAAATAAAAAAGTCATTTTTTTGGGTGTGGCCCCTTTTCGACCCCCTGTAGCAATGTAACGGTTCAATATACATCAAAACCATTCACACATTTTGTTGACAGAATTTAATGAGAAATTCAATAAAAAAAGAATTATCAAAATTTATTGAATAATAAACATTCTACAACAGTTTTGTCAATACACCCGTTTTAGCCCCTTTTGGCCCTTTTTCCAAAACGGTAAAGGCCACCAACCCCAAATACAATAGGAACCTTCCTTTAGTGGTTACAAACATCATATTAAAATTTCATAACAATTGGTCATTATTTACTTAAGTTATCGCACGGAAACCAAATGTCCCTAGACGACGACGACGACGACGACGACAACGACGACGACATCGCCATAACATTATACGATCGCAAAAATTTTGCGGTCGTATAAAAACACTATTTTTCGCCTTTAAGGGGCTGTAACCCCTATAAGGGGTTATCAGACAACTTCAACCCTATGGAGACTTTTGTAGAGCTAAATGAGCTGAACATTTAAGCAAGCAACAGCTTTTCTCTATCTGCAATAGTTTTCATGCTTTAGGCCAAAAACACTATTTTTTGCCTTTAAGGGACTGTAACCCCTATAAGAGGTCATATGACCACTTTGACCCTATGGAGATTTTTGTAGAGCTAAATGAGCTGAACATTTAAGCAAGCAACAACTTTTCTCTATCTGCTATAGTTTTCATTCCATAGGCCAAAAACGCTATTTTTCAATACTTTTGGTAGAGTGCCTCTGATGAGTCTTGAATAGACGAAACGCGCGTCAGGCGTAGCAAAATTTATTGTCTGGAACTTTGTTGTCATTTGTATTTCGAACACACGTGAAGGTTAGCACTGCTGGTGGAGTTTAAATTCCCCGAGGTTAGCCCGCTCCGGCACATACACTTTTGGGTTGGAGAATACATCAAAGCTTTAAATTATCCGTCTAAATTTCAAAATTGTCTAAACCCTAAGGTTCTTCCTATCCCAGACATATGTTGAATATTTTAGTAATAATTTGGTTCCCCAGTTTGTTTTTTTTTGGTTATACTGTTCTATGCTCTTCATATTCATACAGTGTTTGGCATTTTCAATACTTTTGGTAGAGCGCCTCTGATGAGTCTTGAATAGACGAAACGCGCGTCAGGCGTAGCAAAATTTATTGTCTGGAACTTTGTTGTCATTTGTATTTCACCTTTAAGGGGCTGTAACCTATTTGGGATCATCTGACAACTTTGACCTCATGGAGACTTTTGTAGAGCTAAATGAGCTGACGTTTAAGCAAGCAACAGCTTTTCTCTATTTGCAATAGTTTTCATTCTATAGGCCAAAAACACTATTTTTCGCCTTTAAGGGGCTGTAACCCCTTTAAGGGGTAATCTGACAACTTCGACCCTATGGAGACTTTTGTAGAGCTAAATGAGCTGAACATTTAAGCAAGCAACAGCTTTTCTCTATCTGCACTAGTTTTCATTCTATAGGCCAAAAACATGCAAAAACGCTATTTATCACCTTTAAGGGGCTGTAACCCCTATAAGGGATCATCTGACAACTTCGACCAAATGGAGACTTTTGTATAAATTTTGATGCTGAAGCAGTAGGCTGGCATCAGATTTCATCTATCTCTTATACTTTTTGATTTACAAGCCAAAAACAGTAGTCTGACCCCCTTGTCTATTTTTAGTAACGGTGGCCATGTTTTTTTGGCGGACCAAAAATTGAAACACAAGTTTGGTGCAGGACACCATAAGGATCATTCATACCAAGTTTCATTAAATTCTGTTCAGTAGTTTCAGAGGAGAAGATTTTTGAAAAATTGTTAACAGACGACGACAGACGACAGACGACGACGACGACGACGACGACGACGGACGCCAAGTGATGGTAATAGCTCACATGGACCTTCGGTCCAGGTGAGCTAAAAAAAATGCGGAAAACTGGTATTTTAGTGAATTTTCAAAGTTCAAATGGCCATAACTCCCATATAAAAATTGTGAACCGGCACAAAACTCAAACTTGATCTGTACCTCATCAAGGTAAAATCACATACCAAAATACCTAAGTAAAGTGAGACTGATATACGATGTTCGATATTCGATATTCAATTTTTTTGAATATCAAACTGAATATCAAACGGTAAAATTTACCGTTTGATATTCATTCGATATTCATTAATCGTTTTTTCTTGGTATAAATATGTAATGAATATCAAAATGAATATCAAACGGTAAATTTTGAAGTTCGATATTCATTTGACATTCGTTTTCGGTCTAGGTATGTTATGTGAATATGGAATGAATATCGAATGAATATCAAACCAAAGTTTATTTGTCATTCGATATTCATTGGACGTTCGTTTTGGGTGTAGTTTTGTTTTGTGAATATCAAATGAATATCAAACCAATGTTTCCCTATGTTTGATATTCATTTGACATTCGTTTTCGGTCTAGGTATGTTATGTGAATATGGAATGAAAATCGAATGAATATCAAACCAAAGTTTATTTGTCATTCGATATTCATTTGACATTCGTTTTCGGTGTTAATTTGCAATGTGAATATTAAATGAATATCAAACAAAATATAAATTCCATTCTATATTCATTTGAAATTCGTTTCGGGTCTAGGTATGTTATGTGAATATCAAATGAATATCAAACCAAAGTTTATTTACGTTGGATATTCATTTGACGTTCGTTTAAGGTCTAGTTTTGTTTTATGAATATGAAATGAATATCAAACCTAAGTTTCCTTCTGTTTGATATTCATTTGAGATTCGTTCGGTGTTAATTTGTATTGTGAATATGAAATGAATATCAAACAAAAGATAAATTCCATTCTATATTCATTTGAGATTCGTTTCGGGTCTAGGTATGTTATGTGAATATCAAATGAACATCGAATGAATATCAAACCAAAGATTATTTACGTTCGATATTCATTTGACGTTTGTTTTAGGTCTAGTTTGGTTTTGTGAATATGAAATGAATATCAAACCAAAGTTTCCTTCTGTTTGATATTCATTTGACATTCGTGTCCGGTGTTAATTTGCAATGTGAATATCAAATGAATATCAAACCAAAGATTGATTCCGTTCTATATTCATTTGCGATTCGTTTCGGGTCTAAGTATGTTATGTGAATATCAAATAAATATCGAATGAATATCAAACCTAAGTTTCCTTCTGTTTGATATTCATTTGAAATTCGTTTCCGGTGTTAATTTGTAATGTGAATATCAAATGAATATCAAACAACAGATTTATTCCGTTGGATATTCATTTGACACTCGTTTTCGGTCAAGGTATGTTATGTGAATATGGAATGAATATCAAAGTAAAGTTTATTTGTCATTCGATATTCATTTGACGTTCGTTTTCGGTGTTAATTTGCAATGTGAATATGAAATGAATATCAAACAAAAGATAAATTCCATTCTATATTCATTTGAGATTCGTTTCGGGTCTAGGTATGTTATGTGAATATCAAATGAATATCGAATGAATACCAAACCAAAGTTTATTTGTCATTTGATATTCATTTGACGTTGGCTTTAGGTCTAGTTTGGTTTTGTGAATATGAAATGAATATCAAACCAAAGTTTTCTTCTGTTTGATATTCATTTGACATTCGTTTCCGCTGTTAATTTGCAATGTGAATATCAAATGAATATCAAACAAAAGATTAATTCCATTCAATATTCATTTGAGATTCGTTTCGGGTCTAGGTATGTTATGTGAATATGGAATGAATATCGAATGAATATCAAACCAAAGTTTATTTGTCATTCGATATTCATTGGACGTACATTTTGGGTGTAGTTTTGTTTTGTGAATATCAAATGAATATCAAACCAATGTTTCCCTCTGTTTGATATTCATTTGACATTCGTTTTCGGTCTAGGTATGTTATGTGAATATGGAATGAATATCAAATGAATATCCAAGTAAAGTTTATTTGTCATTCGATATTCATTTGACATTCGTTTTCGGTGTTAATTTGCAATGTGAATATGAAATGAATATCAAACAAAAGATAAATTCCATTCTATATTCATTTGAGATTCGTTTCGGGTCTAGGTATGTTATGTGAATATCAAATGAATATCGAATGAATATCAAACCAAAGTTTATTTGTCATTTGATATTCATTTGACGTTGGTTTTAGGTCTAGTTTGGTTTTGTGAATATGAAATGAATATCAAACCAAAGTTTCCTTCTGTTTGATATTCGTTTGACATTCGTTTCCGCTGTTAATTTGCAATGTGAATATCAAATGAATATCAAACAAAAGATTAATTCCATTCAATATTCATTTGAGATTCGTTTCGGGTCTAGGTAGGTTATGTGAATATGGAATGAATATCGAATGAATATCAAACCAAAGTTTATTTGTCATTCGATAATCATTGGACGTTCGTTTTAGGTCTAGTTTTGTTTTGTGAATATAAAATGAATATCAAACCTAAGTTTCCTTCTGCTTGATATTCATTTGACATTTGTTTCCGGTGTTAAATTTATTGTGAATATCAAATGAATATCAAACCAAAGATTAATTCCATTCTATATTCATTTGAGATTCGTTTCGGGCCTAGGCATGTTATGTGAATATCAAATGAATATCGAATGAATATCAAACCAAAGTTTATTTACGTTCGATATTCATTTGACGTTCGTTTTAGGTCTAGTTTGGTTTTGTGAATATCAAATGAATATCAAACCAAAGTTTCCTTCTGTTTGATATTCATTTGACATTCGTTTCCGGTGTTAATTTGCAATGTGAATATCAAATGAATATCAAACCAAAGATTGATTCCGTTCTATATTCATTTGAGATTCGTTTCGGGTCTAAGTATGTTATGTGAATATCAAATAAATATCGAATGAATATCAAACCTAAGTTTCCTTCTGTTTGATATTCATTTGAAATTCGTTTCCGGTGTTAATTTGTAATGTGAATATCAAATGAATATCAAACAACAGATTTATTCCGTTGGATATTCATTTGACACTCGTTTTCGGTCAAGGTATGTTATGTGAATATGGAATGAATATCGAATGAATATCAAAGTAAAGTTTATTTGTCATTCGATATTCATTTGACATTCGTTTTCGGTGTTAATTTGCAATGTGAATATGAAATGAATATCAAACAAAAGATAAATTCCATTCTATATTCATTTGAGATTCGTTTCGGGTCTAGGTATGTTATGTGAATATCAAATAAATATCGAATGAATATCAAACCAAAGTTTATTTGTCATTTGATATTCATTTGACGTTGGTTTTAGGTCTAGTTTGGTTTTGTGAATATGAAATGAATATCAAACCAAAGTTTCCTTCTGTTTGATATTCATTTGACATTCGTTTCCGCTGTTAATTTGCAATGTGAATATCAAATGAATATCAAACAAAAGATTAATTCCATTTAATATTCATTTGAGATTCGTTTCGGGTCTAGGTATGTTATGTGAATATGGAATGAATATCGAATGAATATCAAACCAAAGTTTATTTGTCATTCGATAATCATTGGACGTTCGTTTTAGGTCTAGTTTTGTTTTGTGAATATAAAATGAATATCAAACCTAAGTTTCCTTCTGCTTGATATTCATTTGACATTTGTTTCCGGTGTTAAATTTATTGTGAATATCAAATGAATATCAAACCAAAGATTAATTCCATTCTATATTCATTTGAGATTCGTTACGGGCCTAGGTATGTTATGTGAATATCAAATGAATATCGAATGAATATCAAACCAAAGTTTATTTACGTTCGATATTCATTTGACGTTCGTTTTAGGTCTAGTTTGGTTTTGTGAATATCAAATGAATATCAAACCAAAGTTTCCTTCTGTTTGATATTCATTTGACATTCGTTTCCGGTGTTAATTTGCAATGTGAATATCAAATGAATATCAAACCAAAGATTGATTCCGTTCTATATTCATTTGAGATTCGTTTCGGGTCTAAGTATGTTATGTGAATATCAAATAAATATCGAATGAATATCAAACCAAAGTTTATTAGTCATTTGATATTCATTTGACGTTGGTTTTAGGTCTAGTTTGGTTTTGTGAATATGAAATGAATATCAAACCAAAGTTTCTTTCTGTTTGATATTCATTTGACATTCGTTTCCGGTGTTAATTTGCAATGTGAATATCAAATGAATATCAAACAACAGATTAATTCCATTCAATATTCATTTGAGGTTCGTTTCGGGTCTAGGTATGTTATGTGAATATGGAATGAATATAGAATGAATATCAAACCAAAGTTTATTTGTCATTCGATATTCATTGGAGGTACATTTTGGGTGTAGTTTTGCTTTGTGAATATCAAATGAATATCAAACCAATGTTTCCCTCTGTTTGATATTTATTTGACATTCGTTTTCGGTCTAGGGATGTTATGTGAATATGGAATGAATATCAAATGAATATCAAACCAAAGTTTATTTGTCATTCGATATTCATTTGACGTTCGTTTTAGGTCTAGTTTTGTTTTGTGAATATAAAATAAATATCAAACCAAAGTTTCCATCTGTTTGATATTCATTTGGCATTCGTTTCCGGTGTTAAATTTATTGTGAACATCAAATGAATATCAAACCAAAGATTAATTCCATTCTATATTCATTTGAGATTCGTTTCTGGCCTAGGTATGTTATGTGAATATCAAATGAATATCGAATGAATATCAAATGACATTCGTTTCCGGTGTTAATTTGCAATGTGAATATCAAATGAATATCAAACAATAGAATAATTCCATTATATATTCATTTGAGATTCGTTTCAGGTCTAAGTATGTTATGTGAATATCAAATAAATATCGAATGAATATCAAACCTAAGTATTCTTCTGTTTGATATTCATTTGATATTCACAAAACAAACTAAACCCGAAACAAATTTCAAATGAATATAGAACGGAAATAATTTTTGGTTTTATATTCATTCGATATTCATTTGATATTCACATAACATACCTAGAACCAAAACGAATCTCAAATGAATATAGAATGGAATTAATATTTTGTTTGATATTCATTTGATATTCACAATACAAATTAACACCGGAAACGAATGTCAAATTAATATCAAACGGAAGGAAACTTTGGTTTGATATTCATTTGATATTCACAAAACAAAACTAGACCTCAAACGAACGTCAAATTAATATCGAATGACAAATAAACTTTGGTTTGATATTAATTCGATATTCATTTGATACCTAGACCCGAAACAAACCTAAAATGAATATAGAAAGGAAGTAATCTTTTGTTTGATATTCACATTGCAAATTAACACCGGAAACGAATGTCAAATGAATATCGAATGACAAATAAACTTTGGTTTGATATTCATTTGATATTCATTCCATATTCACATAACATTCCTAGACCGAAAACGAATGTCAAATGAATATCGAACGGAATTAATCTTTTGTTTGATATTCATTTGATATTCATATTGCAAATTAACACCGGAAACGAATGTCAAATGAATATCAAACAGAAGAAAACTTTGGTTTGATATTCATTTCATATTCACAAAACAAATTTAAACCTAAAACGAACCTCAAAGAATATCGAACAGAAGGAAACTTTGGTTTGATTTTCATTTCATATTCACAAAACAAACCTAGACCTAAAACGAACGTCAAATGAATATCGAACGTAAATAAACTTTGGTTTGTTATTCATTCGATATTCATTTGATATTCACATAACATACCTAGACCCGAAACGAATTTCAAATGAATATATAGTGGAAATAATCTTTGGTTTGATATTCATTTGATATTCACAATACAAATTAACACCGGAAACGAATGTCAAATGAATATCAAACAGAATGAAACTTCAGTTTGATATTAATTTCATATTTACAAAACCAAACTAGACCTAAAACGAACTTCAAATGAATATTGAACGTAAATAAACTTTGGTTTGATATTCATTCGATAATCATTTGATATTCACATAACATACCTAGACCCGAAACGAATCTCAAATGAATATAGAATGAAATTAATCTTTTGTTTGATATTCATTTGATATTCACAATACAAATTAACACCGGAAACGAATGTTAAATGAATATCAAACAGAAGGAAACTTAGGTTTGATATTCATTTCATATTCACAAAACCAAACTAGACCTAAAACAAACGTCAAATGAATATCGAACGTAAATAAACTTTGGTTTGATATTCATTCGATATTCATTTGATATTCACATAACAAACCTAGACCCGAAACGAATCTCAAATGAATATAGAATGGAATTTTTCAGTTTTGTTTGATATTCATTTCATATTCACACTGCAAATTAACACCAAAAACGAATGTCAAACGAATATCGAATGACAAATAAACTTTGGTTTGATATTCATTCGATAGTCATTCCATATTATCATAACATACCTAGACCGAAAACGAATGTCAAATGAATATCGAACGGAATTGGTTTGATATTCATTCGATATTCATTTGATATTCACATAACATACCTAGACCCGAAACGAATCTCAAATGAATAGAGATTGGAATTAATCTTTGGTTTGATTTTCATTTGATATTCACAATACAAATTAACACCGGAAACAAATGTCAAGTAAATATCAAACAGAAGGAAACTTAGGTTTGATATTCATTTCATATTCACAAAACCAAACTACACCTAAAACAAACGTCAAATGAATATCGAATGTAAATAAACTTTGGTTTGATATTCATTCGATATTCATTTGATATTCACATAACATATCTAGACCCGAAACGAATCTCAAATGAATATAGAATGGAATTAATCTTTTGTTTGATTATCATTTGATATTCACAATACAAATTAACACCGGAAACGAATGTCAAATGAATAAATATCAGAAGAAAACTTAGGTTTGATATTCATTTCATATTCACAAAACCAAACTAGACATAAAACAAACGTCAAATGAATATCAAACGTAAATAAACTTTGGTTTGATATTCATTCGATATTCATTTGATATTCACATAACATACCTAGACCCGAAACGAATCTCAAATCAATATTGAATGGAATTAATCTTTGGTTTGATATTCATTTGATATTCACAATAGAAATTAACACCGGAAACGAATGTCAAATGAATATCAAACAGAAGGAAACTTAGGTTTGATATTCATTTGATATTCACAAAACAAAACTACACCTAAAACGAACGTACAATGAATATCGAATGACAAATAAACTTTGGTTTGATATTCATTCCATATTCACATAACATACCTAGACCGAAAACGAATATAAAATGAATATCGAACTTTAAAATTTACCGTTTGATATTCCTTGATATTCATTACATATTTATACCAAGAAAAAACGATAAATGAATATCGAATGAATATCAAACGGTAAATTTTACCGTTTGATATTCAGTTTGATATTCAAAAAAATTGAATATCGAATATCGAACATCGAATATCAGTCTCACTTTACTTAGGTACTGATACCTAAAATCAGTTCATTATCTATAAGCGTTTAGAAAAAAAGTGCGGAAAACTGAAATTTTAGTGAATTTTTAAAGTTCAAAGGGCCATAACTCCCATAAAAATTTAAGGACAGGCATGAAACTTAAACTTGATCTGTAACTCATCAAGGTAAACTCACATACCAAAAATCAGTTCATTATCTACAAGCGTTTAGAAAAAAAGTGCGGAAAACTGAGGCGTGACAGACAGACGGACAGACGGACAGACGGACAGACGGACGGACGGACGGACAGAGCGCAAACCTATTGTTCCCTTCGGCTTACGCCGGTAGGGGACTAATAAAAACAGTTTAAGGGGAATAACTCTTAAACGGCTGATCTGACAATTTTGACCCTGAAAACATTTTTGTAGATCTCAATGAGCTTAATAATTCTGCAATGCTTTTCCCCTAGCTCTAACGGTTTTCAAGATATAGTCCAAAAACTGCAAAAATGGTCAATTTTAATGATTAAAGGGCAATAACTCCTATAAGGAGTCGTTTCACAACTTCGACTCAATGAAGAGATTTGTAGAGCTTTTGATGCTGAACAAGGCAGGTTGCTTCGGATTTTCTCTATCTCTTATACTTTTCGAGTTATAAGCCAAAAACAATGGTCTGACCCCCCTGTTCTATTTTTAGCAATGACGGCCATGTTTGTTGGTCGACGTGTATATAATTCACAAACTTGGTAGAGGACATCCTATAGATCAAGTATACCAAGTTTCAATGCAATCCCTTCAGTGGTTTCAGAGAAGAAGATCTTTGAAGAAAAGTTAACGGACGACGGATGGACGACAGACGACGGACGCCTAACGATGACAATAGCTCACCTGACCCTTCAGGTCAGGTGAGCTAATAAAAAGCTTCCATAAGTGGATATAATCATCATATTTAATAACAAGAGGCTCCCAGGAGCCTGAATTGCTCACCTGACAAATGTGCCTGAAGTGAAGGTTATTAGGCAAAATCTATTTGACATTGAAAGGGTCATAAGTTTAATAAGGAGTCATCTGACAATATGATGGATCTTAAGGTGCTGATCACTTTTGTTCTCAATCAAAATTAAAAAATCTGTCATCCTTTTTGAGTTATGAGCAAAAAAAAAATGCAGTTAAACCCAATTTTCAATTTTTAACCACAGCCGCCATGTTTTACAACCAATCAAAAATCCCCACATCAGTTCTATACACCTAATGCTAATCAAGAACAATACCAAGTTTGGTTCCAATTTGACTGAAAGTGTCAGAGTAGTAAACGTTTTCAATGTAATGAGGAAATGCTTTTTAAAAACTCAATGTTGATGTTCTAAGGGCAATAACTCCTCAAATGAAAGATCCTACAATGTTGACCCTATTACATATTTTGTAGATCTTGATGTGCTTAACAATATGCAATTTAAATTTCTCAAATATCTTGTATAGTTTTCAAGATATTGAGCTAAACAGGTGCAAAATTTGTCAAAAATCCACAAAAAGGGCAATAACTCCTACATGGGTTGTTGCATTTTCTTCAAAATTTCAGAGCTGTTAGATCTTCAGGTTCTGATAACTTTTGTTCCCATTCAAAATTTTTTAAATCTGTCACCGTTTTTGAGTTATTTGCAAAAAACTGCCATTTACCCCTATGTTCTATTTTTAGCCACAGCGGCCATGTTTTACGACCAATCAAAAATCCCCACATCAGTTCTATACACCTAATGCTAATAAACAACAATACCAAGTTTGGTTCCAATTGGACTTGAAGTGTCAGAGGTGTTAACGTTTTCAATATAATGAGGAAATGCTGTTAAAATGCTCTATTTTGACGTTCTAAGGGCAATAACTCCTAAAAGGGAAAGGTTCTACAACGTTGACCCTACTACATATTTTGTAGATCTTGATGTGCTTAACAATATGCAATTTAAATTTCTCAAATATCTTGTATAGTTTTCAAGATATTGAGCTAAAGAGGTGCAAAATTTGCAAAAAATCCACAAAAAGGGAAATAACTCCTACATGGGTTGTTGGATTTTCTTCAAAATTTCAGGTAGATCTTGAGGTGCTGATCACTTTAAACCAGTGCCAGAATTTTGATATCTGTAGCCGTTTTTGAGTTATTTTAAAAATACTGCATTTTACCCCTATGTTCTATTTTTAGCCACGGCGGCCATGATTTACGACGAATCAAAAATCCCCATATCAGTTCTAAGCACCGAATACTAATGAACAACCATACCTAGTTTGGTTTCAATTGAACTTATGGTGTCAGAGGAGTTAACGTTTTAAAAAGTTTACGGACGGACGACGGACGCCAAGTGATGACAATAGCTCACATGACCCTTCGGGTCAGGTTAGCTAGTAATTGGCTGGCCCACTACATCAAAATTCATTTGCCTTGGCCAACTTTTAAAAATGGTGTTTTTTGGCCCCTTCCACCACTAATATCTCAAAAACAGTAAGAGATATTGCAAATCTGATAGAAAAATGCAAGCAGGGATTTTCACAAGGATTCCAATGAAAAAAGAATTTGAAAATCGGACCACAAATAAAAAAGTTGATTTTTTGGGCGTGTCCCGATCTGGCCCCCCTGTAGCAATGTAACGGTACAATATACATCAAAACCATTTACACATTTTGTTGACAGAATTTAATGAGGAATTCAATAAAAAAAGAATTTTCAAAATCAAATGATTAATAAACATTCTACAACAGTTTGTCAATACACCCGTTTTAGCCCCTTTTGGCCTTTTTTTTACTAAAACGGTAGGGACCACCAACCCCAAATACAATAGGAACCTTCCTCTAGTGGTTATAAACATCATATCAAAATTTCATAACAATTGGTCAATATTTACTTACGTTATCTCGCGGAAACCAAATGTCCCCAGATGACGACAACGACGACGACGACAACGACAACGACAACGACAACGTCAAGGACAACGACGACATCGCCATAACATTATACGATCGCAAAAATTTTGCGGTCGTATAAAAACCCAAAGAAATAGTATTACAGTACTATTACCCTAGGGCAATAGTTTTTACTATATCCCTAGGGAAATAGTACTTTTACCAAATTCAAGATGTAATAGTTAAAATATTTTATATAGAAAAATCTACTGAAGTATAATAAAGTTTTCTATAATTAAATGATCTTCTAAATTTTGGTTTATTCTCATGTGCAACTTTTTATAAAAGCTTGACAATTATTCTTCTGTGGATGGACAAACATAGGTAAAAATAATTGCGACAGATAAGTCCTCATGGTGCTAAACAGTAAATGAGATAAACCTTGAATAGTCAGACGATTATCTTGTGGATCTTAATGAGCTGAACAATTTAAATGATGACATTTTCTCTTGCACTAATCATTTCAAGATAAACTGCGAAAACTATATAATTGGTGAATCTTGGTACTTTTCAAAGCAACCCGTTCATGGTTTAATGATCCAAAATTAAAGTTATTACTCACAGTTGAAAGGTGGGCTAAAAAAATGATAAATGTGAACTTACTGTTTGATAACCAAACAATAAATATGCATTCCTAGTTGAAATGGGAAATGATTTGTACTATCCAACTTGAATGGACCAGTAAAAGTATGAGTAAACCCGCTGACAGGGTAGGACACTAAATATCTTAGTAGAGCTCGTGATTGACTCCCCATTTTCATATCTGGTGGATGATGCTCTTCCTCAATTTTTGGCTTTGATCTGAAAAAAAAGAAATAATAAAAACAGCAAAGCAACTATAAAATCATAGACCTGTATATTAAAAAATATACAGGTCTATGATAAAATGCATACCTACAAAAAATTTGAAAGGTGAATAGTTATTTTTTACTTCTTTTCTGATCAGCAGTTGTCTTTTCTACTGAATTTATATGAAATAAACTATGGCAATTAGGTGTCATAATATGAGTAGAGGTTTAATATAATGCAAGATGGAAATTGACAGTTTGCCAAATGAGAAACTGTCCCAGTTAAATAAGTTAGATCTGATAGAGAAATTGTCCCGATCTGATAGAGAAATTGTCCCAGTTAAATAAGTTAGATTTGATAGAGAAATTTATAAGAAATATTGCATCTTAAAATCAAAGTTTACTCTAGATGTCCTCATGTTCTTAAAGAATTGTAGTCATGTGTCCTATGCTTAACTGAAAACTGGCTTTTCAGAAATTTTTTCTAACATCAATAATGACTGTTTTTTACTATCTTATTCCTAGTTACAATTTTAAAAGCCTGATAAATAACAAACCCTCCATTCCAAAACACAAATATCGGGAATTCACATGAATTATGTGGGTCAATTCCTCCAGAGAGTGGATCACATACAATAACAGAGCCTGGAGCTAAAGTAGGAGCAACAAACTTGGCCTGTAGAAATATGAAAGTAACATTAAAATTAAATGATGAGTTTCATTTTCTATCAAAACAATTTGTCTATGTGTTGTCCTTGTTTTGTACACAATTTTCAAATAAAAAATGCTTCACCACAAAATGCCAAAGTGACAGTGCATGACATTGACCATAAGACTTTTTCATAATTAATTTGGTATTAGTTTTTCCTCTTGGATATTTGTGATCAATCATAAAAGTTCCCTTATGTGCTTGAATACCTAATGTGTAAATTAAAATTGTTGTTCTAATAAATAAATTTTATAAATTAGTTTCCTTGAACCCATCTTCATAATTTTGTTTAACCAGAAAGTAAACATGGTTTGTTTTGCTCTGTATTTCTAACAATCCTCCTTTTATGAGCTGTTTTTTTTTGTGGTTTTCATCCATCAAGTAAATAACCAAATAACAATTTTTATGGCCCGACCACGTATGTGGATCGGATATATAGTTTTACCCTTGTCCGTCCGTACGTCCGTCTGTAACACTTTGGTTAAGTTCTTGGTTAAGGTCCATTACTCGGATACAAGATGTTGGAGGTCAATGATATTTCACCACCAGATGGGTCTTGGGTAGGGCTACACCACCCACTAGAAATTAGGTCACTGTGACCTATATTTCATGCATGAATGACTTGGGTTAAGTTCTTGGTTAAGGTCCATAACTTGGAAACTAGATGTTGGGGGTCAATGATATCATCACCAGATATGTCTTGGGTAGGGCTACACCACCCACTAGAAATTAGGTCACTGTGACCTATATTTCATGCATGAATGACTTCGGTTAATTTCTTGGTTAAGGTCCATTACTCGGATACTAGATGTTGGGGGTCAATGATATTTCACTACTAGATGTGTCTTAGGTAAGGTGACACCACCCACTAGAAATAAGGTCACTGTGACCTATATTTTACGCATGAATGACTTTGGTTAAGTTCTTGGTTAAGGTCCATATCTCAGATACTACATGTTGATGGTCAATGGTGTTTCACCACTAGATGTGTCTTGGGTAACATGACACCACCCAATAGAAATAAGGTCACTGTGATCTATATTTCATGCATGAACGACTTCGGTTAAGTTCTTGGTGAAGGTCCATAACTTGGATAGTAGATGTTGGGGGTCAATAATATTTCACTACTCGATGAGTCTTGGTAACATATGCGCCACCCACCAGAAATAAGGTCACAGCAACCTATATTTTACACATGAACACTTTTGATCAATTTCTTGGTAAAGGTTCATATGGCCAGGTAATACACATTGAGGGTCAATGATTTTTCAAGAACGGGAGGGCCATCCTGTGGCTCATAGGCACATTTTCTAGTTTCTTTTATTTCTATGAAAAATTTGTTAAAGCAATGAATTAATGAAATATAATCTATTGCCTAAAGTTGAAGCAAATAAATGATTCTTTTTGCATTTCAAATAACTAAAAACTTTGACAACTACATACAGTGGATGTCTGTCTTTCTGTTGAGGAATCAATATCTGTTAAAAAGAAGAATTAACACTAAAGTATGTCTTGCCTGCCAGCAACTTCAGAAACAATAATTCTTCTTTACTAAGAAAAATTTCAACAATTGACTTGTAATGTTGAAAATTGACTAAGTCGGTAAACAGGAAGTAGATATCTGACAGACCTTATTTTGATATTTGCAATAAAGGACCTCATTAGGAAGCCATATACTCAAGCCACTATGATTTGCATAGAAAACTGACAGATGGACAGACAGAGGTAAACTAATATACCCCCTCTTCTTCAAAGCAGGGGTATAATTATTGTTAATTAAAAAATAACAATTTCTTGAAAAGAAAGTCATTTTGTTGTAAAAGTTACAGATATGGTAGAAGTATTTTGATTATAAAATAAACAACTTTGTTGAGCAATGCATTATGGAGAGAACAGGAGTAAAAAAAGGTCATTGTAACAGGAGCCTAAAACAGTGGTAAGTGTACAGACCATAGCAGAGAGGGACAAGAAATGTGAGGTGATTGGGCATGCAAACACTGAAGGAAAACTTTTAACAAACATGATATGCGAGCGAAGCGAAGTTCACTATTGTAGAGAGTCTGCCAAATTGCACGAGACTCAAAATACGATGGTTGAAAATAAATTCTGTCATCATTTGGAAGGCATCGGACCTTTTCGAAAATATCGGGTGTTAGCCAGACCCTTTATTTTCGCTTATTTTACAACAGTAACAAAACAAAACCTTTTCTTGTTGTTAATGACAATAACTTTCTCAATAAATAATAACTATCTAACGAACAAACACTACTTGTTTTGTTTTTACACAAATATGACTTTCTATCCCGAGAATTCGATAATGAAGTGACCTTTTACCCATAGTGCATAGTCAGGCGCAGAAAAATGGTGGGAAATATCATCACCTAATATAAGTTCTGTCAATCAATATTCGGAACTTTTCATAACACAGATTCATTAAAATAAAGTGATCAGCAACTGTTGTTCTACATATGTATGATAATTTGGTCCTACCTGATATGAAAATAAAATCCTAATCCCTCAAACTGACAAAGTTAAATGATCATTTGGATAGGTTGTCATTTTCCACCAGGTTTCTAAATCAATCTTTTGCAGCCAGTACATGGCAATTATAGATACGGGTATACAAAAAATATAACAAAACCTGGCAGAAGAGCGGTGACATTTTGATGTCATCATGTTTACAGTCTGCTTGTCGAATGATATGACGTCACTGAAGAATCGATGAAGTTATGGATGATGTTGTCCCAGCCGCAAACCATATTTTGGTGTTACGGATAATACATTTTTTTCAAATAAATTATTAATTTTTTATCAAAAAGTGAACCCTCTTAGCTATTGATCCAGCCGAGGGTATTTTGACATTTTTTTCCAGATCCAATTAAGGTTAAACCCAGTTTTGGTTTCACCTATTGTCGTATTGATTTTGTATCTTCGTGAGCTTTTAGGGCAGAGCCATTATCATATTAAATCAACTTTCTAATCGTCAACTTATTCTTTTTGTGTTCCAGGATACATCATGAGGGGTGTGTAATTTGAGAAACAAGCAAGACTTGCTTTGTCTTTTTTTCATCAATTCATTAATGGTACTTCTTCACTTCTTTAGGTTCTAAATTATAACAAGAGCATGGCTCTAGGCCATCAACCTAGTAAAACTTTTAACCTTGACCTTTGAACTTAAATAATGTTTGCCACCTGTATCATACCTGTCTGACATTCACTTCCTACTTTTCCTTCTGGGCAGATACAAGTATGATCATTTGCTCCTGTCATCCCTGTCAACAGACAATCACCAGTGCTGCAATTGTTTCCAGTACATGCTATTAAAAAAGAAAATCTATTCATCATCAGGTTATATTTAAAAATGTACCATAAGAAATTAAAGAGCTTTTGATAATGAAAAACTGAAATGAGCAAAATATAACTTTGTTTTCAGAAAAAGTCTTTTGACTGTTGTAATAAAAAGACAGACAGACAGATATATTGACATTGAGTTAATAAAAGAGTTGCTTAGATGGTAAAACTAAATTTAAAAGATTTTACATATATTGACATATAAATACAGTTTAATATTAATAAAACAATAAAACATGCTTCAATTTAAAAGTCCTTCTTAAAGGGGCTGTAAAGAAATAAAGGATGTTTTCACTTCAACTGATGAGAACCCCTACTGAGAATATCCCCCCCACTTATACTAAACTGATTGGTTCTACATTAAACCCCAAAGGATACCTCACTGACAACAATGACATTTATTCATCAAGGCAGTCCAAAACCACCAGCCCTGCCGAACAATCAGATGAAATAGACAACAGATCTAATAAGAGTGACTTTCATGTTAGACTGAATGTCCCAGTCATTTATTCTGATCATCATGACCATTGTGAACATTTTAAATGAAGGTCTGTCAGATTTTTTACAGAAGTCTGACAAAATATATCAATGAAAGACCCATTTCTGGACATAGAAGATAGAACAGATAGTAGACAGGGACAAACAAAAGCTTTGACAAGGGTTCCTGGCTTAGGACAGGCACATATAAAATGTGGCAGGGTTAAACTATTTTTGGGGCCCAACCTTCCCCCTATTGTTAATCTTGTACAAAGCACAAAAAGTAACACACTTTAAAAATCAAATCGATAAAAGTTTAATTCACTTAGAGAGAACCTGAGACAAGAGTACTATACGAGAACAACGAGACATAAAGGAACTCTCTTGAGAATGCTTGCAGTTACTGACAGCTAGCTAAGAAGCATTTATTGACTGCTGTAAAAAAATCAAACACATCGATTCTAAATCCAACATAACTCTTCAAACAACTAATGATTTAGTATTATATCATCACACAAAACTGACATATTTGATCACTGTAATGCTTAAAAACAATACAATAGTCAAAAGGTAAAAGGTTAACGTTTTAGAGTGACTATCAAATTATCAATATTTTTACCAAATAAAGAAGGAATGTGTCCATGGGACACGGATGCCCCCGCTAGGCCCCAAACAGGAAGTAGATGTCTGACAGACATGAAAGTCGCTTAGGACATACAGTTTGTCATACTGAACCATCCTACCAAGTTTCAAATCATTCTCATGTATGGTTCCTGAGAAAAGCTTGACGGAAATTTTCATAATCATGTTCACATATTTTCACATGGCCTAAGTCCCAAACAGGAAGTAGATGTCCGACAGGTCTCAAAATCGCTTAGGACGTATTGTTTGTCATACTGAACCATCCTACCAAGTTTCAAGTCATTCTCATGTACTGTTGTTGAGAAAAGCTTCACGGAAATTCGTACGGATGGACGTACGGGACGTACGGACGTACGTACGGACGTATGTACGGACGGACATGAGTAAAACTTAATGCCCCCCGACATGTCGTCGCGGGGGCATAAAAACACCAAATTTAAAGATCAACTTGTATCCTTTCTTTAATAAGTTTGTAAGCCAAATTACCATGTCAAGAGGATTGTCTTTGAATTTACCTGCCTTATAAACTACATTTCCTTAGAATTCGGGATGTGATATTCCTTTTACAATCAAACAAGAGTTAACACTACAGTATGTCTAGCCTGCTGGCACCAAAAAAATACCTATTTATTCAACTATTCACATTCAAAAATTCTTGACATGTTCTTGTGGACCAACTTAAATGATTCTAGATATCATAGTCATTGACTTAACATAAAAGATTGAACACAAAAAAAACAATATCAGCAGTCATTTAGTGTAGAAATGAGGTCCAGGTCAGATGACATGGTGACAGACCCAAAAATCCTAATCTATAATTCATTGATATCCTAAAGATCAGATGACTAGCTATCATACTTTTTTTTAAAGAATTTCATTTTCCACTAAAGTCTTACAAAGACATTTGCAGCCTGAACAAAAATCTAAGGTCACAAAGTCACTGAAGCAAGAAAACAGGGTCAGGGTCACACGGCATGGTGACAGTTGTGTAAAACATTACCTAAACTGTCTGTATACCAAATATCAGATGCCTTGCTATTATACTTCTCTATAATTTTATCAATGTCAAAATACTGTCATAGATTAGAGCAATTACAGGAAGGGCTTTTATTTGAGGCATATCAGTGCAACAAATCACTGCACTCCAGAAAAATCAGCACTTGGTACTCTTGTAAATGAATTAGATATACCTAATCTGAATATGAAAGCTGGAGCTTTAGCTAATAATATTAAAAAACAATTATGTGACAACTATATTGAGTATTGGCATAAATTTAGCAACCAAAAAGGGGAAGCTTTGCACATATTTTTCTTTTAAACAATGTTTTGAGAGAAATATTTAGAAAATAAACAGTTTAAAATTAGACAAGCACTGTGTAAACTAAAAATCAGTGCTCATCCGTTATTAATAGAATATGGCAGATATAAAAATATTGACAGATCTGAACGCCTTTCAGTTGTAGATTTTGTTCACAGGGAGAAGTTGAAGATGAACGCCATTTTATAACTGAATGTAATCTTTATGAACATTTGAGAAACAATCTATATTTAGAATAAGATAACTTATGTATAAACTTCAGAACTTTGAATAACTCCTCCAAATTTTTATGGCTGTTGTCAAATGAAGATATAAATATTACAACTCTAATAGGAAATTATATACAAGAATGTTTTGAACTCAGAAGAATTATTCTTAATTTAATATAAAACTGGTATGGCTCTGAACAGACTATATTAAAATTTAAGTACGTTATACTTAAATTTGGTTATCGCGGTAAGTACCTTTTGTTACTGGTTGTTAGTTTATAGAAATTACGCCGTTGCAATTGTTACGTCACAATGTCAAGGACGTCATTACTTCATTGATTTTCTGGAAGACAAGACGTAAAATTGGTTGCAACACAAATTTTATATATATATATTTATGTTGTCTTGACCCAATTATACATGTAAAATCATTGTATTAAACAAGTAATACTGTGAGCAAGCTCACAAAAGGATACCCCCCGCTTCATATTGGACTCTGTATTGTAAAAAAAAATCTCAAGTCCAGTTATCTCCCCTCAATAATAACCAAGAGCAATACAAATTCTTCATGCACATCTACAGATGATGCACTTCATTCATGTAAAGTTTCATCAAAATCCATCAAGCAGTTTAGGAGGAGTTGCGCTTACGAGGTCTCCCATTGAATAATGTATTTAAAAAGTCTAATTCCACTTATCTCCCCTGAATGATGTCTGATTGCAATGAAAATTCCTCATGCACATCTACATAAGATGTACTTCTTTTATGTAAAGTTTCATCGAAATCCATCATGCAGTTTAGGAGGAGTTGCGCTTACGAGGTCTCCCATTGAATAATGTATTTTAAGAAGTCTAAGTCCAATTATCTCCCCTGAATGATGTCCGAGTGCAATAAAAATTCTTCATGCACATCTTCATATGATGTACTTCCTTTATCTAATGTTTCATGAAAATACTCCCAGCGGTTTAGGAGAAGAAGCGCTTACGAGTTATGTGGACAGACGGACGGACGGACAGACGGACAGACAGACGGACGGACAGACAGGGTGTTTCCTATATACCCCCCAAACTTTGTTTGCGAGGGGTATAATTATTATGCCCCTTGAGGGACCTTAATTGGAATAAACAATCTTATATCTTATATCTTATATACTTTTCAAGAAATTCATTTTCCACAAAAGTCTTGCAAAGACATTTACGGCCTCACAAAAGACCTAAGTTCACAAAGTCGCTGAAGCATAAAAATGGTGTCAACGTCACCCGGCATGGTGACAGTTGGGTAAACCATAACCTGAACTGTTTGTATACCAAATATCAGATGCTTATCTATTATACTTTTAAAGATTCTTATTTTCCACAAAAGTCTTATAAAGTAATTTTTGGTCTGAAAAAAGACCGAAGTTCATGGAGTCACTGGAGTGTAAAAATGGGGTCAGGAGCATGGTGACAGTTGAGTAGATCATAACCTGAAATGTCTGTATACCAATTACCAGTTGCCTAGCTATTATACTTTTCAAGAAATTCATTTTCCACAAAAGTCTTACAAAAAAGTTAACACCGCTGCCGCAGCTGGAAAGTAATACCAATGTCTCGCCTTCCGCAACTATTCATTGCAGGCGAGACAAAAACGATGTGTACAGTAAAAGGACCAGGGCTGATAAGGCCTGTTTTTGGCCTCAAAATATGGCTGAAAATTAAAAGTTCTAGTATTCTACATTCACTGAGTTATTTTCTCAGGCAAGGATTAAGGACATAATAAACAATGAAAATTATCTCAATCCATTTAATCTATATAAAGAAAATGGCATTAAAAATTGGCAGATTTTCAACATTTGGTCAAAATTAGCAATTTTTACATTATTTTCATGCTTATTTTGTTTTCAATAGTAGTGTGTTCAGCCATGTACCAAATAGATACTTTGGGAAAATATTTTTCAGGACCAACTTAATTGTTACCAAAAGGATTTTGTGGTACATGGGTGTTGCGGTCACTTCCCAGAGCGAAAATCATCAAAAATATGCTAAAAAACAGCCGATTTGGTCAATTTTGTGCAATTTGTTCAATTTTGACGTCACTATGACGTCACAGTATGGTCAAAAATATTAAATTGTCTATGAAGCATTAAAGTACTGGCATTTAACTAAGTCTTGTCACAAACAAAAATGGCCCTTATCAACCCTAGTCCTTTTTCAATAAGATACCTGTTATGATTGTATATTTATGTTATATGTATTATGTCTCCACAGGTAGCTGGAGTCTTCATTAAATGTATATCAGTATTAGAGTTCAACTAAATTACATGATGGCAGAGCGTAGACTGATGTTACAGTAAAAACAAGTGTTAATGGTGAAGTATGTGATTACATAACATTTAGCGTGCAGCGAATGGTGTGACAACAGTGAAAAGTGTAAAGATCCCCTTCAGTGACTTTTTTCCAGAGAAAATAAAAGTGGTATTTATAAAAAGTTCTGTTAAGCAGTAACAGGTAATTGTTCAGCGACTTTCCCAGTATCAGCGTTGGAACATTCATCGATCCATTGTTTCTACTATGGCGTCTGTGAATTATGAAGTTCCACCAGTGTTTTCAACACATAAGCCTTACAGTAGATGACTTGAGGAGGTAAAAGCATGGGAAAAGCTAACTGACCTTGAGGCTAAGAAGAGAGGTATAGCTATAGCGTTGTCTCTTCCAGAAGAAGGACAGAATTCCATAAGAGATAAAGTGTTCAGTGAATTGGGTATTGATGATTTAAACGAAGATGATGGGGTCAAGAAATAAACTGATTTTATGGACCAAATATTTAAGAAGGATGAACTTGTGAAGCATATGAGGCATACACTGTTCTTCAGTCTAAGAAAAAAGTAATCCTTCCTTGTGCATTAGCAGGAGTTAAGTGTGAAATTGAAGCAGATGTTGTGTCAAGTGATATTCCTCTATTGTTGAGTAAGAGTTCTATGAAGAAAGCACAGATTAAGCTAGACTTGGTAAATGATAGTGCCTCCATTTTTGGAAAATATGTCCTACTGCAATGTACTTCGTCAGGTCACTACTGTGTTCCCATCAATCTTATTGATGTAGATGTAGAAGAAACTTCATTGGTTCTAATTTCTTCAAAATCAAATGGTGATAAAGTAAAGGCAATAGAGAAACTTCATAAACAGTTTGCTCATCCTTCCGCTAAACGTTTAAAGTCCCTTCTGAAAGATGCTGGTGGTTATACTAAAGAACATTTAGAATGTGTAGATCAAATAACAGACTCTTGTGATGTATGTCAGCGATACAAGAAGACTCCAGCTGGACCAGTTGTTTCTCTTCCTTTAGCAACTGAATTCAATGAAGTTGTTGCCGTTGATTTGAAAGAATGGAAGCCCAATGTTTACTTTCTGCATATGATTGATCTAGCCACTAGATTCAGTTTAGCTGCTGTTATCAGAAAGAAAACTCCTGAAGTCATTTCCAACAAGATCATGACTGTATGGATTAGAAGTGGAGTGGGTGCCCCACAGAAATTTCTTGCTTATAATGGAGGAGAATTTGCAAATGACATTTTTAGGGATATGTGTGAGAATCTCAATATTGAAATGTTGAACACAGCTGCTTATAGTCCATGGCAAAATGGAATATGTGAACGAAACCATGCTGTTGTTGATGAATGTGTAGCGAAAATTCTAGAGGATCAACCTAAGCTGAATTTAGAAGTTACCTTATCCTGGGCCTTAATTGCTAAGAAAAGCTTGTCAATGGTATTTGGATGGAGCCCATATCAACTTGTATTTGCAAAGCAACACTCAGAGACGGTGAAGATGGTAGGGGCAATTTTAGGGTGGTTCAGCAGCGTCTTTAAGCTCCATCGTAAATCAATATAAAAATAAAGACACAACCCCCAATTTTCACCCGCTGTGATGATAAGCTATTTATTAGGTCGACATGTTTCACCCAAAGACGGGCGTCATCAGGACAGAGTATACAATATTTTATCTTACTGAAGTACATAAAAAGCGGTTCATTATAGTCACAATGGGAATAAATGCTACGGTAAACTATTATGACGTTACTGTAAACATAAAAAAAAAATTAAATAATAAAATAAAGTTTTAGCATTTGTTGTCACAATTATGGTGGTTCGTGTGGTAAACAATTCCAATGGACAGGCACAAAACTGTTCCCTACCACTTCTATCGGCTTCGCTCCTTAACCAACGGAGTTACTACTTCCGACAGCGTCAGCAACAGCTTCAGGCAGTAGATTACCGCGTTCTGAAAGAATGTAGGCGATTCATTATAGCCACACGAACCACCATAATTGTGACAACAAATGCTAAAACTTTATTTTATTATTTTTTTTATTTTTTTTATGTTTACAGTAACGTCATAGTAGTTTACCGTAGCATTTATTCCCATTGTGACTATAATGAACCGCTTTTTATGTACTTCAGTAAGATAAAATATTGTATACTCTGTCTTGATGACGCCCGTCTTTGGGTGAAACATGTCAACCTAATAAATAGCTGATCATCACAGCGGGTGAAAATTGGGTGTTGTGTCTTCACTATGAACCAAAAAAATTACTGTCTATACCAGACACAGTCATTTTTTTACTGCCTTACACTGCTATTTACTGTAAAACTACTGCCAAACAACAGTGAATTACCATTATCATCCTATACAATCAAGGACAGTTTGTGACAGTGATTACCTTCCGCCTATAATGCCCTGTCCTGCATTGGCCTGCACTGTCCGACATTGGTACAGTTTCTCATAGATCATGACAGACTTTACCTGGATTGTTAATCACTGTCCTAAATTGTAACAATTTTGGGCAGTAGTTAACAATTTTACTTGTATTGTTTATCACTGTCCTGATCCGTAACAATTTTGCACAGCAGTTGACAATTTTTCTTGACCTATGATGCACTGTCCACCATTGCCATAGTAAAAGGCAGTACTTGACAAGATATCCACTAACTGTTATGCACTGTTGTGAATTGCTGCAGGAAATATTAGGTCATGACAGATTTGTGTTTTCTGTCTTGAACTGTCATAAACTTAAGCAGGAAATAATAGATGGTAACAATTTATAACGGTCTCTTATTTACTGTCCTTCATTTTGTGAGTTTTTGGCGAAGACGAGATTATTTTTATTTTTATATTTATTTATTATGCTTTAAATGCTTTGTACATAGAATCTTTTATAACCTAGCCCGCCACACCGAATGCGCGAGTTTATGGGGTTTTTATTTTTATTTTCACATATTTTTCTAACAGAATCAGAACCACAAATTTATAACTGTCACATGCATTCGTAAAGCCATCTGGAAAAATCTTCTTTTTAAAAAATGAAAGAATCTTTTTCTGACACAAGCTCTTAAAATCGCTGATATTTGTTGTTCAAAATTGAGATTAATTAATTTTTTGTTCAAACATCGTCATCCATAAGATATAATAAGCCTTTCTTACACTTACGTTTTCAATGTCAATTTTAAAACTCGGAAATAATTATTTTTATAAGTTTCATGTCAGTAATAATAATTGGAGAAGAAAAAACCCACTACAAATAATAAAAGAAACTAGAAGGAAAATGTGTTTATGAGAGATGGGTGAACCGTCCGTACTTGAAATATCGCCACCCCCCCCACCCCCTTCAAACATGAAGTTCTTAGTGACCTAAATATACTTGGGCGGTAGCAGTTCATACTATAGTGTTTAAATATTAATGTCTCCAAACATGCATCGAACATTAAGTAAACAAAGAAATAACCCATAGTCGTTTATGTGTAAAATATAGGATGCAGTGACCTATTTTCAAGTGGATGATGAGTTTCTATTCAAATCAAATCTAGTATTGAAATATCATCAATGATCATTGGCATCCACTATGTAGTATTCAAGATCACCAAAGTGTTATAGATACACCGATGATTGGATGCAAGGACGCACAAGCGTAAAAATATAGCTCTAGCTAACATACATAACTATTAAAGCAATGAAAAAACTTCTTTTCCGTGTTAAATGTATCTTTCAATATGATAAATACTAAGTAGTTTTATTTAATAGCCTTTGTTTCTAATATCCCCTTCACATTTACGAGATTTCCTTACGAGTTCTTCGAGTTTTCAACTCGTATTCGATCGCAAAGATTCGTAAATCACTCTTTGTTACTCATAACAGGTCTCGTTAGCTCGTGTGAAATCGTAAGAACTCGTGAAAGTTTTACGAGGAATTTTGAAATGTCAAAAATCCTCGTAAGACTTTATGAGTTGAAAAAACAACAATGTCATAATTAAACTCGTTAACACATCGAAAAGAACTCGTAGAGATCGTAAATGACTCGCCTCCACTCGAAACTAGCTCTGGAAGACCTCACAAAGGAATTATTTTACGAGTAGTTTGCGAGTGAGTTACGATATCATTTCCAATATCAAAATTCACTCGTAAAGGCACCGTAACATGCTCGTAAACACCCAGAAACTGAAATTCGTATCATCTCTAGACAGAAGTGCGAAAAAATTCCGCACAACTGACGAAATCGTGACAACTCGGAAAGAGATCGTAAAAGGTTGGAAGAAACTTTCACAAGAACTCGTAAGACTATAGATTTTGAAAATCGTACCAACTCGTAAGAGAATATCGTATATGTGAAGGGGATATAATTGTAAAATTACAAGTCTATGGTTCTAAAGGTAAAAATTCAAACGGGTCTGTAATTCCCAAGACTTACTCAATAGTTAAAATACATCCTTACCACACTTGTACATGTATACGCCTTTTACGCTTTTACCATTTTCCAGCGGATCGCTATATTTTCCGCTTTGTATACTTATTTATTTCTAGGAAATAAATTTATCTTGAAAAAATATTTTGGCAGCAGAGGTTATTTCTGCAACATAAAATTATGCTAATAAAGAATAAATAATAAACTATTTTGTCTCGTTACCTTTAAAAATAAAATTTTTTTCCGACCAAAACATAAAATAACCCCCCTTTTTTTAAATGAAGTTAAATGGTCCGCCCCTGAGCCCGGTCTACATTATTAAACATTATTAAGACGCATTTGTAAATTAACAAGTTACGCAATACTGCCGTGAAAATGTCTTGATGGGTATCCTGCTGTGTGTGACCAGGCAGTAGACAGAATGTTTAACGACATGTATATTACTTAATACCTGCATGTCTGTCTAGGTAGCAGGTTAATTATCCAAACGCTTACCTGAGGCAGTTTACATTCAGAAGAGAGAGTTCACAGTTTTAGAAAATCATGAGTTTTACTTTAAACATTTAACGCAGGAAAATGCATGCAATGACAAGAAATGAAAGTATTTTATGCATGTACACATACTTCTTATTCGTTCCGTTTTGTATAACAATAATTTAAAAAGTGGTAGAAACACTTAATACAATCAAACATCACATTATTTTACATGCATGCATTGACTAAGAACTTGTCATGAAAGATCGACCTATCTTCGTGTTCTACTATGAGACCCCTTCCAATCTAATCATACCAAATCTAAGTAGACATAAGCTAATCAAAATTATTATTTCTCGAGAGAGGTGAGCACACACTTGTCTTATTACTTAATATTCTTCTTTAAAAGTCTCTTTTTACTCTCAGACCCCTCCATATGCACTTCATTATTGCAAGTTTTATGAAAATTAATTGTGTGATATAGATTTATAAGGAGGTGTGAATAAATGTTACACATTGTAGCGCACACACGGTTAATAAACCTTTTTATTTTTCTGGGCTCCATATTTTGTACATGTTGCGAAAAACAGATACGTGTTGCATTATGCTTCATCAATGACCTAAATAATACATTATCATTTAATGCGTGTATGTTGCAATTATTAATAAATCCCTGTCGCACATCTACTTCCTGTTTTGAAAAAATCAGTGATGTTACTCTAGGCATAAAATCAGGACGCTACCGATAGTTAATCGTTCTATGAGTGTTCTTGTTGTTTAGTCTAACAAACTTATCTTTAAAGATCTTCAAAATTCATTACTTTTCTATACAAGAATTTACAAGTAATAACTCTTAATTTTCAAACAATTTTAGATAAACAGACGGCAGATGTCTCTGCTGAGAATTCCCGGGGGGAGCGGGTGAGGGCTTCTGCGAAAAAAAAACTTCCCCGCAAAGAAAGGTGGTGAGAAACGGTACGTCTAAACGCCACACAGGACTCCTTAGTGCACTAAGGACTCCAAATGTGCACTAAGGACATGATACTGATGTTTTAGGCCATTCAAAATAATGTTTAAGAATGTTTAAAATAACATATTTTGAAAGTTTTGTAAAGGTATCTTTAATCGTTTTTGAGTTATAGTGCATTTAAAAGAATCCTTTGATGTGCCACGGACTTGCCGCTCTAAATTGATTGGCAATAAACAGATACACGAATTTCGACGAATTACAAAGTCAATCAACAAAGTCACGCATCATTGAAGGCATGAATGTATAGAAAAAGATATTACTTGCGAACTCAAAGTTTTCAAAGTAAAAGCATAACTATGAGAAGATTTTCAAATGAAAAAAAAAAATGAATGATTGTGTTTGTAAATTTCTTGAAATTTCTGAATTTTTATTATGTATGTAAGGCTGAACATAGCGAGACAGCCAAACCAACAAACAAAATAAATAAATAAAATAAATTAAATAAATAAATAAATAAATAAATTAATGTCGAACCCTGAAAATATGTGGAAAAAAGGTGCATTCAAGAAAATAATAGGAATAAGGGCCAAAAAAACCCAAACTTATTGATAGTGGTCTGAAACTCATAAAACGTAAAATTGCGCCTGTGTGTCATTTCACCATATACTTTGGGGAGGGGGAATTATTTACAGACTTTCGTATTTTTTTTTCTTGTTGTGTGTATGTTTTCATAGCCTTTTTTAAAGTTTCAATTTGTTTCATTCAGTAAGAATTGATTTTGAAAGAGGGGTTCCTCACTAAATACTTTTTTTCAACCTATATATAATACCCTTGTCGTTGATATCTATATGTAGATGTTCAGGTAAATTGGCGCAAATAAGTCCCGAAAAACTAAAACATATAGCGCAATTGATACCTCTCCTAATATGTAATAGCGCCAAAGGTTGTTAGCAAGGAATTTCAAGAATTAAATACACAACAGGCTGAGAAAAAAAAAGAATGTACGGAAAAAATCACGGAAAAGGGGCTGTGGTATATTTGCAGGGCTGCCAACTTTTGAAAGTTTGAAATCGGGTTTTTGATTATTTCTGTCATTTTTTTTCACGTAATATTTATTATAGAATAAAGAAAAATAAAGACAAGAAAATCGGGGAAACCCGTGAAAATCGGAATAGTTGGCAGCCCTGATTTTTTTTGTATATAAGCATTATGCAATAATGCAGGCCTCATATTGCTGAGATAACTGTGATGAATATTTTTGTTGCTGACAGACGGACGAATAAAGGATTTTTTTCCTTCTTCGAAGCGAGAATAATAAGCTTTTTCTTGGCATCTTTAATTTAAAGCATATGTAAATAGTTTAAACAAGTACAGAATTCCCGGGTCCCCTGACTAGCGTAGGTTATAGGTTTTCGTGTGTTGTTCGGAGTGACCTCTTCCAATGCTTTATTTATAAACCGAAGCTGTGCTCATTGATCGAGTCACTGAAATTCTCTGAATCAGTCTGATTGAACCAAAAGGGTCATTTCTTCTTAATTTTTGTCACTACATAAATGAAGAAATAAAACAGCTAAAAAGGTCATAGACGGCATGGAAGTAGTCATGAAAATGGCTAAATAAATTTATTTAGATCGGGGGCCTTATTTTCGACTGTGGGGAAAAAAATATTTCCATTTCGTTACGCTAATTTAAACTTGGCGATTTTAAACATCAATCTTTTTGCAAAATAGGGGATGGTTATAGAATTTATATAAGTTACATTCATAAAATGTATTTCCTTACTTAAGATCGAAGTTTGCCTTAACAGAGATAAGAATTCCTAGCCATGGAACGTCTAAGAAAGTTTCGGCACGACTACTGAGATGTTAGTTGCTGAGACATTATCTGAGGAATTTCCTAGGAAAGTTTCGAAAATAAGGTCCCTGGATTATATTCATGAGAGAAAGTTCTAACTCAAATACTAACGAGTTATAAAAACACATATTTCATTAAAACATATTTTTCAAATTTATTCTTACATCTAGCTGAAAAAACCTGAAATTGTCTCAACTTAGAAATTGTCAAACTATACCCATATATACCTGTATTTATAAATGTTAATTTGTTGTTATTTCTGTGGTTTTTTTTTATATTTCCATGCACGACTAGACGGTCCCAGCAGGATGTATCGGCGGCATATCAAAGGATTTTAATTAAAATCACTATAATTCCCAAACGGCTTGGAATATTTTTACCCAAAAAATCATAATATGGTATTGCTAGCATTCTGAAACTATTTACATAATTTATAATGACATAAAATAAAAGCATCATGTCCTTAGTGCACATTTGGGGTCCTTAGTGCACTAAGGAGTCCTGTGTGGTGTTTAGACGTACCCAGTGAGAAACCATCTGTATCCCGACTACTGAGGCTTTCATGGTAAATCAAGATTATGAAACATTATAATGGATGTTGTTTAATTTAATAAATGTGTTATGTTGATAAAAAATCTGTTAATTTAGTAGTGACAAAGGGGCAAATGCAAATGCAACATTGGGTCCATTCAGCATAGAATTGAAAGAAACGCCGCAAAATGTGTCACCTTAAAACTATTTCTGGGGAAAAAGGGTTACCGGCTATGCTTTACCGCTGGTAAACTAAAGACGTACATTTCATTAAACAAATTGATGGTGTACTATGATTTTGACAAAAAGCGGATAATAAGAAATAATAGCTAGACAAATACTGGGATATATTAGACTGCTGTTTACCGCTTAGAACTATTGTTCTTTTCTATAAGTCATGATCAGGTGTATTATTTTGGACTATCTTCTTTGTAGTCGGTGAATGCAGCTCGTTCGACAATTTAAAGTACATCTTACATTTCCAGCTATCGATAAACATTCTAGTCTGATTGAATGTGTATTGCAGATCAAAGGACCGGCCTGAAGCAGATTCAAAAATAAGCATGAAAAGTATAAGGTGGCAATGTGTTCAAAGAATTGCAATTTTTTTTATTTACAAAAAAATCTAAAAAGTTTTTTCCCCATATTAAAAAAATCATTTAAATAGTTAGTAAAATGAATATTAATTTTATGAATACGCAATGTATTAAACAAGTTATTAATCGATCCTATATGTAAGGGGAAACAATGATAAAAAAGTCCACTTCAACTTGAATGGTGGAAGAAATAGAAGATTTGTGCTTTGAATTGTTACTTATTTTTTGACAAGCATTGGTTATTTAAATTTTTTGTCCGAGTAAATTTTGATTTATTATCGTTTACAAGGATTTTTTAGGGTAAATTTTGATGCAGACAGCTACATTCAACATTGTTCAAAGTACTTACAAATCACGGGGGGGGGGGGGTGTTACTCTTAGTACTTTAGGGTACAAATTTTATACCCAACCCATTCATATGTAGGCCTGCTGAAAAAATAAACCCATTCATATATCTATTTAAATCAAACGGTTTGAATGCTCAAAGTTATAATGCATGTACAGTCAGGGTTACATGGAGGCAAATTGTGAATACGAATTGCATATTTTAAAATTGTATGTCGCACATACAAAATAAAATTAGATAAAACATAAACAAAAAAACAAAAACCGAAATATGTGAATGTTTATTATTTATCAAACCAGTGAATGAAAAAAAATAATGGTTTATTTAATTTCATTTAGTATACGTGCGCGCAGTCTTGAGCGTTTGATTAATCTAATGTTTGAATAAGTTAAAAAAAACTTTTTTTTTAAATTAAGGTCCTTTAGTTGTAAAAATAGTCCTGTGGTTAAAATGAATTTGTATAAAAAGGGATAAATATCTATAAAACTGATGGCCCTTACCAAAAAAAGAGGTCTTCCGCAACCTGTTGCCGCTGGTCTGCAGCAAAGTTGCTGTAAATTAGCGGTAAACTGTCTGCTGCAGACTTGCAGCGACTTTTTACCATGCAAATTAGGTTTGCGGCAAGTCTGCAGCAGATAAATTCTTTGACCTTATATGGGCATTCACCTGCAAACTCTCGCGAACATCGCAGCTAGCTGCAAACCTGCAGCAAGTTTTCTGCGAACTTTGCCGTAAGTCTGCTGCGACTTTTTACCATGCAAATTAGGTTTGCAGCAGGTCTGCTGCAAACTCTTCATAACCTTATATGGACATTTTCCTCAGAATTGTTGCAGTAAATCTGCATGAATGAACAATTTATATTAAGTGATACATGTATAACAAAATTTAATTATACATATATGGTCTTTAGTTTGCATGCATAAGACATTTTTTCAAGCATGAAAAAATCTATTAAATAAAAATTATTCAAGATGTGAACCATTAAATTATCAATGATTTGAAAATTGAAAACAGAAAATAACAAAACAACAGCAGATGAGAACTATATAATACTTTTGTAGAAAAGTGGAAAGAACTATACATGTACCTAAAAATAAGAGGACCTTCTTAAACTGCCAATGATGAAAAAAAATTGAACTCTTAAACTGATAAAAATGCCATTCATTTTTCATTTGTTTGCATATCTCTACCTTAAAAAGATAATAATTCATCCATATACATTGCAACCTTGCAGTAAAAATTGGCAAGGAATTAAGCTTATTTGCATGTCATATTGCAAGAATAATATTATTTTACTTACTTTATCTTCATCTTTTAAAATGTACACCATTAAATCCTTTTAAAATACTGATTTGAGCTCATAACATGTGAACTTCCATTAGAAGAATCTTTGCCTCCAAAACTGGTGATGTCATAGATGACATCATCAAGTGTACCAGGGTTAAAATTATCAATTGCTGCAAACTTGCTGCAAACAGTTAACTTTTCCTGCATATCTGCAAACTTTGTATTATTTGCTGCAGATTTACGGCAAACTCGCAGAAAGTTTGCAGGTAGCCGCAAACATCTGCGAACTATTATCTTTTCTTTCTGCGAACTAAAAAGTTTGCTGCATGCTTACTGCAGACTTGCGGCAGGCTTACAGCAGACATTAGTGTTTTGTAAGGGGGTACATTGTATATCTATGAAATATTCCTTTGAATTGGTATAGTGAGTTTAAATGTTTATTGTGCAAGAAGTTTTGACATGTTTATTGTAACTACCAAAATCAACAAGCCGTACGTGTATTTTGATACTTAAATGCACCCAAGGACGCAAATCATTTTTATAATTCTGAATTAAAAAACTCGTAATAAATAAACAAACTAATACTGGTGCATGTACATATAATATATAATCCTTTTTATTCTGTCATTCCAAATTTACTATTTTAGTTATAAATTTTAATTCTAATTCTTTATCTAGCCTTTATTTGTATCATTGAACAATATCATAATCATTTATCAGATATTTTTCATTAAACATTGTATGACCTTACCCAAGTCCGTCTAAAGACCTAAGTTGAGTCATGTTTTCGAAGGTCTCTCAATTTGGGATACTCCGTAATTTTTCTCCTAACTTTATGACACCTGACGTTCCATATGTATTTCAACCCTATTAATGATTTTAATTATTAATTCTTAAAAACGAATCTAGTCATACTTATGCAAGAAACACCAATATTTTGGCAGGACAAGATTTTGAAGGATTTATATTATAAAATCAAATTACATTAAAAATGTTTTTAAAATAGAAGTATATCTATGTGCATGGTCGGAAAATATATTATATTATCTTCTGTAAGTATTTCTTCTTTGACTTTATTTTTCTTCATATGCTCGGGTCCGGTAGCTGAATTGGCCCGCAGCAGAGTCTAGTTTGCCGTAAGAGGCGACTGAAGGTCTTGAGATTCTGGTTCTGCCAGTGCGACAAAGTGTGTACCCTTGATGGGTGAATAGGATGACCTATAATACGGAAATCTTGACCGCTGACCATAGTGAGCCAACGTTTGTTGAGAGTGTCACGCTTCTTGCACATAAAAGACCCCTTTGTTGGCCGCCAAGAAGAGCATCACATAGGGTAAATTTTTCCACCCACCTTTCCCATTTTCTTGTGGTCTTCAAAATTTGATATCCCCCTTTCTCATCATCATTTCGTGTTCATTTTATCATCTTTTTCATGTTCATCGCTTTTAAATAACCTATATATGGCGTTGCAAGGGCGTAAAACACCAACTCACTCTTCATATGTGCACAGTTTTAATTTCTTAACAAAAACTAACTCAAGTAATAATATATTATATTAATTGATTATTTATTGAAATGCATAGTCGTGCCTTTATACCAGCTGCCGTTTTATAATAAAAAAATCTGTCAAAGTAAAAAATGGCCGGATTTCTTTAAACAGGAAGTAGGTGAGCGACAGACCTGAAATCGTATCCCCTGTTATGGGACCCCACCTTGATGCTGTATACCAAATATCAAGTGGCTGTGATCAGTAATTGCTGAGAAAACTGTTGCGAAAAATATTTCCCCGCCTGCACGCCGCCCGACATGAAATCGGGCGGCCAATTATAGTTAGGATTGCCTGGGTTAAGAAGTTACTAGGAATACTTCGAAAACACCCCTAAGTATTTCTTAAGTCATTCCTAGATGTTTCCGTAAGTCTGTCTAAGAACCTTTCTTATGGCTTTTCTTAGGAAAGCATCGGGAACACCACCCCAGATTAATACTGCAAAGGATCAAAACGGAAAATTCATATTATTTAAAGGGTGATCTAGCCTCGGATCTAGCAAAACGTACAAAGGTGAGATTTATTTGTCACTCCCTGCATTTGTAGGGTTTTTTGAAAATTTCTAAACCATGAATCATATTTTAACATAAAAGACCTTCAAATGAGCCATGATTAATGAATAAAAAAGAAAGAGCAAAATATAGAACTGCTTTTTCAAGGAAAAGTAGCGAAAACATATCATGAATGTAGGTTTGGTCGCGACATGTATCCCACATCTCATTTTTTATGATTGATAGGCAAGCACATGATAGGCAAAGTGTTTTTCCGAATCTAGGTGCTTTCGTCGAGGTCCGCTATCGCTTTACCAAGAATGCATTTTCTGAAAATTTAGATGCTTTCTTCGAGGTCCGCTATCGCTTTTCCGAGAAAAAAAACATTTTCTGAAAATCTAGGGGCTTTCTTTGAGGTCCGCCATCGTTTTTCCGAGAAAAGCAAATCGGCCTCACGAATTATCCATTTTATGGCTTGAAAATTTGTTGACGTGTTGATTTTATTAAAAACATAGTGTTTTATTTGGTTATTTCAACTTATTGTTTAATTTGTTTTTTGTGTGGTCTCAAGCGTAAACATTCAGCATTATTGTCAAAATGAGGTCTTGTTCAATATGATGACTACCACAAAAGTTTTTTTTTCTAATTTTTTAAATGAATGGCGATTAATTCTACAAAAGACCTAGTGCAAAAGGCAAAAAAAAAATTGTTTCAACCCGTCTTCACTCGATAAATTAAGTTCAGTGTGAAAAGCCGGATTGGAAGGTTATTTTACAAATTTCTCTGGCAAAAGAACGCGTGCAACTGTCCCGGGGCCACTGTCCTCTATCAAGCAGGAGTACCAGAGCAAGATATCTGGTCAAGAACCGCTCAGTAGAAAGCGTTAGAAAATATAAACGTCCGTCTGTTCTGTTTACTGGAATGCCATCACTTAGCATTCGTTGTCTATTTTCTACTTTCGGGTACAAGCGTCTCTTACGAGTCTTATATTGGTGAAACTGTAGCACTAAGTAGTGTGTTTACGTGGCTGCTGGTTGGTAAACTAAGGCAATGACCATTTAATTTTCTGGGGGGGGGGGGCTGGGATCATCACCCGAGCCGAGAGTCTTTTTCGACCGCTGCGCGGACCAGCTTATTTTTTCCCATACACTCAATGCTAGAAAATTTTGTTCAAAAAATCTCTTTTATTTCGAATGCGCAAAATGAGGGCCAGTTTATTTTTTTCGCCCTATAAGCTGGCCAGACTATTTATAGGCCAAAAATCAGAGCCAGAATATATATTTTTTTAAATTCCAGCCCTCCTCCCCGAAAATCAAATGGTCGGTGCCTAATCAAATGTGTCGAAATTCTTTCATGGATGATGTACACATGCATTTGTATAGAAATTTAATTCATATATGGTATATGGACACCACCTTGAAAAAGATGATCTTTTTTGTCAGCTGTAAACGTTAATATGATGTTTGGCATAAAGATAAGAGGTTACATGTGTGCTCTATAAAGTTGTGTTAGAGGCGTTCCTTTAGTTTCTTTTTTAATATAGGAGTATTTCTGGGTTGCTTATAAACTTGTGGTTTTGATTCCGATTCTGATGCAAAAATATGTGCAAATAAAACACATAGAACTTCGAGCAAGCGTTGTATCAGGCTAGGTTATTCATGTTATTATTAATATAAATATTCTTGTCGCCGCAAAAAAACTAACAAAATGAAGGACAGTAAATAATTAACCATTATAAACTGTTACAATCTATTATTTCCTGCTTAAGTTCATGACAGTTCAAGACAGAAAATATAAATCTGTCATGACCTATTATTTCCTGCAGCAATTCACAACAGTGCATAACAGTTAGTGGATATCTTGTCAAGAACTGCCTTTTACTATGGCAATGGTGGACAGTGCATCATAGGTCAAGAAAAATTGTCGACTGCTGTGCAAAATTGTTACGGATCAGGACAGTGATAAACAATACAGGTAAAATTGTTAACTACTGCCCAAAATTGTAACAATCTAGGACAGTGATTAACAATCCAGGTAAAGTCTGTCACGATCTATGAGAAACTGTACCAATGTCGGACAGTGCAGGCCAATGTAGGACAGGGCATTATAGGCGGAAGGTAATCACTGTCACAAACTGTCCTTGATTGTATAGGATGATAATGGTAATTCACTGTTGTTTGGCAGTAGTTTCACAGTAAATAGCAGTGTAAGGCAGTAAAAAAATGACTGTGTCTGGTATAGACAGTAATTTTTTTGGTTCATAGTGCTTTATTTTTATATTGATTTACGATGGAGCTTAAAATACGCTCCTGAATACCATTAGGTATCCACCCTAAAATTGTCCCTACCGCCAATTCACCATCTCCGAGTGTTGGATAACCTTTTTCTTTGCAGTTTTCCTGATTGCGGCGAACCCCTGCATCCATTGAGGATCCACTCTCGCTAAAACCGTGTTGTACAGACAACCAACCAGCAAGACGCAAATGCCGACTAGTTCCAATATCAATTTAACGACCAAGATCTACATCCACAGGCCACACGTGAAAATAAAAAAAGAAAAACTAGACTTTTCAAAATATACCGCCACAAAAACTACCGCTACTAAGGATATTTATAGACATAGACAAACTACAAACATTTTGTATATCTATTGCTAAAGATTTACGCAGTCAACACCACAATGCATATCCTATGAAATACGAACTTTCCCATGTCACTTATTATTTTGGAATTCCCTACATTCTTCCTGAAAGCGGCAATCTACTGCCTGAAGCTGTTCCTGACGCTGTCGGAAGTAGTAACTCCGTTGGTCAAGGAGCAAAGCCGATAGAAGTGGTAGGGAACAGTTTTGTGCCTGTCCATTGGAATTGTTTACCACACGAACCACCATAATTGTGACAACAAATGCTAAAACTTTATTTTATTATTTTTTTATTTATTTTTTTTATGTTTACAGTAACGTCATAGTAGTTTACCGTAGCATTTATTCCCATTGTGACCTTAATGAACCGCTTTTTATGTACTTCAGTAAGATTAAATATTGTATACTCTGTCCTGATGACGCCCGTCTTTGGGTGAAACATGTCGACCTAATAAATAGCTGATCATCACAGCGGGCGAAAATTGGGTGTTGTGTCTTTATTTTTATATTGATTTAAAACTTGTATTTGGTTCAAATCCCAACTTGCCTTCTGTTATGTCAGACAAACTTCCAGCTCTAGGAAACATAACCAATAGCGATACATTTATGAAACATTTAAATGTTCTACATGCTGGTAGAAGAGCATTTCTGCAAGCTGAATCATCTGAAAGGATAAGGAGAGCACTGCGCCATAAAATTAGATCGTATAGGGAGTGTTACCAACATGGCGACAAGGTCTATTACAAGAGAGATGACGACAAGAGATGGAAAGGTCCTGGTTATGTTATAGGTCAAGATGAAAAAGTAGTTTTTGTAAGGCATGGCAGCATTTATGTGAAAGTTCATCCCTGCAGACTGTTGAGATGTGGTGATGAATTTTCTACAGAAAAGCAAGAAGATGTTTGCAATCAAGAGCCAAAAGTGACTAAAGTATCAAACAAAAGTGAGGCCATTTTTAATCAAAATTATCTTGATGACAGTGACGATGATGAAAAGATACCCCAAGTCAATAAATAATGCTAATCTGCCAGAGGCCATTGAACCAAATAATTGGACCATGATGTTGATGAAAATCAAGTCAACAATAATGTAGATGATGTAATACCTAAAATGTTCCTGAGCCTGATGTGGTTGATATTCAACTTGTCAGACCAAAAATTAGGCCAAGTAGAATACCACTGCCTACTGAAGGACAGGCCATTCTTTACAAGTCTCAGGGGCTGCTCTGGCCTCAAAATTTTTGTCGCCAGAAAAATCGCCAGATTTTGAAATTAAGTCTCCAGTTTTTATAAAGTGTAGCCAGTACCGTTTTCATTGAGGGGTCATGCTTGTGTAATGTATGTATAGATGTATATGTTAAAAATATTGTTTTCAGTCTTTTTTTCAGGTGCATGTTGAAGGATTGTCTATTCTCATTGAAAGACTGTTTAGATAATAAATGATGAAGGTGGAGCCTTTCTTGTTTGATATCTTTTTGAAATAAAACATACCATGATTTATTTAATTATTTATCATGTTTATTGCCATATACAAATTAAATAATAACAATTAATACAATATATAAACATAACAATACAGAACAAAACCCAGCACCATATAAATGAATACTCAACCTAGAGAATAAAGATCACTGAAAGCACTAAATGAGCACTATGAAAAAAGTATTATTTAGGAAAGCAAAGATAAAATTTTGTAGAATCCATCACATTTTCATGACCAATTAACAAAGATTGCAAAAGATCATTGTTTGACAGACTGTGGACACATTATAAAGAATCATCAATCATGACTCATGTGGTTTCTATTGAATCCTGTACATTATTAGAATCTTTTAATAAAAAATATCTTGATTTTCTCAAATAAAAACTTCTTATTCCAGTATTGTTATGTTTTTATTTATTTATTTCATTTGCTGATGGTAATAGTTTGGTAAAAATATTTCTGTTCCTATAAACAACTTCATTTTAGTTTCTTTTTTTTAAATAAGAATAATAAAATAAGTTTTATTTTGATTTATTTATCTTCCCTTTCTTTGTTTGCTTTCTGAAATCATTATTGTATATATCCCTCAGTAACCTCATTTGAATTATTCTAAATATAGAATGGTTTGTTTACATGTGTACTTTCTTTCTTGTGTTTATTTTAGGAACTTAATAAGGTGCAGATTACTATTCTCTCAGTGTTTTGTGAATAAAAACTAATCCCAAGCTGGAGATAATTTTGATTTACTGGCAATTATTTGTTTTTACACCTTGGCTGAATGAGGCCATGTGTGCAATCAACACACGATACTTTGTCAAATTGGCTTGGACAATTAAAGTCATTCAGGCGTACATTAGAAATTTGCTCCTGATCACTGTTTTGACACCTAAATTGCATTATCAAAAGATGTGAGCCTAATTTCTAATTAGTCGTTATAATCCTTTTCTTCAACCTGCTGTGATCTACCGTTTACCTTTTCAATTATCTACCTGCTCATCCGTGGCGACAGGTGGTCACACACGATAACTTACCTGTTGACATATTGATCAATACTGGCGATGTGTATTCAATTACCGGTCGAAAATGACAAAACTTACTTAGGCGCCAGAAAAATCGCCAGCAGCCATTTTTTGTCGCCAGCGAGAAAAAAATATCGCAATTTGCGACATTGGCGAAGCCCAGCGCGATCCCTGACTGTCTCATGATGATGATAATTGAAATAAAGCTAAAGTAACAAGTAAAGGTGGAAAAGCTGGTGGAAAGAATTGGGCATATTTGAATTTAGAAGATGAAGTAAGTGGTTCAGTTGGTATAGATTTTTCTAAAGATGTTTCTGAATGGAAAAAGGATGATCCGAATGAAAGTGTCAATGTTGTCAATGTACCTATATCAAGACATTAGTGAGAAAAAGGTTTTACAAGCTAAGCAGTGTGAACTTGAAAACTGGGAACAATTTCAAGTATATGACGTTGTAGACAGGAAAGACCAAAAACTACTTTCAACCAGATGGGTTGTTACAGAAAAGGAAAAGGAAGGACAACAAATTGTAAAGGCTAGGCTTGTGGTGAGGGGTTTTGAAGAAGAGAGTACTGTTAAATCAGATTCCCCTACTATTAATTAACAAAGAAAGTTTAAGGTTGTTTTTGGCTGCTGCGTCTACCAATAAGTATGAAATACATTCAATTGATATAAAAGCTGCCTTTCTTCAGGGAAAAGAAATAGACAGACTTATATTTGTGCAGCCTCCAGCAGAATGGAATTCTTCAAACGGAAATAATGTAGTAATTTGGAAGTTGAATTAATATGTTTATGGTCTTAGTGATGCATCCAGAAATTGGTATTTTAGTGTTCAGAAAGTTCTTTTACAACTAGGATGTACACAATCCAAGATGGATCCAGCTTTATTTTTTTGGCATAGAGGAGGGAAATTGGAAGGAATTTTCCTGATGCATGTAGATGATTTTCTGTGGCTGGAAGTCCCTTGTTCATTCAGAAGGTTATTATTCCAGTAAGAAATACTTTTCATTGTTGTAAAGAATGTCAGAATAGCTTCAAATACATTGGGCTGAACATAAAACACAAAATCAGTGAGATATGCTTGGAACAAAAGGAATATACTGAAGAACTGCATCAAATCCAAGCTAAAGATTTGACCAAGTGTATATGAAAATTGTTGGACAATTAACTTCATTGGCTAGCTACACAATCTAGACCTGATTTATCTTTTGATGTTTTGGATCTTGCAACCGTGTATAACCACAGAGAAACAAAGCTTCTCAATAAGCTTAACAAAGTAATTAGAAAAGCCAAGAACAATTTTTATGAAATGATATTTCCTTGTCTTGGTAATCTTGAAGAAATTGAGCTAGTGTTGTTCACTGATGCATCATATGCGAACCTATCAGACCAAGTTTCCAGTGCAGGTGGTTACATCATTTTTATTCAAAACAAAGAGAGGAAAATGTGTCCCATTTCATGGTCTTCTAAGAAGATCAAAAGAATAGTTAAAAGCACTCTTGCTGCAGAAGCCTTGTCTTTGGTGGAAGAGCTTGATGAATGTTATTTCTTGAGAAGTATTCTGGAAGAAATGATTCCAAAAAACAATCAAAAGCTCCTAATTAAATGTTACACAAACAACAAGTCATTGTGCCAAAACATTCATTCTACCAAACTTATATCTGAGAAATGTTTGCGTTTGGACATTGCCAGCATTAAGGAGAGTGTTAGCCAAGGCGATGTGTCAATTTCCTGGATTGCAACTGACAAACAAATTGCTGACTGTTTGATAAAAGCAGGATCAGATTTTCATAGACTGGTTGAAATTCTCAGGACGGGAGTTGGACTTGTGTAATATGTGGTATCCAGGAATTGAACATTTGATTTTGCCTTATAATATTACAAGAGTTGGACTTGTTCTAACATTTTGACTGGTAGAAGCAAGCAAAGGTGTACCAAAGGGGTAATCAGTATCATAAAACCGTAAAGACAAAGACAAAACCGGCAGACAAAAATCATCACAACAAAACAAACCACATAACAACATAAAACACACACACATATTACAACAAAACCGCATTCAGCAACGCGAACTCAAGTCGAAACGAGAGTGAACTCAGGTGCTCCGGAAGAGTAAGCAGTTCCTGCTTGCTATAGCACACCCGTCACGTTGCCAAAGATCGATTAAGTGTTGGTCAAATTCGGAAAGGATGACATTACAAAACTCTATGTCAAACCAACATCTGTGCTCATCTGAGAGATAGAAATCCCGTATTTGTATACGAGCACATGATGTCGTCCGTAAAATTTCTTGAGTGATGACAACAACCTGGGAGCAACGTACCCCTGTGTTAACAATTTGCTTGTCAGCCGTGTGGCTCTATCTGTGGTCATATGTTTATTTCCGTTTCATACTTTATTTGACATCTTATGTTTCTCGCAAAGAAAGACAGAGGAATGTGTTATGATTGTATATTTATGTTATTTGTATTATGTCTCCACAGGTAGCTGGAGTCTTCATTAAATGCATATCAGTATTAGAGTTCAACTAATTTACAATACCCATATTTATGAACAAATTTAGTAAAAGATTTGACTAATTTGTGGTATCGATAACCTTGTTTTAGTAATTTTTCTGTAATGAAATGGTTTTTGTCATTAAAATCAGAAACACCACTGCAAATTCGAACATATCTGACTAACTATGAAATGTACACTCCGTAAGAGGGAGCTAGAGGTACAAAAATGTGTGTTACTTCCAGACCCTGCAGACATTTGGGAGAATTCAACAAGCCTGTTATTCTTAAGATGAACTTCCTTTGTGTAAAGTTCTACCAAATCCATCAAGCAGTTCAATAGGAGTTGCCTTTTAAAGATATGTGAACACATGGACAGACAGGTTAAAAAAATGATTCCTGAATATACCCAAACTTTTTTTTTGCTAGGGGGTTAATAAGGTGTAATTATATCTATAGTAATACCTACCCCCACATTGCTGCTTTGGTGTTATACTACAGTCAACAAAAGGATAGGTCTGATCTGAAACAAATTACAAGAGGCTAACAGGAGCCTGAATTGCCCACCTGACTGGAAAAAACTGATGGATATATGCATATAATTTTAGGCCTTAACTTATTTAAAGGAATCCCATACACCTTAAACATATGGGGGATTTTGTAGAACTAAATTAGCTGAACTGTTCTGCACACAATTTTCAATCTATAATTGGATAAAGCGGAAAATGGGCCAAGAACCAGAGCTTGAATTGCTGTCAGACTGGGTAAGAACTATCCGATCTTTTTCACGCAGCCGAAGTGACAAACTTCCGAATTTTGTTAACACTCGGTCTTGTTCTGTACGTACGTCCCAAGTCAATTTTTTTTTAATAAATTGCAAACAAATCGATAACAAATTGCTTTCAAATCAAGAATACTTGATTTGTTAATTAATGCGATTTGTATGTGAATCATTTAACAAATTGTAAGCAAATCATTTTGTGACATATTTGGCATTTTGATTTGAATACAATTTGTTGCATATTTTTGATTTGATTACAATTCATTTGAATAGACCATAAAGAGATGTGTAATAAGTGTACGTGACAACCAACATTAAAGAAAGGGCAATTTAAACAAGAATATGTCCAAAAGACATAATGCCCCATCTCGCAACATTTACTTTTTTCCACAAGCACTAAAGCATCAACATGGTTGCTATTAAAGCACTTGTCAGTCAGAAGGAATGGACTTTAACTTAACCATTCTTCTAAAAGTTGTCATTCATGCGGAAAATATAGGTCACTGCCAGCATCCCAAGCATGCATTGTGCTAAGCATCACTAGGTGCACCTACCATACCAATATAGTTGATGTGGCACATGTCAGTAAGTGGGAATGGACTTTAACCAGTCTTCTTTAAGAGGCCATCCATGTGGAAAATATAGGTCACATCCAGCATCCGAAGCGTGCATTGTGCTAAGCATCACTAGGTGCACATACCATACCTATTTGGTTGGCACCTACCATACCAATATAGTTGATGTAGCATTTGTCAGTAAAAAAGGAACTGTCTTTATCCATTCTTCTATTAGTGGTCATTCATGCGAAAAATATAGGTCACAGCCAGCATCCGAAGCATGCATTGTGCTAAGCATCACTAGGTGCACTTATCATAACAATAGAGTAGATGTGGGACATGTCAGTAAGTGGGAATGGACTTTAACCAGTCTTCTTTAAGAGGCCATCCAGGTGGAAAATATAGGTCACATCCAGCATCCGAAGCGTGCATTGTGCTAAGCATCACTAGGTGCACATACCATACCTATTTGGTTGGTATGGCACTTGTCAGTAAGGAGGAATGGACTTGAACCATTCTTCTATAAGTGGTCATTCTTGCGGAAAATATAGGTCACATCCAGCATCTGAAGCATACATTGTGCTGCGCATCACTAGGTGCACCTACCATACCATTTTGGTTACAGTGGCATTTGTCAGTAAGAAGGAATGGACTTTAATTATTCTTCTATAAGTGGTCATTCATGCGGAAAATATAGGTCACTGCCAGCATCCGAAGCATGCATTGTGCTTAGCATCACTAGGTGCACATACCATACCAATATGGTTGATGTAGCACTTGTCAGTTAGATGGAATAGACTTTAACCATTTTTCTGTACATGATCATTCATGCAGAAAATATAGGTCACATCCAGCATCCGAAGCATGCAATGTTCTTACAGCATGGGAAGCATGCAATGTTCTTATCGTCACTAGATGCACCTACCATACCAATATGATTGATGTGGCATTTGTCAGTAAGTGCAAATTTGGAAATATGGGATTTGGGACGGACATCTGAACGGACGGACGAACGGAAGGACGGACGGACGGACGAACAGACCCGAACACTATATGACCCTCTACTTTTGTAGATGGGGCATAGAAATCACAATGGAAAACAGCCAGCAGTCTTCAACATGACCAGAGGTCACTGCTCGCCGTCTTGCATTGGCCCAAAACTAAAAATACAATACATAAGATTCAAACAAATCCCTAGATTATCAACGAAAGACCCATTTCTGGACATAAAACAAAACAAAAAACAGATAGCAGACAAGGACAAACAAAAGCTTTGACAAGGATTCCTTGCTTAGAACAGGCACATATAAAATGTGGCGGGGTTAAACTAGTTTTTTGGGCCCAACCTTCCCCCTATTGTTTATCTTGTACAAAGCACAAAAATTAATACACTTTAAAAATCAAATCGATAAAAGTTCAATTCACCCAAGAGAGAACCTGAGACAAGAGTACTACATGTATACAAGAACAACGAAACGTAAAGGAACTCCCTTGAGAACACTCGCAGTTACTGACAGCTAGCTAAGAAGCATTTTTTGACTGATGTAAAAAAATTTAAACGTCTACTTCATTGAAAATTAATTTGCTTACAATTTGTTAAGCTTAGTTCTTTTCATTCTTTGATTTGTTAACAATTCATTTAACTTTATCGTTTTACATTCCGATTTGTTTCCGATTTGGTTAACTTAGTACTACATGGTGTATATATATGCGATTTGTTTGCAATCTTTTTGTTTTATAAATCTTCCCATAGGAACCTCTTTGTACATGATAATCTTATTGGCTCTTGGGGTTATCCTAAATTATTTGAATTTCAAAGACAAGGAAGAGGTCATGCAATTTTTCTTTAGGATGTAAAGTGAAATTATACTGTGTAGAACTGTGGACTATAATATCCTATTTGGAAGCTCTGAATTGTAAGACAATTAATTGATTTACTTTCATTGATAATTTTAATTTTTAAATGAAACTGAAAATGATTTGAAAGATCGAGTTCTGAAGTTCATCTATAAGGATCAGAATTCCTCAACACGCAGTTATACATGTATACCATTATTCTTCATATGGACAAAGTATAGGGATTGCATTAAACATGAATAAATGGGAAGTCAAATATAGAGCATAAATATTTAACTACTTTAATTTAACATTTATTTCTATGTCTGAAAGTTTTGAAATTTGCACACTTACATTTACAGGATATTCGATTTGTTTTTGATTTAATTATTTAATTTGATAACAATTCATTTAAAGTCATTTAAAGGATATTTGATTTGTTTTTCGATTCATTTCTTTGATTTTATTACAATTAATTCATTTGAAGGATAATCTATTTGCTTTCGATTAATTTCTTCGATTTGATTACAATTTGTTTACAATTTCATTTCGATTAATTGAATTCGATTCGTTAGCTCATTTGCACGGGAATTTACATCGATATCAATTTGTGAACAAATCGTTGATTTATTTTTGATTCATTAACACGATTTGTTTGGCTGATTTTTTTACTTGTACTTATTTAGAGATCGTGAAGCTCTCTATTGTCTATCTTCCTTACATGACAAGTATGTTGTCACACCAGCAGACAAAGCTTCCAACAATATAGTTTTCGTATGTAAAGCACATTACTACAGCTGTCTGATCAAAGAGCTAGGCATTGATGATAATTCTGCTAGTGTTACATACACTCCGACTTCATTTGACAAAGATGAGATCATAACCAACCATAACTCTTTCATGTCCTCTTCGAAGAAGAAACATGAAAAGTTACCATATTTGAATTGGATACCTAAACTTCACAAAAATCCGTACAAAGAAAGGTATATAGCTGGATCTTCATCATGTTCAACAACAGAATTGTCCTTTCAACTTACAAGATTTTGTCTGCTGTCAAAGAAGGACAACAAGCATACTGTAACTCTATATATAACCGTAGTGGAATCAACCACATGTGGATTTAAAATAACTCAAAAGATTTATTAGATAATTTCAAATCTCAGTCATTTTCATAGGTTCATTCTTTGAAACTTTTGATTTTTCAACTTTGTACACCACATTGCCACACAAAAAAACTAAAGTGTCTTCTAAAAAAACTTCTCGAAAAGGCTTTTTCTGATTCTAGGAACTTCATTGTTATAGGTTACAATTCTACATATTTTTCCAAACATCTTATAAAGATAAAATCTGTTTCACATTGGACCAAGTTGGCAGTATGCTTGATTTCCTTATTGACAACATATTTGTCACATTTGGAGGAGAAATTTTTCAACAACAAATTGGCAATCCAATGGGCACAAATTGTGCTCCTCTCCTTGCTGATTTGTTTTTGTACTCTAACGAGACTGAATTTCTTCAAGAACTCGTAAAGAACAAGAAAATGAAAGAGGCAAGGTCCTTTTATCTCACATTCAGATATACAGGATATCGACAAAGTCCTCTCTGTAACCAATGCTTCGTTTGGTAGATGGATTCATTCGATATATCCTCCAGAGTTAGAGTAAAAGGAAACCACCGAATCCAATTGCTTCACATCATTCTTGGATTTGCATCTCGAATATGACAAGGATGGTCATCTCAGTACAAAAATTTACAATAAAAGAGACGACTTTAATTTTCAAATTATTAATTTCCCTAATCCTAAAAGCAACATACCTACCTCACCTTCTTATGGTGTTTATATTTCACAACTTATTCGATATGCCAGGGCTTGTACAAATTTTTCTGATTTTTTTATACAACACGGCAGTCTTGGTGACCGACTCTTAGACCAAGGTTACAAGAAAATGTGTCTCATACAGTCTCTAAGAAAATTCTTCCTTCGTTATCAGCCACTGGTGGAAAAATTCAAAATCAAATTGAACGTATTGGTTAGTGTTTGTTTTGATTAGTGGTTTGCTTATTGTTGTACTGAGAGGATCATCTTATCCCTATCATGTCTACACAGCCGTGTTGCGTTGTGTGTTACTAAAAGTCCCTAAGATCGCAATGGAAGAGGGAGGTTTGGCGCGCCATAAAACTTGGTTTAACCCACCATTTCATTTGAAATGTCTGTACCAAGTCAGGACCATTGCAATCTACAACTATTTCTGTGTGTCTTCCGTGTTTTGTCTTTTCTCTTGGACATTGAGATTGATCTTACGAGTTTGGTAATTTTGTTATTACCTTTATTTGCAATCAAAATTTTGACAAGTAGGGACAATAACTCATACATGATCATCTGACAACTTCAACCTGACGGGAGACTTTTGTCGAGTTCAATTTGCTGAAGATTTTAGCAATCAACAGCTTTTCTTAATCTCTTAGTTTAAATTCTATACACCAAAACCATGAAGTAGAAAACTTTCACAAGCAGTATACAAATAAATACCCCAGCCCCCTAGTATCAATTAGAAGAAATTTAAAATTGGAGGTGCACACCTTAATTATGTAACATACTATGGATTCATTTATTTTGGTGGGTATCAATTTTTAAGGTTTGGTGAAAAAGGACCATTTCATGGATTCTTTAATTCGTGGTTGTGAAGTCTGTGCCATGCAGATCAATGTTAAATTTCCTTTTTGTGGGGTATTTTGTAGGTCAAGGCCATCCATGAAAACCATGATAATCAATACCTCACAAATAATAATGAACCGACACCACAGTAGATTGTGCAAAAGTTTTATGAAAATCCATTGACAGGTTTAGGAGCAGTAGCAGATAAGAGATGGGTACTTCTTGTCATCTAATCTATTTGCTATGAGAAAAACCCTAAAAATTTTTTTGGTTAATCTGAATTATGTCCCAAAGATTCTGTGAAAGTTTCATGAAAATCAAAGGGGTTTGTGAGGAGTTGTGGATATGGGATGGATACCCCCTTGTAGTTGAATAGCTATGTCCATGTTTTCCTTTATAAAACCCCAATAAACATTTTGATCAAATTTTAAGAAAGAAGTGTACATCAACATCATGTCACAAAAATTGTGTGAAAGTTTCAGAAAAATCCATTAAGGGGTTTAGGAGGAGTAGCAGATAAGAGATGGGTTCCCTCTAATCATCCAATGGCTTAATCCTTGTTTTGCTATGGGAAACCCCAAAATTTATTTTGACCAACTTTTGAAATAACAAGTGCACATCTACATCTTGTCCCAAAGACTGTGTGAAAGTTTCATAAAAGAGCCATAACTTGTAACAGGGGTTATCTGAACAACAGTGATACTTTTTCAGCTATATGTGCCAATGACTCTAGTCTTTCTTCTCCGATCTATTTTAAGATTGGTATATCAATAACCATACATTTCCCCAAAAATGATCAAGGACACCCTAAAGACCTTGATTATTAATGTTCTTAGCATTTTAAAGAAAATCTTTAAAGAAAAATTAATTGAAGACAGACAACAGATTCCAAGTGATGACAATATAGCTCACCATGTCAGGCGAACTAAAACATTATATATGATAATAAAATCCATCTACAAAATGTATCATTAATTATCATCTGCTCATTTCCAAAAATTCATTAAAAGCTAGATTTTAGCTACTAATGTGGAGATTTAAAATAAAGAAGAATAAAGTAAAATCATTACTTATAGCAGAACAAACAAGCTGCAGATTGAGTCATGAGATCATATTCAAGTTGTTATCTAATATTATAACTCAAGTTAACATCATTGTGGTCATGTGGAGATTAAAAGATAAAGATGTTTAACAACTGGTACATAAAACAGAAATTGACATACATGTATTGTCTTACATTTTGTTACAAATTATTTTGGTTCAACCTGCTTGCATTTTTTGTATGTGTTTCCATGCTACAGTCTATCTGTTCACTTTGTTCGTCCCTATTGATGAAAAGCACCATGCAAGCTTATTTCTTATTATACATTCATCATGAAAAGACATCAAACTTTCTAGATCTTTTATGCATTGTTCATCGTATAATTTACCACCCTCATTTTAGAATTTTACATGCATGTTAAGTCACATACAGATAACTTATACGCACTTGTACAAGTGGTGCCGTGGCTGTTTTGGGAACACAGACAGTCATGCTTGCCATTTCCTCTATCTGCACATATTGCGTTATCTGTGCAAGAATCCTTATCACAAGATGTAAAATCTGCAAAAAAATTGATCTAGAAATCAGTGATCTACAGCAAACAAATAAATACCCCGAGCGCAGCATATTGAACCCTGTATTTGAGGCCCAATATGGATTGTCAATTGCTTTGGACACATGCAGCTCATGGCAGACTGGACAAAATGTTTTGACACATGCATCCATTGATCGACTTTCCACCCACATTTCACAAGAAATTCAATATTTTTTTAAACGCAGATAAATAAAGTAATACAGTAACAATAATACATGCTACATTTCATATTTACCCCTTTTGGCCCCTAACACTATAAGGGGGATGTGTCACAAAATTAATCCTCAATTTTGTAAATCTACTACTTGACAAGAATGTATTTAAGCAAAAAAATCCAAATTATACAATAAATTTAAAAGTTTCCATTTTGGCCCCTTACGGCCCCTAATTTAATAACAAAAAAAAGAGAGTTGCAATAATTAATATTTCAATTTGCTTTCACTTCTAGACAAGACTTAACTTGCAAAAAACAAGAGGCTCCTTGGAGCCTGAATTGTTCACCCAGTCTTTTCTATTAGCTATTACTCATACAATGGGTCATCTGACAGCTTCAACCTAATGCAGACTTTTGAAAAGCTTAATGAGCTGAAGGTTTAAGCAAGCAACGGCATTTCTCTATCTGCAATAGTTTTCATTCTATAGGCAAAAAACATATATAAACACCATTTTTAACCTTTGATTGGTTGTCTGCCCGAGACACTGCAGTTAGATATGCATCTCGTGGATAGCATGCTTATTTTTGTTTGAACATCTGTTGATCTCACTTGAATAAAAAGACAAACAAAAGGTATCAAAAATGCACCAAAACGTTTTTATGCTAAATTATTAAAATTGATAATAGAAAGGAGGTACTTTTTTATTTGATTACTTTTTTCACATGTTTGCTTTACAAAATACATACAGGATAATTTTCCTATGAGTTATAATGGAACCTTATCCCAACATCCGTAGGATGTGCAGGATAAGGGTCATTATATGAAGAAGCCTTAGGGCTTCGAGGATTAATAATTGAATCTTTTATTTCTAATCAAGTCGCACGCCTTTCTTTACAGATGAGTGATTTTCACCTGACAGGTGTCCTATATAAGCATAAACACACCTGACTGCATTCTCTTTTTAAAGCCTAAATATATATGTACCAAAGTTCTCATTTTTGTTTTCTTTCAGTAGTGGGAAGTAGATGAATAAATTTTAATCATACATCTAAAAAATGGGAGGGAACTTATTAATCCTCGAAGCCCTTAGGCTTCTTCATATATATAATGACCCTTATCCAGCACATCCTACGGATGTTGGGATAAGGTTCCATTATATTTCATAATCCAGGGCTATTCTCGTATTAAAAATTGAATCTTTATAGCAGAACAAAAAATGATCCAAAGACAATCACAACATACCAAAATCAAGACATAAAACATGTTACAAATGAAACCTTCATTTTGAGTGTATGTTGTATAATGTACCTTATTCCACCTCCAAATTAAAGCAATGTTTTTTGTCTAAGTGTGTAAATATCATGAAGCTTCAAACATGTATCTACTGTAAGTGTGTAAATATCATGAAGTTTTGAACAGGTATCTACACTGATGAAATCACACTAAAAATCCAACATCAAACCTCAACACCAAATAAAACTTTGTAATGAAATCAAATAATAAATACAACATTTAATATTCCCAATATAAATGTACAAATATTAAATTTTTAAGTTCATAATGTTCAATAAGTTGCTCAATACACCACTGTAATCCCTCAAATCAGACACTGCAGTTAAATACTATTCTGTAGACTGGTCCTCCCTGGACAACTGTGAATTAGTCCTATCCTTCTTGGATGACTGTAAACAAGAGTTGAATAAAGTATTAGTAAAACTTTCACTTGGAGTCTTAATATCTCTATAATAAAACTTGTTAAAAGTTCTAGCTGATGACCAATTTGCAGTTTTCATGATATTTTTAAGTGACATACCAGAATTTCTAACTGCTGAAGTTGCAGCACCTCGATAAGAATGTGCTTTAAACACAGAGGTGTTGATACCTGAGTTTTGTAAAACAATTTTAAGCCATCTAGCTATAGTACAACTAGTGATACTTTTAAAAGTTTTAAAAAAAACAAACAATCTGGTTGATTTCCTAAGCTTAGATGTTCTTGCTAAATAAGAACGAATTGATCGAACAGGGCAAATTTTTGGATCCTTATAAAAATTTAGAGTCACATTGTTGTCAACATGACCTGGTCTTGTTGTCTTCAACAAACATGTAATTTTAAACACAATACATGTAGAATCTTTATTTCTAGAGACATAATTCAAATCAAGTTTAGCTAAAGTTTGAGATCTTTGTGCTGTAGCTAAAGCAACCAGTGCTATACATTTTAAAATTAATTCTTTCAGTGAAAGATTTTAGTGCGGATAAAGAGTTCTAAGATACTTCAATACTTTGCCATTGTTACATTCCAGGTAAATGAATATTTACACAAAGGGGGTCTTTTATTAAAAACACCCTTCATAAATCTTTTGAGTGTATTATTGTTCTCATCTAAACCAAAAAATGTCAGAGTCTGACAAATAGCTGCTTTATTCATATTGATGCAACTAAAAGATTTTCCATTCTCAAAAAGGTAAGTAAGGCAATGAATAATGTTATTTATAGAGGTCTCAAAGGGATTAACCTCCCTTGTACTACACCAGCATACAAATCTCTTCCAAGCCAATCCATATTGCTTGTTAGTTGAATCTCGCCAAGAGCAAGATATGATTTTTGAAGCTTTCTTTGAAATTCCCTTATCAAGGAGGTTTCTCCTGATATAAGACAAGCGATCAGAAACATTTTTCGCTTGTTCATTTGAGGTTTCTGCCCATTGTGGGCTAGAGCTAACAGATCGGAACATTGAGGTAACATCACAGGCACATCTATCAAAGACCCTAACAATTTTGGATACCACATTTGTGTTGTGCAAAGAGGAGCTATCAAAATTACTTGTCTCACCTTGTCTTCCTCCACTTTCTGTAAGATAGCCGGAATTTGACTAAAAGGAGGAAAAACATAGGGATTAAAATTATGCCAAGAAAAGGAACAAGAGGCTCCCAGGAGCCTGAATCGCTCACCTGGTCTTAATGTCAACCCTTTAAATACTTTTGTATAGCTAAATGAGCTGAATGTTTAAGCAATAAAAAGCTTTTCTCTATCTGCAATAGTTTTCATTCTTTTTCACCTTAAAGTGCCATAACCCCTTAAAGGGGTTATCTGACAACTTCGACCCTAAAAAGACTTTTGTAGAGCTAATTAAGCTGAACATTTAAGCAAGCAACAGCTTTTCTTAATCTGCAATAGTTTTCATTGTATAGGCCAAAAACTGTATTTTTTGCCTTTAAGGGGCCATTACCCCTTTGAGGGGTCATCTGACAACTTTGTATGGAACGCCGCAACTGTCTTATATGGTCACTTTTTGTTATATGATGTCGTTTTGTCTTTATATGATGCCGTTTCGACATTATATGATGTCGGTTTATCATTATATGATGTCGTTGTGTCATTATATGATGCCGTCATGTTATTATATGATGTGGACTTATCATTATATGATGCCGTTTTGTCATTATATGATGCCGTCTTGTCTTTATATGATGTCGTCTTATCATTATATGATGTCGTTTTGTCATTATATGATGTCGTATTGTCTTTATATGATGTCTTCTTGTCATTATATGATGTGGACTTAGCATTATATGATGCCGTTTTGTCATTATATGATGTCGTTTTGTCATAATATGATGCCGTCTTGTCATTATATGATGTCGTTTTGTCATTATATGATGCCGTATTGTTCTTATATGATGTCGTCTTGTCATTATATGATGTGGACTTATCATTATATGATGTCGTTTAGTCATTATATGATGTCGTTTAGTCATTATATGATGGCGTTTTGTTATTATATGATGTTGTTTTGTCGTTATATGATGTGGTTTAGTCATTATATGATTTAGTCATTATATGAATCAGAAAAATTCGAAAAATTCAGTTTTATTAAATTAGATAATTTAGAGGAAAAAGTTATTATCATGATGATGGGGTCTACAGAATAGGCAACATTGACCAAAACCTTTACAGATATAGATATGAAGGTGTCCACATTTTCGCCACTCAGTTGGTCTTTTATAGCACAGGAGTTTAAATTGTCACAATAAATACATGCCCCCAATACTATTTTTTTCTTCATAAAAATGAAATATTGGATGTCATGGATTACCCCGGAATAACAATTAATGAACAATAGCTAGCCACCAATTATAGATTTGACCAAATATATAGTTTTAAAAAGACGTTAAAATGGGTGAAAATGACCCTCACCGTGTCTACGGAATAATGGCGTTAAATTATATAGAACAGAGAACACGGGAATATTGGCCATTATAATTTTAAGTATATACATGAAGACTCATTTGAAAAATAAAGAAGGAATAAGTCCATGGAACACGGATGCCTCTCTGACCAAGAACAGAAGGTAGAAGGCCGACAGGTTTGAAAGTTTTTTAGATGGCAATGCTGAACCATCCTACCAATTTTCAAACCATTAAACCATGTATGGTTTTTTGAAAAAAAGCTTACGGAAATCCGTACGGACGAACAGACATGAATAAAACTAAACCCATCTCCCACCGCTGACATGTCGTCGCAGGGCAATAAACATACAGAAATTGTGTTAATAAATTACAAAATACAGAAACGATTTTAAAAGAATGCAACATTTAAGGTCATGTAGGTTGTAGCAGAAATGTCCAAAACACCATCGATCCCTGGTTATAGTTATTTTTTCTTTTTTTTCTTCATCTACGCAGACAATCCTATCAAGCTTTCTAATTCGAGGGAATAAAAGTTCGACTTCACAGTTAAAAATAAATAAAAAATGGGTCATACTTTTAAGACAGTGGTCAGTGGTTCTTAGTATAAACAGTTTTAACTTTGTACGATTATCTTGACTTGACGGGTTTTAAAGGCCAGAAGCCTCTGCAGCGACGTTCAACCTTTCGGTTGATAAACTTGCTGTATGCTTTGAGTCGTCCAGCTCGTCGGCATACCGTGCACCGCCAGTGTTGACCGTTACAGTTATAAGGGATCCGGTCCTTTCGTGTCGCTGTTACGATGCCTTACTCTCACCACGTGAAGGTTCTGGTCGGAATTTGAGAGTAATATAACGATTATCTGTTCGGTTATTGGTACGTTTCGATCTTAAAGGAAAGCAATTAATTTGCCGTTAGCTTAAGTAAATGAATAAAAAAATATATTTTTTTTCTAAATATGAGAGACACACAAAGCAAGGTCATTGATCAGACTTGTATGACACAGATTTACCTACAAATTTCTAATATTTTTGCTTTTGAATCCCTTTTAATTGTTACATTAAATAAGTAAATGTATTTCTGGTATGACGCAACAGTATCATGTGTATGAAGAATATTGAATTTCCATATTTTAAGACTTACGTAACTATATATGTTTAAGTTTATGTCATTCTTTATGCTCTTCATAATCATTTAGTATTTGGCATTTTCAATATTTTTTGGTAGAGCGCCTCCGATGAGTCTTAAATAGACGAAACGCGCGTCAGGCGTATCCAAATTTGTCATTTTTATTTCATTCATCTAGAATTTTCTGCCAGTCCGTCATACTCAAAAATTGTTAAAAAAATTGTTTCGTTTTTATGATCCATTTGGACAAACAAACGTTTACTGAACTTTTGCCTTTTTTCCCTCCAATAAAATAGCAAACGCAAAAAGTCTCTGAATTATTGTTTGTTTGTTTGTTGTTTGTTTTAAATATACATTCTTGCGCTAGAGTGTACATTATTTTAATTTCAATTCTTCAATTTTCTCAACTATAATTAGTAAATGAGCATTTTGATTGGATGAAAAAAGCTGTTTGTACGAATAACCGCACAGCAAATCGTATACAAACTGTTTGTACTAGGAACAACAGCCAATACTATTCAGGTTAAATATGTATGACAAGTCAACATTATATAATGACAGGAAGACATCATATAATGACAGGACGGCATCATATAATGACAAGACATCATAAAATGAAAAGACGGCATCATATAATGACAAAACGGCATCATATAATGACAAGACAACATCATATAAAGACAAAACGACATCATATAATGACAAGACGACATCATATAATGACAAGTCCACATCATATAAAGACAAGACGGCATCATATAATGACAAGACGACATCATATAAAGACAAAACGGCATCATATAATGACAAGACGGCATCATATAATGACAAGTCCACATCATATAATGACAAGACGACATCATATAAAGACAAAACGGCATCATATAATGACAAGTTCACATCATAAAATGACAGGACAACATCATATAAAGACAAGACGGCATCATATAATGACAAGACGACATCATATAATTACAAGTCCACAGCATATAATGACTAAATCATATAATGACTAAACCACATCATATAATGACAAAACGACATCATATAATAACAAAACGACATCATATAATGACTAAACCACATCATATAATGATGAGTCCACATCATATAATGACAAGACGACATCATATAAGAACAATACGGCATCATATAATGACAAAACGACATCATATAATGACAAGACGGCATCATATAATGACAAAACGACATCATATAATGACAAAACGGCATCATATAATGCTAAGTCCACATCATATAATGACAAGAAGACATCATATAAAGACAAGACGACATCATATAATGACGAGACGACATCATATAAAGACAAGACGGCATCATATAATGACAAAACGGCATCATATAATGATAAGTCCACATCATATAATAACATGACGGCATCATATAATGACACAACGACATCATATAATGATAAACCGACATCATATAATGACAAGACGACATCATATAATGTCGAAACGGCATCATATAAAGACAAAACGACATCATATAACAAAAAGTGACCATATAAGACAGTTGCGGCGTTCCATAACTTTGACCCTATGGTGACTTTTGTAGAGCTAAATGAGCTGAACATGTAAGCAAGCAACAGCTTTTCTCTATCTTCTATAGGCCAAAAACACTATTTTTTGCCTTTAAGGGGCCGTAACCCCTATAAGGGGTCATCTGACAACTTTGACCCTATGGAGGCATGTGTAGAGCTAAATGAGCTGAACATTTAAGCAAGCAACAGCTTTTCTCTATCTGCAATAGTTTTCATTCTATAGGCCAAAATCTCTATTTTTTGCCTTTAAGGGGCCATAACCCCTACAAGGGGTCATCTGACAACTTTGACCAAATGGACACTTTTGTAGAGCTAAATGAGCTGAACATTTAAGCAAGCAACAGCTTATCTCTATCTGCAATAGTTTTCATTCTATAGGCCAAAAACATGAAAAAATGCTATTTTTCACCTTTAAGGGGCCGTAACTCCTATAAGGGGTCATCTGACAACTTCGACTCAATGGAGACTTTTGTAGAACTTTTGATGCTGAAGCAGCAGCGTGGCATCAGATTTCATCTATCTCTTATACTTTTTGATTTACAAGCCAAAAACAGTAGTCTGACCCCCCTGGTCTATTTTTAGCAACGGCGGCCATGTTTTTCGACGAATCAAAAATCCCCACATCAATTCTGTGGGGGATACCTTAAAGTACCACCAGACCAAATTTGGTTTGAATCTGTGCAGCCATTTCAGAGGAGAAGAAGTTTGAAGAAAAGTTAACGACGACGACGACGGACGACGACGACGATGACGGACAACGGCGACGGACGCCAAGTGATGGCAATAGCTCACATGGCCTTTGGCCAGGTGAGCTTAAAAGCATTTGTGTCATAAGCATAAGGATCTGGAAACCAGCTTACAAATTTATTAAGCTTTTTATTAAGTCTAGAAGCAAAGAAATCACTTTCAGGTTTGAAAATTTTTTTCTGTAATTTTACCAAAAATGGATTGTTTTAACATCCATTCTGATGAGTCGTTAAAACATCTAGACAGATTATCTGACAATGTATTATCTACTCCTGGAATATGCACTGCCGATATAAATAAGTTTCTACTTATACACCATTCCCAAATATCTTTTGTAATTTGTAAGAGATTAAATACTGAACCACCTTGTTTCTTAATATAATTCACAGCCACTGAACTGTCAGTTTTAACACAAATATGAGTGCTTTCTAAATCAGAACATAATGTAATTAAGCCAAACCAAACGGCATAAAGTTCTAAAATATTAATATGCAGATCATTTTCTATTGAGTTCCATCTACCTTGAGTTGATTTTACCCCAAACACTGCACCCCAGCCAATTTTTGATGCATCAGTTTCTAAATAAAAACTGGCCAGGTCATGTCGAATTGGTTTTCCATTAAATCTCTTTAAATTTGTAAGCCACCATTGAACTTCATTCAAACCCTCTGGGCTTATAATCATTTTTGAATTAAAATTATTGTTTGATGATTTTAAAGCATTGGTTCTATCAATGTCTAAAAATCTATGATAAAGATGTGCATAAAGTACTGCATTGTGAGCTGAAGCATACAACCCAATAAGTCTTGCTAAATCCCTAATAGGAACTTCTTAGTAATAATTTGGTTCCCCAGTTTGGTATTTTTGGTTATACTGTTCTATGCTCTTCATATTCATACAGTGTTTGGCATTTTCAATATTTTTGGTAGAGCGCCTCTGATGAGTCTTGAATAGACGAAACGCGCGTCAGGCGTAGCAAAATTTATTGTCTGGAACTTTGTTGTCATTTGTATTTAACATCTAGCTCTTTTTTCTCTTTTAACAAAACTGCTATATTAAGCAAAGGAACCAAACCAGCAGCCAATAATTTTTGCAATGTTTGAAGCTGTAAATCTTCGGACTTAGCCTTGCGTTCAAGAAACTGCCAAATCTCCAAATTAACTTGCGGTGGGCAGAGTGCTTGACAATTACTTGGAAATTTGATATTTTCAGTAAGTGAAGAAACGTCTGATCTTTTCTTACAGATATTGTTAACAATAGTGGCAATATTTTCATTAATTTCATCGCTAAACTTTACGTCTTCATCGAAAATTTTGGGCATTGAACCAAAGTCATCATCAGAACATGAGGCATTTTCATCATAGAACATTAAATTATCATTGACATTGTCATCATGGTCAGATTCATTTTCACCTGAGTCAGGTTGTGAATGTGAAACTGAAACGGCCTTGTCTTTTTGAAGAGTAATAACCTTCATTAAATTTTCTGAAAAAGTCTTAAACAGGCCTCCCAGAGTATCCTCAATCAATTTACTTTGGTCTTTACTAACCTTAGCCTTAGGTTTATTGTCTTCATGGTCTTACCAAACGAACTGGAGGATTCCCCAATACGTCTCCCTCTGAGTCAGACAAGACATGCGAAGGGCCGGGTATCGAAGGGTCTTCTACTATTACCTTCCTTTTTAGGGGAGCCTAACCCTTACTATTTTTGCCAGGTCCTTTACCAGGGCCTTTCTGTTTGGTTTTTTTCAGTTTCTGAATGACCTTCACCTGTCTTGTTCTTATTAACATCATTCTTGGTGACGGTAGAAAACCCGGAAAATTCATCAATCTCATCGTTTGATTCAAACAGTTTCAACACCGTGTCGGTATTTTCATCACCGGATAAATTGCCCGTAGACGAGTCTGATAAAGTCCTCGCCATAATCTAAACTTGAAACACAGTGTGTTAGAAAGAAATTCACAAATACGTGTGACTTCGTCAAGAGTCTCAACGAAAATTAAAACACGTGGTCGGGTCGTACCACTTAGAAAGCGACACGTGAAAGCGTGCGGCCTTAAAAATAAAAGAGAATGCAGTCAGGTGTGTTTATGCTTATATAGGACACCTGTCAGGTGAAAATCACTCATCTGTAAAGAAAGGGGTGCGACTTGATTAGAAATAAAAGATTCAATTATTAATTCGAGAATAGCCCTGGATTATGAAATATAATCAAATATTAAGTAGTTTTTGGACCTATACTTTCACGCTAGACAGTTAGAGAAAAAGGTTTCACAACTACAGGTGATGAGATATGAATTTTTATCACACTTGTTAGATATTTGTCAAAGGAAATTCGCAAATGCTAATTTCCTAATTTGACAAATATCTAACTCGATGTGATAAAATCCGTATCTCATCACTGATAGTAGTGAAACCTGTATGATCCTGTATATATCTTCAGGATTGTCACAGGTTAATCCTGTTTCATATTTTGTTTTAAAGAAGGACAGATAAACAGCCTGAAATACTTTGATACCTGCATTTGCTTTAATAACACAACAAAGTTTAAAGGACATACAATAAATAAGTGTAATTTTAGTCCACTCTTTGCATTAGTATGATTACCCACCCTTCCCTCAGAATTCCATCAGTTTCTATCATTTCCATCTATTTTCTGATAGAATTTGATGGAAATTGATGGATTTCCATCAAGAATTAGACTTTTTGATAGAATACTGATGGAAGTTGATAGAAAAGTTAAAACCAATGGAAAAAATTCCGTCAACACATGCTTGATGGAAAAAATTCAACTATTTTCATTAAAAAAAAACAACCCGCTGACGGAAATGTTAATAGAAAACTGATGGAAAATTGTCTTCCAATGGAAAGCTGACGGAAAATTGATGGAAAATCATCTTTTGATGGAAAGTTGGCGGAAAATTGATAGAAAATTGGCGGAAAATTGATAGAAATAAAGATCATGACGGAAATTTATAGAAAAACTTGATGGAAAAAATCAGTAATGTTATAGTGTGGCGGAAAAACTTGCACCTGCTGAACTATTGACGGAATATTGATGGAAAGTTTGACCTAAGTGCACTTGATGATGTCATCTATTACATCATCAGTCTTTTAGTCATGATTTTGCTAGCAGAAGATAACATGGTGTCTGTTCAATGAGATAAATTTTACAAGATGAAGATACTGTAAGTACACAAATTTTATTCATCTATAGTGCATGTATTTCAGTTGTTGAATTACATACACAATTTTAACTTCAGAAGTTAAAATTTTGCAATTTTGATTAATTATTTCCTGTTAAGATTCAGAAATACATCAAATTGTCTACAGCACAGCGAACACATGAAAAGGGAGTACCGTAAGTTCATTCAGTTGCAGTTTTAGATTTTTATCGAATATATAGAAAATCATTTATTAAAAGTATTAAGTTATTCCATGTTCCCCCCTTTTTCCCCATTTCTTAATACATGGCAGGTAATAATATTTTCTTTCCAAAGTATAACACACAATCATGCTAAACCTAGATGGGTAGACGTTGTAAATGACAATACCCATAACAATACACTAAAGTCAACATAAGCTCTGTAATAAATGCAAAACTTCTTTGTGTAGATTCAGGTATGATATTTTGCAGAACTTACGTGTATTAATGCTTTCTTTAAAAGCAAATTATCTGGTTCCTAATAACAATGCTCATTTACATTTCTATTTCACAGAAACATTACAATACATGATTAATTTAATTTAATTTAAATTTTCAAATTTTAGGTACACATCCTAGGTCAAGGCTATTGGCCTACTTTTCAGCCATGATTGGTCGGATGGAAATATTTCTATCAGAGAAAAACGCTAACTTTCCACTGAGATTCAATCAACTTTCCATCAAGATTCCGTCAACTTTCCATCAAGATTCCGTCAATTTTCCATCAAGATTTCGTCAGGATTCCATCAATTTTCCATCAAGATTCCGTCAACTTTCTATCAATTTCCATCAATTTTCCATCAATATTTTCCGCTACTTTTTTCCATCAGTTTCCGTCAAACAAAATTTTTGATGGAAAAACAGTGCCAATACTCCATCAAGTTCTATCAACCTGACGGAAATTGATAGAATTTAGTGATGGAAATTTGACAGAAATCTGATGGAAATCTGAGGGAAGGGCAGTCAGACGGGTGGTGACAAAATATTATCTCCCTTGTAAATAATTTGTATGTCTAACTGATTCGAAAAACACATCATTTTTAATGACGTGATGAGCTGAAATCACCAACTTAATCTTTTGATTAATAACAAGAGGCTCCCAGGAGCCTAAAGCGCTCACCTGGTCTTGATGTCAACCCTATATTTTGTAGAGCTAAATGAGCTGAAGATTTAAGCAAGCAACAGTTTTTTCTTTATCTACTATAGTTTTCATTCTATAGGCCAAAAACACGAAAAACCGTTATTTTAGGGGCCGTAACCCCTATAAGGGGTTTTCTGACAAATTCAACTCTATGGAGACTTTTGTGGAGCTTTGTGCGCTGAACATTTAAGCAAGCAACAGCTTTTCTCTATCTGCTATAGTTTTCATTCTAAAGGCCAAAAACATGAAAAAGGTTATTTTAGGGGCCATAACCCCTATTAAGGGTCATCTGACAACTTCAATCCTATTGAGACTTTTGTAGAGCTAAATTAAAACTGAACATTTAAGCAAGCAACAGCTTTTCTCTATCTGCTATAGTTTTCTTTCTATATGCCAAAAATATGAAAAAAACATCATTTTAGGGGCCGTACCCCTATAAGGCGTCATCTGACAACTTCAACCCTATAGAGACTTTTGTAGAGCTTTATGCGCTGAACATTTATGCAAGCAACAGCTTTTCATATCTGCTATAGTTTTCATTCTATAGGCCAAAAACATGAAAAAGGTTATTTTAGGGGGGTAACCCCTATTAAGGGTCACCAGACGACTTCGATCCTATGGAGACTTTTGAAGAGCTAAATGAGCTGAACATTTAAGCAAGCAACAGCTTTTCTCTATCTGCTATAGTTTTCTTTTTATAGGCCAAAAACATGAAAAAAACATCATTTGAGGGGCCGTAACCCCTATACGAGGTCATCTGACAACTTCGACCCTATGGAGACTTTTGTACAGCTAAATTAGCTGAACATTTAAGCAAGCAACAGCTTCTCTCTATCTGCAATAGTTTTCATTCCATAGGCCAAAAACATGAAAAAACATCATTTTAGGGGCCGTACTCCCATAAGGGGTCATCTGACAACTTCAACCCTATGGAGACTTTTGTAGAGCTTTATGCGCTGAACATTTAAGCAAGCAACAGCTTTTCTCTATCTGCTATAGTTTTCATTCTATAGGCCAAAAACATGAAAAAGGTTATTTTAGGGGCCGTAACCCCTATTAAGGGTCACCAGACGACTTCGATCCTATGGAGACTTTTGAAGAGCTAAATGAGCTGAACATTTAAGCAAGCAACAGCTTTTCTTTATCTGCTATAGTTTTCTTTCTATAGGCCAAAAACATGAAAAAACATCATTTTAGGGGCCGTAACCCCTATAAGAGGTCATCTGACAACTTCGACCCTATGGAGACTTTTGTACAGCTAAATTAGCTGAACATTTAAGCAAGCAACAGCTTCACTCTATCTGCAATAGTTTTCATTCCATAGGCCAAAAACATGAAAAAACATTATTTCAGGGGCCGTAACCCCTATAAGGGGTCATCTGACAACTTCAACCCTATGGAGACTTTTGAAGAGCTAAATGAGCTGAACATTTAAGCAAGCAACAGCTTTTCTCTATCTGCAATAGTTTTCATACTATAGGGCAAAAACATGAAAACATTCTATTTTTCACCTTTAAGGGGATGTAACCCCTATAAGGGGTCATCTGACAACTTGGACCAAATGGAGACTTTCTTAGAGCTTTTAATGCTGATGCAGTAGGGTGACATCAGATTTCATCTATCTCTTATACTTTTTGATTTACAAGCCAAAAACAGTAGTCTGACCCCCTTAGTCTATTTTTAGCAACGGCGGCCATGTTTTTCGACGAATCAAAAATCCCCACATCAGTTCTGTGGGGGATACCCTAAGGTACCATCAGACTAAATTTGGTTTGATTCTGTTCAGCCGTTTCAGAGGAGAAGAAGTTTGAAGAAAAGTTACGACGACGGACGACAACGACGGACGGACGGAAATGATGGCAATAGCTCACATGGCCTTTGGCCAGGTGAGCTAAAAAGTAGGTCATAGCTATTTTCAAGTTCGGGTACAAGTGAATGGACAAAATATTGTTCTTTTTCTGAGGATGTTTTACGCATAGAATAATAATTTGTGACAAAAAGGGAATTTATTATCTCTAAGGAATAACCGGAACTCTATAAAGGTGATAAACATGTTGAATTTAAAAAATAATGGTAAGTGCGACGGGTTACATACTTTGACAGGTGACAACCAATCTTATGCTTTTTTTGTTGACAAAAGTTTAAGGAAATCGGAGAAAAATGGTTTTTTTTTGTCACAAGCAAGTCTAAAACGTTGCTAGGCAGATGAAGGGAGACGACTACAGTTTTACAAATCGAACAAACCTCACTTAATAGACCTCCCCCTTCTAAAACGTCAATTTACATTTGCTTATTATCATTTTAATATAAAGACATGCATTATATTAATAAAAAGTAAAATTTAAACAGTTTCACCAGTTAACACCGTATGGACTCGTGAGCGGATGAAAAGGTGATTCACGTACATGGAAATGGTTAATAACACATTTTGAAAAGGGATAAACGGATTAAAAACAAAACAAGGTATGTTTGAGTATCATTTTTCGTTACCCATTTCAACTATATATTAAATGCCATGGCTCACGGAACACTTGAAACCGTTCCCTTTCTTAAGATGCATGATATTTTTCGAAAGAATGTTTCAGTTTTCTTCCAACTTAATGGCAAAATGATGTTACAAAAAAAATAACAATAAAACATATTTTTTTCTAATAAAATCACACTTTTTAAGAATATAATGTGCATACACGTGCCTTTAGGGATATGAAATATATCAAAACACCGTTTTTTTATAGGCACGGATCTTATAATAAAAGTTATGCCCGAAAATTAAAGTAACGCCGTCTGAAAAGGTTATCAATCGGTAACGCATATAAAAATGGTCAAGAAACAACAAATGATCAATGCTGGAAGGGATGGTTATATAACGATAAATCTTTCTCATTCCGAAAGAATCAATAACAACCTGTATTACTCAATTTGTAGATCTGATCTACTAGTCAGTGTCTATGTTGATGACTGTGGCTGCCAAGAGCAATGTTACACATACAGACTGCCAGGCAAAAAAAAGATACAATTCAAATTGAATCATTATTTAAAAAAAAATACTGCTATGAAATAAAAAGTCGGGAATCCTAATTTTGGTAGAGCGCGTCAGGCGAAGGAAAATTTAATGTCTGGAAATTAGTTGTCATTTGAATTTATGAAAACTTCTTCTTTGAAAACATGTACAGCGTCTTCGGCTATTCCGTCAACTATTTCGATGCGATATTAAGCGTATTGAAACATGACATATAAAACCATTTATTTTAAACATACGTTTTAGAATAGAAAGTATTTATCAAATACATTTTACACATATGAACCCGAAACACAAAACATGTCCATTTTAAAACTCTCTCTTTGACCCTTATAAATCGAAGGAAAATTCCTTGGCAAAAGTTATTTTCAAAGTCAACCAGATTGTCTGACATTCAACTCCCTTACTCACTTTAAAACAGTCTGCGTACAATTTTGTAAGCACTATACATCAATATCAATTTATTTCCTTCATTCAAGAATTAAGGAGTACATTTTTTCAGGTAATATGCCAATAAGAAAGAAAAGCAGACTATGGCTCAACCGACCAAAACAAAAATGTGGCACTAAAAGACAACAATAGAGATATATTTCTCAATCAATACAAGCATTAATTTAATAATTCAAAATCGTCAAAAAGCAGTTTTAGTTTTTTTTAGTTTTTTTTTTATTTACTAATAGTTTGTAGAAATTAAGGTATGTAGTATAATTTTAAATGCATTAAAAATACTTTCAAATTAATTTTATGCTGGAATTCAGTAAACTATTTTAAGAAACTCCTGTCCATGATTGTTGGTAGTTAAGTTTATAGCCAAAGGTTAACATCAAGTTAGGCTTATTTAAGACAATCAAATAAATTAAACTTCTACGCGTGCTATCTTAATTTCACAACCTCTTTTCGTTTACCTGATAATTAAATTTATTTTCCAAACAGTAACACATATTTATGTAAAGATGTTTGTATAATTATGCAATTAAAGAATTGGGTTATACATGTTTTTTTCGCCTCATGTATTTGCAACAATTGATTAAAAAATATCTTATGGGAATAAAAAACAAATATGTAACAAATTTCGCTTTATTTACATTATTGTGTTGTAATTTAACACGCATTGACCCTTTTTAGCTTTTCTCACGTATTTTGTAACCTTTTCGCCCTGCGTTATCGGTGTATCGTCATTTACATAAATGAACTCATTTATCATGTTAACACATTCCATGTGATAATGATTGTTCTAAAAAATTTGACCTGTTTGAGTAGAAATGTGTGTAAATATTTTTTTTGTAAATAAATTCATATTTCAAATGAAGTATTGATTTTGTAAAGAGGTTGTGGAACAAATCGTTCAATAATGAATTATGATGCCAACAAAATTAAACACCTAAAGATATGAGGTGTTCCTTGCAATAGCATTTGTTTTTATATAAGAATGGCTTCTGGGCTTATTATAGACCTTTTTGATGACATATTGCTATTTTTGAAAATTTTGCCTTTTCATCCGCTCAGGAGTCCATACGGTGAGTTAAGGCCTTATATATTACAGAATTAAAGAGAACATATTTTAGGAAGTCGAGTAGACCATTGCTATTTTTATCTGGGTATGAGGTACTCTCAATGTTTATTTATTTTATGAATGAAATTTCTATATTTAGAAAGTGGGATTCACAAATGACTTATGAAATTAGCACAACTTTGACAATCATTTTTATAAATACCGCTATAGTGACAGGTTCAGGAATTCTTTATCAGAAAGAATGGAGTCTTATCTGTTGGATCTTTTTTTTTCAGATTTTTAGGAGCATGATGTTTTATTTGTCACAAAGGAAATCAGACCCCATAATATCACTTAACATGAATAATGTGCTCTTTTCACGCTGCATATTTAATAAACCAAGGCAAACCCAGTGTTGTTTACTTTCATTTTACATATTTTATATCACATTTTATTTTTAAAGTTGCTCTAATAAACTTTTTAATGACCATAGTTACTACGTAAACATCCCGAATCAAATTCTACCTTATTTACTGAAGAGCGCATATTCTTTTGTCTCGTTCTGACCACCTTTCTGACTGTACCTTTGTCCTATATATAGATCCTCTATATTTATCCTAAAAGCCCAGTTCTACATACATATAAATCTCTATGACTCCCCAATAATAATTACATAAGCCCCAAAATTATTTAAAACTTTACCATTTTCACAAGTCTTTCCAGTTGTACCATCTTTACACATACACCAACCATATAGGCAAGTACCTCCATTGTAACATTTAAGTGTCAGACATGGATCTGGGCCTGGCAAAGGAAAAATGAAAATTAATATAAGTTTTACCAGCAAAATCTTCACATTTAAACATAGGCGGATCCAGGGGGGGGCCTGGGGGGGCCCGGGCCCCCCTTTTGGCTGATAAATATGGTTGAATATATAGGAAATCATTGAAGCGTGACCAAAGTGGGCCCCCTCTTAGGCCAGTAAGTGGGCCCCCTCTTTTCAGAATCTCTGGATCCGCCTCTAATTTACCAAAGTAATGACAGATTTGTTTTTGTAGTTTTTACAACAACAATCATATCTGTTATTTACATTACATGTCTCCTAAGCATGGTTACCTTAATCATCATCTTATAATTCAGATTTGTACTCCTTACTATTTTTAAGTTTTAGCATTTTACAATTTTAAGTTCTCCAAATCTGTGATTTTCTATCTAAAACCTAAGATGTTGAAACCTTAGAAAATGTTGAAGGAGAGAAAGAAGGATGGATAAAGTGATTTCATGCTTGTTTTTTTTTCCATTTTACAAAATTTTATTTTACTATAGCTGTGAACAATTATATTTCTTGCTACAGCTTTTGCAAGAAATATACCCAGTAATATTAATGTCAACATATAAGCAGGGTATTATATAGACAAACTTATATAATCGTTGGTTAGTAATATTACATACAAATGAGATATATATACTATATTATTACAATAAAAATATATTCTTAGTGAGAAAACAAAAACACATTCTCAGAAAAACGGTCTCTTTGTATATACTTTACCATTTTCCAAATTACATAATTGAAGGGTTTTAAGTAAAAAAAGATTTTAACACGCATCAATGAGCGGGTATTTAAATATACCGCCACGTGCGTGTGTAACATAAACAAGGGAAAGTGGTGTTAGATGTATACTAAATACATGTATTTTATTTAACGGATATAATAATTCTTATCATGTAAGTATTACATTCTTTATGAATTTGGTTTAAACCATTGGATATTTTTTAGATATTTGATAAAATATTTACTACCAATTATAAATAAATATGTAGCGATACTTCAATTAGGTCGTTTGTTTCCGTCGTTTCTATATTTACAAAAGCTCTATGCAATGTACATACTTTCACTTTTCACTCGGGGGCTATATTCGGATTCTCAATCTTCGGATTTACATCAAGACAATATGGCCGCGACCAGTAGATTATGTGTTCCGCTTCGGATTTTATTTTAGTCAGTGTAGCATATCTTGCGTAGCTTTAGCGTAATGGATATTTGATTTTGGATTGCGAAAATTTACTTTTAAAGGACAAAAATACTATTCGGACACCAAAAAAAAGTTAAATCTTGCAAAAAAGTTGTACACAGCATCTTCGTTTTTCATGCTTTTATGTGGCGGTGTACTAGATCATGTAGCGTACATGGCGTAGTCACTTTATCAGGTTGTGCACGTGTTTGAGTGTACTTTCTTATAAATTTTTGACTGCAAAATGTTAATTCTTTGAATAAAGTTTATTATCACAGACAGAAATAATGCTTATGCAAACTAGGTCAATCAGACACACACAATTCAAGCATTTTATAGATTTTTGGAAAATGACAAAATAGCCACATTGGGTCATTCGTCTGTCTTGATCTAGGTCATTTTAATATGTCTATTTCTCACAAAGCTATTGCGGGATCCGGAAAAATAAACTTATTTGTCACAAGTTATTGGTTGTTCGAAAATGTTATCATTGCTTGATAATTTTGTCGATTCACCACACAGAGACCAATGTCGCCACATCAGAAAATAATTTTAACTGTGCGGAACCACAGGGGCTTGGAATATAGAGTAGGGGGTGTATTTGAGCAGTGGCGGATCCGGGGGGGGGGTTCCGAGGTTGGAATTTTCCTCCTTTCCGACAAAAATTTCGCAAGTAACGTGTAGGTTTTCTGCAAAATTTGTTTGGAACCACCCCTTTTCGTCCTTGGTCCACAACGGAATTTATGTGGACCAACCCCTTTCAAAAATTTCTGGGTCTGGCCCTGTTTGAGTTATGATATAATTTATTGCTATTAGACGTAAAAATTTTAAAGGCATACATGTACTTTGCAAATTTTCATAAAGAGATCTACAATTGGGTTTAAACTTATTTCATATAATATTATATACTTCAAAATCATAGGCTGATCTGACAAATGATAACCATTAAAGTATACGATAAATAGATGTGGAATAATTGTACGCCACACAACCAACATAAAGAAACGGGAATTTTAAAAATCACAATGGAAAACAGCCAACAGTCTTCAGCATGACCATAAGTCGCTGCTTGCCGTCTTGCATTGGCCCAAGACTAAAAATATAAAAGAGGATGAGTCCAGTTTCAATTTTGGTCACACTTAGAAAAAAGTCAAAATAACAATGTACGATTTTTTTTACATCTCCGCATGCTTAGAATGCAACTAAATGTTGAAAATAATAATATTATAAAACAAAATTTGTAAAAATTTCTAGGCGCAAAATATATGTTTGATTTTCTTCTTCGGTATTCCCAGAATCCCGTTGGTAACTTTTGTTTTCAGAATAATTTGAAGATTGAAACATTTTTAAACTGTAACATTAAGCTGATTTAAAAGTATATATGAACAACAGACTGTGACATCTTTGATCCAATGTAGACTTTTGTAGAGCTCGATGAGCTGAAGATTTAAACAAGCAACAGCTTTTCTCTATCTGCAATAGTTTCCTATTTCCTCCACTAACATAACCAAACTTTGATGCAGTTATTTTAAACTAAATAGGAGAAAGTACAATGCATGCTTATACGGGATCTAAAAACAAATAATGTTTAGGATAAACACTTACATGACTAAGATTCATCAACATGTTTATCTTAAAATGGCTTAATTTTAGATCGATTTTATAGTATGTGTACAGCAAAGGCTACCTATAGAATTCAACAATAAACCTTAGCAGGACCTAGAAATAATAAAGTCTTTTTTATGTTACTAAAGCAGACCTTTGCTTTTTGTGTCAATAGCGGCTTGCTAGGCAATATGCATTAGAGTCCACACTTGTTCTAATAGGGATATCAATGAATTTCGATCCAGTATGATTGAGCATGGGATTAAGATTTTCCTTTAATTCACTTTTATAGGCATTCATGATTTAGTTGGTATTAACAGCTAAATTTTCATATTTTATTTTATTTTTCGCTTTCCATACGACCCATTTAAGAATTGCGATAAAAATATCTCCTATGTGATTTTGAATATTTTCCTTATTATAGAATCCAATCAATACATTTTGCTCTTCAAGAATAATATTTGACATGATATGGATTTTAGCAATAACGTTTTGTGCATATTGTACAATAGGATACACTTGTTTACAATTATAGAACAAATGTTTTTGTGTTTCAAAGTGATTCTTGCATAAATGACACAATCCACCAGTGTTAGAAATGCCTATTTGTTTAAATCGAAATTCAGTGTACACAATATTACAATGTATGTACGGATTTATAATGAAATTCTGATATTTTATTTTTAATTCCGAGTTTAAATATATTTCCCCAGATCTTTTTCCATTTTATTTCTTGTTCGTAGTCTCTCTCCCATTTATCTTCACATTTAGGTTTTGTTTTATCGTTTAGCACTTCTTGTATGTCTTTACATTTGATGTCATTCGTGGGGATACGCTTGCCCGAGCGTGATAATATATAGAGATCTTCAAGCCGAATGCTTGACATTTGAATATCATCTACATTTGGAATACTGCCCCTAAGTTTTTGAATATAATCTTTTGGTATTGCAGCTTTTATTTGCGAAAACTCAGAGATACAATTTCTTTTATCATTTAGTAAAGCATACATTTCATTGCATAGTTTAAAGTCTTTCATTTCGCTATTCCAAACATCTCGTATTTTTGTAAGTTCGCTTGATAGAAAGGAGCGAAAAAGGAGAGATTTACGCTGAAATTTAATATTAATAGATTTCATGCTTGATTTAAGACTTTTATTTCAAAAGAAAAAAAATTAAAATCGTAAATTGTTACCGGTAATTAACAATTTTTAGTGTTATTGACAAAACTTCCGTTGGCCTGGTTTTAAAACTATAGGAGAATCTTCTTTCAGTTATTACCCTATAAGGGGTCATCTTTCAACTTCAGTCATATGAAGACTTTTGTAGAGCTTAATGAGCTTAAGGTTGAAGCAAGCAACAGCTTTTCTCTATCTTTAGTACTGTAATAATATTATAATACTAAATATAAATTACAACAAAGTTCCAGACAATACATTTTGCTAGGCCTGATGCGCGTTTCATCTATTCAAGACTCAGAGGCGCTTTACCAAAAGTTGAAAAAGCCAAACATTTTGCGAATGTGAAGAGCATAGAACAATAATACCTAAAATACTGAATGAGAAACCAAATTATGACTAAGAACAACCTATGTCTGGGTTAGGCAGAACCTTAGGGTTTTGACAATTTAGAAAGGATGGGTTGCGATAAGGCACTATTTTGGCCCATCTGTAGGCGAAAAAGTAAAAAGTATTTCATAGCCTCTTACTTTTTACCTTATTTTGTAGCAAAATGATTGTACTGTTGTGAAAGACTACTTTTAAATCCTTTTGCATTAACACGGCTTGGAAAATCGTGTTCAAAATTGACGCATTTTGGATGAAAATTTCACCTTGATTTAAAAGAAATTTCAAGGTAGGGCTTCAATAAAGTGAAATTTTGTGCTCATATAGTTGAAGCCAGTGTTAACAATTCTATAAAAGGTTCATCATACATATACATCACTTTTAAGAACAATTTTGAATTTGAAAAGAACGCTAATCTAAAGAAAAACGAGGAAAACGGAGATATTTCGCACAATTTTTAACTACTGACAACAAGTTCAAAAATTATAGTCTTTTTAAATTTTCAGTATGTCTTGCACGCGGAACCAGCTTGAAACTTTCACAAAATATGTGTTTTAGTAAAGCAAGATTTTGAATAAAATATGGAGCTGGTTCCGCGTGCAAGGCTATACTTTCGGGAAGGACATATATCACTCATTTGCGCCACTTTCCCATAGGCTCCATGTTAAAATCAATTGTGGTGGTTCATTTCAAGCACCATTTACTGAAAAATTAAAAAGCTTTCATCCTACAGACTTTTATTTTCAAAAAATAGAAATATTAACCTTTCGAACAAGACATTTTATGAAAGAATTTACTTAATTTTATTTTTGACTTTCGCGGTGGGCTGAAAACGGGTCTTATCGCAACTCATCCTTTAAACAGAAAATTTATAGCTTTGATGTGTTCATCAACACAAAAGTGTTGATGCTGGAGCGAGCTAACCTTGGGGAATTTAAACTCCACCAGCAGTGCTAACCATCACGGATGTTAAAAATATAAATTACAACAAAGTTCCAGACATTACATTTTGCTACGCCTGACGCGTGTTTCGTCTATTAAAGACTCATCAAATAATACCTTAGTATTCTTAAATACTTTTTATTCTATAGTGCAATAGAATATATAGATTTTAAGATATTGAGCTTAATACATTTGTTTAAACAAGAGTTGACACTAAAGTATGTCTCGCCTGCCGGCACCATCACAGAACTCTGGGCCTTCAGAAAAGTTAAGGTCAAGGTCATGTGACAGGTGACAGAATTCCATTCAACCATCACAAAAATATCTGAAGTGTGTTCTAGATACCATAGTTATTGATAAACAATAAAAAAAGACCAACATTCACTAAGTCATTCAACCATGAAAATGGGTTAAAAGTCACATTACATGGTGATGTCAGTTGTGAATACCATAATCCCCAAATATCAGATGCCTAGCTATAATATTATACTTTTCACTTAACTCATTTTCCACCCAAAATCATCTGTGTTCACAAAGTCACTGAACCGTGAAAATAGGGTCATGGTCACACAACATGTTGTCAGTTGTGTAGACCAAAACCCCAAATGTCTGTATACCAAATATTAGATGCCTAGCTATTATACTTTTAACTTAATTTATTTTCCACAAAAGTTTTTATTGTTCCAAAATCATCTAAGTCCACAGAGTTACTGAACCATGAAATTGGGGTCAGGGTCAAAGGGCATGGTGCCAGTTGCGTAGACCATAACCCCAACTGTCTGTATACCAAATATCAGATGCCTAGCTATTATACTTTTCTTGGAATTCATTTTCCACAAATGTCTTACAAAAAAGTTAACGCGGCCGCCCCCGCAGCCGGAAAGTAATACCTATGTCTCGCCTTCAGCGACTTTAGTCGCAGGCGAGACAAAAATCAAGATAAAAAGGCTATTAATCTTTCATGGGTTGTTGGATCTTCCTAAAAATGTCATGACATGTTGATCACTTTTGTTCTCAATCAGAATTTAAAAATCTGTCACCGTTTGTGAGATATTTGCAAAAAACTTCAATTTTCCCCTATGTTCTATTTTAAGCCACAGCGGCCATCCCCACATCAGTTCTATACACCTAATGCTAATAAAGAACTATACCAAGTTTGGTTCCAATTGGAATTAAAGAATCAGAGGAATGAATGTTTTAAATGTGATGAAGAAATGCTGTGAAAATGCTCAATTTTGACGTTCTAAGGGCAATAACTCCTAAAAGGAAAGGTCCTACAACATTGATCCTTTACATATTTACTAGATCTTGATGTGCTTAACAATATGCCATTTAAATTTCTCAAATATCTTGTATAGTTTTCAAGATATTGAGCTAAACAGGTGCCAAATTGCAAAAAATCCACAAAAAGGGCAATACATGTTACTCCTAAATAGAATGTTGGATTTTCTTCAAAATTTCAGGGTAGGTAGATCTTGATGTGCTGATCACTTTTACCCCAACAGAATTTTGATATCAGTAGCTGTTTTTGAGTTATTTGCAAAAAACTGCATTTTACCCCTATGTTCTTTTTTTAGCCACGGTGGCTATGTTTAATGACGAATCAAAAATCCCCACATCAGTTCTAAAAACCGAATGCTAATGAACAACCATACCAAATTTGGTTGCAATTGAAGATTAACATTTTAGCAATCAAAAGCTTTTATTTTTTCAACAGTGTGCCAGCAATAAGGCATAAACAGGTTAAGTGACCATAACTTCTATAAAGGGTCAATAAAAAACTCCCATCATTTTGAATTTTTGTAGGGCTTAACTAACTAAACAGCATTGAAACTTAAAGTTTTTCTCTAGCTTTAATGGTTTACAATACAATGGGGAATGGTTTGGAAAATGGAGGAATTTTGACGCTCTTAAAATAACTCCTAAAAATAAGGGTCCTACAACTTTGACCCTATTACATATTTTGTTGATCTTTATGTGATTAACAACATGCAATTTAAATTTCTCAAATATCTTAAATAGTTTTTGAGATATTAAGCATAATAAGTTCAAAATTCAGAAAAAATCAAGAAAAAGGGCAACAACTCCTACATGGGTGGTTACATCTTCTTGAAAATTTCAAGGCAGGTAGATCTTGAGGTGCTGAACACTTTTGCTGCGCATTAGAATTTTGATATCTGTCACCATTTTTTAGTAATTTGGTCAATTTTTATGTTCTAAGGGGAATAACTCCTTAAAGGAATGAACTTAAAACTGTTACAGGTTTTGTAGATCTTTATGTGCCTAACAATATGCAATTTAAAGTCTTCAAATATCTCTTATAGTTTTCAAGATATTGATCTTAATGAGTGCAAAATTTAGAAAAAATGCAGGAAAAGGGCAATAACTCCTACATAGGTTATTGGATCTTCTTCAAAATTTCAGGGCAGGAAGATCTTGAGGTGCTATTGTCAGAATTTAAATATCTGTCACTTTTTTTGAGTTATTTGCAAAAACTGCAATTTACCCCTTTATTCTATTTATAGCCATGGCAGCCATGTTTTTAAGAATCAAAAAGCCAAACAACAGTTTTGAAGCACCCATGCTAATTAACAACTGTACCAAGTTCAGTTGTATTTGGACTTATGGTGTCAGAGTAATTAATGTTTGAAAAAGTTAACGGACGACAGATGGACCACGGAGGCCAAGTGATGGCAATAGCTCTTATAACCCCTCGTATCAGGAGAGCTAAATAGGGAAAATAATTTAGATATGTAATATATCAAAATGTTGTTTACCTGTCCTGGCAGTTTCATAAAACTCCATGAACACAGGTTTTCTTTTTATTTCTTTCATGTACAACTTACCAAAACCACTTTATCAATTTGTCAAATTTTACATGCAATTGGACCTGTAGTTTACTTACTATGTTCACAGTGTACCCCTGTATATCCATCTTTACAAATACATGGCTGGTGTTCCTCTGTTGTACATTCACCTAAATTCTCACATTGACCAAATGGACAAATATCTAGGAAAATAACAACACAAACATATGAGTAGAAAATACAACAATATTTTCAATGGGGGGTCCAGGGGATACTCTGAGTGTTGGAACCCTACTTTCCTCTGAAAATTTTGTTATTTTAATGTAGATTAAATGCTAAATTGGTCTTAGTGGACTATTAATAGAAAGCTTAAACACTAAAAATACATCTTTTTCTATAAAGGACACTTAATAGCAAATTCAGTAGAGATTCTGTAAAAGCCTAAAACTCTTCATATTTTTTTCATTGTAACATTCTACATTTATAGAGGCCTTAAAATAGAAAGAATGAACTGTGGAATAATTTTACATGACACATCTGACATAACAAGCAGTAATTTAGAAAAAAAAACAACAACAATGAATTCAAAGAACTGTTTTAAGTTGTAGAGGACAACCCAGAGATTCATATTTCATGCAAAAGCACCATAGCACCCAATTAAGTATACAAAGTCATTACCTTTTATGTGATGTCATTTGTGATGCTTCATTGTTTTTGCCTTCCTATTGTGAAGTCATGTTATTTAGAAAGCAAATGTAAATGAAATTTGAAAATAACAATTGGCTCAGTGTAAAATTTATATGATGTGGAATGTAAATTTTTATGCACATTTATGTCAAGGTTTACTCAATGGAGAAAAATACCGGTACATGAACAATACCTTTTATTGGTTGGATATCAATACCAAAACATTGCTTATTGGATGCAAATCTGAAAGAAAACTATAAAAATTGTATACAAGTTCTCAAAAGGATACAACCACCTTCTTCCTTAGCTCTATAATGGAAGCCTTGCAACCTTAAATAGGAGACAGGAGTCAGACAGGTCTGAAAATTGCTTAGAATATATACAATTTGTCATACTGATGGAACCAACCAGCCAAATCCAAGCCTACCTAAATCTGAAGAAAAGCTTGATGGAAATTTTTGTATACTGGGGATTCATTTATTTTTGTGGGTTCCAATTTTTGTGGTTTGATGGAAAAAGACCATTTTGTGGAATCTTAAATTTGTGCTTCTGAAGTCTTCAGCATACACATCAATGTTGAATTTCCTTTTCAAGGGGTATCAAATTTCGTAGGTCTAGACCACCCACGAACACATTGAACATTGAATCTGAATTTAAGTTCATGGATAAAAGTTTGACTGTGTATCACTGTAAAGAATTCTTAAACGAATCATGCACAAAATACTTTGCTGAGAACGGTTCACGTACAATTATCAATCACGATAAACGGAAAAATATTTCAACAAATCACAATTCACGGAAAACAAAAATTGCCAATAAACCCATCGGCCCCCTCATGATTATTTCCATAAAAGTAAAGCAGTTTCAGAGGTCAGTTGCATTTATGAAAGACTTATGAACAGGGTGATTCCTATATACCCACCAATGTCTGTTAGTGAGGAGTATCATCAAATCAGAATACTTCATGTAAGCAAACATGGAAAAGTAACAGTTTAGACAAAAAGGTGTCATCTATAAGTTGACTCATCATTACAAAGTACAGTAAGGGCTTTTTGCAGTGCTTTTTTATAAGAAGTGGCGTACAAATACTATTTTCATAGTAACATTCTAAATACCTGTCCTTGGCAATAACACAGAACTTTTTAGAGCCCTTTTCTGGCTCTTTGAAAGCAAACTCCATCATGTAAACATTTTGACCGATTGAAGGTGGAGCATGTTCCAATTGCCCCTCACTGTGAAGTCCCTTCAACTCTGGGTCAACAATTAAAATTGATGTAATTCCTCTATAATAAAAAATAAATTAAAATTTGTTTACTTAATTCTTTAATTCAAAATGATCAAGATCTTTCAAATGTAATTGCTTTATCTATAGAAAGCAGAAACTACAAATCCTCTCATATTTTTTCCAAAAATAACTACATGTTCAATGCAGTCCAACTTTACATATAGATGACAAAGTTACAAAATTATGCTTAATTTTAAGCATTATGCATCATTTCATTTATAAAAATATGGCTACAATTAATAATTGTAAGCTCCAGGCTAATAAAACCCCAACTTGAACGTTAATTTCTAACTCTCAAATAATAAGTGTATATATGTGATGAAATTTTTTTTTTTGAATTTCTTACCCTGAATTATCTGTTTTAGCATAGATTTGAAACCGGCAAATGGAGTCCACTTTACACATTATGTCCTCCTCAGTTGGAAAGTTTATGAAGTATGGGATACCCTGAAATTAACAATAATATGGGATTCCCTTAAATCATCAAAAACATTAGCATGATTGTTAGAATCAGGATAATAAGCAATTTTGTCTTTCAGTTGTAATAGAATGTAAAACTCATTTCATAGTGACTTAGAAGCTGGCTTGTCACAACCACTGTCACAAACTCAACTTCCCTTGGTTATACATGTGATTGAATTGTAAACCAAGGTATATTTTTGGTACAAGCTAGAGCATTCAAAGTCTCAAATCAATTAAATTTAATATGTAGAATGCAATTTGAATGGCTGTTAAAAATAAACAGCTCAAGCTTTTGTCTACTCCTATAATGAAAGAGGTCTCATACTTTGTTAGGATAGCAAAAAGTCTAAAAAAAAATATTGTGGTCCAACCTCCAATGTTGTTGGAGTAAAGCTTATGCTATGTCATGAAAGATCAGTCACACATATGTTTACTTTAGTGGTCAGTCACAGGTAGATCATTATGGTTCACATTTCTTAATAGATTCCATTGAGTGAGATTTAAAAAGATATGCTGTGATGGCTTAATCATAATTGTGTTTTGCTGTTCAATGTATGTGATGCCAATGTCCAGGATTATAAGTCTCTGAGTGTAACCATATTTGGAGTAGAAAGATGAAACTTTGATAATAAATTTGATATATTGATGTGTAGATTTGTCAAGATATTAAAGCCTCCCATTGCAAGAAAAGTTCAGGTTTCACAAGATTCCATTTCTTCTGTCCATCTTGTACCCAATACATTCTGGGCCCAAGATGGACAGTCAATAGTTTTTGACAATTGCATCATATGGTTGACTGACAAGGCATATTTGTCACATGCAACCCGTTATAAACTGACATTGAATATTTAGAAATGAAAATATTTAAGATCCTTATATAAAACTACCAAGAATAAAAAAAAATCAGACAAAAATAAGTTTTAAATTTAACCCCTTTTGACCCCCTGATAGCTAAACAGAAAAGATGGTGTAAGAAGAAATTTATCCATTACATGACCAAAAATAACTTGTAAATAAAAATTCAAAATCAGACCATAAATAAAAACAAGAGGCTCCCAGGAGCCTGAAATTGCTAACCTGAACTACATATATACACATATTTTTAGATATTATAATGGTTAACCATATGCAATTTAAATTTCTGAAATATCTTGTTTAGTTTTCAGGCTTAATTAGTGTAAATTTTGGCAAAAATTACAAAGGGCAATAACTGCCACATCAGCAGTCAGATCTTTTTCAAAATTTCAGGACAAGTAGATCTTAATATGCTGATCACTTTTGATTCTTGCACAATTTTGATATCTGTAATAATTTTTGAGTAATTAGCAAAAAAAACTGCATTTTACCTCTATGTTCTATTTTTAGCCATGGTGGCCATGTTTTTTGACGAATCAAAAATCTGAAAGACAGAATTGTAGCAAATATGCATTTTATAAATGGGTACTAAGTTTAGATGCAGTTGGTCTTATGGTGTAAGACAAGTTAATCTTAGAAATTCAGGGGGAAAATAATGAACAAGTGTGGCCACTAAAAGTATGTCTTGCCTGCTGGCATCATCACTCAAATCAACTACCTAAGCTTTCATTTCTTGATACAAACACAAAAAGTGTCTGTATACCCAATATCTGATGCCTAGCTATTTTACTTTTTAAGCAATTCATTGTCAAACAAGTTTTACAAAAAGTTTTCTGCCGGAAAAAAAGACCTAAGTTCACAGAGTCACTGGAGCCTAATAATGGGGTCATGGTCACATGGCATGGTAACAGTTGCCTAAACCATAACCTCAACTGTCTGTATACCTAATATCAGATACCTAGCTATTATACTTTTCCAGCAATTCATCGTCCAAAAAAGACTTACAAAAAGTTTTCGGCCTGAAAAAGAACTAAGTTCACAGAGTCACTGGAGCGTGAAAATGGGGTCAGGTTCACACGGCATGGTGACAGTTGCATAGACCATAACCTGAACTGTCTGTATACCAAATATCAGATGCTTAGCTATTATACTTTTCAAGCAATTTATTATCCACAAAAGTCTTACAAAAAAGTTTACACTGCCACCTCCGGAAAGTAATACCTTTGTCTCGCCTTCCGCGACTATTCGTGGCAGGCGAGACAAAAATGGTACGTTTTGTCGTTTTCAGGGCAATAACTCCTAAAAGAAATGGTCCTACAGCTTTGACCTAATTACATGAAATGTAGATCTTGATGTGCTTAATCATATGCATTTTGAATTTTTAGTTTTCAAGATATAAGGCTTAATAAGTAAACAAGAGGCTCCCAGGAGCCTGAATCACTCACCTGAACTACACAGGTACATATATTTTGTAGATATTATTGTGCTAAACCATATGCGATTTAAATTTCTGAAATAACTTGGTTAGTTTTCAAGTTATTGGGCTTGATAAGTGCAAAATTTAGCAAAAATTAGACAAAAGGCTCCCAGGAGCCTGAATCGCTCACCTGAAGTACACAGATACGCATATTTCGTTGATATTGTTGTGCTTAACCATATGATATTAAAATTTTTTTGAAATATCTTGAATATCTTCAAGATTTAGGGCTAAATAAGTGCAAAATTTTGAAAAAATTACAAAAAGGGCAATAACTCCCAAATCAGCAGTCAGATCATTTTCAAAATTTCAGGACAGGTAGATCTTAATATGCTGATCACTTTTGATTCTTGCACAATTTTGATATCTGTAACAATTTTTGAGCTATTAACAAATAAACTGTTAACACAGAGACATGTCTTGCCTGTCGCAACTGGACACAGTATAAAATGAAGTAAAAATCCTCCTGATCTTAACTGATGCTTAAGCAGCTGCATACCAAATAAGTATAAATGGTGAACCATAACTGCTTTGTATAAAACACTCATGACATAAGTAAAATGTTAAAAAGTGTAAAATCTCAAAGTCAGTAGACAGTGACTGCAAGATCATACAGATAAAATACTTTTGAAATTGATCTGTACTGATGCTGATGCAAGTGCAAACCCAATATCAATGATGTACCATGACTGCTTCATGATAAACAGACGTAAGAAAAAAGGTTAACCTCGGCCTAATCGGTGTAAAATTTCAAAGTCAGTAGACCGTGACTGCAGAAGCATACAGGTGAAATCCTTTTAAAACTGATTTGTACTGATGCTGATGCAACTGCAAACCAAATATCAATGGTGTAACATAACTGCTTCATGATAAACAGACGTAAGAAAAAAGGTTAACCTCGGCCTAATCGGTGTAAAATTTCAAAGTCAGTAGACCGTGACTGCAGAAGCATACAGATGAAATGCTTTTGAAATTGATCTGTACTAATGCTAATGCAAGTGCATACCCAATATCAATGGTGAACCATAACTGCTTCATGTTAAACAGACTTAAGAAAAAAGGTAAACCTCGGCTAAATCAGTGTAAAATTTCAAAGTCAGTAGACCGTGACTGCAGGAGCATACAGGTGAAATCCTTTTAAAACTGATTTGTACTGATGCTGATGCAACTGCAAACCAAATATCAATGGTGTAACATAACTGCTTCATGATAAACAGACGTAAGAAAAAAGGTTAACCTCGGCCTAATCGGTGTAAAATTTCAAAGTCAGTAGACCGTGACTGCAGAAGCATACAGATGAAATGCTTTTGAAATTGATCTGTACTAATGCTAATGCAAGTGCATACCCTATATCAATGGTGAACCATAACTGCTTCATGTTAAACAGACTTAAGAAAAAAGGTAAACCTCGGCCAAATCAGTGTAAAATTTCAAAGTCAGTAGACCGTGACTGCAGGAGCATACAGGTGAAATCCTTTTAAAACTGATTTGTACTGATGCTGATGCAACTGCAAACCAAATATCAATGGTGTAACATAACTGCTTCATGTTAAACAGACTTAAGAAAAAAGGTTAACCTTGGCCAAATCAGTGTAAAATTTCAAAGTCAGTAGACCCTGACTGCAGGAGCATACAGGTGAAATCCTTTTAAAACTGATCTGTACTGATGCTGATGCAACAGCATACCAAATATCAATGGTGTAACATAACTAGTTCACATAAAACAGACTTAAGCAAAAACTTTAACCAATTGTGGACGTTGCCGCCGCCGTCGCCGCCGCCGCTGCCGGAATCACCATACCTAGGTCTCGCCTTTTGCGACATTCGTCGCAGGCGAGACAAAAACTACAATTTACCCCTATATTCTATTTTTAGCCATAGCGGCCATGTTTTTTGACGAATCAAAAATCTGAACGATTGAATTGTAGAATATATGCTATTAAACAAGTGTGCCAAGTTTAAATGCAGTTGGTTTTATGGTGTCAGACAAGTTAATCTTTGAAATTCAGGGGAAAAGTAATGAAAAGTGGTAAATTTTGACGTTTTAAGGGCAATAACTCCTAATAGGAATGGTCCTACAGCTTTGACCTTATAACATGAAATGTAGATCTTGACATGCTTAATTATATGCAATTTAAATTTTTGAAATATCTTGTATAGTTTTCAAGATAGAGGGCTAAATAAGTGCAAAATTATGAAAAAATCCAGAAAAAGGGCAATAACTCCTACATCAATTGCAAGCTTATCAATAGGGGGAAGGTTGGATCCAAAAAACTAGTTTAACCCCGCCACATTTTATATGTGCCTGTCCTAAGCCAGGAAACTTTGCCAAAGCCTTTGTTTGTCCTTGTCATTCTATGTTACCAGTTTTATGTCAAGAATTGGGTCTTTCGTTGATGATTCAGGGATTGGTTTTGATACTTTTGTATTGTATTATAAGTCTTGGGCCATTGCAAGACGGTAAGCAGTGATCTATGGTCATGTTGAAGACTGCTTGCTGTTTTCCGTTGTGATTTTTTTAATTGCTGTTTGTTTATGTTTGTTGTGTCGCGTACACTTATTCCACATCTCATTATCGTCTATTTGTTTGAAATTAATATTGATCACTTATTTCACCATAAACACAAACATTCTACACAGGAAATTTTGCAACATATGTTATACATACATGTATGTTCGAAATCATATGTTCACCTTATGTTTGGTGCCCATTTGATAATTATATGTTTTCAAACATATGTTTAACATATGGTAAAATACATCTTAAAATTAAAAATGTGAGTCGTGCATTGACAAGCAATTTAAAATGGTTTTTCTGCATTTTTTTCTAAAACATATGTTTGTCATATGAAAACATAAAACTTATGATGAACATATGTTATCAAACATATGTTTATCATATAGGCGCCAAACATAAAGTAATCATATGTTTAACGGAATGATAACATTATGGTTTTTTTCAAACATGTGTAAAAGATATGTTGAATTTTCCAGTGTACCCACCGTAACAATCGAAATAGAAATTTATCTTTCTTTGAATAAGTTTAGTTAAAGCACATTAAGAAAGGTGATAATGCACTATAAAACCAAGCTACAAAAAGACCCAAACAAAAACCACCTTATCGAAACTTTTAACTATACATATAGGTACTTAGATGACATACTTGCTCTAAACAACCCCCAATTCTCAAATTTAATAAATGATATATATCCTAAAGAATTAACCCTAAATAAAGCAAACTCGACCGACAGTAGATGTCCATTTCTAGATTTGGACTTAAGCATTATCAATGGTAGATTACACACTAAAGTATATGATAAACGGGATGACTTTTCATTCCCAATAGTTAATTTTCCGTTTCTTGAAGGAGACGTACCATTAGCTCCAGCTTACGGGGTATACATTTCACAATTAGTCAGGTATGCTCGCATTTGCAGTGATGTGTCTGATTTTAATGATAAAAACCGTTTTATTACAGAGAAATTGCTAAAACAAGGTTACCGTTACCACAAATTAGTCAAATCTTTTACAAAATTTGCACATAAATATGGACATCTCATCGAAAAATTTGATTGTACACGTAGATTTCTGATTGTTAAAGGAATATCCCATCCTGATTTTTATAGCAATGTAGTTTATAAAGCACAAAAATTCAAAAACAACCTTATGGAAATTAAAAACTGGCTTAAAAACCTTTTGAAAAAAGGATACGAATTCAATGTTTTAGTAAAATCTTTGCATTTGGTATGTTTTGGCAGAAATATTGATAGCTTGATAGTAACTTTAAAACGTTAAATTTTCACTTTGTATCCACTGTATTATTTATAAGCACCACAGCGATCAAGTATGTCGGTTCTGTGTGATGATACAACTCTAAATCATTCATTGTTTTGACGTGGGGTGTCAGATTTAGAACTGATGTATTTGATTCTTTTACATCAATCGATAAATGTTTCTTAGCTAGTTGTCAGTAACTTCGAGTGTTCTCAAGAGAGTTCCTCCTCGTCTTGTTGTTTTCGTACAGTATTTTGTCTTAGGTTCTCTCTTGTTGAATTGAACTTTTGTCGATTGAGTTTTACAGTGTGTTTTATATGTAGCTTTGTGCAAGCTTATCAATAGGGGGAAGGTTGGATCCAAAAAACTAGTTTCACCCCGCCACATTTTGTATGTGCCTGTCCTAAGCCAGGAAACTTTGCCAAAGCCTGTGTTTGTCCTTGTCATTCTGTGTTAACTGTTTTATGTCAAGAATTGGGTCTTTCGTTTATGATTTAGGGATTGGTTTTGAAACTTTTGTATTGTATTATCAGTCTTGGGCCAATGCAAGACGGTAAGCAGTGACCTATGGTCATGTTGAAGACTGCTTGCTGTTTTCCGTTGTGATTTTTTGAATTGCTGTTTGTTTATGTTTGTTGTGTCGCGTACACTTATTCCACATCTCAATATCGTCTATGATATATGTTATATATTTAAATGTATGTTGATTTATCAGAAGGAATTAAATTATCTTTTTAAGATTTTTTCAAAATCCAGCTCCTCTCTTCATTCAAATTTTGAAAAAAAAAACTAAACAAGTTGTTGAGCCTCTTGAAAAAAAAAAGATTTTTGTTAGATTATTAACTGATGCTGGTTTATGTTTTTCAAAGACAGTCAGAGAGGTGGTGACAAAATATTATCTCCCCTGTAAATATTTTGAATGTCTAAATGAGTTGAAATGCACCTCGTTCTTAAGTGACGCACTAAGTTGAAATCTCCAACTTTATATTTTAATAATAAAATGTAGGTCATGTTTATTTTCAAATTCGGGTACAAGTGAATGGACAAGTTATTATTCTTTTTTTAATTAGTCGAAATGTTTAATTCATAGAATAATAATATTGTGAGAAAAAAGTATTTTATTATCTCTAAGGAATAACCGAAACTCTAAAAACGGGACTTACATGTTGTCATTAAAAAATAATGGTAAATGCCACGAATTACATACTTTGATAGATAACGACCATGCATGTGCTTTTTGTGTTGTCAAAATTTTAGGGAAATCGAAGAATAATGGGGTTTTTTTTGTCACAAGCAAATCTAAAACGTTGCTAGGCTAATCAATGAGGCGATTAGAATGAAAAAAAATCGAACAAACCTCTCTTGATAAACCTCCCCCTTCTTAAACGTTATTTTACATTTGCTTATTATCATTCCATTTCCAAAACATGTATTTTATTAAATAAAATGCACGTAGTTACAGTAATGATTTCCCCACATTATTGATTAATCCTCCAATAGATGACAGACATATCAAAATATAAGTCTTCCAATATGAAATACTTACGGTCAATGGAACAACTGGTTTTGGAGTTAATTCTGTAAACAAAAACGTCCTTTTTCGTGATTTTTGACAAAAACAATAAGGGCAGATAAGTACATAAAATAGTAATAATCAATCTTTAATGTAGAAATCATGTTAGTCAACTACTGTGTTCATCTGTATGTCGTTCAGCCTTTCAAACATCTTCTCTGAAACCACTTCGTAGGGTTGTTTTATTGAGTGTTGACATTCTATTCATGAACAATCAGGACAATTGTTGCTAAATAAGGAACATAAAGTAACATTGTAATTAAAACACTAATACTTTTGCTTGATTTATCTAAAACAGAGAACAAATCTGATTGATCTTAGACTCTTAAGGATTATAATTATATGTATCGAATCAGTTTAAGGAGGCTGGGGTCTAAACATTTGACATATGATCTTTTAAAAACTTTTATAGTAAATTGACATTAGTATGAGCAATAAAATAAAATAAACAATAAAAACAGTAGGTCACAGGACTTATTTTTGAAATAATTTGGTTTCAATATTTAAAAGAAATGTGTATAGATTGAATAGGGAAAATTCTCTAAATGCATATATTTTTAAAACCCGACATAAGAATTTCTACAAATTTGTGTAATTAAAGGTAATAACAAAACTACCGAACTTGAATGATCAATCTTATAGTCCAGAGAAAATGACAAAAACGAATCAGTCATACCGGAGAATTGGTGGATCGCAATGGTCCTGACTTGATACATGCATTTCAAACGAAATGGTGGGTAAAACCCGGTTTTATGGCGCCAAACCTCCCTCTTCCATTGCGATCTTAGGATCCGGTAATGACCATAGAACACAACATAGTTGTGAGACACAATAGGGATATTGAGGTGATCATTTCAGTACAGCAGACCAGACAAACACTAATTAAAACAATTAATCACCTTATCTTTTAACTCAATTTTGAACTTTTCTACTAGTGGCTGATAACGAAGAAAGAATTTTTTATGGATCGCATGAGAGGTATTTTCTTATAGCCCTGCTCTAAAATAACAGGAATGGGATATACTTCTGATTTCTATAATTAAAACATGGGGTCACCGTACTCCTTTAAGAAATATTTAAGGAAAACTAAATTTTCTGATACATTTCTTTGTAAAAAATAATCACACATTTTTACGCCAATTATCTCCCCTGAAATCAGATTTTTTAAGAAAAAGCTTACTATCTTTTGAAGTATTTATCTTGTAATGTTTTTATTAATGAAATATAATAAAGAAATAAATTTTACATCATTTATGCTGTAGCAAGTCTTTAAAACTGAAATATAGGCTAAAAATTTGCAAGATGACTGAAAAAGATGCTCCGTTTTAGAACCCCAGACTCCTTAAGAGAACGATTTACATGTTGGCTCCTGGGAACCTCTATAGTTACTTTTATATACATAAACCAATGTCCTTAATTCTTTGAACGAAAATTTCAGATACTTGTCTTGTCAAGTTTTTAGCAATTTTTAGTCAAACCTTGACATTTCTGGCACATATTCCATATTCTTTCGTTTTTAATATTATTTCAGAGTTTGGCTTTAGTGCCGTGTGGAGGTCGTAGAAAGCTTCCCCGTGCTTCAGTTGTATGCTCTTATATATTTTCGAGTACTGGAATATGTGTTGGAAAGACACAGTTTACAGGTTTCCAAAAATTTGACAACGTTTGGCTATTTCTTTAAAATTTGATTAATTTATCTGTTTTGGTCATTGTTGTAATATTTTTTGGCTTCTGTTTTTGTTTTATCAAATCTAACATTTTATCGGTTTTCCAGGTTTTCTACTCCTAGCGTGTCTGATGAAGGTTAATCCAGAAAAGCGCTTCACATGCAGCGAAATTTTGCTTTTGTACATTTATCAAAATCATATCAATATTTGGATCGTGTCTTTCTGGCACATATTCCATATTCTTTCGTTTTTAATATTATTTCAGAGTTTGGCTTTAGTGCCGTGTGGAGGTCGTAGAAAGCTTCCCCGTGCTTCAGTTGAATGCTCTTATATATTTTCGAGTACTGGAATATGTGTTGGAAAGACACAGTTTACAGGTTTCCAAAAATTTGACAACGTTTGGCTATTTCTTTAAAATTTGATTAATTTATCTGTTTTAGTCATTGTTGTAATATTTTTTGGCTTCTGTTTTTGTTTTATCAAATCTAACATTTTATCGGTTTTCCAAGTTTTCTACTCCTAGCGTGTCTGATGAAGGTTAATCCAGAAAAGCGCTTCACATGCAGCGAAATTTTGCTTTTGTACATTTATCAAAATCATATCAATATTTGGATCGTGTCTTTCTGGCACATATTCCATATTCTTTCGTTTTTAATAATATTTCTCTATAAACCTCTATGGTCATTCATTTGACTTATTCACTAAAATAGGACGCCGGAAAAAAACGTTTCTTACGGTTTAATTAATATATCTTACTTACCTCTAACAGTTATGAAAAAACAGTGCAGTGGTGAATCATTTCTACAAGGAAAATAGTGCTTTTAATATTTGATCTCAGTTGATATTTTTTTAACCGAGTATTTAATTGCTCGGACCAAACAGTTGAAGGGAAATTACATTTGGTTTCGAGACGTAGTGTTGTCAATTTCTCGACTTTTTAAAAATCTTTAAATAGCAAAACATTTGAGCGTTTGATCTTCACAATTCCAGGCAGCAAAAAGGGTCAAGTGTTGACGGGTATTGTAGCAGTAGTTATTACTCTGTCATTACCATTGAATTTCAAGGCCGAGTTGTTCTTATCATTAATTCTACCAATCCTACAAATATACTGAACAAAAAAGTTACGCATAGGTAGAAAATTCCCAATACGTTTTATACAAACCCACACCATGCCGAGCTATTCTGCCAACGGTGTTTGTAAAATAAAATCCTGTAAAAAGAAAAAATAACAAAAAAAGATTATTTGTTTAATTTTGAGCAAAATCGTAACCTCGCTATTTTTTTAAAATATTGCATGAAGAACTCAAGTGTTTAAGTTACGCATCAACTTTACGTTTATGGTGGTTTCTAACACCATTTTGACCTAGATATTACTCTATTTTATTGACCGGGTTGGTCATGGGTCAATTATTTCGGTTTTCTTCATTTAAATCCTACCTAAACGACCGAGAAAATTAAGCTCCGCCCAACCTTGTGAATAAAATAGAGTAATAGGTTAGGGTTAGATATCGACCAAAATAAATAGTGTGAATTTTGATAAAAGAACGCACAGTTTAACCAAATAAAATGCATACAATGAGATATAACACTTTTATGAATTCATTACATCCATAATTTTTATTTTTTATTTGTAGTCAAAAGTTTGCAATCTTATGGTACATTTTGCAATTTCTACAGTTTCTACTTCCTTCAATTATTGAATCCGTTATCTTAAACCAAGGCGTTTCGGAATCTTTGAAAATAGTTTTAACGAAAAAGGTTGATAAATTAGAATTACTCGTAATTCCTAATACACATGCATGCATTACAAGGTAAGGGCTAAATTGTCGTACAGAATATAGAACGGAAATGATCATACTAAAATATTATGTTCACCCTTTAAATTAATTCTATAATGGTGTAAAAATCAAAGGACATAAATAATAATATTATATAAGAAGTTATCTTTAGATCAAAAACATTTTGTCTCTGATTAGTGATCATTATTTGATAAGATATCTGGTAGGTTTCACCTATTTAAATTTACCTTTATGCTGTAAATATGTACATAATGCAGGACCATATTGTAAACTAGTTTGTTAACTAAATATGCTATCCTGTTGAAATAAAGGAATTTATTATTATTATTATTATTACCTTTCCGTGCTTTGGAAACTTCTAACAAAATTAATGATTTGAGTACACATGGATTGATTATAGTAATTAAAGTTATTTTTGTTGAGATCATTTTTAAAAATTCCGAAACGCCTTGGTTTTAGAAAACATATTCAATAATTGAAGGACGTAATTAGTTTAGAAATTGCTAGAGGTACCATAAAATTGCAAACTTTTGACCAAACACATTCTCGGAAACCCAGGGGTTCTTCTCTCGCTTACTCATTCATCACCCCTGGGACACTTGGTATGAAGTTGTTCGTTTCGAGTTCAGGATCTGATCTTGAACTTGATATAATTTCTATATAGAAACAAGTTAAAATCGCATTTGAAAAATCTAAAGCGACCAATCAGGAAGCTCGTTACAAAACCATCAAAAACGAAGTATTTCATTCGTAATATCCCAGGGGTGATGAATGAGTAAGCGAGAGAAGAACCCCTGGGTTTCCGAGGATGGACCAAACACAATTCTTAAAGAAATCATATTGGTTTAAAAATAATGGATGTAATGCATTCATAATAGTATGATATCTCATTGTATGCATATTATTTGGTAAAAATGTACGTTTGTTTAATCAAAATTAATTCTATCTATTTGGTCGATTTTTGGTCAAAGTGGTTTTAGGAACTAACTTTAATTAGTGTAAAATGTTCCTTTAAAACATTGGCCGATTTCTACTCACGATGTCTTAAAACCGTTGGAGTTAGGATTATGCTCAAAATTAAACAAATTATTTAAAAACTTTTTCTTTTTACTGGATTTCATTTCACGTAAATCAATGGCGAAACAGATCGGCAATACTATTTTAAAATGGTGTGGATTTGTATAAACATAGAGGGAATTTTCTCCATATGCGTAAGGTTTTTTTTGTATAGTATATTCCCAATTTTCAGCAAAAAGAAAGTATATATCAAATTCATTTAAAGTTTTATTTAACCATATACGATGTCCATAATTATAAAGATTGTTTCCAAGTTTCAGAAGCCTAGTAGCATAAACTGCTGAGTTATAAAACAAAAAGTGTTATCGAATTAAGTGTGACGGAAAACGTTAACAGAATGTATGTGTCATTGATTTATAACGTATTTCACAATACATAATGTCCATAAAAAGTTACCAAATATCAGCAATCTAGGAGTAATAGATGCTGAATTATAAGTGAATTAAACATGTGACAGAATTGAAGTTGGATGGACCTAAGAAACTAAGGACGAGAAAGGTAAAACAGTAGATCCCCTCTTCTTCAAAGATAAGATATAATAAATAAAACTAGTCTACATACCCTTTCTTATATCTAGTGATCTTTTTCTCATATTTTGCATTTTTAGTTGTTAATGGTCACATGAAAAGGATCCTTCTTTATCAATATTCTTTAATTCTTACCCTTCTGTATCTATGACGTATGCACAGAGCATGTGTTTGCCTATTTCCGAATCGAGTGGATTCCATGTCATTGTCAAACTTCTAACTCTTAAGCCCATTTCTGTCCGATTAGCAATGCCAGTATTAACTTTAATGTCGTCACTCCTTGTAAACAAAAACTGGTCGATCATTACACGACTGCAATTAAGAGTAAAATAAAGACTGTTAAAACGTTTTCTGTGCTATATGTTGTTCTGATTAACATAAAAAGGGTAATGTTATATTGTTAAACCATTCTTTATCACAAGAGGATTATGAATCAGACCCGACCCTTTTCTCTCTTTTGTTTTGCCATTCGGATCGTCATCTCTAAACGATATATAATTATATTTCTAATAAAACAGTTTGGAGCTTAAAATCACTACAGCTACCAGCATTAAGTCAAATACAATATGTAAAAATTGATAATGTTCCTCATAGTACAAGTTCATCATCAAAACACCAGAATAGCACAGGGATTAGTACGGCTGCTTCTCAATTCTATTATAGTATCATCATTTTTTCTTCTTTTTTTTTTGCTTTGAAATGATAAAAAGCTTGATATCATATATTATAAAAAGTTAAAGCCACGCCAAAATCTTATGTCTTTTGGTAATTTTGATACGTTTCACGGTACATATGGCATTTGTGGTCAAATATATTGTCAGGAATTGAATGGAATGAAGTATTTTAGATTTGGAAACACATCACACAATTATTATTTCTAACATCCGTGACGGTTAGCGCTGCTGGTGAAGTTTTTAATTCCCCAAGAATAACCCGCTCCGGCATCAACACCTTTGTGTTGAAGAACACATCAAAGCTATAAATTTGGAAATTCAAAAAAATAAAGTATGTTGCCTGTGTATAAATAAAAAAGATAAATAAATGGATGGTGTAGCCACATTTTAAAGGTAAAAACTAAATAAGATATACAAATAAATAAAACCTTTAAAAAAATAAAACAAATAAAACAAAAAATAAAATATTTTTTTTATTTGTTTTAAAGGTTTTATTTATTTGCATTTCTTATTTAGTTTTTACCTTTTAAATGTGGCGTCACTATCCATTTATTTATCTTTTTTTATCTATAAATTTGGACTTTAGATATCAAAATTATCAAAACTCTCAGCTTTCGTCCTTCCTCAGACATTTGTTGTCACTCATAATTTGGTTTCAAATCGGCATGTTTGGTTTATTGTTCTAAGCTCTTCATATTCATTTACTGTTTGGCATTTTCGATTTTTTGGGTAGAGTGCCTCTGATAAATCTTGAATAGACGAAACCTGCGTCAAGCGTAGCTTAATTTATTGTCTGGAACTTTGTTGTACATGTTTATTTTATTTCTAACATCCTTGACGGTTAGCCTTGGTGGTGGAGTTTAAATTCCCCCGAGTTTAGCCCACTCCGTCATCAAATTTGTTTTGTTGAAGAACACATCAAAGCTATAAATTACCAGTTTAAATTTCAAAATTGTCGTAATCCTAATGCTTCTTCCTATCCCAAACATAGGTTGACCATGGTCATAATTTGGTTTCAAATTCGGCATTTTTCTATGCTCGTCATAGTCATATATTGTTTGGCTTTTTCCAATTTTTGGATGGTGAGTCTTGAATAGACTGAATGCGCGTCAGGCGTAGCTTAATTTTTTACTTGGAACTTTGTTGTGATTCCTATTTCAAACATATTTCAGCATGTCCCCTTTGCTGCGCTGATATATATATATATAATATATATTTATATATAAACCGATTTGGCGTTTTTTTGTTCTTTCTATTATGGAAAATATTTTTTTAAGAATTAATTTCCATCGCCGGTACTGTAACTTACGTGTCTTGATTTGTCGGTGCTGCAAACACTGTAACACTGAACATGGCTCCTACATAGATCTCGAACAGCTGTCTCTCGGGAGGCGTCGGATCGATAAATATTGGGGGCTCTAGATGGTCAACAATCTCAAAATACAGCTAATTAAAAAAGTTTGATATTTACCATGCGTCTAGAGTGTTCTAAATTTTAAGATATGACTTTTAAGATTAAGATAAAAAAAATTGTCTTTAGTTAAATAAGGGAGCAACCATTTGATTTTTAGGGGGGTGGGGCTATGGATATTTTCCTCGTCCTTTTATTTTCAGAAAAAGCTAAGACTGGATTTTTTCTTATTTTTAAAGCTACAATAAAATTTTCTGCTAAAACAACTATCCCTGGCTGCCTTTTTAGCTCACCTGAACCTGCGGTCCAGGTGAGCTATTCTCATTACTTGGCATCCGTCGTCGTCGTCGTCGTCGTCCGTTAACAATTTTTCAAAAGTCTTCTCCTATGAAACTACTCAACAGAATTTGATGAAACATGTCATGAATGATCCTTAGGGTGCCCTGCACCAAACTTGTGTTTCGATTTTTGATACGTCAAAAAACATTGGCCACTCTTACTAAAAAAAAAAGACCAGGGGGTCAGACTACTGTTTTTGGCTGGTAAAGTATGAGAGATAGACGAAATCTGATGCCACCAAACTGCTTCAGCATCAAAAATTCTACAAAATTCTCCATTTGGTCGAATTTGTCAGATGATCCCTTATAGGGAATACAGCCCTTCAAAGTTGAAAAATTGCGGGTTTTTTCATGTTTTGGCTTATAGAATGAAAACTAATGCAGATAGAGAAAAGCTGTTGCTTGCTTAAATGCTCAGCTAATTTAGCTCTACAAAAGTCTCCATTGGGTTGAAGTTGTAAGATGACCCATTGTAGGGGTTACAGCCCCTTAAAGGCGAAAAATAGTGTTTTTGGCCTATAGAATGAAAACTATTGCAGATAGTGAAATGCTCTTGCTTGCTTAAATGTTCAGCTAATTTAGCTCTATAAAAGTCTCCATAGGGTTGAAGTTGTAAGATGACCCATTGTAGGGGTTACAGCCCCTTAAAGGCGAAAGTTAGTGTTTTTGGCGTATAGAATGAAAACTATTGCAGATAGTGAAATGCTCTTGCTTGCTTAAATGTTCAGCTCATTTAGCTGTACAAAAGTCTCCATAGGGTGAAAGTTGTCAATTGACCCCTTATAGGGGTTACAGCCCCTTAGAGGCAAAAAATAAAGCTTTTGGTTTATATAGGAAAACTATTGCAGATAAAGAAAAGCTGTTGCTTGCTTAAATGTTCAGCTCATTTAGCTCTACAAAAGCCTTAATAGGTTGTAAAATGACCCCTTGTAGGGGTTACAGCCCCTTAAAGGCAAAAAAATATTTTTTTGGCCTATAGAATGAAAACTTTTGCAGAAAGGGAAATGCTGTTTCTTACTTATATGTTCAGCTCATATAGCTCTACAAAAGTCTTCATAGGGTCGAAGTTGTCAGATGACCCCTTATAGGGGTTACAGTACTTTAAAGATGAAAAACAATGTTTATGGCATATAGAAGATAGAGAAAAGCTGTTGCTTGGTTAAATATTCAGCTCATGATCATTTAGCTCTACAAAAGTCTGAATATGGTAGAAGTTGTCAGATGACCCCTTATAGGGGTAACAGCCCCTTAAAGGCGAAAAATTGTGTTTTTGACCTATAGAATGAAACCTATTGCAGATAGGGAAATACTATTGCTTGCTTTAATGTTCAGCTCATTTAGCTCTACAAAAGTCTTCATAGGGTCAAAGTTAGCAGATTACCCTTATATGGGTTTCAGCCCCTTGAAGATAAAAAAATAGTGTTTTTAACCTATAGAATGAAAACTTTTGCAGAAAGGGAAATGATGTTTCTTGCTTAAATGTTCAGCTCATTTAGCTCTAAAAAAGTCTTCATAGGGTCGAAGTTGTCAGATGACCCCTTATAGGGGTTACAGCCCTTTAAAGGCGAAAAACAATGTTTTTGGCCTATAGAAGATAGAGAAAAGCTGTTGCTTGCTTAAATGTTCAGCTCATTTAGCTCTACAAAAGTATTAATAGGGTGGAAGTTGTCAAATGACCCCTTATAGGGGTAACAGCCCCTTAAAGGCGAAAATAGTGTTTTTGGCCTATAGAATGAAAACTATTGCAGATAGGGAAATGCTATTGCTTGCTTTAATGTTCAACTCATTTAGCTCTACAAAAGTCTTCATAGGGTCGAAGTAAGCAGATTTTCCTTATCGGGGTTTCAGCCCCTTAAAGGTGGAAAATAGTGTTTTTGGCCTTTAGAATGAAAGCCATTGCAGATAGAGAAAAGCTTTTGCTTGATTAAAAATTCAGCTAAATAAGCTCTACAAAGGATTATTAGGTTGAAGTTTTCAGATGAACCTATACAGAGGTTATAGCCCCTAAAATAATATTTTTTCATGTTTTTGACCTACGGAATGAAAACTATAGTGGATACAGAAAAGCCTTCTTTAAATGTTCAACTTTTTTAGCTCACAAAAGTATTTATAGGGTCGACATCAAAACCAGGTAAGCGATTCAGGCTCCTGAGAGTCTCTTGTTAGCTATTACCATCAGTTTCAAAAATCTTCTCCTCTGAAACTACTGAACAGATTGTATTGAAACTTGGTATGAATGATCCTTAGGGTGTCGTGCATCAAACTGGTGTTTCGAAAAACATGGCCACCCTTACTAAAAATAGACCAGGGGGTCAGACTACTGTTTTTGGCTTGTAAATCAAAAAGTATAAGAGCTAGATGAAATCTGATGCCACTTCACTGCTCCAGCATCAAAAGTTCTACAAAAGTCTTCATTTAGTCGAAGTTGTCAGATGATCCCTTATAGGAGTTACAACCCCTTAAAGGTGGAAAAAAAGCTTTTTTCATGATTATGGCTTATAGAATGAAAACTATTGCAGACAGAGAAAATCTGTTAGTTGGTTAAATGTTCAGCTCATTTAGCGCTAAAAAAGGCTTCATAAGATCGAAGTTGTCGGATGACCCCTTATAGGGGTTACGACCCCGTTAAGGTGAAAAATAGTGTTTTGGACCTATTGAATAAAAACTATTGCAGATAGAGAAAAGCTGTTGCTTGCTTAAAAGTTCAGCTCAATAAGCCCTGAAAAAGTCTCCATAGAGTCAAAGCTGTCAGATGATCGGTTATAGGAGTAACGAATGGCCCCTAAAATAACATTTTATTGATTATCTAAGGATTTGTTTGAATCTGATGTATTGGTAATTTGTCTTGGACCAGTGCAAAACAGTGAGCAGAGACCTCTGGTCATGTTGAAGACTGCTGGCTGGTTTCCATTGTGATTTTTTAAATTGTCATTGCTTTAATGTAAGTTGTGTCGCGTACTTTTATTCCACATCTCTTTATCGTCTATTATATGTTTTTGGCCTTCAGAATGAAAACTATTGCTGAAAGAGAAAAGTTGTTGCTTACTTAAATGTTCAGCTCATTTAGCTTTTCAAAAGTTTCCATTTGATCAAAGTTGCCAGATGACCCCTGATAAGGGTTACACCTTAAAGGTAAAGACCCCTTAAAGGTGAAAAGTAGTGTTTTAGCCTATAGAATAAAAACTGATGCAGATGAAGAAAAGCTGTTTCTTGCTTAAACATTCAGCTCATTATACAAGTACGGTCTACAAAAGTCTTTTGAAGGCTCCAAATTGGCAGATTATCCTTTAAAGGGTTATGGCCCTTTAATGGTGGAAAATAGTGTTTTTTGCTTATAGAATGGAAACTATTGCAGATAGAGAAAATTTTTTCTTGCTTAAACATTCAGCTCATTTATCTCTACAAAAGTATTCGTAGGGTTGACATCAAGACCAGGTGAGCAATTCAGGCTCCTGGGGGCCTCTTGTTTTAATTTATAACACTGTCCTGCCTTTTTATTTTTGGATTTTTGCCATCCTGCCTTTTTATTTCAAATTTCATCATAGCCCCTCAATAAAAATCAAATGGTCGCTCTCTAAAGAAATGATGCAGTCGTTCAGGACAGCTAATGCCATCACCCGTTAACATTAAAAGAAGCAAAGAGACACCAACGGGACTTTCAAATGTCAAAAGTCTGAAAAGGAAACGACAAAACCAGTAAACACGGACGAGAACGACACGAAAATATTAAACATAGAAACACAAAAACAACTAAACAGCAATCAACAACGCGAACTCAAGTCGTAACGAGAATGAGTATGCAGTTCGTGCTTGCTATAGCACACCTGTTTTGTGGCCAATGATCAATTCAGCGTTTCAAATCCGATACAGGAAGACAGAACAAAACTCTAAGACAAACCCAACATCAGCACTCATCTTTTGGTTACGCTCAAAGATGTGTTAACTGACCTCTTTTACTTGCAGTCAAGTTATGGACCGTAACCAGATATTTTCTGACCAAGTCCGCTTCTCAACATTAAAGTTGACCACGGACTATTGAAGCAGACCAGAACGATATTTATATTGAACTTGTGGTCAGCTTTAATGAAACTCTGCAGATTTTTCCTCATATACAATGTAATACTGGTAACGTAAAGTAGACATTAGTGAATTTTAAGTCCCTATAGAAAACAACCGGTTATTATTAATAATAATTATCATTACTATTCAAGTAGCCCTGACTTCAAGGAGCCTGAACCGCTCACCTAGTCCTTTTTAATTTAAGAGACTCTTCTCTGGGCTTTTATGGGCTATTTCCCCTATTTAAGAGGTCATCTGACACTTTCACCTGTAGATCTTAATTATAATGAGCTGAACATTTAAGCAAGCAACAATTTTTCTCTATCTGCAAAGGGCAACAACATGAAACAAATGCTACTTTTTACCTTTTAAGGGCTCTTATCCTGAAAAAAGGATGAACTTACATCTTTGACCAAACAAATACTTGTTTTAGCTCAATGAGTGTGTGAGTTTTACACCCTTGCAACACTATATAATTATTTGAAGGCGATGTAAATGAATTGGATGATAAAACGAATAAGAGTTCCTCTATCTCTCTTTTTTTTCTTGTTGTCTTTTTTTTCTCAGGTTCTCTTTAAATTTGTTGAATTGAGCTTTTATCGATTTGATTTTTACTGTGTGTCATTTTGTGTTCTGTTGGGAAGATTGGGCCACAAAGAACTAATTTAACCCCGCCACATTTTTTATGTGCCTGTCCTATCCAGGAATCTTTACTAAAACTTTCGTTTGTCCCTGTGTTTCTTGTATAATTGTTCTATGTCTAGAAATGGGGTTTTCAGTGATAATTTGAATTGGGGATCGATATTTAATATTTTGGATTGTATTCTAAGTCTTGGACAAACACAGGACAACAAGCAGCATGAGATAAATAGGAGGCATGGGAAACAAAGGAGCTGTAAGTTATAAAGACCGCACGAAAGGGGCAGAGGTGGATAGGATGGAAGTTTACCTATGTAGTGCATTACTTTGTGGTCAATAAGGAGACTTTTTTACGTGCATAAAGCGTGGTCCTCTCGACATACGTAGGCCTACTATGGTCAGCAGTCGGGGTTTCTGTATTATAGACACGACAACCCAAGGGACGAGAACCACCTTCTCCAGTCACCAAGCTAGGGTACACACTTGGTCGATCTGTGGGGTGAGAACTAACCCGATGTCAGAATCCCAAGATCCTCAGTCGCATCTTACGACAAGTAAGGCTCTGTTGCCGGTCTACTCAACTCCCGGGCTGAACGTTTAACCAAGGCTCAGCAATTCTCTATCTGCAATATATTTTACCTTTAAAGGGCAAAAACCCCTATACGAGGTCATTTGACATCTTTGAAGCAATGGAGACTTTTGTAAAGCTGAATAAAGTTAAGGTTCAAGCATGCAACAAGTTTTCTTTATATACCTGAAATATACTAAGGAAAAATGAAAAAAAAAAACACAATTATTGACTTTTAAAGGGATATAACCCAATAAAGAGGTCATGTGAAACTTTAACCGACTAAAGAATTTTGTAGAACTCAAAGAGCTGAAGGTTTAAGCAAACAACAGCTACTCTTTATCTGCAATTGTTATTCTTTTAGGTAAAAACAAGAAACAAAATTAACCTTTAGAACGCCATATCTCATATAAGGGGTCATCTGACAACTTCGACTCAGGAAGGCTTTTGTAGAGCTCAATCAGCTGAAGGTTTAAAACAAGCAGGGGTACCAATGGGGCATCCGAATTTCAAAAGTCCGAAAAGGCAGAGACCAAACCAATAAACACCGACAAGAACGGGACAAAAACAGACAACATGCAAAACATGGAAAAACAAAATAACTGAATATCAATTAACACCGCGAACTCCAGTCAAAACAAGAGTGAACTCAGGTGCTCCAGAAGAGTAGGCAGTTCCTGCTTGCTATAGCACACCCGTCGCAATGCAAATTAGTCCATTAAGCTTGTCAAATCCGGTAATGGAAGAAAAAAAAACTATGACAAATCAACATCTGCACTCATCTGAGAGATCGAAATCCCATATATGTCTATAAGTGTATGATGCTTTCCGTAAAATTTCTTGAGTGAAGACAGCAACTGAGGAGCAACATAACCTTGTGTGAGCAATTTTTGCGTCAGACGTGTCGCTCTGCTAGGGAAATCGATGTAAGCCCCGCACGCTCTGGAGCAACGAATCAACTGAAATACGTAAACCCCATAAGCTGGAGCGGACGGATTGTTGCTACACAAGAAGAGAAAGTTGACGATTGGAAACAAGCAGCAGGTTTTTTTGTTTTCAAAAGTTTCTTCCTTTCTATAGGCCAAAACCTAAAGAAAAACGCTTTTTTAGCTTTAAAGGGCTTTAACACCCACCTATAATGGGTCATCTGACACCTTCGACCCAATATACTTTTATAAAGCTTTTGATTGAGATTTTCTATATTTTTGCAAGCTAAAAACAGTAGTATGAACCCCTGGTCCATTTTAAGCAACGACGGCATTAAATTCTGTTTAGAAGTTTCAGAGAAGAAGATTTTTTTTAATTGTAACCGAACGACAGACGACAACCTCGACGGATGGTACTTGCTCACAGGCGAGATCAAAATAACAAATTATTGGCAACATGAACTGCTTTAAGATAGAGAAATTAATGTCAAGAGCTACTGTCTGGTTAGTTTATGGTAAATATAAATAAAGTATTATAACCTGTAAAGGAACGACCGAAATTGAGGCTGCTACTGGACTATAATCTGGTATTAGAATTGTCAAAGTTCCACTATGCATTACCATTGCCTTCTTCGCATAGTCTGACACATCAATTAGAATTATTCCAGTATCATTATTTTTATATTTGTGTGTATCACTCAGGTCAACGGTGAATGTGCATTCTTCCTAGACGTAAAAAAACAAATACGATTTATAAAATAAACGTAGAGCAACGTACAGTGGTAGAACACAACTCTTGTATTGTATGTCTTAGGATTCGACACTTAGATGAAAGTGAGGATCAAAACACTTGGGCAAGACAATCAACAATTAGTAATAGTGTCCCAGGGGCGTAGCTACATGTACGAAAAAGCACAGTGGCGTACTCAAGGTCAAATCATTTTTGAAAAAATCCACATTTTTAAAATAAAATTTAGCAAAACAGCTTTACTATTCATCATCTCTCCACTGACCACTTTCACTTCCAACCGATATGTGAAAGAATATTACAGTGTTTTACCCACTTACGTCAAATACAATATTTGTAAAAAGGTTCACCTTTCCATTTAAAAAAAAGACTTAAAATAAAGCTAACCACTCAATATATGTTATAAGCAGGCAATTCAATTTTGTAATTTACAATCTCAGCTTGAAAGACTAGAGGCGTAGCTACATGTACACAATGGTCAAATCAACAAACAAATTTAAAGCTCGTATCGCTTCAAAGAAGATGATTACATCTATACAATGTGACGACACTTCACTATACTTGTATTTATTGTTTTCACCATTTTAACGTGATGCAGGGTTGTTAAGTATTTTATAGACATCTGAATATCTTCCCTATGTCCGAGCTTCAAATTAACACCTGCAAATCGTTCCCACAGCGGGAGTCGAACCCATACTGGAACATCGTAGGCAACACCGCCTACTTTGCCAGCTATGCTATTGTAAATATCGCTGTCCAAGTGAAACCTCCCCGTAGGTTTAATCTAGGACGCGTACAATAGCACATGATGTATGGTGTGACTTTATTCCTTGTGGAAATGACATCGAATCTAATGAACTACGCCACTTTTAATACTGAACTGCGGCTACCATACATAAGCGAGACTTATTCATGTTAAAAAGTGAGGTCTTATAATCCAATTAACAATCGACACTAAGGATGATGATACAACAACAAATTAGTTCTAACTAAAAAGGTAACAGTAAAATCAGCGAAGCAAGTATTAAAATCAAGCATGCTACTATGTCTTTAGAGTGCTCATATCAACGAAACAAAACAAATATTAGATTTTCTTAAACTTTTGTGTGACTATTTTAAATCAAAGAAAAAAGGCTGTTTATGTCCAGGAAAACATTTCAACAGAATCGTTAAACAAGATTAGCTTTTCAAAAAAGCTAGTGTCAGGCCATGGCGTTTTTATGTTAGTTTCATATTTTAATATAAAGAACCGTTTCAAGTTAAATTTTTAATAAACGCTGTAAAACAATCATTTCAAATATTCCATTTAAAACGATATGTTCATATTACAAAATATTTTTTTCAAAAGAAAGATTGAAGGTTGGTCCCTCCCCAGGTTGATTCGTTCTCAGTTGTTCCGTCCGTAGTATCATAGTTCCGTCCTCTAGTTGATCCGACCTCTTGTTTTTAGAGAAATATAAATATATAGTGAAACACACATTTTCCTAGAATAAAAACGCTACAATCGTTTTAAAAAGGATGATGTAAGAAAATTCTTCTCTGTTGGTCCACGGCAAGAAAATTTTATTGCTGTGATTTTTTAAAGCGTTAATAGTTTGTAATAAAAACCTTCAACAATGAAACAAGCGATCACTCTATGAAGACTTTAGACAAGAACACAACAATTAAGCGACAAAACATGAAAATAAGTTACAAATGACATAATGTTTTTTTTCCCTTCAGCGTACCGTTAAAGTTAAGGTCAAATCAAATTAAATCGCTTATTTCTCTCTCTTTAAAACATTTGAACTGTACTATAAACTCTAAAGGTAGGTTGCACAGTTCACGTTTTAATATTGTTGTTTATTTTTTTGTCTTTTATATATGGGGAAAGCAAAACAACTATTGAATGGGCCCGGGATAAACAATACATACTTTAGCAATCAAAAGTTATAAATAGGTTGTTATATCAATTTAAAAATAGCTGTGAGAATAGATGCAGTCGCCTCGATGCAAACATTTAATGTATATTTGTTTATAATCCACATTTATTAACTGAAATTGGCTTTGTTTGACTATTTCAAATGATCTTTAAAAGCTATGTTAACGAATTTTGAGCTCCAATCTTTGACATGGTAGATATGATACTTTTTGCATTCATCGATTTCTATAACTAGGTCATTCCTCCATGTCCATTTTCAAAGACATCTTGTTCATATTAATTGTCTATTTCCTGTAAATCAGTGTTTTCAAGCGCGGTCATCTCAAAATATTTACATTTTCTGAAAAGACTTTTCTTTACCAAAAGAAGTTTTTGAGATTATGTGACATGTTTATAAAAACATTATTCAATTTTGTTATTCTAAATTTGGTTTTAATTAGCTTGAAAATATTTATCAGTAAGTTTTAGTGTAGAAAAAAACCTTTATGGTTTTGAAACATACAAATTATTAATTTGGTAGGGAAGATCTCAAAATTATACTTTCTTTCTTAATACAATATTAATAACAGTCAGTTAGTAATTCATAGATTTTTGAGAGGTGCCCAGATTAAAAGCATGGTTACAACCGTATATGTCAGGCCCGAGGGCCTGACAATAAACACATCCAAGTATCTTACTGAGTTAACAGACAGTGCTCCTACTACACTGATTCCATTGTCTGTTCCGACCGATGACCTGTTGCATTGGACTACGTCATTATCTTGATCTATATACATGATGTTAACCGTTGTTATATTCCCTAGAAGAAATCTGAAAGAATAAGAAAATATCATGAAAATGTATGCATCTAAAAGAATCAAATGTTGCTTTTGAGTTGAAAAATCAAGATGTTAGGTATTTTTTATATAGATTTAATAGAAAAAGTGAACTCTTCGGGTTAAAAATTAGAACCTTGACAAGATTACATGTCAAATATGTACGAACGAACGAATAGGCATTTAAAATTCGAATATGTTGATACAAAATAAACCATAGGTCACCATGTTTGTTTCAAAGATATTTGGATCAAAAGTGTAGGTGTGAATAGGGACGGCGATTGGGAAAATATCTTCGTTACACTTTTCTCAGTAACTACATAAACATATTACACACAACCTAAGCGACAGGTCTAAATTCGGATGTATCAAATTCGGATTCTGCTTATAAGATATCAGTTAGTTAGTTATTGCTTTACTCCCAAGAAGCACGATTTCGGCTATATCAAGGAGATGAACATGAAAGGGTCAAAATAAATATGAAAAGATGATGAAGTGGAGGAAATAGGGTCCATGTGATCTATTGCCATCACTTGGCGTCCGTCGTCGCCGTCGTTTACTTTTCTTCAAACTTCTTCTCTGAAACGGCTGCACAGATTCAAATCAAATTTGGTCTGGTGGTACTTTAGGGTATTCCCAACAGATCTGATGTGGGTATTTTTAATTCGTCAAATTACATGGCCGCCGTTGCTAAAAATAGACCAGGGGGTTTAGACTACTGTTTCGGCATGTAAATCAAAAAGTATAAGAGATAGATGAAATCTGATGCCATTCTATTGCTTCAGCAGCAGAAGCTCTACAAAGTATCCATTTGGTTTAAGTTGTCCGATTCCGATGACCCCTAATAGGGGTTATAGCTCCTTTAAGTGAAAAATAGCGTTTTTTTCTTGTTTTTGCCCTATAGTATAAAAACTATTGCAAATACAGAAAAGCTGTTGCTTGCTTAAATGTTCAGCTCAATTAGCTGGACAACAAAATTCCCCATAGGGTCGAAGTAATCAGTTGACTCCTTATAGGGGTTACAGTCCATAAAATAACGTTTTTTTCATGTTTTTTTTTTTTTTTTTTTTTTTTTTTTTGTCTATGGAATGAAAACTATAGCAGATAGAGAAAAGCTGTTGCTTGTTTAAATATTTAGATCATTTAGCTCTACAAAAGTCAACATGGCCGCGACCAGTAGATTATGTGTTCCGCTTCGGATTATATTTTAGTCAGTGTAGCATATCTTGCGTAGCTTTAGCGCAATGGATATTTGATTTTGGATTGCGAAAAGTTATTTAATTGAATAAAGTTTTAAAGGACAAAAATACTATTCGGACACCAAAAATAAGTTAAATCTTGCAAAAAAGTTGTACACAGCATCTTCGTATTTCATGCTTGTATGTGGCGGTGTTTTAAAGCAACAATGCGATTCAACTAGATCATGTAGCGTACATGGCGTAGTCACTTTATCAGGTTGTGCACATGTTTAAGCGTACTTTCTTTTAAATTTTTGACTGCAAAATGTTAATTCATTGAAGATAGACAGAAATATAGGTCAATCAGACACACACAATTCAAGCATTTTATTGATTTTTAGAAAATGACAAAATAGCCACATTGGGTCATTCGTCTGTCTTAATTGATCTAGGTCATTTTAATAAGGATAAATAATTTTATCTTTTTCTCACAAAGCTATTGCGGGATCCGGAAAATTAAACTTATTTGTCACAAGTTATTGGTTGTTCGAAAATGTTATCATTGCTTGATAATTTTGTCGATTCACCACACAGAGACCAAAGTCGCCACAATTACAAACATGTCAGAAAATAATAACCATAGGAGTAGGGGGTAGATTTTTTTAAGTCAATTTAAATGACCAGAATCCAAGCCCCTGTGTGCGAAACATGGATTGCAACGTTCCTGTATAAGTTTGCTTTAGTCTCTATCATAAAGGAAGGGACAATCTTTGAATAGGTGACAATCAAAAATATTTGAGCGGTGGCGGATTCGGGGGGGGGGGGGGTCCGTGGCTGGAATTTTCCTCCTTTCCGCCAAAAATTTCGCAAGTAACGTGTAGGTTTTCTGCAAAATTGAGTTATAATATAATTTATTGCTATTAGACGTTAAAAATTTAAAGGCATACATGTACATTGCAAATTTTCATAAAGAGATCTACATTGGGTTTAAACATATTTCATATAATATTATATAATTCAAAATCATAGGCTGATCTGACAAATGATAACCATTAAAGTAGACAATAAATAGATGTGGAATAATTGTACGTGACACAACCAACATAAAGAAACGGGAATTTAAAAAATCACAATGGAAAACAGCCAGCAGTCTTCAGCATGACCATAAATCGCGGCTCGCCGTCTTGCATTGACCCAAGACTAAAAATACAAAAAAGGAAGAGTCCAGTTTGCCTTTTGGTCACATTTAGAAAAAAGTCAAAATAACAATGTACGATTTTTTTTACATCTTCGCATGCTTGGAATGCAACTAAATGTTGAAAATATTATAAAACGAAAATTGTAAAAATTTCTAGGCAAAACATATATGTTTGATTTTCGTCTTCGGTATTCCCAGAATCCCGTTGGTAGCTTTTGTTCTCAGAATAATTTGAAGATTGAAACTTTTTTAAACTTTAACATTAAGCTGATTTATAAGTATATATAAACAACAGACTGTGACATCTTCGATCCAATGGAGACTTTTGTAGAGCTCGATGAGCTGAAGGTTTAAGCAAGCAACAGCTTTTCTCTATCTGCAATAGTTTCCTATTTCCTCCACTAACATAACCAAACATTGATGCAGTGTTTATCTTAAAATGGCTTAATTTTAGATTGATTTTATCGTATGTGTACAGCAAAGACTACTTATAGAATTCAACAATAAACCTTAGCAGGACCTAGAAATAATAAAGTCTGTTTTTATGTTACTTCTTCTTCTGTGTTAATAATTACGAACTGTTTGCGCAGCGTGGCTAAAATAGTAGTTTATTGATTTTAGGAAAAAAACTAGATAAATATATGTTATTAATAATAAATGTGCAGCTTAAACAGAAAAATGTGATTAAAACTATGTACAAAGGGTATGTTGGAATTTAATGCAGTGTGTAGAGCACAGCTGGGGTCAGCTGTACTCTAAAGGCATCCAGAGTATTTGCGTTAACAACACTTTCTGGTAGGGAGTTCCACTGTATAATGGTGTAGGGGAAAAATGAGAATTTGTAGCTGTCTTTTAGACATGAGATTTGCCGAAATGTGAAGTCATGGTTTTTACGTGTTCTATGGTCTGTGGGTACTAAGACTGTTGTTGGTATTGCGACTAAGTTGTGAACAATTTTGTAAAACATGGTAAGTCTGTATTTTAGTCTGCGTTCCTCTAGTGTTGGCCATTGTAGTTTGGTTAGCATTTCATTTACACTGCTGGTATTGTGGAAGCGGTTACAGGCATACCTTGCTGCTCGTGTTTGGACCATTTCGATTTTATGAGTTTGGTCAGCTGTATGAGGGTCCCAGACAGAACAAGAATATTCGAGTTTGGGCCTGACAAGAGAAAGGTATGCCTGGCTCTTGATGTTTTCATTTGAGGTTTTGAGATTTCTTCTTAAAAAGCCTAGTTGTTTGTTATCGTTTGCAATAATATTGTTTGTGTGTTGTGACCATTTTAAGTTGGATTGTAATGTTAAGCCTAAATATTTAGCAGATGTAACAAGTTCAAGTTTGTGATTATGTAGGATGTAGTCATGTTTGAAAGGATGTTTTTTCTGGGTTACAATGAGAACTGTACATTTGTCCGGATGGAAGGCCATCAACCAGTCACTTTCCCATATTGCTGCAGCATTGAGGTCCATTTGTAGGGCCTCACAGTCAGATGCTGATGAAATGGTTTTATTGATGATGCTGTCATTGGCAAACAGTCTGAGCTTGCTGGAGTTCAGGTATTCTGGCAGGTCATTTATATAAGCCAAGAATAATACCGGGCCCAAGACTGTGCCTTGAGGTACACCTGAAGTGACTGGGGCAGTTGATGTTTGCTCTCGATCCAGGACAACTGTCTAAGTTCGGTCAGAAAGAAAAGCTTGTACCCATTTTAATGTGTTATTTCTGATGCCATAATACTGTATTTTATACTAAAACAGACCTTTGCTTTTTGTGTCCATAGCGGCTTGCTAGGCAATATACATTAGAGTCCACACTTGTAGATAGAGAAAAGATGTTGTTTGCTTAAATGTTCAGCTCATTTAGCTCTACAAAAGTCTTTATAGGGTAATAGTTGGAAGATGCCCCATTATAGGGGTTTCCGCCCCTTAAAGGTGAAAAATAAGTGTTTTAGCTTTTAGAATGAAAACTATTGCAGATAGAGAAAAGCTCTTGCTATTTTAAATAATTAAGCTCATTTAGCTCTACAAAATTCTTCATAGGGTTGAAGTTTTCAGATGACCCCTTATGAGGGTTATGAGCCCTAAAATAACGTTTTTTTTTTCATTTTTTGAGCCTACAGAATGAAAACTATAGTAGATAGAGAAAAGCTGTTGCTTACTTAAATGATTAGCTCATTTAGCGCTTCAGAAGTCTGTAAAGGGTCGACATTAAGACAAGGTGAGCGATTCAGGCTCCTGAGAGCCTCTTGTTGTTCATCATATTCATATATACACGAAAGATAAAATTAATCTTAAAAGAATCTGCCAAAATCCAAAAATGCTGTATTTCGTTAAACAGGAAGTGTGTGGGCGATAGATATGAGATTGAATTCCATTCTATATTGCAGTATACATGTACATATACCAAATATCAAATGGCTGTTATTGGTAGTTTCTGAAGAAAAAAACATGATTTTATTTTTCCGTCTGCCCGCCGCTTGCCTGACACTCACTATTTTTTTAACCGTGATTTTTCACCACGATAAATTCGGTTAAAATTTGTTTATCTATTTACTTCAAACATTGAAGAAAAAATCGTATGTGCAAGACAAAAATTGAAAAAAAGTTTTGTGTAGATATACATTATTTTTTAAATCTTTTTAGAAGTCCTCTCAGCGAGTATTGCTTTGTATATTTTCAAACTATTGCTAAGAATTTTATTTAGATTTTGTTAGATCAATAATGCTAGAATTTTGGTACACTCTCTTAACAGGGCGTCTTAAATTTTTTTCGTTCATGTAAAGCAAAAACGAATTAGTATACATGTATGAACTTCATTTTAAAATCTAAAGGGTGTATGCTTATTTGATCGATGCGATTTACGGAAGAGAATTTCATGTGCTAACTTTTGTAATAAGTGTTTTTTGTTGGTAATTTTTTTATCCTTACAAGCAACCTCACAATGTCAGGGCTCGTGTGTCCATATCCGTCCGTGGAACCCCAGACCAATAAAGTTCATAAAATCCCGGGTCCAAATTAAGCCTTCCGATTGGATGCGGACGGACATATATGGAGCCCTGACATTGTGATTATGCCCAACAAGTGAAAGAAAACGTTTTAATTAATATTGTTGTTGCATTTTGTAGTCCCTTTTATGTAACTTTTATTTTGATATACTTATTTCATGGATATAATGTACATGTATTTCCAAATAGATCACGGCATTTCATACAATTTTTATACCTCGCCACACGAAGTGGTGTGGTATTATGTTATACACTCATTTTCTTTCAGTGTCTGTCCGCCCGTCTTTTTGTCCGTCCGTCAAAGGATTTGAATGATATTTTGTAAAGCTGTTAAGTACAATAAGATACAGGTTTTAGCTCAATTCTCAGGATGATCCGAAAAAAAATTATTGAGGATTTGCCACTTTGTAAATTTTCCAAATTTGAAAATGATGAAATTTCTGGTCTAAGAAAAATAACTTATTTCTTTTCTGTCTCTATACTGATGTATAGTATACTAATATACAGCTATCCTGTGACCTTTGGTTAAATATAAGTACTTTTGAATTCTTTTGGTTTTTGACGTTCCAATGCTGCTGATGAGAAGTTACTCGTAGAAATATGCATATACAGCATAACCAAATCAACTGTGTTGGTATTGTATTATTTTGTCAGTACTACAAGAATATCTTACACCTTGCTTAACGGAACACTTTTGTACTGCAAGCCATTTTACGGATATGCAATGAATCAATTTTATTAAAGGATGACCATATTCAGTGGTATTGTACTTTACTATTTTTTCTTAGTTATAAAATGAATCTTAACGATCAAGGTATTTTTTACCTGTAATATGGTTTGATCTGTAAAACTGGACTTCGGTTACTGATGCCAGTGTCGCTCCGTGTTGCAGTCTTAATTTTAGTTTGCATAAACCATTGATGGACTGTGTCAGGGCCTTGTTTTATCCTGGTATTAACCCAACTGTCTCCATAAAATCTGGACAAATAAAGAAATTGAATATCTTGATTCTATGTAAAAAGTTTTTTTTTAACAAATGAAATACCTCTATTTCACTTCTTGCTGTATAACAATACAGCATTCTACTATGCACTCCCTGTTTTAAAAGTTAGTCATCAGTCAATCAGGGGATCAACTAATGAAAACAAACATGATCATTGCAGTATCACTGTATCACATAGAGAAAATGTTGAATACATTAAACATGTACAGATATAATATATTTAACAGTAACTCGTATGCGGTGTTTCGAACAGTGGATGAAGTATATACCGTTATACCAGTTACCACGTGTGTTTTATCGCTATGATTCGAGATTCGAGATAGAGTAAGTTTTAGAAATTTATGAAGGTATTATAATTTTGAGCTTAAAAAAAACTGGTAAACATGCAAATATTAGAAATAACCGTATCAATCAAAGCATTCATTCACACATCAGCTTCAGCACATGCATGAAATGTACAGTACTGTACACAATTTAAGATCATTTACTGAACAAAATCAAAAATAGAATAAATAAACAATTATTAATTTGTAGAAACAAAATTACCGAACTTAAGAGATAAATCTCAATGTCCAAGAGAAAAAAACAAAACATGGAAGACACACCGGAATAGTTATAGATCGCAATGGTCCTGACTTGGTACAGGTATTTCACATGAAATGGTGGGTTAAACCAGGTTTTATGACGCGCCAAATCTCCCTCTTCCATTGCGATCTTATGGACCGGTAGTAACACACAACGCAACACGGTTGTGAAGACATAATAGGGATAATAAGATGATCATCTCAGTACAACAATCATCACAAGACTTATCAAAACAAACACTAACCAATACGTTCAACTTAATTTTGAATAAACAAAGTCAAACACACACAAACTCTAGATACTGGAGTCAAGGGTCATGACTTGCATTGATATTCTCATCTCAATACTTTCTTAAAGAAGATATTAACATCCGCAGACACTTGTATGTACAAAATGTGTAGTTTGTTAGTTCTCTTTTCAAAAACATTGTAATGTTTACATTATTTCCCTTCCACACGACATAAAATATGATTTGTAGATTGAAAAAATCAATTTAAGTTAGGATGACATTGATATCAAAGAAAGCAACATCACTTACTTTATAACCAATAACTAAAGTATCTAAAATGTGTCTGTCAAACCCAAGTTTTAACAATACTGTTTTAATATTTTGTAAAAAGTCTTCAACCATTGAACACTTTAAATAAAAGTGTTCATAATCTTCTTTGATATTACAATGAATACATTCATTCCTTTTCTGAAAGATTCCAAATAATTATGTAGGATTTCCTAGCGAGGAAAAATGAAGTGTAATAACTTCCATTTAAACATCTTATATCTATTATCTTTAAGGTGATAGAATATAAAGTTTTATGTATATGAAAAATTTATGTGACCTTTGAAGTAATTTTGTCACTTTAAGAAGCCATAAGATCTGTCATCTTTATTTTTTTACATAAGAGCTAGACTAACTAAGTGATGTATATATCTTTGGTTTTTCTTAATTTAAGCACTTCAGTCATGCCAGTTGTGTACATGATTTTAATATTTGGAGTTATTGGTAAATTAATATGTGATTTAGTGGATGTCTCTGACTTAATCATATTTTGCCACGGATTTGGGATGGCACTTTTTTTAAAATTTTTTCTCTCTTATCCAATCGACATGTTTTATTCCCAATTTCTTTACACAATTCTTTCCGAAATGTAACGATTCTCATCGATGATATCATTTATGTAATAGATCTAACTTTTAATCAAGTGGTTTATTATCAAATGTTTTATATTGATTACACCATATGGCCTACTTTCTAATATCTAGAAAGTTTTTGGATAATTTACTTGAACTACCTTTTGCATTTAGCCAGAATTTTACGATGTCTAGATAGAATATTGGTAATTGTGTAAATTGTTTTTTTATCCAAATCACGATGACTTTTTAAATTCATTCTGAAAAAGAAACTATCTTTGCCAAACTGATTCCATCATCGCGAAGATGAACTGATTCAGATAAAAAGTTGGGATAATTTTCCAATTATCACTTGAACTTGCATATAGTTGTTTTACCCAATTAATGTTTATGGATTGTATATATATATATATATAGGTGTCTATGTCAATCTTTTTTTATCCTCCATCGGAATAGCTTTTTGACAGAATACTCCCACAGAAGATTTCCATATAAAAAAGGGTGCTTCCCATTTCGTTTTTCTGATATAGAGAAAAGTATGCCAAAAAAAAAGACCCAAAATGGCATATTTTGCAGAAAACACCATTTTTCTTGGTTTTATGATATTTATTATCAAGATAAAACAAAAATTTACTTAAACAAATAGGATAGATTAAGAAACAGTTTTAACAAGTTCTTAGGAATGACCAAGCAAATATGTGATATTTGGCATTATGAGTGCTTTTAAAACTGTTTCTCTACCAATTAGAGTCAGATTTCTTTTTTCCAATAAGCCACTATTTGTTCACATTTTGTCATTTGTTTTTCAAAGTTAAGTATATGACATTCTTGGTTATCATAACCGAAGTATGTACCAAGACTTTTAATAGGTTTGTTACACTTTATTTTATGTATAAAGTGGTTAGAATGTGCACTAAGTGTAATACCTACAAAACCAGAATTGCCTTTCGTATTTGTTTGACGTTTGTTGAATTTGCGGTGCACTCAGTTCAACGGAATCAACCCTTCTAGTTGGTACTAATTATATAAGCATGCTTAAGTTTAAGTAGTTTGATTGTTTAAATGTTAAAGGACCTTTACAAATTGTGGCTCCCGCAGGCTTAAAAACGACCTGCGACCTGAGGGCTTTTTAAGGGCGACTTCCGACCTACACTTCATAAAATCGACCTATGCCAGAAAACGACCTGCGACCTCCGCCAAAATATGCCTTTTAAAAGCGACCTTGCGACCTCAGGCCCCTTTTAAAAGCGACCTTGCGACCTGAGGGGGGTACCCTGCGGGAGCCCCCTAATTAACCGAACTATTTATTTCCATGTGCATGTTTTAATACGTTGACCTTTTACTTCTCATTTAAAATTAGATTTACAGGTTACTAGTCATAGCGGTCGAATACTTATCAATTATGGACTTTTTAGGAGGTCAATACGTAGTTATATGGACCGTGGAGAAAAATATTGACTGAGGACGAAGTAAAGAGTCTGTAATTGTTATATTACATATGAATTTGTCTAAATTTAAATTTAGAATAAACAAACTGCATTTTATAATATTTACTCATTGATGGTAATAGAAAAATTCAAATAAATAAAAATATATTATTAGAATTGTCGCCGGAATTCAACACAAAAATTTACAGTAACCCCGGCTGATGACGTCGCTATGTTATGACGTCACAGTTGGCAGATGAAGACTGAAATAAACATTAATTGAAAACAGAAATTATCTTGCTCTTTCCAAAAGCCTTTTCCAACAACCACAATGTATATTTACATACTACTGCAGCGCAGTGGAACTTCCGACATTTTTGTTTGGTCAACAAGTTGAACTATATTTGACTCTATTTTGTTAGCCCGCTCCGGCACCAACACTTTTGAGTTGGAGAATACATCAAAGCTTTAAATTATACGTCTAAATTTCAAAATTGTCTACACCCTAAGGTTCTTCCTACCCCAGACATAGGTTGAATATCTTAGTAATAATTTGGTTCCCCAGTTTGGTATTTTTGGTTATACTGTTCTATGCTCTTCATATTCATACAGTGTTTGGCATTTTCAATATTTTTGGTAGAGCGCCTCTGATGAGTCTTGAATAGACGAAACGCGCGTCAGGCGTAGCAAAATTTATTGTCTGGAACTTTGTTGTCATTTGTATTTAGAAACAAGCCTTAAATATGCTAAAGTTAAAAATAGTAACAAGCCTTAAATATGCTTTATAAGTAGAAACAAGCCTTACATATGCTTTAAAAATAGTAACATGTAATAAATATGCTTGAAAAATAGAAATAATATTTTTGAGGGACGTGGTCTGGATGGACCAAAATTAGGAATTAACACACCATATGTAATATATAACGTTATTGAAGACCTCTTTGGAACACAAAATAAATGTGAATTTTTTTTATATTCAGTCAATATTTGCAATTAATTGATTTTTGCACCATAATCTTCCACTTCTCGTAGACCATGAACGTGCCCTCCCTATTTCTCAGGGACGCCTATTTCTATCAACGAGAAACATGTTTTGTATGATAGAGAGTCACTCAGAGGTGTCAAGTTGCAGACCATTACAATTGAATTTAAACATTTTCAAAATGACCGAAAAATTGACATGAGTACGGTAAAGTCAACTTTGTCGGATTCCATTGAATTTTGTTCCTTTGCGATCTTAGGATCCGGTAATGACCATAGAACACAACATAGTTGTGAGACACAATAAGGATATTGAGGTGATCATCTCAGTACAGTAGACCAGTTAAACACTAATTAAAACAATTAACAACCATATCTTTTAACTCAATTTTGAACTTTTCTACTAGTGGCTGATAACGAAGAAAGATTTTTTTTAGGGATCGTATGAGACGTATTTTCTTATAGGTAACATAACAGGAATTAAGTATTGCGCAACCGGAAGTCAGACTGTGACAGAGCTTGAAGCTAAATATTAAAACTTTGCTGGACTGTGATTGGATTATAATATCAAGACTGGATTATCAATGTATGTTTTCAAGTTTTTAAATGGATGTAGTTTAATAAAATAAGAATAAAATTTTCCACATGATGGATAATTTTTTTTGGTGATTTTTCAAACAAGGATGAAATTTTCATTAACACCGGAGAAAATTGAATGTAAACATCCGCCAGATGAACTCGGCATTCAACAGCTCTCTCAAAAGGCGGTCAACATATGATTTGACACCACTTATTCAATGGGAAAAGGGTACACCATATAGATTGAATTTTATTTACATCAAACACTCTTCAGGGAAAGGTTGAAAGACTGAAAATAGTTGTTTGATTATAAAGGGGAAGCAATTACCATCATGTTCCCTATAGCCCTGCTCCAAAAGTCGGTCACGAAGAAATCGGTGTCTGATAAAAAAAATCTGTGAAATGTGTGCAAGCTCTGGCATATCGAATAAGTTGTGAAATATAAACACTGTATGCAGGGGAAGTAGGTATATTGCTCTGTAGATTAGGATAAATTAATAATTTGAAAATTAAAATCGTCTCTTTTATCGTATATTTTTGTACTGAGATGACCACCTGGGTCAAATTCGAGGTGCAAATTCAAGAAAGACAAATGCAAGTCATACAATCATCTTTTTCATTCTCCAAGGTGATTCGGGTCAACTATTAAGCTTATTAAATTAATAGGGTATGGTCCCTTTATTCTCAGAGCATCTCTTTGAGGTTGCTTTCAATTTTTCTTCACCATGGTAATCACAAAATAGTATGTTGCACAAAATATGAAAATCTTAATACTGTATGAATCATTTGAAAAGGCGACCACTCAATATGTCCTTGTTCTTACTTTAAATCCATATAAAATGTACCGACTGGTATATGCATTGTTATCTCTGATTGTTCCATCTCCCAGCCAAGTCCTTTATTTAAAACTTGAACTTTTTCAAGTATAGAGTTAGTAACTTCAGTCGTTTTAGGTATGTATTCCTTTCGATCCTTTCCTCTATCTGCCAATGCAGCTCTTTCTCCTATCCACTCTCCAAGGTAGGTCGGGCAATTATTATCTAATAAATCACGACGTGTCTTGTTTGTCCACTTTCCTATATCTGTGTACTCACACGTTGTTCCACATGGCCCAGTCCCAATCTTCCAAGCAGTTAAAATCTTTATCTTTGCCTATTATAAACAAAGCAAACGGTGACCTTTTTATTCTCGTAAATCTGACTACATTGCTTAATTCAGCACATTTAAAAAAATAATTGATGATACGTAAAATCACATTAAAAAGGTGAAACCAAAATATAAATAAAACATCAAAAGTTAATGGCAAAACATAAAAAAGCCTTTTTTACCTTTTATTTTTTTATTTTAGTTCTGGTTTTACCTTTTCAATGTACATTTTTCATGTTTTGCATTTATATACCGAATGCTTGTAGGTAACTGGATTCCTTCAAATTTTAGATATTACCTTATTTACAAATTGTATATATGTTTGTTATTGTCAAAAGGCTTTTAGCACAACAAATATAATCAAGCATACATGTAGATGGTTATGGTTATTATCCTTGCTTTTTTGCAATTATAAGCTATTTGGATAGTTGATTTGGGTTAGCGTCCGGTGAAACCCATCAGCGATGACGAAGACATATTTGATTTGCTAGAAGAGATCGATGAAATGGAGGGCAGGAAGTTTGATGTAGATGATTTCCTTCTCAACAGTGATGATGTAGAGATTGATGAGGATACCATGATACGGTCAGATGACAAGAAGAAGGTAACAGATCTTCAGAATAACGATACTCTTGAGATGGAGTCGGAGAGTGAATGGAGTCATCAAACATCTAATACAGTGACAGACGTGGACACAGACGACAGAACAGAAGATGAAAGTGTGACAGACGTGGAGTCAGACGACAGAACAGAAGATGAAAGTGTTATAATCCTTAGTGACGTTGAGGAAAACAGAGGTGAAGTCACTGGATACCAGACGAAAATTCAGACCCTCATACTCTCATTTAGAAAAACTACATACTACGTGGATAGAGAAGAAACTGATGTTAGGTATGACAGAGTACAAGACTAATATGAACACTTTAACAACTAACTTTTGTTTGTTGCCGGGAGTGTCGCCAATAGCTATGAATTAAATACTTACCTGTGCTTCCTGTGAAACGTCATGGTATCCTGTGATTGTTATCGTGTGAACTTTATTCAATTTGTTTGTGAACTTTAAATGTTAACTCCTGTTATTCCTTTAATTGTTAATGCTTGCCATAATTTTCATGATTTGCACGGACTATTGCACAAATTGTTACTATAAAAGAGACTGTATTTTGTAATTAATACATTCATGTTTTGTCTTGCTCTTGCTATTGTGTTTATTGATGTGCTACTGTGTTATTTATTCATGTTGGATTAAATGTTAAACAAATCATGTCTCATTTGTGATACCAATGTTGGGTTAACAAATATCTACACGACATTGAATGGTGCCGGAACCCGGGAGTGTACTCCAAAGGAATAATTCATTACAAGGAATTTGTGCAAAGGTTAGTGAAAATGACAACAATTAAATATTTGAAAGCTGTGCGAACAAGATTTAGAAATACCATTGAAAAGGAAATTCACAATGCAAAGGGAATTTTATCTTCTGGTATCGAAAGGTCAAGTGATCCAATTCTTGTGAATTAGGCCTTTAACTGTTCCGAAATGTTGAAAATATATTCAGAAAAATTAGAAATCCAAAGCGGAAAATTAGCAAGTGTACTAGAAGAGGAAGGAAAGGATATTAATACTGTAATAGAAGAAGATGATGTTTTGTGTTCAACAGCAAGGAGTTATTACTTGGAACTCACAAGTTTCAAAGAAAGGTTAGTTGATAATCTTAAGAAAGAAGAAAAGAGTGTTCAGGAAAATGAATTTTCCACCCAAATAGTACAATTACAAAGAGAAATGAAAGACATTATTTTAAGTCAGAATCAAGTATTGCAAGAGCAAGCTAGAAATAAACAGGGAGAGTGTTCTGTGAAATTGCCAAAATTAGAGCTTCATTCTTTCAGTGGTGAAAAAACAAAATGGAATGAATTTTGGGATTCATTCGAAAGTTCAATACACAAAAATGCAAAACTCTCTAATATTGAGAAATTTAACTACTTATTGAGCAAAGTGAATGGGGAAGCCAAAAGAGCATTGTCTGGCTTATCATTAACAAGTGAAAATTACGATTTAGCCATTCGAACTTTGGAAGAAAGATTTGGTAATAAACAGGATGTCATTGATATTCATTACAACAAAATTATCAATATTCTGCCTGCTTCACAGAAAACTTCTAGCTTACGGGATTTTTTGGATAACTTTAACAAACATATTCGTAGCTTGGAAGTTCTAAAGCAAGATGTAAATCAGGATTTGTTTGTATCAATTATAAAATCAAAATTACCAGAGCAGGTATTACTTCAGTTAGAAATCCAAAAAGGGTCAAGAGTAAAATGGACAGTTCAAACTTTGTGTGAAAAATTAAATGATTATGTGATAGCTCGTGAAAAGGCCTGTGTTAGTGAATGTAAAACAAGTGAAGGGGGAAAGTCAGATTCACAGAGAAACAAATTTGATTCAAAGAATGGAAAAGGAAGCCATGCCAATTTCAAAAGAAATGAAAAGTATACGAGTAATCCTTCGAGTTCTGTAGATGCATTATTGTCAACTTCCTCTAAATCACAATATCCGACAAGTGGTTCTTATTTCGATAAATGCAGATACTGTGGATCAAAACATTGGAGTGATGAGTGCCAAACATTTCAGACGATTGAGGAAAGAAAACAACAATTGAAAGGGAGTTGCTTTAAGTGCTTAAGAAAAGGTCATTTGTCTAGTGCTTGTAAGAAAAATAAAACGTGTGTTTATTGTCAGAAGATAAATTCTCATCACAGGAGTTTGTGTCCTACAAAGTTTAAACTAAAAAACACCGGAACTTATTTGGTTGATGGAGAAATAAGTTTGAATTCTGGTGATTCAAATAGCCAAAGAAATGATGTAGAGAACAATCAGGAAATGGATATGAAGCAGGAACAGGAGAACGCATTGTTAGCGTCCGGTGAAACTGTCGTAATGCAAACAGCAAAGTGCGAAATAAAAAACCCTAAAGAGTGTATTTCAGAGGAAACCAGAATTCTCTTTGATTGTGGATCTCAAAGAACATACATTTCGCAACGACTAGCCACTAAATTGAAGTTGAGATCAGGAGAAGAAGAACACCTTAAAGTGATGACATTCGGATGCAACAAGGCAAAACTTGTGAAAACTATCAATACAAATGTTGAAATCAAATTGAAGAACGGGCACTTTTTCAGTATTGTAGCAACAATTGTCCCGGTTATAAGTGGAAGTTTGACAAGGAGTAAACTGGATAAGGCATCAATGACACAGTTGTTAAAATTTGTGAGTAATATTATTCTAGCCGATGATCTGCCATACGAAAGTGAGTCTACAAATATAGATTTTTTGATTGGTAATGACTACTATTTAGATCTTGTCATGGCTCAAAGAATAGCAGTTCAGCCCGAACTTTACCTTCTTTCTTCGAAGTTAGGATGGATTGTTACAGGACGCACTAAAGATGATAGTGAAGAAGTATGTGAAACAGGAATGTTGATTTTGTCAAATTCCAGTTCAGAGAGAGCTATTGATTTTGAATCTGTTAGACCAGCCGATAGTAGTTTATTAAATCCAGATCTGTCTGATTTTTGGAATTTAGAGTCAATTGGCATTGTAAACCAATCCAGTACCGATGATGAAATAGCAATGAAAATGTTCAATGAATCATTAGTGTTTGAGCAAGGAAGATATTTTGTAAAGTGGCCATGGAAGGATGATATACCTGATTTGCCAGACAATAGAAACCTCGCAATGTGTCGACTGAAATCAAATGTTGTTAGATTGAGAAAGAAAGGAATTCTTCTGCAATATGACTCGATAATTCAGGATCAATTATCGAAACAGATTATCGAAAAGGTTGAAGGTCATGACCGACATGGACTTGTTCACTATATACCCCATCATGCTGTTATCACGCCACAAAAGACAACAACCAAAGTTAGAATAGTATACGATGCTTCATCAAAACAGAAGAGTGATGTGAAGAGTTTAAATGAATGTTTATTTCGAGGACCAGTGTTACTTCAAAATTTGTATGGAATGTTGATAAGGTTTAGATTGTTTAAAATTGCTATTATTGCTGATATTGAGAAGGCATTTCTTCAAGTCGGCCTTCAAACCAGTGAGAGAAATGTTACTAGGTTCTTGTGGTTGAAAGATTGTGACAATCCCAGTTTACAACATTCTAATATTCAAGAATACAGGTTTTGCCGTGTACCCTTTGGAGTAATTTCTAGTCCGTTCCTGTTAGGAGCAACTGTAAACAGTCATTTGATGAAATACGACACACCATGTGCTGAGCAAGTTAGAAATGATATTTACGTTGACAATTTAGTTACTGGCTCAAATTCAGTAGAAGGTGCTTTAACTATTTATACCGAAACAAAGAAAATCTTTGAAGAGGCATCGATGAACATTCGCGAGTGGATAACAAGTGAAAAGGATGTGAATGATTTAATCCCAGAAAACGACAAAATAGGAATGGATTCTACGAAGGTCTTAGGACATGTATGGGATATTAAAAATGATACATTGTTTGTTAAAGCCCAAGAAACTGTGGTTTTCACTACCAGTGTTACAAAACGAATAGTGTTGAAGAAAATTGCTGAAGTTTTTGACCCACTGGGATTATTTTCTCCTATCATCATAAAGGGTAAAATTCTTATTCAAAGTCTGTGGAATAAGAAAATGAAATGGGATGATAACCTGGAAGAAGAAGATTTGCTTAAATGGAGTGAAATATGTGGTGATATAGAAAATGTCAATTTGTGTAAAATACCAAGATGCATCTTCCTTGAATCTGATTCAAAAGGTGTGGAATACAAGCTTTTGTGTTTTTGTGATGCTTCAGCAAAGGCTTACGCAACTGTTATATATTTACATCAAAGCGATGGGAACAAATCAAGATGTGATATAGTATTTTCAAAGTCGAGGCTGGCACCCGTGAAGAAGATGACAATACCAAGATTGGAATTATTGGCAGTTGTAATTGTAGTTAGATGTTTGAATTTCTTGGAAAAGGGATCAAAGTTACCCATAAAACAAAGATATTTATGGTCAGATTCACAATGTGTATTACAATGGATAAATTCTAAAAAGGACTTAAGTGTCTTTGTTAAGAATAGAGTGACAGAAATAAAAGGAAGTTCAGATGTGAAATTCGGGTATGTCCCTACACATGAAAACCCAGCCGATATTGCTACAAGAGGTATAAATACACAGAAACTTGTCGAAAACAAGCTTTGGTGGCAAGGACCCGATTGGTTAGGGAATGAATCGGAGTCGTGGAAGGAGTTTCATCCTGCAAGAAGTGAGGAAACTGAAAAGGACTATAGTTCAGAGTTGAAAAGAAAAACAAAACCTTGCAGTTCTTTGTTAAATACTAATACACCAGAAAATTTGGAAGAGCATGCTCCAGAAAAATCACCCTTTAGCATAAACAGTGAAAAGTATAGTTCAATTATTAAATTGATTCGTGTTACTGCTTGGTGCAACCGCTTTATTATGCGTTGTAGAAAGAAAATGATTACTGTATCAAAGACACTCACCACAGATGAGTTACTCAGTGCGGAACAGAAGTGGATCAAGTATAGTCAAAGAAAACACTTTCATGACTTATTCAGTGATATTTTACGGGGAAAATGTAACAATCTTCAAAGACAATTAGGAGTCTTCATTCATGAAGATGGGATATTAAGATGCAAAGGAAGACTGGAAAATTCGGACTTAAGTGAAGGAGCTAAAAATCCAATACTACTTCCAAGGAGTGATTATATAACAGTGTTGATCATTCAAAGAATTCATAAACAATTATTACACAGTGGTGTTTCGCAAACACTTGGAAAGGTTAGGCAAGTTTACTGGATACCTCAAGGACGTGCTACAGTCAGACAAGTCATTAGACATTGTGTTATTTGCAAACGGTTTGATGGAGGTGCATATAAAATGCCTGATATGGCTCCATTCCCCAAATATCGTGTGTCTCAGGCAGCTCCATTTACAATAGTTGGTCTGGACTATTTAGGACCAATGCAGGTAAAATGTGCTGGTGAATTTAGGAAACGCTGGATATGTCTGTTTACGTGTTCAGTAACAAGAGCTGTACATTTAGAACTAGTTAACAACATGACAGCAGAAGAATTCTTGTACGCACTTAGACGATTCATCTCTACGAGAGGAACACCTGTTAAAATAATAAGTGATAATGGGTCTCAGTTTCGCTTGAGCAGTGATGTGATCCAAAGTGTTTGGAATAAGGTACTGCATAATGAAAATGTACAGAGTTATTTGTCAAACTCGAAAATACATTGGAGTTTCATTACAGAACTTTCGCCTTGGATGGGAGGATTTGTCAGTTTAGTGAAACGTCCTCTACGAAAGGTATTACTAAAGAAATTAATTACGGATGTGCAGTTGCATACCATTACGAAAGAAATAGAGGCAATAATCAATTCTCGTCCATTGATGTATATAGGAGATGATATCAACTCAAGAATGATTTTAACACCAAGTCATTTTCTTTCATTGAATCCAAATGTTGGTATTCCAGAAATTGACTATGATACTAGTGATCCAGATTTTGTGCTATGTGAAAGTTCAGCAGATAAATTATTAAAAATCTGGAAAAAAGGTCAAAAACTACTAGACAGTTTTTGGAATTTATGGAAAGAGGAATATCTTGCAAGCTTGAGGGAAAGAATGCAGACAAAGCTTAAAGCAAACAGAATTCAGTCTAGATATTCACCAAGTATAGGAGATGTTGTGATAATTAAGGACGATACTCCGAGAGGAATGTGGAAAATGGGAAAGTTGATTGAGTTGATACGAAGTAGAGACAAAGAAATCCGTTCGGCAAAGGTTCAGATAGCTTCAGGAAGGATAATCTGTCGCCCTCTGTGCTTACTATACCCTTTAGAAGTTACAAGTGAATCAGAGAAAACTCAAAATAAAAATGATGTAAAAGAACCAATAGAAACTGAAAAACAAAAACCTGCTCGTTGGGCTGCAGAATTGGCCAGGATCAGGATTAAAGAAGCTTTAAATTCGTAAAGACGAAGTGAGCTGATTTGTGTAAATAATATTTGTGTTTATTATTATTCTTAGATTGGATTTTACCTGTATCTATTTTTAGTATATATTTACAGGTAAAGTGAAAGTTATTTAAAAATATCGCTATATGCTATTATGTGTTATATTAATAGTACAGGAGTATGTAAACAACTCCGGTGAAGAGTTTTGCGCGAAAAATAAGTGCACGAGCATTTCATGATGCTGATATATGTCCCTTTATAAAGAGGAGAAAATTACAGGATAATCCATACGATGCAAAGATGTTCCGATGTGACGCTTGTCCGAAAGTCTACAAACACAAACACAACCTATCCAGACATAAAGCTGAGAAGCATGACCCAACATATTCCAAATGGATCTGCATAACTTGCAGCAAAGAATTCCAAAGACGTGGCTTTCTTCTAGATCATCTTGTTAATGTTCATAAAATGGAGAGGATAGCAGCGGTGAGAAGATCAATTAACGCTCCCAGAAGCAACCAACAACACGGCCTTTATTATGAGCCCATCAGCGATGACGAAGACATATTTGATTTGCTAGAAGAGATCGATGAAATGGAGGGCAGGAAGTTTGATGTAGATGATTTCCTTCTAAACAGTGATGATGTAGAGATTGATGAGGATACCAAGATACGGTCAGATGACGGGAAGTCAGTAACAGATCTTCAGAATAACGATACTCATGAGATGGAGTCGGAGAGTGAATGGAGTCATCAAACATCTAATACAGTGACAGACGTGGACACAGACGACAGAACAGAAGATGAAAGTGTGACAGACGTGGAGTCAGACGACAATACAGAAGATGAAAGTGTTATAATCCTTAGTGACGTTGAGGAAAACAGAGGTGAAGTCACTGGATACCAGACGAAAATTCAGACCCTCATACTCTCATTTAGAAAAACTACATACTACGTGGATGGAGAAGAAACTGATGTTAGGTATGACAGAGTACAAGACTATTATGAACACTTTAACAACTAACTTTTGTTTGTTGCCGGGAGTGTCGCCAATAGCGATGAATTAAATACTTACCTGTGCTTCCTGTGAAACGTCATGGTATCCTGTGATTGTTATCGTGTGAACTTTATTCAATGTGTTTGTGAACTTTAAATGTTAACTCCTGTTATTGTTAAATTTATTCCTTTAATTGTTAATGCTTGCCATAATTTTCATGATTTGCACGGACTATTGCACAAATTGTTACTATAAAAGAGACTGTATTTTGTAATTAATACATTCATGTTTTGTCTTGCTCTTGCTATTGTGTTTATTGATGTGCTACTGTGTTATTTATTCATATTGGATTAAATGTTAAACAAATCATGTCTCATTTGTGATACCAATGTTGGGTTAACAAATATCTACACGACATAAAGAATGTTATTATTTATTTTCTTTACGTCTAAATCACCTCGAGAGAACAATAAAACATAAAAATATATAGTAATAATAAAAATGACAATAAAAATAAATAACAATAGATAATAAAAAATAGTGACTAACTGATATGGTAAAGGATAGACTTAAAAATTAAACAATTATGTTAAAACAACTAAATATATTTGCACTCATAAATCTTTGCTGAAGAATTGGCATAATACATGTAAGTAATCACTTAAGTTAAGCATGCATCATAAATTATAAGCAGTCAAATTTATTTTAAAACGGTACCTCAAAATCCACGGAGTTTTTCTTGATTTCAAAGCTCATTGAGCCCCCAAAATATTCGGCATGATTCTGTCCGCACGACTGTGGTATAACACAATGGAATAAGAATAGTAATCCAAAAATACAAGAACTGAATCTGGAAAGGATAAAAATTAAGTATCAAATACAAAGAAATAAAGAAGAAAACAAACAAGAATATGGTAGAAGGTAATTCCAACTAATACCTTTAAGCATATATAAATAAAGGATGTATATGAATTAAAGTTGAAAACAAAAAGCGAAAAAAAGAAAACGAAACTCTTTTATTAAAGGCATAAGAAGAATTACCTAAAGTACCTTAATTTAATTGAAAATGGAGATTTTAATCAACTGAAGTCTCAATATACACTTAAGACAATGGTGGTCAAAATTCTTTTTTCTTTATTTTAAACTTCACTTTTAAAAAATTCTTTTTTTCCGATTTCTAAATTATGTGTCTACAGCATTGTAACTATATATCCCCTTTATTTTTTTCTTGGATATAAAGTCTTATTTCAAAGTTTGCATGGTCGATATCCTCGGTGCTGGATTTGGCTTCCTTGTTCGAACGTTTTGGTTTTGAGTACTTTTCGTTTTCAACTGTTTGGGATTTTGACCTTCCAATGTTTTGGTTTAAATGCTACTGATGAGAGGTTACTCCTTGAAATATCGATATATAGCATATCCAAATTAACCGTTTATACCCGCGTTTTGGTATTTGTAATTTTGAAACCACTGGGCGATAACCGCTGCTGGTGGACCAGAGGTCCCCGAGGGTAATCACAAGCCTGGTAGTCAGACTTGTCTGACACGAATTACCATAAAATTTCTAATATATATTGTCGCTGAAATTTCCGATAGTTAAATTCAAAATTGATGAAAACACCAGGTTTCTTTCCTTGTAATGCACATGGTCGATATCCTCGGTGCTGGATTTGGCTTCCTTGTTCGAACGTTTTGGTTTTGAGTACTTTTCGTTTTCAACTGTTTGGGATTTTGACCTTCCAATGTTTTGGTTTAAATGCTACTGATGAGAGGTTACTCCTTGAAATATCGATATATAGCATATCCAAATTAACCGTTTATACCCGCGTTTTGGTATTTGTAATTTTGAAACCACTGGGCGATAACCGCTGCTGGTGGACCAGAGGTCCCCGAGGGTAATCACAAGCCTGGTAGTCAGACTTGTCTGACACGAATTACCATAAAATTTCTAATATATATTGTCGCTGAAATTTCCGATAGTTAAATTCAAAATTGATGAAAACACCAGGTTTCTTTCCTTGTAATGCACATGGTCGATATCCTCGGTGCTGGATTTGGCTTCCTTGTTCGAACGTTTTGGTTTTGAGTACTTTTCGTTTTCAACTGTTTGGGATTTTGACCTTCCAATGTTTTGGTTTAAATGCTACTGATGAGAGGTTACTCCTTGAAATATCGATATATAGCATATCCAAATTAACCGTTTATACCCGCGTTTTGGTATTTGTAATTTTGAAACCACTGGGCGATAACCGCTGCTGGTGGACCAGAGGTCCCCGAGGGTAATCACAAGCCTGGTAGTCAGACTTGTCTGACACGAATTACCATAAAATTTCTAATATATATTGTCGCTGAAATTTCCGATAGTTAAATTCAAAATTGATGAAAACACCAGGTTTCTTTCCTTGTAATGCACATGGTCGATATCCTCGGTGCTGGATTTGGCTTCCTTGTTCGAACGTTTTGGTTTTGAGTACTTTTCGTTTTCAACTGTTTGGGATTTTGACCTTCCAATGTTTTGGTTTAAATGCTACTGATGAGAGGTTACTCCTTGAAATATCGATATATAGCATATCCAAATTAACCGTTTATACCCGCGTTTTGGTATTTGTAATTTTGAAACCACTGGGCGATAACCGCTGCTGGTGGACCAGAGGTCCCCGAGGGTAATCACAAGCCTGGTAGTCAGACTTGTCTGACACGAATTACCATAAAATTTCTAATATATATTGTCGCTGAAATTTCCGATAGTTAAATTCAAAATTGATGAAAACACCAGGTTTCTTTCCTTGTAATGCACATGGTCGATATCCTCGGTGCTGGATTTGGCTTCCTTGTTCGAACGTTTTGGTTTTGAGTACTTTTCGTTTTCAACTGTTTGGGATTTTGACCTTCCAATGTTTTGGTTTAAATGCTACTGATGAGAGGTTACTCCTTGAAATATCGATATATAGCATATCCAAATTAACCGTTTATACCCGCGTTTTGGTATTTGTAATTTTGAAACCACTGGGCGATAACCGCTGCTGGTGGACCAGAGGTCCCCGAGGGTAATCACAAGCCTGGTAGTCAGACTTGTCTGACACGAATTACCATAAAATTTCTAATATATATTGTCGCTGAAATTTCCGATAGTTAAATTCAAAATTGATGAAAACACCAGGTTTCTTTCCTTGTAATGCACATGGTCGATATCCTCGGTGCTGGATTTGGCTTCCTTGTTCGAACGTTTTGGTTTTGAGTACTTTTCGTTTTCAACTGTTTGGGATTTTGACCTTCCAATGTTTTGGTTTAAATGCTACTGATGAGAGGTTACTCCTTGAAATATCGATATATAGCATATCCAAATTAACCGTTTATACCCGCGTTTTGGTATTTGTAATTTTGAAACCACTGGGCGATAACCGCTGCTGGTGGACCAGAGGTCCCCGAGGGTAATCACAAGCCTGGTAGTCAGACTTGTCTGACACGAATTACCATAAAATTTCTAATATATATTGTCGCTGAAATTTCCGATAGTTAAATTCAAAATTGATGAAAACACCAGGTTTCTTTCCTTGTAATGCACATGGTCGATATCCTCGGTGCTGGATTTGGCTTCCTTGTTCGAACGTTTTGGTTTTGAGTACTTTTCGTTTTCAACTGTTTGGGATTTTGACCTTCCAATGTTTTGGTTTAAATGCTACTGATGAGAGGTTACTCCTTGAAATATCGATATATAGCATATCCAAATTAACCGTTTATACCCGCGTTTTGGTATTTGTAATTTTGAAACCACTGGGCGATAACCGCTGCTGGTGGACCAGAGGTCCCCGAGGGTAATCACAAGCCTGGTAGTCAGACTTGTCTGACACGAATTACCATAAAATTTCTAATATATATTGTCGCTGAAATTTCCGATAGTTAAATTCAAAATTGATGAAAACACCAGGTTTCTTTCCTTGTAATGCACATGGTCGATATCCTCGGTGCTGGATTTGGCTTCCTTGTTCGAACGTTTTGGTTTTGAGTACTTTTCGTTTTCAACTGTTTGGGATTTTGACCTTCCAATGTTTTGGTTTAAATGCTACTGATGAGAGGTTACTCCTTGAAATATCGATATATAGCATATCCAAATTAACCGTTTATACCCGCGTTTTGGTATTTGTAATTTTGAAACCACTGGGCGATAACCGCTGCTGGTGGACCAGAGGTCCCCGAGGGTAATCACAAGCCTGGTAGTCAGACTTGTCTGACACGAATTACCATAAAATTTCTAATATATATTGTCGCTGAAATTTCCGATAGTTAAATTCAAAATTGATGAAAACACCAGGTTTCTTTCCTTGTAATGCACATGGTCGATATCCTCGGTGCTGGATTTGGCTTCCTTGTTCGAACGTTTTGGTTTTGAGTACTTTTCGTTTTCAACTGTTTGGGATTTTGACCTTCCAATGTTTTGGTTTAAATGCTACTGATGAGAGGTTACTCCTTGAAATATCGATATATAGCATATCCAAATTAACCGTTTATACCCGCGTTTTGGTATTTGTAATTTTGAAACCACTGGGCGATAACCGCTGCTGGTGGACCAGAGGTCCCCGAGGGTAATCACAAGCCTGGTAGTCAGACTTGTCTGACACGAATTACCATAAAATTTCTAATATATATTGTCGCTGAAATTTCCGATAGTTAAATTCAAAATTGATGAAAACACCAGGTTTCTTTCCTTGTAATGCACATGGTCGATATCCTCGGTGCTGGATTTGGCTTCCTTGTTCGAACGTTTTGGTTTTGAGTACTTTTCGTTTTCAACTGTTTGGGATTTTGACCTTCCAATGTTTTGGTTTAAATGCTACTGATGAGAGGTTACTCCTTGAAATATCGATATATAGCATATCCAAATTAACCGTTTATACCCGCGTTTTGGTATTTGTAATTTGCAAATGAAATTTCTTTATTTATTCTTTCTTCTAAAAAAATGAGCTCTACATATTTCTATATAGTTCTGTTATTTTAAAATAAGTTTTTTTCTACAATTTTAAAATTTTGATTTTTTATTTATTCTTATATATTAGTATATACTTGTTTTCGGAGATTGTTTTTTATTTTCTCATGGTTTTTTCGACTCCATAAAGCTTACAATCATTATATGAACTTTAAAAATGTCTTGTAGCTAGTGGTATTCAATTATTTCCCCTGCAGAAAAAAATCTTGGTGTGTTTTACCGTAAGTGGAATAGTAAGAAAAGTAATAATTTCCGACAATCAGTGTTTGATGACACTGAAGGTATCCTTGCCAGAATTAAATTACAGCTTGACAATACTGACGCTACCACGGTCACGCCTGAACAGGTCACGGACCTTGTTAGTGATGTAGGTCAAGTTTTGATTGAGACCGCCCGAGATACTTTTGGAGTAGCAAATAGAAAATATTCAAAGAAAGATAATAAATCATGGTTTGACAAAGCCTGTAAGGTTAAGCGCGACGAATTTAACGCCGCTCGTAACCTGTTTAAAGTAACCAAGTCGACGTCACACAAAAAAGAAATGAATGCTAAAGCGAAAGCATATCGTCAAACCCTATCTAATAGTTATGCAAAGTATTCAGAAAGTTGTGCAAATGAGTTGAGATCTAGTTCTAAACATGATCCCAAGTCATTTTGGAAGATTTTGCATAAATATTCACATGCGAAAAAGGAGACACAGGAAATTAATATTGAAACCTTCTATGAATATTTTAAAAACCTAAACGCAGGCTACGAATCCACAGAAAATGATATAAATGTAGACGATATGTGCGACAATCCAGTTTTTGATGAATTGTTAAATGGTAAAATAACTGAAAACGAGGTGCAAGAAGCAATAAATAAATTGAAAAATAGTAAAGCACCAGGTACTGACATGATTATTAATGAATATCTTAAATATTCATCACCTCAGCTTATTACTATATATTGTGACTTATTTAATTTAGTTTTGGATAGTGGTATTGTTCCCGAGAGCTGGACACGAGGAATTATAAAACCTATATATATAAAAATAAGGGGGATCCCGCAGATCCAGACAATTATCGAGCGATCACCCTTATTAGCTGTATGGGTAAACTTTTTACATGTATATTGAACTCTAGATTGAATGTATTCTCTAATGAGTTTAATGTCCTGTCTGAAAGCCAAGCGGGTTTCAGAAAAGGGTATTCAACTCTTGATAATATATTTACTTTACATGCCCTGATAGAATTTTACTTTGCGTATGGAAAAAAAACTATATTGCACTTTCGTTGATTTTCGTAAAGCTTTCGACACTGTTTGGAGGGAAGGGTTATGGACAAAATTACTAAAAAGCGAGATAAAGGGGAAGATTTTTAAAGTTATATACAACATGTACGATGGTATCAAATCATGTGTGCAATGTAGTGGAGGACAGACGGAATTCTTTCCTTGTCTTACTGGAGTCAGACAGGGAGAGAACTTGTCTCCCTTCTTATTTTCCATCTTTCTTAACGATCTCGAAACATTCTTTGCCCAGCTTGACGGAGTATCACTTGAAACTATTGAAAAGAAAATGATGGATGAGATACATATTTATTTCAAATTCTTTGTGATATTGTATGCAGATGATACAATTATTTTAGCAGAAAGTCAAGAGAATATGCAAAATTCTCTAGATATATTTCAAAGATACTGTGATTTGTGGAAGCTTGAAGTAAATGTTAACAAAACGAAAGTTATTATTTTTTGCAAACGTAAATCCAGACAGGAAATAGAATTTTACCTAAATGGTGAAAAAATTGAAATTGTTGACTCATATACTTATTTAGGAGTTATTTTTAAATACAACGGGTGCTTTATTGAAACTCGAAAGAAAAGGGTAGAACAAGCTCAAAAAGCTTTATTTAGTATATATAAACTCATAAATAACGAGAATATCCCTATAGATCTTCAACTGAAAATGTTTGATTGTATGATTGAACCTATATTATTGTACGGATCTGAAGTCTGGGGATTTGAAAATATTAAGGTTATTGAGCAGACACATTTGAAGTTTTGTAAAAGAATACTTGGTGTCAGAAATACTACACCAAATTATATGGTGAACGGAGAGCTTGGAAGATTTCCGCTCCAAATAGGTGTCAAAGTGAGAATGATTTCTTTTTGGGTTCGGGTAGTTCAAAATGAGGGAAAATTATGTAACTCACTATATCGTCTGATGCTTAAATTACATGACACCAAGACATTCAAGTGGATTAAATTTATAAAAAAAATATTTTTAATGACATTGGTAAAAGTGAGTGGTTTATGAACCAGTGTTCTGCTCTTAATATCAATTATATTAAACAAATTCTACATGATCAGTTTATTCAATCTTGGTATGGCGATATTGCAAGCTCCTCGAGAGGTGAATTTTACTCTATTTGCAAGTCATCTTTTGGTCTCGAAAACTATTTAGTTAAACTCCCAGAGTTTAACCGTATTTGGATCACAAAATTACGCACGTCTAATGTTCATTTGCCTATAGAAACGGGGAGATGGCACAACATCCCAAGACATGAAAGAATTTGCTCTTTTTTGCGAAAATTCTGTAGGTGACGAGTTCCACGTACTGTTTATGTGTGACAATGCAATTATTATAAATTTGCGCCAAATATTTTTGGCAAAATATTATTATGAGCATCCAAGTAGTAATAAAATGACCGGACTGCTATCTCTGTGCAATATTCCTGTACTTAAAAGACTATCTGTTTTTATTAAGAAAATTTCATCTTTGTAAGATTATAAATGAAGTTACCATTTATTGTATATATTTTGGAGTCTCTACTTTGTATATGATATTTGTGTACTTAATTCTGTGTCGTTTAATATTTGTATATTTAATTTTGTATGACCTCATGTTACATATTTATATATGTCTGAGAGTATTGAATAAAATCTGAAAATCTGAAATCTAAATTTTTTACGATGTTAATAACGATGGCGGCGAAATGTAAACAATCAACTATTTGCATTTATTGCAAAAGGGTTTGACTATTATCGTACACGTGACACATGTTATGTTATTCAAAAATCTTTTCTGCTACGTAAACTGTTCTTTGAGTGGTCAACAAAGACGCGTGGTTAAATTATTCGAATAAAACTTGGCCGACGTTGGAAAGGAAAAAAAATGACAATTCAAACTTTAAAAGATTACACAATGCGTAATAACTGCAGTACATCGTGGAAATGTTAGGTAAATACCTTTACTAAAGATAGATATTGGTTTGAAAATTAAATTTTACTGGCATCATTGATTGATCCACTTCATTTGAATCTGTTGCTAAGATAAATTTTGGTAATTGCGTCCCTTGAACATGTATCAGCTATTGATATACAACATTCTATGGAATTTGAGGCGGATCACTGCGTAGTGAATTGGATATTTAATCCAACACAATGAAATATCACATGTTGTTAATCCCAATTTAAGGACACTGGTCTAAAAGGTAAACATGTAATCAAATTCAACAGGTAAATCGTGTACTTTTAATAAGAAGGTTGTCAGGACGGACTAGAAAAAAGGTCTTTTTCTTTATTTTATTTTGGCTTAACTCTTGCAGTACATGTCTGAAAATTTGCAGATAGAAAGATATACATTTAAAATGATTGTGTATTTTTTTCAGAATTTTTTATAAAAGTTAAAATTGTGCGATCCATTTCAGTTTGCACCGGATGCATTTTATAAATATCTACATAATAAAATGCATTATAAATGTAATTTGTTACTTTTTTAAACTCTTTTTAATTCAAAATAGTTTAATTAAACAACATTAAAATTGAATGAACTTTTTGGCTAAAAAGAACTTTTAATTCATTTGACAACCAGGATACACATTCGAATTGACTTTCCTATCTTTTCCGATGAAGAGCTCTCATTCTATTGTTTAAATACCACCGGTTTTCGGACTGTGTAAGCTTGACAAAGTTAAACAAAAATGATTAAAAATTTGAAAGTTAACCTGTAACATAAAGTAAGGAAAAACTTTGAGTCTACAAATACAAGAACCACCAGAAGCACCTTCTATAAAACGAATATGTTTGCAAGAACCACCAAGTTCTGTGAAAACTATGAACTAAACATGTATTAAGGTTCATGGTTACACTTCGAATAAAAGGGTAGATATTTGACCTATTTTTCTAGGTTATGTAGGACTTAAACTACACATAGAAATAAACAGCGTCTAGGTATAAATTTCATTATCCCCTTCATTTTACAAGATAATCTTTTTGTTTCTATTTATTTTCTTTCTTTCCGTTCAAGTTGTACCTTAAATAAGGCATTAATTAACCCAAAAGAACCTTCCATAAAAATGATTGTGAGCAGATTTAATAACACTGACAATGAAATTACCTTAGGGAGGCCACATGACATGGCTAAGTTGATATTTAGCTACATCTTGGTGAACGGAAAAACGCAAAGAAAATGCCCCGGCAAGCCGGATCAACTGTACACGTAACAAATGCTAAAATTGTATGCAATCTTTTTTTTATCTAGACGCTGTTATACCCTATAATGCAATTGAATGTGTAGTTCAGGCTACAAATAGACTACTCCTTGAATTACTGTAAAAAAAACTTATAACTTCTCTTTTTATGCATGGTTTATATAGCAATATTGAATGACAAAAAATAAACCAATCGCTGTGAAACTCACATAATCCAAAGATAATTGAAAATATAAATGGCTTAATTAGTTAAAATTATTGAGGGATGCCAAAGTTGGTCATAATTTAACTTTGTAAAAACGTTTCGAAAAAAGGAAAACTACAGTTTAAATGATTCAAACGTATAGGATAAGCTTACTGTAGTAGACCATTATGCATTTTCATAATCGGACAGGGAATCTAATAATATAAAGTTCGACTTTCAAAAGTATTTTGATTATTGTTGCTTACAAAATGGTGTTAATCTCCACTGTAAGACATTTTCATCTGGTAACAGCACCAAATTAGTATACCTTACAATTAAACATGCACAATTAAAATATCTTTTGGTATAGTTGATTAAAGACATAGAACCTATCAATTTCGCAATTTTTTACATTGAATAAAAAGTACATATATTAAAAATATACTATCTAAAACTTACCTTTACCAACATAAAAACTCAAAGTTTTGCAGTTTTCTATAAAATAATCTTATTTCAATTATTCAGTTTGATTAAGTATCGTCCAGCATAAATATTTACTTTTGGTAAACTGGGTACTGTTAAACTGAGAAACGAAATGTAACCAAACGAGGCGAAGAGAAAACGAAATCGGTAAATTATAAAAAAACGACTGGTGTCGGCTAAAATCGATTCAATTTTTCTTTACCAGTTTGCTTGATTCTAAATACAAATTTCGGTTGCTAATTTTACTGTTTACGTTTCCTTCTTTATCCGATATCGTTTTTGTGCAGCTCCGTTTCGTTTGGTTACTTTTTGTTTCTCAGTTTACCAGTACCCACAAGTGTTTACATTCTATAATTAGGTTGTCCTCTTTTTTGACACTGCGTTTTTTTCATCAGTTTTCCGTCGAAAAGAATACTTTCTGGCAGGTTTTTTGAAAATTTAACAGTTTCTTCAAAGGTTTTACAATGTATTCTTCAAATAGTGTGAATTTTAGTATTTTGTAAAAATTGCCAAAATGATAGGTTCTATGTCTTTAAACGTTTTTTAAAACAACGGATAACGCAAGTAGAAGTATCTGGTAGTCAATTACAACAGTACTTATTCTGTCATCCATAAGTCTAGCAAAAAACAGGTTAAGAAATAACGGGTATACCAGAAATGCTAGACTTTCTTATTGACAACATATTTGTTTACATATCAAAATGCTATTTCAGAACTTGTGGGGATACTTGGGATAGTTTTAGTCTTATATATGTCGTCAATCAATGTGGATCCTAAAGATTTCTAAAAAACTGATGAAGATTTTGAATTCTTAATCAGGTTCATCTTGTACTAAAACTTTCAATTTCTCTACACTATATACTTCTATTGCACATGAACAACTCATACTACACAACGCATTTTTTTCAAAAGAATGATGTCTTCCGTGAAATTTCTGAGTGAACACAGCAACCAAGAAGCAACATAACCCTGTGTAAGCATCTTTTTGTCAGACAAGACGCTCTTATCAGGAAATCGATGTAAATCCCGCAGGCTATGGAATATCGAATAATTGTGATACGTTAACTCCATAAGCTAAAGTGGACAGAATGTTACTACACAAGAAGGGAAAGTTAATGATTTGAAAGTTGAAGTCATCACGTTTGTCATACAGCTTAATTGTTGAAAGTTTCGTTGAGAGTCTGTTTTCAAGATGTAGATCTTAAAATAAAGCAGACTTCCTATAATCCATGTTGTCTTTTATCTCAAGTTCCTGAGGATATTATGTAAGATGGAGAAAGTCACCAAATCGAGAATTTTTCAGTGACAGGACATCATATATATAACTGAAAATGAGATTAAAAGAGAAGCTAGTCTTTGAGCTTGTTGGCTAGAAGTGATTTTATGAAGTCTGCTTCATATGAACGAAGAAACAAATCAGCAAGCAAAGGTGCACAATAAGTTCCCATTGGAATTCCGATTGTTAGCTGAAAATTACGTCCACTAAACTTAACAAATATGTTGTTAATAAGAAAGTTGAGCATGTTGATTATTTGGTCTCTGTTATTTTTTTTTCTTTTTCTTAGACTCATTGATGACAAAGTAAGTCTTAGTATTATCAAAATACAATACCAAAAAACGGGTATAAAATGGTTTATTTGGTGATGCTGTATATCGATATTTCATGGAGTAAGCTCTCATCAGCAGCATTTGAATCAAAACATTGGAAGGTCAAAAACCTAAAACTATTGAATGAAAAGTTCTCAAAGCCAAAAGGTTTGAACAGGAAATCAAAATCAAGCACCGAGGATATCGACCATGTGCAATTCAAGGAAAGAAACCTGATGTTTTGAACAATTTTGAATTTAATAATCGGAAATTTTAATGACAAAAATATTATAAATCAATTTGTAACATCGTGTCAGACAAGTCTGACGACCAGGCTTGTGATAACCCCAGGGGGCATCTGGTCCACCAGCAGCGGTTATCGACCCAATAGTTTCAAAATACAACTACCAGATATTTGAACCTTCGCTTTTCTTGGGTTTCTTTTCAGTTAATTTTGTGTGTTTTGTGTTTCTTCGTGCTGTTCTCGTTCGTGTTTGCAGGTTTTTTTCGTTGCCCTTTCGGATTTTGACACTCGAATGCCTCTTTGCTTCTTCCGTAATAGAGAACCACCTCTGAATGCCAAGTTAATAGCACAGGGTTACATGTACGTTGCTCTCCGGTTGTTGTCGTCATTAATAAAATTTTACGAAAGACAGGATGTGAATATAGACAAATATGGGATTTATATCTATCAGATGCACACAGATGAGGTTTGTCTCCTTTGCCGGATTCCACCCAAGCTGAATTGATCGACGGCCACGCTAACAGGGGTGCTATTGCAAACAGGAACTGCTTACTCTTCCAGAGCACATGAGTTTATTCTCGTTTCGACTTAAGTTTACGTTGCTGATTGCCAATGAGTTGTTTTTGTGGTCTCATTATTAATATTGGGGTACCAATTTTCGAGGTTTTCGTGGGCAACTTCAAACCACGAATTCATAAACCCAACTAAAAAGTCCCGTGCGTGTCAATCGAAATTTATAGTCTGATGATTTAAGCTATTTCTGATGCACTAGTAAAAGCATTTTAAGCTGTTGTAAGACAGACAATCTAAATACGAATTTGAAATATAAGTGCTGATTTTTATTTAATAATGTTTAGGATAAAAATTAAAACAAAATTGCCAAAAAGCCATCGAGAGCACGACTTGTGTACATTTTGAATCGAAGCGAGACAGTTAATGACTGCAAAGTTCTTACACCCACTTGATTGTTTATATAGCAATGAAATCGCAAGTGAATTGTAAAGTTTTAAGCTTAAGCCAATTTCAAAATCTGCGAATTGATAGTAAATATTTAAACAAATTATATTAACATTATCTCTTGTCTTGTCAACATTGTCTATATTTAACAAATTCCCGTATCTAAAAAAAATCATTTAAAAAAGACAATACAGCTTTATGAAAATTAAAAACTAATAAAAATCAAAGATAACTTTAGTGTAATATTCATTTATAAGATATTTATAACGAAGAGCATTTTTTATTATCATCCACTTTAATAGGAATCCATGAAATAAAATCCTTAACGAAAAGTCAAAATTTCTGAGCACTTAAGTTGAAATAATCGAAAAAATATGATTTTATTTTACATGTGGTAGTTGATTTCATTAGTATTCTTTTCTTATTTCGGTTTGAAAGAAAGACAGAATATTTGAAAATGCGCCCTTTTTATTTTGTTGATTTTTACTGCATTAAAACTTTAAAAAATTATATTCTAATATTTTAAAAATTAGATGGATTAAACATTGATTTCATGGACCTTTGACTACATTTGAACTAATGGACATTCATGAATAAAGTTTCGATATATTTCGCTTATGTAATATGTTTTTGGTCTAGTTCTAGGTTGGCTATTATATCTTTTTTGTGAATCTTTTTATTGTTAGTGCTTATGCTGGTTCTTGTCATTTAACAGACTATGCGTTAAACTAAAGCTCATCTGTGAATAAAACACATATTAAACTAAGAAGTTTTGTTTTACTGTGCCAAAAGTATTTGTAAGAAATAGAATTCATAATTTATAAGAAAGAGTAAAGAAATTTCTCGCAAAATGTATGACTACAATTAACTAACAAGTATAAAAAAGAAGAATTATGATACTTATGAAGAAATAAAAAAAAAATTTAACCCTAATTACTTTCCATAAATCACCCTGGAAGATATTCGAGACCAATAACATTTTTTCATGCTCATTGCCATATAATATTAAAAACGAAAGAATATGGAATATGTGCCAGAAAGACACGATCCACATATTGAAATGATTTTGATAAATGTACTATTACAAGTTGTTTCCCTGTGTAGAGCCTCCGAATCTTATAGGTCTCGTGAAAGAAGTGCTAATCTTGGTCAGTTGTAGATTAGCGTTGGAGATATGCTATGAATGTGAAGTTTGGTATTAAGCATCATCATGTTTTGTGATAATGAATAAAAAAAAACAATAATAAAAAATATTTCGCAGTTTCTCGCCAGGGAAAAAAAAGCAAAACGAAACAAGAAATAATACATTATAATAACATTAATAAAAAAAGAAAAACTAAAAAAAAAGAAAAAAAAAGAAAAAACGAAATTAAATGAAAATACAAGAGTACAGTAGCAAATGGTATTATGAATATCATTCGGGCAGAGAACAACAAAAGAAAAGAAAAGATGATCAGATATAAAAAAAAAATCGTACGTGACAATTTTATTATTCCAACGAAATTACATTCACAGGAAAAAACAATAAGTACAACTTTAGATACACGAAAGCATGATAAGATGATAAGTAACCAATAGGTCAAAATGGTTGCAATTTGTTACAAAGTTAATGGGCATAATCAGATCTTGACAGTCTTACTAATTTATTTTACAGCTTTAGAATAGGCTTTAAATGTGAAAGCTGGCACATTAGAAAAAAAAATATGTTTCTCAAATAGATTAGGTGTATAGTCATAAGTTTCGTGTTTTACTTCCACTTTGCAAACCCCTTGGTTTGTTTTTTATCCAATACTAAACAGGAGGTGCTACATGGGACAACTTGTAATAATCTACTACATCAAAATTTCACAGCGTGTGAAGCGCTTTTCTGTATTAACCTTCATCAGACACGCTAGGAGTAGAAAACTTGGAAAACCGGTAGAATATTAGATTTGATAAAACAAAAACAGAAGCCAAAAATATTACCACAATGACCAAAACAGATATTTTTATCAAATTTTAAAGAAATAGCCAAACGTTGTCAAAGGACAAGATATGATAAGTGCTAAATTTGGCCCCCTAATCTACCATTTTTTTCAAAATAATTGAACTAAGGTTGAATTATTCTAGATCAGTTCTTAGATAAACAAGGTATAGTAAAATAACATTAATAATAATAACATTTAACTAAATCTTGTTTATTACTTCACAGTGACGTCATCAAATTATGTGAAAATGACATTTTTGTGAAAAAGTGTTAAAAAATCATGCAAATTTTGAGTAGTTTTGGGTAAATTTAATTATGAGCAACACAGAGTACCAATAAGATATTTACGTGGTTTGTTTCTATATCAAAAATGATTATCTACATAAATTATTGTGTGGCTCAGCGATAAATTTGCTAAAAACCTCTTCAAAATTGCAGTATTTTTTCAGTTTTTCATCAAATCACGATTTTAAAGCCACTTTGTTTAACTATTATAACATCATAATGGATCACTTTAACCAAATAATGCTGATATAGAAAAGTCAAACTAAATTAAAGTATACATCACACACTTTAAGCTTATTTTGATAATTTAAAAATTGGGGGGGGGGGCAATATTGGGCTCTTATCAAATCTTGTCCATTTGGAAATATGTAAACTGCTTCTTTCCATGCAATCTTCTGACATATAATGTTCTTTTTTCATCTAAAATTTCATCAAATCTACTGAGAAGTTATGCTAACGAGATACGTGATCATATGGAACAACAACTAGGTCGGGTTAATTCCTTATCATTGTTTTTCCTATCCGAGAGCAAAAATAAATACAAAAAAGAAAAGAATAGAAAAGCAAAGAAGAAAACAAAACATAAATCTAACCTCCTTGTAGTTTCACAGGGCTCCATGGCTTCTCATGCCCAGGAATTTCTATATTTTAGTTCTAGTTTCTGTCTCAATCCTTATCAAACACTGTGACGTCTATTTCTCCCTGTGACAAAACCCCAAATGATCTGGTTTTGATAAGGGTATTGTTCTTATTGGATGGATATTAAAATTCTTAAATTTCTGTAATAATAAGGCAATTTTTATCTAACACATTATTAATAACCGTATGATTATATATTCTGTGTCCGGTCTTTGTTACAGAGATTGTTTTCAATATATTTCAAAGTTGCAAAGGTACCAATAGGAATTCCGAATGTCAAAGTCCGAAAGGGCAGAGCCAAAACCAGTAAACACAAACAAGGACAGGACAAAAAATAGACAACATAAAAAAAAAACATAAAACACGGACACATAAAAACTAATGGATATTAATAAACAACGCGAACTCTAGTCGTAATGAGAGAAAACTCAGGTGCTCCGGAAGAGTAAGCAGTTCATGCCTTCTTTATCAAATCCGTCGCGCTGCCAATTCAAAATTCAGTGTGTCAAATCCGGTAAAGGTAGACAATAATAAAACCCTATGAGTGCTTGATATCTACCGTAAAATTTCTTGAGTGACGAGAGCAACCGAAGAGCAACATAACCTTGTAATAACAAATTTTGTGTCAAACGTGACGCTCTGCCAAGGAAATCGATGTAATTCCCCCAAGCTCTGGAGTAACAACTCAATCGTGATACGTAATGCGATGGAATGTTGCCACACAAGAAAGGAAAATTGATGATTGGAATGTTGAAGTCATCACGTTTGTCATAGAGATTAGTTGAAAGGTTTCCTTAAGAGTCTATTTATAAGCTGACTTCCTAGAATCTGTTGTGTCGTTTTTTTCAAGTTCGTGGGGATATCTTAGATTATCGAGAAATGTTCAATGTAACGGAAAGTGATGTTTAAAAAGAGAGCCAGTCTACGATTTTTTTTTGTCTGAAACAGATTGTAAGTAGTGAAACAAATCAGCAAGCAAAGGTGCACAATTATACCCCATTGGAATCACTATTGTTTGCCGAAAAACACGTCCACCAAACTGTACAAATATGTTGTCAATAAGAAAGTTGAGCATGTCGATGTATATTTGTTGTTTTCGTAGACTCATTGATAACAAAGTAAGTCTAAGTGTAATCGACTACAAAATATTTGTACCTGCGTTTTTCCTTTTTTTTCTTTGGAAAAACTGCGTTTAATCAGGTATGCCAATCGTTATTTCAGTTGTTCATGTAGAATACAGATATAAAGGAGAGAAATGTTCTGATTCCGATGAGTAACTTAATTTTTTAAGTAAAACAAATTTTATTCATTTTTTTACATTTTCTTTTTTACGCTCATTCGCCCCAAATATCTCGTCCCAAACTGAACATTCAAGAAAATGAACTGATTAAAATAAACGTAAATATGATCAAAAAGTCCACGCCTTTTCGGGAATGGGATCCTCTAGATCTTATATTCTGAATTCTAAACGATTTTATTCCTCAATTGAAGCGTGGAACTCTGTCATATGAGGGCCAAAAAGAGGATCCATTTTGATGTTTGATTGTAATGGGGGGGGGGCTTTCTTCAACTAAAAAGGTGTGTAAAAATACAATTAACCTGTTCATTGACATCTTATACTTTTGCTGTGCTTGCCTATCTCGTATTAAGAAGTCTGTTTTATGTGAATGGAAAAACTAATCAGTGACCAAATATCCACAATTAATAATGCAATTTCGAATATCGATAGTGAATGAAGAATACGTCTACCAAACGCTACAAACAAGCTGTTTATTAAATATTTCAGCACCTTGATAGTTTGATCTTCCTTTATTAGACTATTCTATGATAAAATAAGTGTCCATGTCATTCGACTACCATATACATTTATCAGTTTTTGCATTTCCATTCTTTTATATGAAAGTGCCACGTTCGATCAGCTGTCCCAATCGTAATTTAAGTTTGTATGTGGAAAGAAGTCTCTAGATAAAAAAAAATAAAGTTTTTATTATGTTACAAAATAAGACTGATTTATATATACAAATCTCAATCAGATCTTTTGATTTTTTTTAAACCAAATAAACGTTGAAAACTTTAGATATCAGTAATTTCAGGAAGAAATATCAATCTTCAATTTCTTCGGTATCTCTTTGACGTTTTTCTTTTGACAATCCCGTTTCAGCAATTTTGCTACATGTATTTGCTTCAATTAATACAAATATCGCACACGTAATGTCAGAATCAATGAAAACTTTGGATGACTTGTCAAAAAATAAAGGAAAAAAAGTTTACTGAAAAGTGCACCTTTAATACCCGGCTTTGGATTAAAGTCTCCTGTAATGATAGTTCCCATATCTTTTATCCATTTATTAAAGTACGGATGTCCTAAGTGATTTAACGTTAACACCTGATGATATGAAATTTTTGAATTATTAATCTTTGGAAAGACAGTATACAATATGTCAAAAATTGATAATCGATAAATACTATCTTGTAATGACAGAATAACAGGTCGTTACATAGTAATAAAGAGATTGTCCTGATATGTGTCTGTATCGAGAACGAGGTGTGTGGGATATTTTTTTCAAAGATTATTATAACCTTCGGATTGGCTCCTTGGCGGAGAAAGCGGGAAGTGTTATCGTATATTACCATGCATTTTTCATGCAGACGGCACCATACACTCTAACATTAGAAAATGTACTTTTTACTTATCAAAGTGTGTCTGTATAGCCGTGGAATTTTCCTGACCATTTCAATATATTTATAACCTCACTTTACTTTTCGATGAAAAATAACGTACCAGACTTGAAATAGCTAAGCGTCATTTTTTTGTATTGATTTATTTGTTTCATGTCGCCTTATTTACATTCAATTACTACATAAAATTTGTTAATAAAAGTCCATATGAGTTATCTGTATTCTGGTTATCATTTACAGCCCTTTCATTTGACCATGAAGCCTCTGATTTATATGCTTACTAGCTAAGTAACTTATCGAGTTACATGTAACAAAGTCAGGCGTTACATAGTTTATTTTAAGATTTTAATTTTTATCAACATTTTCCATATGATTGATTTGTATAGTTTGAAAATCAATGGGTTCTGTCATAGAGATATAGGGAGATATACATTTCATATCCTAATTTATCTTTTTTCCGTTTCTTTGTAAATTTTACTGTAAACTACATCTTTTTTTTTAACAACATTGAAGAGTCGGTTTCATTTCACGCCAAAAGAGCAAGGCAACTCCTTTATTAGGATGCAAGCCATTCTATGATCGCTATTATACATAAACCATATGCACTACCATGGCATACCACTGAAAGTACAAATAAAAATTCAACAAGGTGTGAGCTGGATTCGAACAAACACCTCTGCGGCACCTGTGGCCTAGAAGTCTCCAGTCCGTCGAAGATTCCTTACAAGAATGGAAACCGTGAAAAATAGGTTTTTGTTTCATTCCTCGGCCGACTAAAAGATACACTAGGTGCTGCAGAGGTGTTGGTCCGAATCCAGCTCACACCTTGTTGGATTTTCCAATGTTATTTGCAGTACGAAGACTTGATGTCATAATGTCAAACATAAAACACGTTCCAGTTAGCAGCTGTACTCTACCACATCCATTATCTAGCTACTGATGTTTCCTGCAATATTCCATTATTTTCCAAGATGACAAATAGCTTTAATATAATTTTATATCATTCATTGAAGTATTTTATTTTTGTATTGAATATCAAACAACTCTTAAAATTAGTTTTGAAATTTTGGCCTAGATCATTTTGTAAAATTCATTCTTTGAAAACTTTCGAATTTTCCAACTTTCATCACTTACCACAGGAGAAATAAAAAGGCTGGCATAAAGAACGCATAAAAACCCTACTCTAAATCTGCAAATTCTGTTGTTTTTAAGCTAAACATCTACTGCATATTTTTTCTAAAAACAAATCATAAATGAAAGATTTGTTAAAGCATGGACCAAGTATATATATACAATAAAAGATACTATTTGAATTTTCAAATCTTTGATTTTTACTAGCCTTACGGGTATATGGGATTATTCGATATGCCAGGACTTGTACGAGTTTTTTCTGATTTTTTTTACCCGACACCGTTGTCTCTGTGTTCGACATTTTGCCCAAGATTATAATTCATAAGATTATATGAAAACTCGTCTCATACGGTTTCATGAAAGTTTTTCATTCACTGGTAGAAACTAAGTACCTATTGATTACGAAGCTCGCCTCGTAACGTTACACATTATTGTCACTAAGCGGGAATTGAATCGATCTTTTCAAAAATTTTAAGTGCTCATCCATGCAAAAAAAAGGTTGTCACAGCATGCATCTAAACCATGCATCTTGCTGAATATCCCTAGATGTGCCTACCAAACCAATTTCGTTTACTATGTTGAACTTCCCTGTTAGCAGGAATCTACTTTGACCATTCTTCTGTAAGTAGTCATCCATGCAAAATTTAAAGGCCATAGCCAGCATCCGAAACATGCATCTTGCTTAGCATCACTACATGTAGATGCACATATTTGATTTGATTTTAACATATTTTATTCATTAAAATAAACATAAAAAGGATTGGAAAGCAGGACTAAGCCTATATATTTCCTCTCTTTAAACATAGATGCAGATATCATACCAATATAGTTGATGGTCAGTAATCGGACATGGACTTTAATAACCATTCTTCTGTCAGTGGTCATCCATGCAGAAAACATAGGTCACCGCCAGCATTCGAAGAATGCATTGTGCTAAGCATCACTAAGCACATCTACCATACCAATATAATTGATTTTGCGCTTGACAAGAACTGTGTATTGACCTTAACCATTATTTTTAAAGTGGACGCCGACTACAGCTCTAAAGGTATTCTATTACCCTCCCCCCTCCTCAATTGGACATTTGAGATTGATTCTCCAAATTCGGTAACTTTGTTATAACCTTTATTTCGTAAGGTGAGCTGAAAATTCAAAATTGTCATATGCAAGGATTTATGGTTGTTTTAATTAAATTTCGGCCGTTTGTTTGTAAAAAGATTAATTATTGCGATTAATTGTTGTTACCTTTATATAATATTTTGTGTTTCAATTATATTGTAAATATTTAGGTTTTACTGTTTAATACTCTTCATATTAATATACTGCATTGCATTTTCTATGTTTTTGACAGAGTACCACTAATGAGTCTCGAATAAGACAAAACGAGTGTCAGGCGTACCAAATTAATTGCCAGTGACTTTGTAGTAATTTTTGACAGAGCCTCATGTAGTCATATAACTATCTAGATTTCGCGTTTTTATATAGACTAGAAAGAAAATCGGCCCAGCAATATTTTCTACTTCAGGATTGATAATAGAACATAAAACTTGTGTATTTTCATTTGTTTTAATGTATTAAATGTTATGCAGATTGTCTTAAATAATAGGTATATCTTTATGCCCCTATATAAATGCGATATGAATGTGCACTACATTTCATGTATCAATACGCAGATTGTTGTATGATTAAGCAATGATGACCTTTTACCTTTTCTCAACAAATATTTAGGTGGGTGGATCAAATTTCAGCTTTCGTAACAAATGTTTAAGTGAGCGGAGCCAAATAACCGTAACAGCTCTTTAAACAAATGTTCAAGGCGTATAACTAATGTTTCCAAATTCAAACCAGAACCTCCACGTGTTTTGCAACAGCTCCTGTCTCCGGTTTGACTGTAACTGGAGCAGTAAACTTTGGCGATGGTGTGTCATAGTCTTGACAACACATTGCACCTAGTGAGTCTTGTGTTCACGAATATAAAAACCTATCAATCAGAAAATGTTTCGAACGTTTCATCATAGACCTGTTTATTTCACATACAGAAAAAGAAATTATTTTTTTGTTCATTTCTTAAGATGTATTACTAACACCGATCTGGTCATGTTATAGTGTTGTTCTTCAAGATTGTGAAAAACGGGTTGTTGTTTTTAATCAGTTCTTAAATATAGCTCTGTTTTTAATGCTTTAGCGCTTTGATTTTATTTATCACAATATATTTCACATTTTTAAATGAATAAAGGCTAGTTTTCAATAAATATCTTTTTAACCTTTTCTCATTTAAGAGAGAAACAGAGGTACCAACGGGGTATCCAAATGTCAAAGTCCAGAAAGGCAGAGACAAGACCAGTAAACACAAACAAGGACAGGACGAAAAAAACAGACAACATATAAAACACGGAAACACAAAAAAACACTGAACATCAATAAATTACGCGAACTCTTATCGTAATGACGTAACAAAGGTAACCTTTAATAAAAAAAAATTCGACCAGCGATATGTGTCCATTTTTAGGTTTAGATTCCACTAAAGTATATGATAAACGTATTGTCTTTTCTTAACCAATTGTAAATTTTCCTTTTCTTGAAGGCGATGCACCTCTAGCTCCCTCTTACGGAGTGTACATTTCACTATTAGTCAGATATGCTCGGATTTGCAGTGCTGTTTGTCATTTTAATGACAAAAACCGCTTCATTACAGAAAAAAATACTTAAACAAGGTTACCGATACCACAAATTAGTCAAATCGTTTAATGAATTCGTTCACAAATATGGGTATCTTATTAAAAAATGTACGCGTCGATTTTGATTGTAAAAGGAATATAATATCCTGAATTATATGAGAATGTAGTTTATAAGGCATGTACATTCAAAATAATCATCTGGACGTGCATGGTAATTTGGCTTAACAATAGGAGAAAGGTTGGGCAAACAAAACTAGTTCAACCCCGCCACATTTTATATGTGCATGTCCTAAGCCAGGAATCCTTATCAAAGCTTTTGTTTGTCCCTGTCAACTATCTGTTTTTGTTGGGTCTTTTGTGATAATTTAGGGATTTTTTTTAATCTTAGGTATTGTATTTTTAGTCTTGGGTCAATGCAACACCACAGGCAGCGACCTCTGGTCATATCAAAGGTTGCTGGCTGTTTTCCATTGTGATTTTTCAAATTGCCATTTTTTATTATTTTTTTTGGTTGTGTCGCGTACACTTATTCCGCATCTCTTTACAGTCTATGATTGTTATAATCAATACTTGCACAAAATTCCGATCTAAATATGTGCATAAATTAACATCATTTGGGGATCTTCGTTTTTAATGACATGTTCTATATACCAGTATTGAAAAATTAAGTATTATTACAAAAAAAACTTTATCACAATAGCCTAAAAAATTCATATACAAAAACTAAATGTTTCAGATTAAAAATTTAAAAAGTAATTTTCCGTTTGAACGGTAATTGTTCGGATCGTTTAGTGGCCTCACGTTAGTGAACAAAAGTTTCATTATATTGATGATGTTTCCTCAATAAACAAATTCTCGATTTGTGACTATATACCACTCATATATCTCCAGGAAAATAAATAGTAATAACACAACTTCCAAACTTAAGATAGTGTCCGAGAAAAAAAAAGAAAAACAAGGCAATAATGCCGGAGAAATCAAAGACCGCAATGGTTCTAACTTGAAACAGGCATATTCAGAGGAAACGGTTGATTAAACCAGGTTTATGGCATCAAACCTTCCTTTTCAATTGCGATCTAAGGGTCCAGCAGTTACACAAAACACAACATGTTTGTGAGATATAAAAGGGATATTGATGTGATCATATTAGTACAATCTGTGAAAAACGACACTACTTATTCTAAAAGGTCTCCTTTATATTTGGAATACAAGTAATGTCTCGAAATCGACAGACAAGAAATTCTTTGTACAAACCTCTGTGACAAACCTGATGTCTTCAACGTGTTTAACTTTTCCTTTTTGTGAAGCAACATTAACCCCGCTTAATATATGGAGTTTACGTATCAATTCGTTGTTCAAGGGCTTGAGGGAAGCAGAGGTACCAACGGGGTAACCGAATATCAAAAGTCCGAAAGGGCAGAGACAAAACCAGTCTTTTTTTGGTGTCTCGTTAACATTGCATTGAAGCTACTGGGCTGGTGATATCCTCGGGGACAATTTGTCAACCAACAGAGGTATCGACCCAGTGGAATGAAAGAAGCAGAGGTACCAATGGGGTTTCCGAATATCAAAAGTCCGAAAGGGCAGAGACAAAACCAGTCTTTTTTTGGTGTCTCGTTAAATTTGCATTGAAGCTACTGGGCTGGTGATATCATCGGGGACAATTTGTCCACTAGCAGAGATATCGACCCAGTGGAATGAAAGAAGCAGAGGTACCAATGGGGTATCCGAATATCAAAAGTCCGAAAGGGCAGAGAAAAACAATCTTTTTGGTGTCTCCTTAACATTGCATTGAAGCTACTGGGCTTGTGATATCCTCGGGGACAATTTGTCCACCAGCAGAGATATCGACCCAGTGGAATGAAATAAGCAGAGGTACCAATGGGGTATCCGAATTTCAAAAGTCCGAACGGGCAGAGAAAAAAACAGTCTTTTTTGGTGTCTCGTTAACATTGCATTGAAGCTACTGGGCTGGTGATATCCTCGGGGACAATTGTCCACCAGCAGAGATATCGACCCAGTGGAATGAAAGAAGCATATCGATAGAGGTACCAATGGGGTATCCGAATATCGAAAGTCCGAAAGGACAGAGACAAAACCAGTCTTTTTTGGTGTCTCGTTAAATTTGCATTGAAGCTACTGGGCTGGTGATATCCTCGGGGACAATTTGTCCACTAGCAGATATATCGACCCAGTGGAATGAAAGAAGCAGAGGTACCAATGGGGTATCCGAATATCAAAAGTCCGAAAGGGCAGAGACAAAAACAGTCTTTTTTGGTGTCTCGTTAACATTGCATTGAAGCTACTGGGCTGGTGATATCCTCGGGGACAATTTTTCCACCAGCAGAGATATCGACCCAGTGTGGAATGAAAGAAGCAGAGGTACCAATGGGGTATCCGAATATCAAAAGTCCGAAAGGGCAGAGACAAAAACAGTCTTTTTTGGTGTCTCGTTAACATTGCATTGAAGCTACTGGGCTGGTGATATCATCGGGGACAATTTGTCCACCAGCAGATATATCGACCCAGTGGAATGAAAGAAGCAGAGGTACCAATGGGGTTTCCGAATATCAAAAGTCCGAAAGGGCAGAGAAAGAACCAGTCTTTTTGGTGTCTCGTTAACATTGCATTGAAGCTACTGGGCTGGTGATATCCTCGGGGACAATTTGTCCACCAGCAGAGATATCGACCCAGTGGAATGAAAGAAGCAGAGGAACCAATGGGGTATCCGAATATCAAAAGTCCGAAAGGGCAGAGACAAAACCAGTTTTTTTGGTGTCTCGTTAAATTTGTATTGAAGCTACTGGGCTGGTGATATCCTCGGGGACAATTTGTCCACCAGCAGAGATATCGACCCAGTGGAATGAAAGAAGCAGAGGTACCAATGGGGTATCCGAATATCAAAAGTCCGAAAGGGCAGAGACAAAACCAGTCTTTTTTGGTGTCTCGTTAAATTTGCATTGAAGCTACTGGGCTGGTGATATCCTCGGGGACAACTTGTCCACCAGCAGAGATATCGACCCAGTGTGGAATGAAAGAAGCAGAGGTACCAATGGGGTATCCGAATATCAAAAGTCCGAACGGGCAGAGACAAAACCAGTTCTTTTTTATTTCCTCGATAGGGCATCACGTTTGACAAGCAAATTGCAATAGATTACTCAGGGTTATGTTATTTGTCAGAAAACAGAATTGTAGACAAAACAGGAGAAAAATGTTGGTCTATTTCCGGATTCTACTCACTCTTAATTACTGTGGTTTCATTAATACTCGTGGGGTTACAATTTCCGTGGTTTTCGTTGATGACCTTGACCCACGAAAGTTGATACCCCACGAAAATGAAATTTAACATTGCTGTATATGCAGCAGTCTTTAGAATAACGCATTAAAGAATCCACGAACTGATACTTTTTCATCAAACCACGAAAATTATTACCCACGAAAATAAATGAACCGAAAGTAATCGTTGGCAACATGACGAAGGGGCTATAGCTAGCTTAAACTGGCACAATTCCGGATCACGTTAATTTACTTTCGTTTCGACTTGATCTCACGGAAGAGTTCCTGCTTGCTATAACACACCCGTCAGGTTGCCCGACTTTGTGTCCTACTATGCTTTATATGTCCTGATAATAGGTCGTATGTGCTGTATATATACTAAAATTTTCTTCATAAAAGTTCAATTTGTCCTGATGAGTCATAAGGTAGAAAAGACATTTTCTAGTCGTTAAACATGGGAATATATATATATTGAGCAAAAAGTCTATAATAAGGTATTTTATGTACATTTTGCCTATTTGTCAACAGATATTTTTTGTTTTGAATATATACTTTTTAAGATTTTGGTTTTGGTTTTGAGAACTTTTCATTCATTATTTTTGGTGGTTTATCTTCCAATGTATTGATTCAAATGCTGCTGATGAGAGGTTACTCCTTCAAATATCGATGTTTTACGTGATTATATTTTTTTAAATGGTAATGTTTATGGCTTGTTTTGGGCACAATTGGGTTTTGATGTAATACCCATGTATATAACGTAGTTGTTTTGACGATCTTGTCGATCGGTTGAGTTCTCTACAATGAATGATGTAATGACAATTTGTGGTGTCCACAATAGGTTTAGTGCAATACCAGGTCTATTTTACAGTATCTTAGATCATAGAAGATAATAAGATGTGGAATAAGTGTACGCGACACAACCTACAATAAAAACGACAATTTAAAAATGGATTCACAATGGAAAACAGCCAGCAGCATTTGGCCTTGGATTGAAAAAAAAACTACATATGATCCAAGCCCAATTCTAAAGTGCACCGAAAGACCCTCTTCTTTACAAAAAACAATGGACATAAATTCGAAGAAATACAAACATAAGCTTTGATAAAGAATCCTGGCTTAGAACAGGCACATTTAAAATGTGGTGGAGTTAAACTTGTTTTTTAGATCATGCACAGCACGAAGAAACAAATAGCCTTAAACCACATCAAAACAACTGAACAACAATCAACAACTCAAGTCTTAATGAAGGTGAACTTAAGTGCCCCAGAAAAATGATTGGCTCCTGCATGTTATAACACATGACACCCATGACACCCATCGCGCTACTATTCATTGTGTCAAATCTGGTAAAGGATGACAAAACAAAACCATATGACAAAGCAATATCTGCATCGCGTTAGACCTTTTTTTCTTATACCCGTATACAGCAAAAGTAGGCATGTACGGAAGCCCGTCAGTGCCAGGTGGTGATTTATTTTTAAGTCGTTATAACGACTTAGCTAACTCGTTATATCGACTTACCTAACTTGTTATAACGACTTAGCTAACTCGTTATAACGACTTACCTAACTTGTTATAACGACTAAGCTAACTCGTTATAACGACTTAGCTAACTCGTTATAACGACTTAGCTAACTCGTTATAACGACATAGCTAACTCGTTATAACGACTTATCGGAACGAGGCTATAAGACGCCTTATTTAAAATTGAGACCGACTGGAGAGCATCCAATATCTAAGGACGGACTTTTAGCAACAAAGGGTAAGTAAGTATGGGATTAAAATTATTTTTTTGTATTGTTGTCCTATATACATGTAATAGGTAATCTTTTCTCGTCTTTTTTTATATATATCATAGCATAGAAAAATAAACATCGAAGAAATATCTTTATGTGTTAGAAAATGTCTTTAAATTGATTAATTGTATTATGATTATCTATTATGGACTTTTTAAAAGTCAATACACAATTCTATGAGGGTCGGGAAGACCTTTCCGGGAATCCGGGATAAAATTTACATAGGAAATTCCAAAAAAAAATATTGTTTCGTATTTGATATTACAATTAACTTTATTCTAGATTCAACCTACACATGGAACAGCGAGAAATCATTTGTCGGTTTTACTTTGATCTAGGACTTAGTTACGCTGAAATTCTGGAATGTCTTTCACAGATTCACAACATTATAATCAGTATGAGAACATTGAAAAGAATCTTTAAAATAGAAGGATTATACAGGCGAAAAAAATATACAGATATTCTTGAAGTTGCGGAATTCATTGAGGAACAACTAAATCATGGCAGTCAATTGAGCTATCGCTCCATGCATTTGAGATGTGTCCAAAATGGATTGCGTGTACCCCGACATACGATTAGCATACTTATGCAGATACTAGACCCAAGAGGTATACAATGCCGATTAAAACATCGACTTCGGAGACGACGGTATTTTGCCCGTGGACCGAATTTTCTTTGGCACATTGACTCTTATGACAAACTTAAACAATATGGCATATGTATCAACGGATGTATCGATGGGTTTTCCAGAAATTTGATCTGGTTAAATGCATATAAAACAAGCAGTAATCCAAGTGTTATAGCCGGCTATTTCATCGAGGCGGTAAACAAAAATCAAGGTTGCCCGAAGCTAATGAGGGGTGATATGGGAACTGAAAATGGTCACGTTGCATGCATGGAAAATTTTTTAACTGGTCGCGAAGGAAGCTTCATTTATGGAAAAAGCACTGGAAACCAGCGTATTGAAATGTTCTGGTCTTTTTTTCGAAGACAGTGTAGTCAATTTTGGATTGACATACTTTCGGATATCAAGAATAATGGATATTTTACTGGAAATTTTATCGACACAAATTTGCTACAGTTTAGTTTCTTAGACTTAATACAGGTAAGAATATGCACATATAAACTATCTCGCAACATCTTTGAAATTATACTCTATTTAATTGACATAAGTTTCTGGCGCTGACACTAGTCATGTGACCTCAACTTAACAGCTAAAAATGCAAAAAAAAAGTGCTATTAGGTTCCCTCAAGCATGTCAAGTCTTGTCAAATAAATACTGTCAATTAAATACTGGACTGCTAGTCATGACTGTAGATAGCAAAGAATGTCATGATTTCAATTTGGGTGTAATTTAAAAGTAACTGCTCTCGATTTATGCATGGAAAAAGTATTCTTGTTCATCTTTTGCTGAATAAGAGATTCTGATACCACGTTAGTTATTTCAAAATCAAAATTCTAGAATTCACAAAGTTCCAGGCAAAGAAATATAACACTGTGTCTGACGTGCGTTTCCGGCTGTTAAAGAGTCACCTGAGATGCTCAAGCTAAACGTTGAACGACTGCAAAAAAAACACAATAAGAATATAGAGCATAGAACACTTTGAATGTAAATCCCAATATAACAAACATATACTCACTCAAAAAAGAAACGCAACATGCAAAAATTTTAAAATTACATCGCATACTAAAGTCGAGTTTTATATCATCAATTGTTGAAATATCATTATGAAATTTGACTTGGCAATTGTAGAGGGGCCACTTTTTCTTTAATTGCTAATTTTTTTATAAAATGTTTACAAATTGAGTGCGCATGCCAATCAGAATTATGTCATGCAGTTTGTTTGCAAGACAGTACTCAAACTGCCACCCCCATATTCAAAAGAACGTTCCGCACAAGATTTCAATATCAGATTCTCATCACCCAAAAGTTTGTGCTTTCTTTCCGTGGTTTTTGATTGCACAATTAGGCGTTGGCGCATGCGCAGATCCGATTTAATCAGTAGATGCACGATTTTTCATAAGATCAAAATTTTCAGAAAGTCTTTAAAAAGCAAAAATGTCCTGTGTTTTACGTTTGTTATGTTATTGGTAAGGATTCTCATGTTCCCATTTGACTCTTGATGCACTACACTCCACCCAATTTTTCAAAATCTCTGAACCTTCCTTCTCATATTGTTTGCCATTTGTTAGAATGTTTAGCAGAAGCTTTCTTTGTAAAAATTGGTATTTTAGTTTACGACAATGTTTTGGTGCTGATATCATTCTGGATGAATAATCCAAGGAGAATTCCCTTGTTCAAAACTCCTTCAACCGATATGTCGTGTGCAGGGGAAATTCACGCCTCATGTTGAGCCTGATTTTAACCACTTTAGACGGGATTATCGTTATGATAATGATGGTATCAAAGAAAGGAAGATTTTCGCATGGTTATGGAACCAAAAAAGTGACCGTTTCACATATTGGTTACCAGAAATAGTGGATGTTAGATAAGACTATCAATTTCTATGATTTTTCAAAGTTGGATAAGCGCAAGCGCTAGCGCCACCCGATGTTTTTAAAAACGTGGGGTATGGGAGCAAAGGCTTCAATATGTGAAAAAATGGGGGCCAGAAGATCGTATGCAGCGTTTTTTTAGAAACAGAGAGAACACAAGTGAAGTCGTGATTTTATCATTTAGTCGGTATAACTTCAGTTGGCGCTGCGCCTTTGTTGGCTGGTAAGTTTGAATCTTGTTTATATCACACGTAAGATTAACCATTTCTAAATGATTCTGCAAAATTTCACATTCGTACGTCAATTTTTAGTTGAAATTCATTAGTTTTTATTTCAATAGTATTTGAAGTATCTTTATATGTTGCGTTTCTTTTTTGAGAGAGTATATGAATGACAAAATCAATTATTGAAGGTTTTTTTTTTTTGTAGCATGATATAGACCGCATGATTATTGAGTGGAACACACACATAATTAGACCGAAAAAATGCCAGACAAGTCCAAGTGGTCGTCCTATGATTATGTATGAGCTTCCTCATGTGTATAATACAATAGATTATTTGGTTAGAGTTTTGCCTATTCTAATTGCGACATGTAGAGATGAGTGTACTTTTTGCCAGGAAAAGCCATGTGACAAAGACTGCTTTGAACTCTTCATGATCTACTTGGAAGAACTAGACAAGGAAATTCCTGCTGATGTGGATGAAGCCATCGGCTTGTATATGGCAATTAGAACTGAGCTTTACGACGATTTATAATTCAATCTGTTGATAAACGGAATCAATAATGTCAAAAATAGCTAAAATTCAAATATAATACATGAATTCTAATATGTTAGTAAAACTATGGAAAACGAAGTATTGACAGTGAAATGCGAAGAAGAGTTTCTCTTGTTCAGACAACTTAATATTTATTTTTGTAATTGTAATGTTTGAAAAAAAACTTGGGATTATATGTTGTTACTTATTTATACGGGCGCATTAAATTTGGGCTAAAGATTCAGAAATACAGATTTTCATTTGGGCAAATAGCACTCGACGTTTGGGCTAATAAGATTTTTACCTGAACATGTAAATATAGATAATCTACATACATCTATAGGTGATAAAACTTTTCCGATTTTGACCCCCCTAAAAGATTAATCCAAATAAACATGGACATGCAAAATACTTGTATATAACAGTTTTTTTTTTTAATTCCTTGTTAATGCTTCTATTCACCTTGTTTAAGATGAAGTTACAAATCACTTGGTTTTCATGCTAACATGTTGCATGTTTGATAGTATATAGAGTTAAATGTGTAACAGATACGAAAAAAGAAAATAAAAGCTTTGCGTTGATGAATTTTCTATTTCGAATAAATGTGACTTTAAAGAAGAGATACAGATCGGTCCATCATATACGATTAGTTGTTTTGTAACATTTGTTGCAAAACAAAGTTTTAAATTGAAAAATTCTTGATTTTTAATATCTCTTTGTTCCAAAAAGTACAATTTCAGCCATTCATCAAACATTTCAATTTATAACCAGTCGTTTTATTTTTTATGAACCAGTATATGTCTAACCATTTCAACCATATGTCAGTCACAAAAAATGATTATGTCGCTCCGGGATCCAGAAGTCCTCGAATTTTCTCTAGTTCCTGCTTGTAGCAGCACACCCGTCGGTATAGCCAGATAAAGGTCTGTAAAGATATCCAATTCGGTAAAAGGATTAAGCTGTTGCCCTTTAAGGTAGATGGGGTGTCTATCACTGGGCATCTTTTTTGCACATCTATCAAAACTTTAGAATTTATAATGCTTGTTATTCAAATTGTTTTCTAATATGATACAGGTTAAACCTGAAAAGCTCCCGCAGATAAAGTTACTTTATTGTATATGGTTTCTCATAATTTAATTAAAGCAAGACTCATTATCTTTCAATAACAGCAAGAAACGCAAGCTTTCGCATGATTTCAAAATAAGGAACGCGACTGCAAACAGAACAAGGAAGTGAATTTGTGCGGACCTCACAGAGGACACCCTAAGAATTTCTACTTTCATTTTCGAATTCAAAGCCGGCGAGAGAGAAATTTACAAAAACATATATGTGCACTGGGAACAATGTTAATTTAATGACTGCAGGTAATGAAATTTGTCTGCTGAAATATTCAAGTTATTTGTTTGGTTGACAAGGCACCGCTTTTGTGAGAGTCTTGTTTCGCGAAAATTAATATGACAGGTTCCCGCGCTTCTGTCATTTTGTTATGATGGGCGCGACCTCTAGTGATAAGAATAGACGCCAAAATATGCCGGTAGAACTTTTTTTTTAATTCTTTATATTTAAAACATTTCATACCTGGAAATACTTGAAAAAATATTTTAATACAATAACTATGTTTAGGCACGGACCATTTGATTTTCTGGGGGGGCCTTGGATTTTACCTTGAGCCGGGAATTTTTTTTCGCCCGCTTTGCGGGCCAGATTATTTTTTTCACACACATACTAAGCAAGGAAATTTTGTTGGCAAGATTATTTTTTTTTCAATTAGCAAGATTGAAACCAGATTATTTTTTTCAACCTAGGTGCTGGCCGGATTATTTTTTTTTCCAAAAATCAGGGCCAAGAAATTTTTTTAAAAAAAATCCCAGGCCCCCCCCCCCAGAAAATCAAATGGTCCGTGCCTTATTATTTTTTAAAATTGAAAATTACAAAAAAGGAATTTAATTTTGCATTCCGTGTTATTGGGTGCGGATTTCTGACTAGCTTATACGTTTTCCGGTTTGAGGCATCATACTCAGTCAATTTAGCTCCCGCTGAGCGGGAGCTTATTATGCTAGGTTATCATCAAAATTTGCAATTATAACAAAAATAGGATTAAATACACCTTCTTTGCGAATTTCAATATTTTCTCGTACTTTTTAAGGGGAGATAATTTGTATAGAAATAATAGGGAAAACACATTTTTCACTTTTTTCAAATTTTTTGATGGTGAAGTTTATTTTTTATTTAGTATATTTAAAAATCCATCCAAAACAAAGATTTTCACAAATTTAAAAAAAAATCTATGGAGTGAATTTTTTTACAAAAAAAGAAATTAGAATTTTCCCTATTGATCCTATATAAAAAGTACTGAAATCATCAATTTTTCAAAGTCGTTTCTACAAAAATTCTCGTGGTGAAGTTTTGATTTTATAATGGAGATTATAAGTACCAGTCTAGGACTTAAGGTGGTCAAAATTAAAGAAAATTCTATGAATAACTTTTTAGACACCCCATCTACCTTAACTGATTTTTTCAAGTTGTTCACTACAATCAAAGGTAATGTCTTCAGGAGCACTGGGTTCACTCTGGTTACGACTTGGGTTCGCGATGCTGATGGTTTTTTAGTAATTTTGTATTTTGTTTGCGTTGTTTTCTTTTTTTCTGTTGTCTTATTTTCTGGATTTGCCGTCGACATTTCGGACTTTCCTTATTCGGATGTCCCTTTGGTACATTTTTACCTCATTCTTTTTTCTAAAGTCTCCATTGGATCGAGGTTGTCTGATGATCCAATGTGTGGGTGCAAAAGTAAAAATAGCATTTTTTGTGTTTTTTGCTATAAAGAAAGTTCTATTACAGATAGAGAAAAGCTATAGAAATGTATTTTTTTATTGTTAAGGTCATTAAGCTTAAACAAAGTATTTATTTGGTCTAAGGTGTTCGGTTAACCTTTAAAGGATCGAGTTGCGAACCTTTAGAGTTGAAAAAAATAACGTTGTTGACATGTTTTTTTCCATTTAGTAAGAAAATTGTTGCAAATACATAAAACCTGTTGCTAGCTTAAACATCATCTAGCTCTGTAAAAGTTTTTATTGAGCCGAAGTTGTCATATGACCATTTATATGAAATATGGTCTTTTAAGTCATAAGGTTCGTGGTTCGATCCTCGTCCGGGGTGAAAATTTCATGAAGCAATTTTCCGACTCTCTCTTGACAGCATTTGCGAGGGTGGTCTCAAGGAACGATGCTAGTCCTTCGGAAGGGACGAAAAAAGGTTGTCCCGTGTATGTGGAGAGCAATACCCCATGCACGTTAAAGACCCCTTTGACGAGTTCGATAAGAGTAGGCTCAATGGGGGCCGCTGCAAAGGCCACACTCGCAAACTGCTAGCTGGAGAGGGATTTACATAAGCATTAAGCTTGTTTCCCAATCCAGGATAAATAAATATGTTTAAACTAAGTCATAATGTTTTTTTTTAAATATATTTGCCAAATAGAAAGAAAATTGTTGCAGATAGAGAAAAGGACTTTTTACATTATTCTGTTCCGCTCAATCAGGACTTGTAATCTCAGTCTAAGAGAGGAGACTCTTTTTATATACTCATGTAGGAGTTATTGCCATTTTATGATTTTTTTTCTCAATATTCAACTTTATTAGGTAAATTTCCTGAATTTCTCCAAAACGATTCGATATATCATGAAATTAGAATCGCATTTGAACTGATAAAGCATCTACAAGATTGTAAAATGGAGGAATCCAACTAGAAAAACTGTGAGCAGCAGCTCACGAATCAATACCCCCGCCCCAAATATTAATCAAAAGAAATTTTTAATATAGCAGGAGCACATCTACATCATGTCACAAAGGTTGTGGTAAAATTTCATGAAAATCCATCAAGGGGTTTAGGATGAGTTGCGGATACGAGATAGGTACCCCCTTGGTACCAATTGCAAAGTTCATTTTGCTTTCGGAAACCCCAAAAATCATTTTGACAGTCTTTTAAAATAGAAGTTGCACATCTACATTATGTCACAAAGATTGTGTGAAAGTTTCATGAAAATCCATCAAGGGTTCTAGGAGGAGTTGCGGATAAGAGATGGGTACCCCCTTGTCGACCAATGGCAAAGTCTATGTTTTGCTTTGGGAAACCCCCAAAATCCTATTGACAGATTTTTAGAATAAAAGGCGCAAATCTACATTATGTCACAAAGATTGTGTGAAAGTTTCAGGAAAATCCATTGAGACGTTTATGAGGAGTTGAGGAATAGAGTTTGGTGAAACGAAAGGACGGACACCCCCATCACTATATGCCCCCAACTTTTAAAGCGGGGGTATAAAAAGTCGCACCTTTATTTGATGTTTTTGTCCTCTAAAGTGAAATCTCTTTAGATTAAGAAAACAAAATGTTGTTCATTGCTGTTTTAACTTTAAAACCATTTTGGTTGTGGTACCAATACTTTGATTTTTTAAATGTATTTTTCAAAAATCACAATCACAATAATTGAGTTTGGTTTTTGTAAGCTATTTCAAATAGCTTACAAAAACCAAACTCAATAATTGTGATTGTAAGCAAGTCACAGTCCCCCCAAAACGCCCCGTATTTGACATTATTTTCTTCAGCACAGAAAAAAAACAATATATCAAATTTCATTAGATTCGAACATTGTTTGAAAAATCGTCCAAAATGGCTACCATATCCCTCCCTGTACCAATTTTCATTAAAATCTAAGCACTTTGAAAAGATATATAATTTTGGCCCAAAAACTCACATTTTTTTTTTCGTATTTTTAACTCACCTAGCTCACGAAATTGTGAGGGGGGAGGGGGTGGGTGGTCTTATGTGATACATCCGGCGTCGGTGTTGGCGTCCGCACCTACTTACAGAAGAATAGTTAAGATCCATAAAGTCTTCCTGACAAATGCCACATCAATTATATTAGTATTGTAGGTGCACCTAATGATGCTAAGGACAATGCATGCTTCGGATGCTGGCTCTGACCTATATTTTCCGCATGGATGAACACTTACATGCACGCTTCGCGAACTGACATGGGGTTTATGTGTCATATCTGATTAGCTATTCCAGAGCTTGTGGAAATTACATCAATTTCTATACTAAAGGGTCATTCAGTTGTTTTGTGGTTTGATGTTGTTTGTTTCTTTGTGTTGTCTTTGTCGTTCTCGTTTTTAGGTTTTGTCTTCGAAAATTTGGACTTTTGATATTCGGATGACCCTTTGGTACCTCATTGCTTCTTTTATATCGGTATGGTACATGTACAAATGTAGGTGTATCCAGTGATGCTAAGCACAATGCATGCTTTGGATGCTGGCTCTCACCTATATTTTTCTGCATTAATGAACACTTACAGAAAAATGGTTAAGATCCAAACACCCTTACTGACAAGTACTTCTATGGTAGGTGCACCTAGTTATGCTAAGCACAATGCAAGTTTCGAATGCTGACTCTGACCTATATTGTCCGCATGAATGACAACTTTAAGAAGAATGGAAAGCCCATTCCTTATTACTTACACATGCAACATCAATCATATAACCATAGTTGGTGCACCTACGGATCCTGGGCATAATGCATGCTTCGGATGCTGGCTGTGACCTACTTTTTACGAATGGATGACCACTTACAGAAGAATGGTTAAAGTCAATCCTGGTTACTAACACATGCCATATCAAACATATTGTCATGATTGGTGCACCTACAGATGCTTAGCACCATGGATGGTTCAGATGCATGGATGAGCACTTAAAATATTGAAAAGTTCAGGTCAATTAAGGCTTAGTGATAATTATGCGTTACGATGTGAACTTTGCAATCGATAGATTACTAATGTTTGTAGTATTCAATCTTCAATCACTGCAAAAGAACCTACTAGCAATTCCATGTGTGTGGGCGTGTGTGTGTGTGTGTTTAACGCCCTTTATCGACCCACCGGGCCATGTAGGGCGGTCAGTTTTAATGATAGAAGAAACCGGAACTAGTAATTCCATGCTTTATATTTAGTGTCCCTGAATGAAATAAAAATTATTTGTTTATCTGCAATTTTTGTGAGTCTTAACATATATATGCATTTAAGAAACTCATTATTAAGAAATATTTTATGTTGAAATGTCTAAAGGTTTATATGATTAATTGAGGAGAAAAATAACCAGGAGCTTGAATCGCACACCTGGTCTTAATTACAGCTTAACTTGTAGCTATTACCTGTACAATAATGTATCATCTGACGAATACCACCAAATGGATTCTCAATGATACGCAATTGTTTTTATTCAATAGGCCAAAAACACTATTTTTGACATTGAAGGGGCTGTACACCTGTAAGGGTTCATCTGACAACCTGGGTCCTATGGCAACTGTGGTAGAACTAAATTAGCTGAACAATTAAGCAAGGAATTGCTTTTCTCTATCTGTAATAGATTTCCATCTTAGGCCAAAACACTTTTTTTCATCTTTCAGGAACCGTAACCCCTATAAGGGGTCATCTGACAACCTCAACCCCGAGGAGACTTTTGTAGAGCTAAATGAGCTGAATATTTAAGAAAGCAACATCTATTCTCTATCTGCAATAGTTTTCATTCTATAGACCAAAAACATGAGAATTGCTATTTATGGATTTGTATTGAATCTTTTGTATGGTATTTTAAGTCTTGGGCCAATGCAGAACGGCGAGCAGAGACCTCTGGCCATTCTGAAGACTGATGTCTGTTTTCCATTGTGATTTTAAATTTCTGTTTGTTTATGTTTGTTGTGTCGCGTACACTTATTCCACATCTCAATATCCTCTATTTTTTATATCTTTTATGGGCCGTAACCCCTATAAGGGGTCATCTGACAATTTCGCCCTAATCACGACTTTTGTAGAGCTTTGACCTTTTGTATGTGCAAAGACCGGTCAGATGAAAAATAAGAGATAGATGAGCAAAAGCTAAGACTCATTACTAATAGTCTAAGATTAGAACCAATGTGACTGATGTAAGAAAATCAAATTCATCTGAAAATATACATGTACAATTATTCAGAAATTGAAATGATATGGAGTGAGTACTAAAATATTATGTCTTTAAAACTTGAACCTCACAATAAAACAACAATTCTTTTATTGAAGTGGATGATACAAAGAGTAAAAAAAAAACATTGGATGTTAAAAAAAAAACAAAACTTGTGAAAAATCCTTCTGAAATCTTTATAAATGTAAGGGAATAATCCAACTTAGTTCTTATTATATAATCCATTTATTAATCTATGTCAAGAGGATGGTGGACTTTTAGTATCGCTGTGAATTCTGCTCTCATTTCAGTATAATTGCTGTAGTTCGTGGATAGTTCTATCATGGGCGTACAAGTACGCACTACCGGCATTCTCAAAAGACCTTTTCTGTCATTGAAGTGGATTTCTATTTTGTCAACACACAACATGTCTGACCCGGTTACGTGGCGAACAAAGCACTTCAACATATGATCATCTAGACCTTTGACATACTGTTTAAGAAACTGCAAGGTTCTGTCCTCTTCCTTTCCGTCTCTCTGTGGTTGAAAAAGCCGAATCACTTTTTTATTAGCTCACCTGGACCGAAGGTCCAGGTGAGCTATTACCATCACTTGGCGTCCGTCGTCGTCGTCGTCGTCGTCGTCGTCTGTTAACAATTTTTCAAAAATCTTCTCCTCTGAAACTACCAAACAGAATTTAATGAAACTTGGTATGAATGATCCTTAGGGTGTCCTGCACCAAATTTGTGTTTTGATTTTTGATCCGTTGAAAAACATGGCCGCTGTTACTAAAAATAGACTAGGGGGGTCAGACTACTGTTTTTGGCTTATAAATCAAAAAGTATAAGAGATAGAGGAAATCTGAGGCCACGCTACTGATTCAGCATCAAAAGCTCTACAAAAGTCTCCATTTGGTCAAAGTTGTCAGATGACCCCTTATAGGGGTTACGGCCCCTTGAAGGTGAAAAATAGCATTTTTTCATGTTTTTGGCCTACAGAATGAAAACTATTGCAGATAGAGATTAGCTGTTGCTTGCTTAAATGTTCAGCTCATTAAACTCTACAAAAGTCTCTATAGGGTCGAAGTTGTCAGATGACCCCTTATAGGGGTTACGGCCCCTTAAAGGTGAAAAATAGCAATTTTTAATGTTTTTGGCCTACAGAATGAAAACTATTGCAGATAGAGATTAGCTGTTGCTTGCTTAAATGTTAAGCTCATTTAGCTCTACAACAGTCTCCATAGGGTCGAAGTTGTCAGACAACCCCTAATAGGGGTTACGGCCCCTGAAAAATAGTGTTTTTTCATGTTTTTGTCCTACAGAATGAAAACTATTGCACATAGAGATTAGCTGTTGCTTACTTAAATGTTCAGCTCATTTAGCTCTACAACAGTCTCCATAGGGTCGAAGTTGTCAGATGACCCCTTATAGGGGTTACGTCCTCTGAAAAATAGCGATTTTTCATGTTTTTGTCCTATAGAATGAAAACTATTGCAGATAGAGATTAGCTGTTGCTTGCTAAAATGTTCAGCTTGTTAAGCTCTACAAAATTTTCCATAGGGTCGAAGTTGTCAGATGACCCCTTATAGGGGTTACGGCCCCTGAAAAATAGCGATTTTTCATGTTTTTGGCCTACAGAATGAAAACTATTGCAGATAAAGGTTAGCTGTTGCTTGCTTAAATGTTCAGCTTATTTAGCTCTACAAAATTCTCCATAGGGTCGAAGTTGTCAGATGACCCCTTATAGGGATTACTGCCCCTGAAAAATAGCGATTTTTCATGTTTTTGTCCTACAAAATGAAAACTATTGCAGATAGAGATTAGCTGTTGCTTGCTTAAATGTTCAGCTCATTTAGCTCTACAAAAGTATAGGGTCAACATCAAGACCAGGTGAGCAATTCAGGCTCCTGGGAGCCTCTTGTTTGTAAGTATTTTGGATTCATACATATCGATAATTGAATCTAAGTTGGGAAGTTTATCTTGCAAGTACCCTTTTGCTGTGGATGATATATTATCTAACGCATACTTTGGAGTATGTATAAGTTCTTTGTGAGCGACATTCAAAATCGTTCTTCTAGTTTCCTCTTTGGATGGTATGTTTCTACAGCCCATTCTTTGCAGTAGGTCAATAAATTCATCTCGGTCATCTTCGTCATCCAAACAACCGGAAAGGGCTTTAGTGACGACTTCTTTTTCCATACCTGCGATATAATTCATAAATGAATCCATTAAAACTGAGTTTGAAATTTTGCTTTCCCCATAAAGTAATGCAATTGTAAATACTTTGGAGAGTCTCAGGGGAAAAACACCATGATCTAGATATCCTTTTGCTAAAATTCTTCCGACTGATTCCCACTCAGCCTGCTGCATCGATGCTTTTATGATAGGTACTCGTTAAGTTTCTCCAACTGCTGATGATTCAAGAAATTCTACCCAAAAGGAAGTATACGCTTCCCGAGAAACGCCATTAACATCTACCCCTCTTTCATCAATGAACTTGAATTTCAATTTTTCTCCAAGTATAGTAGGATCAACAAAGTTTGCGATCATTTCACTTTCTATCATTGTTCGTCGGATTGTTACGCAGCGTTCTGCTGCATCATCAATTGGTGGTGGTGTGGGTGAGCGAGGAGGTATGTCGAGATCTGCATCATCAATTGGTGGTGGCGTGGGTGAGCGAGGAGGGATGTCAGGGTCTTCTAGCGAGCTACTATTTTGTTCTGTGTCGATACCTGCAGTATCAGTGACGTTTCTGGAGCAATATATTTACATGTATTTCTGTTAATGTCAGTCTTGTATGGTAAGGTCTCGTTCTGTTCATCACAGTTCTTTACGGTACAAGGGAACCCCCTAAAAATAATTTCAGGATCACTGTCTTCTTCGCATAAAACAGAAGGCGCATTTTGTGGGTTCATAATATCACTGCATGAGAAAGTGCCATCTGCTTGGTGTGAAGTATGTACGAGGGGCTGAATCTTAGGTGTAGACGTCTGGCGTGATTCTGTGGGGTTCTTTTGTGATGCACTGAAATGAGTCGTCCTTGGTTTTGCTTCCGTGGCAAGAGTTTTAGATGGTTCACCTGAAGAATTCTCACCGCTGTTCTCTTCCTCAATGTATCTGTACTTTGTGGCTAGGTTGAATCTTAGTCTTTTGATACCCGTACATTTCTGCGACGGTCTCAAATGCATCAACTGCTACTTCGGAAAAGTCAAGTAGGTCACATTCGAAGTCGTCTAGGTTTCCTAATTTGCTCTTTCCTCCAGGAAAAAACTTATCTTTTGCCATGTCTAAAATATCAGATTTCGTTGAATCCTTACTTATTTCTTGTGTTCTGGGTATACCTCCGTTTTTGGCCCTAACCTGATGGTACTGTTTGTCTGTGACCCTGTAATTTATCCACCCAATTTCAATTATGCGGGGTTTTTTAACAGCATTCATGTTTCCCATCAAATGCACTTTCTTTTTCTTCGACTCCTTTCCTATTGAATCATCGGCATCTGATTGCTCACCTGGTAGGCTGATCTTCCTTCTTAGTCTCTCTAATATGCTCTCTTTTTTTCTTTTGTTTTTATTTACGTCTTCTGATCTGCAAAAATGTTTAAGGGCCACCCTGTCACCAACCTCTAAGTACTCTTTCAGAACATTTTCATCTGCTTCAACTACATATTTGTCTATCTACAAAACAGAAGAGGAAACACTTAATTCTTGATTATTGTTTTAACCTAAGTACATTTTGCTTGATACTTTAACCCTTTCCTACATGTAGACGCATATGGACGCCTCTGTGTCATTCTGGTGACCCCCCTTTTGCCCCCTCTACCCTTCTGATCTCCCTGTAAAAGCATGATTGGGGTTATTTTTGGCAAATAGAATTGTTGCCTAAAAATGGCACTAAAAGATGTTCCAGGGGGATCCTAAGGGGGGAATTTAATTCCCTTTGGTCAGGGGGTCGAGGGGGCAGGGATGCCCCCGCCACCAGGAAAACTATAGCAGATAGAGAAAATCTGTTCTTTCTTTAATGTTCAGCTCATTTAGATTTTAAAAAAGTCTTCATAGAGTCAAAGTTGTCAGAAAACTCCTTATAGGGGTAACGAACAGCCCCTAAAATAACATTTTACATGTTTTTGGCCTACAGAATGAAAACTATTGCTGAAGGAGAAAAGCTGTTGCTTGCTTAAATGGTCAGCTTATTTTTCCATATTTAAAAGTTTCCATATGGTCGAAGTTGTCATATGACCCCTTACAGGGGTTGCACCTTAAAGTTGAAAACCCCTTTTAGGGGTTACGGCATCTTAAAGGTGAAAAATAGTGTTTGTTGCCTATAGAAAGAAAACTATTGTAGATAGAGAAAAGCTGTTGCTATCTTAAATGTTCAGCTCATTTAGTCCCTTAAAGGGTTATGGCCCTTTAAAGGTGAAAAATAATGTTTTTGCTTATAGAATGAAAACTAATGCAGCTAGAGAAAAGCTTTTTCTCGCTTAAACATTCAGCTCATTCAGCTCTATAAAAGCCTTCATAGGGTTGATATAAAGACCAGGTGAGCGATTCAGGCTCCTGGGAGCCTTTTGTTTATAAAGCTAGGTGCATAAATTTGAATGATGATAGCTAACTAACTGATAGCTTACTAACTGAATTTAACCTAAATTTAGAAGGGCAAATGTATCAATGGACACACCAACCGACGGACAAATGGACTCAAACACAACTATACCGTCTACAGCCAGCAGCCTTCAACGAACAACGAAGCCAGTAAAGGCTCTGCTTTGCCCCAGGTCATAATAAAATGCATACAATTCAAATCCAGTCATCAAATAGTCAAAGAAAGATCCCTTCTTAAACAAGGAACAGAAAACATCAAAACGTCAAGTGCAAACAAACGCTTTGTCAAGTAAAGTAGTCATGTCACACTTTTTGTAGTTATTTATGTGTAAGCATCACTAACAATACATCATATTCTAATCAGTGGTTTAAAAGGAGTTACAGACATTTATTTCATTTTGAGCTATCGGACAAGTCTGTCTTCAACATTTGTTTTTAATTTGAAGATCGCATTAAACAATCATTTGATAAATAATTAGCAAGTATAAACGAAAAAGTTAAAATTCTAATTCTACCTGTTTTAGGTTTTTTGTTATAAACTAAGTCAATTTTTTAAGACGTTTAGCCGACCGTGCCTAGAAACTACAAGTTTTGGTCACATTTACAGCCTCTTATCTCAAAAACCAGAAGTACAAAACAATTTTACCTCTGATGTGTGTTTCGTCTAATAAAGAATGATCGGAGGCCCCCTAGCTAGGAAAAAATGCATCATCTTCATCGGTTTAACAACTGAAAATTCTCACCTCTGAAAATTCTATTCGAAAACGAAATTCTGGGTACCTGTTGTTTTACCTTCTACAGAACTTACAGTATATATGTTAAAGTAAAATCGGTCAAATTTGTACCAAAACACAATTCCACTTATTTGAAAGTCTTTTACAAAGCATTGGTGTATTGGCATAATCTTAATCATGATGATTTATATATGAGAAAAGTATTAATCTAAAATTTTAGGCACATATTTCACAGTGTCTTCCCTGATGTCTCTTCAGCGCATCATTGTGTCATAGGATTGCATCACATCGTGTCGCATTTTCTTTGACCATACTATACATTAAACAAACTAAAGATTCGTATTTTTGTTTCAATGAATGAAGTATACAACAAAGCGGCTAATTAAACAAATTCGTTCTTCATAAAACGTTGTTTGAGCATTTTATGTGCAAATGTTTGAATAATGGCTTATTTTACGTTTTGGTTTTTTTTCTGACAAAAACGACACATGCAAGGGAAATTTCTCAATATTTACGTTCTTTACGTCAAAACGATTTTTTCGGTAACAGATTTTATACGAAATAGCTTTTTTGAAACATGAAATTTGAACAAAACCTAAATATAATACATGCGGTCTCAACTTATGAGCTCATTTCATCGTGTCTTAATGCACTTCATTAAAATGAATTAATCCGGTTGTACGGTGTGTACACGCATGTCCAAATATTTTCAAGACTGATAAGGAGCAATAATAGTTTAATTTGAAACTGTTAAATTACATTATAACGGGTATTATTCCTAGTATTATAGATATTTAGGAATTTATTTCACAGCATCTGGTTCTTTTAATCAAATGAGACAGGAATTTTACAAAACAAAGCTCTTAGCTCGTTATAAAATAAGGAGTGATTTTATAAGTCTCAATCCTAGTGTTAGTACATACGTCTAGTTTACTTATCTTTGATCACACTATAAAGCCTTATATTAGTATATAAAACTCTGAAATCTGGGGAAGTTATTGTTCTTCGAATGAAAAAAATAAATAGACCATATTTATAATAATGTTCCACGTGAAAAACTTAACAACAAATTTTTGAAAAGTATTTTACATGTAGGAGTGCATAAGACAAGTGTAAAATTTGCCGTTTCATCAGAATTAAGAAGTTAGTCGGACTTCCTATGTATTTTGATATACTAATTAAATGTGTTGTAAGGTATTGGTATAGACTAGAACATCTCTCTTCGGACTTTGTATTATTGAAAGATGCTTATATATGTAGCAAGAATTTAGACTGTGAAAATAATTTTTCATGGTACACATTTGTTAAGAAATTGTTTGTATATCTAGAACTTAGTACTAGTATTAGTAATTTAAATAAACATATATATTTAACAATTTAAGTACCAAAGTATTAAGAGAAAAAAATATTAAACAGTGGTATCAAGCAAGAAAAAAGACCACTTGTTTATTTAAGCTGCATAACAAATTTTGAACAAAGAAAATCCTTGTGCAAAAGAATTTTAGCGCATAGATTGCAAATTGAAATAGAATTTGCAAAAAGTGTACACTGAACGAAATTGAAAGTGAAACTCATTTTTTATGTGTTTGTCCAAAATATGAAAGTGAAAAAAAAGCTTTGTATAATAATGTGAAGGTAAAATATCCATTTTTGTATCAAATTTAAGTAATGAATTCGGTAATGAATCAACGTTAATTAAATTTTCTTCTCAGTAATGAAGACACTCATTTCTAGATTAATTATCAATAATAGTTAGTATTATATTTATCTTCAAGAAGTTACTGGTACATCATGGACGGAGACAGGTACGCATCGGAGTCAGCCGTGGGGTTCCAATTATACCATATACATGCATATGTGATTTGTTTTTTTTTAATGTAGCTCTCTCTATGTTGATGTGACTATTTGTTATCTATGTAAGTTCTTTTCATCTTGATGTTATACATGTATGCAAATGTTCCTTTTGTTCCTTGTGGGCTCCTGATTTGGAAATAAACTCTATTCTATTCTTTTTTATGGACTACAATACTCCATGATTTACGCAAAAAATAGTTGTATACAGTATGTCAAAGCTTTTACCTTATTGTGGTAAAAATTCAAATGACAGAAAAGGTAATATAATAGTATAGGGGTTAATTTTATTACCTTATCATTTTTCATCTTTTCAATTGTTTCCTCCGGTACACATCTTCGTCTTAAGAAAATCTCCATTTCTCTATCCATTGTGTCTGTGATAAAAAAAGAACCAATAGATTAATTATGCTTTAATATGTTGGACGGATAAAATGACTGGCAAATTCTTACATGTATATACGGAGCTAATTGTAGGGCAATTTTTCAAATAGTGTAGTAATTAAGAGAGGGTTGTAAGGGTTATTTTCGTGCTACGACGTTTTCGACGTTTTATTTTACGTGTTTTCGTGATTTTGATTTTTATTTCTCGTGTTTTCGTGTTAGGGAGGTTGTACGTCCTCGTTTTTGTCTGTATCTTAATCCCGTGTTTCGTGTTTTGTGATTTTTATTACCCGTGCTTAGTTTTCTGTCTTTTTGAGGCACATGATTTCGTGTTTTCGATTATCTGAATTCATATTCTCGTGTTTTGTGTTTGACGATTTTTCGTTTTCAGCATTTTTGAAGCACGTGTTTTCCTGCGTGGACCCCCCCCCCTTTACAACCCTCTTTAGAAAAATCTCATTTTTCAATTTACAAATCTTTTTGATAAAGTTGCAGAAAACTGAATCTTATGAGACTCTTATATATAGCATGGAAGTATTATATTGACGGCAGTACTTAACACAAATCCTATATGCCAATCCTTTGTTTCAGGTTATATAGATCTGAGTATATGAATGAGATCCCATCTCTGTGTGTATTAAAGTGTCTCAACGTTTTATAAATATGATAAAGGGAAAATAACAAAAAAAAAAATAGATTACTTGACAAACAATTTTATAGTGGAACACAGGGTCATATTTATAACATGTATACTATGATACAGTTTTAACCTGATAAACTCCTGCAAATTCAATACTTTATACTCCTTTCTCCTCGTTCAGAAAGTAACTGAAAATACTAGTTCATGTACAATGTGTAGTTTTTTTGCTAAGTTGACTTTTTCAGAAATATAAGGCAGCGCACACGTACCTGCTTTTAACCAGGAAGTGTTTTAGACCTCCTTCGAAAATTAATTGGAATTCTTGTTTTGATTGTGTAAATACTGCCCTTCATTCGTACTGTAAGACCTGGATTAGACGAGAAGGAGCAGATTCCAAATCTTTAGACAAGTTTAAGAATAAATTCATATCCATTGTAAAATTACGAATAAGCCATTTTCAAAACACCTTTGTAGAATATCGACCCCAAACTTATATAAACAGAATTAAATCAAAACTACAATTATTAGGTTCACGATATGTTTTTGTTCCTGCGGATAAAGCGGCTAACAATGTTGTTGTGGTATGTCGTAAATATTATCTGGATGTTTTAATGCATGAAATTAAAGAATCATGTACTTTCGTTCCCGTGCAAGCTACAGAAACCAGTATTATTGACGATCATGTCATAGCAACCACAGCACTTCGAGCAGCCCCTACATACAATAAATTACCTACTATGTCCTGGATACCTAAATTACACAAAAACCCATATAAATCCCGTTTTATTTCTGCATCAAGTAAATGTTTCTTAACCAATATTTCTAAAGTCTTGTCTCTTGCTTTAACTACAATGAAAGAATTTATCATTCGATACTGTGATAAAATTTTCGAAAATAGTGGAATAAATCATTTTTGGAGTGTTAAAAATTCTCTTGATGTTTTAGACAAATTTAGGGCATTTGAAAATACTTTTCAATCCGTAGACAGCTATGACTTTTCCACTTTATATACTAATCTACCTCACAATCTTATCAAAAAGAAATTTGAATATTTAATTAAATGGTGCTTTGACAAATCTAAAAGTGACTACATCTGTTCTAAAGTGCCACAAGTATTTAGTAAATCGTTTTTTAGTAACGAAACCCACAAAGGCTATGTTAATTGGACCGACATAGAAGTTATTACTGCATTAAACTTTCTTTTAGACAATATTTACATCCGGTTCGGTAAACAAATATATCGCCAAGTCATTGGTATTCCAATGGGAACCAATTGTGCTCCACTCATAGCTGATCTGTTTTTATATTGTTACGAATCACAGTTTATGGCCAAGCTACAAAAAGACCCAAACAAAAACCACCTTATCGAAACTTTTAACAATACATATAGGTACTTAGATGACATACTTGCTCTAAACAACCCCACATTCTCAAATTTTATAAATGATATATATCCTAAAGAATTAACCCTAAATAAAGCAAACTCAACCGACAGTAGATGTCCATTTCTAGATTTGGACTTAAGCATTATCAATGGTAGATTACACACTAAAGTATATGATAAACGGGATGACTTTTCATTCCCAATAGTTAATTTTCCGTTTCTTGAAGGAGACGTACCATTAGCTCCAGCTTACGGGGTATACATTTCACAATTAGTCAGGTATGCTCGCATTTGCAGTGATGTGTCTGATTTTAATAATAAAAACCGTTTTATTACAGAAAAATTGCTAAAACAAGGTTACCGTTACCACAAATTAGTCAAATCTTTTACAAAATTTGCACATAAATATGGACATCTCATCGAAAAATTTGATTGTACACGTAGATTTCTGATTGTTAAAGGAATATCTCATCCTGACTTTTATAGCAATGTAGTTTATAAAGCACAAAAATTCAAAAACAACCTTATGGAAATTAAAATCTGGCTTAAAAACCTTTTGAAAAAAGGATACGAATTCAATGTTTTAGTAAAATCTTTGCATTCGGTATGTTTTGGCAGAAATATTGATAGCTTAATAGTAACTTTAAAACGTTAAATTTTCGCTTTGTATCCACTGTATTATTTATAAGCACCACAGCGATCAAGTATGTCGGTTCTGTATGGTGATACAACTCTTAATCATTCATTATTTTGACGTGGGGTGTCGGATTTAGAACTGATGTATTTGATTCTTTTACATCAATCGATAAATGTTTCTTAGCTAGTTGTCAGTAACTTCGAGTGTTCTCAAGAGAGTTCCTCCTTGTCTTGTTGTTTTCGTACAGTATTTTGTCTTAGGTTCTCTCTTGTTGAATTGAACTTTTGTCGATTGAGTTTTACAGTGTGTTTTATATGTAGCTTTGTGCAAGCTTATCAATAGGGGGAAGGTTGGATCCAGAAAACTAGTTTAACCCCGCCACATTTTATATGTGCCTGTCCTAAGCCAGGAAACTTTGCCAAAGCCTTTGTTTGTCCTTGTCATTCTATGTTAACTGTTTTATGTCAAGAATTGAGTCTTTCGTTGATGATTTAGGGATTGGTTTTGATACTTTTGTATTGTATTATAAGTCTTGGGCCAATGCAAGACGGTAAGCAGTGACCTATGGTCATGTTGAAGACTGCTTGCTGTTTTCCGTTGTGATTTTTTGAATTGCTGTTTGTTTATGTTTGTTGTGTCGCGTACACTTATTCCACATCTCAATATCGTATATTAATAAATCCAACCAAAATGACGTCAAATATGAATGACGTCACAATACAAATATTTAAAACAAGGAATACTGTGCGCGAGCTCACGAAGGATCCCCCGCTATAACAAAGTCTAAGTCCAATTAACTCCCTTGAATGATATCCGACATCGTCGGAAACCCACAGGAGATTACGTCCTACCTCCTCCATGATGGAGGAGGTAGGACGTAATCTCCCGTGGGTTTCCGACGATGGATATCCGACAGCAACCAAATTTCTTCATGCACATTTCCATATGGTGTATATCCTTCATGTAAAGTTTAATCAAAATCCATCAATAGGTTTAGGAGGAGTTGCGCTTACGAGGTCTCCCAATGGCCATTACCCATTGAACACCAAGTTTAAAAAGTCTAAGTTCAATTTTCTCCCTTGAATGATACCCGACAGCAATCAAAATTCTTCATGCACATCTCGATATAGTTAACATTCATCATGTAAAGTTTCATCAAAATCGATAAAGTGGTTTAGACCCCCAAACGACTATTTTTTTTATAATAAAGTATTCAATTGAAATAGAACATCTAATCATTAGACTTATATTCCTTGACGCTTTTTCAAGTTATCAGTCGGAAATTCAAAATTTCATGAAATTTCATTTTTCATAGTGGTCTATATCCAAAACTATTTTTCGGATCATGTTGTTAATCGAACTTGACCTGTATTTTATTGTACTAATAACATTTGAATTCTTGGACGCGTTTTCAAGTTATTGGTCGGAAACCTTCGGGGAACAGATGGACACTAAATGAAATATTTCTTTTCTTTTTTTTCTTTTAGCTGTCACTGATTCTTTTTCTTAGTATACTTATTTTTAAAGTGACTATTTTTATCTTTTATCTATTTTAATGTTTCCATCTTTACTTGTGTATTTTATGTAAAGTAATGTTGTTTATTTTATGTTTATATCATGTACTGTAAAGCGCTTAGGGTAGTATGTAATTTATTATATTTGCGCTATACAAATATTGTATAATAATAATAATAATAATAACGGAGGGTATAACATAATAACTCGCCACTTCGTGCGGCGGGGTATAAAAACGATCTTTTACAATGTTTTTATAATATTGGTAAATTTACATAGTTTCTGACCGGTGGTGTAAATGCTGATAAACCTCTGGATTTTATGTTCTCGTGACACTCGACTCCTTTGGGACTGTGCAATATTAATATCAGCTAGTAAGTCCGGTGTAAAAGGCAGTGGGACAATCACATTTGTTTATCTAGGGAACTAATTTTTTAAATATTTTCTCTTATGCATGGGGCACTTACTTTCTTCAATGAATAAAAAAGTACCAGATTATTTTTTTTAATGTAAGTACAGAAAAATACCCTTACGAAACAATTTTTATTCAGCGAATATGCTACGAATATATGGCAACTATACTGATAGTTTAGTTTAAACATATTTTATTTGCTAATACCATGTACATGAATACATAAAATTAACAAAAAGGATAAGACACAAGTTATACCAACTTACGTGGTCTTCTCCAAATTAATGAGTATAACACAAATTACATAGACATGCGACATAAATAATTATAATTCATTTTTAACTAACAGTCAAAATAATTAGTGAATAAATAAATTTTGAAATGGGAATGTTTTGTTATGTTATGAGCCACTCAAAACCTCGTCTGCTCGCCTTCTTTAATTTAAACAATTTGAAATCTTTCCGATTTTTTTATATAATCAAAGACGTGCTTGAAGACTGTGTTATTTGTCTCCTCAGAAAGCAGTTCACTTCCGGAAGTTAATAAGTGTATGTTGATATCAATGTTCAAGGGGTTTAATTTTTGAAGGAGGATGTTTCTTGCATCTAGATATAAAGGACAACCAAAGAAAAAGTGTATCCTGTCTTCTTTTTCGAAACCACATCGACATTTAGAGTTTGCGACCAAGTTTGCTTTAAAGAGATCATAATTTAAAGATGAAGCAGAACATCTTAGTTGGGTTATTAATATGTTGAGCTTGCGAGGACCATAATAGTAATGTCTCGGTACTTTGTCTTTAACGCTTGTTCTTTTCAACTCATTTTTAAATTTAGCCAATGAGTCTAAACTTCTAACAGAATGATCTAACTGGTTCCACTGGCGGATTGTAGAAGGAAATAATGATTCGTATGAAGTTTGTAGCCTACAGAATGGTAATATCAAGTCGTTCCCGTTTCGAAGTGGATACGCGCTCATGCTTTGAATAGTGCAAGGCTTTATATCTAGTAGGTACTTAGGAGCATTATCATGCATGATATTATGCATTAGACAGAGTTTTTTCCTTTTGCGACGGTCTTGTAATTTTTCCCATTGTAATTCTTTATAAATGGTTTCCAATTTTGTATAAATTGGAAGTCCACTAACGATTCTGGCTGCTTCAAGCTGAAGACCTTCTAATCTCTGACAATTTACAACACCACAGTTATCCCAGACCTCTGAGGTATACTCAAATAGTGGTCTAATAAACGTTAGATAGAGTGTTTCAAGATTCTTTCTACTCAGTGTGAATTTAAGCTTTCTTAAAACGTTGATATGTTTCGAAATACTCTTTATCATGTTATCAATGTGAGTATTCCACTTAGCATCACTAGAAAAGGTTACTCCTAGATGCTTATGGGTAGTACTTATAGGAATATCAGTTCCATTAAGTAAAAAGCTAACCGGTTCAAAATCTCTATTACTGATCTTCATAATTTCTGTCTTCTGTGGGTTAAAATCCATGAGCCATTTCTTCGACCATTCATTCAGCTCTCTAAGATCTTGATTAATAGTTCATTCAATAGAATATTCATCAGAACTAGAAAAGCCAATTGAAGTGTCGTCGGCAAATAACCTAGTAAGAGATGTCAGTTTATCAGCTATGTCGTTTATATAAATTATAAAAAGTAAGGGGCCCAAAACCGAGCCTTGGGGAACTCCGGCGGATATTGGAAGGAGATTCGACGAACATTGTTTTAGTACAACTCGCTGTTGTCTCATAGATAAATAATTTTTTACCCATTCGAGAATATTTCCCTGAATTCCAAGCGAAGACATTTTATGTATTAGACCTTTATGCCAAACCCTGTCAAACGCCTTAGAGAAATCACAAAAGACAAAGCAACTTATTTCACGATTCTCCAAGGCATTAATGACAGTGTTGTACATTTCGATAAGCTGATGGACCGTTGAAAATTTTGGGAGAAAACCTGACTGCATTTTATATATCAGATTATTATCTCTTAAATGGTTAAAGATATACTTATATACACATCTTTCCATGGTTTTACCAACACAGCTTATCAATGAAATAGGTCTATAATTTGAAGGTAACGAGTTATCACCCTTTTTGAACAATGCGATTACATTAGCAAGCTTCCATTCACTTGGAAATTTGCATTGATTTAGAGATTTGTTGAAAAGAATTTGCAAGGGAACTGCTATCTGTTCTGGACATTTTTTTAGCATTCTGTGACTGATAAAATCAGGACCAGATGCCTTTTGTGGATTTAAAGTTTTAATAATATCAATGATGTCAGTCTGGCTAATCTCGATATTATTAATTGGATTAAGAAAATTTGCTTGTATATTCGGAAGCGGCACGTTTTCATCATTTATTGTTGATATAGAGATAAAATACTTGTTTAAAACTGAACACTTCTCATCATCGTCATGAACAATATCACCAATTCCATCTAAATTTACGATGTTTTGGAGGGGTGGAATATTACTGTTGTTTCTATTTGATTTGATTAGCATCTTCATTATTTTCCAGTAGGATTTTGGATTAGCTGAATGTTCTAGAATAAAATTATCAAGATTTTTCTCAAAATTTTCTTTAGCTATCTTCTTCATATTGTTAACATGGTTTCGTTGTTTTTTATATTTATTAACGTCTGATTCTTTCTTTGTTTTAATACATATTTTTCTTAATCTATCGCGTTTTCTTATTTCTGATACTGATTCTGTAAATATAAATATTTACCACAGCATATCGAAAGGAAATAGAAAATTTAGACAAACCACTGCTTATTCACACAAAAAAACTTTTAATACTATGAGCCCATTCTGTAATTTGCCATGTGTTTGCTTAAAGGAAATAGAAAAATTTATTTTATATGTACAAACCCTTTTAATCGTCTGTAACTTGATTGATTGTGTTTGTCAAATCAAGGAACCTACATATTCCAGTCAAAAATGCCTTCTAATTTCACCGAGCTCGCTTCATATTATTTGTGATCGATATTCTTATAAAATGCACTTCGTTGTATATAAAACTAAAATGTGACAAAGTTGTATGCTTACCGGCTGTTTATAGAACTTCGTGCCTTTTGAAAGATGTCCTCTAGTGGGTCTGAATTTAAAATATGGCGTCTTATAGCCTCGTTCCAGTAAGTCGTTATAACGAGTAAGTTAAGTAGTTATGACGAGTAACTAAGTCGTTATAACGAGTTAGTTAAGTCGTTATAACGAGTTAGTTAAGTCGTTATAACGAGTAAGGTAAGTCGTTATAACAAGTTAGCTAAGTCGTTATAACGAGTTATTAAGTCTTTATAACGAGTTATTAAGTCGTTATAACGAGTTATTAAGTCGTTATAACGAGTTAGCTATGTCGTTATAACGAGTTACTAAGTCGTTATAACGAGTTAGCTAAGTCGTTATAACGAGTTCGCTAAGTCGTTATAACGACTTAAAAATAAATCACCACCTGGCACTGACGGGCTTCCGTAGGCATGTAACTTTCCAGGTTAGGAAAATTTATAATCTTGAAATTAATGTCGTCTCTTTTATCGTATATGTTTGTACTGAGATGACCATCCGAGCCAAATTCGAGATCAAAAACCAAGAATGACGTGAGGCAAGTGGATTCGGTGGTTTCTTTAATCTCTAGCTCTGGGGGATAAATTGAAGGAATCCGTCTACCAAAAGAACCGTTGTTGACAGAGAGGACGTCATTTAACATTTTATTGAAATTTATTAAAATCTGCATATTTTGTTTCGGTTTTCATCTTTTTAAATAGTTATTTCGTATTTGTAACGTAACCATTGTAATATCTGCACATCTAAATGGATTTTGTAATGTAAATTTCGTTTTTTGGAAATTTTATTGAAATATGTTGCATTTCATTATCGACAAATACAAAGTTTTGATCACGAATCCCCTGCATGTAGCAGTGCCTAAAGTTGTTATCCAGTGAATTGAGCTCTATTTTTTACGGTAAGGTGTACTAAGATTAGGACTGTATAATGGAGTAAGACTGTAAACTAGAATACTACATATTTGCACCTGCCTTTTTCATTCTTGTTAGATAAAAACTGCGCTTAATTAACTGTGCCAAACGTGATTTGATTTGCGTGTGGAATAGAAATATAAAGTGTGAAGTAATCGAACGTTTTGATGTTGTTCCAAGATCAAAATAAATTTAGTGTTTAGAATCTCTATCAGTTCTTTCGAATTCTATATGATATACATTTGATTTTCACCATTTCAAGAAAAACAACAATTGAACTATTTCTAGAGGCCAGATTTTATTGCCGTCAGTATTAAAGCCAACATAACCGAAAAGGGTGGTACATTAAGATCGCCTTGCAATGAAGCCCTGTTTGTCTGGATTTTTATGCATTGAAGGAAACCAACAGGGATGGAAACATCAACATTTTTAGCACCAATAGAATGGCCGGAAGAGGTGACACATTTTCGATTGTCAATTATTTCCCCTCAAACGGTGTTGTTGCTGTGTATGTTTGTAAAATCATCCTCATGTTTCCTGCACATAAAAATGATATTATTTGCTGTTTTGTCTTCAGTTACAACAACTTGCTAGATGGACATTGTTCTTACAACTTCGGCGTTTTGGAATATGGACGTTACATCTGTACTCATCGAGCCCCGTAAAAATTGGATTCTTTTAAAGATTTATGACATCATAGTTGTAACCCATTTGGAAGCCCCTTTTGTACCTCTTTGCTTCTATGACCATGTCTTTCTTCTATTCTTTCTTAGCCAATTTTCTGGCAAAGTCTTCAACTGAATCCATTGTTTTTTTAATTATAGTTCCATTAATTTAGCGAGTTTAAAATGTGAAAATATGTAAAGATTCTTTTGCAGAATGGTATTGTTTTAATTTTATTATAGCTTCTCCTACTAATTGTTTTTATTCAAATTCATTAATCATAGCAACTAGGTTTCTGCTTAAGAAAAATGAGAAACATTTTTTTTTCATTTTCAAAAGTGGAGAAGGCATGGGAGATCATGTAATTTAGTTTTTTAGTGTGCAAACTCTGGTTTCTACACGCAATCTTTTTTTCATAAAATATGTGTATGTTTCAGGCATAAAATTTGCAACAAACCTCCCTTTTTACCTACTAGTAGAAATTGGAATTCCAATTTTTCGTTGGAGACATTGCGATTCAAATTTGCCCTATGGGGATTCTGGATGACATTTAATTCTATTTTTTGTAACAAATACATGTGGTATCTAACTGATCCTTCAAAATGACCATGTGCAATTCAATATGAAAACTATAAAAAATGAAATGGCCGCTGGCAACACTGGTTTTTTTTCGGCTATTGGTACTTTGCAGAACGGAACGGAACGGAACAAGACATGGGGATCCATAAGGGGAAAATTTTTATTAATATATTTTTTTTAACTATGACAAGGACTTGCTTCTAAACTAGTCCTTGTGTATGAATTTCACATTTTTGTATCATAAATTAAAAGTTTTATAAATCATCCCTACTTTAATAGTCTGCTCAGATATTTAAAGCTATATTTTAACATGGCCTTAAATAATTAGTAAACTAGTAAGTTGTCAACGCATAATGAAAGTCATTGCTGTCTCTCAGCCATTTTTTACTTAAATAAGACATATGTACATGAAGATAAATTTGAGAATACAATCTTGTTCCGTTTCGTTCCGTTAAATACCATTACCCGGGGGCTAATGGTACTTTGCGGAACGGAACGGAACAAAAATTTTTTCTTCCAAATTTCATTTTCGCACAAAGTTTCCACCATCGTGATAAGAAATAGACATATGAAACACTTGAAATGTAAAGAAAATACAACAAGTTGTCCGCAATTATTTATTATACCTACCTTCTGAGAAGATGAACCTATTCAGGCTAGAACTAAAAGGGGTGCGTTTAGATCTAGGTATAGTATTGGGTTATCTTAGAAATAGATGATAGAGACTCTGATATGCTACTAATGACGAAAATCGAAAAAAAAATCTTGTTCCGTTTCGTTCCGTTAAATACCATTACCCGGGGGCTAATGGTACTTTGCGGAACGGAACGGAACAAAACTTTTTTCTTCCAAATTTCATTTTCGCACAAAGTTTCCACCATCGTGATAAGAAATAGACATATGAAACACTTGAAATGTAAAGAAAATACAACAAGTTGTCCGCAATTATTTATTATACCTACCTTCTGAGAAGATGAACCTATTCAGGCTAGAACTAAAAGGAGTGCGTTTAGATCTAGGTATAGTATTGGGTTATCTTAGAAATAGATGATAGAGACTCTGATATGCTACTAATGACGAAAATCGAAAAAAAAATCTTGTTCCGTTTCGTTCCGTTAAATACCATTACCCGGGGGCTAATGGTACTTTGCGGAACGGAACGGAACAAAAAATTTTTCTTCCAAATTTCATTTTCGCACAAATTTTCCACCATCGTGATAAGAAATAGACATATGAAACACTTGAAATGTAAAGAAAATACAACAAGTTGTCCGCAATTATTTATTATACCTACCTTCTGAGAAGATGAACCTATTCAGGCTAGAACTAAAAGGAGTGCGTTTAGATCTAGGTATAGTATTGGGTTATCTTAGAAATAGATGATAGAGACTCTGATATGCTACTAATGACGAAAATCGAAAAAAAAATCTTGTTCCGTTTCGTTCCGTTAAATACCATTACCCGGGGGCTAATGGTACTTTGCGGAACGGAACGGAACAAAAAATTTTTCTTCCAAATTTCATTTTCGCACAAAGTTTCCACCATCGTGATAAGAAATAGACATATGAAACACTTGAAATGTAAAGAAAATACAACAAGTTGTCCGCAATTATTTATTATACCTACCTTCTGAGAAGATGAACCTATTTAGGCTAGAACTAAAAGGAGTGCGTTTAGATCTTGGTATAGTATTGGGTTATCTTAGAAATAGATGATAGAGACTCTGATATGCTACTAATGACGAAAATCGAAAAAAAAATCTTGTTCCGTTTCGTTCCGTTAAATACCATTACCCGGGGGCTAATGGTACTTTGCGGAACGGAACGGAACAAAAATTTTTTCTTCCAAATTTCATTTTCGCACAAAGTTTCCACCATCGTGATAAGAAATAGACATATGAAACACTTGAAATGTAAAGAAAATACAACAAGTTGTCCGCAATTATTTATTATACCTACCTTCTGAGAAGATGAACCTATTCAGGCTAGAACTAAAAGGGGTGCGTTTAGATCTAGGTATAGTATTGGGTTATCTTAGAAATAGATGATAGAGACTCTGATATGCTACTAATGACGAAAATCGAAAAAAAAATCTTGTTCCGTTTCGTTCCGTTAAATACCATTACCCGGGGGCTAATGGTACTTTGCGGAACGGAACGGAACAAAAATTTTTTCTTCCAAATTTCATTTTCGCACAAAGTTTCCACCATCGTGATAAGAAATAGACATATGAAACACTTGAAATGTAAAGAAAATACAACAAGTTGTCCGCAATTATTTATTATACCTACCTTCTGAGAAGATGAACCTATTCAGGCTAGAACTAAAGGGAGTGCGTTTAGATCTAGGTATAGTATTGGGTTATCTTAGAAATAGATGATAGAGACTCTGATATGCTACTAATGACGAAAATCGAAAAAAAAATCTTGTTCCGTTTCGTTCCGTTAAATACCATTACCCGGGGGCTAATGGTACTTTGCGGAACGGAACGGAACAAAAATTTTTTCTTCCAAATTTCATTTTCGCACAAAGTTTCCACCATCGTGATAAGAAATAGACATATGAAACACTTGAAATGTAAAGAAAATACAACAAGTTGTCCGCAATTATTTATTATACCTACCTTCTGAGAAGATGAACCTATTCAGGCTAGAACTAAAAGGAGTGCGTTTAGATCTAGGTATAGTATTGGGTTATCTTAGAAATAGATGATAGAGACTCTGATATGCTACTAATGACGAAAATCGAAAAAAAATCTTGTTCCGTTTCGTTCCGTTAAATACCATTACCCGGGGGCTAATGGTACTTTGCGGAACGGAACGGAACAAAAATTTTTTCTTCCAAATTTCATTTTCGCACAAAGTTTCCACCATCGTGATAAGAAATAGACATATGAAACACTTGAAATGTAAAGAAAATACAACAAGTTGTCCGCAATTATTTATTATACCTACCTTCTGAGAAGATGAACCTATTCAGGCTAGAACTAAAAGGAGTGCGTTTAGATCTAGGTATAGTATTGGGTTATCTTAGAAATAGATGATAGAGACTCTGATATGCTACTAATGACGAAAATCGAAAAAAAAATCTTGTTCCGTTTCGTTCCGTTAAATACCATTACCCGGGGGCTAATGGTACTTTGCGGAACGGAACGGAACAAAAATTTTTTCTTCCAAATTTCATTTTCGCACAAAGTTTCCACCATCGTGATAAGAAATAGACATATGAAACACTTGAAATGTAAAGAAAATACAACAAGTTGTCCGCAATTATTTATTATACCTACCTTCTGAGAAGATGAACCTATTCAGGCTAGAACTAAAAGGAGTGCGTTTAGATCTAGGTATAGTATTGGGTTATCTTAGAAATAGATGATAGAGACTCTGATATGCTACTAATGACGAAAATCGAAAAAAAATCTTGTTCCGTTTCGTTCCGTTAAATACCATTACCCGGGGGCTAATGGTACTTTGCGGAACGGAACGGAACAAAACTTTTTTCTTCCAAATTTCATTTTCGCACAAAGTTTCCACCATCGTGATAAGAAATAGACATATGAAACACTTGAAATGTAAAGAAAATACAACAAGTTGTCCGCAATTATTTATTATACCTACCTTCTGAGAAGATGAACCTATTCAGGCTAGAACTAAAAGGAGTGCGTTTAGATCTAGGTATAGTATTGGGTTATCTTAGAAATAGATGATAGAGACTCTGATATGCTACTAATGACGAAAATCGAAAAAAAAATCTTGTTCCGTTTCGTTCCGTTAAATACCATTACCCGGGGGCTAATGGTACTTTGCGGAACGGAACGGAACAAAAAATTTTTCTTCCAAATTTCATTTTCGCACAAAGTTTCCACCATCGTGATAAGAAATAGACATATGAAACACTTGAAATGTAAAGAAAATACAACAAGTCGTCCGCAATTATTTATTATACCTACCTTCTGAGAAGATGAACCTATTCAGGCTAGAACTAAAAGGAGTGCGTTTAGATCTAGGTATAGTATTGGGTTATCTTAGAAATAGATGATAGAGACTCTGATATGCTACTAATGACGAAAATCGAAAAAAAAATCTTGTTCCGTTTCGTTCCGTTAAATACCATTACCCGGGGGCTAATGGTACTTTGCGGAACGGAACGGAACAAAAAAATTTTCTTCCAAATTTCATTTTCGCACAAATTTTTTATTATTGGGACTAATCTGTATAAAATCCCTGTAGTGCAGCGGTTTGACTTGGAAAAAAATGAGTTTAATGCTCCGACAGAACACACACCTATATTGTATATCATTTTAAAGAGGAACATCTCTACTTTCAGATAAAACAGGTCGTCACATGTTTTTATCAGGCAAATTTAAAATATTAGGGGTCAAAACTCACTAGTTGGAAAATTTTAAATTTTGAGTGTTCGCTTTGAACCCTCGGCTCTTATAATTGCGATGAGTTATAATGAAAATAGTGAGTTGGATTTTATTCTTAAAGATGGCTTTTTGCAATAAGTGCAAAAACAATATATAGGAACGTTAAATAAATGACGTAACAGCCAATCTGCCAGAAAACCATGCAAAATCCTAAATTTTGTTCCAAACCAATATTTTCATATCAACTTAAGGGATGGTTTAACAAAAAGACCTTCATGAAAGACTTATTTTGGCCAAATATTTTTTCCGGGAAATTCAAGATGGCCGACCTACAGGGTTCATCAGTATTCCTGGGTTTCTTAACAAAATCAGCTTGAATAATTACAAAACCTCATGTATTTCAAAGTTTCTTTTGGTCCATTTAACTTCAAATTTCAAAAATTGAACAGTAAATATTTAAAGGGTAATACCTTTGCCTTCTAAATAGATGAAAATTTTAAAAATCTTAATAACCATTACCCAGCGTCCCTAGGGGGTGACATGGGCAATTTTCCAAATTGTAAAAAAACATCAAAATACTTGAATTTTAGCATTGTTTTATGTCTAAGGCAGGCTCTTTAAATCAAATTCACTCCCAAATACTTTAACAACAGGCTTTGATGTCAATTGTATTAAAAAATAGAGCTCGGCTCATGCTTTATGACATCGCTACAAGTCAGAGAAGTGGGTCAGTCTCACATTTTGGTAGAAAATTTCCTATTTTTTGACAACATTTGTAAAAACATGCTTGTGTTCAATTTTAAACAAAGTGCATTTTTAATAAGTGTAAAGATATGTTGATACAATAAAAATTAATGTAATTGTCTTCGAGTTGAGGAAAAAGTGCAATTTAAGAGTCAAATTGGTGTATTTTTCAAGAATAATTGATAAATTGAAGATATTGTCAATTTTAGATGATGAAGGCAGACTCATAATAAATCCAGCCAAAAGTTATGATTATTGATCCAAAAGAATGCTGCTTTGTCTCTACGAAATAATATTTACAAATATGGTAGCTGTCATTATTTCTATGATAGAGGCATTCAAACAGTGGCATTTGGCCATTATCGTCACAGTTCAAAATGAGCTCCTGGGCCCATTTGGTAGCATTTCTTTTTTAAAGTTGTTCTATGCAGGGAAAAGTGTTTTTATTTATTCTAAAGTATGCTTATGTCTACATGCCAGCAATCAATATCAAAAGAATCTGTATAAATTTGACTTAGATAAATTTGGTCAAAAATGACAAAATGTGTTATGTGGCTGAAATTGCTATCTGCCTTTAAAAAAAAACCAAGTCCGAAAAATTTTTGAAAAAAATGTGTACCAGGCAATGCAATTTTTTACACTTCTTTTCATGTGGTTAAAACTATAAGACATCGTCTCAGATACCTTTCAGAAAACAATTTTTTTTTTACTTCGTTTTTTGGGGGGTTCGTGATGTTTTTGACCATATAATGCTTTTTGCCAATTTTGAACAAACATTTAACAGGCACCTTTTGACAGATTCATTTGAAATTCATTGGTTGAGTGCAAACAAGAGCAAACTGAAGAAATAATCAAACTGTTAACTTTTCATTTAACAACTTCTGTAAAAAAAATGTCGCCAAAATGGTACAGAAGCACGTTTTGTGACTATGACGAAAATGACCAAATGCCATTTTTGGATGCCTCTATCTTGAAAATTATGACCGCTAACATACTTGAAAACATTATTTCTAAGAGCCAAAAGAGCATTCTTTTGGATCAATAATCATAACTTTTGACTGGATTTATTATGAGTCTGCCTTCATCATCTAAAATTGACAATATCTTCAATTTATCAATTATTCTTGAAAAATACACCAATTTGACTCTTGAATTGCACTTTTTCCTCAACTCGAAGACAGTTACATTAATTTTTATTGTAACAACATATCTTTACACTTATTAAAAATGCACTTTGTTTAAAATTGAACACAAGCATGTTTTTACAAATGTTGTCAAAAAATAGGAAATTTTCTACCAAAATGTGAAACTGACCCACTTCTCTGACTTGTAGCGATGTCATAAAGCATGAGCCGAGCTCTATTTTTTAATACAATTGACATCAAAGCCTGTTGTTAAAGTATATGGGAGTGAATTTGATTTAAAGAGCCTGCCTTAGACATAAAACAATGCTAAAATTCAAGTATTTTGATGTTTTTTTACAATTTGGAAAATTGCCCAGGTCACCCCCTAGGGACGCTGGGTAATGGTTATTAAGATTTTTAAAATTTTCATCTATTTAGAAGGCAAAGGTATTACCCTTTAAATATTTACTGTTCAATTTTTGATAATATGAAGATAAATGGACCAAAAGAAACTTTGGAATACATGAGGTTTTGTAATTATTCAAGCTGATTTTGTTAAGAAACCCAGGAATACTGATGAACCCTGTAGGTCGGCCATCTTGAATTTCCCGGAAAAAATATTTGGCCAAAATAAGTCTTTCATGAAGGTCTTTTTGTTAAACCATCCAATAAGTTGATATGAAAATATTGGTTTGGAACAAAATTGCATGGTTTTCTCACAGATTGGCTCGTAAAATGACGTTTTCGTTGGCTCTGAGAAAATGCGTAAAAATGATATATATTTTTCATTTTTTGCCGCTCTAATTTAATTTTTGATCTCTAAAAAGCATTAATATTGCAATTCAGACTATTAACTTTCCTATAAAGCAGGTTTTGTATTAATAAATAAATTAACGGTAACGTAGGAGGCCTCCAAAAATGAAACGGCTAACCCAAAAGTCGTCTCCCATCAGTTATTTTTGTTGGTTATTTCATGCTTTTTGACAACCGTAGTACATATTAAGCATATATTCATTAGATAATTACAAAAGATTTACAGAAAAGACTTTTTTACAAAATTATTTTTTCATATCCTAATGTTAAGACGTATGGAAAGCTATAGTGGAAATCGTCATTAACAAATGATTTTCCATTGGTGTCAATGGGAAACCTTTCGGCAATTCAATAATTTGACAAACGTACAATCTATAATTTGAACGGCCGCAGTCTGTATGGTTGTGAGAAAAATATTTCATTCGATTAGCTTGATAGTTATAGGATTTATGTAGTTGATTATCAGCGATATCTGTTGTTGAGTTTAGTACAAATTCCCTAGGATTGGAATTAATTCTCGAATTCATACTAAATTAAAGACTCTCTGTACTGGAGTCTGAATCGCAAACCTGGTCAGCAATGATACTTTTCAGAGACACAGATGATGGAAAGCGGCATCCGAATATCAAAACTTCGAAATTTCGAAGACAAAACGACAACGGCAACACGAAGAAACAACATAAAACCACAAAAATAACTGAAAAACAACTAGCAACACTAGCTCAAGTCGTAACAAGAGTGAACTCAGGTGTTTCGGAAGAGTAACTTCACTAAGTAGTTCCTACTGCTATAGCACATCCGTCGTGTTAATCAGGCCTTTTAAATTGTTCGTGGTATTGAGCTCAAATTTAATGCGGGATCCCCTTAATTTTAGTGCCTTACATGGGGAATAACTTCTTAGAGGAACGTCCCTACAACTTTTAACGTTTACATGTACAAATAAATACATTTTTACAGTTCGATATGCAGTTTTAATTGCTCAAATATCTTTTTCATGATATAGACTAAATTGGAAAAATCAGGCAAAATGGCTACAACAACTATTTAACTTCTACATTGATTATTGGGTCGTCTTCTTAATTTTATGATCTCAACATCTTATTAAGGTCCTCGACGTTTGTTTTTTACCACCATTCCGTAGTTGCAAAAAAGCTGTAATTAACTCACATTTTCTAATTTTTGTGAGGTCCGACATGTTTACGACCAGTGTAACCCAACTATGGCCATGTAAAGGACTTTCTAAAAAACATTTAAAAATAGTCTGGTGTTGCAATTTTCTTAAAGTTTGGTACTTTCGAAGGAGTAAATTGCGTACAAAAATTGTTAGTACAGACGGGCAGATGAGTTAAATTAATACCCGTATACCATTTTCTGGTATGGCATTCGTGAAGCAGCCGATATTAGACCAAGCATAGCTTCAGGCAAAACCATACTAGAAGTTACCTTTTGAAAAATCAAGTTTTTATGGTTCGACCACGAATATAGTTGACCTGACATATATATAGTTGTACCCTTAACTGTCCGTCTGTACGTCTGTAGTGATTTGCTATTATGTCTGATATATATCTTGGCAGGGTGCGAATACTGACACATTTTATAGGGAGGGGATGCCACATACTGGCTCTCTGTGAACCAATAGTGTGTTCCAGACCAGTTTTGCTGAACATAAAAAGGATGGGGGATCAGGTGGTATTCGCCTAAATGATGCAATAGGATTATGGTAATGCACTAATAGATTTATTTTGATAGAGTGACACAGAACACGATTATAGCGGAACGAAGCTGGAGCTGTAAGCTTAAGATACTAGTAGCTGCATGAGAAATCAGTTTAGAAAATCAAACCATGTTCCCCTTTAAAAGTTTTATGTCAGCCTATATCACTCAGAATATAATTACAAAACCCCTATACCCAGTGGCGGGTCCAGAAGGGGGTGGTTTCGAAATTTTTAAATTTTCGTGTAGATATTCAGGAAAATTGGTCTGGAACCCCTCCTTTGGCCAACAGTACCCAGTATGTGGACCCCCCTCCCTTTTCGAAAATTTCTGGGTCCGCCCCTGATACCAAAAGCTGCATATCAGATTGGTACATTTTAAACAATTGTTGGTACATGTATTGTAAAGCTATTTAAATAAATGCATTTTTATACAAACAACAGACGATATTGAGATGTTAAATAAGTGTATACGATACAACTAACTACACAAACATAAACAGCAATTCAAAAAATCACAACGGAAAACATCAAGCAGTCTTCAACATGACCAGAGGTCACTGCTTGCCGTCATGCATTGGCCCAAGACTTATAATACAATACAAAAGTTTCAAAACTAATCCCTTAATCATCAACGAAAGACAAGGACAAACAAAGGCTTTGGCAAAGTTTCTTGGCTTAGGACAGGCACATATAAAATGTGGCGGGGTTAAACTAGTGTTTTTGATCCAACCTTCCCCCTATTGATTAGCTTGCACAAAGCATACATGTACATATAAAACACACTGTAAAACTCAATCGACAAAAGTTCAATTCAACAAGAGAGGACCTAAGACAAAATACTGTGCGAAAACAACAAGACGTAGAGGAACTCTCTTGAGAACACTCGAAGTTAGTGACAACTAGCTAAGAAACATTTATCGATTAGTGTAAAAGAATCAAATACAAATTGACATGTTTTTTTTACCAGAATCTCATTTCGTAGTTTCTTTTGTAGTATGACCCATAATAAATAATTGCGGACAACTTGTTGTATTTTCTTTACATTTCAAGTGTTTCATATGTCTATTTCTTATCACGATGGTGGAAACTTTGTGCGAAAATGAAATTTGGAAGAAAAAATGTTTGTTCCGTTCCGTTCCGCAAAGTACCATTAGCCCCCGGGTAATGGTATTTAACGGAACGAAACGGAACAAGATTTTTTTTCGATTTTCGTCATTAGTAGCATATCAGAGTCTCTATCATCTATTTCTAAGATAACCCAATACTATACCTAGATCTAAACGCACCCCTTTTAGTTCTAGCCTGAATAGGTTCATCTTCTCAGAAGGTAGGTATAATAAATAATTGCGGACAACTTGTTGTATTTTCTTTACATTTCAAGTGTTTCATATGTCTATTTCTTATCACGATGGTGGAAACTTTGTGCGAAAATGAAATTTGGAAGAAAAAAGTTTTGTTCCGTTCCGTTCCGCAAAGTACCATTAGCCCCCGGGTAATGGTATTTAACGGAACGAAACGGAACAAGATTTTTTTTCGATTTTCGTCATTAGTAGCATATCAGAGTCTCTATCATCTATTTCTAAGATAACCCAATACTATACCTAGATCTAAACGCACTCCTTTTAGTTCTAGCCTGAATAGGTTCATCTTCTCAGAAGGTAGGTATAATAAATAATTGCGGACAACTTGTTGTATTTTCTTTACATTTCAAGTGTTTCATATGTCTATTTCTTATCACGATGGTGGAAACTTTGTGCGAAAATGAAATTTGGAAGAAAAAATTTTTGTTCCGTTCCGTTCCGCAAAGTACCATTAGCCCCCGGGTAATGGTATTTAACGGAACGAAACGGAACAAGATTTTTTTTTCGATTTTCGTCATTAGTAGCATATCAGAGTCTCTATCATCTATTTCTAAGATAACCCAATACTATACCTAGATCTAAACGCACTCCTTTTAGTTCTAGCCTGAATAGGTTCATCTTCTCAGAAGGTAGGTATAATAAATAATTGCGGACAACTTGTTGTATTTTCTTTACATTTCAAGTGTTTCATATGTCTATTTCTTATCACGATGGTGGAAACTTTGTGCGAAAATGAAATTTGGAAGAAAAAATTTTTGTTCCGTTCCGTTCCGCAAAGTACCATTAGCCCCCGGGTAATGGTATTTAACGGAACGAAACGGAACAAGATTTTGTTTTCGATTTTCGTCATTAGTAGCATATCAGAGTCTCTATCATCTATTTCTAAGATAACCCAATACTATACCTAGATCTAAACGCACCCCTTTTAGTTCTAGCCTGAATAGGTTCATCTTCTCAGAAGGTAGGTATAATAAATAATTGCGGACAACTTGTTGTATTTTCTTTACATTTCAAGTGTTTCATATGTCTATTTCTTATCACGATGGTGGAAACTTTGTGCGAAAATGAAATTTGGAAGAAAAAAGTTTTGTTCCGTTCCGTTCCGCAAAGTACCATTAGCCCCCGGGTAATGGTATTTAACGGAACGAAACGGAACAAGATTTTTTTTTCGATTTTCGTCATTAGTAGCATATCAGAGTCTCTATCATCTATTTCTAAGATAACCCAATACTATACCTAGATCTAAACGCACCCCTTTTAGTTCTAGCCTGAATAGGTTCATCTTCTCAGAAGGTAGGTATAATAAATAATTGCGGACAACTTGTTGTATTTTCTTTACATTTCAAGTGTTTCATATGTCTATTTCTTATCACGATGGTGGAAACTTTGTGCGAAAATGAAATTTGGAAGAAAAAATTTTTGTTCCGTTCCGTTCCGCAAAGTACCATTAGCCCCCGGGTAATGGTATTTAACGGAACGAAACGGAACAAGATTTTTTTTTTCGATTTTCGTCATTAGTAGCATATCAGAGTCTCTATCATCTATTTCTAAGATAACCCAATACTATACCTAGATCTTAACGCACTCCTTTTAGTTCTAGCCTGAATAGGTTCATCTTCTCAGAAGGTAGGTATAATAAATAATTGCGGACAACTTGTTGTATTTTCTTTACATTTCAAGTGTTTCATATGTCTATTTCTTATCACGATGGTGGAAACTTTGTGCGAAAATGAAATTTGGAAGAAAATTTTTTTGTTCCGTTCCGTTCCGCAAAGTACCATTAGCCCCCGGGTAATGGTATTTAACGGAACGAAACGGAACAAGATTTTTTTTTCGATTTTCGTCATTAGTAGCATATCAAAGTCTCTATCATCTATTTCTAAGATAACCCAATACTATACCTAAATCTTAACGCACTCCTTTTAGTTCTAGCCTGAATAGGTTCATCTTCTCAGAAGGTAGGTATAATAAATAATTGCGGACAACTTGTTGTATTTTCTTTACATTTCAAGTGTTTCATATGTCTATTTCTTATCACGATGGTGGAAAATTTGTGCGAAAATGAAATTTGGAAGAAAAATTTTTTGTTCCGTTCCGTTCCGCAAAGTACCATTAGACCCCGGGTAATGGTATTTAACGGAACGAAACGGAACAAGATTTTTTTTTCGATTTTCGTCATTAGTAGCATATCAGAGTCTCTATCATCTATTTCTAAGATAACCCAATACTATACCTAGATCTAAACGCACTCCTTTTAGTTCTAGCCTGAATAGGTTCATCTTCTCAGAAGGTAGGTATAATAAATAATTGCGGACAACTTGTTGTATTTTCTTTACATTTCAAGTGTTTCATATGTCTATTTCTTATCACGATGGTGGAAACTTTGTGCGAAAATGAAATTTGGAAGAAAAAAGTTTTGTTCCGTTCCGTTCCGCAAAGTACCATTAGCCCCCGGGTAATGGTATTTAACGGAACGAAACGGAACAAGATTTTTTTTTTCGATTTTCGTCATTAGTAGCATATCAGAGTCTCTATCATCTATTTCTAAGATAACCCAATACTATACCTAGATCTAAACGCACCCCTTTTAGTTCTAGCCTGAATAGGTTCATCTTCTCAGAAGGTAGGTATAATAAATAATTGCGGACAACTTGTTGTATTTTCTTTACATTTCAAGTGTTTCATATGTCTATTTCTTATCACGATGGTGGAAACTTTGTGCGAAAATGAAATTTGGAAGAAAAAATTTTTGTTCCGTTCCGTTCCGCAAAGTACCATTAGCCCCCGGGTAATGGTATTTAACGGAACGAAACGGAACAAGATTGTATTCTCAAATTTATCTTCATGTACATATGTCTTATTTAAGTAAAAAATGGCTGAGAGACAGCAATGACTTTCATTATGCGTTGACAACTTACTAGTTTACTAATTATTTAAGGCCATGTTAAAATATAGCTTTAAATATCTGAACAGACTATTAAAGTAGGGATGATTTATAAAACTTTTAATTTATGATACAAAAATGTGAAATTCATACACAAGGACTAGTTTAGAAGCAAGTCCTTGTCATAGTTAAAAAAAATATATTAATAAAAATTTTCCCCTTATGGATCCCCATGTCTTGTTCCGTTCCGTTCCGTTTCGTTCCGTTCCGTTCCGCAAAGTACCAATAGCCTTTTTTTCTTCAAATGTGTTAGTTATTGAGTCATCATCAAAACTTTCAATTTCTCAACTCTTTACACTCCTATACCACATGAATAACTCAAATCACGATTGGCACAGCTGATTAAACGCAGCTTTTTAAAAAGAATGGAAAACGCAGGTACAAATATTTGGAAGTCGATTACAGAAGAAAATGAACAAATATACAAAAGACCAAATAGTCGATATGCTCAATTTTCTTATCGACAACATATTTGTTCAGTGTGGTGGACGTATTTTTTAGCAAACAATAGGGATTTCAATGGGCACCAATTGTGCACCTTTGATTGCTGATTTGTTTCTACACTCATAAGAAGCAGACTTCTTGCAATCTTTTCTAGACAAAAAAAGATCGAAGACTAGCTCTCTCTTTCAGCCTCACGTTCCGTTATATTGACTAAACAATTCTCGATTCGGCGACTTTCTGCATTTCAGCTTCAACTTCCCCCTTTTTGTGTAGCAACATTTCGTCCGCTCCTGTTGATGGAGTCTTTTAATCACAGTTAATTCGTTACTCCAGAGCTAGCGGGAATGACATCGATTTACTTGGCAGAGCGTCACGTTTTACACAGAAATTGCTGACACAGGGTTATGTTGCTCCCCGGTTGCTGTCTTCACTCAAGAAATTTAAGACACCGTGCACTGGTAGACAAATACGGGATTTCTATCTCTCAAATGAGTGCAGATATTGGTTTGTCGTAGAAATTTGTTTTGTCTTTTTTACCAGATTTATCGACACACTAAATTGGAAATTAGCAACACGACGGGTGTGCTATAGCAGACAGGAACCGCTTACTCTTCCGGAGCACTCGAGTTCACACTTGTCACGACTTGAGTTCGCGTTGTTGATTTCCGTTCGATTGGTTTTGTGTTTTGTGTTTCTTCGTGCTGTTTGTGTTCGTGTTTGCCTGTTTCGTCGTTGAACTTTTGGACTTTTGACACTTGAATGCCACATCGGTGCCTCTTTGCTTCTTAAAATCAGAGCATATCACAAATAAAGGTAATAACAAAATTACCGAACTTGGAGAATCAATCTCACTGTACAAGAGAAAAGACAAAACATGGACGACACACCGTAACAGTTGTATATCGCAATGGTTCTGACCTGGTACAGGCATTTCAAATGAAATGGTGGGATAAACCAGGTTTTATGGCGCACCAAACCTTCTTCTTCCATTGCGATCTTAGGTTCCGGTAGTAACACAAAACGAAATGATATATATATAGCCACTTTTTAGTGACGAACAGTAAACAGAACTGGTAAAATTTGAAGTTCATTATCTGCATGTTAAAATTGTTGGTCTGTAATGTTTAGATTTGACAAAAAATGTTTGTATTGTTGTAATTATTATCTCGTATCATATTAATATACTGCATAAGTTGAAGTTCTCTGTTGTGGGATTTGGTATTCTTTAATTCTATGAACTTATTATGATGATGGTTTTGCCGAGTTGACAAGGTGGTGAAATATTATTGGATTATAAATTGGTTGGATATTTTATATATGGCCTGTAGAAATAGTTCGACTGGGTGGATTTTCCATCCTGATGTTACAGATAGCACCACCCTTGGTTATTGCTATGTTAATGACTGTACCTTACAATTTTCATAGCATGTTATATGTTGTTTCTGGTGTATGAGGTGATTCCTTTTTTATTGTTTTTGTCCGTTATGTTTGATATAGTGTTGTTTGTGAGACTTTCTCTTCTACATCTCTATTAGCTAACTGATGTTCATGTTGGTCTGGTGTTATAATTCTTATAGTAATAGAATAATGCGAGAGGCTGTTGAGAATTTATGATTCTAAACTTTGTCATTTGATTTTCAAAAGACTTAGACAATCTTATCGATATGTTTCTTTTAGGTTGACACAACAGGTTCCATATAATCTGTTTCGATTCATTGCTGATATATCTGAATATAATCGTTATGTGTCGGTCCGTAATATTTCTTCCTTTATCAGGCTGTAATGTAGAAAACCTGACCGCAAACCATAGGGGTGCACCGTGTCGGAAGAAAATGCAACGTTCTCCGCTTGTTAAAAAACCTTCTGCAGGTCTTACCCCTTTCATGTTCATCTCCTAGATATAGCCGAAATCGTGCTGCATGGGAGAAAAATAATAGTTAACTAACTGATTAAAATTATATACGACATGTTTTTTCACATATTTATGTTGTACGTAACTAAACTCGGGTCTCCTCTGTAAACAAGGACAGAGATCTGCTTGTGTCCTCGTCTATTTTTCCGTCACTGTCAGGTAGTAAGAATATATGTTGCTTTTCAACTCCAGGCATATTTATTAGAATGTATTGGCACATAATATACTTTCATCAATATGCCCGAAGTAGCACATGCCATTTGCTTTCAATAGATTAAGAGTTCGGGAGATTGCGTTTTACGCTAAAAAAACAATATTTAAGCGATGAACATATAAACGATAGTAAAATGGACATCAATAAAATTAATAGAAATACGAAGTGGACAAATGACAATACAACACAAACAAATGAGAGGCGTGTAGAGGCCGAAAATTAAGTCTATATAGTGTACCCATGGCGGTCCACATAGAGGTATATTATGTGCATGGAGCGTGGCACTCTCCTATTCTTTTGTCAGCTTTCTTTTCATGACCTGAATATTCTAATTGACCAACTTGGATGCATAATCTAAAGATTCTCAGTCACCTCATAGGAGAAGCAGGGGCCAGGTTTTCGAAGGTATCTTACGACTACGACGTGTCGAAAGATGGTCTTACGGTACGTCGCAGTCTTAAACTATGTTTTCGAAAGGATCGTAAATTGCGATGCATCGCAAAATTTGTCAAAATCTTACGACTCCTACAGGGGTGTCGTAAGATGGTCACACCGAGTTATGATGATCACAAGTATATTGGATATGAAACGATCTAAAATGACTGCTGTTTACTTGTATAAATTTTCAAAGACTACAGGGAAAGTTTATAGAACATATTTTAGAATGGAATGTTTACAGAACAACTCAACTGTTTTTTTTTTAAGAAAACTAATTAAATTCAATAGGAATTATTATAAAGGGCCTTTAACTTGAAGAGGGCATTGTTTTTGTTGATAAATATTCTAAATCTGAAAAAAAAGATTTACCAATGAAAGGGGCATTACCAAGTTAAAAGTCCTAGAGAGAGAAAGGTTAAACCAGCAAACACAAAGAAAACAGCAACAACAAACATCAAACGCATAACCCACAAACCACAACTAAACAGAACGGACAATGCGAGCTTAAGTCGAATGAATTCATGTGCCCCGGAAGAGTAAGCAGAACTTGCCTTTTGCAATACACCCGTCGCGCAGATTCTTATAATGAAAAAATATTTTAAAAGCAAAAGAAAAGACACCTTTAATTACAAAATTATTTTTTTTTGCATCTGCAACAAAAAAAAATATTTTAGCCAGAAACATCCAAATTAAATCGTCGGTCCCTTCTAAAATAAATTGTCATGTCCAATTATTTTCAACCTATGCAATATGTTTGCACCTACCCAATTATGTTCTACAAAAGTTTTCCCGGTCTCATCTAAAATAATGATCGACTCCAAGTTCTTTCTAATGGTTAATAAAGCACAGTTCACAAGTTCATAATATAAAATGCTAACTATTTTATTTTATATATTTATTGATAATTTAATATTGGACTTTACCATTATAATTGTACATTTACATACAGTATCAAAAACAATCATATACTATATTTCAACAAGTTTCATGGACATGTGATGGTCATAACATGATCGCACTAATGATTGTGTTGCGACGGCTTTGTTTTACATGATACGATGAGTCGTATGTATGGCAAGCCGTTTTTACATTTATTCCTCTTTATAGATATCTCATAAACTTTATAAGATATCTCATGTACTTTATAAGATATCTCATAAAGTTTATAAGATATCTTATAAACTTTATAAGATATCTTATAAACTTTATGAGATATCTTATAAAAAATAATTTATAAGATATCTCATATACTTTATAAGATATCTTATAAACTTTATGAGATATCTTATAAATTTTATAAGATATCTTATTTACTTTATAAGATATCTTTAAAAGAAAATGAGATATCTACTAAACACAATGTTTATAAGATATCTGATAAAGTTTATAAGATATCTCATAATGTTTATAGGATATCTTATAAAGTATATGAGATATCTTATAAATTATTTTTTATAAGATATCTTATAACGTTTATAAGATATCTTATAAAGTTTATCAGATATCTTATAAACTTTATGAGATATCTTATAAAGTATATGAGATATCTTATAAATTCTATGAGATATCTTTAAAGAGGCCTTATAAAAATATAAGATATCTTATAAAGTTTATAAGATATCTCACATATTTAATAAGATATCTTATTAAATATATAAGATATCTCATATAAATGAAAGTTTATAAGATATCTTATAAAACATATGAGATATCTTATAAAACATATAAGATATCTCATAAAAAATATAAGATATCTTATAAAACATATAAGATATCTCATAAAGTTTATTAGATATCTTATAAAGATTATGAGATATCTTATATAAAATCATTTATAAGATATCTAATAAAAGTTATAAGATATCTTATAAAGTTTATAAGATATCTCGTAAACTTTATGAGATATCTTATAAAACATAACTTATATAAAATATCTCATATATAAATGGGAGTTTATAAGATATCTTATAAAACATATGAGATATCTTATAAAACATATAAGATATCTCATAAAAAATATAAGATATCTGATAAAACATATAAGATATCTCATAAAGTTTATTAGATATCTTATAAAGATTATGAGATATCTTATATAAAATAATTTATAAGATATCTAATAAAAGTTATAAGATATCTTATAAAGTTTATAAGATATCTAATAAACTTTATGAGATATCTTATAAACTTTATAAGATATCTTATTAGTTTTATAAGATATCTTATAAGTTTTATAAGATATCTTATAAATTATTTTATATGAGATATCTAATAATCTTTATAAGATATCTTATAAACTTTATGAGATATCTTATATGTTTTATAAGATATCTTATTTGTTTTATAAGATATCTTATATGTTTTATAAGATATCTCATATGTTTTATAAGATATCTTATAAACTACCATTTATATGAGATATCTTATATATTTAATAAGATATCTTATAAAGTATACGAGATATCTTATAAATTTTATGAGATATCTTTAAAGAGGAATAGATATAAATATGGCGTGCCATACGTATGACCATCATAACATGGTTGTAACTTATGAAATGCGATATGTCTTACGACCAACTTTGTGATACTTTCAAAAACCTGGCCCCTGGGTTCTATTACCTGTCCATTCACCTACCGGCCTTTGGAGATGGCGGGGTTTGGTCAAAGTTTCCTGTGTGCATTCAACAGGCGACTGTGAAGGTCTCAATAGCTATTAAAAAGCTTAAGCAAAGAAGTACCATAGAGCATTCAGCGTTTTATAGTCCGAAAAAAACAAAATCTATGAGGTGTCTTAAGTCAATAAATTACAGGATTTTTTTTTGGAAATGAATATTCAAAACTTGGAATGGCCATTGTATAAACTATTATATCAAAATTTTGGAATAAATCTGCTTATATAATATTTTCCATTCAATTAATTGCCAAGTTTCATGCTTGTAACAAGTTGTATACGATTTTTCTTGTATCTGCTGGACTACTCAGGAAAAACTGATATTATTAGTACGGGAAACGTAGCTTGAACAATTGATCAGACAGTCTGACTAAGGATCTGTAATAAGAAGTTTGAGATATAAGATATATAGGGGAAATCATAATCAAGTAGGATTTCAGTTGAGTTAGTAGTTGGCGGTAATCTGGTTTGAAGTTGACATATTTGAAAGATTGCAAGAAATTATTTGTCACTTAGTGGCGGCCCCAGAGAGGGGCGAAGGGGAATACAACCCCTTTAAATTGAGATTTTTCATTTATTTATTTATTTATTGTATAAAATTGACCAAGTTGCATCAAATTTTCACCAACAAATTTGACATTTTTAGCAAATACGCCCCCTTTTTATGGACCTCTTGATCCACCCCTGTGACAGCAATCTTTTATATTTGATATAAATAAATATTGTCACATGTATCCTTAGGGAAAGATGTGATTTTTTTTTTCAAGGAATGAAGTGATTTATTTCTGTTTTATTGATGAAATATTTTTAAACACTATGTATGACACAAATATAAGATGAGATATCAGAATCCATTTCTGACACATAATTTGGTTATTTAATTTATTCTGCCAACTTCCATTGCAATGGACTGGTCGTGTTGATATCATCTTGTTATCAATTAGTATACATGTACAAAGGGAGATCAATCAAAACTGGTGCTTTGATACAAATAGTTTACATATATGGATACATACATATAGAGGTACATGTACCTTGAAAATTAGTATAGTAGATGATCAGAAACAGAATTGACAACGAATAATAAATTTTAAAAATACAGACGTATAAATTAATGTGTAAGTTAAGATGCATTGAAATAATATAAATTTGAAATAATTAAATAATGACTTCAAAGTTAGAAAATGTATATTATTTACAAATAATTCTATATAAATTAAAATTGAATATGACAAAGTTAATAATGTAATACCAAAGTTACTTGCAAATCAAATATACTTGTTTAATCGTAAACTTCTATATTAAAATTTATAATATACAGGTAAATGTCTTTATGATGGAAGAAAATTTTAAAAAAAATGATTTATTTAAAAAATATTTAAATATATAAAAGTGGATGTTTTGAAATAAAAATTTTTTTTTTTTAAATATGAAATTTACTTTAACTGAATTGAAATATTTTATAAATAAAATCAAAACAATGCATATGTTATAGTTTCAATGGCAGATTTTAGTTGTATCTGTACATGCTAAACAATCTAATTCAATTATCTATTTCTTTATGCAATATGGCTCATAATTATTCTTTATATATAACAGTGTACAGATATTTAAAAAATAACAATATCTAAATATTTCTGTTACATCTGAGAAAAAAATAAATTGCAAACAATATAAGTTGACCTAACTGTCGTATTATCAAATGCATGACATTGAAATTCACAATGGTACACAGTTATTTAACATGTTTAGTTGATTGTGGTTAGACAAGTTAAGAGTACATACATTGGTCTCTTTTAAAGTCTAAGAAGTTCAAGAAAGTGTTGATGCCAGAGCGGGCTAACCTCAATGAATAAAAACTCCACCAGCAGCGCTAACCATCACGGATGTTAGAAAATATAAATAACAACAAAGTTCCAGACAATAAATCTTGCTACGCCTGACGCGCGTTTCGTCTATTCAAGACTCATCAGAGGCTCTCTACCAAAAGTAGGAAATGCCAAACCCTATATGAATATGAAGAGCATAGTACAATTATACCAAAAATGCCGAACTAGGAATCCAATTTATAACTAATACCAACCTATGTCTGGGGTAGGAAAAACCTCAGGGTTTTGATAATTTTGAAATTTAACTGGATAATTTATAGCTTTGATGTGTTCTTCAACACAAAAGTGTTGATGCCGGAGCAGGCTAACCTCAGGGATTTAAAAGTTCATCAGCAGCGCTAACCATCACAGATGGTAGAAAATAAAATTTACAACAAAGTTCCAGACAATACATTTTGCTACGCCTGACCCGCGTTTCGTCTATTCAAGACTCATCAGAGGCGCTCTTCCAAAAGTAGGAAATGCCAAACCCTACATGAATATGAAGAGCAGAGAACAATTATACCAAAAATGCCGAACTAGAAATCCAAATTATAACTAAGACCAACCTATCTGTCTGGGGTAGGAAGAACCTTAGGGTTTTGACAATTTTGAAATTTAAACGGATAATTTATAGCTTTGATGTGTTCTTCAACACACAAATGTTGATGCCGGAGCGGGCAGAAATTAACCTTGATATAAATAAAGGTAATAACAAAACTACCGAACTTGAATGATCAATCTCATAGTCCAGAGAAAATGACAAAAACGAATCAGTCATACCGGAGAACTGGTGGACCGCAATGGTCCTGACTTGGCACAGGCATTTCAAACGAAATGGTGGGTTGACATTGACTGAAGGTGTATCATCAACAAATCCCTGTCAGATAGAGCGCTTCTGATGAGTCTTAAATAGAAAACGCGCGTCAGGCGTAGCAAAATTTAATGTCTGGAACTTTGTTGTCATATGAATTTCTAACACCCGTGAAGGTTAGCGCTGCTGGTGGTGTTTTAATTCCCCGAGGTTAGCCCGCTCCAGCACCAACACTTTTGTGTTAGAGAACACACCAAAGCTTAAAATTATCCGTTTAAATTTCGGATAAATGTCAGATAAATAGTCGATAGACTCTTAGACGAAAGAACACAATAGGGATATTGAGGTGATCATCTCAGTACAGCAGATCAGTCAAACACTAATTAAAACAATTAACCACCATATCTTTTAACTCAATTTTGAACTTTTCTACTAGTGGCTGATAACGAAGAAAGAATTTTTTTAGAGATCGTATGAAACGCATTTTCTTATAGCCCTGCTCAAAAAGTCGGTCACGAAGAAATCGGTATCTGATCAGCAAATCTGTGAAATGTGTGCAAGCTCTGGCATATCGAATAAGTTGTGAAATATAAACACCGTATGCAGGGGACGTAGGTATATTGCTCTGTAGATTAGGAAAATTAATAATTTGAAAATTAAAATCGTCTCTTTTATCGTAAATTTTTAGTACTGAGATGACCACCTGGGTCAAATTCGAGGTGCAAATCCAAGAAAGACGTGAAGCATTTTGATTCGGTGGTCTCTTTAATCTCCAATTCTGGAGGATATATCGAAGGAATACATCTACCAAATGAAGTGTTATTGACAGAAAGGACATCATCAATATATCTACATGTAAGATTAAATGACCTTGCCTTTTTCATCTTCTTATTCTTATACGAGTCCCTGAAGAAATTCAGTCTCGTAAGAGTATAAAAACAAATCGGCGAGGAGAGGAGCACAGTTTGTGCCCATTATAATTCCGATTGGTTGTTGAAAAATCTCTCCTCCGAAGGTGACAAATATGTTGTCAATACGAAATCAAGCATACTGCAAACTTGTTCCAGTGTGTAACAAATTTTATCTTTGAAAGATGTTTTGGAAAAGAATGTAGAATTAAAACCCAAAACAACAAAATTCCTAGATTTTGAAAAGGCTTTTTCGAGAAGTTTTTTTCAGGCGACATTTTAGTTTTTCGTGTGGCAAGGTCGTGTATAAAGTTGAAAAATCGAACATTTTCAAAGAGTGAACCCCAGAAAATGATCTAGATTTAAATGATCTAACAAATCTTTTGAGTTCTTCAAAATCCACATATGGTTAATTCCACTACGATTATAAATAGTGTCGCAGTATGCTTGTTGACCTTCTTTGACAGCAGACAAGATTTTAGTTAAATGAACGGACAGCTCTGTAGTTCAACATGATGAAGATCCAGCTATATACCTTTCTTTGTACGGATTTTTGTGAAGTTTAGGTATCCAGTACAAATATGGTAACTCTTTATGTTCCTCTTTCATTTGAATCTTGAAAGAGGACATAAAAGAGCTATGGTTGGCTATGATTTCATCTTTTTTAAATGTAGTCCGTTTGTATGTAGCACTAGCGGAGGTATTACCATCAATGCCTAGTTCTTTTATTAGACAATTGTAATAATGTGCTTTACATACAAAAACTATATTATTGGAAGCTTTGTCTGCTGGCGTGACAACATACCTGTCATGTAAGGAAGAGAGACAATTGATAGCTTCACGACCTCTAAATACAGAAGAAGGCCGGGGGTTCACACATTTGCAAAGTTTGTCTATTCGGCTTTGTACAAGAGATCGGATAGTCCTTACCCAGTCCGACAGTTATTCAAGCTCTGGTTCTTTGTCCTTTTCCCTCTTTATCCAGGCTCTAGTATAGTCCTCCACAGCGTCCATGATGATCTTAAAGTTGTGATTCCAATTTATACGTTGTAGTTCCCCGAATTTAGGTCCATGGGAAACCACATTACGTAATAAATCATTTTCAATTATCTTAAGATCACCCGTGATAACATGACCAGATGGACCATAGACAAAGGGAGAAGCATAGCAATCACAGGTCAGAGGGGACTTTAGATATTCTTCAATGTTTAGGTCCTGCAATGCCTTTTTGTGATTGAAAATTTTACTACTTATGGTTTTAGTGTAGCGGTAGGAAACAATTGGTGCTGATTGATTTTTGAAATATGGAGGAATTTGAGATGTAACTTCCTTACGATTTAAAATATTGCTGATGTTAATAGCATCTATCCCTTTGTTCTTAAATGGAATATGGAGAAATTTTCTATTCTCAGTAGTAAGAGGTTCACATCTTACAGGCTTTAAAAGACGGAAAAGGGCAACGTCACATATGATGCTAGTAAGTCTGTAAGTAGTAAATTGATAATTACTGAAGATATTGCATAAAATTAAATCAGCATTTTACAGATAAATTGTGATGAAATACAGATCTTATCAATCATATTAAATCGAATTTGAACTGTGCATGGTAATGTCAGTCATTATTTTGGTTCATAGTGTATATTGATATTTGTTATCCAGGCACTAAATGACTCATCCATTTGAGGAGTTGCAAAGTTAACTAAAACTCTTGAACTTAATGACACGTGTTTTTTTTCTCGAGTATTTTTTGCGATAGTTTAAAAACCGCGAAAATAAGAACAAGCAAAAATAAAATATGATAAATAGTATATATACGGTATAAACCTTCATATTAATAATCACCAATATTGAATTCTGCGGAAAAAAAGACCTTCCATTTTTTGAAATACGCAAATTTTGGCTACTGCAAAAAAAACAACCCGTACGGTATATTGAATTTCGAATCTCGAATCTCGAATTTCAAATCTCGAATTTCAAATCTCGAATCTCGAATCTCATATTTCGAATCAATCCCGTATTAACCTTCTGGGCTTACTTAAGCTTACAAACGTGATAATTCTATTACTGCACGCTTTCTGACGGTTTGAACTTTATTGGAAGATGAAGACAAAGACAATCGTTAGCTATCAATTCTTGCGTTCACCGCCACACTCCCAATCTTATGAAGGTGTCGTTTTGCAACTGATTTCTTATATATATTCCAGAAGCAGATAGGTACAAATATGGCATTCGGATGTCAAAAGTCCGAAACACCAATTGATGAGAACGGCACGATGAAAGTAGTTCCAAAAATAAACTTAGGTGCTCCGAAAGGGTAAGCAGTTCCTGTTCCTTACAACTCGTCCGTTGCATTGCAACTGTTGATTCTGCGTGTAAAATCCACAAAAACAAACAACCATACCAACATCTGTACTAGAGAGATAGATATGCCATATTTGTCTATGAACTTATGGTGTAATTGATAAGATTACTTAATCAAGAAAGTAATATTTTTCTGTGTTTAGACGTGATGCTCAATGAAGGAAATCATGCATGTAGTAGGTCCATCAAGCTATGGAAGTACGAATCATAAGCATGGGTTGGACAGAATGTTGCTGCACAGAGGGAAAGTTGACGATAGGAAGTTGAAGTCGTCACGTTTGTCATAGCAATTAATTGGAATTGAAACTTGGCTCAGCTATTTCACTTTTGCAGTAGATTGTGTCGAAGATTTTTGAAGTTTAAAAAATCCTGTGGCTTGGGCTATATAAGTTGTTTAAGGACACAATGTTCCTCTGCCGCACAATTAACTTTTCCAATTTACTTTGAACGTATAGATTTTAAAATTGTCCAAAACCTAAGGTGTTTCCTACCCCAGACATAGGTTGATCATCTTAGTAATAATTTGGTTCCTCAGTTTGGTGTTTTAGGTTGTATTGTTCTATGCCTTTCATAATCATATAGTGTTTGGCATTTTCAAAAGTTTTGGTAGAGCGCCTCTGATGAGTTTTAACTAGACGAAATGCGCGTCAGTCGTAGCAAAATTTATTGTCTGGAACTGTGTTGTCATTTTTATATTTTTTATGCAAAGACATGTATCATCAACTTACATTATTTTACATCCAGCTGGGCACACAAAATAGCCATCACAAAACAACAAATATACATCGCCACACAGAAAGCCAAAAAAAAGCAAAATGATTATCTGTTTGACACTCAGCAACTTGAACTTTCCTCGAAGTGGAATTGCATGTAGAGTAAACCAATACTGGGTAAAGGTCTAGGTGCTTGGGTTATGGCTAGTATTATGGTAGGCGTAAGGGTTAGGGTTAGAGGGTTATAGTTAGGGTCAGACGATCAAATCAGGGTAACACTTAACTAACTAAATTCTTTATTTAACGAAGGTAACTCATTTAACAATACAATATGTTAATCTCACTAGAGGCCTTCACATAAAACAATATAATGTTACAATCAAATTACAAATACAATAAACAATACCAAAAAAAAGAAGCAACAATATATAAACATGTTTTGTAACGGCAAGAATGTTTACAGGAAAGATTGTTTTCCATTATTTTGAAGCTTAATAAGATATTCTGATATTTTTACTTTAAAAGTTTCCAAATTTTTAGTTCCCCTTATTTCCATTGGTAATTTATTCCAAACAATGATACCAGAGTATTCAAACGTTCTTTTGAAATATTCAGAATTAGGTTGTGGTATATGAAGTAGTCCAGATGTTGCTGATCTGAGAGAATATTTATGTAGATCACTACATGTAGTAAATTTATCAGCAATATAATTTGGAGATAATCCATTCATACATTTAAACATTAAAAGAGATTGGAAATATTTAATTCTAGTAAATATAGTCATCCATTTGAGTTCTTGAAACATCATTATTGATGGATAATCAAAAGATTTATTTAATATTAGTCTTGCTGCACGCTTTTGTAACTTATAAATGTTTTGCTGGGCGTGTAATTATTCAACCATGGTTATAACGATCTGTTTAATATGTTTCAACCTACAATGGTACAACAAAAAAAACATAAGAAAGAGAATACAACTTGTCAAAGTGATCATACAAAATTGTCAAAATGAACATACAAAATTATCCCACAAAAGAAATCCCACAGTTAACGTTCATATTCATTGAAAAGTACTAGAAAGTCTCTGTAATATTTTCCAAACAAAATTAATTCCCAATAACACATCGTAAAGCAATAGTTTAACAAAACAAATGTCAGCGATATATTCATTTTCCGTATAAAAACAAAATGATTTCCATTATCAAATTCACTTACACATTGGCATCATCACACCCAAGCAATGTTTACAAGTTTGAATATCATGGTTTATAAAGAGTAAAAAATGATCCGGGGAATGAAATGGTAAGTCATATGTTGTCCTCAATATTGACCTATTGTCTCAAACAATACATTCCCCCCACAAATTTATTTGACGTAACTTTGTTCCTCAGTCGGCAAGATAACAATTATTCGGTGAACAGATCTTTTTACTTTTTGATCAATACTGCCATCATAGCACTTGCTAGGTCCAGTGTTCTTGTATCTGATTGTAACATCACGTACTAGCCCATCTTTCCCAGGATTTGCCTCCGTTATTTGGGCTAATCTCCAACGTCCACGTATCATATTTGAATCCTGCACAATGACAATATCTCCAACTTTCACATTACGTTGCTTTGCATGCCACTTTTGCTGTATAATAAGTGTTGGGAAATAGTCACGCATCCATCTTTTCCAAAAGTTATGAACTACTTGATCCACAAATTTATGCCTAATTCTTATACATGAATGATTTTCAAACGGTCCACTTGGTACCTTTACACTAGCTCTTCCTAACAGTAAATCATTAGGACATAAATAAGTTCCTTCATTCGGATCAGTGTTTTTCAGTCCTATAGGTCGCTCATTCATCAGATTTGACACCTCGAATATGACTGTTTGAAGCTCACCAAATGTCATAACAGATGTTCCAATTGCTAATTCTAAACTTCTCTTGACCGATTTTATCAGGGCTTCACTTACTCCATTTTCCCAAGGAGCATCAGCTGACTTTGTGAAAATCCAATCCATACATTTCTCGGTTCCAAAGCTCCGTATGACCTCCCAATCCCATTTGTGCATCACTTCCTTTAGCTCCTTTGATGCTGCGACAAGTTGTGTTCCAGAATCAGACAACATTTGTCTAGGATATCCCCTTATCGAAACGAAGCGACGAAGAACCATTAAAAAACTAGACATATCATATCCTTCTGCTATGTCAATATGCACAGCTCTGCTCGTTACACAATTGAAAAGAACACCATAAGCTTTTCCATGAGTTCGCTTCTTTACAGTGTCTCTTATAACAAAAGGACCAAACAAATCTACGGCACAGAAATAAAAAGCAGGTGCCGGTCTTAACCGTTCCAGTGGTAATACTCCCATTTGTTGACCAATAATGACCTTATCTCTTTTTCTACAGGTAACACACTGATTCTTAACTGATTTTATTATTCTCCTTACACCCGGAATCCAGTATCTACTCCTTAACTTTGCAACAGTGACCTCAATACCAGCATGATCCTGATTGTGAATGGATTCAACAAGCAATTTTACAAATCTGCTTCTAGAGGGAAGCAATACTATCTCATTTTCATTCCAATTGTCCTTCATCCACTCCTGTAATCTTCTCCCGACTGTCAACACTCCATCTTTATTCTTTGATGAACCTAACCTTTGAAACCTTTTCAAAGCATCAGATGGAAGTTCCTGTTGCGTATACTTTATCCAAGCATCTTCCGCTTCTCTTATACTATTTGATTTCACTTCATTAAGGGTACCCCTGAATGTCCTTCGTTTGGCAATTGTTAATACAAGGCTTGTGACACGTATTAACTTATCAAAACTGGAGAATCGATCCATCTTAATATCACTTAAATTCGGACTACGAATAACAAAGCTGTCTGATTTGGCCACTGATAACGCAACTCCAATAACATCAGGTATTTCCTTTTCATCGATAATCATGTCCTGCCTTACTGGCCATTTTTCGAAAGGCAGTTTCAAAAAATCTGGACCTTTTTGCCATTTTGATTCTGTGTTCAGTTCTTTGGCGCATGTCATCCTTGTAGTTAAATCTGCAGGGTTATTTTCTCCTTGTATCCAATACCACTCAGAAGGCTCAGATTTACTTTGTATTTCAGCTACACGTGTAGCAACAAATGTCCCAAAACCATAACTCTCTCTCTGGATCTGTGCTCTTACAATAGTTGAATCTACAATATGAATGATTCTTTCAAATTCAAAGTCCAGCTCTCTCAGAAGCTTTTCCCGCAAACGTGCTCCTAATACAGCTCCACACAACTCTATTCTTGGTATAGATAGCTGTTTGGTTGGTGCTATCCTGTTTTTAGAAGAAATAAGAACTGCCTTATAAATCCCAATACCAACTTGCCATCTTATGTAAGCAACAGCTCCATATCCTAGGCTACTACCATCTGAAAAAACCACTAACACTGGATTTCCTATGGACTCTCTAGGTTTTATGCATCTCCCAAAAGTAAGTGACTCAAGTTCAAACATTCCCTTAAAAAACTCTATCCATTTAGACCTCATCTCACTTGATATGGGATCGTCCCAACCAGCGGCTCCATCTTGGTTTGTACACATTGACCGCATCAAAACCTTTGCTCTCATAGTAAAAGGTATTAACAATCCTAGTGGGTCATATATTCCGGCAATTTGACTCAACACCATTCTTCTTGTTAGGTTTGATGGAATAAGATCTACATCCTGAGCATCCAAATGTTTTGATGTGTATACACCTTTGTGTCTCTTTGAGAAATTTAGCTTCGCTTTGAACATGAATACATCCTCTTGTGGTTTCCAAATCATGCCTAATACCTTCTCACTAGTGGTATCATGTAAAACATTAATTCCTTCTAAGGTTTCACACTGATCGCCTGAAACTATCCAATGCTTTATCTTAAAGCCACCGCTTTCCAGCACTCGTTCAATGTCTTGTATTATTCCTTTAACCTCTTGGTAATCATCCACTGAACTTAAAATGTCATCAACATAACTATCCTTCTTGATCACATGAGCTGCTTCTGGGAAACGTTCTTTGTTCATATCTGCTGTCTTCTGAAGTGCAACGGTAGCTATTGTCCCACTAGGTCTATCGCCAAATGCTACTGAAGTAAGTGCATAATGATCTGGTTGTCTACTTGTATCAAGATCCCTCCATACAAATCTATGCGTTTGCTGATCTTCGTGCGAAATTTTAATTGCATTGTACATTTTTGATATATCCCCTGCAAATCCTACAGATCTCTGTCTGAATCTATTAAGAACTCCGAAAATGTCATTGAGTACATTAGGACCTTTAGCCCAATAGTCATTAATCGTGTGTCCCATGAAGGATGCAGAAGAATTGAATACAATTCTTAATGGAGTTGACTTAGATTCTGGTTTTAGCACTTCATGATGTGGTAAGTAATGGACAGGGCCATGGTAGTTTCTCATTTCATCTGCCGATAACTTCCTAGCTACACCTCTATTCACCATATCCCTTATTTGCTCATTATATTCTGATGCATAATTCTCACTTGCTTTCATCAATCTCCTTTCAGTTGACTCCAGCCGTAGAGTTGCAGCCTTGAAATTGTTTGGCAATTCAGATGGGTCTCGCTTCCAAGGATAAGATACTGTCCATCGTAGTTCATCCGTGTCATACACAAGACCCTTTTCAATCATTTTTAATTCATGTTCTTCTCGTATTGTGTACTGACCATTTCCGACTGAACATCGTCCACATTTGCAACCACCACATTTTGGTTCGCAATGTACTCCAAGCATTTCAATATCATAGAACTTATCAAGACTCTCCTTCAGAACATTATACTTTACAAAGTGCACTCTACCACATTCCAAATTCGTAATGTCTGTTTCGCCGTTTTGTAGCAAATGAACATTGTACTGACCGACTCCTTGGATTCTCAGCAAATCATGACTTCCCCTTAAACAGTATCCGAATTGGTTTCTTAACAGCTGCAGATTTCCAATTTGTTCAATTTTCGAAGGCAACAATGTACAACAGTCACTTCCAATCAACAAGTCAATCTTTCCTTCGGGTCTCATTACATCCTTTTCTTTTACATTCCTGAAAAGTCTAACAACTCTGTGAACATCAACTCGAGGAACGTCAGATGATATTTGATCCATACCATAAACTCTGATTTGCCATTCAATGCCTGCAGTATCAATTAAAGTGACCAAATATTCCTTACTTTGAATATAGTCTATGGTATTACCAACTTTAGTGACCGATAATATTACATCCCGTCCACGCAAATTCAAAGCTTGTGCTGACTCATGTGTGATAAGTGAAATATTAGCTCCTGGATCCCAAAGTGTAGTGAGCATCTTTTCCGTGCTTTGAACTGAGCTTATCATTAACAGTACATCTTCTCTGGCCTCGTTTCCATTCACAACGTTGACACGATGATGAAATACGGAACTGGGCACTGGTATTCCATGTAATGATGGGTGGTGCATTTTGTTACATTTTGCTTGAGAGTCAATCATTATTTCACATGGCTTGCGAAAAGAACAGAATCTTGAGAGATGACCTGGTTTCAAACAACTGAAGCAAACACCATTTCTTCTTACTAGGTCTAACTTTGTCTGACCATCCAATTTACTAAATGCTGTACATTGTCCAATTTCATGAGTGTCAGATTCATGAAACCAACAAGTTCCCTTTAACGTTTTAGTAGGATTATGATTCAATTTAGATGCAGACTCCAGATTTGTATTTCTAGGCAATCGATTTCCTTGCGACATAGCATCTGTGACCTGTGCTAGACCACTTACTACCTGTTTCAACATATCCTGGTTTTGTTTTACTTGTAACTGCAGTGAACCAATCGTCGATTCTTCCTCAACGTTAGTACTGTGAATCTTAGATTTTCGTACCATACCACTTCCTCTCAAATCTGACTGAATGTATTCCATTGCGCTCTTTTCTTCCAACAAAAAGTCTAGAAATGTCACAAACTTAGCTGATCCAGATCTTTGACTCTTTAAAGCCCACTCCCGTTTTTGTAATGGTGGCAATAGCTTTTCAATCTGACTTATCATTGTTGCTGTGTTCATTTCACATTCCAGATTCATTCGTTTTAAATCCAGCCAGCATCCTTCAACCGTGTCAACCATGTCTATAAAAGCAGTGTAATCTCCTTCTAACAACGGTTTTAGCATTCGTATTTCATTCAAAACTGCATCAGCAAGGCGTTCTGGTTTCCCATATTTCAGATCTAACCTACGCATCATTTCATTGAAATCATTGTCAACCCCTTTTACAACAAGCAAGGCTTCTCCAGTAAGGCATTGTTTTAATGTGAAGGGGTCTTTACTCATAAGGGAATCATAATCTTGTCTAAAACTAGGATACTCTCTTATATTGCCACTAAACGTTGGGGCATCTAATTTCCTAACCCTAACGTGATCAGTTTCTTGCTTCTTAACAACTTTCTCTTTCTCAGCTGAATCAGTTATGCTATTCATTACCATTCTAGCGTGACACAGTTCCTTATATAAATTGTCCATATCTGAATTGATCTCCCTTACCACCGGTTTGTCAGTTTCATCTTCTGAGTCCAAAGCTTCTAAATATGATGTATGTCCAATTTCGAGTTCACTGAATGCGACTTCTAAATCCTTTATCATCTGTTCCAAAGACGATTTTGGCTCTTTAGTACTACTGTGAAATCTATTGTAAATTCTATGAAACTTGCCTTTAGCTATGCTGCGCCTCTTCCGCAGGACCTTCTTGTCATCCACTGATTCCTTGTTTACACTCATGATTTGTGTTGAAATGTTTTGCTGGGCGTGTAATTATTCAACCATGGTTATAACGATCTGTTTAATATGTTTCAACCTACAATGGTACAACAAAAAAAACATAAGAAAGAGAATACAACTTGTCAAAGTGATCATACAAAATTGTCAAAATGAACATACAAAATTATCCCACAAAAGAAATCCCACAGTTAACGTTCATATTCATTGAAAAGTACTAGAAAGTCTCTGTAATATTTTCCAAACAAAATTAATTCCCAATAACACATCGTAAAGCAATAGTTTAACAAAACAAATGTCAGCGATATATTCATTTTCCGTATAAAAACAAAATGATTTCCATTATCAAATTCACTTACACATTGGCATCATCACACCCAAGCAATGTTTACAAGTTTGAATATCATGGTTTATAAAGAGTAAAAAATGATCCGGGGAATGAAATGGTAAGTCATATGTTGTCCTCAATATTGACCTATTGTCTCAAACAATACAACGCTCAAGATGATATTTTGTGGTAAGACCCCACACTGTGCTACAATAATCAATTACCGGCAAGATGTAACTATTATAATATAAAATAAGACCCTTTAGTGGAAGGTACTGTCTAAGTCTATTCATAAGATATAATTTGCTTGATACAATTTCACATATTTTAGCAATTTGATTTGACCAGGACAAATTTTTATCTATGTATAAACCAAGTAGCTTTTCTACTTCTACGTTATCTAAAAGTACATTGTCTTGAGTAAATATTTCTAAAACATAATTTGTGTTTTCAAGTTTTTTCTCAGATCCCATTAACATACATTTGGATTTCTTACAATTAATAACCATATCATTTTCTTTACTCCATTTCATAACATTGTCAAAATCTTTGTTAAGACACAAGTTTAAATTAGGAATATCTTTAGAAGAAAGATGTAATGTTGTGTCGTCAGCATACAAGTCTGATTCGGAGTATTCCAGAGAAAAGGGAAGATCATTGATGTAAATGAGAAAAAGTAAAGGACCAAGTATTGATCCTTGAGGAACCCCCAAGTTTATATTTTTATATTCAGATCTTACTGTGCCAAGACCAACTTTTTGTATTCTCTTTGTCAAATAAGATGAAAACCATTTAATTGAGTGGTCATCACACGTATATAAATTTAGTTTTGACAATAGAATTTTGTGATTAACAGTATCAAAAGCTTTTTTGAAATCTAAAAATAGGATAGCATTAAAGTTTCCCTTATCCATTTCCTGTAGCCATTTATCAACTACTTTTATAAGTGCTGTGTGACATGAATGTTTTTGTCTAAAGCCAGATTGTTGGTGTACCAATAAATCATGTTTGATTAAAAAGGAATAAAGTTGTTTAAAAACGGCTTTTTCAAACAATTTTGACACAGTAGGTAGTATCGATATAGGACGGTAGTTATTAGGATCAGTTTTGTCACAACTTTAAAAATAGGACAAACCTTAGCTCTTTTCAAAATATTAGGAAATATTCCTGTACATAAACTTAAATTTATGATATGGGTAAGTGAATCTACAATAACTAAATTTGACATTTTCAGAATTTTAGGTCCAACACCATCAGTTCCAGTTGATTTATTTACGTCTAAGCTTGCAAGGGCTTTGAAAACATCATCCCTTGTTACGGTATAAAGGGAAAATTTAGTATCATTGTTAATTTTAAATGCCACAAAGTTGCGTATTTTATCAGAATCAAAATTTGTATGTGGATGTTCAATAAGCTTTTCACCAACGGAACTAAAATGATCATTTAGACAATTAGCAATATCTTTTTAATAGGGTAAGGGTTTGAATAACAGTTAGGGGTTAGGGGCTATGGTTAGGGTTATGGTCATACGATCAGATTTGGGTAAACATATAAAAGGGTTAGGGAAGCGGTGAGAGTTATGAGTTAAGGGCTACGGTTAGAGTATGGGGCTAAGGTTGGGGTTAGGAAAAGGGTTATTGGAAAGGGCACACGATAAAGTTAGGGGAAACATTGAAAAGGGAATGGGTTGGGTTAGCCGTTATGACAGGGGTTAGGGTTATAGTAACACGCCTCGAAGGTCAGATTAGCATCAGGGAGCCGCCTCGACTATCAGGTTGGCATCAGAAAGCCGGCCCGACTATCAGATTAGCATCAGCTTAACGCATCGGTTAGGGCATGCATTTCAATTGGTGAATGATGTTATGCTGTTATTCTCCCCTAGTGTTTCTCTAATTGGCCTGTAGTATCAGTTATCATTAAATTACTTTGATTATCACGATATTTTGTGTATAAGGCATCTCGACTATCTCGTTAGCATCAGAGAGCCACTTCGACTATCAAGTTAGCATCAGGGAGTCAGCCGACCCGACTATCAGATAAGCATAAGGGTGCCGCCTCGACTATCAGGTCAGGGCATGTATTTCAGTAGGTTAATGTTTTTATGCTGTTATTCTCCCCAAGTATTTCTCTTGATTGTCCTGTAGTATCCATATGCCACATCAACAATCAGATTAGCATCAGGGAGTCGTCTCAACTATCAGGTTAAGGTTAGTATTTTCATAGGTTATAAATTTTATGCTATCAGTTGCCCCTAGTAGTCCTCTTGATTATCCAGGTTACTCCAGGATTGTGTAATTGTCGCCAACTGCCGCCAACTGTCGCCAACGTCGCCAACATTTTTTACATACCCTGGTGCCATGTTTGATTGTTCGGACACAAATCTGAACATGCCCCTGTTGACAACTTCGGAATTGTCGGTAATCAAATCCAAGTCCGAACACCTCCCTGCCGCCAAGTTCGGAAGTATCGGTATCATTGTCCAACTCCGGACACCCCCCTGTCGCCAAGTTCGAAAGTGTCGGTATCATTGTCCAAGTCCGAACACCCCCCTGTCGCCATGTTCGAAAGTGTCGGTATCATTGTCCAAGTTCGAACACCCCCCTGTCGCCAAGTTCGAAATTGTCGGTAACATTATCCAAGTCCGAACACCCCCCTGTCGCCATGTTCGAAAGTGTCGGTATCATTGTCCAAGTCCGAACACCCCCCTGTCGCCAAGTTCGAAAGTGTCGGTAACATTGTCCAAGTCCGAACACCCCCCTGTCGCCAAGTTCGAAAGTGTCGGTATCATTGTCCAAGTCCGAACACCCCCCTGTCGCCAAGTTCGAAAGTGTCGGTAACAGTGTCAAAGTCCGAACACCACCCTGTCGCCAAGTTCGAAATTGTCAGTAAGTTTTTCCAAGTCCGAATAAACCTCTGTCGCCAAGACCTAACACCCCGTCATTGGAGAAATATTGACAAGATATTTCAATACCATATAATTGTTTTTAAGTTTAACAACAATAGTACTGAACACTTTATTTTAATGTTCTTTATACACAGATCAGTATTCTTTAAATTTTACAAAATGTTATAATATTAAAAATATCCCCAAAACTTATAACTGAGGAAACAACATAATTTTATATACAAGAACTTAAAAATGGAGATCATTGGCTGCATTGTTTTCACTCTGTTTAGTAGAAATGGTAAATAACAATATTGATTTAACATTAGCCACATTGTACAAATCTAGCTTTCATCATAAAGTCATGACTCAGGTACATGTACATTACATGGGGTCCTGATGGGGCTTACCAATCACGGTTCACGGAATATTACATCTGTAATTCATGTTTCACAGGAAATTATCCAAAACACAATTCACAAAAAATATTTTGACTAAAGAAATCTTTGACGGCACCAGGGATTAAATAAAACTGTTTAAGACATCCCTGACGGCACCAATCACAAATCACAGAAAATAAATTTGACTAAGAACGGTTCACAGACAATATCCTCATCACAGTTCACGGAAAATAAATTGCCTGAATCACAGTTCATAGAAAATTGAAATGGATGATCACCCATCATGAAATAACCCGGGTCCCCATCAGCCCCCTCATTAAAAATTAATAAATCATTCGGATATATGCATAATTCCTTTTTGCATGCTTTTATGATGCAACTGAGTAATAAATAACTAGCATATTGATACTTCTAGTAGCAATGACCATAAAAGGTCAATTCTTAAGGAATATGAATACCTGAAGAAACATATTTTAGATAATGATGCAACTACTGATTATGAAATCAGTGTTGAAGAAATAAAAAAAGCTGTAAAAACCCTAAAATATGGCAAGAGCACAGCAAGTGACCTTATTTCAAATGAAATGTTAAAAAATGGAGGTAATGTTTTACTGGCTGCTATCAAAAAATTATTTAACTATATACTTAATGCAGGACAATTTCCAAATTGCTGGAACGAAAGTTTTCTAGTCTTAATCCACAAAACAGGAAACAAATTTGACCCCAGTAACTATAGGGGTATTTCAATCACATCAAATTTAGGAAAACTTTTCAATAAAGTTATTCATGAGAGACTTCTGAAATTTATATTTGAAAAGAACTTGATAAGCGAATATCAAATCGGCTTTAAAGAAAAGTGCCGTACTTCAGATCACTTATTTACCCTGAAAACAATCATTGATCATTACAAAAAAGATAAGAAAAAAGTGTTTGCCGCATTCATAGATTTGAAAAAAGCATTTGACACTATTTGGAGAACTGGTCTATTTTATAAATTACTAAAAGCTGGTATATCTAAAAAAATGTTTAACATTATTTCATCAATGTATAAAGATACAAATGCAAAACTCAAGTTTTCGAATGGGCTTAGTGAATCGTTTCCCTCTGAATGTGGGGTAAAACAAGGGGATGTACTAAGCCCTACTTTGTTTAACATTTTTATAGATGACATTGTGTCAGACCTTAAGTCTGAAAGAAATTGTGAGCCTGTTGTGATAAATGGTATGTCCATAAATTGTCTTTTGTACGCAGATGATATAATTTTATTATCAGATAGCAAAGAAGGTCTACAATCTAGTATTGATGTCTTCAAAAATTACTGTAAAAGCTGGAACTTGCAAGTCAACGTCAACAAATCCAAGATTATGGTTTTTAATTCAAATGGTAAAACATATGTAAACGATTTCAAGTATGATGACTGTTATTTAGAAACTGTTTCACAATATTGTTATTTGGGTGTTATGTTAAAACACAATGGTAATTTTAATGTTGCAATTTCTGTTTTAATGGAAAAAGCCAGAAAGGCATTGTTCAAGATTAAGAAGATTTTGGGTATTAATAACCCTTGTAGACTGCTTGAAAAACTTTTCGACACTTTAGTCACCCCGATTCTGTTGTACAATTGTGAAATCTGGGGATCTGATATAAAACAAGATGATTCCTCAGCAGTTGAACGCTTTTACCTAAAGTTCATAAAAGAAATTCTTGGTGTCAACTGTAAAACAAGTAACTCTGCATGTAGAGCAGAGCTAGGAAAACTACCTTTATGGTCAAAAATTTCCTTTTCTTGTATCAAATATTATAATCATTTATTATCAAATAATGAGACATTGGCACATAAAATCTTTGTCGCTACAAAAAGTTCCAATCCATGGACCAAAAAGTTAAATAATCTTCTCAATAAATTGGGGTTTTCATATGTAGTTAATGCAAATGGTTCAGTAAAACACATTCTTGGGTCCATTAAACAAAGAATTGAAGACCAAGCGTCCCAGTTACAACAATCGAGTATACTGAATTCCTCAAAATTATGTTTTTTTAGAAAAAATTGTAATGGTCAGAGACCACCTTACGTTGATATTCTTTCGAATAAGTCCGACAGGGCAAACATTTGTAGACTTAGGTTGTGCTCACACAACTTGGCAATAGAAACGGGAAGACATCATTCTATTCCAGTTGAAAATAGAAAATGCACCTCATGTGATAATGGACCAATTGAAGACGAAGAGCACTTTGTGCTACAATGTGAAAAATATAAAGGACTTCGGCTAAATTTTGAGAACAGTATTAATAATACATGTATTTTTCAAAATACTAAATGGAAAAATTCTCCTTCTTTTTTAAAGTCCTGTTTTTATAGTAAATCATTTCGTGTTCTTAAACTACTGTCTTCATTTATAGGTCAATGTTTTTTGAATAGAAAATAGCAATTGTTACAATAACTATTTCACATTCATTATGTTTATATTGCTAAATACCATCATCATTGTTCATCTATTGTATTATTTTTATTATGGGTCGTAACCAATTGTATTGATTGTGTTTGTGCCAATAAAATATTGTCTATTGTCATAAAACTAAATTAAACAAAATCAAACATAAACTGATTTTTCTTTATATTTATTTGAAAGTGAGATTATCAATCCATGACCATGGCTTTAAATCATCATCTAAAGTAGCAGTATTATGAAAATTATCAGGTCATATGATCTAATTTTAAGAAACCCCATTTCAAATTTACTCTCTAAGTCTTCATTAACAGTTTGTTGTTTATTTGTGTTTGCAGAATAAACAGAGTCTGTTGGGTTTTTTTTATGTAAATGCAATGAATTCTCTACAACATTCTTAAATCTTTCCCATTTTTCTTAGCATTCTTGGTCTTGATTTTGTTGATACTCGGGTAAAAATTATGGAGGGGAATGAAGCTGCAATATTGGGGTCCTACCAAAAGGCGCCCGGGGGCGCCCGGGGAAAAGAAAAGGCGCCCGGGGAGAAATAAAAGGCGCCCGGATGAAATAAAAGGCGCCCGGGGAGAAATATAAGGCGCCCGGGGAAAATAAAAGGCGCCCGGGGGAAAATATTTATACATGATGTCTTTTTTGTTGAAAAAAAAATCATGTTAAACATTAACTGTCGGGAAATTCATTATTAAAACGTATCTAATACATCACTAACCAAATCAACTAAAATCATTCTAAAAAGATGTAATACTTTCACGAAAACACAGTACATATATAACAAAAGATAATAAAAGATATAGAACATATTGCACTAACACTTAATATGAAATTATCATTTAAAAAGCATTAGAATAATAATAATCATCATCTCATCTAAAATATATCAAAATTATAATCATTGGTGTTTTCGGGATTTTGAGCTGTCCATCTGACGACTGCACAACAGTCTCCTTTTGTCTGGTTAGGTTATTGAACTTCTTAATCAATGCATCATTTTCTGATTTTGTTGCCCATGCAGATTCTGTGATTGCCCAAGGCGCCAATGCATAGTTCCCTTGGCCATGGAGTGCTCTTCTGATATCTCTGTAGCTCTGTAGCTGAACTATTTTGTGCAGTTTTTCAATTAGTTAAGGGGGTTCCAATTCGTCGATAGTTTTAGTATATTGTTCATACTTTCACGTACATGAGTTATTCTTCCAGTTAATTAGGGCCGGCTGAGAAAATCATATCGAATTATTGTCTCAGATTAGGGGAGGGGGCTTCATTCTTGTAAAACACTGTATGAACATTAATTTTCTTTACAATCATAATATTGTAGTAACATTTTACCATTCTTATATTTTTTACTTCAATTGAAGCTATCACATATTTCTACCTAAAACTTTTAATACAAGACTTAAACGATTTGGTTGAAAATTCACTTTCTATGTATTTTTTTGTACTTTAGTATATTTTATATAAAAAAATATGCTCCCGGGCGCCTTTTATTTCCCCGGGCGCCTTTTATTTCTCCCCGGGCGCCTTTTCTTTTCCCGGGCGCCCCCGGGCGCCTTTTAGTAGGACCGCAATATTGATGTGATAAAAAGATAAGTAAGATCCTGTGGGAAATCGAATATCAAAGTCATGTAACTACATAAACAATGTTTATGTATAACGTGTAAATAAATCATATCTTTCTTTCATAAATCCTCTAATTTGCAACGTTAAAAGATAGTAAGGCCTTAGCTGTAATCGTTTAAATAAAACAAGATGCTATCGGCATACCCGTAGCCAGAATTTTTCAACAGGGGGTTCGAAAATGTGAAGAGGGGGGTTCGATTTCCCAATTTTTTCTGACTTTAATAGTGCTTAACCCATTTTTCACCTGATTTTTCCCTATTTTGATCATTTTTGACCCCTCGAACCCCCCCCCCCCCCTGGCTACGGGTATGATCGGGAGCCTATAAACTGATTTTAGGCTATTAGGTAAAAAGCAACCTTTTCGACATTAACCGTAAGGGTCATCTGAAAACATTGATAAACTATAGAGTTTATTTAGCAAACAGAAGCTTCTGTTCTTCTTTTCTTATTTACTAGCTATGCACATCTTCTTCTTTTTTTCCTTCCGGCTTTAGGTACCCTGTTATCCATCAATTTGTGATGATCACTAACAGCCGCATGCGTGGGTAAAAATAATTTAGAACGTTATAATAAATCTACCATTACAGGCGCGTAGCTCCCTTTACGCAAAAACTCATTTGCGTGCACATCATTTTGGCAATATTTTTTTTTTTTTTTACAATCGAGAATAGTTGCTTTAACTGCAATAAACACCCACTCATGATCAGAAAACCTTTCTGGAAATCTAACGTATAATATCCGACATCGGTTGAAATTACGTACAGGTTATGGTGTGAAATATGAAAAAGGTTGAGTCATACTTTATAAAACATGTGCCTAAGCGTGCAGACCAGTCCGATGGAAATGAAACCAGTGTTTCTAAAGAGGTCGAAACAAATACTATGGAGACCAGCTGCTACTCCAACAACATCGGAGGTTGGACGGCATGCTATTTTAGGACTTGTTGCCATCCTCAGTATGAGACCTCTTATATTATAGGAGTAACCAGCGCCATGACCATCCCTAAGATGGTGACTAAAAAAAAAATTCCTCCATATCCTGATATTGGAGAGTTAAGTAATAACACCTGACAAGTTGTCTAACAAAGCAATCAAAGTCGATTTGCTGTCTAAAATATGGGAGCCTTGTGACTTTTTTTTCCTCGTTTAATTTGCGTTCCCTTTCAGGTACGAACGAATTTTATCAAGTATAATAAAGCATGTTAGAATATTGTGCCTTATCATACAGTTTTTACTTTGTGCGTCAATCTGTCTGTCTTCCATTCGTCCATAGACATTGATAATTTTCTTCAGATTAAAATGGGAAACAACATTTTGGGGGACGTGCAAATAGAGAGAAGTAGAGAGATTTAGAGAGACGCTAAGCCCTGTCCTAAAACGTAATTCGGTTTGCCGGTTTTGCCTTTGTTATCTTTGCAATGCCTATTTGAATTGTGCCTCTTTATTCTTTTTTTGATTCGTCACAAACCAGTTTTGTTTTTGTTTTTATGGTCCGACCACGTATGTGGATCGGACATATATTTTTCCTCGTTGTACGTCCGTACACCCGCCCCGCATCTTAGTTTAGGTCCACATTTTGACTATTATATGTACCTCTTACGGGTCCGGGAGGGTCATCCATGGCTTACAGACACATCCTCCAGTTATATTTGACAGATCTTCATGAGGACAACATTAAAAAAATCAAATCTTTGTTTCCCCTCTCAGACTATAGGAGCTTGTAGGTATGGGTACCGTAGAATGAATGTAAATGTTTTATTTGTTTTTTTTCAAAGTAAAATTTTGTTTATAAAATCGTAAAAAGCGCCATAAATAACAATAAAATAAAGTATGTTCTAAGTCTGGAAATATTTTTTTTTGGTGTAGGAGCCTTTTTGACTGGGTTGGTCGCGGGAGAGGAAACAATATTGATTTGGGATATTAGACACTAAAACTAAACTATGCTAGTGTTTTCAATTTGTATACAATTTTCTGGTAATCATCAAAACTTTGTAATGATCACATGCTATTGTTGAAATAGATGGTTAATGTGTTTCTTTATCGTGTATTTATATATGACCGTTACCCCTACTGAACCATCTTAACCCACAGTTTTGGTTACAAACTTCCGTAGTCTTAAAGTGTCTTTATCAAATTAATTGCACAATAATATTGAAAAAAAAAATAGAATTCAAGGGTTGATATATCGTCTAAATTGTGAAATTGTCGATTATTAAACCGTCCGTAGTTGACCTCAAAAACGCTGTTTTCGCGGAGCTTCCGGGGGGCTTCGCCCCCCTGGACCCCCTACCAGGGCTCTGCCCTGGACCTGCTGGGGGCCTTAAGCGGTCCCCAGACCCCCTGCCGTAATTTGATTGCACATGCATTTAATACCTGCTACGCCCCTGCATTGTGACAACATATTTACAATTTGTGCCAAATAAATAAATATATTTTTTAGTGTACTATCTTTTGTATTTATTTTTTTAATAAATCTTAAGTATCTTTAAGATAAATCTATGTACATGTTATGACATGTAGGTTATACTGTAAGTTGGCAGAGAACAGCAGGTGTTAGCTGTTCTCTGAAGGGTGATAATGCAATTATGGATGGTAATGCATTCCAATATGTAACTGTATTTGGAAAAAAAAGAATATTTATATGAATCTTTTGAAGTTTGTATGTGTTTAAAAGTTTGGGGGTGGTTTTGACGTGTTCTTGTGTCGGTTGGTATGAGATTGTTGTTGGTACGGCTACTAGTTGGTGGATGATTTTATAAAAAAAAATGACCAGGTTAGTTTTGAGCCTACGTTGTTGAAGAGGTTATATTACCAGCTAAGAGTTTGAAACATGTCTGTTACGTATACTGCTTGTGTTATGGTAACGGAATTATGTTAAGGCCCTTCTAGTATTTTTATTTTAAGTGACCATAAATCTTATAACAGATCACTTGGAAATTTTGATAGTCGAGAAGGCTCCCTTATGCAAACCTGAAATGCTAAGCCTAACCAGAAAGTCGAGATGGCTCTCTGATGCTAACATATTGAAATGCTAACCCCGTAAACCCTAACCAGATAATCGATGCAGCTCCCTGATGCTTACCTGATAGTGGAAGTAGATTCCTGATGCTAACCTATCACACTACTAACCCTAACCTGATAATCGAGGCGGGTCCCTGATGCTAACCTATTAAACTGCTAACCCTAGTGATATTGGAGGCGGCTCCCTGACGCTTACCTATTGAAATGCTAACCCTAACCAGATAGTCGAGGTGGCTCCCTGATGCTAACCTGTTAGTCGAGGCGGCTCCCTTATGCTAACCTTTTGAAATGCTAACCCTAATCTGTAATCCAGGCGGCTCCCTGATGGTAACCTATTGAAATGCTTACCCTAACCTGATTGTCGAGGCGGCTACCTGTTGCTAACCTACTGAAATGCTGACCCTAACCAGATAGTCGATGCAGCTCCCTGATGCTAACTTGATAGTCGAAGCGGATCTCTGATGCTAACCCAATTTAACTCATATGTCAATGTAGTCTGAGAAAATTAAACTAAACGTGTTTTCATTTTCTCAGATGTAGTCAATCCTTCTCAATTGTTTTTGCACAGTTAAATTGACTTAAATCAATTAATTAATGTCCCGTATCATATAAATCGAGTTACATGCTTGTTAACGAAAATGCCGAAAAAGTATTAAAATAAACAAAAAATAGCAAAATATCATATGATAAGTACTCTTTGATCGAATTCCAGTATTACTGGTTTCCCCGCTGTAAGGATATCACAAAACACACTAATGAGTATGTGCATATTCATCTCTTATATTGAGGGGGTGCTTTCTTAAATTCGCTTCTCAGACCAATTGACAAAGATAGATCAAAGTGATAGTAGTATCTGATAGAGGGGGTGTCGCTTGCTACGGTGCCCTCCGGTGCCCTCCGGTGCCCTCCGCTGCGCTGTATGCTGAAGATAAAGATCAATCTGGTATGGCTTCCAGAATAGTAAAGTAAAGTCAAGTCCTCGAGGTGTCGCCCTCCGCTATGCCAAGGCATCGCTCCGCCGGGCGACTGCGCTGCGCAGCCTCATTATTTGACCCAAAAAAGTACACATGAAACTGTATCCCAAGTTTCAATTGGAATTTACAGACACTGGAGGCCAAGCCCTAGATACTCCTGCTTCCAGCCCATGGTTTGATGTGAAGATTTCATGAAAGGCAAACTTGCGTCTAATAATGGACTCCAAGTCATGTTCTTCCAATGTACAGGCCTCTCATGTACCCCAATTTACATCACTACATTAAACACAGTGATTCAGAAAAAACTCGATGGCTCCGAAAGATTTTTTTATCAGAGAAACATAATGAGTTTGAATTTGAATTTATTTATGAAAATTGGACGTCGATTTTAAGGTAAACTATCGGAAAAACAAATGACCGAAATGTCGACAATAACTGTAGTAAATTTAGGTATGCTGGAAATGCATATTTCGTTGAGTAACAACTCGTCAGCAGCATTAAAATCGAAACAATTGGAAGATATAAAATCAAATAAGTTGGAGCGAGAAGTACGAAAGTCCAATAAATTGACCGAAAATGGAAGCCAAATCCAGAACCAAGGACATCGACCAGTGCAATACGTAGAAAGAAGCCTGGTGTATTTTGAGGTTTTTTTAATTTAAAACAACTGCAAAATTTGATAATTAACATATGCAATAAAATCTGTGTCAAAAAATCTGACGAATGGATACATTGATTTGAGTATATATGAGGGGAAAAGAATATAGTCGTTGATTTGAGAATGGGATTAGAAATGGATGTGGATTTGAGAAGTGTGGTGCAATAATAAGATGATCTCGATTGACTGGATTGACTCGATGGATATATTGTGGCATTTTAACTCGATTGATCGACTACCTTATCCTTACCTGATAGTTGAGTCGGCACATGGATACTACAGGGCAATCAGGTGCTGCTTTCTATATAACTTATTAAAACGCACACCCATTTAGTAAAACATTACGCCATGGTTGTTGTTATCCCCAGAACTAGTAGAAAATAATAAATATACATTTGCTGATGTACACAGGGAAATTTTGTTCACGTGAAAATCACGTGAAATCAGGGTTTACGTAAATTTCACGTGGAAAATTCACATGAATTTCACGTTAAATGAGCAATTTAACGTGATTTTCACGTTAACATCATGTGAAACTCACGTTAATTTCGTGTTAACTTTTTCACGAGAATTTCACATGAAAATTATGAAAAATGAGAATTTTTTCCTAGATATTTGTAGCATTGCATGAAAGTTTGATATAGATCATTAAAAATGTTATTTCACGTGAACAAAATTTCCCTGTGTACACATCATCCTCGTGTCGATTTCGGGCGCTTATTATTAATACTCAGAGACGTGGAGAGTACGTTTCTATCCCATACTAATATTATCCCCAATTCATTGAAGAAAAACAAAACAAAACAAATTCAAAATGCAGGAAAATATATTGTTTTTAATGTCATTATTCATAACAGTTAATTTCAGTAGCATGTTAATGCCAAAATTACTACACGTTTATGAACTTGACAATTAAATTAATCTCCTTTGATTCTAGAAAAAAACTATTATCACTGATTATATTATAAATAATCAAAATCAAAAGAGCTATAAGTATATCTTATATTATGCACAGACCTTCGTGTGCGCTTGGAATATATACATATGGTTTAATCACTTGGTACAAACATATTTTACAATGTGCATAATGAAAAGGTGAATGTTTATCTGGTGGATTTAGATATTAAAAAAGGGTGCTGGAAATTGTAAAATAACTTCTGTGACATATTCTTGCACACTGTTTCACTGTTACTTGCTACATGGAATAAAATAAATCTGTTTGAACAAATTGTGTAATGTTATTCTATAATTATGATTGTTTGATATGGCTCTCTAAAAGCAGCCCTATTTATATCCTGGGTTTATATCATGCATATAGATTCTTTATATTACAATGTGATAAAATCATGTCTTTCTCATGCAAATAATTGTACTGAAAGGAGTAATTGAATGAAAATTACCATTTCTTATTTGTAAAAACTTAAGATATTATTCTTATGTGTGAATATGTGGGGAAAAATGGACTACATTGATCAACCAATGTTACCGAACTTGGCGACACTTACCGACACTCATGTTCGGTAAAGTTACCGAACTTGGCGACATTTTCCGACACCCATGTTCGGTAAAGTTACCGAACTTGGCGACACTTACCGACACTCATGTTCGGTAAAGTTACCGAACTTGGCGACACTTACCGACACTCATGTTCGGAAATGTTGGCGACATTTACCGAACATGGCGACATTTACACAATCCTGGACCATCTTGTGATTATCCTGTAGTATAAATGTGCCACCTCAACTATCAAGTAAGTATCAGGGAGCCACTTCGACTATCAGCTTATCAGGGAGCCACTTCGACTATCAGATTAGTATCAAGTAGCCTCCTCGACTATTAAGTAAGGATAGAGGAGCCACCTCAGCTTTCCGGTTAGCATCAGGGAGCAACCTCTAACATCAGATTATCAACAATGAGCCGCCTCGACTATCAGGTTAGTATCAGGGAGCCACTTCGACTTACTGGTAAGCATCAGCGAGTCGCCTCTAATTTCCGGTTAGCATCAGGGACCTCAACTATCTGATTGGCATCAAGGAGCCATCTCGACTAAATGGTTAGCATCAGCGAGCCGCCTCGACTGTCAGGTAAGCATCAGGTAAATGCCTCAACTGTCAGTTTAGCATCAGGGAGCCGTCTCGACTATCAGTGTAGCATTAGCATATCAATAGTGTTAGGGTAAGTGTTTATGGTAAGGGGTAAGGTTAAGGATCAGACTGGCATAAGGAAGTCGCCTCGACTATCAGGTTAGAATCAGGTAGTCGCCTCAACTGCCAATTTATCATCAGGTGCCATCTCGACTATCCGGTTAGCATCAGGGAGCCGCATCGACTATCAGGTTAGCATCAGGGAGCTGCGACATCTATCAGTTTAGGGTTAGCGTTTCAATTGTGTAAGGGTTAGAGTTCAGGGTTTGGATAAGTGAAGGATCAGGTAAGCATGAGGGAGCCGCCTCGACTATCAGGTAAGTGCTAGCTTTTTTGAAAGGGCTAAGGTTAGAGGTTTGGTCAGGTCAACATCCTGGAATTAACTTCAATGACATTAAAATGAAAGTTATTTTGTATTATTGTTCTCTTAACATTTTGTAACGAAAATACTGTTAGATACTATAACCAATCATCTCTTAGGTGGCATTTATAATCTCCCATAAATTTGGAGTGATAATGATTTGCAATAAATTAGGCATAGATGAAATCTGCCATAGATTTGGAATCATAAGAATTTGTCGTAGATTTTGCGTTGCTGTAATCTGCATAAAATCTGCCATAGATTTTGCGTCTTTGAAACAACCATTACGTCAGAATCCGGCAGATTTGAAATCTGTCATAGATTTGGAACACTCCCTGGATTTGAGTCCTACATATTTCGATATAGACATAAAAGGTACAAATGTCAGAGATGAGGTTTCCCATCGTAGCTTTATCTAAATAAGTCGTAAATGATATCGTCTCGATATCGACGATGCAGACGATATCCACAGGGTACGTCATACACAAGTTAATAACATAAACATTTTGTTTCTTTTGTAGATATCAGTGATATCGACGATATCAACAAGATAGTATGGCATGTGCTGTTTAATGTATTGTTAAAAAAATCGTTGACGATATCGTAATGATTTTGATGATATCGTCGATATCGACGAGTGTTCAGAGTCTACAAAGTTTGTTATGATTCATTTATAAATATAAACTGTAACATTGGTTAACTCTAGGTTGAAATTTGTGACAGAGAAGCTATGTCGACGACACCGTAACTACATTGTGTATTGGACACACCTCAATAGGGAAGCCAAATACAGCACGAAAGATAACGACCATGTGCAGAACAGTAAAGAGGCCTGGTGTTTTCAACAATTTTGAAAATAAATTTCGGAAGGTTTAATGACAAAAGGTGTTATAGTGAATGCTCGTTGTCGGGCAAGACGGACATTTTTTACTAACCAACTGAATCAACGAGGATTAGGTAGGTGAGCAGTTTGTTTGTTTGTATTTCTTTTTTAGCTCACATGACCCGAAGGGCCAGGTGAGCTATTGTCATCACTTGACGTGTTTTTGCAAATAACTCAAAAACAGCTATATATATCAAAATTCTTGCACAAAGGTAAAAGTGATCAGCACCTCAAGATCTACCAACCCTGAAATTTTGGAAAAAAATCCAACAACCCATGTAGGAGTTATTGCCCTTTTTGTGGATTTTTTGCCCTTCGAACGTCAAAATTGAGCATTTTCACAGCATTTCCTCATTACATTAAAAACGTTAGCTATTCTGACACTTTAAGTCCAATTGGAACCAAACTCGGTATAGTTGATTATTAGAATTAGGTGTGTAGAACTGATGTGGGTATTTTGATTGGTCGTAAAACATGGCAGCTGTGGCTAAAAATAGAATAAAGGGGGAAATTGCAGTTTTTTGCAAATAACTCAAAAACGCTCGATATCTTAAAAACTATATAAGATATTTGAGAAATTTAAATTGCGGGAGTTAAGGGGATACGTTACTTTGGTCGACCTTCTTACTTTTCAAAACAAATTTGCATAAATAATGGTAATTCCATGACACATTGAAATATTCATTTGAAATAGGGGGTCATGGATCGATTTTTCAAGTTATTTCAATTTGAAATTATCGTTTTTGGCGGGAAATTTGCATAGAAGTAATGGGAAAACATCAAATATTCTCAAAATTTTGTTATTCTCCATTGATTAAAACAATTTTTTTTCATTACATTTCAACCAAAAACTAACACAAGAAAGTCAAAATCTTTCTCTAAACAACGATATATATTTTGTCATAGGTTATGGACCATCTTTTCTCATCAAATTTACATCAAAGATAAACAATAGCGTTAAAGTTCAACGCTGTTCAAGTAAAATTGACGTTGCGTTTCAAATCGAAAATGGTTGTTTTTCTGTTTCACAGGTAAACTTTATCGATAACGTCGTTTTTAACGTAACGTATCCCCTTAAATGTCATTGATGACTTACTTTCTTATTAAAGTAATAGAGGTCAAGTCATTCTCGGTGGTGATTTCAATGCTTGTTGTATAAATAAAAATAGAGAGTTTACACTAAAATCAAATGAACTCTGTAAGTTTGTTAAAAGACATTATCTTTGTTATTCATTTTCAAATAAGTTTAAATGTGTATTGAAAGGTGCAGATTATACTTTTGTGTTAAAACAAACAATGCTAGATTATGTATTTGTCAGACAACTGAAGTCTTATGAAATCTTGGAGGAGGGTTCTTTAAGCTCGACGTCGGACGACCTCCGATTGTTGCAAGTTTCAAAATTCCAGAAGTTTAATACACAAACTGTACGAAATTACCAGCTTGGCATAAAGTCTCAGATGATGAACTTGAAGCATATCGGAGCCGTGTTACTGAATCACTTGAAAAGTTAACTGGTGTAAAAACTTGTGACAATGACTTAGGGACCTTTTACAGTGAAACAACCTTACAACAGCCGCAAATGAATGTATTCCAACATCCCAATTCAACCCATACACAAAACCATATTGGAACAAAGATGTTAAGGAGGCCCATATAAGAATGCGAGAATACCGTAAGATATGGGTCCAAAATGGCCGACCTCGAGAAATGCAGTTTAAATCGTATTTTGATCATAAAAGGGCCAAACGTGACTTTAGGAACGCACAATCCCTTGCATACGAACAGTTCATTTCCGAAACCTACGAAGACTTGAATAATAATGCAGAGTGTGACATAAGACTCTTTTGGAAATTTATTAAGAAGCAAAAACCGTGAGAACCAAAGTGTGCACTGAGATAGACTATGACGAGCAAACGCATAGCACACCACAAACTGTATGCGATGCGTTTGCAAATTATTTTTATAAACAGAATATGCCAACAGATCAAGAAAATTTTGATCAAAAAACGTATGAAGATGTTATTAGAGAGTACGAACAATTCAAATCAGAATGTGACAGTTTCAATTCATGTTACTTACCTGGCGGTCCAATTACAGATGATGATACAACCGCTGTTATAAAACTATTAAAGCGTAGAAAGGCTTGCGGACGAGACTTAATTCAGAACGAACATATTTTATATTTGGTGGTTCAAAAGTAGTTGAATGTTTAAAAATTATGTTTAATTTGATCGTAGAGAAGACGGTGATTCCTAAGAGAGGCGATATGGCATGATAGTCCTTATTTTTAAAGGCGGAGATAAACATTAATCAGCACCAGATAGTTACCGACCTGTGTGATTATTGTCATGCTTGATGAAAATTTTGAACGACTTATACTCCATAGGATAAAAACTTTCAGTGGCTTACCGAGTTTTTTTTTTCGTCATCCCTCCAGAACAAGGCTTTCAGAAAAACCTCAGTTGTCTGACTGCATCATTTTGTCTTCTTGAAACTATAAACCATAATATTGAGTTAGGCAGTAAAATATTTGTTGCATTCTTAGATACAAAGAAAGCGTTCGATACGGTGTGGCGCAAGGCCCTTATGTTTAAACTGTATCAATTAGGTATAAAAGGAAAAACTTGGTTCAATTGAGTTAATTATAGCAATAAACAAAGTGCAATTATTGAAAACCAATGTACTTCTAAGTTTTTTTCCTGTCACAGATGGTGTAGGACAAGGAGGAGTATTATCCGGTTTTCTATATTCAGTTTTATAAATGACCTGTTGGTTGAATTACAAAATAGTAAAAACAGTTTATGTATTAATAGTGTGAAATGTTGTGCATCAGCACTATAGCTGACGATATTGCATGCATATCTACTACCCCTAATGGTCTTCAGAATATTCTTGATACTTGTGGCGCTTACTCTCAAAAGTGGCGTTTTCACTTTAATGACAAAAAAATCGTGCGTTGTCCAATTTCCCACGAACTATACCTGACTTTTAATGGTCAATTAACTGTGAACTTTTAACAACAACAGCAGACAGTCATATATATCTTGGCAACAAACTTAATGGAAAGTTTTCAGCCATCGAACGGACAAGGAACGCCTGCAAAAAAGGTCGTAATTCATATTTTGCAATAGTGAATATAAGAAATGACAATACGAATCCGCTAGTTTTAATTAAACTGTACAAATCTGTCGTTATAGCGAGCATCGCAGATGCGAGCCCTACGGCATTGTGCATGTTTTGAGATGTGCCAGAAATATACTGACGATAAAACCGGAACAGGTTTACTTTTACGGAGTGAAAAAAATAATAGGCACGGAGCAAGTAAAGCAATCAACCCTCTGGGCTTATAAAAAATACATCATAATCTGTTATGCAAAAATATAAAAATTGAAATTCAAAAACAGTGATAAAACCCTCATTCATCCTCTTGTTTATTTTCACACACAGATTTTTATTTAAATACCATTCGGTCTTTTCCGCTGAATAACGATTTACCGAGCTAGCTTTTGGCAACATGACCGTCCCATTGACTAGTCATACCAAATGCATGATACTGACCAAGCTTTGTTAAATTCTAAGTAAGATAAAATGAGATAAAGAAATACATAAATTTACTGAATAAAACCTACTCATAATAATAAATAAAAAGGTTCTTACCTAAAGAGTCCCATCCTGTCCCCGGCTGTGGGGTTTCACTCACTTTCCTCAATCCTGCATGATATTTTTACCTTACCGTTTTTTTCCGCCAGGTTTCATAATGTACCTTTTGTTACCAATGCTTCAAATAAAACACTGATACTCAGAAAATCTCACAAAACCTGACAGAATCTGAATGTTGTTTTGGTAGATTTGCTGAAGAAGCGCGAAATACTCTGACAAGGAAATGACGTCACGTAATCAATAAATTGGATAATTTCGTCCCAGCTTAATGTCGTCCCAGAATGTTACAGGATTTATTATTTGCATAAATAATTGAATTTTTAATAAGTAGTTATTGATCCCAGATATTATAACAACAATTTTCTCAAGTGCATATGATTTGGGTTGGGTGGGATCAGACTTTGCTACTATTTAATTCCCTTTTTAAAAGTTCCCTCTTTACGTTAAACTTAGCCGGTCGAGCACATGGATTTATTTTTAAAAGGTATAAGATTTTCGATGCTCGCTAAAAAGGCAGGGCCTTAATCATATTACCTAAAGTACTGTATAGATGCGAAGTCTGGAATGATCTTCAACAGCAAGACCTGGTGACATTAAATACTTTCCAACATTGTGTGGTAAAAAGCGCACAAAGACTGAAAACTAACACACGCTCTGATATTTGCGAAAGCATGGTTGGTCTTAGAAATATATCTAGCGAAATTGATAAACGGAAATTGTTTTTTTGGAAAACTGTGTTGCTTGGACAATCAGTATTTTACTACAGAGACTTTATACGTGTCTATTCAATAACAGAGAACAATTATGATTCATTCCTGACATTCTCACTATTTAAGAAAAATACGAACTGTCATTTATACTACAACAGTTTATATCTGATGGATACTTTCCGGACAAAACTCGATGGAAACATTTTGTGTTAAATGCGGTAAATAGCAAACATGATGCTGAATGGACAAATAGAGTGACAAGTAATAGTGACTTTATCAGGTTCCGAGAATTACACAACACCATTAGTAAAACCAAAGTTTGGACAATCCCAAATAATAGTCTTGACTTACGAGCATCATACTTCGTTGCGAAAATGACATCGACAACATCAAACGAATATGAACAAATATGTCCGATCTGTAGAAGACCACTTGACGATCTAATGGTACATGCTTGTGTTGATTGTCCGTTTACGCAGAATCTAAGGGACATATGGTTCGACCTAATCCTAGAAAACTTCACAGTAGAACTTTATGCTGAGTTAAGCGAGTTAGATGGTGAAGATCTTTTTAGACTTATGTTAGGGAAGCAGCAACAAACAAGTATCTGTGAAAGTGATATGGATTCCTTCCACCTCTTATCATACACTCATATTTTTAGATCATCTGCCCAATATAGCAGATCATGCATGTAGTGTCGTCAGCTACTGCCATTACACCTTTTCATGTAATATTGACTTTTACTTTCTCTATATTTATGTAAATATGTTTTGATGTTGTTCTTTCGTTGAATCTTGTTCATTGTAATCTCTATCATGGAGATATAAAGAAAGAATGAATGAATGAATGATTACATTGAAAATGTTAACTCCTCTTACACCATATGTCCAATTGAAACCAAACTTATCATGCTTATTTAATAGCATTATGTGTATAGAACTGATGTGGGGATTTTTATTGGTTGCAAAACATGGCCGCTGTGGCTAAAAATGGAACTTTGGGGTAAATTGCAGTTTTTTTGCTAATAACTCAAAAAAGGTTGACAGATTTTTGAATTCTAATTGAGAACATAAGTGATTAACACCTCAATTTTGAAGAAGATCCAACAACACATGAAAGAGTTATTGCCCTTTTATTTTATTTTTTTATGAATTTTGCACTTATAAAAATATTTTAAGCACAACAACCTTAAAATCTATATGAGATATTTAGGAAATGTAAACTGCATATTGTTAAGCACATCACGGTCTACAAAATATAAAATAAAGTCAGGATTGTAATACTGTTCATTTTAGGGGTTATTCCTCTTAGAATGTTGAAGGAAAGAAAATTATTAAAAGGTTTCAATTGCTAAAACATTTCTCTGTACAATCATACTTCATTAAGTTAAATCATATTGTCAGATCACCCCCTTATTAAACTTATGACTCTTTAAATGTCAAATAACCTTTACTTACGGCACATATGTCAGGTGAGCGAATTAGGCTCCTGTGAGCCTTGTTTATTAGACCTTTTTTCCTTTTTTTTTTGTTTATCATTTTGTTTTCATAAAATGTAGTTTTATGCAAAGGGGGTTAAAATATCGCTTGAAAAACTGTTCTTAGTAAAGTCTGTTCCTTCTAAATTCATGTTATACCCATTACATACATTTATAAAAAGGACACAATTGAAAATTTGCATCAATGAATGTCATTTAATTCTGTGACATTTAATGATAGTGACAAAACATCTTACCCAGTAATACATGTGTCAATTTTATTAACGCCAAATATAAAAGATAGTTCACTAATAAATCTAATAATGTTCAAAAAACACATAATGTCAATTTTCTGCACGACTCTTTTCAATTTGATTTTAATAAAACTATTTTTAAAAAGATCTTCATCGGAATAAATTACAGACATTATAGAAGGTGATTCATTTAGAACCTAGCAATTTTGACAGATTGATTTTAGATAACCCGGCTATGAAAAAGCTGGTTTCACGAAATGTTTGTTTGTTGCTGTAATGATTTCATTTTTCTTGTGCGCCAAAACTATTTCATTTTCGCCACAATCTACTAGTATACTTCACTTGCCTTTGCGCCAATAATACAGGTAATGTTCTCGATTGACAAATCTGTCCTTTATTAGCTCACCTTGCCGAAGGCAATGTGAGCTTTTGCCATCACTTGGCGTCCGTCGTCCGTCGTCTGTCGTCTGTCGTCTGTCGTCCGTCGTTCAACTTTTCAAAAATCTTCTTCTCTAAAACCGCTTGGCCAAATGTAATGAAACTTAGTAGGGTTGTTTTGTAGTATGTTCTCTACAAAAATATCGTTCGAAATTTTTATTCGACAAAATACATGGCCGCCATGGCTAAATTAGAACATAGGGGTAAATTGCAGTTTTTTGCAAATTACTCAAAAACCGTAACAATTATCAAAATTCTGGCATCGGATAAAAGTGATCAGCACCTCGAGATCTACCTGCCCAGAAATTTTCAAGAAGATCCAACAACCGATGTAGGAGTTATTGCCCTTTTTCTTGATTTTTTCAAAAAAATTACTTATTTAGCCCTATATCTTGAAAACTATACAAGATATTTCAAAAATTTAAATTGCATATGACTAAGCACATCAAGATCTACAAAAGTCGTAACAGATTCAAAGTTGTAGGATTGTTCCTTTAGGAGTTATACCCCTTGGATTGTAAAAATTGACCATTTTCACAGTTTTTTGTTCAACTTTTCAAAAATCTTCTTCTCTGAAACTGCTAAGTCAAATGAATTGAAACTTGATAGGATTGTTCAGTAGTATGTGGTCTACAAAATTATCGTTCGAAATTTCGATTCGACAAAAAACATGGCCGCCATGACTAAAAATAGAACATAAGGGTACATTGCAGTTTTTTGCAAATTACTCAAAAATGGTAACATATATTAAAATTCTATCTGGATAATAATGATCAGCACATAAAGATCTACCTGCCCTGAAGTTTTGAAGAGATCTTACAATGGTTGTAGGAGTTATTGCCCTTTTTCTTTTTTTTTCAAATTTTGCTCTTTTAAGACTTATACCTTGAAAACAATACAAGATATTTGAAAAATTTAAATTGCATATGGTTAAGCACATAAAGATCAAATAATTATGTAATGGGGTCAAAGTTGTAAGACCTTTCTTGATAGGAGTTGTTTCCCTTAGAACATTAGAATTGATAACTCCACAGAGTAGCAGTCCTTTGTTAAAATATCCAGCATAAAAGTATCATCGAATACAAGGTGAGCGATTCAGGCTCTTGGGAGCCTCTAGTTAAAAATGACAGTAAGATTTAGAACAAGATAAATGCTCTTAAATGTGAAATAGGGGGAATAAAAGACAGTATCTTTATAAAAACACAGTAATTAATATTCTATTGAAAAAGGAACATGAAGAGTTACCATATTTGTACTGGATACCTAAACTTCACAAAAATCAGTACAAAGAAAGGTAAATACATTGTAGCTGGATCTTTATCGTGTTCAACGAAGCAAATGTCCATTCAACTACTAAGATCTTGTCTGCTGTCAAAGAAGGACAGCAGGCATATTGTGACACTATTTATAATCGTAGTGGAATTAATCATATGTGGATTTTAAAGAATGCAAACGATTTGTTAGATAATTTTAAATCCCGGTCCATCTTTGAGGTTCATTTTAGAAAACTTTCGATTTTTAAACTTTGTACACCACATTGCCACACGAAAAACTGAAGTGTAGCCTAAAAAAAACCTATTGAAAAGGCTTTTTTCGAATTCAAGGAACTTTGTTGTCTTAGGTATTAATTCTACATTTTTTTCTAATACATCTTTTAAAGATAAAGTTTGTTACACTTTGGATCAAGTTTGCAGTATGTTTGATTTCCTTTTATACGTATTTGTCACATTTGGAGGAGAGATTTTTCAACAACAAATCGGCATACCGACATGTTTTTATACTCTTAAGAGACTGAGTTTCTTCAAGAACTCGTAAAGAACAAAAAAATGAATGGGGCAAGGTCCTTTAATCTCACTTTCAGATATAATGATGACGTCCTGTCTGTCAACAACTCTTCGTTTGATAGATGGGTTCCTTCAATATATCCTCCAGAGCTAGAGATTAAAGAAACCACCGAATCCACTTGTTTTACATCATTCTTGAATCTACATCTCGAATTTGACACAGGTGGTCATTTCAGAACAAACATTTTCGATAAAAGAGACGATTTTAATTTTAGAATTATTAATTGTCCTAACCTGGAAAGTAACATACCAACGTCACCTGCATACGGTGTCTATATTTCACATCTAATTCGATATGCCAGGGCTTGTTCAGAATTTTCAGATTTTTTGTTTGACTCCGCTTTCTCCGTAACCGACTATTAGACCAAGGTTATAAGATAATACGTCTCCTACGATCTCTAAAAAATTCTTTCTTCGTTATCAGCCACTGGTAGAAAATTCAAAATCATGATAGTCGAAATGGTAAGTTCGTGCTTTGATTAGTGTTTGGCAGGTTGATGTACTGAGATGACCACCTTAGCATCCACAAACCTGTTATGTTTTGTGTGGCTACCGGACCCAAAGATCGAAATGGAAGGAGGAGGTTTGGCGCGCCTTAAAACCTTTTAACCCACCATTTCTTTTGAAATGCCTGTACCAAATCAGGACAATTGCGATCTACAAGTTTTCCGGTATGTCTTCCTTCATGGGTAGTAATGTGTCATATCGTATAATGTATGGTAAAGGGATTTGGTCATGGTATGGTAGAGGGAGGTAATGGTTTGTCCAAGGGATCTTTTTCTAGAATAAATAAAAATATCTTTATTTTAGTATAAAATCGTGTGGAGAGCTGACAAAAACTGAATATGACAATAAAGGTTTACTGTGCTAACTTTAAATCTGCTTAGTTGTGTTTATTAACCAAATCAAAATTTTGTCATGGTTTGGTAAAGGGAACAGAAAATTGTCATGGTTAATACCATTATGTCATGGTTTATCACATTTTCTAAAGTTAAGAGATCGGGCAAAATATCAGGGTTTTTTTCTGCTGTTTTGTGTGTGTGCGTGTGTGTAACGACATACAGTGTTTACGCATCTTTAACCCCGTTTCCCTAAAAAAAAATTATATTCTCGTTTCTTGTAACTTATAAAGTGTAACCTTCAGTATTTGCATTTAACAGATATATATTTTTAATTATTTATATCATTTTAACTTGTTCTCTAGGCTGCAACTAAGCCAACAACATATATTTACGATAAACAGTACAAGCTACTCCTGTGTGATAATATAAAAAATAATATCATGGCTAAAGCAAACGTTACTGTAATACAGCAAACACTGCTGTTGCACTGAATAATTATACTATGGACAAAGCAACATATACTGACATGTCCCCTTTGCAATAGTTCAGTTGGTGGTGAATATCATTTAATTTATGATATATCGTTCTTTGAATACTGAGGTAGTACTCCATAATTAATTTATTTGGCTCATTTTTGCATGTGCTTGAGGCTGACTATTTTGTCCCGGGTTCTAGTAATCGCTTAAACTGCTATTTGCACTTTAAACTAGGTGGTGTTCCAAACTCCGGGCATGTTTAGTTGTGTTTATTTCCGTTTTTGGTTTCTTTTCTTGTTCTCGTTGCCCCTAGCAACTCTTAACATATATCAACATTAGAGGACAAAAAGTAGGCAAAAATCGGGGTTTTGTCATTTTTTTGAACGTTGCCAATAATCGAGCTTTCGGTTCGGATGAAACGTAACATGTATGAAATGAAAGCCCGAAAACAGTCCTTTCTTTTCTTAAGGCCAAATAAACCCATCCGACTTCGGCTAATTGTTCAAAATTAAAAATCTAAAAATAGCAGTACATTTAAATTTAAGCCAATCCGCTGATCACCATGCCCAGCCGGAAGCGACGCTTTATGAGCATAGGGATTGATTTTTTTGAACTTATTCTTTAAAACAATAACCGTGGATCGTAATTTTTTTTATAACGGGTCCAGATTTTTTATTGTTCTTATTTTAAGACCAAAACGAATCAATATTTTCTTTAACAAAAATGTTCACAGGGGCCACATACGAAATACTGTGAAAAAATCCTAATTGTGGAGTACCACCTGAAAGGAAAAGCTTTATTGATAGGGAGTTCTGGGTAAATATCCCGGGGTAAATATATTAGCGGCAATAAGTAAAATCATGCATTAAGTCAGGCAATGTTTTCCTGATACTTTTGTATCTATTTTGACTAAACTGAGTTTCCATATTAGAAACCATATCATTTCTCGAGCGATGTAATTGTCTCGGCTTATGCCTCCATCTAAAATAGGAGTCTGGAAATGATATGGAACCTGATATGGAAAACTCTGTATAATAATCTTTATCTCATGATTACTCTTACATAGACATAGACATAGACATATTTTATTTAGATCCAATCATGGAGCCCCGTGAGAGGCAGTACAATTATGTCTTACGAATGGCATACAAACATCAAAATTATATAATGCATCTCCAGTGGCGGTTGATATGTAGTATGCCTTATTATGCTTACATATATTTGACCGGTTTAAGGTATAAAACATTACTTTTTGCTCATTTGATTGAATAAGATTTAAGGATGTTCGAGGGTGACTTTGAAAGTGATGAGGTTTTGAAATTGATGCCTTAAATCATAAGGGTATAATTAAAAATACAAACTAAGCTAAAAATTTTGATAGGTTACCGTACTCATTTTAACGATAATAAGAATTCAAAATTTCTCTGGTTTTATCATAGCTTTAACAGTAGCATTATTTAGCTGTTTAAACCTGTGAAATAGTGATTAGAATTTAAAATAAATTTGCAAAACAGATATTTATGGTGTAATGAAGACATTACACAAAAGAAAAGTAGGGGTTACCATGCAAAAATGTTTGCCTTATTTTCATGAAAAATTCCCGAGGATTTCGAAAAAATGTCAAAAATCTCAAAATCTGACCCTCCAACATCCTTAAATAACCCTTGACCAAACCATGACCACCCTACACTAAACCATGACGTCCTTTGTACAAACCATGACAAGTAAAAATTTGTATTTTTGCAATGAATGCTTTGTAAGTGATTACTTACACTGAAAATGTGTCAAAAGGTTGTATACATAGTGAACGGTTATTTTGGGGCAAAATCTGGTCTTTTATTTTGCTTGAATCATAAAATCATGTAATTTTATAAATTGAGCAAAACTGTATTTCCTGAATGATTAATTTCATCATATGCATGTGCCAGATTTTAGTTTAAAAACACGTACAAAATGCCCGAAAACGCCTTTTGTGTCTGGACAAATTATGATTTCATTTTTGCAGACGACATTATGCAAATTTCCCTTGTACAAACCATGACGCCCTTGACTAAACCATGACAAACGTCATACGCTATGACACATTACTACCTGTGTCCTTGTTTTGTCTTGTCTTATGGACATTTGAGATTGATTCTCCCAAGTTCGATAATATTGTTATTACCTTTTTTTTTCTAAATAGATGAAAACAAGAAAATGTGAGTTGTGAAATGAATAAGTACGAGGTTTCATTATCCATAAAGTTCAGGATTTGTTTACCGCTCCTTTTTTCTGGTAGCATTTAAAAAGTAGTACATAATCTCCATTCTTAACATCAAAAAAACATATTTTGCACTTCTGAAGAAGACTAATTGTACTAGAAAAAGATTGTACTCCACTTTCACGGTCGTTATACTTGTCCTGTGACAACATGTTTTCTACCGATGTTTCTGCTCGTTTTCTACCGATGTCCTAGATTTCTACCGATGTGGTGATAAAAAAACAAACCTGGCAGACGATTTTTTCCAGACTATGATACCCGGCTATTATGGCACTTATAAACAAATAAGTTTAATTTACATTATTTTGTTTTAAGTATGCACATAAAATTACAGTAAGGGTATTGTTTATTTTTTCCAGCAAGAGACAATTTCCCTTTTTTCAGATAATCATGAATATCTGTTTTAAATTACCATTCACTGGGCCAAAAATTATGCTCCATGTTCTAAACAGTCGGACATTTTTAAAGACATATCACTTTCCATTACAAATGGCGTATTTTTTATTTTTCGATCATTTAAAAAAAAAATATGGTCCTGGTTTTCTAAAGATGTGTCCTGGTTTTCTACCGATGGTCCTGGCATTCTACCGATGTGATAATGTGATAAATTAAATGACATTTCATGACAAATTTTAAAACTGTATATTTTATTGAACACATAATATTGACGATAAAAAGAAAAAGGAGGTTCATGAGCAAAAACTGTTTTGCGCACACCAAGAACACTTTTACAAAATTTAAATAAATGTGTATTTTCTCAAAAGCTGGCTTATCAGAAAATGATAGTATATCAACATTTTTTCCACTTTATATATTAGATTTGTGAAGTGCTTTATATATAATGGGAACTTATCCTCCATATACCAGATTTCACTGTTATATCTAGAAATGCTGAGGCTTAGACATGAATTTCTCGGGCTGAAATTGATCTGTACATATACAACAGTATGGCACGCCATTTTTACCAAAACCGTGGTAACTATAGGATACTTCAGATAACTTGGGGTTTACTGGCAGCTATCTGGGGGTTTTCAGAGCGAAACTTAATTACATCGGGTATTTAGAGTTATTTCAGGTAACTGAGGGTTTCCTATCAGCTATCCCATGGATACCACAAAAACTCCTGCTATTAAGAGTTTTCAAAAATAATTTATTGGAAGCTAAGCTTTGTATTAGTTTTTGAGGAATTGATAGTTTTCAGCTTTACATTGATAAATTCTGCTTTCAAAGAGTTAAATAGCATGAACTTACAATATCTGTGAATGAGTGAGTTGGTGTTTTACGCCCGTGCAACGCTAAATAGGTTATAACATGAAAAGGATGATAAAATGAACATGAAATGAGGATGATAAATGAAACATGGGGTTGGGGTGGGAAACAAAGGAACTGCAAATTTTGAAGAACCACAGGAAAAGGGGAGAGGTGGGTAGGGAATGAAAATTTAGCCTATGTGGTGCACTACTTGGCGGTCCACAAAGGGGTCTTTTACGTGCATGAAGCGTGGCACTCTCCTCACACGTTGGCCCACTATGGTCGGCCGTCAGGGTTTCCGTATTATAGACCTGACAATCCCTGCGGACGAGGGCCACACTAATCAGCCACTTAGGGTACACACTTGGTCGCTCTGTGGGCTGAGCACTGACCCGACGTCAGAATCCCAATATCCTTAGCCGCCTCTTACGACAATCTAGGCTCTGCTGCGGGCCTATTCGCCAATCGAGCCCCGCACGGGACTACAATATCTGTAGGTAGAAGGGGGTTTGATTAGGTATCTATGTGAAAGCTGATAGCAAACCCCCAGTTACCAAGATATCTCTTAATACCTGATGTAATTGAGAGTTTTGTCCAGAAAACCCCCAGATAGCTGCCAGTAAACCCCCAGTTATCTGAGGTATCCTATAGATACCAAGGTTTTGGTTAAAATTGCGTTCCATACAACAGTATGATGAAGCTTCACTGTACAACACAAGCATTTACGGTGTATGTATGCCTTTAGAAACAACCAAAATGTGTAGTTATATGAAATAAGATCATCGGTAGAAATCAAGGACTCATCTGTAGAAAACACAGTAAAGAACATACCTAATCGGTAGAAAACCAGGACATATCAAATTTCTTAAACCTGTTAGTTATATTAAAAAGCAAATGGCTCTTTTACAAATAAACGATCATTTATTGCATTTTCTCCCATAGGATGTATTCAAATGTTAAAACTAAGCGTTATTTTTCAAATTTCTAAAAAAACAATCGGTAGAAAACAAGGATCATCGGTAGAAAACAAGCAGAAAAATCGGTAGAAAACATGTTGTCGCAGGACAAGTATAACGACCGTGACTTTTCAACATCATTATGCTGGCGTCACACTGTCCCGATTTTGACATACGATGGACACACGAATGCGAAAATTTCAACTTCGTACGAAGTTAGTCCCGAAGTTGCTAAAATCAAAATCAAAGCCGAAGGATATACGATTAGAACAGATGGCTGAACGATTAGAAAAGTAACAAATACGAATGGCTGCGAACCGATTACGAAGTTGTAACGATGTTATCAAGATTAGTCTAGAATTAGACTCGAAGGAGAAATGAAATATTTAGGAAAGCTTTAAAAATTGGCGCAAATGCAATAAACCCTTTAAAAAATAACATACTTATATGCCAATTTTGTGGTTTATCGAGTGTTTTTGAATTAAACAAATTCAGCATGGCAGCAGGGACTTGCTCCTCTCGATCAATATTTTCAAGAGTCGATGTACCATACGAACAAAGCTTTTTTTTGTTTTTGTTTAGTACATTTTTTTAAACAAATGACTATTAGCTCTCTAAATGAATCCTGTATATCATCGATACGAAAAGTCCTAATCTTTTGAAAATAAAATAAGTTTGATGCTATTCCTCTGTAAGGCAGTGGGCATAGCTACCATATTCTAGAAACATCTTAGAAACACGAGGCCAATCCGAGGGTTACATTTCCCATTGTTAAAAATGTCCCATACACCTCCGTCTCAATACAGGTACATATCAGGACAATCTTTTCATTACTATGTAACGACCTGTTATTCTGTCAAGGAAATATTTATTATTTATTAATTTTTTGTCATGTTTTACACTTTGCTTAATCATGGCATTCTAAAATTTAATAATTTTAAAATTTCATATCGCCAGGTGTTAACGTTAATTCACTTTGGACAGGTGTAATTTGATAAATGGATAAAAGATATGAAATCTATCATTACAGGAGACTTTAATCACAAGCCGCGTATTATAGGCCTAAAGTGATCTTTTCCATATTTGTCAGTATAATACTCATGGCGTAAAGTTAACGACCATCGAATCGCCCGTCATAGATAAACAATCTCTAAAATAATGAGTTTAAACAAACAAAAAAGTCAATAAAAACAAATTAAATATTAGATACATGATAAGTCATCCAAAGTTTTCATTGATTAAGACATTAAATATGCTTGATTTGTATTAAATTAAGGAAACCTTGACGTATCTTAACACGATTCTTTCACTTATTCTCAAAATATCGGCTCTAGAAAGCAGTAGGGGATATTTCAAATGACTTTGTATAAATGCTGGATTTACTTTTTTCTACAAGATTTAAATAATTATAACGACTCTATGACAAAAAATTGAGTGCTTTTGTTTACCAATCGGTGGGAATTTTGCCTATTTGCTTGTTTGTCTCTTCGGCGTTTATTTTTATTCTTTTTCTGGTTAAACAAAACTACCTAACTGGGATGTTCAATCTCGTATGTCCAAGAAGAAAGACCAAATACCAGAGAAATTAAAAACCGCAGGGCACTGACTTGGTACAGGCACTTCAAATGAAATGGTGGGTTTAACAAGGTTTATAGCCACCGAACCTCTTCTCTTGCGCTCCTAGGGCCTGGTAGTAACACAAAAAAATATTTCTCTACATAGATATCAATAAAATGTGAAATTAAGAACACGTGACGATCTTTCTTGACTGAAGCTAACAGAGAACAGTGGTTGTTCGATTACTTAAGGACCATTCGTCAATTGGTTTTGAATCATATGCATTGCCTTTTTATGGGACCAAATCAAACCGGCTACCAGCGACCACTAGTCACATTGAAGGTTGTTTGCCGTTTCCCATTGTGACAAGGATTCATACAGGTTATGTCGCGTTCTCTAAATTCCATCTCAAATCTATGCAGAAAATTCTTGTAGCGTGTAACAGTTGTCTGTGCAATAAAAATTGTCCCTTTTAAATCCTTATTCGATAGTTGTTCCTGGTTGATATTTGCCTTTCTACTTTTTCTTTAAAAAGAATGCATCCAGCAGAAGTTATTTTCCTACACGAATTTTGAACAAAAATAATAAGATATATATCATTGTATACATGCACATTTTAACTTTTTGAATGTTCTATATGACACTGCCTCATTAACGCTGAAGCGCTTTGATGATTCCAACTGTCATTTTCCAAGTGGTGGTCCTCGGAGAATTGTATACTGTGAGACTCTGAATTAATTTTTTTTTTTTTTTTAAGGTTTTGTCACTACATTCCTTTACATAACTTTATTTCGCTAGAAAACCTTGTGTGCGCTTTTTATTTAATGCATTTCACAAAATAATAATACCAGTAATAAATTTTAAATCCTTTTTAAACAACTGATTTATTGATATTTTTAACCCAGAGATGCAAAACGCAGACTTCTAATTGCAAGTTAATTAAGAACTGACGATTTAAGATCTTGGTTGCGTCTTTTTATTTCCCTTTATTGAATTTCTTTTCACTTTTTTTCTTGTTTTTTTCTTTTATTTATTTTTTTGTTTTGTTTTGGTTATTTTCTTTTGATCCAAAGAAACATTTTTTACGCTCTTGACTTGTAATAGCACTTTTTCCCTACTAGTTGGCTCTTTCATGTTTATGACAAGATATATGGAATATAATCATATGGTTATTACTAATGTATTAGATAAACGTTTGTCTTAGTATTACAGAAATTTAGGAATTTTAATATCCATCCAATAAGAACAATACCCTTATCAAAACCAGATCATTTTTGGTTTTGTCACAGGGAGAAATAGACATCATAGTGTTTGATAAGGATTAAGACAGCAAATCAAGAAAAATTAGAGAAATTCCTGGGCATGAGAAGCCATGAAGCCTTATGAGACCGCAGGGAGGTTAGTTTTGCTCCTTTTTTTTTGCATCTGTTAACTATTTAATATTTAATTTTATTTTGTAGAGAAACTATAATAGTACAATTATGTCGTGTATGTATATTTAAACAATTTCGAGTACTGATATTAAGAGTGAAGATGCTTCATGGCGGTCGAACCTGCATACCTTATATAACTAGATGCCTAAGCTTTTAGAACAATATAACAAACCATAAACACGTTCAAATTACTTCTTATTCATCTTTGTTCATTTGTTTTTGAAGCTTGAAAAGTCTTAATTTCACATCTTTTTTAAATTCCGTTTAGATTCGTTTTCCCTTTGTCATTTCGATTTAAAATTCAAGACTTTTGCCGTGTCGCTACGGGTTTATTAATCTATACCTTTTAATTAAAACTCTGCTTTTCGTTTCAGTTTCCGTTTGTGTATTTTTGGATTGCTCTTTTTATTCCAAGAGGCAACGCTTGACAAGTTCTGCATACTGAATCATGCTGAATATTTCGGGGGATCCATGAGCTTTGAAATCAAGAACAATTCTTTGGATTTTGAGGTACAGTATTTTGACTGCTTTTAAAAATTTATGATGCTTGTCCTTACTTACTAAATTCTAAAACGGCCTCTATACATTCCCGCAGACAATAAATTTTGCGATGCCTGACGCACGCTCGTCTATTCAAGTTTCAGTCAGAGGCGCTCTACACAAAAGATTCAAAAATGCCAACACTATATGAATATGTCGAGCATATAACAATAGAGGAAAAAAAATGATAGAGGGGGTCAGCACGTACGTGTTTGATGACTAACTTTAAACAATTTTGTCAGTTGAAAAGTTTTGAGTAAAATCATATTTGATTGGGGTTTTTGGGGTTTTTTTGGGGGGGTTTTGTTTTGTTTTGTTTTTGTTTTTTTTTTGTTTTTTTTGTTTGTTTGGTTGGTTGTTTTTTTACTATGATCCTGAATTTCGATACGATTGCCACCAGTCTGGTTACACAAAATACCAACTTGGGATCAACTATTGATCAAATAAGTTTTTAATAATACATTTTCACTGAATTATAATAATACATTTTTTCTTACGAAAACAACTTGCAGACATTAAAATAGTTATTGAAATTGTTAATTTAACTGCGATAAATTTAGTTTGATTTCCGAGTGTCGGGTTCGAAACCTTAGTTAATAGGGCTCGGGTTACACAAATTACCGACAACCAGTAAAATTTTGTCACAAACTCTAGCGTCCGTTCTCGTATTTCGTTGTTTTTTAAACCTATGTTTTTATACCCCCCACTTCAAAAGTGGGGGGTATATAGTGATAGGGGTGTCCGTCCGTCCTTCCGTCCGTCCTTCCGTTACACTTCAAGGTACCCATCTCTTATCCGCAACTCCTCCTAAACCCCTTGGTGGATTTTCATGAAACTTACACACAATCTTTGTGACATAATGTAGATGTGCACCTACTATTTTAAAATTTGATCAGAATGATTTTTGGGGTTTCCCATAGCAAAACATGGACTTAGCCATTCGACTACATGGGGGTACCCATCTCTTATCCGCAACTGCTCCTAAACCCCTTGATGGATTTTCATGAAACTTACACACAATCTTTGTGACATAATGTAGATGTGCACCTAGTATTTTGAAATTTGATCAGAATGATTTTTGGGGTTTCCCATAGCAAAACATGGACTTAGCCATTGGGCTACATGGGGGTACCCATCTCTTATCCGCAACTCCTCCTAAACCCCTTGGTGGATTTTCATGAAACTTACACACAATCTTTGTGACATAATGTAGATGTGCATCTCCTATTTTAAAATTTGATCAGAATTATTTTTGGGGTTTCCCATAGCAAAACATGGACTTAGCCATTCGCTACATGGGGGTACCCATCTCTTATCCGCAACTCCTCCTAAACCCCTTGGTGGATTTTCATGAAACTTACACACAATCTTTGTGACATAATTTAGATGTGCACCTACTATTTTAAAATTTGATCAGAATTATTTTTGGGGTTTCCCATAGCAAAACATGGACTTAGCCATTCGGCTACATGGGGTACCCATCTCTTATCCGCAACTCCTCCTTAACCCCTTGATGGATTTTTTTTAAAATTACACACAATCTTTGTGACATAATGTAGATGTGCACCTACTATTTTAAAATTTGATCAGAACCATTTTTCGGGTTTCCCATAGCAAAACATGGACTTAGCCATTCGGCTACATGGGGGTACCCATCTCTTATCCGCAACTCCTCCTAAACCCCTAGATGTATTTTCATGAAACTTACACACAATTGTTGTGACATAATGTAGATGTGCACCTACTATTTTAAAATTTGATCAGAACCATTTTTCGGGTTTCCCATAGCAAAACATGGACTTAGCCATTCGGCTACATGGGGGTACCCATCTCTTATCCGCAACTCCTCCTAAACCCCTAGATGGATTTTCATGAAACTTACACACAATTGTTGTGACATAATGTAGATGTGCACCTACTATTTTAAAATTTGATCAGAACCATTTTTCGGGTTTCCCATAGCAAAACATGGACTTAGCCATTCGGCTACATGGGGGTACCCATCTCTTATCCGCAACTCCTCCTAAACCCCTTGATGGATTTTCATGAAACTTACACACAATTGTTGTGACATAATGTAGATGTGCACCTAGTATTTTAAAATTTGATCAGAATGATTTTGGGGGTTTCCCATAGCAAAACATGGACTTAGCCATTGGGCTACATGGGGGTACCCATCTCTTATCCGCAACTCCTCCTAAACCCCTTGGTGGATTTTATTGAAACTTACACACAATCTTTGTGACATAATGTAGATGTGCACCTACTATTTTAAAATTTGATCAGAATGATTTTGGGGGTTTCCCATAGCAAAACATGGACTTAGCCATTGGGCTACATGGGGGTACCCATCTCTTATCCGCAACTCCTCCTAAACCCCTTGATGGATTTTCATGAAACTTACACACAATTGTTGTGACATAATGTAGATGTGCACCTAGTATTTTAAAATTTGATCAGAATGATTTTGGGGGTTTCCCATAGCAAAACATGGACTTAGCCATTGGGCTACATGGGGGTACCCATCTCTTATCAGCAACTCCTCCTAAACCCCTTGATGGATTTTCATGAAACTTACACACAATTGTTGTGACATAATGTAGATGTGCACCTAGTATTTTAAAATTTGATCAGAATGATTTTGGGGGTTTCCCATAGCAAAACATGGACTTAGCCATTGGGCTACATGGGGGTACCCATCTCTTATCCGCAACTCCTCCTAAACCCCTTGGTGGATTTTATTGAAACTTACACACAATCTTTGTGACATAATGTAGATGTGCACCTACTATTTTAAAATTTGATCAGAACCATTTTCGGGTTCCCATAGCAAAACATGGACTTAGCCATTCGGCTACATGGGGGTACCCATCTCTTATCCGGAACTCCTCCTAAACCCCTTGATGGATTTTCATGAAACTTACACACAATTGTTGTGACATAATGTAGATGCGCACCTACTATTTTGAAATTTGATCAGAATGATTCTTGGGGTTTCCCATATCAATACATGGACTCAGCCATTCAACTATATGGGGGTGCCCATCTCTTATCCGCAACTCCTCCTAAACCCCTTGATGGATTTTCATGAAACTTACACACAATCTCTGTGACATAATGTAGATGTGCATCTCCTATTTTAAAATTTTATCTGATTATTTTTTTGGGGGGTGGGGGTATTTATTTGTGAGCTGCGGCTCACAGTTTTTCTAGTTTAATTTGGTGTTAATTTCCAGATTCTAAAGGCTTTTATAAATTCACATCTGGCTGCCTGTTAGTTAAATTTTATGTTTGATTTTGTGATTTTGTGTCTGTGTTACGTGTTACATAATCGCCTCTCTGTTAATGAACTAAAAGTCTGGATTTGCAGTCATGTCTTTTGGAATTCTAATTTTTAGGCGAGCGCAGCGAAACCTTCTGTAGTCTATAGAGTATTGATGACTTTCGCGTTATTATTTTATTGTGTGTTACTACCAATCCCTAAGATGGCAATGGAAGAGAGAGGTTTTGTGCGCCATAGAACCTGGTTTAACCCACCATTTCATTTGAAATACCTGTACCAGGTCAGGACCATTGCGATCAATAACTATTCCGGTGTGTCATCCATGTTTTGTCTTTTCTCTTGGACATTGAGATTGATCACCCAAGTTCGGTAATTTTGTTATTACCTTTTTTATACCCCCCACTTCAAAAGTGGGGGGTATATAGTGATAGGGGTGTCCGTCCGTCCTTCCGTCCGTCCTTCCGTCCTTCCGTCCGTCCGTCCTTCCGTTACACTTCAGGGTACCCATCTCTTATCTGCAACTCCTCCTAAACCCCTTGATAGATTTTCATGAAACTTACACACAATCTTTGTGACATAGTGTAGATGTGCACCTACTATTTTAAAATTTGATCAGAATGATTTTGGGGTTTCCCATAGCAAAACATGGACTTAGCCATTCGACTACATGGGGGTACCCATCTCTTATCCGCAACTCCTCCTAAACCCCTTGATGGATTTTCATGAAACTTACACACAATCTTTGTGACATAATGTAGATGTGCACCTACTATTTTAAAATTTGATCAGAATGATTTTTTGGGTTTCCCATAGCAAAACATGGACTTAGCCATTCGACTACATGGGGGTACCCATCTCTTATCCGCAACTCCTCCTAAACCCCTTGATGGATTTTCATGAAACTTACACACAATTTTTGTGACATCATGTAGATGTGCATCTACTATTTTAAAATTTGATCAGAACGATTTTTGGGGTTTCCCATAGCAAAACATGGACTTAGCCATTTGACTACATGGGGGTACCCATCTCTTATCCGCAACTCCTCCTAAACCCATTGATGGATTTTCATGAAACTTACACACAATCTTTGTGACATAGTGTAGATGTGCACCTGTTATTTTAAAATTTGATCAGAAAGATTTTTGGGGTTTCCCATAGCAAAACATGGACTTAGCCATTTGACTACATGGGGGTACCCATCTCTTATCCGCAACTCCTCCTAAACCCATTGATGGATTTTCATGAAACCTACACACAATCTTTGTGACATAGTATAGATGTGCACCTGTTATTTTAAAATTTGATCAGAATGATTTTTGGGGTTTCCCAGAGCAAAACATGGACTTAGCCATTTGACTACATGGGGGTACCCATCTCTTATCCGCAACTCCTCCTAAACCCATTGATGGATTTTCATGAAACTTACACACAATCTTTGTGACATAGTGTAGATGTGCACCTGCTATTTTAAAATTTGATCAGAACAATTTTTGGGGTTTCCCATAGCAAAACATGGACTTAGCAATTCGACTACATGGGGGTACCCATCTCTTATCCACAACTAATCCTAAACCCCTTGATGGATTGTCTTGAAATTTTTACACAATCTTTGTAACATAATATAGATGTGCACCTACTATTTGAAAGTTTGATCAGAATGATTTTGGGGTTTCCCATAGCAATACATGGACTCAGCCATTCGACTACATGGGGGTGCCCATCTCTTATTTGCAAATCCTCCTAAACCCCTTGATGGATTTTCATGAAACTTACACACAATCTTTGTGACATAATGTAGATGTGCATCTCCTATTCTAAAATTTTATCTGATTAATTTTTTTGGGGGGGTGGGGGGTATTTATTTGTGAGCTGCGGCTCACAGTTTTTCTAGTTTAGTCTATAGCCGTTGTAATCTTTCTGCCTCCAGCCTGGAAATGTGCTTGTTAATCTATATTAGATAAGAAATAGAATATACATTTATTCATCTGTTCGTACACTTTACCCAAACTCTTCAATCCCAACCAGTACCTCCCCGAGGTGCAAGACGGGCTTTGTTCCAGCGACAATAAAGGATTCACTGGAGCAGCTAACACCGGTGGTGGTGTGTCATTGGCTGGTCGACATAGTGAGTCTTTAATGTCGCTGCAGAGGCTACTAGTATATAGACTATAGTCACGACTATAAACCCATTTGATCCTATTGCCACACACTTATATGAATGCCATCAAGATTCTTGATGAAAATTTCAGACCGTTATGGACGGGAACTCGAACTACATGGGAAGAGTTTGTTGTAAAAGATCTAAACTAAATATTATCTAGGATCAAACTATGTAAATTAATCTTAAAGTATAATGCCGTTATCCGATTCGGCTGTCATGCATGCATAAAAAAGGACTTGACTGGATATGCACGCTTAAAATGTTCAAACAAATTCAAACTAGGCACGCGTTAAACCTCTAATCATGAAACCTACGGCTCAAACCCTTTAAACAACAAGCACCAAACCTCTAAGGTGCATAAAACCATATATCACTAAACCTCAAGCATCAAACCACAATGATGCATAAAACCAATGTCTCAAAACTCCAAGCATCAAACCTCTATGATGCATTAAACCTATATGTCCACTATACGGGCATCAAACCACAATGATGCATAAACTACTTTGATAATAAAAGGTTTGAAACCGTTTCCGTATCTTCTAAATTATTTATTAAACTAACCTAGCGATCTTCACTCCTCGGAGTCTGGATCAAGAATGACAACGATAGCAATGATGATGGGTATTTATAGTCGCGACTAGGGGAAAGCCCCTCTGCGTCGACTATTAGACTCGCTATGTGCCATGGGTCGTCCAGCCCATGACACACCACCGCCAGTGTTAGCTGCTCCAGAGTATCCTTTGTTATCGCTGGAGCAGGGCCCGTCTTCCACCACGGGGAGGTACTGGTCGGAATTCTGGAAGACACAACGATAGCCGATTTTCGCGCCCTTATATACTATGTGAACTGATCCCACCGACCGTAAACCAGTAACAACTTCGAACAGCAGAATCGGACTTCTTCATTGACTTCAACCTAATAGCAATATTTTCCGAGTAAGCATCGTAGCGGCAATACAAAGCAGACTATATCTCTTAAATACCCATTAAACCGATAAAGTTATATTTTCTAAATGTTGCAATAAATTTTAATTACTGAAACAACAAATGGGATGTATTTTCTTGAGGTATAAATGATTGTATCGTATCTCCATAATTGGTATCTATTGTTAACAACTGCACGTATAGCAACGTGCGTCTGAAGTGTTCATCTCTGTTTTTTAGGTAACATATAGAAATCGGGAATGTAAATATGCAAATTAAATATGTATAACCAAAAATCGTCACAGTAGTTAAAAAATGGAGATGTATAAAAATTCATTGAATTCTAATATATTTGACCATATTTTGAAAAAAATAATATGGAAAATAAAGAATACAAAGGCAGATTACTGCTTCTAAGAGAAAGTCAACAGTAATCTTATGACTACATAACGCAGCTAACGCTTGCCTAAAAATGTATGTTAGAAAAAGCATATTTTTAGGAAAATTATAAGCCTCATCAAGGTGTATCTAATATGTCGCGGGCGCGGATTCAAGGAAAGGTCTACCAGGGGTAGGCTCCCCCTAAAACTGACAAAAACTATGTTTTTTGCACTTAATCCACGTAAAAAAAAACACTTGAAAATTTTGCGACGTGCTTCGCTCGGCGAAAAACAACATTATTTATCCCCCATCCCTAAACTAAAATCCTGGACCCGCCCCTGTGTGTGCGTGTGTGTGTGCGTGCGTGCGTGCGTAATGGTGTTTAATGCCCTTTATCGACGCACCTGGGCCACTAATACAGGGTGGTCAGTATAAATGGTGGAGGAAACCGGAGTACCCGGAGGACACCACCGCCCTTTGGGAGGTAACTGACATACCTAATCACGAACAGTTGGGGATGTTCTTTTTTTTTTGTTAATTACAAGAGGGACTCGAACACCAGCTGAGAGGTAACTGGCTAGTGATCAATAGTATGGTATTTAAACCAGCACCATACTTTTTTTTCAAAACGATAGAAAATTACACGTTATTTTCAAAATTTCATGTTCATTGTATCATCCTTTTCATGTTCATCGCCTTTAAATAACCTATATAGCGTTGCACGGGCGTAAAACACCAACTCACTCACTCACTCATTCAAAATTACTGCCTTCTTTGAGATAATGGTTATTAGATATATATATTTAATTTTGTCTTTTATAATAGGGAAAGCCAAACAGCTGTTGACAAACAATACATACTTTAGCAATCAAAAGTTTTAAGTAGGTCGTTATTAGCTGTGGGTCTTCAGTAATTAGATAACTGATGCAGTCGCCTCGACACAGATATTTCATGAATGTTTGTTTATAAGCCAAATTTATTGACTGTAATTAACTTTGTTTTAATATATCAAATGTATTTTAAAAGCCATATTAACAAACTTTGAACTACAACATAAATAGGCCAATTCGTCACGTCCAGTTCATATTAATTCCACTTCCTGTAAATCCGTATTTTCAAGCGCGGCCATCTCAAAATATTTACATATTCTGAATAGACTTTTCTTTACAAAAAGAAGTTTTGAGATTATGTGACATGTTTATATAAAAAAATATTCAGTTTGTTATGTAAAATTTGTTTTAGCTTTGAGAATATTTCTAAGTAAGTTCAACGTAAAAAAAAAAACTTTACAGTTTTGAAACATTCAAAATATTAATTTGGTAGGGAAGATCTCAACATTTTACATTCTTTCTCAATAAAACTCGGCTAGTAATTCGTAGATTTTTTAGTAGGGCCCAGATTAAAAGCATGGTTAGATCCACAACCTGCTTTTTATTCCTGTATGAATTACAGTATCAAATGTCAAAACAGGCACATTCTTTCTTCTTACTGTAACTTGTATAACAGTATTTATCAAAAATTGTTCTTAATATGAACATATGATCAGAAGTTCTTGTTTTCTTAGTAAAGCCTATTTGACAGTCATTCTTTTGATTGGTTTTATCACAGGCAAAGATAAAGATTTTAACAGCTTGGAAAATTGGGACTGGACCATGTGGCACAACGTGTGGGTACAAAGATATAGGAAAATGGACAAACCAATCCCGCCATGAATTATTAAATAATAATTGTCCAACCTACCTTGGAAAGTGGATAGGAGAAAGATCTGCATTGGCAGATTTAGGAAAAGGTCCAAAGGAATACATACCTAAAACGACTGAAGTTACTAACTCTATACTAGAAAAAGTTCAACTTTTAAATAGAGGACTTGGTTGGGAGATGGAACAAGCAGAGATTACAATTCATGTACCAGTCGGGACGGACTATATGGATTTAAAGTAAAGTATATTTAAAGTGCTTATTGTCCTCGTTATAAAAAATCGAATTTTAGTATTTTGTACAATTAAGAGCCTGTTCATGACAAAACCATGCAAAATCGTCCAATAGCAATGTTTTCATTTTTGTAAAAAGTATAGTGCAACTGAAAGACCATCCCATAATAGAAAATAATGAGATGTGGAATAAGTGTACGCGACACAGCCCACAATCAAGCGGCAATTCAGAAAAACCACAATGGACAAAAGACTCTTTCCTCCGAAAAATCAAAGATGGCCGCCCTACAGGCATCAATAGCTATATATTGCAGTCTAGAATATTGCCCAAGTCCTACCTTAGGGTGCCAGAAGAACCAAAATTACGAATTACGAAAATTGCACTGTATTTGAGAGACAAAACATCACTTTTTCAAAAAACATTGATGCAATTTATATTCCATCTACGTAAACTGAACTAAATCATAATGAAAATGTCAAATTTTCAAATAAAATTTGATTGAAATAACCGATAAATCAGATGAAACCTATATGTAGCTATTAAGACCAGTAGAGTGGCCATCTTGAATTTTTCGAAAAAATAAATTTGCCTGATTAAGTCTTATAGAATGGTCATTCAGTTGCACTATACCTTTTACATAATTAAAAACCTTGCTACTGGACAAAATTTACAATTTTGCATGGTTTTTTCTCATGAACAGACTCTTAAACACAGATTCCAAAATCCAAAAGTATTTCTTTGAGAATAGTTAGCTTTTGTTGAAATGTTTTTTAATAATATGTTGAATTATATATATGGATTGGGCTTGAAAATTAAACACAATTCCCTCCTCCACAACACCAAAACTAAAAAAAAGGTTATTTAACACGTTATATCCTCGCAAAATAAAAATTAAAGCACTACCAGTATACGGCAGGCATGTTGCGATGTGACACTGCACCTTTTTAGGCAAGCGTTAGTCATATGGTAACTGCTGACTTTCGCGGTTTTTTTTTCAGTCTAGATGGAGTAATCTGCCTTCTGTAATTCTTTATCTTATTTACTTTTCAAAATATGAGCAAATATGTTAGAATTAAATGCACGTTTTATATAGCCCAAAAACTCATATAAATGCAAAATGGCATTAACCGTCTCAGAAGTTGTGGCAGAGGACACCAACTGCATGTAAAAATTTATTTTTTTAAAATGTGTTATCAATAGAACATGTTTATAAAAAAAAATCTACATTCTAATTAAGAGACCATGACGTACATTCACATACTTGAAAATTTAAATCTTGAGTTTTCTCTACAGATTTGTAGGTGACCAATGGGTTGATACCAGTATACAACAAGGCGATCATAAAATCCATCCATGGTTTATGCAGACTAAAATCAAAACTGCAACTCGGAGCGACACTGGCATCAGTAACAGGAGTCCTGTTTTACAGATAAAGCCATATTACAGGTAATCCCCGGCCCGGGAGATAATCTAGAAAACTTAAGGAGTTTAAACATTAAAATCCCCTATCTTGCTCAAAAATCTATCAAGATCAGAAAATACAATAATTTACGATGAGTTCATGAAGGATTTACTTCACTGTGTGTTTCAAAATGGTTTATGTGTTATGAAAACGTCAAGTGTGTCACAATTCGGTTTATCAAGATCTACCACATGTAACGTCAAATATTGCTCGCTAGGCACTGAAAATTCTTGTGGTATGACTGGTTCTTTATCTGTTCACTCGTCATTGAATATTTACTTAATTGTTTAATGCTTAATGTATTGAAAACTATATGAACTACGTGAAAACTTTTTGGTATCAAGTTATGGAGAGGTACCCATTATTCCTTTTCCTGACTTTCCCCGGTTTCTTATTTTCTATATAAGACTTGCCGAAAAAAACAACAGAATTTGTATTAATCAATTACAAATACCAAAACGCGGGTATAAACGGTTAATTTGAATATGCTATATATCGATATTTCAAGGAGTAACCTCTCATCAGTAGCATTTAAACCAAAACATTGGAAGGTCAAAATCCCAAACAGTTGAAAACGAAAAGTACTCAAAACCCAAACGTTCGAACAAGGAAGCCAAATCCAGCACCGAGGATATCGACCATGTGCATTACAAGGAAAGAAACCTGGTGTTTTCATCAACATTTGTAAAAGTTTCTTGCTTTATTTATTTATCATTTTTTATTATTTTTTTTTTAATGAAGATTTCTTCTCGGAAATGTGACAACGGTAAACATCATGTTTATTGATCAAGATAACGACGTCGTCAATTGTGAAGCGTCAGGGATAGGAACCAGCCAAGGAATTAAGGCAGTAAAAGCACTGTCTGTTAACACGGTAAGTGAAAGAGTGTTAGGGTTTTTAAGGCCATTCAATCAAGGCAACGTCGCCATTAAGGTCGATCATATAATAAGATATAATTGTAGAAACAGGATAACCAGGATAAAACCACTGACCCTAATATAAGCATGTGGCTGACTAATCAAAGAAGCAGAGGTACCAATGGGGTATCCGAATGTCAAAAGTCCGAAAGGGCAGAGACTAAACCAGTAAACACAAACAAGAACGGGACAAAAACAGACAACACGTAAAACATGGAAACACAAAACAACTGAATATCAATCAACAACGCGAACTCCAGTCGAAACAAGAGTGAACTCAGGTGCTCCGGAAGAGTAAGCAGTTCCTGCTTGCTATAGCACACCCGTCGCGTTGCCAATAGTCCATTCAGCGTGTCAAATCCAGTAAAGGAAGACAAAACAACACCCTATGACAAACCAAAATCTGCACTCATCTGAGAGATCGAAATCCCATATTTGTCTATAAGTGCATGATGTCTTCCGTAAAATTTCTTGAGTGAAGAGAGCAACCTAGGAGCAACATAACCCTGTGTGAGCAATTTTTGCGTCAGACGTGTCGCTCTGCTAAGGAAATCGATGTAAGTCCCGCACGCTCTGGAGTAACGAATCAATTGAGATACGTAAACTCCATAAGCTGGAGCTGACGGAATATTGCTACACAAGAAGGGGAAGTTGACGATTGGAAAGTTGAAGTCATCACGTTTGTCATAGAGCCTTGTTGAAAGTCTTCCTTGAGAGTCAATTTCGAGATGTAGATCTAAATATGAAGCAGACTTCCTAGAATCCGTTGTGTCCTTTATCTCAAGCTCCTGTGGATATATGAGATGGAGAAAGTCACCAAATCAAATTAGATGTTATATCCGTTTTGTATACATTTAGCTCTAACTGTCATGACTGTCATATATTTGACAGGAAAAACTGTATGTCCTAAATGATGTTAAGACCTGTCGGACTTACTTCCTGCTTTATGCCATACGCCGGGGCAGGACACATTTCAGAAAACTTCAATAAGTTAACTTAACAAGAAACTTGTTTATTACATATTTTTCACATTAACCATGCTTTTTTTGTACCGAGGTAAACATTGACTTGTTGCAACGAAGAGTGTCAATGTGTGGTAGACTCTTTGGTTCATAAATTAGATTTTAATATTTCTGTATTTAGGAGGAATGTAAATTCACCTTAGATCTGAGTAATACCCAGAAGTATAAAAGTAATGACACTGGAATAATTCTAATTGACGTGTCAGATTATTCGAGGAATGGAATCGTAATGCATAGTGGAACTTTAACAACTAGAACTGGAGACTACGGACCGTCAGCAATCTCCCTCTCGTCCGTTCCTTTACAGGTACTGATACATACTGATCAGAAAGTTATTCCCGACATTTTTCTTCTTCAAACATAAAAACATCTTGTTTAACATAGCTGATTTGAAAAATATTCTTTCCCCTTTCCATTTTGAGTGTTTTTCAATTAAAACTTCATATATACTAAAAGTCCATTTTTTTCTTATATGTCAAATGTTTAATTAAAAAAAAATCGAACACCCTCGGCATATGGTTTACACCTTTAAAATATTTTTTCCATTAGTTGTATTTTGAGATAGTTGACCATCTAGAGCCTCCGGTATTTATCGACCCGACTCCTCCCGACAGACAGCTGTTCGAGATCTATGTTGGAGCCATGTTCAGTGTTACAGTGTATGCAGCACCGACAAATCAAGACACGTAAGTAACCGACCCTTCCGAGCTTAAACATTAAATATAGAAAAAGGGGAGGGGCCCATTTAAGCATCAAGGTTGTGTCCCATTCCAGGATAAATGTTAAAGTTTAGACTAATAAATAAAGATGGTGTTGCTAGAAGGAAAAACATCAAACGACCAATTGCTATCCACTGGCAACATGCCGATGTGCTTGCTCTCAATTTTAGTTGTGGATTCTAAAATTGCCACTGCACTTGTGTCTTGACCCTTTTTGCAAAGGGGATATCTTGGTTATTGCTAGGGTAGGGATGTGTTTTTCCGATTCAAATTCTATACCCATATTTATATACAAATTACAATTTGCATGGCCTATATTTATGTAATATCGACAGTTTCCATTGCCCATATTTATATTCAGTTAACTTTAAAGAAGGCCATATTTTTTCATAGAAGATAATGAGATGTGGAATAAGTGAACACGACACAACCTACAGTGTAAACGACAATTTAAAAAATCCACAATGAAAACGCCAGTAGCCTTCAATGTGACCAGTGGTCGGTGCTTGCTGTTTTGCAATTGGCCTAGCCACGTCCAGGACCCTACGTCACACGCAAGGAGACCGTTTCCAGTTTTTACCGAGATTTCGGTCCGCCTCAAGATAAGATGACACTTGGTTCTACATGATAACAAATACATACAGGAAAACTTTCTAGTGCATTTGGTGGCACCAAACTCCAGCTACTTTATCGCTATAGACGGCCTCTTAAATGTGCTTTGTTCTATGCAAACACCTCTGTACAGTTCAGAAATCGAGCAAGGATACAGTTTGCATTTTATGCCGATTTTTATTAAGCTGTTGCTTTTTCCATAGTACAAAGATATTTGCAGTGTATATTTTGTTGCAAACCCACCAGAATGAAAATGTAAGAGCAAAGGTCTTCTTTTGAATGTAAACAAGGTCTTATGTAAATTACAAATGGCAAAGTCTTAAAATGATACCGTTCACACCCGATCAATTCATGGATACCGTTTGCATTGTAAATGCATAATATATAACCCTTTATCCTGCACTTTATCGAACTTCAAATTCCCCTTAAATGAAATGTTGAAACATCAATGTTACTTAAACAGAATTAATTTGTCATCTCTCAAAATTAAAAATGTGCATATGTACCAAGTCCCCTACCTATTTCATATCAGAAATGCTTGAATTGGCTTCTTCTGGTCGAACTGCCAATATCATAGATTATATGAGATGTATTTGATAGTGTACGTGGCATAACTAAGCCCCCCTCAAACAACTGTCAAGATTATGGTTCGATCCTTGTTAGTTGTGAACATTTCATGAACCGATTTCCCGACCGACATCATTTTCAATAGTCTTCCCAGGGAAAAAACATTGTTGCCCCGCGTGTTGGGGGAACATTATAATTTACCAACGATTCTCAAAACCTTTGTATGGTTCGAAAGAGTAGGCTTAATAGAGCCAGGCCGCTGGAATCGTTTATATGATGATCAGTTCACTCAATTGGTCAAATATCATATGGTATAATGATACTACAAACATCACGTATATGAAATATCATAGATTATATATGATATAAGAGGAAACCATTTCTATTCTTTAGTTTCTGTTTAGTTCAGGCTTGGAGGCAAAGACTTTGTTGCAGGTTGAGCAAACATATATTGCTTAGTTCTTCAATGGTAAAGATCGTTTGTCTTCGATAGCCCTTCTGCATATACTTGGGGATTTTGACATTGACATAGAAAGCGTTTTAAGCTGAGAATTGTTTTATTACCTTCGGTTATGTGACATTTCTCCAGTTTACAATTAGTGGTAAGATTATTTGGATGAATGAGTGAGTGAGTTGGGTGTTTTACGCCCTTGTTAAACGCTATCAAGGTAACTTGGAGGCGATGAACATGAAATGGATGATAAAATGAAAATGAAATGATGATAAGAAATGAAATATGTTGGTGGGTTGGAAAACAACGGAACAGTAAATTTTGAAGACCATAGGAAAAGTGGAGAGGTGGGGAGGGGCGCAAAATTTAACCTTTGTCATCTGGTGCACTACTGGGCGGTCCAAAGGGGTCTTTTACATGCATGAAGCGTGGCACTCTTCCGCATTATAGCCTAACGACCCCAGCATTTATTTTGACAGGGCTGCCCCATTTAACAACCTGGGGCACAAATCCGAAGTCGCTTTGTGGGCTTACTCGGGCCTAACCCGATGTCAGGTTTCTGTGCGCTTTTTACTGGACTTTAATTGATAAGCTTAACGCTGCTGTGGGCCTATACCCTTCCGGGCCCTGCACGGAAGGCAAAATTTTCTGTCGGGTAAATTTAGTGCATCTTATCTACATTTGTAGTAAGTCTAAGTTCTTGTTGGATATTGGTCCTGATCAATAAAAAAAATATGATTTTGGGACTGAAATGCAGAATGTTTTGAGAAAAAAATGTGTGTTAAAATATATAATAACTTTTATTCCCCTTGAGTGACAAACATATCTGATTATAATTTTACAGTATGTCAGCGAATGATCAGACCATTTATTTGGGTTTTATCGTTTTCATAACATATATCATAAATATTTTAAAGGATTTGAATGAATAATTGAATATTTAGAACGTTTAGTAATATGTCATCTGGTATTTACATAGTATGGCCAACAAGTATTGCCGACGTGTCTGCGGCCGAGGAGTCATATGGCCGAAACTTCCTATGGAGGAAATAAAGTGTGGCCGAGGTGTCCAAATACCTCTGCGATAAACCTATATTATTCCGTTAGAAAACTACAGAGCTCGCCCGAACTTTCTCGAAATATTCTTAATGTCTTTAGAATTAATATCTTTCAATTTCCCATTATGTCCAAAGCTCAATATACCTGCAAAGTTTTTAAATCAATATAATTCAGGACAGGTCTAGTTTGATGCTCTTAACGCTATATCTCTGATGCTTCCGGGGGGCTTCTCTTCCCTGGACCTTTTCAGTTGTTATGTTGTTCAGTTATGCCCCGTACACTTTTAAGTGCATCTCATATAATTTATGATTTAAAATTTCTAGCAGTTCGATCAGAAGAAGCCAATTCTAGCAACTCCGATATAAATTTGAATGAATGAATGAATGAAGTTTATTCTCACAAAACTATATATAACATAGTTACAGAGAAAATAATAAACAGTTATAATACAACAATTCAAAGTGCACATGTGTGAAATACAAATTACTAGTAAATTAACCAGGAGGGTTGACTATCACATTTATAATTTTAATGAATCTACATAGTTTTTCTAATTCTATAACATTATTTGTGGAAAATAACCTTTCAAATTTCAAAACATTATTTCTCCTATTACAATATTGTGGTAAAAATTTTTGTCTCTCTTTCTTGAAAAACTTACAAGACATTATATAATGGTACTCATCACCAACTTCAATAGAGCCACAAAGATGACACAATCTTTCATTTCTTGAAAGATTCTGCCATCTTCCCGTCTCTATCGGTAGGTGATGATTACATGTTCTAAATTTACAAAATGTAATTGCAAAACTGTAGTTCAACAATGATAAGTAGGGTTCAAATTTTAATTCATTTTTGAAAAGTCGATAACATAGTCCTTTTGACGAATTATTAACAAGCGAAGACCATTCTTGTAGAAACTGGTCTTTTAATCTTAATTCAATGCTATCAATTAGCCAATTTTCAATTCCAACATTCTGTTCCTGCCAAATGTTTGACATTCCAGAATTATCAAATGTGTTTTTCATAAATGTCATCCATTTACAAGCAAGCCCATAATTGTTAAAATTGATGTATAAAAGTTTATATAGTATGGAAGATATCTTGTTCTCTTTACCGTTTATGAGGCGACACCAATATCTAATCATCTTTAATTTAATTGTAATAGATAATGGGTATCGGCCCAACTCACCATATACAAAAAAGTTCGGTGTCGATTTTTTCAATCTCAGAATATGTTTACAAAATTTAAGATGGACTCTTTCAATGACGTCAAGATTTTCAAATCCCCAAACTTCACATCCATATGTGAGTATTGGAACTACAATTTTGTCAAACATATCTAATTGGCATTGTATTGACAGATTATTAAATCTACATTTCTTAATAACACTATACATAGCCTTTAAAGCCTGTTTTTCTAAGTGTTTTCTTGTTGTAAGAAAAGATCCGCTTCTAGAAAAAAATATACCTAGATACTTATAATTTTTAACGATTTCAATCTCATTATTTTCAATATAAAACTTTGCGTTTGATAATCTACCTTTTGAAAATATCAAAATCTTTGTTTTATTTGTATTAATCTTAAGTTTCCATTGTTTGCAATAATCTGAAAAATGATTAAGCAAACTTTGTAAATCTTTACTATTATCTGCCAGAAGAACTGTATCGTCAGCATATAGTAAAATAAAGATTTTAAAATATTTTTCGAGCTCAATTTCCATATCTCTGTTTAGAGACTGGATTCCTGATAAGTTTGAATTTTCCAGAAAACTTTGCAAATCGTTCAAAAATATGGAAAAAAGGATAGGAGATAGGTTTTCACCTTGCCTGACTCCAATTTCACAAGCAAATAAATCAGATTTCTCGTTATTATATACAACCTTAGATTTTGCATCATTATACATGTTCTGAACTATACGCAAAAATTTACCGTTTACATTGTTTGAAGCAAGTTTAAAAAATAACAAATTTCTATGTACAAAATCAAACGCCTTTTCAAAATCGATAAAAGCGCAATGTAACTTTTTCTTCTTTACAGATAAAAGTTCAAAAAGTGCAGGAAACTTTGCCAAAGCCTTTGTTTGTCCTTGTCATTCTATGTTAACTGTTTTATGTCTAGAATTGAGTCTTTCGTTGATGATTTAGGGATTGGTTTTGATACTTTTGTATTGTATTATAAGTCTTGGGCCAATGCAAGACGGTAAGCAGTGACCTATGGTCATGTGTAACATTACGTGTATCTGAAGCGATATGTTTATATATAATTAACCTGTTGATCTATCCTAAGCTTGGACTTGATTATCACCGTGTGCGTCTAATTAGTTTGTTATTATCGTTACGTACTATTTTAGAACTTAGATGTGACTTTAATGTCTCCTGCCCGTGTCTTCTCGTCTATAACTGACATTACGTATAGAACGCGCTTCTACTGTGATGAGATTCCATTCTTAATTGGATGATGTTTGCATGTTAGCCAATGACAATGAACTCTCTCTCTCTCTTTCTACCTTTCTTACTTATATATACCAGAGACATGAATTAACTCTCAGATTCTTAGAGATGAGATACTTTTAGATTCTTAGAGAGCTAGTATAAGATTAAGATTCTTAGATAGTTTCTATCATGAAACACGTTCTTACTTACGCTGTCTTCTAACTATGCAAACGTTCTTACTATATCTATCGTGAAGGCTTCGGCTTAAGTGTTTATCGTTGCTGTAGTTTATTGAATATAATATTTATTTTATATCGTGTAGTTATTACATCAGAATGTGACTTTAAGAAACAATAACAATTACATAACCCTGCAGCCCCCGGCCTGAGCTGTGGAATAGTTTTGTGCGGTGTTTCACCTGGTTTTCCTGGTGCCGTGACCAGGATCGCGACGTCGATTCGCGATGAAGAGACATTTGATGATTATGTGATGACTGTGGAACTGACTGTTAAATTGTAAGTACCTTAACCTTTTTATCAGTTCATTCATTTAAAGTTTAAAATGGCTGAAGGAATAGCACAAAATATACTTGAAAACTTGGCAGCTCAAATGGCGGGTTTAACTAATGTAATTGGGGCTCAGGGTATTGCAAATACCATCCAACCGTTTGAAGGGGATTCAAAGAAATTCAAAGTTTGGATGAAATCTGTAGAAAAATACGCAACTCTTACAAATGTTTAGGGGGCAAGAATAAAAGCTATTGCTTTTCAAGCAAGTAAAGGTAGCGTAAGCGATTTTATTCAGAGATATATGCGCGATCATCCAGACGCAACATGGCCTGCGATGAAAAATGAACTCACACTTAGGTTCTCTGAGATAACAGATTCTGCACATGCATTAATGTTATTGAAATCTGTTAAACAAAAAGCGGATGAAACTGTGCAAGTTTTTGTAGAAAGACTTGTATCATTAGTTGAAGAAGCTTATGAAGGTGTACGGGAAGGTGACGGCGCTGCGATTGAACGTCAACTTATTGGCTTCTTTACTGACGGTTTAGCGCACGATTATTTAAAGATGAAGGTCATGCGAGATAACCCTGCGACTTTACAAGCTGCAGTAACTGTTGCAATGAATGAACAAAACTTGCGAAAGCGGTTTAGTTTAAGAACAAAACAAGAAAATTCTACCCCTGCGCATCATGAACCTATGGAGGTTGATCGATATAAGTCACGTAAACGTTGTTTCAATTGTAATAAGTTCGGTCACGTTGCTAAAAACTGTCGCTCAAACACAACGCAAGTCAATGCTTTTTCTAATGTTGCAAGAACGCCATTGTCAGAAGTTGTCTGTTGGCGATGCAACAAGAAGGGGCACATCAGACGATATTGTAGGGTTAATTTGAACAAAGATAATTCGGGAAACTAAAACGCTCTTTTTACAAGGAAGCTGGTAAAAAGAGCCAGAAAAATCAATTACCTATTAAAAAAATTAATATTGCGGGAAATCCAAATTCTTGTTTAATTAAAATTGAAAAATTAAAATATAGAGCTTTAATTGATTCCGGTGCCGAAGTTTCGTTAATTAATGAAAAAACATTTCGGGCTATAAAAAATAAACCAAAATTATCAAAAGCAATTTTAAGTTTACAATCAGTTAATGGGTCTGTACTTAAAATTCTGGGATGTGTTGAACTTCCATTTCAAATGAATGGGTTAAAATTAAAACATTTGTTTTATGTAGTTTCAAATGCGAGTAGGAATGTAATACTTGGAAATGATTTTCTTTCTAAAAATGGGGTTAGGGTTTATTTTGATTTGAAATGTATAAGAATTCAAAAACAATATGTACCACTACAAAGTGATTTACATATAGCTTCAATATTAAGGCTTCCAAAGAAAATAGTATTAAAGCCTCAGACTGTAACCACTTGCAACGCTAAAGCTAGAAATTTTCATAGAGATTACGCTGAGTCAAAATTGTATCAAGTTTCTGCAATAGACAAAGGTTTCATTAGCACACAGCCAGGATTGCTAATGAGCAATGCAATTGTCAATAAAAATTCTAAAAATAACTACCCTGTTATGATTGTTAATAATACGTCAAAAACAATTGCGTTACACAAAGGTTCAGCGGTAGGTAAATTAGATCCAATTAACGAAGTAGATGTTGTTGACCTTAAAGATTTACGACATGAAGGTGATAGTAAACGTGCACAAGATGTACTTAAAGATCTGCACGTGTCAGATGAACATAGGGAGATAATTAGTAAATTAATCAAAGAAAATTTAGATTTGTTTGCTTTAAAAGATACTGAACTTGGTAAAACTGATATTTTAAAAATGAAAATAGATACAGGCGATCACCCACCGGTAAAATTGAAACCATATCGGGTACCTCTTCACAAAAGAAAAATAATTGATGACGCAGTTGATGATATGCTTAATTCGGGCATTATTCGAAAATCAAGGTCCCCATACGCCTTTCCGGTAGTCTTAACGACGAAGAAAGACCTTACGCAGCGTTTTTGTATTGATTTCCGTCAACTGAATAAGATTACCAAAAAGAATAGCTTTCCTCTTGCCCATATTGATGATATTTTGGCCTTATTAGGAAATTCTCAATATTTTACAAGTTTAGACTTAAAAAGTGGTTATTGGCAAATTGCAATGGAAGAATCAGACAAGGAAAAGACAGCATTCGTCTGTCACAAAGGGTTATTCGAATTCAATGTTTTACCTTTTGGGGTTTGTAATGCTCCTGGCATTTTCACTGAAATGATGAGTGTAGTTTTAGAGGGCTTAAGCGACTATGCAATAGCTTATTTGGATGATATATTAATATACTCAAAAACAAAAGAAGAACATCTAAAACATATCCAAACAGTTTTTGATAGATTAAGGCAACATCACTTAAAATTAAAGTTAAAAAAGTGTACTTTTCTTCAAAAAGAAACAACCTATTTAGGATTTGTTATAAATGATAAAGGTGTTCAACCAGACCCTCAAAAAGTTGAAGCAATAAAAAATCTAAAACCTCCAACAACTGTTAAAGAAGTTCGATCTTTAATTGGTATGACAAGTTTTTATAGACGCTTCATCAATAGATTCTCTGAAATAGCAGAACCAATCATTAAATTGACCAGAAAATATGCTAAATTCCATTGGTCGGAAGAATGTGATAAAGCCTTTGCTATGATAAAAGAAGCATTATCGACACTGCCATTATTAGTGTACCCTCAATTAGACAAGCATTTCTATTTATACACAGATGCTTCAGATCTTGCGATAGGTGCATGTTTAACTCAATATTGTGATGATGTTGAAGCTGAGAAACCAATCTATTTTCTATCACATAGGTTAAGTGACACACAAACAAGATGGTCTACTATTATGAAAGAAGCGTATGCAATTTACTATTCGTTACAAAAGCTACATCACTTGCTGCATGGTGCACAATTTACGATAAGAACTGATCATAAACCTCTCAAATATCTGTTAGAATCACCAATGCAAAATAGACAAATTCAATTATGGTCTTTGGCAATAGGAGGATATCAATGTACTATTGAGTATATTAGCGGTGATAAAAACTGTGCAGACCTTATGTCAAGGCCAATACTTGATAATGAAACTGACAAGCCGCTGAAGGATGACGATAATGATATCGGTCCTGATATAAGTGATTACACATTTGAGATTAATACAATTAATTCTAATAGATTTGATCCTAAACAATATGCTAGTTGTGAAGTTAATGAGGATGATGTACCATCAACATCAGATTTGAAATTTAAAACTTTTAATATGCTTGAAGAACAAGAAAAAGATGATGAAATTGTTAACATTAAAAAACAATTAAATCAAAATACGGACAATAAGAAAATACAAAATAGATTTATTCTTATTGATGAAACTGTTTACTATATATCTAACCCTGATAGTGACGCAGTCTTAAGATTGTATATCCCGCAACATTTAAAAGAAGCGGTAGTGAAAGAATATCATGATGATTTTCACATGGGTGTAGATAAAACTTATGACCTCATTAGACAAAAGTATTACTGGCCAAAAATGTTCAAAGAATTAAATAGTTATGTATCAACTTGTATAACTTGTCAAAGAAGAAATATGAAAAAGCATAAACCTGAACAATTAATAACAGACATAGGCCCATATCCATTTGCTAAAGTTGGCATGGATCTTTCTGGACCATATCCAGTAACCCTTTCAGGGAATAAATATATCATTTCATTTATTTGTCTCTTCTCAGGCTGGGTTGAAAGTTTTCCGGTTCCTGATAAAACCGCAGATAATGTTTGTCATCTTTTAATCGAAGAAATATTTCCTAGATATGGTCAAATTTTAGAATTATTAACAGATAATGGCACAGAAAATGTTAATTATAAGGTCAAGGAAACTTTAGAAGCTTTAAATATTCACCATATCAAAACAAGTTTTTACCATCCTCAAAGTAATGCAAAAGTAGAAAGATTCCATCGAACAATGCATGATGTGCTTGCTAAGAAAATAAAAGATGATGCTACAACTTGGGATATTTATTTGAATCAGACACTAGCAGCCATTCGTTTTAATGTTAATGAAAGTACAAAGTTTTCACCTTTCTTTTTGTTATATTCAAGAGATGTTGTTCTTCCTATTGATAACATTCTAAAACCGCGACGGAAATATACAGGGGAGGATATGCATAAAATAGCACTTCAGCAACAACATAAGTCGTTTTTAATTGTCCATAAACAACAATTGAAACAAAAACGACGACAAGCTAAGTATGCAAATGCTAAATGTCAGGATGATCATTTACAAATAGGTGATCCCGTCTATTATAAGAATCATTGTAAGGCATCCAAATTACACAGCAATTGGAATCCTTATTACCGTATAACTGACCAAATAACACCTGTCACTTTTATTATCAGAAATGTCGATGCATCCAAATTACACAGCAATTGGAATCCTTATTACCGTATAACTGACCAAATAACACCTGTCACTTTTATTATCAGAAATCAATTAGACGGTACTACATTAAAAGCACATGCTGAACATCTTCGTTTAGCTAAATTAGAATGGGAAATCCCTGAAACAACTGATAAACCATTACGAAAAGCTACTTACGTTGAACCTCCACCCGCGTCATCGTCAGAATCCTCATCAGATTCTGAGGACGAAGTACCACTAGCTAAAATCGCGAAAAAATATAAAAGAGAAAGGGAGAATAGTTCAGATGAAGAAGAAAATATTCCATTATCTGAACTATCTAGGCGTTTGAAACAACAACAAATTTTGAAGCATCAACAAAATAAGCCAAAGTATAAAGATAATCAATCAGAATCAAGTAGTTCAGAGGAAGAAGATATTAAGATAGATCAGGATGATAATTTTATTGATGATCAAAATGATAATGCTTTTGATGAAAATGAATTTGTTCATGAAGATGATAAAATGTCGATAGATTTAACTTCAATTAAAAAATTGAAAACTCCAGTCAAAAGGTCTAAAAAGAAAAACGAAAATTTAACTCTATTGTTAAACATTATAGGTAAAATTGTAGAATAGCTTCCAAAGTATTTTTTTGTATGTTTGACTAATTGCATGTTCATTGCTAATATCGGTATAGACAACCATTTTATTTGAATCATGGTGACAGGGGCATCTGACATAAAATGTTTGATTCTATACTATATAACAGATCATGATCATTTATTAATATTTTGAGGGGAATAGTCCATATAAGTTGTCCATGTGAGTTGCCTTGTTAATTTTATTACTTTCAACAATATGCATTTGGACAAGTATTTTGTTAATTGTGACTAGTGACAGATGTGATTCGAATTTCTATTCAAAATTCAAAATTGAGTAGGTAAAATTTCGAACTGATAGATTGGTTGCCAAAGGTACAGTTCCTGAAGTGATGTTCTACAATGTAGGGAGCGAAACGTACGCAACAGAGGAAATATTGACCTCGACATCACGGGCAACCGCACAACGAAAATCCAGATAATATTCGATCGGCCGTATACGAAGTACAAAGAATAAACAAATCGGGCTGCAGATTTTCGTAGATGATTAACATTTCGTAAACGTTATGTTGAAGAAACGTCACAAGATAGAAGTCATGATCATCATATCTATATTGTTTGCTGTGCTATATGATGTTTAGATTGACAATCGTACTTTTGATGAACTACACGTTGTTTCATTTATTTATGACATTCGTTAATAACCAGTATTGTACCATGAACATTATGATTTACGTTTGCTGTGCTGTACCGGTACCTGTACTGTATTTATCATATTGTATAAACTTTGACGCGTTTGCTGAAAGCTTTACGACAACGAAGATTATATACATAGCTACGCTTTGCTATAGTTTGAACTTTGTATCTATATCGCTTATTGCAGTCATTCGTTCGTAAAATCTGTCACTCGAAAGTAACATATTTTCTTGAGGTGATAAGGAATGTAACATTACGTGTATCTGAAGCGATATGTTTATATATAATTAACCTGTTGATCTATCCTAAGCTTGGACTTGATTATCACCGTGTGCGTCTAATTAGTTTGTTATTATCGTTACGTACTATTTTAGAACTTAGATGTGACTTTAATGTCTCCTGCCCGTGTCTTCTCGTCTATAACTGACATTACGTATAGAACGCGCTTCTACTGTGATGAGATTCCATTCTTAATTGGATGATGTTTGCATGTTAGCCAATGACAATGAACTCTCTCTCTCTCTTTCTACCTTTCTTACTTATATATACCAGAGACATGAATTAACTCTCAGATTCTTAGAGATGAGATACTTTTAGATTCTTAGAGAGCTAGTATAAGATTAAGATTCTTAGATAGTTTCTATCATGAAACACGTTCTTACTTACGCTGTCTTCTAACTATGCAAACGTTCTTACTATATCTATCGTGAAGGCTTCGGCTTAAGTGTTTATCGTTGCTGTAGTTTATTGAATATAATATTTATTTTATATCGTGTAGTTATTACATCAGAATGTGACTTTAAGAAACAATAACAATTACATAACCCTGCAGCCCCCGGCCTGAGCTGTGGAATAGTTTTGTGCGGTGTTTCACATGTTGAAGACTGCTTGCTGTTTTCCGTTGTGATTTTTTGAATTGCTGTTTGTTTATGTTTGTTGTGTCGCGTACACTTATTCCACATCTCAATAACGTATGTAAAGCAAAAATATGATCTATTGTTGAATATCCCTTTCGAAAGCCAGCCTGGTTTTCGTAAAGGATTTCATAGTTTTCTAAATATTCACCAAGTCTATCATTGAGAATAGATGTAAAAATTTTACCTAGACATGACAAAAGAGTTATTGGTCTATAATTTTTAGCTTCCAGCTTATCCCCCTTTTGTTTATAAATCGGAATAATGTTTCCAATCAGCCAAGCTTCGGGTAAAATTCCCGAGTCAAAAATCAAATTAAACATATCAACATAAATATTAATCATTCTATCTAGAGAAGAAACAATGTATTCGTTTATGATTTGATCTTCTCCAGGTGATTTGCCATTCTGAGCCTTCTTCACGGCCTTCAAAATATCGTCCTTCGTAATTGAACGATTTAAATGCTCATTTGTCATGTCTGAGTCAATTTCATTTATAATTTCAAAATCATCTTGAAAGTTATTTTTATTTAAATCCTTATAAAAATCATACAAATCATTTAAAGGAATAATATTTTCTACATTTCTATTATTTCCTTTGTTAAAAATTTTCCAAAATTCTTTTGGATTTTTCTTCCTTTTATCTTTCATTTCTTTGCTCATATTTTCGTTACATTTTCTAATACATTCGTTCATTGTTTTCTTAAAATGTTTCTCACTTTGACATAATCTTTGTTTAAAAATATTTGACCCATAATGCTTATATAAGCGTTTTGATTTTCTATATTCTTTTTTAGCCTTTTTACAATCTTATTATACCATAGCTTGCTTTTAACCTCCACATTTTTTTGTTTTATTTCCCTTTTTACATATGTTCCAAAAGTTGCCTTTGCAGATTCTACCAGAATAGCACATACATCTGTAACAATATTATTTATACATTCTCTATTAATATGATCTACATCATTTTTAGCAGTGACTATATTAAAACGAATTGGGTCGATTATTTCATCAGCAATGTTTCTCCTAAATTCATCAACTTTTTCCTGATTCCACCTTTTTATCTTTGGTTCATAATTTGTTACGTCATTCATAACTTGTGATTCTTCAAGCCCTTGGTTCTTCTTAATTTCTAGTGAAACAGGACAATGGATGTCTGAATAAAGCTTACTAAACTCAAAAATCTCAAAATTTTGAATATGTTATGACCAGTGCAAAATCCAATATTTTGCACAGATTATGAATTTAGTACTTTACCCTAATTTTCAATGGTTTATTTCAAAAGTTAATAATTATAGTTTCAAAGTCATTTATTTAATTTACAAAATATTAATCTTAGTTGGAAATGTTTGAAGGTCAGGATAATTGCTAACCTTGTAAATCTTACATGTTTATTTCTGAAAGTTACAAGATGACAAATTACTTCCTACATGTACAAATCCTGGTCAAATGATCATGGAACTTCTTATGCAATGTCTGTCTAGCGCTTGAGGCATTTTAACAATTTTAGAACAAATCTCCCAGATACACATTCATGACTTTCCACTCAAGAGAGATGGTCATGACAAGTTACAAAATGGTTACCTCGTATTTGATATTCGGTTTCAACAGTTTCTTTTATATCGTTCAGGACTGGATTATATTGTACCTATGTATGCAGTATTGACTATTTTATTCCAATACAATTTACATCTGTTTGGTGTTTTATTTACAATGGCCTTTGAAGTTAAGGAGCTGTTCCCGAGTTATGACCAGCCGATCCCGGTACACAATAAAATTAACATTGATTAAGTTACAAACTGACACTAGTCGCCTGCAGTCTGGTCATAGAGTGGTAGAGAAACCCGTGGTTCTAATGTTTTGGACTTCCATTCCGGTCTCCAAATTGTAATGAGGTACTGATCTACATTTGTGTGAAACTACAGAGGGTGAGTTCAACCTTAAAATCACATGTGACATATTTTTTTTTTTCTTATAAAGATATTAAATTGTTACTTTTTGTGATAGGGTATTGTTTATACGCACCAGTGTTTTTATCCTAATTGTAATACTTACATTAATAGGGCAAAATGAGATCAGTTAAACCTTCAGCTTCAGTGTTTTCTATTAAATCAGCTATTGTTAACAATAATAAAGTAAAAGTCAAGTTAGGAAAACTGTATATGAATGCTCTCATAGATAGTGGAGCAGACATTTCTATTGTAAATACCAGTGTTCTTAAGAAAGCATTTTTAAATAATGATTTACCAGAAGTTTTTCAAACTGATATTTACTCTGTAAAAGGAGTATGTAATAAGTCTTTAAAATTACAAGGGAAGACTGACTTGGTAATAGATGTGAATGGCCTTCAAATGATGCATCATTTTTACATTATTGACAATGAAAGTTTTAAATTAATACTTGGACAAGACTTTTTGAAAGCACATCATGCTTTTATAGATTTTTCAAAACAAATAGTTACTTTTCAAAATGAAATGACAGCCGCAACACTTTATACTCAACAAGATAAGGAAAAACCAATTAATATCGCAAAGATCACAACTCCTGTGGTCATTCCACCTTTTTCTGAATGCAATGTTCCACTTTTTATTTCTAAAATTAAGGATAATGAAACTGTTATTTTAGAACCAAACAAGGTGTTGCTCAATAAGAAATTGAGCAAGTAATAAGGATACAAAGTCATAGTCAAGCATATATCCATTAGTACAAGTTACTGAAGTTAGTTAGTTATACATTTTTAAGTAATCAGATATTAGTTTCTTCATTTTTTTTACCTAGTTTTTATTTTATCTTTGCTTTCTCTTTTTTTTTGTCATTTAATGTTAAGTAAGGGTATGTCACATGTGTTAAGGGTGAATCTCTACAAGAAGAAAATCTGAGCTGGATGAGGCCACAGAGATTTTTTTGACTAGTGAGACAATTACTAAAGCTGGAGATTAACAAAGGTTTTCTACTGGAACCAATGAACCTGTCGACGTTAAGTCTAGGAAACACTTGTTCCTTACCACGTCGTACGTGGCAACGTTGGATTTCCCATTGGGCAACGCTGGAAGCCACACAACGATGGATTGCAACGTTGGATTTCCCATTGGGCAACGCTGGAAGCCACACAACGATGGATCGCCATATGAAGAATTTTCATCAAAAGATGTGATGGAGCTTCAGTTGGAGATGAACTGTTAATGATTTTTGTTGATGAGTTGTTGATGAACTGTTGATGATTATGTTGTGGATGAACTGTTGATGATTTTTGTTGTTGATGATGCGTTGTTGATGATTATATTGGATAACTGTTGATGTCTATTGAAGATGAACTGTTGATGATTTTTTTTGTTGTTGATGCGTTGTTGATGATTATATTGGATAACTGTTGATGTTTATTGAAGATGAACTGTTGATGATTTTTATAGTAAATGAAGATTTAGTGTTATAGGATATCCTTGAACTAAGTGATCTTAAACAACCATATTCTACAATGGGAGAACAAATGGATTCGGCTACCTATTAGATATGTGTTAAAAGAAGAACACTTTATTTGCCCAGGCCAGGCAAACCATGTTAAGTGAAACAACATTATTAACAATTCGATTATTTGGATGAATTGAACAATATATGTTATAGTTCACTTGGGAAATGATGAGAAGTCAAAGGAGATATATTCAGACTCTGAATATGTGTTTATCATCATTATTTTGTTCTTTGTTGTTTTGTTTATGTTTTATTTGTGATTTATTTTTATTGATCTTTCAGGATTATGGGTTAAAATATATATATATACAGATTTCGGGAGAAATCTTAGGTGAAGGAGGGGAAGCATATGACCAGTGCAAAATCCAATATTTTGCACAGATTATGAATTTAGTACTTTACCCTAATTTTCAATGGTTTATTTCAAAAGTTAATAATTATAGTTTCAAAGTCATTTATTTAATTTACAAAATATTAATCTTAGTTGGAAATGTTTGAAGGTCAGGATAATTGCTAACCTTGTAAATCTTACATGTTTATTTCTGAAAGTTACAAGATGACAAATTACTTCCTACATGTACAAATCCTGGTCAAATGATCATGGAACTTCTTATGCAATGTCTGTCTAGCGCTTGAGGCATTTTAACAATTTTAGAACAAATCTCCCAGATACACATTCATGACTTTCCACTCAAGAGAGATGGTCATGACAAGTTACAAAATGGTTACCTCGTATTTGATATTCGGTTTCAACAGTTTCTTTTATATCGTTCAGGACTGGATTATATTGTACCTATGTATGCAGTATTGACTATTTTATTCCAATACAATTTACATCTGTTTGGTGTTTTATTTACAATGGCCTTTGAAGTTAAGGAGCTGTTCCCGAGTTATGACCAGCCGATCCCGGTACACAATAAAATTAACATTGATTAAGTTACATTTAAGAAATTGACTACTGCTTATAAAATAATCGACAACACTGGTATTTTTGCATGTTGGCTTTCCAACATTGTTTCTTTCTAATCTACCATTTAATACATACATGTTATTATTTTTACATAATTCTAATAGTTTTCTTCCATAAGTATTCACTACATTATCTGAACTATTTCTATATCTTGAAATACTAAGATCATCAAGTAAATACACATCATTAACCTCATTTTGATCAAAAAAGTCATTTATAAATCTATCACTTTCATCATTATTTTCATAATAATCTGGTAAATTACCAATACGACTGTTGAAATCTCCAGTCAAAATGACAAAATTAGATTTATTACAAAAAGATTGCAATTCAACTTCTATTTCATCAAAAGCATCTTCCGATGCATAAGCTGTATTTATCGGTGGAACATAAACAACTCCTATAATTACATTTTGTGGAGTATGAAAAACTGTTTTATCAATAGAGAACCATAAAACATAAGGGCAACTTGTTTCAATAAACTTTATATGTTTATCAAGATACTTCTTATAGCCAAATGCAATTCCACCTGATCTATGAATTGAAAGTTTTTTTCTGTTTTTGAAATGAAAAATAAATTCATCACATTCGATATGGTCAAGGTCATCTAATTTAGTTTCTGTGAAACAAACAATATCAAAGTTTATTAACAAAGATTGAAATTCTGGATATAAAATTTTTGTTTTAATACCACATACATTTAGTGTCAAAATTTTTATATTTTCTTTATTTACAATAGTATCTGTGAGTTCGTATTCACTGTCAAGCGAACTGTGAAAGTCATCTGTCCTATTTAATTGATCTTTAACTGTATTTGTCCCTCCACGGTCGTCCTATTTATGTTGGTTTGTGCGGGGATCCCAACGGGGTTTTTCGAATCTTCTGTTCTGTGTTGGCGATTTTGGTCGCGCACCCTGTCGTTCGTACTGTTGGCGCATAGGTTCCATTTCATCTTCAGGAGAAGGGATGAACTCTTTACCGTTGATAAATAGACGGTCTCTTTTAAAGAAAGCTTTCTGTTTATGTTTCTTAGCTTCTTGATAGTGGGGCCACAACGCTTTAATTTCTTCTGTCGTTGACCTCTTTCGGAAATTGCTCACTTATTCCAAAGTTAGTTCCTTTTAATTCACTTGCCTGTTTCCTGACCTTTTCTCTTTCTTTATAATTGGCGAAACGACAAACGATGGGTTTTGTCCTGAAGTTGACGATTCCTTCTCGACTCTTTTCTGCATACTCTTTACCAAAGCGATGCGCTCGGTGGTAATGTACCGGATCGTCAATTTTCAGTTTCGTTTTAAAGAAATCTTCTAGGATTCTCTCCGTTTCGTCAGACTCTTCATCTTGTGTGGTCATCGGTATGCCAGTGAATATTAGATTTTCACGCATTGATCTTGTTTGTAGATCGATATGCCTTTCATAAAGGTCGTCTAGATCGCACTGCAAACGTGATAATGATTCATTTGCCTTGTTTTGGTCCACTCTCATATTACCTATCCTGTTTTTCATCTCTTCAACGTCCCCCTTGTTAGTTTCGAATTCACGGTTTATAAAGTTCATACCCTTTTCTACTTCATCTACTCTTTTGCTAATACCCTCAACCTTTTTGACGACAGTTTTGTCGACTTCGTTAATTTTTTCGGTTAACACGTCGAGTCGTGAGAGTTTTTCGCACATCATGTCCACCTTCTGTACCAGTATATCTATTTTGCTATTTGAATCATGGTAGTTAGTTGAGTTCATAAGTGGTTGCAAACATTGATTTTGCGGGGTACTTGGTAGAAAACCATATGCGGATGAAGATGGTGATACGTTGACAAAGTTTGGGGGTGGAATGGTTTGCGGTTGTGGTTGAAATGTTGAACAATGTATTTGTCTCTGCTGTTGTAAAATTTGTGAATCGTACACTGGAGTATTTGGCATCGAAGACATCATTGTACTGTAACAGTTATCGTTTTTTATTGGAGCAGTTTTCTTTTTCTTCTTTTGATCAGCAGATTTGTTTAAATAAGAGCAAAGCAGAAGCTTTAAACCAACAATTTGTTTCTGTTTTTACGGAAGAAAATATGTCAAGTCAGCCAAAAATAAAAAGTAGTCCATCACCCGAAATAGACCCATTAGAGATAATGGAAAATGGTGTAAGAAAACTTCTCAATAACATCAACCCCAAAAAGGCAAATGGTCCAGATAATATTCCAAACACAGTGCTAAGAGAATGTGCAACAAACATGGCACCCTTTATAACAGAAATATTTAGAAAATCATATGAAGAAGGCTGCGTCCCAGATGATTGGACTATGGCAGTGATAACAGCGCTATATAAAAAGGGCGAAAAATGTCTCCCAGTCAACTACCGACCAGTCTCACTGACATCTGTAACTTGTAAATTGATGGAACATATTATCTTCAGGCATGTAATGGAACACCTTGAAAAACATCATATACTAGTTGATTACCAACATGGTTTCAGGCAAAAGCGATCTTGCGAATCACAGCTAGTAACTACAATTGAAGACATAGCAAGACATCTAGACACAAAAGACCAGGTAGACATGCTGATTTTAGACTTCAGCAAAGCCTTCGATGTAGTGCCACACCAACGACTACTAAGGAAGCTAAAACACTATGGTATAAGAGGGAAACTATTGGACTGGATAGAGGCTTGGCTCACACAACGACATCAGTGTGTTGCAGTTGAAGGTGAAACATCAGAGAAGTCAAGAGTAAAATCGGGAGTGCCTCAAGGTACCGTATTGGGACCCTTAATGTTCCTCTTGTATATTAATGACATTGGGGAGGACATAGTCTCAAAACTTCGATTATTTGCCGATGACAGTTTATTGTACCTAGGAGTAGAGAACAGAAAAAACTGCATACAGCTACAAAACGATCTGAACAAACTTGTTAAATGGGCAGACAACTGGCAAATGAAGTTTAATGCCACGAAATGCTATGTCCTAAGAATTACCAACAAGAAATACCCAACAAAAAATGATTACACCATGCATGGACATATACTGGAGGTAGTTGACCAAAACCCATACTTAGGAGTAATGTTTAACAGCAAATTGAAATGGGACAATCACATCAACAACATAGTGGCAAAAGCAAACCGATCACTGGGATTTCTGAGGAGGAACATAAGTAAATTCCCTGAGGAGATAAAGAAAAGAGCATATCTAGCAATCGTCAGGCCAAACTTAGAATATGCTAGCAGTGCCTGGGACCCCCACCAGAAAGATCAGATCAGAAAAATAGAAATGGTGCAAAGACGATCAGCCCGATTTATAAAACATGAATACAGCAGACAACCAGGGACTGTTACTAGCTTACTGAAGGAATTGAAATTACCATCATTGAAAACAAGAAGGAAAATAAAAAGACTATGCTTACTTCACAAGACTGTTCATCATCAAATAGCCATTAATATACCTCCATATGTAAGACCTCAGGGTAGAAATACTCGAAGATCACACCGTCACAAATTTACCAACATGCAAACATCAAGTGACATATACAAATACAGTTTCTTCCCGCAAACCATCAAGGAATGGAATCAGCTACCAGCCCATTTACTGGATATTGAAGATGTTGAGGAATTTAAGAACCGCCTCAACTCTTTCATAACAAACTAGATATCCATAACTACATTATTTTTTTAATTTGCACATGTAAATACTGAAACAGTTTTAAAGAGCACTTTATTGGATGACTTGCGGTTATTATGTACTTTATACTTGCGTGATGGGTTTGACACCCTTTGCAATTCAACCATGTAGATGTAGATGTAGATGTTACATTTGAGTCATTTAAATCGCGAGTATTGGTCAATTGTTTCTAATAAGGTATCTCACCGCTACTGTTTTGATTACTTTTCTTTCTTTTCCTGGTGGATTTTCCTTTCTTCTTTGGGGTTTTCTTTTGAGGCATATATAATGTCTATATATCAAACACATTAAAACACTATTGTCCAATAAACACATCAAATTCCATGATAATTTATATTTTTTTCGGGAGCTCAAAAATGCTCGACATCTTGTTCACACATGCGCAATTCCATTTTAATTTAAACAGGAACTTGGTACGCATGCACATTTCTAATTTTGAAAGATAAAATAGATTATAAATATGTTTAAGCTACATTGGTATTTTAGCATTTTGATTAAGAGGGTTTGAAATTCGATAAAGTGCAGGATAAATTGTTTTATATATACTTTTTAAAAAATATGCATTTACAATGCAAACGGTATCCGTGAATTGATCGGATGTGAACGGTATCATTTTAAGACTTTGCCATTTGCAATTTACATAAGACCTTGTTAAAGCCCCAGTCACACTGTCACGTTTCGGCTATCCCGTTTTACTACGTTTTAAAACGTCACGTTTCAATGTAATTTATTGTCATAGTTTTCGGTTTCTACGTTTCACAAGGTATATGCTACGTTTTGAAAGGTTTCCCCGCGTTCTATTACGTTTTACTACGTTTACCCAGGTTTAACATAAGCCGTTTCGTTAGGTTTTACTACGCTGTGCTACGTATCAGGTACGCTTCACTGGGTATTACTAGGGTTTGTCAGCGATTACTAGGTTTACAGAACGTTTGATTACGTATTGATGCAGTTTTGTTGGGTTTGTGCTACGTTTAACTGCGTTGTACTACGTGTCACTACGTTGTAATTGATTCTTCGCGAAAACTGCGTCAATTTGAGCTTCTCATATATCAAAACTTCTATCATTTCACTTTTAAATCAGGCTTCTTCAAAAAAAGGCAGTCTTGAATTTGAAGAAAAATGAATGTAAATTGTAACAGCATTCAGATTCTAGTACATTTATATTGTGTATTTAAAATTTAAGACTATTCATGTACTTTAAAAAAAGGTAAACATGTTCGGTGCCAGGTGTATTTCAATAAGTATACGATATTGAGATGTGGAATAAGTGTACGCGACACAACAAACATAAACAAACAGCAATTCAAAAAATCACAACGGAAAACAGCAAGCAGTCTTCAACATGACCATAGGTCACTGCTTACCGTCTTGCATTGGCCCAAGACTTATAATACAATACAAAAGTATCAAAACCAATCCCTAAATCATCAACGAAAGACTCAATTCTTGACATAAAACAGTTAACATAGAATGACAAGGACAAACAAAGGCTTTGGCAAAGTTTCCTGGCTTAGGACAGGCACATATAAAATGTGGCGGGGTTAAACTAGTTTTCTGGATCCAACCTTCCCCCTATTGATAAGCTTGCACAAAGCTACATATAAAACACACTGTAAAACTCAATCGACAAAAGTTCAATTCAACAAGAGAGAACCTAAGACAAAATACTGTACGAAAACAACAAGACAAGGAGGAACTCTCTTGAGAACACTCGAAGTTACTGACAACTAGCTAAGAAACATTTATCGATTGATGTAAAAGAATCAAATACATCAGTTCTAAATCCGACACCCCACGTCAAAACAATGAATGATTAAGAGTTGTATCACCATACAGAACCGACATACTTGATCGCTGTGGTGCTTATAAATAATACAGTGGATACAAAGTGAAAATTTAACGTTTTAAAGTTACTAACAAGCTATCAATATTTCTGCCAAAACATACCAAATGCAAAGATTTTACTAAAACATTGAATTCGTATCCTTTTTTCAAACGGTTTTTCAGCCAGTTTTTAATTTCCATAAGGTTGTTTTTGGATTTTTGTGCTTTATAAACTACATTGCTATAAAAGTCAGGATGAGATATTCCTTTAACAATCAGAAATCTACGTGTACAATCAAATTTTTCGATGAGATGTCCATATTTATGTGCAAATTTTGTAAAAGATTTGACTAATTTGTGGTAACGGTAACCTTGTTTTAGCAATTTTTCTGTAATAAAACGGTTTTTATCATTAAAATAAGACACATCACTGCAAATGCGAGCATACCTGACTAATTGTGAAATGTATACCCCGTAAGCTGGAGCTAATGGTACGTCTCCTTCAAGAAACGGAAAATTAACTATTGGGAATGAAAAGTCATCCCGTTTATCATATACTTTAGTGTGTAATCTACCATTGGTAATGCTTAAGTCCAAATCTAGAAATGGACATCTACTGTCGGTTGAGTTTGCTTAATTTAGGGTTAATTCTTTAGGATATATATCATTTACAAAACTTGAGAATGTGGGGTTGTTTATAGCAAGTATGTCATCTAAGTACCTATATGTATTGTTAAAAGTTTCGATAAGGTGGTATTTGTTTGGGTCTCTCTGCAGCCTAGCCATAAACTGTGATTCGTAACAATATAAAAACAGATCAGCTATGAGTGGAGCACAATTGGTTCCCATTGGAATTCCAATGACTTGGCGATATATTTGTTTACCGAACCGGATGTAAATATTATCTAAAAGAAAGTTTAATGCAGTAATAACTTCTATGTCGGTCCAATTAACATAACCTTTGTGGGTTTCGTTACTGAAAAACGATTTACTAAATACTTGTGACACTTTAGAACAGATGTGATAAGGCTAAAAAGAAGAAAAAAAACATGTTTGTTTGTTTTTACCTACCCAGAAAAATTGGTCCTACTATTTACTCCAATTTTTTTATCATGATATTTTACCAAAACTGTATTTATTCCTCGGATTTCACAATCTTAAGAGATTTTTTTCCATGTTCAAGTTGCACAATCATAATATCAAAAGAAAACTTCTAAAATGTGATGATGAGTCTTGTATGACACAATTCTCTTTCCATTTTTTAAGCAGTTGGTATGATTGCATATAAATATTTGGCTTAAAATTCCCTATTTACCTAACACTAGGACCCTTGGACCAGAAACATCAAACGATCATTTTCTTATGGGTGGCCTAACTTTATCTTTTCATCATCCATCGAATGGACATCTTGTAGCCACATGCTTTTCCGTCAACTCAAATAAGGGCATGGTGGAACTGCCAAATAGCACTAAACTACTGAGCTGCATTTATCCATCCATTTTCATATGCATCTCCTCATTGCCTCGCTCTCGTTTTCCAAGTACGACATTTGAAATTGTGTTGTATAGAGCCCCAAGTGGGTACATTATAGAGAATGGTCCTAGTAATTGTACCCAGTAGCAATCAAACATAAAGTTCCATTCAGGCAATACATTTTGTTACGCCTGGCATGCATTTCGTCTATTCAAGACTCATCAGGAGGCGCTCTACTCAAATATTGAAAAAGGAATATAAAGAGCATAGACTAAATAACAAAAATATGCCGAACTGGAACTGTAATATTTTACTCTAACTGAGATCAACCTATACCTTGGAATTTTGACAATTATAAACATTACATTATTATTATTTTAGCTTTTATCTTCAGCAAATAAGTGTTGATAACGGAGCGGGTTAACCTCGGGGTATAATAACTCCAACAGCAGTTCTAACCATCATTTGTTAGAAATAAAAATAAGTTCCAGCCAATAAATTTTGCCACGGCTGTCGTGCATTTCGTCTATTCAAGAGTAATAGCAACAGTTTAAGGCCAAATGGCAGTGCCTTTCCGAATCATGCGTTTTTCTCATCAAGTCTTGGTGTCCGTCTTGCCACAATCGCAGCAAATATATCCTGGTCAGCTCGCAAAAGGTATTTTAAAGAAAAAATATCCTCACATCTCAGTTCATCATAAAGTTGTTCATATATGCCGAATAAAGATAACAACATAACTACCGAACTAGAATGCTCAATCTCATATGGAAATAAGAAAAGACAATTTTTAACATTGAAAATCCAGAATTTCAAAAAGATATGATGTGTTATACCAGTTTTTATGGCACCAAACCTCCCTCTTCCATTGCGATCCGAGGAACTAGGGTCTTTTACTTATTTAATCTCTCACCAAATTAAAAGGACTCTTCTTACCCCCTGCATGGTAACGGCTCTGGTTATACCGAAGCAACAACAGTCTCATCTGCAAAATGTGTTCGTGCAGCAATATTGAAACTCCATGATTATTCTTTAATATTATGTGCAAAAAAAGGTGAAAGGTGGCAGTAAGCGTAGTAATGCGTAGTAAAACGTCATGATGCCTAATAAAACGCAAGAAAACGTGATAAGACCTACCAAAACGTAACATAAAACGTAATGAATCGTACTAAAACCCATTGAAACCTCGTGAAACGCAACAAATACCTAGGGAACCGTAGTAAAACCTGCTGGTTGGCATTCGCTACGTTTGACTAGGTTTCCATTACGCTTTTACTAGGTTTTAATACGTTTTAACAACGTTTTAATACGTTTTAGTACGTATTTGCTTCGTATATTTTTTTAGCCACGTTTGTGTTGTGCAAACGATACAAACGGGACGTGCCACGTTTCTGTCCAGGTAAGTCTACGTATAAAGCCGGTTTCAACTGCGTGTCGGTATGGTTCGTTACGTTTATAGCCGTTTCACTACGTTTTTGAAACGTAGTAAAACGGGATGCCGAAACGTGACAGTGTAACCGGGGCTTTAGATGCAAAAGAGGACCTTTGCTCATACATTTTTATTCTGGTGGGTTTGCAACAAAATATACACTGCAAATATCTTTGTACTATGGAAAAAACAACAGCTTAATAAAAATCGGCATAAAATGCAAACTGTATCCTTGCTCGATTTCTGAACTGTACAGAGGTGTTTGCATAGAACAAAGCACATTTAAGAGGCCGACTACAGCGATAAAGTAGCTGGAGTTTGGTGCCACCAAATGCACTAGAAAATTTTCCTGTATATATTTGTTATCATGTAGAACAAAGTGTCAACTTACCTTGAGGCGGACCGAAATCTCGGTAAAAACTGGAAACGGTATCCTTGCGTGTGACGTAGGGTCCTGGCCGTGTTAGCTGTTTGAAATGTAAACAATATCTCATGCAAGTCCATTATATGAAGGTGCACTCAGCATCACATGCACTTGTTATTAGAAAAAAATATATACTTATATACTAACCATACCATACCACTTGTTTCTAGAAAAAAAAACTTTTATACTAACCATACCTTGTGGTATGGTTACTATATAAGTATTTTACTAACCATACCATACCTTTTGGTATGGTTAGTATTTGAGTTTTTTTTTTCTAGAAACAAGTGCCTGTGCTCAGCATCTCTTCTTTTTGTTGCTATAAACTGTGACCCCCAAAATTACGGCCCAGATTCGGCTTTTATAAAATTAACCTCAATTAATACCCCTTTCACACATACAATATTTTCTTACGAGTTGTTACGATTTAAAAAAATTGTAGTTTTACGCATTCTTCAAACCCCCGAGCTTTCGCAATTTCTTCAGATATTCGGACATTTTACGTACCCCCGTCCAGCGGCGATTGAAAGCTATCTTTTCAAGCGCATGTTACTCAATTATTTCATAACCATTTTTTTTTCTGTTCCACTCTAGGGAGTTGTGGCCATGTGTAGGTATTTTTATTTTTTTTTTCAAATATATTAAATTACTTTAAGTTTCTGCAATACAATCCTGATACTGAATAAAATAATCGTAGGCATATGTATGTGAACGATGTGAACGGCAAACAAACATATCTTTATTTTAGGGTCAACAGTATATGTTTTTCCAATATATAGTTTGCACAAGGAATTATACCATCATATAACTGATGGAAAAAAAAATACAATAGGACACCCAATTTTTCCGTTTTTATACCCCGCCACACGAAGTGGCAGGGTATTATGTTATACCCTCAGTTTTTTTCGGTGTCTGTCCGTCCGTCCGTCTGTCTGTCCGTCTGTCTGTCCGTCTGTCTGTCCGTCCCCCGAAGGTTTCCGACCAATAACTTGAAAACGCGTCAAAGGATTTGAATGATATTTTGCACAGCTGTTTAGTACAATAAAATACAGGTCAAGTTCGATTTCCAGCATGATCCAAAAAATAGTTTTCGAGATAGGCCACTTTGAAAAATCAAATTTCATGAAATTTTGAGTTTCCAACCAATAACTTGAAAACTCGTCAAAGGATTTGAATGATATTTTGCACAGCTGTTATGTACAATAAAATACAGGTCAAGTTCGATTTTTACCATGATCCAAAAAATAGTTTTCGAGATAGGCCACTTTGAAAAATCAAATTTCATGAAATTTTTAGTTTCCGACCAATGACTTGAAAATGCGTCATGGGATTCAAATGATATTTTGTACACCTGTTAAGTACAATAAAATACAGGTCAAGTTCAATTTCCAGCATGATCCGAAAAATAGTTTTCGAGATAGGCCACTTTGAAATCAAATTTTATGAACATTTGATGTTATATCGTGGCGGGGTATCATTTAATGTCCCATTACATGCCCTATTTTTCATTATTTTAAAGTAGTTATAAGCTATGTTGCGAACAAATGTGTTCATGAAAGTATGCCTTATAACATATTTTTCTTTAAATTGTCCAAAACTCCACAACATATCACATTCGTTCTCCGGGTAAAATGTACAATAACGTTAAAATGCCGTCTTTGTCTTCTTGGACCTACCAGCATGGCACCGTTTCCATAGAATAACATTTTATTGTAATACATTGAAAAAAATATGATAGTTATGACAATTCTAGATGAAAAATTATTTATTTGGTCCAAGGTTAAGATAAAAACCATTCACCATTTGAGGCATTAAATCCGATTTTGCCATGTCCAATGTACGTCGGTGCAATTTAAGATCTCTCTAAAAAAATAAATATCGCTCCATCGGTTTTCAAACTTAGATATATTATTGTAGACAGGTTCCACTTCATGTCTAATCATATTTTTTGCGCGAGATTTCATTGGTTGCTAAGCAACGTGTATACCGATAATGTCTCCTGAAAAAGCGTGTTTTACGTAACGGCTGCTGTAAAGCGACATATCTACAGGAAAATGGCTTTGAAATTTAAAAAAAAATGTTGCAACTAATATGAAACGAACCATGTTGCTAAAAAATAAACGCTCGCAAAATTTTGTCATAGAAATTGCTAATATAATCCTACTGAATGAACTAAATATACTCAGTTTTTTTAAGGGCGTGTTTTACGTAACGGCGATTTCTCGGAGAACTTTCATTCAAGAATGAAAAGGCTACCACATAAAATCAGGCATGTTAATAGAATAAAAACGGTATATAAATGGAAAATTTGTGACAAGTAGTTTTGACAAAATATCAGAAAAACCGTTAAAATGTGTTTTAATACGTTACGGTGTTTTACGTTACGGCTTAGTGACGTTGTGCATTGAAATTTCACAGTTGTTTATTCATGTCACAGTGGTAAAAAAACCCAAATTTATCGAAAATAGATCGATTTTCTGAGAAATTTATTGCTTTAAAAAGGGTAAGCTAAAGCATGAGCGCCAAACATACAAAATATCTTTCCAGCAATGCAACAAAATATAAATAATAACTCTTTGAAATGGAGAAAGTTAATACTAGTGATTTTATCGTTGACGTCTACGACGCGACGTCAAATTCAATAGGTTGGATTAGATATTCATGCATTGTTTGAAAACGTATATCTCAGCTTTGATTGAAGCAGTGTTGCTAAAATTTTAGGGGAAAGCTCCTGGCATTCTGAACAATCATTAAACGAAATATTGTTTAAAAATTCGAAACGGTTGAGTGCGTTGCATAAATTTGAACATGCTTAAAATTTCCGATGCTCGCAAACGTGTTTGAAAAAATAAGTTATTCGGACGTTAGACATAAGTCAGAAGAAGCTATACACACACTGATGTAAGCTAATGAGTAGTTTTGCGCACGTTAAAATGCGTTTGATGAACGCCGAGCAAAATGGAAATGAACCATATAACGTCTGTTTAACGATGGTCTACCGCTTGTATAGCGTCAGTCTTAACAACCAAGAAACCTATTTAGCGAGTTTAAAACGTGTGCATATAATAGAATGTCATTGTGACGAAAGAGTAGCGCATCAACCTCCGAATTCTATATGTAAAAATGAGATACAAAGGGAAAAATCAATTTCAAAACCTTAAAATATTATTGATTCAATGATCTGGAAAAAAAACTATTTACAAAAAAAAAAAAAACAATGCACAAAGCAAAAAAAAAGTAAATAACAATGCAAAATCCTGCATGAAACAAGGGTAAGCTTATATGGTCTCGACGGGTAAGTAGCTCTTGCAAATTGTAATACACCCGTCGGTGGACATTTTAGGATAAAAAAAAACTTAAATACAACAAACTACTCAAGAAATAATGTGTATTTTTAAAATCTAGTAAGCAAGCACACGTGTTCTTCTCTATCTAAGACATCCGCCAAGTTATCGCGGCGATCATTTAGGATTAATCAAGTGCATTTAAAAAGGATGCTAGGCAAACTCTACAGACCGGCATTTCTTATATTATACTCATATCAGATTTAGAGAATTTGCTAACAAGTGCGTTCGTTCCTTTCTATACTAGTATATCATAGAAATTTATGGTATTGCTCACAACTCTTTATATCCGAGCGAGCCGAGTGTTGCTGCGAATAAACAGGACACTAACAACCAAACATGCATGCACAGCATCGTGACAAAAGTGAGTTAATTCCTGAACTTTTTCTTTCGTTTTTATGTGTAAATTCATAAATTTTGAAAAGTGAATTGTGAAAAGGTTTCTTGACATATTTTTTAAAAAACTTCACTAAAAGTTGCAAGATATCTTCGTATATTTGATTGTTTTTTTCATAATTATTTCATTGTTTTTTTAAAGTTTTTTTTAAACACAATAAAAAAAATTACTTGCTCAACTAGGAAAATTGTGTCATAAAAATTTGTGTTTAAATCATTGCTTTAATTTGAAACAAATTCATTGATTAACGAAATAATAGTGCAAAAAATATTATTTAAAAAGGCTTCAGAATAATTACTCAAGAATAATTATACATTATAGAGACGATATGAAAATCTTTATAAATACGTTATTTATAATAAAATAAAATCCTGGACCCAAACGCCTGTGGGTTTGTTCACCGGGATGGTTATTTGATGCTGCGTTCACACATACAACTACTTAATGCGCATTCAATCCTCATTACCAAAGCGCATTGAACTGAATGCGAATTCGATAACGTCGTTTGCGTTCACACGTTTCTTCAATTCGCATTCAATGTTCCCCAGTTTGGTATTTTTGGTTATACTGTTCTATGCTCTTCATATTCATACAGTGTTTGGCATTTTCAATATTTTTGTTGAGCGCCTCTGATGAGTCTTGAATAGACGAAACGCGCGTCAGGCGTAGCAAAATTTATTGTCTGGAACTTTGTTGTCATTTGTATTTCGAATTGAAACTGATATCCGTTCACACTTCTTTTACCACTCAATTCGCATTGGACATTTTTGGTTCCTGGAAGTCTGCTATGACGTCAAGGATTGATGACGTCATAAACGTAAAAGTTCAGGCATGACCCTTTCTTTGGATTTTATTCCGTTACATTTGATGTTAGATATATTTTCAATTGATGCAATTAGATATTTATTTTTTAATTGATACACTATTAGATATATATTTAAATTGATGCAATTAGATATATTTAGGGCACTTGTCATATCATTCAAATTAGATAAAAGTTTCCGTTCACACGGCAATGCAATGCGCATTGAATGCGAATTATCCAATTCGAATTATCGAAAACGTATCATCATAGCGAATTGGATAATCCGCATTATTTCAATTCGAATTGATTCGCATTAAAATAGTTTTTATGTGTGAACGCGTCAAAATTTTTGAATGCAAATTGAAATCGAATTGAATGCGCATTATTTGTAAGTGTGAACGCAGCATGAAACTTCTTTTAGCGACTTTTCCAACGTTTTAGAAAATTATTCGAACGTTCGGAACACGTTGCCAAAAACGTTAACTTATGTTGTGTCACAGGGCCTTTAACCAGTAATCGTTGACGAAGCTTTTTTTTTTGTACTTGTCTTTGATGTTTTCTGTTTCTTGTTTAAGAAAGGGGTTTATCTTTGGTTATTTCAGGAATGGAATCAAATGCTATGCATTTTATTTAGACCTTAATTAGGACGATTGCAGAACTACGAGCAGCGCCTACTGGCCTCGTTGAAGGCTGCTAGCGGTTTTCATTGTGGTCCTACTTAAAAATTACCGCTGGTTATGTGAGCTGTGTCGCGTACACTTATTCCACATCTCATTATTTTCTTTTCTTTAATTGTAATCATAAAAAAAATTGGATATCCTCCTGATATATGTGGGGAAATGTTTATAGCTGTGTGTTAGTGGCTCAGGGTGGTCCTGCCTTTTTCAGGTCACCACGTACCAAGAGCTACAAAAATAATCTAAAATATATTTGATTTAAAACAATCATCCGTTTAAGGTGTATATATTCCGCACCGTTGTGTGATATGGTGGGGCAAGATAGAACTTTATTAGCTTTATTAGGGAACAAAAATGATTTTAGTGGATTCTTGAAATCCCCTGAACTAACAGATTCACGGAAATATGTCCTTTTTCCCTTTATTTCAGCCGTGTGATTATTGACCAGTTTCTGTTCACAAGAAGGGACGGTATTCAAGTTAATATGAGTGCTATTGCTAATCGAACAGAAATGGGTTTAAGAGTAAGGAGTATGACAATGACATGGATTCCACTGCAGTCTGAAATAGGAAAACACATGCTCTGTGCTTATGTCATAGATACAGATGGGTAAGTATCAAGGTGTAAATGTTTTGACTTATTTATTTGGTTTTCTTTTGGAGATACATGTACACCATGAAGCCATTCACAGTCTTACAAACCGTTTGCTCGTTTCAGTATAAAGATAATCCCAATTATTTAAAGTCAGTGAACTATGCATTCAGTTTTGTTTAATTCATGTTTTACTTAAGTCAAGTGTGTATGGGGATATGCTTTTAAATGATTTACACCCAAGTCTTTACTCCCATGGCGTCGAACTAATTTCACTTCTGGGCTTTGTACGATCAACGTCAGGGTGAAAATCTCCTTGTTCAATTTGACAATTCTCTTGACACCCTTGCGAGGAAGATCGCACGACCAGAATAAGGGTTGTTCTTCGAAAGGGACGATGAATGGTTGTCCTCAGTCTGGGGAGAGAATATCCCATGAACGTTAGACCTCTTTGCAGAGTTCGATTGATAAAAACAACCCCTAAGAAGCCCACACTCGCACACTGCCATAAATAGAGAAATTTCAGCTATAAACATGTAGCTTGGTTCCAGCAATTCAGTATAAATACTGTAGCAGAAGTTAAATCTACTAGAAAGTAATGCTGATTTTTTACCTGTAATTTATTCAACTAGAGAAATTGGCAATATCTTTTAAAAGAAAAGTCTGAATTGAGCAAAAAACTATCTCCAAACAAGGTTAACAAACATTACATTGCCAAAAAAAATACCTATTTAGCAAATGTTCAAATTAAAAGTATTGTTTTTCTTTTCTTGTAGAAATGACTCACCCCTGCACTGTTTTTCCATAACTGTTAAAAGTAAGTAAAAAAAGTCGATTAATTTAGTGAACAGTCATGCGGCAAATGCCGGTGTGTTTATAAGCAGAAATCTTCAAAAGTTACAGTTAGTTGACCATGAACATAGTAAAGAAATAGAATTACATACTATATAAAAAAAAAATAAAAAAAAAATAAAATATGTTGCACTGTGGCCTGTGTATAAGTAAAATAGGTAAATAAATGGTAGGTGAAGCCACATTTAAAAGGTAAAACAAAATATGAAATATAAATAAATAAAACCTTTAAAACAAATAAAAACTAAATTGCCCAAATTTTCGGACATAAAGTCCTTCTTCAGGGGCTAAAAAGTAAAAAGATGTTATCACATCGACTGACGAGGACAGAAGCCAATGATACTACATACTATATACAATAGATTGTCTTGTAGTTTTAAAAAAAAAATGAGCAGAAGCAATTATTTAAAGAGCAAAGAATCAAGAATATTTGTGAATAAATATAAATTTAGTTAATTTCAAAGTAACCCCTTTCTAGACATGTGCAAGTTGCACTTACCATTCTTACTGTGATCTAGTTTTAGAGCTCGAGAAAAGAAGTGTTTGACAATTGTTAAGGTTTTATGGTTTTTATGTGAAACTGGTTCAATCACACACTTCACGATCATTTCTTTACCACACTCTCTTAAAATACTTATTGAATAAAGGATAATCGCTGTAGCTGGTCGATGGGTTTTTAAAGGAATGCCCTCTGCATCGTCTATTTAGACACGCTGTGTGTCATGGTTCCTCCAGCCCATGACACACCACCACCAGTGTTAGCTGCTACAAAGATCTTCCTTTTCCAACATTCAATTACTCCTCTAACTTTATACTTAACATAAATTCGTAGTTTTTACCGGCATCCTGAACTTTGATTGATAAAACGTCGAAGAAATGTCTTGATAAGATGCAAATTTTAAACATAAACTGGCCGTTGTCCAATTTGTGTTTTTTTCTGAATTGCCGCTTGATTGTGGGCTGTGTCGCGTACACTTATTCCATATCTCATTGCAGTTAAACACTTAAACTATTCATAGAAAACCCTTGTGTTGAGCATGAACATTGATATTTTTTATTATCCTCGCGCTAGCGAAAGCGCGGGGATAATGTTTTGCTGTTCGATGTACGTATGTACGTACGTACGTCCGTACGTGTGGCGTTAATGTCCAGGATAATCTCTGTAACCACTGGGAGTAGAAAGATGAAATTTGGGTCATTGGTTGCATTGTGGGTGGGGACTGTGCCGAAGGTTTCGGAATTTTGATACGGCCCCTAGGGGCTGGGCTGCATAGGCAGCCTTAGGGCACATTATTCCTTCGTCACGCAACTCCTCCCAGGTTATCTGGAATACCGAACTGAAACTTGCCTCAATAGTTGCACTCTGGATGTAGATTCTGCCGAAGGTTTCGGAATTTTGATATGGCCCCTAGGGGCTGGGCTGCATAGGTAGCCTAAGGGCACATTATTCCTTCGTCACGCAACTCCTCCCAGGTTATTTGGAATATCCAACTGAAACTTGGCTCAGTAGTTGCACTATGGATTTAGATTCTGCCGAAGGTTTCGGAATTTTGATATGGCCCCTAGGGGCTGGGCTGCATAGATAGCCTAAGGGTACATTCCTTTGTCATACATAATTCTTTACATTACTATCACTCCTACTGCCAGGGAGAAGTCTCATGTTAATACATTTACATTTGAAAGTATAAGTAATGCTCATTATAGTGATAGTTTATTTCTTTCAATTATTTGCCCTTATACTATCAAACACCAGAGTAGCGCGGGGATATGCAGCGTGGCTGCTTGGACTAGTTTGTTAGTTGAAATAAAAACAGAATCTGCGAAAAACCGTCATAAAAAAATTTCTGTTTGTCACGGCTGGTCATCGCCTCACTCGTAGGTTTTTCTTTTAAAAAACGCCCGGTTATGAGGAACAAGAGGAAAGGCGTCCACCTGAAACAGAAAGTGTGTCACGTTTGGCATGTTTTATTACATATTTCAGTGTAACACTTGTATATCGAAAAAGGGGGAACGTCATGTTGTGTAAAACTCAAATTTCATATGTTGGTGAGATTTTCAATTACTTTTAGTCAACGGAAGGTCAGTGATAGCACTGTGCATCACTTCATTTTGCCATCACTGGAGGAGTAGAAAATTTTCCTCATAACAGGACGTTTTTCTCACGGAAAAGTTTTTATAAGAAAAAAATATGAGTGAGAGGCCGTGCCACCATGCCAGAATTTTTTGAGTAAAAAAAAAAATTCTACCCCGTACGTGGTAATGAAGAAGGGAAAAGTTGAGATTACATCTATCTCAGTCGGTACATATATATATTCATATTATATTGGATTTCTATTCCCAGTACCAATTTGATCACTTTGTTATTAAAGGAAAAAATTACGGAAAAGAACTTTAATAATTATAAGCCAATGCAAACATTATTGTTAATTTTGTCAAATCGATTCACGATGGGAATTTTTGTTTTCAGAGTCTACTCCCAAACCAGTTGTTCCATTGATCGTAAGTACCTAGATGGCCTTAGCAGCTGCTAGAGGAAGGACCCATGTACATACACAATGTACTTATGTTTTGCTTTTTAGCTCACCTGACCCGAAGGGAGGGTCAGGTGAGCTATTGTCATCGGTAAGCGTCCGTCGTCCGTCTGTCCGTCCGTTAACTTTTCGTCAAACATCTTCTTCTCTGAAATCACCGATCGGATTGCTTTTAAACTTTGTATACTTGATCTTTAGGATGTCCTCTACCAAGTTTGTGAAATTTGTGAACGTCGACAACCCAACATGGCTACCGTTACTAAAAATAGAACAGGGGGGTCAGACCATAGTTTTTAGCTTATAGCTCAAAAAGTATAAGAGATAGAGAAAATCCGAAGCAACTTACCTTCTTCAGCATCAAAAGCTCTACAAAACTCTCTATTGAGTCAAAGTTGTGGGAAGACTCCTTATAGCAGTTATTTCCCCTTAATCGTCAAAATAAACAATTTTCACAGTGTTTGGACTTTATCTTGAAAACTGTAAGTGCTAGAGGAAAAGTTAGCATTGCAAAATTGTTCAGCTCATTGAGATCTACAAAAATAATTCAGGGTCAAAATTATCAGATCAACCGTTTAAAGTTATACCCCTTTCACTTATTTTTCTATCAATTTTAATTGATTTTTAAACATCTTCTTCTCTGAAACCACTAGTGGGATTGCTTTGAAACTTTGTACACTTGATCTTTAGGATGTCCTCTACCAAGTTTGTGAAATTTGTGAACGTCGACCAACCAACATGGCCGCCGTTACTAAAAATAGTACAGGGGGGTCAGACCATTGTTTTTACCTTATAGCTCAAAAAGTATAAGAGATAGAGAAAATCCGAAGCAACCTCCCTTCTTCAGCATCACTGAAAGCTCTACAAAACTCTCCACTGAGTAAAAGTTGTGGGACGACTCCTTATAGTAGTGCTTTCCCCTTAATCGTCAAAATTGACCATTTTCTCAGTTTTTGAACTTTATCTTTAAAGCCATAAGAGTTAGAGGAATAGTTAGCATTGCAAAATTGTTCAGCTCATTAAGATCTACAAAAATGATTTCAGGGTCAAAATTGTCAGATCATCGTTTTAAGTGTTTTCAATCAATTTCAACTTAATATGTTTTTTTTTTTTTTTTCCAAATGGAAAGCTTTGTAACTTTGTATTCTTGGTCTTAAAAGTGTTTTCTGTCCTAACTAGTTTCTTTAATGTTACTTACCAAGTACATGTATAGACCATGTTGCACACTAGGTAAGAGGCTTTAGCATAAGAGATCAGGTGAGCGATTCGGGCTCCTGGGAGCCTCTAGTTAACTTTTTCAAGCACAGATGTGTACGTCTGTGCTTGGGCAGCAGTTAACCGCAGAACTATTACAATAAATGGTTCCAGCTGTTCTTTACCTGGAAAATGAGGATGAAAAACCCTCTACAGTTCGTTTCTTCTTGTTGACTTTTATCTAAGGCTCTCTCTTGTTGAATTTAACGTTTATCGATTTAATTTTTATTAGATCACCTGGACCAAAGGTCAAGGTGAGCTATTGCCATCACTTGGCGTCCGTCGTCGTCGTTTGTCGCCTGTTAACAACTATTTTCAAAAATCTTCACCTCTGACACTACTGAACAGAATTTAATAAAACTTGATATGATTGATCCTTAGAGTGTCCTGCACAAAAGTTGTGTTTTGATTTTTGATCTGTCCAAAAACATGACCGCCTTTGCTAAAAATAAACCAGGGGGTCAGACTACAGTTTTTGGCTTGTAAATTACAAAAAGTACAAAGTATAATGTATAGAGAAAATCTAGTGCAACCTTCCTTCTTCAGTATCAAAAGATCTACAAAAGTATCCATTGAGTCGAAGTTGTCAGATGACTCCTTATAGCGGTTGTGGCCCTTTAAAGGTAAAAATTAGTGTTTTTTCATGTTTTTGGCGTATAGAATGAAAAAGTATTGCATAAAGAGAAAATCTGTTGCTTCCTTAAACCCTCATCTCATTGAGCTTTACAAAAGTTTCCATATGGTCGAAGTTGTCAGATTACCCCCTATATAGGGGTTATGGTCCTTTAAAGGTAAAAAATTGTGTTTTTCAGTTTTTAGCGGTCCAGGTGACCTATTGACATCATTTGGCGTCCGTCGTCGTCGTCGCGGCGTCTCTCATCTGTCGTCGTCTGTTGTCTGTTAACAATTTTTCAAAAATCTTCTCATCTGAAATTACTGAACAGAATTTAATGAAACTTGATATGATTGATCCTTAGGATGTCTTGCACAAATAATGAGTTTCGATTTTCGATTCGTCGAAAAACATGGCCACTGTTGCTAAAAATAGACCAGGGGGTCAGACAACTATTTTTGGCCTGTTAATCACAAAGCATAAGAGATAGAGAATATCTGATACAGCATCAAAAGCACAGGCGTTTGGGTCCAGGATTTTATTGTATTATAAATAACGTGTATATAAAAAAATTCATCTCGTCTATATACGATTTTATTGTATTATAAATAACGTGTATATAAAAAAATTCATCTCGTCTATATACTATATAGACGAGATGAATTTTTTTATATACACGTTATTTATAATACAATAAAATCCTGGACATAGACGAGATGAATTTTTTTATATACACGTTATTTGTAATACAATAAAATCCTGGACCCAAACGCCTTTGATCAAAAGCTGTCAAGACACTTTAAGGATGGTCACTCCTGAACTTTTTTTATATCAAACTTTTTACAATTTGTGGTGTAAATGATTAATAGTTGTCCACTTTATCAAATGACAAAAAGTAAACCATAGGTCCGTGTGCTCGTTTCCGAGATATATGACGTCAAAAATTTGGCGGGAAATTAGACTCCTCTAGATTTTACATTACTTTAACATTGTAAAGATTTAGGCCTTAAAAACCATGAAGTTGTATTAAGAATTTCAAAATATTTAATGCAGTTGTTTTTTACGATCTTTATAATAAAAAAATGTCATAAAAATTAGGGGTCAGTGTGCAAAATTTTTCTTCAGTATTTGAACGTAAAGTCTAGAGGAGTTCCAAATTTTGTACATGAACAGTGATCATCCTTAACCAAGACAGTTACGTATAAATAGGACATTTTTAGAACAAAATGTAAAAAATTCGAAAAAATATAAAGAAAGATTGAATACACACAACCAAAAGAAGAATGAATAATACAATGACAAAGAATTTCTTTCAAAATATTTAGAATTGCAAAATCAAAGGATGCATGATGCACACTATAAAGATACGCCCAAATCTTTTAAAATATTATAATTCCATACTTATTAGAACATGACTCTTAAAATAATATGCGATTAAAGCTGTTGTTTAGTTAGTCAATGCATGCATTATTTTTGATACAGATTTACATTTTGCTATTTTTTTAATAGCATTTTTGGGGTAAAATAAATAGAATCTCAATAATCCGGCCTTCAATAATTTTCGATTAGACACCGATCATAATTTTTAAAGATTTCGACAAAACAGAAGATAGGCAAAACTTCGATCAGTATGACGTGATTAGTAGGTTCTTGACGATTTTGCGGAAACGCAGATGGAACGTTTGAAGTGGGGTTTGCTGGAATTCCTGTCAATAATGTAATCATAGACCTGTATATTAAATATTTAATATACAGGTCTATGACGTAATACATTCATTAATAGACCTGTTGATGAATTACAGGTATGTGATACATTGAAACAATTACACAATATCAGTGTTAGTTTATATAAAGTAATCTTTTTTCGGCCCAATTGTATTGCCAATTAGCCCAAATGTGGATCCCCCCTCATTGTTGTAGCTTGAGGTAAAATTATCCAGGCTCCCATCTAAATATTTTATATGGCATCTTTACCCATTATATATTGTTACAATCATACCTTAAAACTGTATTCTAATTTTTTGCTTTACTCAGTTGTTATTTATAATTGGCACATAATTAATCATTGTAATGATCCTGTCCCTTGAGGGACCATAATTAGTAATAAAATATGTCTTATCAGTTATTCGGAAAAAAGCTCTTGAGAGCTTGTGTTTATTGTTATTTGCAAATCCGAATTCAGATAAATCTTTCTTATCTTATAGTTATGTCTTATGACTCTTATGCTCAAAGGGAACATTGACTGACCGGTTTACCGTCTAGACTAAATAACCACAAACCCCAAACATAGACCTGTACCACAGGCGTTTGGGTCCAGGATTTATTGTATTATAAATAACGTGTATATATTTTTTTTCATCTCGTCTATATACTATAGACGAGATGAAAATTTTTATATACACGTTATCACCCTGTCCAATGTTTAGGTTAAAAATGAACACTGTGTTGTCAAGAACACCACTTTTTAATTAAGAGTTTAACTTTTTCTCCAATAAAAGTTTATTTTTTCTTATTATCGGAATTATAGATATAAAACTTAAATAGCTCATTCGGTAACACAAGCTATGCACAAAATAATTGCCACACATGCTCGAAGTTGAAATTGGATATAAACAAGTTATACTTGTTTAACCATGACATGCACATGTACACTGGATGTTGTTGAGGTCTTAAATTATCAAAACACTTCGATACTTGCTAAATATTGTCCTGATATATATATAGATATCATAATAATGTAATCAGAATGACAATACATAATATTTACGGGGTAACATAGTAAAAGTAAGTGTTCATACAGTACACTCTAAATTGATCAGGTGTTGTTTGTAACACATTATATAGATAGAGAGGTTGGTAAATGTTAACAAACATGTAGAACGAGATAGTAGTGCGTTTATTAAAAGAAGAAGAATGATATATTACAAGTATGTTTCAATGTTACAAGAAGCTGGGTATACTCGCTGTGGTTCAACTTTGAATTATAGATATTAAGTCTTTTTCCAGTCTATATATGGTAAGCTTTAACTACACATAGAGCTGTAGTAAAAAAATGACATGTTCCTTGTACGTTAAACACTAATGCAGATGTAATCATAGGACCCTCTGAATTAGGCTAGGTTGTCCGACTTTAACTATTACTCACTTTCTAGTGTCTAAATCCTACTTGATTGCATTTCATTTTAATATTAATCATCGCCCTTGTTTTAGCTCACCTGGACATATAAGTTATGCCATCACCATGATCACTTTTCATCCGCTGTCGTATGTAAATAATATCAAAACTCTTCTCCTCTGAAACCTCTGAACCAATTAGGGAACGAATGATGTATGACGTTGGCAACAAACGGTCCCTTTTTTAAGGGAATCGATAAATTACATGTACTAAAATAGAACATAGGGAGGGTAAAATAAAAAAATACAATAAAATCCTGGTGACCTGTACATTAAAAGTCTATGCCACACCCTCTTATGATTATGTGCTTATGCATGCTTTGTGTTATGAATGTTTTATTGTGTCTTATGTAATGTGTATGTCTTGTTTATATATATATGTAATGTCGGCATAAAAGCTCATTAGAGCTTATGCATAACCGACTTTAACTTATGTGACTATCGCGTATCCGACTGTTTCACTCCCCGAATATTTATACCCACATCGATCATCATGGGATTCTCTGTAAGGTGAATTTATATTTGCCAACTGCTTGACCAGTTTGACGGTCCTGTATCGTATTTATTTAGATTCAGATAATCGAATCAGCCACGCTGCTAATCCCGTAGCTCCTTTAAAAGACATATTACTGTATCTTTTTGTTCAGGCGGATATACAAACAAGGGGTCATGGATCAAGTCGATTTTTTTTGTTTAGCCTTTAGAAGACTTGAAATGGATTTAGATAGTCAGGGAAACCTTGAAATGCATTTAGCTTTTGTTAATTTTGTACATTGAAAATGAAAAGTTCCATAAAAAAAAAATTAACGATAAAATTGTCACTTTTAAGCTCAACTCACGAAAGTGAGGAGGATACCCTGAGCATTGGCGTTCCAGATCCACTTACAGAAGATGGGGTAAGGTCCATGCACAATTTCTGTCAAGTGCCACATCAGCCATAGATGCACCTAGGTATGCTAAGCACAATGCATGCTTCAGATGCTCTGAGACGATAATTAACATGATTAAAGAGATTGGTCACCACAATAACTCCAAAATAACATGTACAGTGTCTCCTCGCTAATTTGTAAATTCAGATTCAGCCTGTTGAAATAGGGACTTGCATTACAAGCGAGTAATCTTTTTCATAATGAATCGTACATATGAAATATATACATCGTTGGAAAGAGTATAATTTGCTGCTTTGTTTAGACTAATTTTCTTTTCATTTTTATCAAACATTTTTCCAAAGGAACAGTTTGAAGTCAACCGTAAATTTTTTTCCAAATTCAAACTTAAAAATAGACCTCTTGGAAATCTAATATATTTCATATCAAATCTTACCTTATAAGTAATAGTATCTTATTTAGTACTGTTAAATAACAAAATGATTCGAGAATATTAAGGTGAAATTTGAAGGTAATTTGATAAACTCGGGTGAACTAATTACATACATGTGATTCTCCCGCCGGGAGACGAAATCTCCCGACTTTTTTATCCATCTCCCGTTCTCCCGACTTTTTGTGTAATCTCCCGCTTTTTCAAGGCATGGCAAAATTTTAATTTTATAGACATTTTAATTGATCAGTCATAAAACATTTCCGGTGTTTTAGGGGTTTGTCAACTAGGTAGACGTTAAATTAACAGGTACTAGGGAAAACCCGCGAATTCGCGGGGAAACGATCGTTGCGTTGCTTCAAGAAATAGACCACACAATAAAAACATTGCATTTACATAACCTAGCTTACTGTAAACAGAGGAAATAATTGCAAATATTATAAAAGAAGGGGACAAAACATTTTCAGATAAGGAGAATAAACTTTACAGTTAGTTTCGGGCGCTTCCTAGCGGTTTTTAGTATGACCATCGGAAACTTGTAAGCTGGCAACCGGCTCCCTACTCTTCAGATAACAGCGGGGTACCAGCCTACGGAAACTTGTTCATATTTGTAATTCCGGAACGATGACGGATATAACTTTCCGGATCAATTAATTAGGTTAATTAGCAAACTGCAGACATAATTGCATATGTGCTAATGTAATTTTTAAAGGGCACAATCATTCCCTATTTTTGATATATTAACCTTAGTCGTATCATTTGTTGTTTAGGCTGCAACCCGGCTAGAAAAAAACGCTTCGTTATTTTAGTAGTATAGATAGGTGTTAATTAAAAGTTTATTGCCATAATTGACCCAATGATTGTATAAACAGTATGAGATTAATCAGTGAAGCCATGTATATTTGGCACACGCTAGTGCCCTCAATTGTCATTGAAATGCAATTTTAATGAGCGTTGAAAATCTCCCGCTTTTTTGTCCAATCTCCAGCCAAAAAATTCAAAATCTCCAGCTTTGTCATCACAGATCCGTCACATGTATGTAACTAACAGTTTGAAGTTGGTCAATTTCCTGTTTTAACAGGAAGCCTGTTGGCCGATAACTCTCGATAAGGAAATTTGTTTATTGTGACAAATATCAGTCTGTTCTGTAAAAATATCAAAGAATGAAGGAGAAATTCAGCTATTTAAAGATACTTTTATATTTAAATATACTGTAGAAACACCAGAGTTTAATCGAGAGGATCCGAGATCTTCACAAGCACGACACTGTTATTTTCAGCCATTTCATATGTTTAATAGGATGAATGGATTCTCTTCGATATGATTTTCTCAGAGATGCTGGATGCACCTACATCTTCTGCATGAATGACCACTTACAGAAGAATGATTAAAGTCCATTCCTGCTTTCTGACAAGTGCCACATCAACCATATTTGTATGGTAGGTGCACCAAGTGATGCTTAGCACAATGCATACTTTGCATGCTGGCTGTGATCTATATTATCCGCATGGATGACCACTTACAAAAGCTTGGTTAAAGACCATTCCAGCTTACTGACAAGAGCCACATCAACCATATTGGTATTGTAGGTGCTCCTATTAATGCTAAGCACAATGCATGCCTCTGATGCTGGCTGTGACATATATTTTCCGCATGGACAACCATGAACAGAAGAATGGTTCAAGTCCATTCCCACTTACTGACAAGTGCCACATCAACCATATTGGTGTGTTAGGTGCACCTAGAGATCCTTAGTACAATGCATGCTTGGATGCTGGCTGTGACCTATATTTTCCGCATGGATGACCATTTACAGAAGAATGGTTAAAGTCCATTACCGCTTACTGACAAGTGCTACCTAGTGATGCTAACCACAATGCATGCTTCAGATGCTGGCTGTGACCTATATTTTCCGCATGGATGACCACTTACAGAAGAACGGTTAAAGCCTATTCCAACTCACTCACAAATGCCACATCAACCATATTGCTATGATAGGTGCACCAAGTGATGCTTAGCGAATGAATGCTTCAGATGCTGGCTTTGACCTTTATTTTCTGCAATGATTACAACTTACAGAAGAATGGTTAAAGTCCTCGCTTATTGGCAAGTGCAACATCAACCATATTGGTATGGTAGGTGCATCTAGGGATGCTTAGCAAGATGAATGGTTCAGATGCTAGCTGTGACTTTTTTTCTGCATGGATTAGCACTAAAAATTTTGAAAAGTTCAAGTCAATTCTCTCTTAGTGACAATAATGGTAATGAGGTGAGCTTCGTAATTGAAAGATTACATGTAATGATTCGTATTAAGAAAAAATAATATCTTTTGCTTTTGCTCAGATGTACATGTAAAGCCCATAATCATATTTCACATTTTTTGATTCGCTAATTTTACACACTTTTGATTACTTCCGTTTTTATAATTTTCAATGTAAACATGTGTTGAGTCGGTGGAAATATTTCTTATTTGGTGAGTTATTTTATTGTAATGTTTAAATATTTTTGCATAATTATTCTTCCGAAGCATATTTCTATCCATTTTAATAGTTTTTAGTAAATTTTGTTTGTTTAAATACTGCTACTCAGTTTACTCGTTTAACCACCGCTCACCTTTTCACTATGTACATGATGTAGTAAGTGCTAATCGATAATTTTTATTTTTCACGAGTGAAGCTATGAAGCGATTTTCATTTTATGTATTGTTTTTCATTTGAGTATTTTTGTTATTTGTAATTATTGTTCTTTTGAATATGTCTTTTGATAAGTTTCAAAAAATTATTTTTTCAGTCAAGTAAATAAGTTTTGTTTGTGTCTTTTCAGTAAATCGTATGAATGTATGCAAGATGTTATGATATCTTCTCTGGATGTTATTAATGTCTCTGGTTGAAATAAACATTTAGTCATACGCATTCGCAATTTATTCAATTTCCACAATTTCAAGTTAGCCAACACAGTTTCGATGCTTGTATTCATATTAGAGGAAGAAATTTTAGTTCTCATCTACCTACTGTTTATTAACTTAGTTAATTTTTTACATTAATGGTCAAACTTTGAAATTTTGTAACAGTTTTCACAGCAACTACTCATCACAGCCTTTTGATATTATACCCCCACTTGTAAGAGAGGGGGCTATATTGCAATCACCTTGTCCGTCTGTCCGTCTGTCCTTCCGGTTCAATTTCTCTTCTTCTACTGGATAGATTGGTTTGGTACACAGCTTCAGCATGATGAGTTACACCATGCCTCCCCTTTCCAAGTCAGTCCATCATCTACTTCCTGTTTTCAGAGCCAACATAGACTTTTTAAGGGTAAAAAAATTGAAATGTGAAATTTTTTGTAACAGATTTCTCAGCTTCTACTGGATGGATTGGTTTCAAATTTGGTACACAGCTTCAGCATGATGAGATATACCTTGCCTCTCCTTTCCAGGTCAGTCCATCATCCACTTCCTGTTTTCCTAGCCCACTTAGACTTTTTAGGGTAAAAAATTTGAAATGTGAAATTTTTCGTAACAGATTTCTTAGCTTCTACTGGATGCATTGGTTTCAAATTTAGTACACAGCTTCACCATGATGAGTTAAACCTTGCCTCCCCTTTCCAGGTCAGTCCATCATCTACATGTACTTCCTGTTTTCCTAGCTGTCTTAGACTTTTTAGGGTAAAAAATTTGAAATATGAAATTTTTCGTAACAGATTTCTCGACTTCTACTGGATGGATTGGTTTCAAATTTAGTACACAGCTTCAGCATGATAAGTTATACTGTGCCTCCCTTTTCCAGGTCAGTCCATCATCTACTTCCTGTTTTCCAAGCTGACTTAGACTTTTTATGGGTCAAAAATAGACAATTTTTCGTAACAGATTTCTTGGCTTCTACAGAAGGGATTGGAATTCAAATTTGGTGTACAGCTTCAGCATGATGAGTTGTTATGTGCATTTCCTTTCCAGGTCAGTCGGACATCTACTTCCTGTTTTCTGAATGGTTGAGTGGGGGTATGCTTAGCACGACTTAGTGCAACCCCTTGTTTGGTATGCAGCACCAGTGTGAGGTCCCATAAAGTTGGATTTCATTTCAGGTCTATTGCTCATTAACTTCATGTTAAATGAAAGCTTGCCATTTCTCTCTTTGACCCATTTTTGTCTCGCCTGCGAAGCAGAGCGGGACATAGGTGTTACTTTACCGGCGGCGGCGACGGCGGCGTTAACTTTTTGGAAAAGTTTTATGAGCACCTCCATATCTCAAGAACTATAAGTCCTGGGTTGATGAAACTTGGTATGCATATGCCCCAGTAGTAGCTTAGCACAGTTGCATCCCCATCTTATGACCTTGACCTTGATTTTCTGGTTGAATGACTTTGACAATTTTCAATACATATAATAGCAATGAAAAAGTTTTGCGAGCACCTCCATATCTCAAGAACTATAGGTCCTAGGTTGATGAAACTTGGTATGCATATGCCCCAGTAGTAGCTTAGCACAGTTGCATCCCCATCTTTTGACCTTGACCTTGATTTTCCGGTTGAATGACTTTGACAATTTTCAATACATATAATAGCAATGAAAAAGTTTTGCGAGCACCTCCATATCTCAAGAACTATAGGTCCTAGGTTGATGAAACTTGGTATGTTTATGCCCCAGTAGTAGCTTAGCTCAGTTGCATCCCCATCTTTTGACCTTGACCTTGATTTTCCGGTTGAGTGACTTTGACAATTTTCAATACATATAATAGCAATGGAAAAGTTTTGCGAGCACCTCCATATCTCAAGAACTATAGGTCCTAGGTTGATGAAACTTGGTATACATATGCCCCAGTAGTAGCTTACCACAGTTGCATCCCCATCTTTTGACCTTGGTCTTGATTTTTTGGTTGAGTGACTTTGACAATTTTCAATACATATAATAGCAATGGAAAAGTTTTGCGAGCACCTCCATATCTCAAGAACTATAGGTCCCAGGTTGATGAAACTTGGTATACATATGCCCCAGTAGTAGCTTAGCACAGTTGCATCCCCATCTTTTGACCTTGACCTTGATTTTCCGGTTGAGTGACTTTGATTATTTTTATTGCATATATTTGCAATGTTTAAGTTCTATAAACATCTTTTGATCTCAGAAACTGAAAATCCATGTAAATTCAAAATATAGTGGAAGTAAGAAAGAATAATTGTTTCTGATGGTGCCGGCAGGCGAGACATACTTTAGTGTTAACTGTTGTTTTATTTATGGTCTGATTTTGAATTTTTTATTTACAAGTTATTGGCCGGATTTCACAAGTGAAAATGGTGAATGTCGGGCGGACGGGTGGGCGGACAGCAGGCTGGGAAAATACTTTCATAACAGTTTTTTTCTCAGAAACTACTAATCACAGCCTCTTGATATTTGGTATGCAGCATAAGCATGAGCTCCCATAAGGTGGGATTTGATTTCAGGTCTGTCGCTCACCAACCTCTTGTTTACTGACTTAGTTGAATATTGACATTAACGTTCAATAATAGAAATTTTTTGTAATAGTTTTATCAGCAACTACTTATCACAGCCACTTGATATTAAGTATACAGCATGAGGATGGTGTCCCATAATGTTGGATTCGATTTCAGATCTGTCGCTCACCTACTTCCTGTTTACCGACTTAGTTAATTTTTGACATTAAAGTGTAAGTTCGTGATTTTTTCAAAATTTGTACATTGAAAGACTATCATATAAAAATAACTTTGATAAGATTTCAAGCGCTCAAATATGCATAGTTAGGATAAAATTGGCTTTTGAAAGTAAAAAAATTCTATCCATGGAGGGTCACATGATTCGTACTAGATGGCGCTGCTCAACATCTGAATGTTGCATCCTATACCCATATGGTATTTATCGATGTGTACCACAATGGACATTTTTAAATATTTCAAATTAAGTCGGGGATAATAAAATAAAAGTCAGTCTAATGTTTGATTGTGAAAAGTTTTAAAATGATACCAACCGTTAAGTTCAAAATTAATTTGAAGATTAATACAGAATTTTTTTATTATTATTCTTAGATTCGCCGTACGGACTATTTCAGAAAATATATTTCAATTTTCAGCATGCAGAGAATTCATACTATTTCTTTTATACATCCTGTATAAAATTCATGGTTCCCTGACACCCTACTGTGATTTCCTTGACAATTCATTTGAAGTAATATTATGATAATTAGTCCTTCCGTGCAAACCATTGCACCACAGAGGCTTACTTACCATTTCTGTGTATAAGACTTTATTCCCCTGTACAAACCACTGGCATAACAGGGGTTCACCTGCCGTTTCCTGTGTATGTTAAGTACCACCGTGCAAACAATCTGCACCACAGGGGTTTAATATCGTTTGCTGTGTATTAGAAGTTGACATCAAGTACCTGGTTGGACTGGGTTCTAGAATATCAACCCCTTTGGTCCGCCAGTGCCATTTAAGTACATTGAAGTGCGAAAAATGTTAATAAATTACACTTTTAAATAAAATCATAAATACAATAAACTGAAGGAACTTTTTTCTGTCTTGCAAATTATAATTTAGTTAATAAATTGTTTTTCAAACACTTCAAAAACGGAAAAAGTCGGAACTAAAACATTGTATAACTGTTCTTTAAACACATTTTTAATTAGGGTATTACACAAACCATGCACAAACACGATGTAGCACCACACTTCCTCTGATTGGTAAATGTAAGGTTAAGTAGTCAATGGAGTGAATAGGTGATATTGACACCTGCTAATTAATTATACCGTATACTAATAAAGAAATTATGAAATGATGAGCCGGTTAAAATTCTTAACATTGAGCTGTGTAGGGTGTGTCTTAAGCTGCATGGAAATCATTGATTGGAGGAGCACCTTAATTGATCTACCTGTCAATTATACCTGTAATTAACCATTTGGGCGTGGCTTATTGAGGGGTGACAGATCGTCCGAAAGGTTAATGATTTTAATTAACACCTGTGTATTCATCAAAAACTGAATTTATAGTCTTAAATATTTAAAAAAAAAGGATTTAAATTTACTGTGTCAGTTAAATATTTGGAATTATAAATAAATAATTTAAAACAAATTTAAAAAGGTTTAAGTAAACTATTTATTGCTATTTGAAAAAAAACACGCAAGGATTAAAAAATCTATCACTGCCAAATTATTCATATTCCAACTTCTTTATTATGATCGACAACATCTGTCCTATGTTACAAATATCGTCAATTGGTTAATGAATTTATCATCAGAAATGTGACGTCACATCTCCAATTGAGCTATCAACATGGCCGCGCCCATATGGTCTTGTGTATTGGAATAAAATTACCAATATCTTTCTTAATATATTATTTTCAATCCCCAAACTCAGCATGATGCCTACTCTCATTACAATAAATCAAATAAACTAAAAACTCAAAAATCGCGAACTTACACTTTAATGATCAATAATAAATTTTTCGTAACAGATTTCTCAACAACTACTAATCACAGCCATTTGGTATTTGATATTTGGTATACAGCTTCAGGGTGGGTCCCATAACTTTGGATTTGATTTCAGGCCCGTTGCTTGTCTACTTCCTGTTAAACGAAATCCGGCCATTTCTGTCTTTGACCCATTTTTTTTATCATGTAATGGATAAATTTCTTCTTAAACCCACCTTTTTTTGTTTAGCAATTAGGAGGTCAAAAGATGGTAAAATTGAAACTTATTTTTTGTGTCTGATTTTTTTTTCTTAATTCTGGTTAGTTTTACATTATAAGGATCTTAAATATTTTCATTTTTAAATATTCAATGTCAGTTTATAACGGGTTGCATGTGACAAATATGCTTTGTCAGTCAACCATAGAATGCAATTGTCAAAAACTATTGACTGTCCATCTTTGGCCCAGAATGTATTGGGTTCAACATTTTGCAGAAGGAATGGAGTCTTGTGAAACCTTAACTTTTCTTGCAACGGGAGGCTTTAATAATCTTGACAAATCTACACATCTATATATCAAATCTAATTTCATCTCTAATATCCAAATATGGTAAAAATCTTAAGTTAAGTATAAATTACATTTTAAATGAAAAATTATTCTATCATTTATAAGTTTATATGAATATTTAATGTCATTAAAAAAAATTGTTCTTTCTAGCAATTGCAATTATGGGAAATCTCTAAAAATCTCGCCTTGCAAGATGTTTGTTAACATTTGTGTAAAATTTGATGAGATTCTTTTCCTTCCTTCATAATTCCTTAAGCTATCTATCACATCTATGTAGCCCAACAACCCCTAGGGGCATTAGCAAATTCTTAAATCTTTGACAAGCTACATCCATAATGCAATGGCTAAGCCAATTTTCAATTTTGTATTCCAAATAAACTATGAGAAATTGCGTGATAAAGGAATCAATCTTGTGGCATTTGGCTATCTATGTAGACCAACCCCTAGCATGCCTATAGATGCATTATCAAAAATCCAAAACCTTTGGCAAAATCTACATCTACATTTTGTATAGTGCAATAACTTTGAATGCTCTAGCTTGTACTAAAAATATACCTTAATTTACAATTCAATCACATGTATAACTAAGGGAAGTTGAGTTTGTGACTGTGGTTGTGACAAGCCAGCTTCTAAGTCACTAAGAAATGTGTTCTACATTCTATTACAACTGAAAGACAAAATTGCTTATTATCCTTATTCTAAAGCCAGTCATAACACTCATGCTAATGTTTTTGGTTATTTAAGGGAATCCCATATTATTGTTAATTTCAGGGTATCCCATACTTCATCAACTTTCCAACTGAGGAGGACATAACATGTAAAGTGGACTCCATTTGCCGGTTTCCAATCTATGCTAAAACAGATAATTCAGGGTAAGAAATTCAAAACATAATAAAAATTTCATCACATATATACACTTATTATTTGAGAGTTAAAATAGATATGAACGTTCAAGTTGGTTTTTTTTTTAGCCTGGAACAATTGTAGCCATATTTTTATAAATGATATGATGCATAATGCTTAAAATGAAGCATAATTTTGTAACTTTGTCATCTATATGTAAAGTTGGACTGCATTGAACATGTAGTTATTTTTGGGAAAAAATATGAGAGGATTTGTAGTTTCTGCTTTCTAAAGATAAAGCAATTACATTTGAAAGATCTTGATCATTTTGAATTAAAGAATTAAGTAAACAAATTTTAATTTATTTTTCATTATAGAGGAATTACATCAATTTTAATTGTTGACCCAGAGTTGAAGGGACTTCACAGTGAGGGGCAATTGGAACATGCTCCACCTTCAATCAGTCAAAATGTTTACATGATGGAGTTTGCTTTCAAAGAGCCAGAAAAGGGCTCTAAAAAGTTCTGTGTTATTGCCAAGGACAGGTATTTAGAATGTTACTATGAAAATAGTATTTGTACACCACTTCTAATAAAAAAGCACTGCAAAAAGCCCTTACTGTACTTTGTAATGATGAGTCAACTTATAGATGACACCTTTTTGTCTAAACTGTTACTTTTCCATGTTTGCTTACATGAAGTATTCTGATACTCCTCACTAACAGACATTGGTGGATATATAGGAATCACCCTGTTCATAAGTCTTTCATAAATGCAACTGACGTCTGAAACTGCTTTACTTTTATGGAAATAATCATGAGGGGGCCGATGGGTTTATTGGCAATTTTGATTTTCCGTGAATTGTGATTTGTTGAAATATTTTTCTGTGCATCGTGATTGGATATTGCACGTGAACCGTTCTCAACAAAGTATTTTGTGCATGATTCGTTTAAGAATTCTTTACAGTGATACACAGTCAAATTTTAATCATGAACTTAAATTCAGATTCAATTTTCAAGGTTTTCGTGGGTGGTCTAGACCTACGAAATTTGATACCCCTTGAAAAGGAAATTCAACATTGATGTGTATGCTGAAGACTTCAGAAGCACAAATTTAAGATTCCACAAAATGGTCTTTTTCCATCAAACCACAAAAATTGGAACCCACAAAAATAAATGAATCCCCAGTATACAAAAATTTCCATCAAGCTTTTCTTAAGATTTAGGTAGGCTTGGATTTGGCTGGTTGGTTCCATCAGTATGACAAATTGTATATATTCTAAGCAATTTTCAGACCTGTCTGACTCCTGTCTCCTATTTAAGGTTGCAGGGGCTTCCATTATAGAGTTAAGGAAGAAGGTGGTTTTATCCTTTTGAGAACTTGTATAAAATTTTTATAGTTTTCTTTCAGATTTGCATCCAATAAGCAATGTTTTGGTATTGATATCCAACCAATGAAAGGTATTGTTCATGTACCGGTATTTTTCTCCATTGAGTAAACCTTGACATAAATGTGCATACAAATTTAATACATTCCACTTCATATTAATTTTACACTGAGCCAATTGTTATTTTCAAATTTCATTTACATTTGCTTTCTAAATAGCATGACTTCACAATAGGAAGGCAAAAATAATGAAGCATCACAAATGACATCACATAATAGGTAATGACTTTGTATACTTAATTGGGTGCTATGGTGCTTTTGCATGAAATATGAATCTCTGGGTTGTCCTCTACAACTTAAAACAGTTCTTTGAATTTTTCATTTGTGAATAAAAAAAAAACATTCATTGTTGTTTTTTTTCTAAATTACTGCTTGTTATGTCAGATGTGTCATGTAAAATTATTCCACAGTTCATTCTTTTTATTTTAAGGCCTCTATAAATGAAGAATGTTACAATGAAAAAAATATGAAGAGTTTTAGGCTTTTACAGAATCTCTTCTGAATTTTCTTTAAAGTCAAAGTTATCAGATGAGCCTTAAAAGGATGATTGTCCTTTATAGGAAAAAAGATATTTAGGGCCCCGCATCGAAGATGCGGACGCCCTATAGTTTTCACTTTGTCCGTCCGTCCGTCCGTCAACAATTCTCGTGAACACTAAAACTCAAAAACTATTAACACCATAGTTCTGAAATTTCGTACAGCTACTTAATAGCATGTCATGATTTGCATATTAAAATTTCATTGAAAAATGTTAAATATTTTTGGAAAAAAACTTCATTTTTAGCTCACCTGGACCGAAGGTCCATGTGAGCTATTGCCATCACTTGGCGTCCGTCGTCGTCTGTCATCGTCCGTCGTCATCAGTCGTCCTCGTTGTCGTTAACTTTTCTTTGAAAATCTTCTCCTCCGAAACGACCAAAGGGATTGCTTTGAAACTTTGCACACTTCATCTATGGGATGTCCTCTACCAATATTGCACAAATGGTGACTGCCGTCCAAACAACATGGCCGCTGTTACTAAAAATAGACTAGGGGGGTCAGACTACTGTTTTTGGCTTGTAAATCAAAAAGTATAAGAGATAGATGAAATCTGATGCCACGCTATTGCTTCAGCATCAAAAGCTCTACAAAAGTCCTCATTGAGTCAAAGTTGTCAGATGACCCCTTATAGGAGTTATGGCCCCTTAAAGGTGAAAAATAGCATTTTTTCATGTTTTTGACCTATAGAATGAAAACTATTACAGACAGAGAAAAGTTGTTGCTTGTTCAAATGTTCAGCTCATTTAGCTCTACAAAAGTCTCCATAGGGTCAAAGTTGTCAGATGAACCCTTATAGGGGTTACAACATAACGTTTTTTTCATATTTTTGGCCTATGGAATGAAAACTATAGCAGATAGAGAGAAGCTGTTGCTTGCTTAAATGTTCAGCTCATCAAGCTCTACAAAAGTCTCCATTGGATCAAAGTTGTCAGATAACCCCGAATAGGGGTTACGGCCCCTAAAATAATGTTTATTCATGTTTTTGGCTTAGTGAATGAAAACTATAGCAGATAGAGAGAAGCTGTTGCTTGCTTAAATGTTAAGCTTATAAAGCTCTACAAAAGTCTCCATAGGATCGAAGATGTCAGATGACCCCTGATAGGGGTAACAGCCCCTAAAATGACGTTTTTTCATGTTTTTGGCTTAGTGAATGAAAACTATAGCAGATAGAGAAAAGCTGTTGCTTGCTTAATAGTTCAGTTCATTTAGCTCTAAAAAAGTTCTCATTGGGTCAAAGTTGTCAGATAACCCCTGAAAGGGGTTACGGCCCCTAAAATAACGTTTTTTCATGTATTTGGCCTATAGAATGAAACTATAGTAGATAGAGTAAAGCTGTTGCTTGCTTAAATGTTCAGCTCATTTAGCTCTAGAAAAGTGTATACATGTTTAGGGTTGACTCAAGACCAGGTGAGCGATTCAGGCTCCTGGGAGCCTCTTGTTTATCGAAAATCACAGATTTTGAGAATTGGACTTTGTGAACACTAAAACTCAAAAGCTGTTAACAATACAGTTCTGAAACTTTTATACAGCTGCTAAGTAGCATGTCATGATTTGCATATTAAAATTTTGTGCAAATCTGTTGAATATTTTTGAAAAAAACTTCCTTTTTTATTGAAAATTACAGATTTTGAGAATTGGAAATTTTGAACAATAAAACTCAAAGGCTATTAACAATACAGCACTGAAGTTTCATACACATTCCATGGAACATGCCTTAGTGGTTATAATCAAAGTTCGTATGATTTTGAAAACACTTAGATTTTTTGCAGCGGGGCCCTTTCTGACTTTGTCAGTATTCTAGTTTTTTCATGTTAAGCTTTCTATAATAGTATGTTAAGACAAATTTAGCATTTAATCTACATCAAAATAACAAAATATCCAGAGGAAAGTAGGGTTCCAACACTCAGAGTATCCCCTGGACCCCCCATTGAAAATATTGTTGTATTTTCTACACATATGTTTGTGTTGTTATTTTCCTAGATATTTGTCCATTTGGTCAATGTGAGAATTTAGGTGAATGTACGACAGAGGAACACCAGCCATGTATTTGTAAAGATGGATATACAGGGGTACATTGTGAACATAGTAAGTAAAGTACAGGTCCATGCATGTAAAATTAGACAAATTAATGATAAAGTGGTGGTGGCAAGTTGAAAGAAATAAAAAGAAAATCTTTGTTAATGGAATTTTATGAAAACATCCAGGAAAGGAAAACAACATTTTAATATATTACATATCTTAATTATTTTTCCTTTTAGCTCATCCGAAGGGGCATTTGAGCTATTGCCATCACTTGGTTTTCCGTGGTCCGTCTGTCTTCCATTAACTTTTTCAAATGTTAATTCCTCTGACACCATAAATCCAATTGCAACTGAATTTGGTACAGTTGTTAATTGGCATGGGTGCTTCAAAACTGTTGTTTGGATTTTTGATTTGTATAAAAACATTGCTGCCATGGCTATAAATAGAACATAGGGGTTAATTGCAGATTTTTGCAAATAACTCAAAAATGGTGACAGACATTAAAATTCTGGCAATACATTAAAAGTGATCAGCACCTCAAGATCTACCTGCCCTGAAATTTTGACGAAAATCCAATAACCCATGTAGGAGTTATTGCCCTTTTTCTACATTTTTCCTATTTTTACACTACAATATCTTGAAAATGAAAAATTTAAATTGCATATCATTAGGCACAAAAAGATCTGCAAAACCTGTAACAGGGTCGAAGTACTAGGTTCATTTCTTTTAGAAGTTACCCCCCTTAGAACGTCAATAACTCAAAAATGGTGACAGATATCAATAAGTGTTCAGCATCTCAAGATCTACCTGCCTTGAAATTTTCAAGGATATGTAACCACCCAAGTAAGAGTTGTTGCCCTTTTTCTTATTTTTTTTTCTGAATTTTGTACTTATTATGCTCAATATCTCGAAAACTATTAAAGATATTTGAGAAATTTGAATTGCATGTTGTTAAGCACATAAACATCAACAAAATATATAATTGGGTCCACAAGACTTTTGTGGAAAATGAATTACAAGAAAAGTATAATTGCTAGGCATCTGATATTTGGTATACAGACAGTTGGGGTTATGGGAATTGCATGTTGTTAAGCACATAAACATCAGCAAAATATATAATTGGGTCAAAGTTGTAGGACCCTTATTTTTAGGAGTTATTCCCATTAGAGAGTCGAAATTGTTCATTTTCCCCATTGTATTACAAACAATTTAAGCTGGAGAAAAACTTTCAATACTATTTAGCTAGTTAAGCCCTAAAAATTCAATATGATGGGAGTTTTTTATTGACCCTTTATGGTCCCTTATATGTCTAAATAAGCCTTTTATGCCTTATGGCTGGCATGCTGTTGTAAAAATAAAAAGCTTTTGATTTCTAAAATGTTAAACTAATTGAACTCTATACTTTAATGCATTAAGTTACTCAATGTTGTCAGATGACCCCTTATTAAAATTATAGCCCTTTCAATGTTAAAAATTGCATTGAAGTCAGGTGAGCGATTTAGGCTCCTGGGAGCCTCTTTTCATGTTTTTGTCCTATAGAATGAAAACTATTGCAGTTAGAGAAAAGCTGTTGCTTGCTTAAACCGTCAGCTCATTAAGCTCTACAAAAGGTTTTATGTGACGGAAGTTGTCAGATGACCCTTTATAGGGGTTATGACCCTTGAATGGTAATAAATAGCTTTTTTTAGCTCACCTGACCCGAAGGGTCATGTGAGCTATTGTCATCGTAAAGCGTCCGTCGTCCGTCCGTTAACTTTTCTTCAAAGATCTTCTTCTCTGAAACCACTGAAGGGATTGCATTGATACTTGGTATACATGATCTTTAGGATGTCTTCTACCATGTTTGTGAATTATATACATGTCGACCAACCAACATGGCCGCCGTTGCTAAAAATAGAACAGGGGGGTCAGACCATTGTTTTTGGCTTATAACTCAAAAAGTATAAGAGATAGAGAAAATCCGAAGCAACCTTCCTTGTTCAGCATCAAAAGCTCTACGAATCTCTCCATTGAGTCGAAGTGGTGAAACGACTCCTTATAGGAGTTATTGCCCTTTAATCATCAAATTTGACCATTTTTGCAGTTTTTGGACAATATCTTGAAAACCGTTAGAGCTAGCGGAAAAGTTAGCATTGCAGAATTGTTTAGCTCATTGAGATCTACAAAAATGATTTCAGGGTCTAAATTGTCAGATCAGCCGTTTAAGAGTTATTCCCTTTAACTGTTTTTTTCTATTAATTTACACTGATTTTCAAAAATCTTCTTCTCTAAAACTACTGAAGGGATTGCATTGATACTTAGTATACATGATCTTTAGGATGTCCTCTACCAAGTTTGTGAATTATATACATGTTGACCAACCAACATGGCGGCTGTTGCTAAAAATAGAACAGGGGGGTCAGACCATTGTTTTTGGCTTATAACTCAAAAAGTATAAGAGATAGAGAAAATCTGAAGCAACCTACTTTGTTCAGCATCAAAAGCTCTACGAATCTCTCCATTGAGTCGAAGTTGTGAAACGACTCCTTATAGGAGTTATTGCCCTTTTATCATCAAAATTGACCATTTTTGCAGTTTTTGGACAATATCTTGAAAACCGTTAGAGCTAGAGGAAAAGTTAGCATTTCAGAATTGTTTAGCTCATTGAGATCTACTAAAGTGATTTTCAGGGTCTAAATTGTCAGATCAGCCGTTTAAGAGTTATTCCCCTTTAAATGTTTTTTTCCATTAATTTACACTGATTTTCAAAAATCTTCTTCTCTAAAACCACTGAAGGGATTGCATTGATACTTGGTATACATGATATTTAGGATGTCCTAAGTTTTGGGAATTATATACTTTAGTCGCTGAAGGCGAGACATAAGTATTACTTTCCGGCGGAGGTGGCGGCGACGGCGTAAACTTTTTTGTAAGACTTTTGAATGAATTACAAGAAAAGTATAATAGCTAGGCATCTGATATTTGGTATACAGACAGTTGGGGTTATGGTCTACGCTACTGGCACCATGCCATTTGACCCTGACCCCAATTTCATGGTTCAGCAACTCTGTGAACTTAGATGTTTTTTTTCGGGCCAAAAGACCACTTTGTAAGACTTTTGTGGAAAATGAATTACAAGAAAAATATGATAGCTAGGCATCTGAGATTTGGTATACAGACAGCTGGGGTTATGGTCTATGCAACTGGCACCATGCTGTTTGACCCTGACCCTAATTTCATGGTTCAGCAACTCTGTGAACTAAGATGTTTTTTTCGGCCAAAAAACCCCTTACTTAGACTTTTGTGGAAAATGAATTAAGTGAAAAGTTTAATAGCTAGGCATCTGATATCATGTTTTTTTCGGCCAAAAAACCCCTTACTTAGACTTTTGTGGAAAATGAATTAAGTGAAAAGTTTAATAGCTAGGCATCTGACATCCGGTATACAGACACTTCCGGTTATAGTCTTTGCAACTGGCCCCATGCCATTTGACCCTGACCCCATTGTCATGGTTCAGTGACTCTGTGGACTTAAAACTTTTGTGGAAAATAAATTAAGTTTAAAGTATAATAGCTAGGCATCTGATATTTGGTATACAGACATTTGGGGTTTTGGTCTACACAGTTGTAACCATGTTGTGTGATCCTGGCCCCATTTTCATGGTTCAGTGACTTTGTGAACTTAGATGATTTTTGGGTGGAAAATGAGTTAAGTGAAAAGTATAATATTATAGCTATAGGCATCTGATATTTGGGGATTATGGTATTCACAACTGACGTCACCATGTAATGTGACCTTGACCCCATTTTCATGGTTGAATGACTTAGTGAATGTTGGTCTTTTTTCATTGTTTCTCAATAAATATGGTATCTAGAACACACTTCAGACATTTTTGTAATGGTTAAATAGAATTCTGTTATTTGTCACATGACCTTGACCTTAACCTTTCTGAAGGCCCAGCTAGGCCTTCAATGAGTTTTGTGATGGTGCCAGCAGGCGAGACATACTTTAGCGTCAACTCTTGTTAAAAAAAAAAAGCTGGTGGATGTAATGTTTTTTTTTACTTTTAATAAACATTACAGCCAGGTTCATGTTCTTTCAGAGCATGTATAGCACTATATATAGTGGATTTAGTATAGGTTTTAGTGTAATCTATGTTTTTGAACTATGGCAAAAATGTATAAATGTTAGTGTTTTTTTTTTTAAATAATTTGTTTTCCGGGTTATTGGTTTGTACTGGGGGAATTTTATTTTTGCAAGAAACAATTCACTGGATAACCCGAATAATTTAGCCGTTATATTTCACTCCCTACAGTCATTACATTAACGTTGTCCGTCGAAGTATACGAAGACGGGAAAGTGGCTTGAATTATTCAAGTTATTCACTGGATGAAATTCTACGGAATGTAAGGAATTCAACAATGTATGATAAGTGTTTATAAGGTTAGATATAGCTTAAGAATAGTTGTTGGTAGATGCATATGTGCTGCAAAGCTATGAATGTTTCTTAAGTTTAACCTGGAAGTGTGTCTTCCTACCTAAACCTTCAGCTTATTGAGCTCTACATAAGTCTTCATTGGGTCAAAGTTATCAGATGACCTCTTATAGGGGTTATTTCAAGGATAGAGAAACATGTTTTTTCATGTTTTTCCCATAGAATGAAAACTATTGCAAATAGAGAAATGCTGTTGCTTGCTTAAACCATCAGCTTATTGAGTCTACAAAAGTCTCAGTAGGGTGGAAGTGGTAAGATTACCTCTTACAGGAATTATGGCTCTTTCAATATTGTTTTTTTCATGTTGTTGGCTCATAGATTGAAAGGTGTTGCTTAAACCTTCAGCTTTATATTAAGCTCTACAAAAGTCTGCATTTGGTCAAAGTTGTCAGATGACCCCTTATATGGGTAATAACTAATAAAAGATTCTCCTATAGCTTTAAAACCAGATGAGTGATTCAGGGTCCTTTTTATACCCTGCCACCAGAAGTGGAGAGTAATTATGTTATACCCTCAGTTTCTTTCAGTGTCTGTCTGTCAGTCCCCTGAAGGTTTCTGACCAATAACTTGAAAATGCGTCAAGGGATTTAAATTATATTTTGCACAGCTGTTAAGTTCAATAAAATACAGGTCAAGTTTAATTTCCAGCATGATCTGAAAAATAGTTTTTGAGATAGGCCACTTTGAAAAATCAAATTTCATGAATTTTTTAGTTTCCAACTGATAACTTGTAAAGGCTTCAAGGGAATCCAATTAAAATTTGCACAGCTGTTTAGTACAATAAAATACAGTTCAAGTTCAATTTCCAGCTTGATCTGAAAAATAGTTTTTGAGATTTGCCACTTTGAAAAGTCAAATTTTATGAGCTATTGATATATTGTGGCGGGGTATCATTTAATGTCCAATTAGATGCCTTAATTTTGCCTCTTGTTTTATTCTATTTGATTTGTACATATTTTAACTGATAATATTGTTTTAGTTGTATCTATTTTGCTATATTATTAAATATCTATTTTGTCTAGAATTTTATTGACTAAAAATTTAGTGTGATTCCAGATCCCACTAGATATTCAGTAGGATCTGGGATCCTCTTGAGAAGAATTATTGAAATTGAAATTAAATTCTGATTTGTACTTAATTTAAACCAGAATTATGTCTCCCCCACTTTTGTGGGGAGATATATTGTTTTTGTCGTGTCCGTCCTTCTGTCTGTCTGTCACAAAGTTTGTCAGTGCAACTCCTCTGAAACCACTGAATGGAATTCAATGAAACTTGGTATATAGGAAGTGCACCATATGTAGTTTTGCATGTTACCAGGACATTTTGATCCTCAATTTTCTGCGAGAGTTATGGCCATTTGAATTTAGAAATTTGCTGAAATTCCTCATTTATCATCTTGTCAGCCCAACTCCTCTGAAACTACTGAACCAAATTAAATGAAACTTGATACATCATGTATATAGGAAGTACACCATATGTAGTTGTGCATATTACCAGGAAATTTCTAGCCTCAAATTTTTGTGGGTGTTATGGCCCTTTGAACTTAGAAATTTGCTGAAATTCCTCATTTATCATCTTGTCAGCGCAACTCCTCTGAATTCAATGAAACTTGATAAATAGGAAGGACACCATATTTAGTTGTGCACATTACCAGGAAATTTTGATCCTCAAATTTTTGTGTGAGTTATGGCCCTTTGAACTTAGAACTTTTTGAAGAAACGGGGGGAGACATCGTTTTTGTAGGCAAAAACAATTGTAGGCAAAAACAAACTTTAATTTTAACTGTCTAAGAAGATTCTGGATCCCAATGAATTCCAAATTTTACTGTAACATTAACACTGATGCTTTACCCCCATAAGGCAAAAGGGACCAGGACAATGGAAGTTTTGTCAATATCACAAAAAATAGTGAATTAACAATTTTACAATTTTAATTTTGTTTTTTTTTTAAATAAAAGCCTGAAATCAAGCATGAAATCACTTTATCCATCCTTCTGTCTGTCTTTCATCATTTTCTAAGGTTTCAACATCTAAGGTTTTAGATAGAAAGTCACAGATTTGGAGAACTTAAAATGTATGATGCTAAAACTAAAAATAATAAGGAGTACAAATCTGAAATTTTAGATGATGATTAAAGGTTAATTCAAATGGTTGCTGTTGTGAAAACAACAAAACAAATCTGTCATTGCTATGGTAAATGTGAATATTTTGCTGGTAAAAACAATACTTTATCAATTTTTCATTTTTCCTTTGCCAGGGCCAGATCCATGTCTGAAACATAAATGCTATAATGGAGGTACTTGTTATGGTGGTTTCTGTATGTGTAAAGATGGTGCAACCGGAAAGACTTGTGAAAATGGTAAAGTTTTTAATATTTTTGGGGCTTATGTAATTATTATTGGGGAGTCATAGAGATTTACATGTATGTGGAACTGGGATTTTAGGATCTATATAGAGGACAAAGGTAATGCAAAAAGTCGACTAAAATTACACTAATTTATTTTATGTCCTTTAACTTTGTTGTGTTATTAAAGCGAATGCAGGTATCAAAGTATTCCAGGCTGTTGATCTGTCCTTCTTTAAAACAAAATATGAAACAGGATTAACCTGTGACAATCCTGAAGATATGTACAGGTTTCACAACTATCAGTGATGAGATACAGATTTTATCCCATCGAGTTAAATATTTGTCAAATAAAAATGAGCATTTGCAAGTTTCCTTTGACAAATATCTAACGAGTGTGATAAAAATTCATATCTCATCACCTGTAGTTGTGAAACCTTTTTCTCTAACTGTCTCGCGTGAAAGTGTAGGCCCAAAAACTACTTAATATTTAAATATAACTCATAGGAAAATTATCCTGTATGTATTTTGTTAAGCAAACATGTAAAAAAAGTAATCAAATAAAAAAATACCTCCTTTCTTTTATCAATTTTAATAATTCAGCATAAAAACGTTTTGGTGCATTTTTGATAACTTTTGTTTGTCTTTTTATTCAAGCGAGATCAACAGATGTTCAAACAAAAGTTAGCATGCTATCCACGAGATAACTAACTGCAGTGTCTCGGGCAGACAGCCAATCAAAGGTTAAAAATGGTGTTTATTCATGTTTTTTGCCTATAGAATGAAAACTATTGCAGATAGAGAAATGCTGTTGCTTGCTTAAACCTTCAGCTCATTAAGCTTTTCAAAAGTCTGCATTGGGTTGAAGCTGTCAGATGACCCATTGTATGAGTAATTGCTAATAGAAAAGACTGGGTGAACAATTCAGGCTCCGAGGAGCCTCTTGTTTTTTGCAAGTTAAGTCTTGTCTAGAAGTGAATGCAAATTGAAATACTAATTACTGCAACTCTCCTTTTTTCTGTTATTGAATTAGGGGCCGTAAGGGGCCAAAATGGAAACTTTTAAATTTATTGTATAATTTGGATTTTTTTGCTAATACATTCTTGTCAAGTAGTAGATTTACAAAATTGAGGATTAATTTTGTGACACATCCCCCTAATAGTGTTAGGGGCCAAAAGGGGTAAATATGAAATGTAGCATGTATTATTGTAACTGTATTTTTTATTTATCTGCGTTTAAAAAAATATTGAATTTCTTGTGAAATGTGGTGGAAAGTCGATCAATGGCTGCATGTGTCAAAACATTTTGCCCAGTCTGCCATGAGCTGCATGTGTCCCGAGCAATTGACAATCCATATTGGGCCTCAAATACAGGGTTCAACATGCTGCTGTTGTATCATGCTGCGCACGGGGTATTTATTTGTTTGCTGTAGATCACTGATTTCTAGATCATTTTTTTTGCAGATTTTACATCTTGTGATAAGGATTCTTGCACAGATAATGCAATATGTGCAGATAGAGGAAATGGCAACCATGACTGTCTATGTTCCCAAAACAGCCACGGCACCAGTTGTACAAGTGCGTATAAGTTATCTGTATGTGACTTAACATGCATGTAAAATTCTAAAATGAGGATGGTAAATTATTAAGCTGACCATGCTTAAAAGATCTAGAAAGTTTGATGTCATTTCATGATGAATGTGTAATAAGAAATTAGCTTGCATTTTTATCAATTAGGACGAAACACAGTGAACAAATAGAATGTAGAATGAAAATACACACACAAAATGCGAGCAGGTTCCACCAAAATAAATTGTAGCAAAATGCAACACAATACATTGATGTATGTCAATTTCTGTTTTATATACCAGTTTTTAAAAATCTTTATCTTTTAGTCTACACGTGACCACAATGATGTTAAATAAAGTTAGAATATTGGATAACAACTTGAATAGGATCTCACGACTCCAACTTACAGCTTGTTTGTTCTGTAATATGTAATGATTTTACTTTATTCTTCATTATTTTAAGTCTCCACATTCCTGACATGGTGAGCTATTGTCATCACTTGGCATCTGTTGTCTGTAATCAATTGACTATCTTTAAAATGCTAAGAAAATTAATAATCAAGGTCTTTAGGGTGTCCTAGATCATTTTGGGGGAAATGTATGCTTATTGATATACCAATATGGTATCTGTTGCTTAAAATGGATCAGAGAAGAAAGACTACAGTCATTGGCACATATAGCTGAACAAGTATCACAGATAGAAAGTCTTCATTGTTCAGATATCTCCTGATACAAGTTATGGCTCTTTTAACTTAGAAATAGTGTTTATATACCCCCTTGCTTGAAAAGTGGGGAATACCGGTATATAATAATAGGGATGGCTGTCCTTCCGTGTGTCCATTTCTTATCCACAACTTCCTTAAACCCTGTGGTGGATTTTATGAAACTTTCACACAGTCTTTGGGACAAGATGTACTTTGTAGATGTACACATGTTATTTCAAAAGTTGGTCAAAATAATTTTGTGGGTTTCCCATAGCAAAACATGGATTAAGCCATTGGACGATTAGAGGGAACCCATCTCTTATTTGCTACCTCTCCTAAACCCCTTGATGGATTTTCCTGAAACTTTCACACAATTTTTGTGACATAATGTTGATGTACACCTATCTTAAAATTTGATCAAAATGTTTATTGGGGTTTTATAAAGGAAAACATGGACATAGCTATTCAACTACAAGGGGGTATCCATCCCTTATCAACAACTCCTCATAAACTCCTTTGATTTTCATGAAACTTTCACAGAATCTTTTGGACATAATTGAGATGTACACCTTTTATTTCAAAATTAAACCAAATAGATCTTTTGGGTTTTTTCTCATAGCAAATCATAGACTTATCCATTAGATAACAAGAAGTACCCATCTCTTATCTGCTACTGCTCCTAAACCTGTCAATGGATTTTCATAAAACTTTTACATAATCTACTGTGGTGTGAGTTCATTATTATTTGTGGGGTATTGATTATCATGGTTTTTGCAGATGGCCTTGAACTACAAAATACCCCACAAAAGGAAATTTAACATTGATCTGCATGGCAAAGACTTCACAACCACGAATTTAAGAATCCACAAAATGGTCTTTTTTCACCAAACCTTGAAAATTGATACCCACCAAAATAAATGAATCCATAGTATGTTACATTACTAAGATGTGCTCCTCCAATTTTAAATTTCTTCTAATTGATATTTGGGGGCTGGGGTATTTATTTGTATGCTGCTGGTGACAGTTTTTCTACTTCATGGTTTTGGCCTATAGAATTTTTAACTAAGAGATTAAGAAAAGCTGTTGATTGGTGAAATCTTCAGCAAATTGAACTCGACATAAGTCTCCAGTAAGGTTGAAGTTGTCAGATGATCATATGAGTTATTGCCCCTTCTTGTCAAATTTTTGATTGCAAATTATAGATTGAAAATTGTGTGCTGAACAGATCATCTAATTAAGTTCTTCCAAATCCCCCACATGTTTAAGGTGTATGGCGATGCCTTAAAGAAGTTAAAGCCTAAATATATGCATATAATCATTTTAATTCCATCAGTATTTTCAATCAGGTGAGCAATTCAGGCTCCTGGTAGCCTCTTGTAATTTGTTTCAGATCAGACCTATCCTTTTGTTGATTGTAGTATAACACCAAAGCAGCACTGTGGGGGTAGGTATTATTACTTTAGATATTCTTATACCTTTATGCACCCCTAGCAAAAAAGGTTTGGGTATAATCAGGCATCAATTTTTTAACCTGTCTGTCCATGTGTTAAAGGACAGCTCCTCCTTAACGGCTTGATGGATTTGGTAGAACTTTACACAAAGGAAGTACATGTTATGAATAACAGGCTTGTTGAATTCTCCCAAATGTCTGCAGGGTCTGGAAGCAACACACATTTTGTTAGACTTCTGTAAAAAAATCTGCCAGACCTTCATTTAAATTGTTCACAATGGTCAGAATAAATGACTGTGACATGATAGTCACTCTTGCTAGATCTGTTGTCCTTCGTCTGATTGGTTGGCAGATTTGGTGGTTTTTGATTGCCCTGATGATAACTGTTGTTGCTATCAGGAATCCTTCGGGGATAATGTAGGACAAATCAGTATACTGTAAATGTATTAATTTTCGTGGTTGCTAATTTTCGCGCTTTCTAGAACTAGGACATATTTGCGGGTATTAATTTAAGCAGTTTTAAGGTTCAGCCAATAATTATTAGTATCATATTTTTTATGATTTTATTTAGATGGTGGTCCACGACTAAAATCGCCCAAGCGTTTAAAAGATTGTCATAATTAACTGGCAATCCAAGCTATCAATTTCTCACTTGTTGACATATACAATACCTGCTTAACAATTTAACTAAATTTAACTAATTTATACTTCATTCATTATGTATTTCATTCAACTGTCAACGATTATACCTGATTTTATGCACCATCAGAAATATTCGTGGGTACTTATTTAAGTGGTCTTTTGACAACCATGCACAAAAATAGTGAAAATCAGTACACCGCAAAAATTACTACCTTTACAGTAGCATAAAGTCTAGTGTAAAAGTGGGGGGGGGGGGATTTTCAGTAGGGGTTCTCGTCAGTTGAAGTGTAAACATCCTTTATTTCTTTATAGCCCCTATAGGAAGGGCATGTTTTATTGTTTTATTGATTTTAAACTGTATTTACATGTATTTGGTTTTTACCTTTTGAATTTAGTTTTACCTTCTAAACAATTATTTTATTTACTCAATTTCAATATATCTGTCTGTCTGCCTTTTTATTACAACAGTCAAAAGACTTTATCTGAAAACAAAGTAAGTTTGTTATATTTCTTTCTTATTTCAGTTTTTGTCTCGCCTGTGACTAAAGTCGCTAAAGGCGAGACATAGGTATTACTTCCGGCAGCGACGGCGTACACTTTTTTGTAAGACTTTTGTGGAAAATGAATTCCAAGAAAAGTGTAATAGCTAGGCATCTGATATTTGGTATACAGACAGTTGGGTTATAGTCTATGCAACTGGCACCATGCCGTGTGACCCTGACCCCAATTTCATGGTTCAGCGACTCTGTGAACTTAGATGTTTTTTCGGGCCAAAAAAACCCTTTTTAAGACTTTTGTGGAAAATGAATTCCAAAAAAAGTATAATAGCTAGGCAACTGATATTTGGTATACAGACGGTTGGAAATATGGTCTACGCAACTGGCACCATGCGGTTTGACCCTGACCCCAATTTCATGGTTCAGTCACTCTGTGAACTTAGATGTTTTTAAGGGCCAAAAACCCCCTTTGTAAGACTTTTGTGGAAAATGAATTCAAAGAAAAGTATAATAGCAAGGCATCTGATATTTGGTATACAGACAGTTGGGGTTATGGTCTACACAACTGGCACCATGCCCTTTGATCCTGACCCCAATTTCATGGTTCAGCAACTCTGTGGACTTAGATGATTTTTTAGGCCAAAAGACCTCTTTGTATGACTTTTGTGGAAACTGAATTAGTGAAAAGTTTAATAGCTAGGCATCTGATATCTAGTATACAGACACCGGGAGTAATGGTCTATGCAAATGACACCATTTCCTGTGACCTTGACACAATTTTCATGGTTCTGTGACTCTGTGAAATAAGATGATTTTTGGAACAATTAAAACTTTTGTGGAAAATAAATTTAGTTAAAAGTATAATAGCTAGGCATCTGATATTTGGTATACAGACATTTTGGAGTTTGGTCTACACAACTGACACCATATTGTGTGACCATGACCCTTTTTTCACGGTTCAGTGACTTTGTGAACTTAGATGATTTTTGGGTGGAAAATGAGGTAAGTGAAAAGTATAATATTATAGCTAGGCATCTGATATTTGGGGATTATGGTATACACAACTGACGTCACCATGCAATGTGACTTTGACCCCATTTTCATGGTTGAATGACTTAGTGAATGTTGGTCTTTTTTCATTGTTTCTCAATAACTATGGTATCTAGAACACACTTTAGACATTTTTGTGATGGTTAAATGGAATTCTGTCACCTGTCACATGACCTTGACCTTAACTTTTCTGAATGCCCAGCTAGATCTTCAATGAGTTCTGTGATGGTGCCGACAGGCGAGACATACTTTAGTGCCAACTCTTGTTCATTATCAAAAGCTATTGAATTTCTTTTGGTACATTTTTAAATATAACATGATGATGAACAGATTTTCTATTTTGATAGCATGTACTGGAAACAATTGCAACACTGGTGATTGTCTGTTGACAGGGATGACAGGAGCAAATGATCATACTTGTATCTGCCCAGAAGGAAAAGTAGGAAGTGAATGTCAGACAGGTATGATACAGGTGGCAAACAAAATTTAAGTTCTAAGGTCAAGGTTAAAAGTTTTACTAGGTTGATGGCCTAGAGCCATGCTCTTGTTATAATTTAGAACCTAAAGAAGTGAAGAAGTACCATTAATGAATTCCATTGTCATGCTGATGAAAAAAAGACAAAACAGGTCTTGCTTGTTTCTCAAATTACACACACCTCATGATGTACTCTGGAACACAAAAGAAAAAGTTGAATTCATCATGTTTGTAAAAAGTTTTCCTTCAGTGTTTGCCCAATCACCTCACATTCCTTGTCCCTCTCTGCTATGGTCTGTACACTTACCACTGTTTTAGGCTCCTGTTACAATGACCTTTTTTGACTCCTGTTCTCTCCATAATGCATTGCTCAACAAAGTTGTTTATTATATAATCAAAATACTTCTACCATATCTGTAACTTTTACAACAAAATGACTATCTTTTCTAGAAATTGTTATTTTTTAATTAACAATAATTATACCCCTGCTTTGAAGAAGAGGGGGTATATTAGTTTACCTCTGTCTGTCCATCTGTCAGTTTTCTATGCAACGACTAATCATAGTGGCTTGAAACTTAGTATATGGCTTCCTGATGAGGTCCTTTATCCCGAGTATCAAAATAAGGTCTGTCAGATATCTACTTCCTGTTTACCGACTTAGTCAATTTTCAACATTACAAGTCAATTGTTGAATTTTTTCTTAGTAAAGAAGAATTATTATTTCTGATGTTGCTGGCAGGCAAGACATACTTTAGTGTTAACTGTTCTTTTTAACAGATATTGATACCTCAACAGAAAGACAGACATCCACTGTATGTAGTTTTCAAAGTATTTAGTTATTTGAAATGCCAAAAGAATCATTTATTTGCTTCAACTTTAGGCAATAGATTATATTTCATTAATTAATTGCTTTAACAAATTTTTCATAGAAATAAAAGAAAAAATTGTTATTTGGTTATTATTATATGAAGACCACAAAAAACAGCTCAAAAAAGGAGGATTGTTAGAATTACAGAGTAAAAAAAAAACATGTTTACTTTGTTTAACAAAATTATGAAGTTTGGTTCAAGTAAATAATTTTATAAAATTTATTTATTAGAACTACAATTTTAATATACACACTAGGTATTCTAGCACATAAGGGAACTTTTATGATTGATCACAAATATCCAAGAAGAAAAACTAATACCAAATTAATTATAAAAAAGTCTTATGGTCAATGTCATGCACTGTCACTTTGGCATAGATAAACTTTGGAATTTTGTGGTGAAGCATTTTTTATTTGAAAATTGTGTACAAAACAAGGACAACATGTAGACAAATTATTTTGGTAGAAAATGAAACTCATCATTTAATTTTACTTTCATATTTCTACAGGCCAAGTTTGTTGCTCCTACTTTAGCTCCAGGCTCTGTTATTGTATGTGATCCACTCTCTGGAGGAATTGACCCACATAATTCATGTGAATTCCCGATATTTGTGTTTTGGAATGGAGGGTATGTTATTTATCGGGCTTTTAAAATTGACCAGCGTCAAGTCAAGTTGGTTCAATATTCAACGTTCAACATTCACACATTCAAATTTTTTTTGTTAGTTCAACATTCAAAATTTTGAATGTTGAAACAGATTTTGATTCAATGTTCAACATTCAAAAATTTTTCTTAGTTCAATATTGAAACAGATTTTGTTTCAACGTTCAACATTCAAAATTTTTCTTAGTTCAATATTTTGAAAGAAAAATTTTGAATGTTGAACGTTGAAACAAAATCTGTTTCAATATTGAACTAAGAAAAATTTGGAATGTTGAACGTTGAAAAATTTGGAATGTTGAACGTTGAAACAAAATCTGTTTCAATATTGAACTAAGAAAAATTTTGAATGTTGAACGTTGAAACAAAATCTGTTTCAATATTGAACTAAGAAAAATTTTGAATGTTGAACGTTGAACTGAAATGTTGAACGTTGAAACAAAATCTGTTTTAATATTGAACTAAGAAAAATTTTGAATGTTGAACGTTGAAACAAAATCTGTTTCATTATTGAACTAAGAAAAAATTTGAATGTTGAACTTTGAAACAAAATCTATTTCAATATTGAACTAAGAAAAATTTTGAATGTTGAACGTTGAAACAAAATCTGTTTCAATATTGAACTAAGAAAAATTTTGAATGTTGAACGTTGAAACTAAATCTGTTTCAATATTGAACTAAGAAAAATTTTGAATTTTGAACATTGAACTGAAATCTGTTTCAATATTGAACTAAGAAAAATTTTGAATGTTGAACGTTGAACTGAAATCTGTTTCAATATTGAACTAAGAAAAATTTTGAATGTTGAACGTTGAAACAAAATCTGTTTCAATATTGAACTAAGAAAAATTTTGAATGTTGAACGTTGAACTGAAAGCTGTTTCAATATTGAACCAAAAAAAATTTTGAATGTTGAACGTTGAAACAAAATCTGTTTCAATATTGAACTAAGAAAAATTTTGAATGTTGAACGTTGAAACTAAATCTGTTTCAATATTGAACTAAGAAAAATTTTGAATGTTGAACGTTGAAACAAAATCTGTTTTAATATTGAACTAAGAAAAATTTTGAATTTTGAACATTGAACTGAAATCTGTTTCAATATTGAACTAAGAAAAATTTTGAATGTTGAACGTTGAACTGAAATCTGTTTCAATATTGAACTAAGAAAAATTTTGAATGTTGAACGTTGAAACAAAATCTGTTTCAATATTGAACTAAGAAAAATTTTGAATGTTGAACGTTGAACTGAAAGCTGTTTCAATATTGAACTAAAAAAAATTTTGAATGTTGAACGTTGAAACAAAATCTGTTTTAATATTGAACTAAGAAAAATTTTGAATGTTGAACGTTGAAACTAAATCTGTTTCAATATTGAACTAAGAAAAATTTTGAATGTTGAACGTTGAAACAAAATCTGTTTTAATATTGAACTAAGAAAAATTTTGAATGTTGAACGTTGAAACAAAATCTGTTTCATTATTGAACTAAGAAAAAATTTGAATGTTGAACGTTGAAACAAAATCTGTTTCAATATTGAACTAAGAAAAATTTTGAATGTTGAACGTTGAAACAAAATCTGTTTCAATATTGAACTAAGAAAAATTTTGAATGTTGAACATTGAACTGAAATCTGTTTCAATATTGAACTAAGAAAAATTTTGAATGTTGAACGTTGAACTGAAATCTGTTTCAATATTGAACTAAGAAAAATTTTGAATGTTGAACTTTGAAACAAAATCTGTTTCAATATTGAACTAAGAAAAATTTTGAATGTTGAACGTTGAAACAAAATCTGTTTCAATATTGAACTAAGAAAAATTTTGAAGGTTGAACGTTGAAACAAAATCTGTTTCAATATTGAACTAAGAAAAATTTTGAAGGTTGAACGTTGAACTGAAATCTGTTACAATATTGAACTAAGAAAAATTTTGAATGTTGAACGTTGAAACAAAATCTGTTTCAATATTGAACTAAGAAAAATTTTGAATGTTGAACGTTGAAACAAAATCTGTTTCAATATTGAACTAAGAAAAATTTTGAATGTTGAACGTTGAAACAAAATCTGTTTCAATATTGAACTAAGAAAAATTTTGAATGTTGAACGTTGAACTGAAATCTGTTTCAATATTGAACTAAGAAAAATTTTGAATGTTGAACGTTGAAACAAAATCTGTTTCAATATTGAACTAAGAAAAATTTTGAATGTTGAATGTTGAACGTTAAATATTGAACCAACTTGACGCTGGTTTAAAATTGTAGCTAGGAATAAGATAGTAAAAAACAGTCATTATTAATGTTAGAAAAAATTTCTGAAAAGGCAGTTTTGAGTTAAGCTTAAGTGTACCAGCATTGGACACATGACTACAATTCTTTAAGAACATGAGGACATCTAGAGTAAACTTTGATTTTAAGATGCAATATTTCTTATGAATATTTCTATCAGATCTTACTTATTTAACTGGGACAATTTCTCATTTGGCAAACTGTCAATTTTCATCTTGCATTATATTAAACCTCTACTCATATTAAGACACCTTATTGCCAAACCGGTTTATTTCATATAAATTCAGTTGAAAAGACAACTGCTGATCAGAAAAGAAGTGAAAAAAATAACTATTCACCTTAGAAATTTTTTGTAGGTATGCATTTTATAGTAGCTTTGCCGTTTTTATTATTTCTTTTTTTTTTTCAGATCAAAGCCAAAAATTGAGGAAGAGCATTATCCACCAGATATGAAAATGGGGAGTCAATCACGAGCTCTACTTAGAAATTTAGTGTCTTACCCTGTCAGTGGGTTTACTAATACTTTTACGGGTCCAATCAAGTTCGATAGTACAAACCATTTCCCATTTCAACTAGGAATGCATATTTATTGTTTGGTTATCAAACAGTAAGTTCACATTTATCAATGTTTTTTAGCTCACCTGTCAACTGTGAGTAATAACTTTCATTTTGGATCATTGACATCCATCCATTGGTTTTCTGTCAGACAACTTTTCTTCAAAGATCTTCTCTGAAACCATGAACTGGTTGCTTTGAAAAGTACCAAAATTCACCAATTAAATAGTTTTCGCAGTTTATCTTGAAATGATTAGTGCAAGAGAAAATGTCATCATTTAAATTGTTCAGCTCATTAAGATCAACAAGATAATCGTCTGACTATTCAAGGTTTATCTCATTTACTGTTTTGCACCATGAGGACTTATCTGTCGCAATTATTTTTACCTATGTTTGTCCATCCACAGAAAAATTTCTGTCAAGCTTTTTTAAAAAGTTGCTCATGAGAATAAATCAAAATTTAGAAGATCATTTAATTATAGAAAACTTTATTATACTTCAGTAGATTTTTTTTATATAAAATATTTTAACTATCACATCTTGAATTTGGTAAAAGTACTATTTCCCTAGGGATATAGTAAAAACTATTGCCCTAGGGTAATAGTACTGTAATACTATTTCTTGGGGTTTTTGTATTATTATTAAATATTTGTTGAATCAACATTGTCAGTTGACACTTTATATAATTTAGAGGGTATTTTAGATTTACATGTCCTTTTTTTTCAGAGATGGTATAATAACTGATAAAAGATGTTTTAGTATTGATATTCAGTATAAAGGTCAGTATGTTTAACAGAATTTAAAAGACAAGGTAAAGTAAGGGCCAAATTTTGCCTCGATTGATTTGAAGAAAAAATTAACCTGTAGTAAATTATTAGAATAAAATTAAAGTTTAGGTTTAACCTTAAAACTATGGTAAGTAGCGATTTATTCTAGTTTTAATTTTTAGAGGCTTTAAAACGTAACAAAATCAGGATAAAAATATCATTGTTTAAAGCATATCTTGTTTCTTTCAAAGGTGAGCTACAATATAGACCATCAGACTTTTCAAATGATTTATTAACTGATTTGCTTCAAATGCATTATACCCCCAGCTAAAAAAGTTGGGGTATATAGTATTAGGGGTGTCGGTCCATCCTTCCTTTCATTACACCTCAGGGTACACATCTCTGACCCCCCACTGCAATCTTTGTGACATAATGTTGATATGCACCTCCTACTTTAAAATTTGATCAAATGATTTTTTGGGCATCCCACAGCAAAACATGGCCATTCAACTACAAGGGGTACCCATCTCTTATCTGCAACTCCTCCTAAACCCCTTGATGGATTTTCATGAAACTTTCACACAATCTTTGTTACATAATGTAGATTTAAACCTCCTATTTTAAAATTTGATAAAAATGGTTTTTAGGGTTTCCCATATCAAAGCATGGGACTGGCTGTTTGACTGCAAGGGAGTACCCATCCCTTATCTCCAACTGCTCCTAAAAGTGTTGATGAATTTTCATGAAACTTTCACACACTTGCAAAGCCCGATGACAGGGGTCCCTATCTTTTATCTGCAATTTCTTCTAGACCCCACAATGGTATTTCATGAATCTTTCACACAATCTTTGTTATGTATTGAAGATGTGCTCCTTTTATTTAAAATTTCTTCTGATTGGTATTTGGGGGCAAGGTGGGGAGTATTTATTTGTGAGCTACCGCTCACATGGTTTCTAGTTTCATGATGTCTCCTCCCACTTTTGTGGATAGACATATTGTTTTTGTCCTGTCTGTCCATCCGTCTGTCCTTCCCTCTGTCTATTACAAAGTTTGTCGGCGCAACTCCTCTGAAACTACTGAACCAAATTTAATGAAACTTGGAATATAAAAACGACACCATTTACTTGGATATTAACAGGAAATTAGGATCCTCAAATTTTTATGGGAGTTATGGCCATTTGAACTTAGAAATTTGTTGAAAATCCTCATGTATCATCTTGTCAGCCCAACACTAAAACTACTGAACTGAATTCAAATAAACTTGGTATATAGGAAGGATACCATATGCAATTGTGCATATAACAAGGAAATTTTGATCCTCAAATTATTGTTGGAGTTATGGCCCTTTGAATTATAACTTTTTGGGGGATACAGGGGGGGAGACATCGTTTTTGCAGGCAAAAACAAACTTTAATTAATTTTTAGCTCACCTGGACCGAAGGTCCATGTGAGCTATTACCATCACTTGGCGTCCGTCGTCGTCGTCTGTCGTCGTCGTCTGTCGTCGTCGTCGTCGTCTGTCGTCGTCTGTTAACAATTTTTCAAAAATCTTCTCCTCTGAAACTACCAAACAGAATTTAATGAAACTTGGTATGAATGATCCTTAGGGTGTCCTGCACCAAACTTGTGTTTTGATTTTTGATCCGTTAAAAAACATGGCCGCCGTTACTAAAAATAGACTAGGGGGGTCAGACTACTGTTTTTGGCTTATAAATCAAAAAGTATAAGAGATAGAGGAAATCTGAGGCCACGCTACTGATTCAGCATCAAAAGCTCTACAAAAGTCTCCATTTGGTCAAAGTTGTCAGATGACCCCTTATAGGGGTTACGGCCCCTTAAAGGTGAAAAATAGCATTTTTTCATGTTTTTGGCCTACAGAATGAAAACTATTGCAGATAGAGATTAGCTGTTGCTTGCTTAAATGTTCAGCTCATTTAACTCTTCAAAAGTCTCCATAGGGTCGAAGTTGTCAGATGACCCCTTATAGGCGTTACGGCCCCTTAAAGGTGAAAAATAGCCATTTTTCATGTTTTTGGCCTACAGAATGAAAACTATTGCAGATAGAGATTAGCTGTTGCTTGCTTAAATGTTCAGCTCATTTAGCTCTACAAAATTCTCCATAGGGTCGAAGTTGTCAGATGACCCCTTATAGAGGTTACGGCCCCTGAAAAAAGCGATTTTTCATGTTTTTGGCCTACAGAATGAAAACTATTGCAGATAGAGATTAGGTGTTGCTTGCTTAAATGTTCAGCTCATTTAGCTCTACAAAAGTCTCCAAAGGGTTGAAGTTGTCAGATGACTCCTTATAGGGGTTATGGCCCCTTATAGGTGAAAAATTGTGTTTTTATACGACCGCAAAATTTTGCGATCGTATAATGTTATGGCGATGTCGTCGTCGTCGTCGTCGTCGTCGTCGTCGTCGTTGTCGTCGTTGTCGTCTGGGAACATTTGGTTTCCGTGCGATAACTTGTGTAAATGTTGATCAATTGTTTTAAAATTTTGATATGATGTTTGTAACCACTAAAGGAAGGTTGGTATTGTATTTGGGGTTTGTAGCCCCTTCCGTTTTAGAAAAAAGGGCCAAAAGGGGCTAAAACGGGTGTATTGACAAAACTGTTGTAAAATGTTTGTTATTCATTCGATTTTGAAAATTCTTTTTTTAATGAATTCCTCATTAAATTCTGTCAACTAAATGTGTCAATGATTTTGATATTCATTGCACCGTTACATTGCTACAGGGGGTCAAAAAGGGGCCACACCCCAAAAATCGACTTTTTTATTTGTGGTCCGATTTTCAAAATCTTTTTTTCATTGGAATCCTTGTGAAATTTTCAATCAGATTTGCAATATCTCTCACCGTTTTTGAGAAATTAGGGGTCAAAGGGGCCAAAAACGCCATTTTTAAAAGTTTGTCAATGCAAATAGTTTATACCAAAAATCAAGTTGTAGTGGGCCTGCCAATTGTTATGAAGTTTATATATGATGATTATATCCACTAAAGGAATCTTGGTTTTGTATTTGGGGTTTGTGGCCCCTTCTGTTTTAGAAAAAAGGGCCAAAAAGGGCTTAAACGGGTGTATTGACAAAACTGTTGTAGAATGTTTATTATTCATTAGATTTTGAAAATTCTTTCTTTGTTGAATTCATCATTAAATTCTGTCAACAAAATGTTTCAATGATTTTGATATGTTTTTCACCATTACATTGTTACAGGGGGCTAAAGACAGGCCACGCCCATAAAATCAACTTTTTTATTTGTGGTCCGATTTTCAAAATCTTTTTTCATGTACACAATTTCCTATTATTTCTTATCGGATTAGCAATATCTTTTACCATTTTTGAGGAATTAGGGGTCAAAGGGCCAAAATTGTAAATTAATACATGTATAGAAATAAGGCTTTTTGTATAAGATGTTGATGTTAATATATTTGTCAAAAATGCATTTCTATAAGTCCACCACAGGATGCATGTGTCAAAAAGCTTTGTAAGTCCACCATGGGCTTCATGTGACCAAAGCAATGGACTATCCATATTGGGCCTCCAACGTACAGGGTTCAACTTGTTGCGGTCGTATCATGCTGCGCTCGGCGTAGCTTTTTTTGGCCTATAGAATGAAAACTATTGCAGGTAGAGAAAAGCTGTTGCTTGCTTAAATGTTCAGCTCATTTAGCTCTACAAAAGTACAGGGTCAACATCAAGACCAGGTGAGCGATTCAGGCTCCTGGGAGCCTCTTGTTCATTAATCATTTAAGTGAAATTGATATTGTAACAGATTCAGTCTATTTGATTATGCATCTGCAGTCAAAGATTTATACAGAATATTTGCTTTTAATTATCAAAAATGTTATTGACCTGGTGAATTTTGATGTAATGTAAAACAACTATTAATGCTTAATTTTGTAAACCTTTTTATATTTTTAGTTTTGAAGATTTCAAGTAATGAATTGAAGGTAGGTTTTGTTATTAGCTCATAAGTTTGATTATGGGTGCAGATTTTACTTATAATAAGATCAGGATGCTTCTGTCAGTCTTTGAAAGTTCATATTTATGAATATGTATGAATATTTTATGAAAATTTTTGCTTGGTGGTTAAGTTTGGCAAACTGTTCTAAATAGGAGGTATTTCTTGGCATGTAGAAAATCAAGGTTGTGAAATGGTGAATATGTGGCAGTGAGCAGCTAGCATTTATGTAACAGTTTCTCCTCAACTATTTATCACAGCCTCTTGATACATGAAAAGTCCCATTACTGTAGAGTGTAGATTCAAACTGAAAGTAGCACTTGCAGAAACTTTTAATTACAACAAAAAAGTTTATACTAATGCAAAAAAGAAATTTCTTAACCATTTAAAGAGCAAGATTGAAAAGGGTAAAAAACAACCCAGAATTTTACATTTGAAACAGTTATCATATAATTTTGCTGGAAGGTTCATAAGACTCTTATATATCATTGATTGTGTGCATAATTGTATCCTTTTATGAAAAGCACCTACCTTAAATTTTGATAAACTTTTGATTAAAAATATTTAATTTGTGAGATTTCAAGTCCCCAGCCACACATGTTATAGTGGGAATATTTTATATATGTAAGCCACTTTTCAGTAAAAAATGATGAATATGAAATTGGCTGCTGAATCTGACCAAAACTATTTTAGGATTAAAATATTTATCTTCTCGTTTATTTATGTATAAGCTTATAGAATGAAAACAATTGCAGATTAGAAATTCTGTTGCTTGCTTAGATTTTATACTCATTAAGTTCTACAAAAGTCTCTACTGGGTGAAGTCGGTGTTGCTCGGTTATGAGCAATGTAACCGCATTGTAGCTCTGCTGAATTAAAGATGTCAAAGGAGCTACATTGTTGTAGCTATCAGATGACACCTTATAGGGATTATAGCCATTCAAAGGTGAAAAATAGTGTTTGCTCTTTTTTATGCCTATAGAATGAAAAATTGTTGCAGATATTAGAGAAAAGTTGAGCTCCTCAAAAATATCCATTAGGATGAAGCAGACAGATGACCCCCTATAAAAGTTCTGGTACATGATTGTCATATTGGGCTTTTCACCTTGCAAATTAAACCTATAAAAGAATAAGAAATCCTTTGTTTTCTTAATTTTTTATAACCCGCCACATGAAGTGGCAATGTATTATGTTATACCCTCAGTTTCTTTTGGTGTCTGTCCGTCTGTGGGCCACCCAAGGTTTCTGGATGATAACTTGAAAACACATCAAGGGACTTGAATGATATTTTGCACAGCTGTTGAGTACAATAAAATACAGGTCAAGTTTAATTTTCAGGATGATCCGAAAAACATTATTGAATATTTGCCACTTTGTAAATTTTCCAAATTTGAAAAATTTATGATGAAATTTTCTGGTCTAAGAAAGATATTTCATTTTTTTTCTGTCTCTATATAGATGTATAGTATATACAGTATAGTATACAAATATATTAAACTATTTATGAATACCATGGTGGAGTATCGTTTAATGTCCCATTAGATGTCCTATTTTTGACTTTATGATGATCCGTTTTTGAGTTTTTAACAAAATATTTTCATTCCATCAGTCATTGAAGTCCGGTAAGTGATTCAGGCTCATCAGTCATTGAAGTCCGGTAAGTGATTCAGGCTCCTGGGAGCTTTTTGTTCATTGTTTCAATGCTACAGAGGGGAATCGTCTTTTTTATTTGTGATCCAATTTTGAAACAAAAAACATTTCATAGGAGTCCACTACAGAATGTATGTTTCCTTAAGCAATTAAACATTCAGATTGGGCTTCCAAGGTACAGTGTTTAACATGTTATGGGTTTATCATCCTGTGCTCAGTTGCAACACATCGTTGAGGCCTGAACAAACACTTTGACTTCAATATTGGTTCAAGGTCTCTAAAAAGACCTTGAGTTCTGAAAAAAATGGAAATATCCTTAAAAAACTGTGGAATTTGATAGTAGACAATATAAATACAAATACTTTATTATTTATCGGAATCTGTCCATTTGATGTAAAATTCAGATTTAGCAGGGTTTGGTTGGATAGTTTTCACTGTATTGTTGTTGCAATTTGGCCACCATTACCATGAAAGGACAATTTTATCTGTTTGATAATTGTAGGTACTGTTATAAATTGTTAACTTTTGTGGGGAGACATATTTTTTTTGTCCTGTCCCTTACTTAGTTTGTCAGTGCAACTCCTCTGAAAGTATGAAACCCAGTTCAACGAAACTTGGTATAAAGGAAACCATATTTAGTTGTGCATATTAGCAGGAAATTTTTATCCTCAAATTTTTGTGGGAGTTATGGCCCTTTGAACTTAGAAATTTGCTGAAAATCTTCATTTATCATCTTGTCAGCGCAACTCCTCTGAAACTACAGAACTGAATTCAACGAAACTTGGTATATAGGAAGAACACCACATGTATGATACCAGGAAAGTTTGATCCTCAAATTTTTTGTGGAGTTATGGCCCTTTGAACTTATAAATTGTTGAAAATCCTTATTTATCAATCTTGTCAGCAGAACTCCTCTGAAACTACAGAACCGAATTCAACGAAACTTGGTATATAGGAAGAACACCACATGTATGATACCAGGAAAGTTTGATCCTCAAATTTTTGTGGAGTTATGGCCCTTTGAAATTAGAGTATATTGGGGAAAATGGAAAGAGACATTGCTTTGCAGGCAAAAATAAACTTTAATTATTTTTTATTTTATGTTAAAGGGTGATGGAAGATTCTTTGAGGTCCCTACCTACCCTGATAAAACAAAAATAGTGTGTGCTAAGAACAGCAATTGTCATATCAATGTATATACCAATTACAAATCAAGCTGGTAAGTTTAAAAAATTAGTTTACCTGCTAAAAAAAGTTTTTAAGGATGGTCACTCCTGAACTTTTTTCTATCAAACTTTTTATAATTTGTGGTGTAAATGATTACATTGTAATAGTTGTCCACTTTATCAAATGACAAAAAGAAAATCATAGGTCCGTGTGCTCGTTTCCGAGATACATGAAGTCTAACATTTGGAGGGAAATTAGAATCCTCTAGATTTTACATTACTTGAACATTGGGACTTTTTCGGCCTTAAAAACCATCAAGTTGTTACTAGAATTTTACTATTCATTTTAAAGGTCTATATATTCAGAAAATATCATAAAAAGTAGGGGTCAGTGTGCAAAAAAAAAATCTTCAGTATTTGAAGGTAAAGTCTAGATGAGTTCCGAAATCTGGACTGAAATTCTGAAACATGAGGAGTGACCATCCTTAAGAGATCATTGTTTTATTTTGTTTTATTCTGCACACTTTTTGTAATGATTTTTAGCTCACCTGACCCGAAGGGTCATGTGAGCTATTGTCATCGTTAAGCGTCCGTCGTCCGTCCGTTAACTTTTCTTCAAAGATCTTCTTCTCTGAAACCACTGAAGGGATTGCATTGATACTTGGTATACATAATCTTTAGGATGTCCTCTACCAAGTTTGTGAATTATATTCATGTCGACCAACCAACATGGCCGCCGTTGCTAAAAATAGAACAGGGGGGTCAGACCATTGTTTTTGGCTTATAACTCAAAAAGTATAAGAGATAGAGAAAATCCGAAGCAACCTACCTTGTTCAGCATCAAAAGCTCTACGAATCTCTCCATTGAGTCGAAGTTGTGAAACAACTCCTTATAGGAGTTATTGCCCTTTAATCATCAAATTTGACCGTTTTTGCAGTTTTTGGACAATATCTTAAAAACCGTTAGAGCTAGAGGAAAAGTTAGCATTGCAGAATTGTTTAGCTCATTGAGATCTACAAAAATGATTCAGGGTCTAAATTGTCAGATCAGCCGTTTAAGAGTTATTCCCCTTTAACTGTTTTTTCCATGAATTTACACTGATTTTCAAAAATCTTCTTCTCTAAAACTACTGAAGGGATTGCATTGATACTTGGTATACATGATCTTTAGGATGTCCTCTACCAAGTTTGTGAATTATATTCATGTCGACCAACCAAGATGGCCGCTGTTGCTAAAAATAGAACGGGGTCAGACCATTGTTTTTGGCTTATAACTCAAAAAGTATAAGAGATAGAGAAAATCCGAAGCAACCTACCTTGTTCAGCATCAAAAGCTCTACGAATCTCTCCATTGAGTCGAAGTTGTGAAACAACTCCTTATAGGAGTTATTGCCCTTTAATCATCAAATTTGACCGTTTTTGCAGTTTTTGGACAATATATTGAAAACCGTTAGAGCTAGAGGAAAAGTTAGCATTGCAGAATTGTTAAGCTCATTGAGATCTACAAAAATGATTTCAGGGTCTAAATTGTCAGATCAGCCGTTTAAAAGTTATTCCCCTTTAACTGTTTTTCCATGAATTTACACTGATTTTCAAAAATCTTCTTCTCTAAAACTACTGTCCGTTAACTTTTCTTCAAAGATCTTCTTCTCTGAAACCACTGAAGGGATTGCATTGATACTTGGTATACATAATCTTTAGGATGTCCTCTACCAAGTTTGTGAATTATATTCATGTCGACCAACCAACATGGCCGCCGTTGCTAAAAATAGAACAGGGGGGTCAGACCATTGTTTTTGGCTTATAACTCAAAAAGTATAAGAGATAGAGAAAATCCGAAGCAACCTACCTTGTTCAGCATCAAAAGCTCTACGAATCTCTCCATTGAGTCGAAGTTGTGAAACAACTCCTTATAGGAGTTATTGCCCTTTAATCATCAAATTTGACCGTTTTTGCAGTTTTTGGACAATATCTTAAAAACCGTTAGAGCTAGAGGAAAAGTTAGCATTGCAGAATTGTTTAGCTCATTGAGATCTACAAAAATGATTCAGGGTTTAAATTGTCAGATCAGCCGTTTAAGAGTTATTCCCCTTTAACTGTTTTTTCCATGAATTTACACTGATTTTCAAAAATCTTCTTCTCTAAAACTACTGAAGGGATTGCATTGATACTTGGTATACATGATCTTTAGGATGTCCTCTACCAAGTTTGTGAATTATATTCATGTCGACCAACCAAGATGGCCGCTGTTGCTAAAAATAGAACGGGGTCAGACCATTGTTTTTGGCTTATAACTCAAAAAGTATAAGAGGTAGAGAAAATCCGAAGCAACCTACCTTGTTCAGCATCAAAAGCTCTACGAATCTCTCCATTGAGTCGAAGTTGTGAAACAACTCCTTATAGGAGTTATTGCCCTTTAATCATCAAATTTGACCGTTTTTGCAGTTTTTGGACAATATATTGAAAACCGTTAGAGCTAGAGGAAAAGTTAGCATTGCAGAATTGTTAAGCTCATTGAGATCTACAAAAATGATTTCAGGGTCTAAATTGTCAGATCAGCCGTTTAAAAGTTATTCCCCTTTAACTGTTTTTCCATGAATTTACACTGATTTTCAAAAATCTTCTTCTCTAAAACTACTGAAGGGATTGCATTGATACTTGGTATACATGATATTAAGGATGTCCTCTACCAAGTTTGTGAATTATATACATGTCCACCAACCAACATGGCCGCCGTTGCTAAAAATAGAACAGGGGGGTCAGACCATTGTTTTTGGCTTATAACTCAAAAAGTATAAGAGATAGAGAAAATCCGAAGCAACCTACCTTGTTCAGCATCAAAAGCTCTACGAATCTCTCCATTGAGTCGAAGTTGTGAAACAACTCCTTATAGGAGTTATTGCCCTTTAATCATCAAATTTGACCGTTTTTGCAGTTTTTGGACAATATCTTGAAAACCGTTAGAGCTAGAGGAAAAGTTAGCATTGCAGAATTGTTAAGCTCATTGAGATCTACAAAAATGATTTCAGGGTCTAAATTGTCAGATCAGCCGTTTAAGAGTTATTCCCCTTTAACTGTTTTTCCATGAATTTACACTGATTTTCAAAAATCTTCTTCTCTAAAACTACTGAAGGGATTGCATTGATACTTGGTATACATGATATTAAGGATGTCCTCTACCAAGTTTGTGAATTATATACATGTCCACCAACCAACATGGCCGCCGTTGCTAAAAATAGAACAGGGGGGTCAGACCATTGTTTTTGGCTTATAACTCAAAAAGTATAAGAGATAGAGAAAATCCGAAGCAACCTACCTTGTTCAGCATCAAAAGCTCTACGAATCTCTCCATTGAGTCGAAGTTGTGAAACAACTCCTTATAGGAGTTATTGCCCTTTAATCATCAAATTTGACCATTTTTGCAGTTTTTGGACAATATCTTGAAAACCGTTAGAGCTAGAGGAAAAGTTAGCATTGCAGAATTGTTAAGCTCATTGAGATCTACAAAAATGATTTCAGGGTCTAAATTGTCAAATCAGCCGTTTAAGAGTTATTCCCCTTTAACTGTTTTTCCATGAATTTACACTGATTTTCAAAAATCTTCTTCTCTAAAACTACTGAAGGGATTGCATTGATACTTGGTATACATGATATTAAGGATGTCCTCTACCAAGTTTGTGAATTATATACATGTCCACCAACCAACATGGCCGCCGTTGCCAAAAATAGAACAGGGGGGTCAGACCATTGTTTTTGGCTTATAACTCAAAAAGTATAAGAGATAAAGAAAATCGGAAGCAATTTTTAGCTCACAGGTGAGCTATTACCATCACTTGGCGTCCGTCGTCGTCGTCTGTCGTCTGTCGTCGTCGTCGTCTGTCGTTGTCGTCTGTTAACAATTTTTCAAAAATCTTCTCCTCTGAAACTACCTAACAGAATTTAATGAAACTTGGTATGAATGATCCTTATGGTGTCCTGCACCAAACTTGTGTTTCGATTTTTGATCCGTTAAAAAACATGGCCGCCGTTAATAAAAATAGACTAGGGGGGGTCAGACTACTGTTTTTGGCTTATAAATCAAAAAGTATAAAAGATAGAGAAAATCCGAAGCAACCTTCCTTGTTCAGCATCAAAAGCTCTACGATTCTCTCGATTGAGTCGAAGTTGTGAAACGACTCCTTATAGGAGTTAATGCCCTTTAATCATCAAAATTGACCATTTTTGCAGTTTTTTGACTATATCTTAAAAACCGTTAGAGCTAGAGGAAAAGTTAGCATTGCAGAATTGTTAAGCTCATTGAGATCTACTAATATGATTCAGGGTCTTAATTGTCAGATCAGCCGTTTAAGAGTTATTCCCCTTTAACTGTTTTTTTTCCATTAATTTACACTGATTTTCAAAAATCTTCTTCTCTAAGAGATAGAGAAAATCCGAAGCATGAATGAGGATGTCCTGTAAATTCGTATCCCTTCTGTATGCAACAATAGGTGGTTTACCAAAAATGGTCTTCATTCTTGTAGATTGATGTAGTGTTTTCTGACGATTTCTTAGAATTTTGTTTACGTTTGGCAATGCTGTGTTATAGGTCAGCACCATCGGAACCCTGTCACTTTTGTTGTTCTTTTTCCTGTAATCCAATAACCGATCCCTATTTTTGTTATCCACCTTTCTCAGCTGTTCTTCCACGTTTTCTTCATCATATCCTCGTTTCTTTTAAATGTTATGTAAGTTGATTTCTACGATTCTTGTACTTTTCATCGTCAAAACATATTCGTTTCAAACTAATCCCTAACCCATATGGTATAGCCTTTTTGACGGATTCTGGATGACATGAACCTTGGTGTAAGTAAAGATGTTTGTCTGACGGCTTACTGAATAAATCTGTTGTAATGAAATTATCAATAATGGAAACATTTACATCCAAGAATTCGATATTTAGGGTACCGTATCTAATATCTACCTCTATATTTGGATGAATTGAGTTTGCGGTGCCTTGGAAATTTTTTAGTTCCTCAATGCTTCCAGTCCACAATCCCCTGGATGTTGTCAACGTACCTGAAATATGCATACGGCTTTTTTGTGCAACTGTCTAGTAACTTGTCCTCCCATTCACCTAAATACGTAGATGCATAATTCATACCCAATTTAGAGCCAATTGCTGTCCCTTCCGTTTGAATATAGTTTTTGTTATTGAAAGAAAAATTGTTATTTTCAAGAACTAGGTCCATCATATTTTTAAAATTTCTTCGGTTTCTATAGGACTATTTTCCCTCTTATTCAAAGCCTTTTTAACTGCATCTCTGGCTTCCTTCCGTGGAACATTCGGATAAAGTCCCTTGACGTCCATACAAAAAATAGTAGTACCCAGTGGTAATGGTTGTGTTATTGTTGACAATTTCTTCAAAAAGTCTGTTGTGTCTTGTACATAGCTTTTAAGAGATCTAACATTTTCAGACAGTTGTTTCTCAACAAATTCCGCTAAATGTTCAGTCGGATGACTCCTACCATTGACAATAGTACGGAAAGGCACATTTTGTTTGTGCAATTTAGGGTTCACCTGAAGTTTACCAGGTCTAATTTCAGAAGGTAGAAGATAACGTTTTTCCTCTGCCGTAATGATGTTCCTTTTTGCCATATCGTTAACCAATTTTTTAACTTTATTTGTTATTTTTAACGTTAAGTCAGAATCTACCTCTTTTTAGGAAGCGCTCTCCTTGACCTCTTTTTCCAACTTGTCGACATAATCATCAGCATCCATAACGACAATCCCTGATCCTTTATCCGCCGGGAGGATGATAATACTCTCATCATAAAGTAGTTCTGGCAACGCCTTTTCTTCCTGCACTTAAGTTCCTGCACTTTTAAGTTATGCTTAAAATCTTTTTTCAATCCTGTAATTATGTCATCCTTGACCTCTTTGATGGACATGTCTAAGAAGCGATCTCTGCCTTCTTTGGGTGTAAATTTACTCTTCTTTTTTTGTTTGTTGTTGTTTAATTCTGGTTGATAATCTTCCCCTTCATTTTGATCAAAAAAGTACTCCCGTAAGCGCATTCTTCTTTCCCACATCTTAAGATCAGTTATTAATTTTGACATATCAACTTTTCCCCTGGATGGCACAAATTTTAGCCCTTTTTTCAGAAGTTCCAATTGAGGGTTAGTCAGTACTTTACTTGAAAAATTTACTACTTCTATGTTATTCTGTGCACATTTGTCCTCTGCTTGACACCCTGTCGGAAAATACGCAACACATTTACGTTAACTTTGGCGTATTGTAACGCCGTCATACAATTGTAACCATGACGTTAAATGTATTGGGCAGGATAGAGTTGTAAAGAAAAAGTCGCAAAACACAACGCATTAGTTTCCATTACGCAATTCTCCTACATTTTGTGGTGTTTTCTGAAAGTTCCTTTACAACACAATTCCTTACTTCATGATGCATTATCTGGTCTCCATAAAGCTTGTAAGCAACACATCGGAAAAAACAATTTCCATCTCCTTCAATTGCAATCTTGCTGACGTTTCCCGTTTCCGTGCTATTATTTGTTGTTTTCTTTAAATTTTTTATCTTTTTAGATTTTGTAGTTTCAATTTTCCTCCTAATCGTATTACCTTAGCCTTTATTTCATCCATTATATGTCCGAATTTTTCATTAGTTACACAGTGTTTTAGATTTGAATGCTTCTCTGTCTCCTTTGTCTGTAATTCCTTGATCTTCCGATTACAAACGTTAATTCCGGTGTTGATAAGCTTACATGACGCGGACTGTAAGACACCTTGAACTTCAGCTTCTTCCTCCCTCTCAGCATCTAAATTGAGTTTCCACTTTAATAGAAAACCATTAGGAATTTTTCCTGCTTGAAAACATTCTTCTAAGAAAGTCTTGTGGCTCTCATATCTGGCTATCTTTTCACTAATTTTCCTCAAAAAACGTATATCATGATGTCACATCTCCTTCGAACGGTACTATCCATTTAAATAAATAAAGTCTATATTGTTGAATTACAATAATTTGGCTTATAAATTAAAAAGTATAAGAGATAGAGGAAATCTGAGGCCACGCTACTGATTCAGCATCAAAAGCTCTACAAAAGTCTCCATTTGGTCAAAGTTGTCAGATGACCCCTTATAGGGGTTACGGCCCCTTAAAGGTGAAAAATAGCATTTTTTCATGTTTTTGGCCTACAGAATGAAAACTATTGCAGATAGAGATTAGCCGTTGCTAGCTTAAATGTTCAGCTCATTTAACTCTACAAAAGTCTCCATAGGGTCGAAGTTGTCAGATGACCCCTGATAGGGGTTACGGCCCCTTAAAGGTGAAAAATAGCCATTTTTCATGTTTTTTCTATTAATTTAAACTGATTTCCAAAAATCTTCTTTGAAACAACTGAAAGGATTGTTTTGCAACTTTGTATGCTTGAAGTTTGTGAAATTTATTCAAACTTTGGCAGAAGAGATCAGGTGAGCGATTCAGGCTCCTGGGAGCCTCTAGTTTGCCTACAGAATGAAAACAATTGCAGATTGCTTAAATGTTCAGCTCATTTAGCTCTACAAAAGTCTCCATAGGGTCGAAGTTGTCAGATGACTCCTTATAGGGGTTATGGCCCTGTATAGGTGAAAAATGGTGTTTTTGGCCTATAGAATGAAAACTATGGCAGGTAGAGAAAAGCTGTTGCTTGCTTAAATGTTCAGCTCATTTAGCTCTACAAAAGTATAGGGTCAACATCAAGACCAGGTGAGCGATTCAGGCTCCTGGGAGCCTCTTGTTTGTACCTCTAATCAAGAATGTGGTAGTTCCATTTCTTTCTCTTTATATCCATCTGTCTGTCACATAATATTTGTTCCTGTTCTTCATGCCCAACTGGGTAGATTATTAAAAAGCTTAACAGAAGAACCCAACCTCTTAAGTAAAAGGATCAAGCACAATACAACAACAGGTCTTCTGATCTCCTTTTTCTAGGTAGCTTGCACCTTTGTAAATCTTTTACAGAAACAGTAGCTAGTATAGCTAATTTAGGAACAGTATGATCCCAACATTTTAATAGTAGCTGGAATGGCTAATAAGGGGACAGTAATTCCAATGGCAGAATGGCAATAATCTATTAACAAATACACTTGACCATGAAAGAAAGAGTATTATTAAAAGCTTTTACTAAAGTCCAAGCTGTAAAAGATAATTCTCTCAGACAGAACAGTGATACAGTATACTTCAATATAGCTATAAGTTATATCATGCACAGGATCACACACAATAACCTTGTTCTGCCTTGGCTTTTAGGGGGGACTTCTTGCCTAGAGTACTTTTTATACGACTGCAAAAAATTTGCGGACGTATAAAGGTATGATGCTGTCGTCGTCGTTGACATCGTCTGTTAACTTTAGTGTATACACGATAACTTTTGTTCTAGTTATCAGAATGCAAATAAATTTGACAATGATGTTCCTTAACATAAAAGGATGGATGGGATTGATTTTGGGGGTCCCCCCTTTATTTGTTTAGAAATTAGGGGCCAAAAAAGGGCCAAAATTGCAACTTTTATGTTTGTTGCCACGATATCTTTAGTTCTAGTTATCCGATTGCTTTGTAATTTGGCAATTATGATTCTTACCATAAAAGAATCAATAGGCTTGATTTTGGGGGTCCCCCCTTTTTAGCTCACCTGACCCAAAGGGTCATGTGAGCTATTGTCATTGTTAAGCGTCCATCGTCCGTCCGTCTGTCCGTTAACTTTTCTTCAAACATCTTTTTCTTTCAAATCACTGATGGGATTGGTTTGAAACTTTGTACACTTGATCTTTAGGATGTCCTCTACCAAGTTTGTGAAATTTGTGAAAGTCGACCAACCAACATGGCCGCTGTTACTAAAAATAGAACAGGGGGATTAGACCATAGTTTTTAGCTTATAGGTCAAAAAGTATAAGAGATAGAAAAAATCCGAAGCAACCAAACTTATTGAGCATCAAAAGGTCTACAAAACTCTTCATTGAGTCAAAGTTGTAGGACGACTCCTTATAGGAGTTATTTCCCCTTCATCGTCAAAATTGACCATTTTCACAGTTTTTGGACTTTTTCTTGAAAACTGTAAGTGCTAGAGGAATAGTTAGCATTGCAAAATTGTTCAGCTCATTGAGATCTACAAAATTGATTCAGGGTCAAAATTGTCAGATCAACTGTTTAAGAGTTATCCCCATTTAACTGATTTTTCTATCAATTTTAACTGATATTTAAAAATCTTCTTCTCTGAAAACACTAATGGGATTGCTTTGAAACTTTGTACACTTGATCTTTAGGATGTCCTCTACCAAGTTTGTGAAATTTGTGAATGTTGACCAACCAACATGGCCGCCGTTACTAAAAATAGAACAGGGGGGTCAGACCATAGTTTTTAGCTTATAGCTCAAAAAGTATAAGAGTTGAGAAAAGCTGAAGTAACCTTCTATCTTCAGCATCAAAAGCTCTACAAAACTCTCCTTTCAGTCAAAGTTGTGGGACGACTCATTATAGGAGTTATTTCCCCTTAATCGTCAAAATTGACCATTTTCACAGATTTTGGATTTTATCTTGAAAATTGTAAGTGCTAGAGGAAAAGTTAGCATTGCAAAATTGTTCAGCTCATTGAGATCTTCAATCAGGATTCAGGGTCAAAATTGTCAGATCAACCGTTTAAGAGTTATCCCCCTTTAACTGATTTTTCTACAATTTTAACTGATTTTTAAAAATTTTCTTCTCTGAAACCACTGTAGGGATTGCTTTGAAACTTTGTACACTTGATCCTTAGGGTGTCCTCTACCAAGTTTGTAAAATTTGTGAACGTCAACCAACCAACATGGCCGCTGTTACTAAAAATAGAACAGGGGGGGGGGTCAGACCATAGTTTTTAAGTGTTTTCAATCAATTTTAACTTAATATGTTTGCTTTTTTGTTTTGTTTTTTTCAAATGGAAAGCTTTGTAACATTGTATTCTTGGTCTTAAAAGTGTTTTCTATCCTAACTAATCTCTTTAATGTTACTTACCAAGTACATGTAGACCATGTTGCACACTAGGTAAGAGGCTTTAGCATAAGAGATCAGGTGAGCAATTCAGGCTCCTGGGAGCCTCTAGTTTCCATTAATTTTATCTGATTTTCAAAAATCTTCTTCTCTGAGACCACTGAAGGGATTGCTTTGAAACTTGGTACACTTAATCCTTAGGATGTCCTCTACCAAGTTTGTGAATTACATACATGTCGACCAACCAACATGGCCACCATTGCTAAAAATAGAACAGGGGGGTAGACCATTGTTTTTGGCTTATAACTTGAAAAGTATTAGAGATAGAGAAAATCGAAAGCAACTTTTCTTGTTCAGCATCAAAAGGTCCTTACAGGAGTTATTGCCCTTTTACTGTTTTTTTTTCTATTAATTTAAACTGATTTCAAAAAATCTTCTCTGAAACCACTGAATTGATTGTTTTGCAACTTTGTATACTTGAAAGTTTGTGAAATTTATTCAAACTTTGGCATAAGGGATCAGGTGAGCGATTCAGGCTCCTGGGAGCCTCTAGTTTCAAATGGAAGGCTTTGTAACTTTGTTTTCTTGATCTTAAAAGTGCTTTCTATCCTAACTAGTTTCTTTAATGTTTAATACTTACCAAGTACATGTAGACCATATTGCATACTAGGTAAGAGGCTTTTGCATCAGAGATCAGGTGAGCAATTCAGGCTCCTGGGAGCCTCTAGTTTTGTTTCGAAATTAGGGGCCCAAAAGGGGTATAAAATTCTAATATTTTATTTGTTTCAACCATAACTTTGGTTCTAGTTGCCCTGTTGCTGTGAAATTTGTAAAGTTTCTTCTTACAATAAAAGAATTAATCTGATGAATTTTCACGCCCCCCTTTTCCCTGTTGTGTAATTAGGGGCCAAAAGGGACTAAAATTGAAAGTTTTTTATTTGTGGTCCGATTTTGAATTTTTTTCCCATGTTTGTTCTTATCAAATAACAGACTCTAAATTGAGAATTAATTTTTGTGACCACCCTTTTCCCCCCTGTTATGTAATTAGGGCCAAAAGGGACCAAAATCAAACTTTTCAACTTGTGATCTGATTGTGAATTTTTATGCCCCCGCGACGACATGTTGGGGGGCATTAAGTTTTACTCATGTCCGTCCGTACGTCCGTCCGTCCGTCCGTACAAATTTCAGTCAAGCTTTTCTCAGAAACCGTAAACGGGAATAACTTGAAACTTGGTAGGATCGTTCAGTATGACAAACTATACGTCCTAAGCGAATTTTAGACATACATGGGAATGACTATAAACTTAGTAGGATGGTTCAGTATGACAAACTATACGTCCTAAGCGAATTTTAGACCTGTCGGACATCTACTTCCTGTTTGGGACTGGATCGATACCAAAATCGACATGAAAATTTTCGTCAAGCTTTTCTCAGAAACTGTACATGGGAATGATTTGAAATTTGTTAGGGTGGTTAAGTATGATAAACTATGGGTCCTACGCAACTTTCAGACCTGTTGGACTTCAACTTTTTATTTGAGGCTAGCAGGGGCATCCGTGTCCCATGGATACATTCTTTCTTTATTTTTTTTTGCATGTTTGTTCTTGTCAAATAGTGGATACAAAATTGAGAATTAATTTTTGTGACCCTCCTTTTTCCCCCCCATTACATAATTAGGGGCTAAAAGGGACAAAAATCGAAACTTTTTTATTTGAAGTCTGAGTTTGAAATTTTGTTTGCATGTTTGTTCTTGTCTAATAGCGGATACTAAATTGAGAATTAATTTTTGTGACCCCCTTTTCCTTTTATTATGTAATGAGGGGCCAAACGGGACCAATATCGAAACTTTTTTTCTTGTGATCTGATATTGAAATTTTTTTTGCATGTTTGTTCTTGTCAAATAGCGGATACAAAATTGAGAAGTAATTTTTGCAACCCCCTTTTTCCTTGTTATGTAATTAGGGGACAAAATTGAAATTTTTTTCTCGTTTAACAGGTTGGCAATTCTCTTACTGTTTTCAAGAAGTTAGGGGTTAAAGGGGTCAAAAACATCAATAATTAAAGATTATCCAAGAACATGCATGGGTCTATTTCTTAAAATAGAATTGAGTTGGGATATTGAAATGATATAAATATGATATTGTAAGTATAATGTTTTCCTTTTGCTTTTAAAATAGTTAAAATCTAATGAATTCCTTGTAAAATGTGGATGGAAAGTCCACCAAAGAAGGCATGTGTCAAAAACCTTTGTCAGTCCACCATGGGCTGCATGTGTCCAGAGCAATTGACAATCCATATTGGGCCTAAAAGGTACAGGGTTTAATGTGTTGTGGTCGTATCATGCTGTGCTCGGCAAAGATTTTTATTATATATATTTGTTTTACTGTTTCACTTTTTGAGGATGAGCAAGTGTTGTGTGTGTTTTATTTTCACCTTTTTATTTGCATTTTGTCTGTACCTCTTAGGTAAGTGTTAGGGCCAACTCTGACCAGGCTAGGGGACGGGGGAAGGCAATGCTCACATTAATTGCACTGGTGCAAGTCTTAAATGTTCTACTCTACGCCTTTATATTACGCTATATGGCGGTGCTCTTATAACTAGCGGAACATACCCGAGACACAGAGAACACCTCACTACACTAGTGCATGATAATCATTTTTTAAAAATCTATTGGCCACAGAAAGTACAAAATGAAGAAGTGAGGTAACTCACTGGTGTTAAGAATACAGTGGTAACATCAGAAGGAGAAGGTGGAAATGGCTTAAAAATGAGCTAAGGATGGAGAACAGCAGGCACATTAAGCAACAAAAGTGGCATTAGAAAGAGGGTAATAGGAGGACTTGTCAATGGCCTGATTGTCCTCAATTAAGGAGAGAATAAAATAAGTCAAGTATCATGCACTGGGTTACACCTGTGCTGTCTGCCTGATCTGAACCAGAGCCTGTTAGAATAAAGAAAACTGCCAAAACCAGTTATATCATACTCTGACCAGGTCAAATTGCTTTGATTTATATATGTTTACTGTATAAATAAAGTCTCTATATTGTTGAATTACAATAAAAACGCTAAAACTGCTTGGAGCTTTCGGCCGCGCTACTGGCCTTCATCAGCATGTTTATATGGATAATATGACGTTACAATAGAAGACGCAACAATTAATACATAGTGACGACGTTATCAAGGAAATATAGAGAAAACATATATAGAGCGGCGTTATAAAATAAGATAAATAGATAGATATGCAAGTTATTAGGTAAATAAAATGAATATAAATGAAATGAATAGATTGAAAAAAAAAGTTAATTTAGAAGTTAGCAGAATGAAATGTCTATTGCTCTTTTGTGTTAATTCCACGGGGTTTAAAAGTTTTTAATTTCTTCATCCATAACTTCTTTCTTGTTTGTCTATATTCGTCCGAATCGTAAAGCTTTTCAATTCCAACTATTCAGTAGTCATCCTTGTCGTTATTTTCGTTATAAAAGTGTTTAGCAACTGGGTCGTCCTGCTTCGGCCGAATCAAAGAAAAATTGAGGAGATGTCTTTGGTATAAGGTGTCCCCGGTTTCTCCTACGTATATGTATTTATCACACCTTATTCCAAAAATTGCATACACTACATTGGTAGATTTACAATTGACATAATTTCTAATTTTGTATTCGTTATTATCTATTTCTATTCTATCTGTGTTAACAACGTAAGGACAAATAGCACAATTTTTTTCCACAAGGTTCACATTTATTTTCTGCTTTGAAAAAGTGCTGGTTGTGTTTTAAGCTCACCTGACCCGAAGGGTCATGTGAGCTATTGTCATCGTTAAGCGTCCGTCGTCCGTCCGTTAACTTTTCTTCAAAGATCTTCTTCTCTAAAACCACTGATGGGATTGCTTTGAAACTTTGTACACTTGATCTTTAGGATGTCCTCTACCAAGTTTGTGAATTATATACATGTCGACCAACCAACATGGCCGCCGTTGCTAAAAATAGAACAGGGGGGCTAGACCATTGTTTTTGGCTTATAACTCAAAAAGTATAAGAGATAGAGAAAATCCGAAGCATCCTTCCTTGTTCAGCATCAAAAGCTCTACGAATCTCACCATTCAGTGGAAGGTGTGAAACGACTCCTTATAGGAGTTAATGCCCTTTAATCATCAAAATTGACCATTTTTGCAGTTTTTGGACTATATCTTGAAAACTGTTAGAGCTAGAGGAAACATGGGAAAAGTTAGCATTGCAGAATTGTTAAGCTCATTGAGATCTACAAAAATGAATTCAGGGTCTAAATTGTCAGATCAGCCGTTTAAGAGTTATTCCTCTTTAACTGTTTTTTTAGCTCACCAGACCCGAAGGGTCATGTGAGCTATTGTCATCGTTAGGCGTCCGTTGTCCGTCGTTAACTTTTCTTCAAAGATCTTCTTCTCTGAAACCACTGATGGGATTGCTTTGAAACTTTGTACACTTGATCTTTAGGATGTCCTCTACCAAGTTTGTGAATTATATACAGGTCGACCAACCAACATGGCTGCCGTTGCTAAAAATAGAACAGGGGGGTCAGACCATTGTTTTTGGCTTATAACTCGAAAAGTATAAGAGATAGAAAAAATCCGAAGCAATCTTCCATGTTCAGCATCAAAAGCTATACAAATCTCTCCATTGAGTCGAAGTTGTAAAACGACTCCTTATAGGAGTTATTGCCCTTTAATCATCAAAATTGACCATTTTAGCAGTTTTTGGACTATATCTTGAAAACCATTAGAGCTAGAGGAAAAGTTAGCATTGCAAAATTGTTAGGCTCATTGAGATCTACAAAAATGATTTCAGGGTCAAAATTGTCAGATCAGCCGTTTAAGAGTTATTCCCCTTAAACTGTTTTTTTCCATTATTTTTAACTGATTTTCAAAAATCTTCTTCTCTGAAACCACTGAAGGGATTGCATTGATACTTGGTCTACTTGATCTTTAGGATGTCCTCTACCAAGTTTGTGAATTATATACACGTTGACCAACCAACATGGCCGCCGTTGCTAAAAATAGAACAGGGGGGTCAGACCATTGTTTTTGGCTTATAACTCGAAAAGTATAAGAGATAGAGAAAATCCGAAGTAACCAATCATGTTCAGCATCAAAAGCTCTACAAATCTCTCCATTGAGTCGAAGTTGTGAAACGACTCCTTATAGAAGTTATTGCCCTTTAATCATCAAAATTGACCATTTTAGCAGTTTTTGGACTTTATCTTGAAAACTGTTAGAGCTAGAGGAAAAGTTAGCATTGCAGAATTGTTAAGCTCATTGAGATCTACAAAAATTATTCAGGGTCAAAATTGTCAGATCAGCCGTTTAAGAGTTATTCCCCTTTAACTGTTTTTAGCTCACCTGACCTGAAGGGTCATGTGAGCTATTGTCATCGTTAAGCGTCCGTCGTCCGTCGTCCGTCCGTTAACTTTTCTTCAAAGATCTTCTTCTCTGAAACCACTGAAGGGATTGCATTGAAACTTGGTTTACATGATCTTTAGGATGTCCTCTACCAAGTTTGTGAATTATATACATGTCGACCAACCAAGATGGCCGCCGTTGCTAAAAATAGAACAGGGGGGTCAGACCATTGTTTTTGGCTTATAACTCAAAAAGTATAAGAGATAGAGAAAATCCGAAGCAACCTTCCTTATTCGGCATCAAAAGCTCTAGGAATCTCTCCATTGAGTCGAAGTTGTGAAACGACTCCTTATAGGAGTTATTGCCCTTTAATCATCAAATTTGACCATTTTTGCAGTTTTTGGACAATTTCTTGAAAACCGTTAGAGCTAGAGGAAAAGTTAGCATTGCATAATTGTTTAGCTCATTGAGATCTACAAAAATGATTTCAGGGTCTAAATTGTCAGATCAGCCGTTTAAGAGTTATTCCCCTTTAACTGTTTTTTCCATTAATTTACACTGATTTTCAAAAATCTTCTTCTCTAAAACTACTGAAGGGATTGCATTGATACTTGGTATACATGATCTTTAGGATGTCCTCTACCAAGTTTGTGAATTATATACATGTCAACCAACCAACATGGCCGCCGTTGCTAAAAATAGAATAAGGGGGTCAGACCATTGTTTTTGGCTTATAACTCAAAAAGTATAAAAGATAGAGAAAATCCGAAGCAACCTTCCTTGTTCAGCATCAAAAGCTCTACGATTCTCTCGATTGAGTCGAAGTTGTGAAACGACTCCTTATAGGAGTTAATGCCCTTTAATCATCAAAATTGACCATTTTTGCAGTTTTTTGACTATATCTTAAAAACCGTTAGAGCTAGAGGAAAAGTTAGCATTGCAGAATTGTTAAGCTCATTGAGATCTACTAATATGATTCAGGGTCTTAATTGTCAGATCAGCCGTTTAAGAGTTATTCCCCTTTAACTGTTTTATCCATGAATTTACACTGATTTTCAAAAATCTTCTTTTCTAAAAACTACTGAAGGGATTGCATTGATACTTGGTATACATGATCTTAAGGATGTCCTCTTCCAAGTTTGTGAATTATATACATGTCGACCAACCAACATGGCCACCCTTGCTAAAAATAGAACAGGGGGGTCAAACCATTGTTTTTGGCTTATAACTCAAAAAGTATAAGAGATAAAGAAAATCGGAAGCAAATTTTTTTGTTCAGCATCAAAAGGTCCTTACAGTAGTTATTGCCCTTTAACTGTTTTTTTCTATTAATTTAAACTGATTTCCAAAAATCTCTGAAACCACTGAAAGGATTGTTTTGCAACTTTGTATACTTGAAAGTTTGTGAAATTTATTCAAATTTTGGCATAAGAGATCAGGTGAGCGATTCAGGCTCCTGGGAGCCTCTAGTTCATTAATATTAACTCATTTTCAAAAATCTTCTTCTTTGAAACCACTGAAGGGATTGCATTGATACTTGGTATACTTGATCTTTAGGATGTCCTCTACCAAGTTTGTGAATTATATACATGTCGACCAACCAACATGGCCACTGTTGCTAAAAATAGAACAGGGGATCAGACCATTGTTTTTGGCTTATAACTCGAAAAGTATAAGAGATAGAGAAAAACCGAAGCAACTTTTCTTATTCAGCACCAAAAGGTCCTTATAGGAGTTATTGCCCTTGAACTGTTTTTCTATTAATTCAAACTGATTTTCAAAATCTTCTCTGAAATCACTTAAGGGATTTAGTGTTTTGCAACTTTGTATACTTGAAAGTTTGTGAAATTTATTCAAACTTTGGCATAAGAGATCAGGTGAGCCATTCGGGCTCCTGGGAGCCTCTAGTTTTATTAATTTACACCGATTTTCAAAAATCTTCTCTAAAACCACTGAAGGGATTGCATTGATACTTGGTATACATGATCTTTAGGATGTCCTCTACCAAGTTTGTGAATGATATACATGTTGACCAACCAACATGACCGTCGTTGCCAAAAATAGAACATGGGGGTCAGACCATTGTTTTTGGCTTTTAACTCAAAAAGTATAAGAGATAGAGAAAATCGGAAGCAACCTTTCATGTTCAGCATCAAAAGCTCTACAAATCTCCCCATTGAGTCAAAATTGTGAAACAACTCCTTATAGGAGTTATTGCCCTTTAATCGTCAAAATTGACCATTTTTGCAGTTTTTGGACAATATCTTGAAAACCTTTATGCCTAGAGGAAAAGTTAGCATTGAAAAATTGTTAAGCTCATTCAGATCTACAACATTGATTTCAAAGTCAAAATTGTCAGATCAGCCATTGAAGAGTTGTTCCCCTTTAACTGTTTTTTTCCATTAATTTTTACTATTTTTCAAAAATCTTTTTCTCTGAAACCACTGAAGGGACTGCTTTGAAACTTGGTACAGTTGATCTTTAGGATGTCCTTTACCATGTTTGTGAATTATATACATGTCGACCAACCAACATGGCCGCCATTGCTAAAAATAGAACAAGGGGTCAGACCATTGTTTTTGGCGTATAACTCGAAAAGTATAAGAGATAGAGAAAATCTGAAGCAAATTTTCTTGTTCAGCATCAAAAGGTCCTTTCAGGAGCTATTGCCCTTTAACTGTTTTTTCTATTAATTTACACTGATTTCCAAAAATCTTCTCTGAAACCACTGAAAGGTTTGTTTTGCAACTTTGTATACTTGAAAGTTTGTGAAATTTATTCAAACTTTTGCATAAGAGATCAGGTGAGCGATTCAGGCTCCTGGGAGCCTCTAGTTTATGTATGAGGATGTCCTGTAAATTCGTATCCCTTCTGTATGCAACAATAGGTGGTTTACCAAAAATGGTCTTCATTCTTGTAGATTGATGTAGTGTTTTCTGACGATTTCTTAGAATTTTGTTTACGTTTGGCAATGCTGTGTTATAGGTCAGCACCATCGGAACCCTGTCACTTTTGTTGTTCTTTTTCCTGTAATCCAATAACCGATCCCTATTTTTGTTATCCACCTTTCTCAGCTGTTCTTCCACGTTTTCTTCATCATATCCTTGTTTCTTTTAAATGTTATGTAAGTTGATTTCTACGATTCTTGTACTTTTCATCGTCAAAACATATTCGTTTCAAACTAATCCCTAACCCATATGGTATAGCCTTTTTGACGGATTCTGGATGACATGAACCTTGGTGTAAGTAAAGATGTTTGTCTGACGGCTTACTGAATAAATCTGTTGTAATGAAATTATCAATAATGGAAACATTTACATCCAAGAATTCGATATTTAGGGTACCGTATCTAATATCTACCTCTATATTTGGATGAATTGAGTTTGCGGTGCCTTGGAAATTTTTTAGTTCCTCAATGCTTCCAGTCCACAATCCCCTGGATGTTGTCAACGTACCTGAAATATGCATACGGCTTTTTTGTGCAACTGTCTAGTAACTTGTCCTCCCATTCACCTAAATACGTAGATGCATAATTCATACCCAATTTAGAGCCAATTGCTGTCCCTTCCGTTTGAATATAGTTTTTGTTATTGAAAGAAAAATTGTTATTTTCAAGAACTAGGTCCATCATATTTTTAAAATTTCTTCGGTTTCTATAGGACTATTTTCCCTCTTATTCAAAGCCTTTTTAACTGCATCTCTGGCTTCCTTCCGTGGAACATTCGGATAAAGTCCCTTGACGTCCATACAAAAAATAGTAGTACCCAGTGGTAATGGTTGTGTTATTGTTGACAATTTCTTCAAAAAGTCTGTTGTGTCTTGTACATAGCTTTTAAGAGATCTAACATTTTCAGACAGTTGTTTCTCAACAAATTCCGCTAAATGTTCAGTCGGATGACTCCTACCATTGACAATAGTACGGAAAGGCACATTTTGTTTGTGCAATTTAGGGTTCACCTGAAGTTTACCAGGTCTAATTTCAGAAGGTAGAAGATAACGTTTTTCCTCTGCCGTAATGATGTTCCTTTTTGCCATATCGTTAACCAATTATGTCTCCCCCCACTTTTGTGGGGAGACATATTGTTTTTGTCGTGTCCGTCCGTCCGTCTGTCCGTCCGTCTGTCCGTCACAAAGTTTGTCAGCGCAACTCCTCTGAAACTACTGAACCGAATTCAACGAAACTTGGTATATAGGAAGGACACCATATGTAGTTGTGCATATTACCAGGAAATTTTGATCCTCAAATTTTTGTGGGAGTTATGGCCCTTTGAACTTAGAAAATTGCTGAAAATCCTCAAATATCATCTTGTCAGCGCAACTCCTCTGAAACTACTGAACCGAATTCAACGAAACTTGGTATATAGGAAGGACACCATATGTAGTTGTGCATATTACCAGGAAATTTTGATCCTCAAATTTTTGTAGGAGTTACGGCCCTTTGAACTTAGAAAATTGCTGAAAATCCTCAATTATCATCTTGTCAGCGCAACTCCTCTGAAACTACTGAACTGAATTCAATGAAACTTGGTATATAGGAAGGACACCATATGTAGTTGTGGATATTACCAGGAAATTTTGATCCTCAAATTTTTGTAGGAGTAACAGCCCTTTGAACTTAAAAAATTGCTGAAAATCCTTATTTATCATCTTGTCAGCGCAACTCCTCTGAAACTACTGAACCGAATTCAACAAAACTTGGTATATAGGAAGGGCACCATATGTAGTTGTGCATGTTACCAGGAAATTTCGATCCTCAAATTTTTGAAGGAGTTACGGCCCTTTGAACTTAGAAAATTGCTGAAAATCCTCATTTATCATCTTGTCAGCGCAACTCCTCTGAAACTACTGAACCAAATTCAATGAAACTTGGTATATAGGAAGAACATCATATGTAGTTGTGCATGTTACTAGGAAATTTTGATTCTCAAATGTTTGTGGGAGTTATGGTCCTTTGAACTTGGAACTTTTTGGGGAAACGGGGGGAGACATCGTTTTTGTAGGCAAAAACAAACTTTAATTTTTTAACTTTATTTGTTATTTTTAACGTTAAGTCAGAATCTACCTCTTTTTAGGAAGCGCTCTCCTTGACCTCTTTTTCCAACTTGTCGACATAATCATCAGCATCCATAACGACAATCCCTGATCCTTTATCCGCCGGGAGGATGATAATACTCTCATCATAAAGTAGTTCTGGCAACGCCTTTTCTTCCTGCACTTAAGTTCCTGCACTTTTAAGTTATGCTTAAAATCTTTTTTCAATCCTGTAATTATGTCATCCTTGACCTCTTTGATGGACATGTCTAAGAAGCGATCTCTGCCTTCTTTGGGTGTAAATTTACTCTTCTTTTTTTGTTTGTTGTTGTTTAATTCTGGTTGATAATCTTCCCCTTCATTTTGATCAAAAAAGTACTCCCGTAAGCGCATTCTTCTTTCCCACATCTTAAGATCAGTTATTAATTTTGACATATCAACTTTTCCCCTGGATGGCACAAATTTTAGCCCTTTTTTCAGAAGTTCCAATTGAGGGTTAGTCAGTACTTTACTTGAAAAATTTACTACTTCTATGTTATTCTGTGCACATTTGTCCTCTGCTTGACACCCTGTCGGAAAATACGCAACACATTTACGTTAACTTTGGCGTATTGTAACGCCGTCATACAATTGTAACCATGACGTTAAATGTATTGGGCAGGATAGAGTTGTAAAGAAAAAGTCGCAAAACACAACGCATTAGTTTCCATTACGCAATTCTCCTACATTTTGTGGTGTTTTCTGAAAGTTCCTTTACAACACAATTCCTTACTTCATGATGCATTATCTGGTCTCCATAAAGCTTGTAAGCAACACATCGGAAAAAACAATTTCCATCTCCTTCAATTGCAATCTTGCTGACGTTTCCCGTTTCCGTGCTATTATTTGTTGTTTTCTTTAAATTTTTTATCTTTTTAGATTTTGTAGTTTCAATTTTCCTCCTAATCGTATTACCTTAGCCTTTATTTCATCCATTATATGTCCGAATTTTTCATTAGTTACACAGTGTTTTAGATTTGAATGCTTCTCTGTCTCCTTTGTCTGTAATTCCTTGATCTTCCGATTACAAACGTTAATTCCGGTGTTGATAAGCTTACATGACGCGGACTGTAAGACACCTTGAACTTCAGCTTCTTCCTCCCTCTCAGCATCTAAATTGAGTTTCCACTTTAATAGAAAACCATTAGGAATTTTTCCTGCTTGAAAACATTCTTCTAAGAAAGTCTTGTGGCTCTCATATCTGGCTATCTTTTCACTAATTTTCCTCAAAAAACGTATATCATGATGTCACATCTCCTTCGAACGGTACTATCCATTTAAATAAATAAAGTCTATATTGTTGAATTACAATAAAAACGCTAAAACTGCTTGGAGCTTGCACATCTATCTATTCATTTTATTTTATAGCGCCGCTCTATATATGTTTTCTCTATATTTCCTTGATAACGTCGTCACTATGTATCAATTGTTGTGTCTTCTATTGTAATGTCATATTATCCATATAAACATGCTGATGAAGGCCAGTAGCGCGGCCGAAAGCTCCAAGCAGTTTTAGCGTTTTTATTGTTTACTGTATATATATATATATATATATATATAGCCATTCAGAGGAAAATCATGAAAGGGCATTTTGATTTGATCAGCAACTACCACTTTTAGACAAAATAGGTTAACCACCCAACATGAAACATTTATATGTTATACATGTAGTAACATATTTATAGCCTTGTTGGTGACAGCTGGACTGAAAATTTATAGCCCTGTTCTTGACCTATAAGCCTGAAAAAAACAGACCCTTTTTGATGCACACCCATACCATTGATTATGTAGGAAGTAGCATAGAGTGATAATTCATATTATAAAATGGTGAATGTTCAGTAGGAAGGGAAACTATTGGCCAGACCACATATGTGGATCAGACATATAGTTTTACTCTTGTCTGTCCGTACGTATGTACGTCCATAACACTTTGGTTAAGGTCCATTACTCGGATACTAGATGTAGGGGGTCAATGATAGTTCATCACTAGATAGGTCTTTGGTAGGGCTACACCACCCAGGTCACTGTGAGCTATATTTTATGCATGAACAGCTTTGGTTACCATAACTTGGATACTCTATGTTGGTCGTAATGATATGTCATCCCTAGATTTGTGACCTTTATTTTATGCATTAAGGACTTTGGTTAAGTTCTTGGTTATGGTCCATATATTGGATACTACATGTAAGGGGGTCAATGATATTGCACTACTAGATGAGTCTTGGTAACGAGGCACCACCCACTAGAAATTAGGTCACTACGATCTATATTTCATTCATGAACACTTTTGATTAATTTCTTGGTAAAAGTCCATATCCCAGGTAATACATATAGGGGGTAAAAAAAATTTAAAGGACAGGAGGGCCATCATGTGCCTCATAAACACATATTCTTGTTGTAACCACTTATCACATCCTCTTGGTATGGAGCATCAACATGGGGTCCCATATCATCATATTTGACTCACCATTTTCCTGTTTAATAATATTCGGATTTTTTGAAAGTAAAAACTAATCTTCTGACACTGCTTTAGATAAATAAATGATAATCTTTACAAGTATTGCAAATAAATACAACTTATTTTATATTTCAGCTTACTTCCAGTTTGTCCCAGGGATGCCCCATGTCACTTCTTCGGACCCACAACATTGAATAAAAATGTGTTCATTTATGGGAAAAATGGTTCACTATGTCATACAGATATAGCTTTTAATACAGGAGGTTTGTCAGCTGGGAGTCAACATGAATTGTGTTTACTGGCAAGGTAGGCTTACTGCATGTATTTAAGTGGCTCAGGGGTATAAAGAAAACTCATAAGATTTTTCAGACCTAAAGTTTTGTTTTTCTCTAGACTATGGAAAAGTGTCATTTAGCATCTTTAAAATTGTGAGCTAGAAACCCATCAGATGACAAGCCATATATATTATCTTTAAAAAAAACAAAAGAAAGGTGAGGTGTGGCTCCTGCAGGGTTAAAAACGACCTGCGACCTGAGGGCTTTTTAAGGGCGACTTCCGACCTGCACTTCATAAAATCGACCTATGCCAAAAAACGACCTGTGACCTCCGCCAAAATATGCCTTTTAAAAGCGACCTTGCAACCTCATGCCTTTTAAAAGCGACCTTGCGACCTGAGCGGGGTACCCTGCGGGAGCCCCTGAGGTCACCTACCTTCTATTCTTGATGTTTAAGAAAAAGTTATTTTTCCTATACATTTCTATATAAAAAATTGTCACACAATAATAATTCTCAAGAAAAAGCTTAAATTCATTTATGAAATAAAATACAGAATCAAATATTGCCTTTATTGTGTTATTTGAAGTCATAATAATGGAAAAACAGACTCAAAAAACGCATTTCGTATCTGGTACTGGAGCCAGTGGAGGTTTCAATACAACCGAAACTTCTTTTTATCCAATAAAAAACTCATGCTTCCGGTTCGAAGTCAATTAGGATAACTCGTAGTACTGTGCTATAAATATAACTTGTTCAACAATAATTTTTTTTTTCTGGTTAACCAAATGCTGTGAAATTTTACAATAGTATATCATACCATAAAAGGATGAATGGGATTGATTTTTGGCACATCCCTTTATTTGTTTAGATATTAGGGGCCCAAAAGGGGCAAAAACTTCAAATATTTTATTTGTTCCCACAATAACTTTGGTCCTGGTTGGCCCATTGCTATGAAATTTGACAATGATATTCCTTCCCATTAAAACATAGATGGGATTGGTTTTGGGGGTCATTCCTTTTTCGTTTAGAAATAAGAGGTCCAAAAGGGAGGCTTTTTAAGTTTACCTGACCCTTCAGGTGAGCTATGGTCATCAGTAGGCTTCTGTTGTTGTCCATCATCTGTAAATTACACTTTTTAAAATGTTTTAAATTCCTCTGACACCTTGTTGGATTGGTCCTAAAACATGGCCCCTTAATTGTCATAAAATAGAGCATAAGGTTAAATTGAAGTTTTTTGCAAATAAATCAAAACAGGGACACATAATTGGTCAGATTTCACAGAGTGAAAAATCCAGGTTATAAAATGGTGAATTTTGGACGGGCTGACTGCAGGCGTGCAGGTAGGTAAATATTTTTGTTACAGTTGTAAATCTCAGCAATTACTTCTCAAGCACAGCCTCTTGATGATTAATATGCAGCATTAGCACAGGCTCCCATAACCTGGGTATTCAGATTTCAGGTCGGTTGCTCGTCTACTTCCTGTTTACTGACTGAGTTAGTTTTTGACATTATGTTCATTAGTAGACAATTGGTAAAAGTTTTCTCAGCAACTGCTAATCACAACCTCTTGATATTTGGTATGCATTATCAGCATTATGAGCCTCCCATAACATTGGATTCAATTTTAGGTCTGTCCCTCATCTACCTTTGTTTACCAACTTAGTTAATTTTTGGCCAGATTTCACAGTGTGTAAATCTGGGTAATAAAGTTGTGAGTGGTGGGCGGGCGGGTGTAGGGTGTTCGGGCACGAAAAATACTTTCAAATCAGTTTTCTCAGAAACTACTTATCACAGCCTCTTCATATTTGATATGCAGCATCAGCATGGGCTCCCAAAATGTGGGATTTGATTTCAGGTCTGTCACTTATCTACTTTCTGATTAACCAAATCAGCAAATACTAATCACAGCCTCTTGATATTTGTTATGCAGCATTAGCATGGGCTCCCAGAAGGTGGGATAAGATTTCAGGTCTGTCACTTATTTACTACCTGTTTACCAACTTGGTTAATTTTGACATTAATGTTCAATAGCAGAAAATTTTTGTAATAATTTTTTCAGCAACTTCTTTTCATAGCCTCTTGATATTTGATATGAAGCATCAGCTTAGGCTCCCAGAAGGTGGGATAAGATTTCAGGTTTGTCGCTGATGTACTTTCTGTTAAATGAAATCCAGCCATTTCTGTCTTTGACCTAACAGAATTTTCAGCTTCTAGTGAAGAGGTTGATTTCAAATTTGGTATACAGCTTTAGCATGATGAGTTGTACCATGCCTCTCATTTCCAGGTTTTAGTTGTGCATCTACTTCCTAGTTAGCTCACCTGGACCGAAGGTCCATGTGAGCTTTTACCATCACTTGGCGTCCTTCGTCGTCGTCATCGTTGTCGTCGTCTGTAAACAATTTTACAAACATTAACTTGTCCGACACCATAAGTCTAATTGCAACCAAACTTGGTACAGTTGTTTAATGGCATTATGTGTACAAAACTGTCGTTTGGATTTTTGATTCGTAAAAAAACATGGCCGCCATGGCTAAAAATAGAACATAGGGGTCAAATTACAGTTTTTTGCAAATAACTCAAAAATGGTAACAGATATCAAAATGCTGGCTACGGTAAAAGTGATCAGCACCTCAAGATCTACCTGCCCAGAAATTTTCAAAATGATCCAACAACCGATGTAGGAGTAATTGCTCTTTTTCTGGATTTTTTCTAAATTTTGCACTTATTTGGCCCTATATCTTGAAAACTGTACAAGATATTTTAAAAATTCAAATTGCATATGATTGAGCACATCAAGATCTACATTTCATGTAATTAGGTCAAAGCTGTAGAACCATTTCTTTTAGGAGTTATGGCCCTTAAAGCGTCAAAATTTACCGTTTTTTATTACTTTTCCCCTGAAATTCAAAGATTAACTTGTCTGACACCATATATCCAACTTCAACCAAACTTGGCACAGTTGTTTAATTGCATATATGCTACAATTCTATCTTTTAGAATTTTGATTCATCAAAAAATATGGCCGCCATGGCTAAAAATAGAACATAGGTGTAAATTGCAGTTTTTTGCTAATAACTCAAAAATAGTTATAGATATCAAAATTCTGATGGGAGACAAAAGTGATCAGCATCTCAAGATCTACCTTCTTTGAAAGTTTCAAGAAGATCCAACAACAGATGTAGGAGTTATTGCCCTTTTTCTGGATTTTTTTCAAAATTTTTCACTTGTTTAGCCATATATCTTGAAAACTATACAAGATATTTCAAGAATTTAAATTGCATATGATTAAGCACATCAAAATCTACATTTCATGTATTTAGATCAAAGCTGTAGGATCATTTCTTTTAGGAGTTATTGTCCTTAAAACAACAAAATTTACCATTTTTCATTACTATTTCCCTGAATTTCAAAGATTAACTTGTCTGACATGGTAAGACCAACTGCATTTTAACGTGGCACACTTGTTTAATAGCTTATATGCTACAACTCTATTGTTTAGATTTTTGATTCGTCAAAAACATGGCCGCCATGGCTAAAAATAGAACATAGGGGTAAATTGCATTTTTTTGCTAATAACTCAAAAATGGTTTCAGATATCAAAATTGTGCAAGAATCAAAAAAGATCAGCATATTAAGCTCTACCTGTGCTGAAATTTTAGAAAAGATCTGACTGCTGATGTGGGAGTTATTGCCCATTTTCCTAATTTTTGCCAAATTTTGCACTTATTAAGCCCAAATAACTTGAAAACTAGCCAAGATATTTCAGAAATTTAAATCGCATAATTGGTTATGCACAATAATATCTACAAAATATATGTGTCTGTGTAGTTCAGGTGAGCGATTCAGGCTCCTGGGAGCCTCTTGTTTCAAAATGGTCGAGTTGGGGTATCCTCAGCACAATTAAGTACAACCTCTTGTTTTGAAGATCTACCACCTCATGTAGGTGCGTTTGCTCTTTTTCTTGATTTTTGTCTTGCCTGTGAAGCAGAGCAAAACAAAGGTGTTACTTTACCAGCAGCAACAGGTGGGGGGCATTTACTTTTGTGTTAAGATTCTTTGAGCACCTCCATATCTAAAGAATTATAAGTTATAGATTGATGAAACTTGGTATGCATATGCCCCAGAAGTAGCTTAGCACATTTGCACTCCCATCTTTGACTTTTAGTTTGATTTTCCAGTTAAGTGACTTTGATAATTTTCATTACATATACATGTAATAGCAATGTTAAAGTTGTGCGAGAACCTCTATGTCTCAAGAACTATAAGTCCTAGGTTGATGAAACTTGGTAAGCATGTGCCCCAGTGGTAGCTTATTACAGCTGTATCCCCATCTTTTGACCTTGACCTTGATTTTTGGGTTGAGTGCTTTGACAATTTTCAATGCATAAAATAGAAATGTTAAAAGTTTTATGAACACCTCCATATCTCAAAAACTATAAGTCTTAGGTTGATGAAACTTAATATGCATATGCGCCTGTAGTAGCTGACAGCACAGTTGCATTCCAACCTTTTTGACCTTGACTTGATTTTCTGGTTGAGTGACTTTGATAGTTTTTGAAGAATAACCAGGTGTTTTGATGGTGACGGCAGGCGAGACATACTTTAGTGTTAACTCTTGTTTTGTGAACTTTTGGCTGGATTTCTCGAAGTGGAAGTGGAAAATCAGGGTTATAAAATGGGGAATGTCGGGTGGCAGCAGGGCTGGCATTGAAGAAATTTTCGTAACATTTTTTTCAGAAACTACAATTCTTTAGTATATATCATTAAGGTGGGACCCATAATGTGGGATTTGCACTTATTAAGCTCAATGTTATTGATTCCTTGTAAAATGCTGGTGGAAAGTCCACCAAAGGCTGTATGTGTCAAAAAACTTTTTCAGTCCACCATGGGCTGCATTTGTCTAGAGCAATTGACTATCCATATTGGGCCTCAAATGTACAGACACATGTTACGGTTGTATCATGCTGCATTTGATGAAGCTTTTATTTGAAATGGAATGAACAGAATTTAAAAGTACACATGATAAACATATGAAACAAGCATAGGAACGATAAAGAAACTAAAATATTTGGATATTATATCCTTCTTTGATATAAAGAAAAATTTTCTTTGAAAGAAGAAGATCTTATGTTTGGATGTTCAGATTTACTTTAAGTTACAATTTAATTGATATAATGACAGGCTTTATAGTGGCATATCAGTGTCTAGAGTACAATGTATTTACTGCTATGATTTTTTAATTATTTGGTAAGAATGTTGGTGATTATATATAACATTTGGTATGCTTTAAAACATTCATTTATTCTGTTATTTCAGTAAAGATGGAGAGAGCCGATGCTTTATTTTGATGATCACAGATTCAATTAAAGGTATTGAAAAAGCAGTGCAAAGTATATATTATCTGAGATTCAGTATTATAATGCTTATTTAGGTATCTTATAGTATGACAAATCTGGAACATAAATAATTATAATTCTAAATATTTTATTGTTCTACCCCCAAAAACAAAAATTTAACTTAGAAAGTATAGATCAAGGCATCTGATATTTTGGTTTATGTTTATGACTTTCTCCATCTCATATACCTGAGGAGCTTGAGATAAAAGACACAACGGATTCTTGGATTTAGATCTACATCTCGAAATTGACTCCAAGGAAGACTTTCAACAAGGCTCTATGACAAACGTGATGACTTCAACTTTCCAATCGTCATCTTATGGAGCTTATTGAGTCTGCGTATCTCAATTGATTCGTTACTCCAGAGCATGCAGGACTTACATCGATTTCCTTAGCAGAGCAACACGTCTGACGCAAAAATTGCTCACACAGGGTTATGTTGCTCCTTGGTTACTGTCTTCACTCAAAAATTTTACAGAAGACATCATGCACTTGTAGACAAATATGGGATTTTGATCTCTCAGATGAGTGCAGATGTTGGTTTGTCATAGGGTTTAGTTTTTTCTTCCTTTACCGGATTTGACACACTGAATGGACTATTGGCAATGCGACAGGTGTGCTAAAGCAAGCAGGAACTGCTTACTCTTCCGGAGCACCTGAGTTCACTCTAGTTTCGACTGGAGTTTGCGTTGTTGATTGATATTCAGTATTTTGTGTTTCCATATTTTACATGTTGTCTGTTTTTGTCCCGTTCTTGTTGGTGTTTACTGGTTTTGTCTCTGCCCTTTCGGACTTTTGACATTCGGATACCCCATTGGTACCTCTACTTCTACACAAATGTCAACATGCCATATGACCTGGGCTCTATTTTAATGCTTCAGCGACTTACTGAAGTTAGGTATTATTTGGTGGGTTAACTTTTTTGTACAATTTTTGTGGAAAATAAATTACTTGAAAAGTAAAATATTTAGAGGGGCTGATGGGTTTATTTCGTTCTCCGTTATTGGCAATTTTATTTTCCCTGAATTGTGATTTGAAATATTTTTCCGTGCATCGTGATTGGATATTGCACGTGAACCGTTCTCAGCAAAGTATTTTGTCCGTGATCCGTTTTAGGCATGCTTTACAGTAATACACAGTCAAACTTTTATCCTTGAACAAATATTAAGCTATATTTCCGTGTTTCGTTATTTGCATTTTTTATTCTTTGTGATTCGTGATCAGGACCCCCTATTTAGGCAGGTTGTGTTTAGTATATGTAAATACAATTATGATATGTTCTATGTGGCTCTCACCTTGACATGTGACTTTGACCTCAAGTTTACAATTTCATGACTATAATTTTTTTGTTTGTTCAGTTTTTGTCTCCCATACAAAGCTGTGCAGGACATTGGTGTTATTTTACCAGGGGCTGCGACGGCGGCAGCCTTGACTTTTAATGTTAAGGTTAAATGAGCACCTCCATATCTCAAGAACTAAAGATCTTACAGGGGCGTAGCTTGCTCCTGGAAATAGGGGAGGCAGGGGGTCTGGGGCGTGCAGCCCCCCAGAAGCTGACGACCTTTAGGAAAATGTATGTGCACTTTCCACTTAAAATATCAGACCTATCCTTTATTTGCAAGACTGAACTTTTACAGACATACCAATGTAATTAACATAAAGAAACTACCTAATTATTTGCTATGAACTTTGTTTTGTAACCACTTTTGTATTTTCTCTTCAAGTTTTATTTTGAAAATTTGATACTTATTAAAAAACAGAGACTATTCAAGTAGTGAAATATTTTATTAATTTAGAAATGCAAGGCACCGATCCTTCTTGTCCCGCTTGAATCAAATCTGTCTAAGACATGTTCCCTGCTGATATCTTTGTTTCTATGTATGTGAAGCATAGCTAGCCCACATAGCCTGTCTTCTTTCATGGTTGTTCTGTTCCATTGCTTAAGTCTTCGTAGGGCTGAGAATGACCGTTCACAAGGCACTGACCCAACTGGTATAGTTAGCAATAATTTGAAAATCTCGTAGATACGGTTAAACCAGCCTGTTTACTGAGAATTGCCAACAAAAAAGAGTAACGGACATACAGATGAATGCACGGGACGGGTGCACGAATGGGTCATATTATACTACGTCACTTCAAAACGAGGGAAATTAGATGGACACTCTAGACATTTATATGCCTCCACTTCACATTGCTGTGGGTTCAACTTACACTAGAAATTCGACAAGTCGGGAAGGGCCCGGGCGGTCGTAAAAATTTTTTTAAACAAATATGTGACGGATTCACATAAAATTTTGATACGCAAATCTTCAAATGGTACATGGAAATTTCAGAACTCTACTTTATATGTTTTGTTTTAGTTTTAGTGTTCACAAAAATTGTTGACAAAAGTACAGACAGACGGACAAGGTGAAAACTATGTGGCCTCGCGTTTTCAATGCAGACCCTATTACAATGTAATTACAACTTTGAAAATAGACTTCGGAATCGACAAATATTACTATATACATGTCTCTAGAAATCCAGAGGAGACCTGTTTTATCAAATTATGTACTCTGAATACATGTAGCCAGAATTTTTCATTTTTTTTTTCTGACTTTAAAAGTGCTTAACAGAAATTTTCAGCTGATTTTTCCCTATTTTGATCAATTTTTATTTCCAAGTGGGGTTTGTCCTAACCCTTCGAACTCTCTCCTGGCTACGGGTATGTACTCTGTATAATATACATGTAGTTATTGTTTTAGCGTTCCCACAGAAATTGAAGTTGACTTGGTGCCAGTCGGACAGACGCCATATTTTTAATTTTCGGCCCTAAACATGCTACCACGATTTACCTAGTCATTTCAAATTCTAGTACATTTGTAGTTATATGACATATAATGTAAACATTCATGAAAAATATTTTTACAATTTGAAGATCTATGCTACCTTTTTAACGATGTGCAGGAGTGTCTCTGACGAAATATCTTGATCATCTACATTAACTGGTGACGTCGGTTCCTCTGCATTCTGCGTGTTAGTTCTTACTATCTTTTTAGCAGTAGAAAATAGCTCAGTTATTTTTTTTTCTGTCGTTTTGACATTGTTAAAAAATGCCGGGATACAAACTTTTAAAATAACAAAATTCGATACCGATACGGCAAGGTAAATTAAAGATTTCAGGAAATTGGGTTAACGGTAAAAGAAGTTTGGGTCAGTGTTAAACACGTATTACTGGACTATTAATTTATTTCCATTTACAGAGCCGACAATTGTTTTATTATTCCAAAAAAGATACATGCATGTACCATACTTGCCAAAAAGTTTGGCGAGGCAGTTGCCTCGCTTGCCTCAATGGAAGCTACGCCGATGTCCTAGGTTGATGAAACTTGTTATGCATATGCCCCAGTTGTAGTCTAGCACAGTTGCATCCCAATCCTTTGACCTTGACCTGGTTTCTGGTTGAGTGTCTTTGACAATTTTCAATATATGAAATAGCAATGTTAAAGTTTTGCAAGCACCTCCAAATATCAAGAACTATAAGTCCTCCATTGATGAAACTTGGTATGCACATGCTGTGTTGTAGTTTATCACAGTTGCTACCCCATATTTTGACCTTGATCTTGATTTTCAGGTAGAAGGTTTATTCTACAGTATGTCAATACATGTATTCTTGAGATATCTTCATATCTCAAGAATAATACCCCAGTATTAGCTCATTACAGTTGCATCACAATCTTGTGAACTTTATCTTTAAATTTTGCGGTGTGAATTTGAATTTTTTTTATACATATTAAAGAACTTTAAGTTCTAGGTTGATGAAACTTGGTATGCATATACCCCAGAAGTTGCCTAGTACAGTGGTACCTTTTTACCTTGACGTACATGTTTTGTTTTAGTGACTTTGACAATTTCCAATGCATATATTTAACAAAGAATTTAGCAGACAAAACATACTGTAGAATTATTTCTTGTTTCCCAAATAGGTCAAGTATATAGTGTATTGCCTAATAATTACTGAACTTATTCAAAAGCAGAGGCCTCCTAATTTAATTATTTACATTGTAGATCCATGTTTACCACATAATCCTTGTTTAAACGATGGTCTCTGTACTGCTTTGTCAGATGGAACTCACTCATGTATTTGTAAGAATGAATTCTATGGGGACAGTTGTCAAATAGGTGAGTTTGTAGTTTATTAATATCAACTTAAATAGGTTGATATAAAAAATATCAGCTTTGATCATTAAGATGTCTGTTTGAACAAAAACATAGGGTATACATTGCATCTTTACTTTTAAAACCCACCATATCAAGTCACAAGATATGTTATACCATCATTTCTGTCATGGATTTTTCTCAATCCTCATCAAGATGGTTTGCTGATGATAATTTGAAAACCTTTTAGCCAAATATAAAGATATATTTTCAGTTAAGGTCATAATGAAATAATTCCTATCTTCTCATCCAAATTTCTTGAATATATGGGCCCTTTTTATTTTATTTATAATCCATTTTGATAAAAAAAAATTCTGCCACTTTAAAGGAAATAGACCCAAAAATTAACACAATTTACCAACAAATCAAAATAATCTTTTGGTTAGTAAAAATTGCTGGGTATCATACAATATAGTCAGTGACCTTTTGACATGCCCACTTGCCCACTGTGGATGGGAATGTAGGGTGGACAATGGTAAGCATAAAATTCAAGCAATCATCCAGAGTTACTAGAAAGACTTTGCAATTATTTTTTTAAAAATCATGATAAAATAGAGATATCTTAAAATCATCTAAAAAAATTAAGTGGATAGCTTCATTTAATTTTTCATCATTGGAAAATTAAGAATTGTAAAAACTGGTGGACAGTGTCCTCTTGCTCATTGTGGACCAGTGGGAAGGTAAAAAAAGTCACTGTAGTATATATTTTATCACTTCAGATGCCCTTTCATTAGCTCACCTGACCTTTTAGTCATCATTTGGCGTCCAATGGTGACCTTGACGGATTATTGTCATTCCATTGTTTGTAAACTTTTTAAAACGTTGACTCCTCTGACACCTTGGGTCCAATTGCAACCAAACTTTGTATGGCTGTTCAGTAGCATAAGGTGCATAGAATTGATGTCATGATATGCGATTTGTTATAAAACATGGCCGCAGTGGTTTATAGTAGAGCAAAGGGGTAAATTGCTGGGTTTTTTTTGCCAATAATTCAAAAATGATTACAGATATCAACATTCTGGCATGAAATTTAGAAAAAGATCCAACAACCAATGTAGAAGTTCTTGTCCTTTTTCTTGATTTTTTTATGATTTTTGCACTTATAAAGCTCAATATCTTAAAAACTGTAAAAGATATTTGAGAAATTTAAATTTCATATTGTTAATCATGATCCACATAACATGAAATTGGTTAATGGTTTTTGTCTCGCCTGCGACTTGAGTCGCTGAAGGCGAGACATAGGTATAACTTTCCAGCGGCGACAGCGTAAGCTTTTTTGTAAGACTTTTGTGGAAAATGAATTACAAGAAAAGTAAAATAGCTAGGCATCTGATATTTGGTATACAGACAGTTGGGTTATGGTCTACACAACTGGCACCATGCCGTTTGAACCTGACCCCAATTTCATGGTTCAGCGACTCTGTGAACTTAGATGTTTTTTTGGGCCAAAAAACTCCTTTGTAAGACTTTTGTGGAAAACCAATTAAGTGAAAAGTATAATAGGTAGGCATCTGATATCTGGTATACAGACACTTAGGGTTATGGTCTATGCAACTGGCGCCATGCCATTTGACCCTGACCCCATTTTCATGGTTCAGTGACTCTGTGGACTTATATGTTTTTTGGGGCCAAAAAAAAACTCTTTGTAACTCTTTTGTGGAAAATGAAAACTATAATAACTAGGCATCTGATATCTGGTATACAGACACCTGGAGTTATGGTCTTGTGACCTCGACACAATTTTTATGGTTCAGTGACCCTGTGGACTTAGATGATTTTTGGGAAAATTAAAACTTTTGTGGAAAATAAATTAAGTTAAAAGTATAATAGCTAGCCATCTGATATTTGGTATACAGACATTTGGTGTTTTGGTCTACACAACTGACAACATGTTGTGTGACCCTGACCCCATTTTCACAGTTCAGTGACTCTGTATACTTAGATGTTTTTTTTGGGCCAAAAAACTCCTTTGTAAGACTTTTGTGGAAAACCAATTAAGTGAAAAGTATAATAGCTAGACATCTGATATCTGGTATACAGACACTTAGGGTTATGGTCTATACAACTGGCGCCATGCCATTTGACCCTGACCCCATTTTCATGGTTCAGTGACTCTGTGGACTTAGATGATTTTTGGGACAATTAAAACTTTTGTGGAAAATAAATTAAGTTAAAAGTATAATAGCTAGCCATCTGATATTTGGTATACAGACATTTGGTGTTTTGGTCTACACAACTGACAACATGTTGTGTGACCCTGACCCCATTTTCACAGTTCAGTGACTCTGTATACTTAGATGTTTTTTTTGGGCCAAAAAACTCCTTTGTAAGACTTTTGTGGAAAACCAATTAAGTGAAAAGTATAATAGCTAGACATCTGTTATCTGGTATACAGACACTTAGGGTTATGGTCTATACAACTGGCGCCATGCCATTTGACCCTGACCCCATTTTCATGGTTCAGTGACTCTGTGGACTTAGATGATTTTTGGGACAATTAAAACTTTTGTGGAAAATAAATTAAGTTAAATGTATAATAGCTAGCCATCTGATATTTGGTATACAGACATTTGGTGTTTTGGTCTACACAACTGACAACATGTTGTGTGACCCTGACCCCATTTTCACAGTTCGATGACTTTGTGAATGTAGATGATTTCTGGGTGGAAAATGAGTTAAGTGAAAAGTATTATATTATAGCTAGGCATCTGATATTTGGGGATTATGGTATGCACAACTGACGTCACCATATGTAATGTGACCTTCACCCCATTTTCATGGTTGAATGTCTTAGTGAATGTTGGTCTTTTTTTGTTGTTTCTCAATACCTATGGTATCTAGAACACACTTCAGACATTTCTGTGATGGTTAAATGGAATTCTGTCATCTGTCACATGTGACATTAACTTTTCTGAAGGCCCAGCTAATATATGACCTTCAATGAGTTATGTGATGGTGCCAACAGTCGAGACATACTTTAGTGTCAACTCTTGTTTTTAGGAATTATTCCCCTTGGAATGTCAAAATGAATCATTTTCACAGCATTTCCTCATTACGTTGAAAACGTTAATTCCTCTGAAATCTTTTAAATTCAATTGGAACCAATCTTGGTATAGTTGTTTATTAGCATGTAAAACATGGCCGCTGAGGCTAAAAAATACTTGTTCAATAATTCAGTTGTTCCCTCTACTTTACCCTTTAGTACAAAGATAAATGATTTTTGTCTCCCCTGAGAAGCAGAGGGAGACAAAGGTGTTACTTTACCGGCAACATGGGGCGGCTTTTATGTTAAGGTTTTATGAGCACCTCCATATCTAAAAATTTATAATTTATAGGTTGATGAAACTTAGTATGCATTTGCCCCAGTAGTAGCTCAGCACAGTTGTGTCACCATCTTTTGACCTTGATCTTGATTTTCTGGTTGAGTGACTAAGATACCTATATTAGCACTGTTAATGTTTTATGGGCACCTCCATATCTCAAGAACAGTCAGTCCTAGGTTGATGAAACTTGGTATGCACTTGTTACAGTAGTAGCTTAGCACAGTTGCATCCCCATCTTTTCACCTTGAAGTTGATTTTCTGGCAGAGTGACTTTGACAATTTTCAATGCATAAAATAGCAGTATTAAGGTTTTATGAGGACCTCTATATCTCAAGAACAATAAGTCCTAGGTAGATGAAACTTGGTATGCATATCCCCCAGTAGTAGCTTAGCACAGTAGCATCCCCATCTTTTGACCATTACCTTGATTTTTCGGTTGAGTGACTTTGACAATTTTCAATAAATATAATAGCAATGTTAAAGTACAATGAGTGGGAATCCTGAATTCTACATTCTCAGCATTTGATTAATAAAGGAATGAATAGTTGAATACTTAGGGACGGACCATTTAACTTGAAGGGGGGGCCTTGGTTTTTTGTTTTGATCAGAAAATTTTTTTCCACGCAGAACGCGGACAAAATATTTATTTTTCGAAGGCGTCAAGACAGAATTTTTTTTTTCATTATCAGCATTATTTTTTATAGCAGAAATACTTCTTCAGAATATTTTTTTTCTTACCCTCAGCTGCCAAAATATTTTTTTCATCAAAAATTATTTTCAGAATATTTTTTTAGGAAAAAACCAAGGCCCCCCCCCCTGCAAGTTAAATGGTCGGTCCCTTAGATACATGTATTTCGATGGTGCTAGCAGGCGAGACATACTTTAGTGTTAACTCTTGTTTATCTCATTCCAATTTTACTTTTAGGAGAATGTCCTGCTTCTTCAACCAATCAGACAAAGTGTTCACATAATGCTTATTGTCACACTGATGGGACAACAAGCACATGTTATTGTCAGCTGGGGAGTTTTGGTCAACATTGTAGTAAAGGTGAGTAATTGTCACACAGATGGTATAACTAGCACATGTTGTTGTCAACTGGGGAGTTTTTGTCAACATTGTAGTAAAGGTGAGTAATTGTCACACAGATGATATAACTAGCACATGTTGTTGTCAACTGGGGAGTTTTTGTCAACATTGTAATAAGGATGAGTAATTGTCACATACATAACTATATGTAATAGTTATACCATGAGGTAAAGGTGTTTCTGGATAAGAAACCCTGAGGACCGGAGGTCCGAGTGGGTTTCTTATCCAGAAACACCGTATACCGAATAGTATAACTAACTTACACCCCAGTTAACTTAAAACAAAACTAGATTACAAATTTTTGATAGAGAGCAATAAAATGTGGCTTTAATTATAAAACTGAGTTAGTAAACATATTATTGATTTTTTTCTTCCCCACACAGGGGCCTCTTTAATTACCAAAATTAAAGAGATATTAAGCTACTGAGATGATTTTAGGATTAAAACATATTAATCAACTTGTTAAACAGATTAATTACTTTGAATACTTTACAAATAACTGATGATTTTGTATCATGCTAATTAAAACAGTGAACATTTCTAAACTGAATATCTTTAAGATTCATTCAGTTTTTATATGACCATCAGGGAAGACGGGTGTGCTTTGGCTGCTGTCCTTTTGAATATCATTAATTTCTGAGAGCAGGTAATTTTAGTTGAGGAAATTGCGTATTTGAATAGAATTTATTTCATTTTAATTTGATATTTTGTATTTTGATGTGCAGTACAATGTCCCTTATCGAGGTGGGGTTCGATTAAGAGTCTTTCTCTCATCTACTTCCTGTTTGCCGACTTGCTAATTTTTTGGATAAATGGACAATTTTGACAATTTATTAACAGTTTTCTCATTTGGTAATCAGCATGGGTCCAATGCCATTGAATTAATTTCAGGTCTATTGTATACCTACTTCCTGTTTAACGAAATCCGGCCATTTCTATCTGTGACCCATTTTTTTATGCCCCATCTACAAAAGATATTTGGGCAAATAGTCGTCGGATACGTTTGTTCGTCCGTCCGTCTGTCCGTCCGTTTGTTCGTCCATCTCTTATGTTGCGAACTATGGGCATTATGTCTATTGGACATATTCTTGCTCTTTTTTTTAATTTGTTTATTTATAACGTTTTTTTAAATGTTTTGTTTTATTTTGTCTGTTTTTTTTTTATTTTGCTACTTTTAGATTAGAATTGATTTTAAACCTTATAAAGTGGACCGTTTTCATTTCCTTCTCAGATGCCTTGGGCTGGCTATTAAAGAAGTTTCTTTGTGTTAGAAGCTCTTTTGTTCTATGAACTGATGTGTGTTCACAAGCGCAAAAGCAGGGGTATCTGGAAACCCCTGTTTTTGCCATTGTAAATTAATCCCATTGTTCTTAGAACAAAAGAGTTATTCACACAAAGAAAGTTTCTGGAAATGAAAGTTCGACTTTAAACAATAGAACTGGGGTGTAAAACTAGTAATTTTCAAATCAGCTTTTTCGGCTTCTAATGAACAGATAGATTTCAGAGTCATAAAAGTGTGAGCATGAAGACAAGGTCACATGGTACAACTCATTGTGCTAAAGCAGTGCACCAAATTTAAAATCAATCTGTTTAGTAGAAGTGGAGAAATATTTTATGAAAATTAGTCAATAAAGTTATAAGCCAGTTTATTTTCTAAACTAAAGGATTGATATTGAATTTCATTGCTTTATTAAACAACTTTACCACAGAAATCAAAATGGGATATTCACTTTTCAATCAAAACGATGTGTACAGTTAAATTTTTCAATGAGGTATTGATATTTATGATAAAACTATGTAAATGAATTCACTAATTTGTGGTAACAAAGTCCTTGTTTTAGTAATTTTTCTGTAAAAAACTCGTAGTTTTTATCATTTAAATCAAATACATCACTACAAATTTGAGCATATCTTATAATCTGTGAAATATGAACACTGTAATACAGGGCTAGTGGTACATCTCCTTCCAGAAAACTTAAATGAATAGTGTGGAGCTTTCAATTATAAACTTCATTGCTTTTATGCATCTCTTGGTAATAATTTTTCTAAAAATGGATATTTTTTGGAACAGTCTTGTAGTTAACAATGTGTTATAAGGCCTTTATTCATATTTTTCAGAGACCAAAGAAAAATTAACAACACCTGGACATACAGGGGTAAGTGTATGAATTCTACATGAATAATCAAATTAATCTGTCACCTTGTAAAGTAAAACAAGCTGGGATGGATGTATAAACAGTCAGATGATTAAATTCATATTTTTGTATGAGCAAGTTGAGCGGTGTATTGTATTCAATATTTTCATGCAAGTGTTTACTCATTTGATAATTTTTAACCAATATCACTTTAAATCCAACTGTATTTCAAAATAAACCTTGTCACTTATGTCAAATTTTCATTCTGTGTCAGTGCACAATGCTATTTAAACCTTTCCACAGAATTTTGTTTTAAAGGAAAGATAATCTTTTGTGGCTGTAAGAAATAAATGCTGTTAGTCTAAGCATGTTTAAGAAAGAGTTTTTCTTTTAGTTCCATGCGTATGTTATCAACTATTGTTTTTCAGGCTCAGTTTGTAGGAGCAGCTTTACCAGAAGTAGTAGAATGTCACCTTGAACGACCTTGCTATATACCATCTGTTCTGACAGGCAGTCCTACTGTCAAGTAAGTTAATGCATTTGATACATTACAGCTAGAAAGGATCTTAGATGCTTGGTCAGAATTTTAAGGATTTTTAAGGCTTGCCAATGAAAAGTGGTTTAACTAACACTTGGTATGGTCTGTGTATCTTTCCCTAGGTTTTCCCCATTCATATATGAGGATTTTTCTGGAACTTAAGTGAGATTTTCATGAAATTTAGTACACTTATCAATAATACCAAATACAATACATTGCAACAACAAATCCATAATTTTATGCTGATCTTAGCTTGTCATCGGTTTTATAAAAAACATTTGCTTCTTTTGTTTTCAGACCTACTATAACGACAGGCTTTGTAGATGCAGGGTTAGAATTTCAGGGAGTCCAGGTAGAGAAAGATAACAAATCTTCACATATCTATCACACGGTCTCATCAGTGATGCCAAAGACTCCTGGATACCACAAGATGTGTATACAGAGTTCAGCTAACGTACAAAGGTGAGTGTTTGTATACAGAGTTCAGCCAACTTACAGAGCTGATTCTTTTAGGTTTGAGAACTGATGAATATTGCTAGACTTTATATTGGGTAGAATTAAGATTAATAAGTTATTTTTCTATGAGTTAACTTATCAGATATGACCGTTAGCATTTTTACATGTGTCTTAAAACCAATCAAATGACATTTTACATTTTGATGTGAAAAGCTTTAAACCAACCAGATGACAAATGAGCAAATTGAGCCCCTTTAGGTGGACTGGAGCTGACGCATGTCATGAGATCCAAAAAAAGGATTGGCAAAAAAAAACATTTTGTCGGCTCATTAAGATTATCAGGAGTTTACAATAAGTCCAGCCTTGCTTTGAAAAACGGCTGAAAATTATATCTTCTTGCCTTTCTACTTGTCCCTTAGGTTACTTGTCCCTTTTGACAAAATTAACAAAGTAAGGTAGTTTATTCATCTTCACGACCTTTGAATAGAAAATAATGAGATGTGGAATAGGTGTAAGCGACACAGCCTACAATTAAGCGGCAATTCAGAAAAACCACAATAGCCTTCAACAAGGCCAGTAGGTGCTGCTCGCAGTTTAAAGACAAAAAAATTCCTATTATTTTACATTTCAGTAAACCATCAGATGAGGTTTGTTACAATGTCCACGTCAGTAGTAGTAAGTATACAGAAGCTATAACTCAATACACTACTGTTACACATGTATATAGAATCCTTTAATAAAAGATTACGTAGAAAAACATTTTACATCAATTTGTCATACAATATTCATTACTCTGTCCATTTAAGATGTAGAATAAAATCAAATATATAACATTCAATCAGATTTATTTCAATGTAAAAAAGATATTGCATGCAAACCTTGGGAATACCCTATTATAGCAGTTTATTTTTACATGTGTAAATCTTCATAACATTGTGTCATAAGGTAGTATGTGAACAATTTTTGCTGGTTTTATTTTCGTAGTTTTTTCATGATTTCCTTCCAACTATGAAAATAACCAAAAAACCCACTATAAAAAGATTCTGTAGTGAGCTTATATAACTTAATCATTAGCACAGAACATGCAGAAGCAATATTTTGGTGTTTTTTTTTTATCATTATTACATAATGATTTTCATCTATTTTGTTTTTACAGTACCTCCTGTTCCAGTCTCTAAGGTATGGTTTACATATGGTTTACATATGGTTTGCTTTTACTTGTGCAGTTCTTGCTTGTATTAAAAAAATACCATGTTTAATCAAAAATCGTACAAGTGCTTTCATGTTTATATTTCATAAAAATGTAGAAATGAAGGTTAGGTAAAACATACTTCCATCTTAAATTTGAGAGTAACTTTGATATGATAAAAGTAAAACAGAATACATTTTGAAATGGGAATTCTAATATGGGTCCCCGGAAAGAACAATAGAAACCATGGCGACAAGCCATGTTTAAATTCCAATAAAACACAGGTGGACGTCACATTTCATTTTGCGACGTCATTATATGATTTTACGCTGAGATTGCCGACGTCATAAAGGATCATTTGCACATAAACTTAGCAAGAAACATCAAAATGGCTTCTGTAGCATTGTACGCTATAGGTCTTTGAAAACACAAAATTGTCATATTAGAATAGAAATAATTCATGTCCGGCCGTGGTTTATTTTCGATTTAACCATGGGTGCCCATTATTTTCGTGTATTTAACCCCTCGCTCCGCTGCGCTATGCTCTGGGTAAAATATCCACGAAAATAATGGGCACCCATGGTTAAATCTCCAATAAACCACGGGCGGCCATGAATTATTTCTTGAATAACATATTTCCATATATCCAAAAATAGTTTTAGGGGTTTCATAGGAATTCACTGGAAAGCTCGCCCCCTACACTGGGAAATGATAGAAAAATTGAATGATAACCAAACCATTTAGTTTTTAGTTTTTGCTGCCTACTCTGGGTAGTGAGATTTAATGAAAAAGGGTTACCAGTTTTCCTGATTACATCAGGGAACAGTAGAAAGATTGAATGTTTACACAAAGCATTTTGATGTTTGTAGAAGGGTCCCCAGTTTTTGCCCCCTACACTGGGGAATGGTAGTAAGATTGAATGTCTACGCGGAGAACCTTGTCATCTGACATTGTGGATGAAGAACACAGCATTGGATCCTGAATGGTAATATGATCAGCTGTAATGGCCTTTTTTATGAGTGAAAATTTCCCACTAGGATGTATGTATGTATGTTGGATTTTCCTTTGTATCACATTGAACTGCAGAAATAATTTTGTTCCATCTCAAGTTAACTTTGAAGATCTATATGTTTCTTTAGTGTTGGTTGTGTCGCGTACACTTATTCCACATCTCTTTATTGTCTATCTGTTTTTAAGCTGATTTCTCCATGAAATTTTGTACACATATTAATCAGAACAAGCTATGAACAATGCACGTCTTAAGCAAAATTATGCTATTCCAGTACTTGTATGCCAAACAAGTCATCAATGACTCCTATTTCTTTGTTTATTAATTTTTACAGTCCTATGGTAGAATCAGACATGAAAGCACAGGATGGGATTTACGTGTTCCAGCCACATACAACTAGTCCATGTTCACGTGATGTCTCCATCCATACTGAAGTGGAACAGAACATTCCTTTGTGCTGCTTTCAGCTAGTTGCATTGAAAAGCAATGTGTAAGTTGAATATCTTGGATATGCCAATATAACACAAGCATACCTCTGTGTTGCTAACTTCAGCTTCTAGAAAAATATGAAATGTTCTAAGTGTTGTTCTAAATTTAAACTTAGAATAGGTCAGTTTGTTAAAGGATTGATATAGCTATTTGACCTTGTGACCTGATAAAGAATAAAAAAAAGAGATATATAGATAATAAATTTTATGAGCTACCTTTTTATAAACCATTCTGCTGGAACACATCTTAAAGGGACAAGATAAACAATTTTATCGGTAATTAGCGGCTTTTTCCTTTGATCTCATCTGCCTGATATTTTCTTGTATCACGGACTGTCCCTGATGCAAGAAAATATCAGGTGGGAGCACTTGATAATAGTGACGTCGTGGGATGTAATGTGACATAATTTGTGAGGTCAAATGACGTTATTGTACTGAAAACTTGTTAAATGTGTGTATTTTTTAATAACCGATAAAAAAAATATTATATACTTTCCTTTTTGATACTATCTACATCTAGTATCGTATCAGACTCTGCCAGACTCGTCTGACACTCACCTAGATATAGATAGTATCAAAAAGGAAAGTATATAATATTCTATATGTAATTACATGTTTTTTTTTATTTATCAGTGAGGGAGAAAGAAGATGTTTTAACATAGAAATCACAAATGGACCACTTCATGGTAAGAACATAGCCAAAAAATCATCTTCACTTTTAGAACAATTATGTTTTCTGTTTTGATATTGGCTAGTATCTTATAGTTAAATATTTTCGATACGATTTTTTAAATAAATTAAGATTGCCTTTGCAAAACAATGTTAAAATCCTGACTGACTGATGGGTATTTATAGTCGCGACTAGGGGAAAGCCCCTCTGCGTTGACTTATACCTCTACAGGTATAGACTCGCTATGTGCCATGGGTCGTCCAGCCCATGACACACCACCGCCAGTGTTAGCTGCTCCAGAGTATCCTTTGTAATCGCTGGAGCAGGGCCCGTCTTCCACCACGGGGAGGTACTGGTCGGAATTCTGGAAGACGTTAAAATCCTGACTTAACTTTTCTTTTTATATCCCCACTCTTAAGAGAGGGGGCTACATTGCAATCATCTTATCTGTCCATCCATTACAAACTTAAGTAACAGATTTCTCAGTTTCTATCAAAGGGATTGATTTAATTTTAGTACACACCTGAAGCATGATTAGTTGAACCATACCTCACCTTTTGCACATCTACTTCATGTTTTCCAAAGTCAATCAAGCTTTTTTTAAGGGTCAAAAGTAGACAATTGTTCATAACAGATTTCTCGGCTCTTACTGAAGGAATTGATTCTCAAATTGGTACACATCTTTATTGGGATTAGTTGTAAAGTTCCTCATCTTTTCCTGTTTCTGAATGGTCGAGTTGGGGTATCCTTAGCACAACTTAGTGCAACCCCTTGTTATAGTTCAACTAGAAAAAAGAAAAATCATTTTTGAAATTCCTTTAAGGGATGAGGAAACTCTGGTATTTTAAAACAATTATTACCCTGTTCTTCATCATATGTTGTTTTTACAGCCAAGGGTCCATGTGGCAGGAGTGATACATGTACTAATGGAGGATTCTGTAGCAGCCATACCAATCCACCTTAATGTCTCCTTTTATATATCTATTTTTCAGCCAAGGGTCCATGTGGCAGGAGTGATACATGTACTAATGGAGGATTCTGCAGCAGTCGTACCAATCCCCCTAAATGTCATTGTCTCTTTGGTTACTCGGGAACAAAGTGCGAAATCAGTAAGTATATTTATGTAAAAATATTGAGTGTAAAACTATTACATTCACTGATGTTATTCTAAATCATGCTTTCATCTCCTCTTGATCATTGCAACTTTCATTTCTCTGGTATGTATTTTGTAAACTGTGATCCATAATATAATTTTGATCACTGATCTTACCCCTTTGAGAATGATAATTCCCATTTAGTTATTTTGTTGTTACTTTGATGTACCCAGGGGTGTTGCCATTTGTAGAACTTTGATACACTTAGCCCCCTGTATTAGGATGCTGGAGCAGTGTAGTTTTACTTTGAACAAATGTTCGATTTTTTTTCTATAATCTGTCTGTCCATCTATATCATGTATATATCCACATAATTTGTGAGTGGTAAAACTTCAGAATTATTTAACATAATGAAACATCATTTCAGGATGCATATATTAAATTTGTAAGCTATTTAGATTTTTTGGTGTTTTTTTAATTGCAAATGGGGGATTGCCAACTTTGACAGATAATTCTCATTTGCTTAGTTTAAAACACCTTTTTGTTATACTGTGGATTCATTTATTTTCATGGGTATCATTTTTTGTGGTGTGATGAAAAAGGATCAGTTCGTGGGTTGTTTTATGGTTTTGAAGACTACAGAATACATATGGATATAAAAAATTCCTTTTCTTGGAGTATAAATTTTCGGGGTAAAGGCCATCCACGAAAACCACAAAAATTGATACCCCATCAAATTATAATGAAACCACAGTATTATATTTTGTTAACTGCTGTATTTTTATAATTGCAGGACATGGAAATTCACTGACAGGCTCACAGACTCCGGTTTGTATGATAATAATAATTTGTGTGATTCTTATTCATATCATGTAAAAGTTTGTCAATAATCCTAGATTTCATCTGGCAAGCAGCTACATAACGATGTAATTAAATGACTTTGAAGAAACAAAGAAAGACTTTTAAAAAGAACTCATTAAAGTGAAGTAGTTTAAATATGCATGTAAACAGAGGAACTGACTACCTAGAAGTACAAAGAACAAGAGTGTAGGGTTAGGAAAGTTGGAGTCAAGGAGTAGAAAAGTAAGAGTAACTGTAAACCAACTTTTTTTTGCAAGCGATTAATATTCGTGGATTTCGCGAGGAACAGAAATTCACAAAGATAAATCGGCGTTAATTACCTTATTTTCAAAGTCTTTTAATTTGTTTACGACAAATCAGGAAAATATATGTCCACGGAATAGCCCAATCGACTCTAAAACATGAAATATTGTAGATTCGAAAATAAATTGGTTTACAGTTACTGGGAGATAGGAAGGGTCAGGGGGGACATGAATCTGAGACTAACCTCTCTTAATTAATTTATAGTGGTATTTTATTACAGACAGGACCTAAGACAGGAGATTTAGCTCTACCTAAGAAGATTGTTTGTGTGCTACATGAGGAGTGTGCTGTTCCTATATCAGTTACCTCAAGTACAAAGTAAGAAAAAAAAACTTAATATGGTTGTTCATAAACTTAAGTTGATTTTATACATAAAGATGTGATTGTAACAAAAATTAGAAAAAAAACCAAAACAACAGGAAAAGTACATTAGAAAGGACAAGGTACAGTAAGGGCCATATTTGGCCCCCCTATTTAAAGAAAATCAAATCCAAAGTAAATGATTTAAATATCATTAAGGTTTCAAGTAAGATGATTAAACTTTTTGACAATGGTAAACATTTTCCATCCTCTACTCTAATTTCAATTTTATAGAGGCTTAAAGTAGTCCAAAAGTATCAAAATCGTCGAAATATGTCATTTTTTATGCTTATTTTGTTATTTTTAATGACCAGCGACAACGTAGACCATGGATTCCTCAACTGATTTATAACCATTTTATAGTGCAAATTAAAGTTAATAAACAATAACTGTGGTCTAAGTTGTCGCTGGCATCTAAAAATTGAAAATATTACCCAAATATTGTCCATTTTCCGTGAATTTGAAAGAAATCGTACATATTCACCATGTTTTGACAAGCAATTTCAAATAATAAACATGAAAAATTCTGATAAATTTAGTTGTTTTATCTTCTTCATTCATTTGACGTAATAAATAACAAAAGGACTTTTCTCTAGATCAGTTTTCTATTTTTCAGTTTTAGAGGGGGCCAAATACGAGCCTTACCGTACCTTGTCCTTTCTATTGATTGCAAGACCGGAACACATGGCCTTATTTTGATTTACAGTTTGCATTTTATACTCAAATTTAATGCTTGTACATTTTTTTTATCTAAAAGGTCTAACAATTTTAAAAAAAGACTGAATAATATCACAATAAAAAATGAATATGAATGTCATTTAACAATGTCATAGGGTAGGCAATCAAGATGTACTTAAGGTGGAGAAGGACAGTGGTCATGTGACTTGCCCAAAATAAAATTAAATTTGAAAAATATTTGGAGATTTTTGTGTTTTTAGAAACTTTATGCTTAGTTTAGGCACATTTAATCAATATGATTAAAATTTGTATTCTTAAAGCAGTATAAATTGTTAGCTAAAGTGTAGTCAAGGGAGGTAATTTGGCAAAAATCATGAAAAATCATCCTTTTGGGCTCCTATTTTTGCTTGTACGTAAAAATCAAGGGAAGAAACCCCACTTTTAATTGAGTTAAGATGATGAATTGTTGCAAGATCTATAAAATGTCAAAAAATGAGGGAAATCTATTAACAGGAAAAAAAGTAATGGAACATTTTTGTGTGTTTTTAAGACTTTTCCTATATAATTCATAGTAAAATATTGATACTTTAACTTGATATAACTCGAAAAGTAGGGAAGAAACCCATGAATTTTGAATCAAATTATGAAAGAGTACATCATTTTGGACATTTATGCCAATTTTGAAGAAAATCTATTGATAAATTAATTTTGGACCCAAGTGCCACGCTCTACCTTAATTAATTATTTATATTTTCAGACCAGATTTAAGACCCAGTCAGGTAGACCCAGGACTAAGTACCAAGGGATCTGTAGTTAAAGTGGACCCAAACAACAATGGGACATACATAGGTCATCTGAAGGTCGAAGGGACGACACCTGGTGTTCATAAAGCTTGTGTTCAGATAGGGACAACCAATCAGGGTACCAGGTACATGTACATTTTGTAAGAGTGAAAAGATTCATTTACGAAAACAAAAGTATTAACAAGTAAATAAGACGCAGAAGCTTTGGAACAATTTAATGTCATAAGTCTGAGAAAACAAAATTGAAATACATAAAATCCTCACAAAAACAAATCAAACAACATGCATATAAAAAAGAATGCATATAACAACCAACCTGAAATCATGATCAACATGAATGGTAAGGCAAAACAATAGTGAAGTCAGGTTAGTAAGTCAGGCTTATGCATTTTATGATTTCACTGCTTTAAGGGGATACGTTACTTTGGTCGACCATCTTACTTTTCAAAACAAATTTGCATAATGAATGGTAATACCATGACACATTGAAATATTCATTTGAAATAGGGGGTCATGGGTCAATTTTTCAGAGTGCAAAGTACCAAAGATTTTCCCGTTGAAAACAATGCTTTCCTGTCAAAATTTATAATTTTCTGTATGTCTCAAAATAAAAATTTTGGGTTTTAATTTCTGTTCAGAAGAAAGTAAAATATATATTGACATTTTTACCGGGTACGAAACTATATGGTCCCATGGCTTTTACGGGACAAAAAATTATGTTTTAGTATGTACCTGAAAATTCATGCTTTTTTCTTTAGAAATTGCGGAAAAATAAAATGCGTTTTAACAATAATATTAACATGATTAAATCACGTTTCATATGTGGAATAAAGACGTACCTCATTGTACAATATTTCTACCAAAAATCATTTTTCATTTATAACCACACGTAAAAAGCCATGTATTTACTCCTGTATTGTATCTTCCCTTCACAGGCGATGACTTCACATACGTACCTATTTGGTACCTTGCTACCTATACTGCGCGCATGCGCAATCAGAATCTATCAACTCGTGGCCAAAAATTGTGCGGACATCTTTGGACCAGGAATAAGTAAACTCCATACCAATTCGATATCAAATAAATTCTACAGAATTTTTTTCCAGAGGCCACCCCCACCCCAAAAAAGCGAACTTTTTGATAACTAAAAAATGCATTTTTCGGTCTTTTGTCTGAGAAGATTTAGGCATATAATCCTACTTTTAGTTTTATTCTACAGTCCAAGATATTGATTTTGCAAAAATAATCTCACATACGAAAATTTGTCATTTGAGTCCGAAAAATCTGGCTGAAAATACGGACAAATTTAATTGAATAAATACTAATATTTTTGAAACAGACTATAGGTACCGAAAAGTACAAATATGATAGACTGGTGTTGGTTTTCCTAAAGATCCGTCTATATATTCGTCATTTTAAGTGAAAAGGTCACATTATAATGGCTCATACTCGTTGAAGCAAACTGATTTTCAAGGGCAAATTTTGGCCATTTATGTGAAAAAAGGCTATTTCTTTGAATTTTAATTTCCGAAAACTGGCTTTAAGGTAGTACAGTGGTATAACACTGAGCATCTTTTCTGAGCATGTTACCAAATTTAAGCAAACACAAAAGCATTGCTATTTAACTGTATGAAAATTGTTTGTATGATGAATTATTAGAGAAAAAATAAGTTTGAAAAAAACCTAACTGTTATATTCATTTTATAACATTTCCCGTACTTTTTTCAAGGGAGATAATTTGTATGAAATGTGTAGGGAAAATTCAGTTTTTCCAATTTATTTTCAGAAAATTAACGGTGACCCCATGATTTTATACCTTATTTTCAAAGAACTAACAAAAATTGATGTTTTGACAAAATTTAACAAAAATCTATCCCGTGAAATTTGAAAAAAAATGATTTAAACAATTTTTCGCTATATAATCTATATAAAAATAGCCAAATTTGAATTGTTTTTGATAAATTTTCTACAAAAATTAAGCACGGTGACCTATTCTTTTTATTTCATTTTCCAAACATATGCACATAGATACTTCTTATGACAAAATTTTAAAAAATTCTATCCTACCGATTTTTTACTATTGTACTACCTTAAATAAAAAATCAAAATATTTTTAGTTGGAAACCCCATTAAACCCCCTAAAACCCTGGCATGACTACAAATTTCTAAAAGTTAAACATTTTTTATCAAAAAAATTTAAGGCTGGATACCCCCTAAAATCGTCCTTTTAACGTTTATTTTGAAAAAGACTATAGAAATTTGAAATATCAATATTCAAAATGATAAAAATGTGCTAGATGTATTTTTTCCTCTTGAATTTGAGAAAAAACGCTGTTTAAATGGTACATCTGGTGATATTTTTACTTTTTCTATTTTCGATATAGAGTGCGAAGTACCAAAGATTTTCCCGATGAAAACAATGCTTTCCTGTCAAAATTCATAATTTTCTGTATGTCTCAAAATAAAAATTTTGGGTTTTAATTTCTGTTCAGAAGAAAGTAAAATATATATTTACATTTTTACCAGGTACGAAACTATATGGTCCCATCCATGGCTTTTACGGGACAAAAATTTATGTTTTAGTATGTACCTGAAAATTCATGCTTTTTTCTTTAGAAATTGCGGAAAAATAAAATGCGTTTTAACAATGATATTAACATGATTAAATCACGTTTCATATGTGGAATAAAGACGTACCTCATTGTACAATATTTCTACCAAAAATCATTTTTCATTTATAACCACACATAAAAAGCCATGTATTTACTCCTGTATTGTATCTTCCTTTCACAGGCGATGACTTCACACACGTACCTATTTGGTACCTTGCTACCTTCAAGTTATTTTACTTTGAAATTATCGTTTTTGGCGGGAAATTTAAATAGAAGTAATGGGAAAAGATCCAATATTTTCAAAATGTTGTAATTCTCCATTGATTTAAACATTTTTTTTTTCATTACATTTCAACCAAAAAATAACACAAGAAAGTCCAAATCTTTCTCTAAACAAAGATATATATTTTGTCAGAGGTCATGGACCATAATTTTCAAGAATTAACATCAAAGATAAACAATAGCGTTAAAGTTCAACACTGTTCAATTAAAATTGATGTTGTGTTTCAAATCGTAAATGGATGTTTTTCTGTTTCACAGGTAAATTTTATTGATAACGTCGTTTTTAACGTAATGTATCCCCTTAAAGTTTTAAATGTTTATTGTATTGAGGTCTTGTTCACTCTTTGAATATTATCTTGTGTCATTACAGTACCACCAGTGAAGAAATCTGTTATGAAGTTGAGGTGAAAATGCCAGGTTTGTTAATGTTGATATGGCATATATAAACAAAGGCAATTATAAAGGTAAAGGCTTTCAAAAAAGAACAAACTTTTTTTATTCATTGACTGGCTTTTCGTCCCCTGCCGTAACACGATCGAAGGACCTAGTAATGGTCTTCATCCGTCTGTCCCTCCATGCATCTGTGCGTCCGTCACACTTTTGTGAGCGCAACTCCTCTGAGACCGCTCAACAGATTTTGATTAAACTTTGTAGGATTGTTTGTCATGATATGTAGTTGATCATATCATACCACCATTTTGATTTGACAAATTTTATAGGAGTTATGTGACTTTATGGACTTTGTTCATTTTATGTCATAGGAACACTTTGTGAGCGCAACTCCTCTGAAACTGCTCAACAGATTTTGATGAAATTTTGTAAGATTGTTTGTCATGATATGTAGTTGATCATATCGCACGGCCATTTTGACTTGACAAATTTTATAGGAGTTATGAGACTTTATTGACTTTGTTAATTTTAGGTCATAGGAACACTTTGTGAGCGCAACTCCTCAGAGACTGCCTAACAGATTTTGATGAAATTTTGTAGGATTGTTACCCATGATCTGTAGTTGATCATATCACACCGCCATTTTTATTTGACAAATTTTATAGGAGTTATGGGACTTTATCAACTTTGTTCATTTTAGGTTATAGGAACACTTTGTGAGCCCAGATGAAGGATTGTTTGTCATGATATGTAGTTGATCATATCGCAAAGGCATTTAAATTTTTTTGATTAAGTTGATTTTCAACTTTAATGCGGGGGACATTGGCTACGTGTAGCAATCTTGTAGATCAAGGGTTTGAGAAAAATGTAGTATTTGTATTTACAGTCAATCAAATGTTTTTAAAATAAAGTTAATACATGTAGTAAAATAATGCAATTCGAATGATTAACTCAAAATGTATGGTAAAAAAATAGTAACCTACTGAAGAAATGAACACTGAAATCTTTTTAAAGACAATTGCTTTTAAAAAAAATGCTTGGTTTAGTTCATACACCTTATTTATTTGGGGGGGGCCAAATTTCTATTAAGTATTGTGCACATTCATGAAAGGTCCAAAATGTATATAGAATATTATGTACTTTTCATTTTGATACTATCTATATCTAAGTGAGTATCAAACAAGCACAGTAAGGCAAGTCTAATGAGAGCCTAGATGTAGATAGTATCAAAATGGAAAGTACATGATATTCTTTTTATCTGCAATATTAAAAAAACACACATCTAACCAGATTTTCATTGGAATAAACTTTTACCACATTTTTTTACTTTGTGAAAAATAGTTTAAAGCATGTATAATTAACACAATTTTTTTTTTAATTGACCATTTTTAGAAATTATAATAAATAGATAAATACAAATGACAACAAAGTTCCAGACAATAAATTTTGTTACGCCTGACGCGCGTTTCGTCTATTCAAGACTCATCAGAGGCGCTCTACCAAAAATATTGAAAATGCCAAACACTGTATGAATATGAAGAGCATAGAACAGTAAAACCAAAAATACCAAACTGGGGAACCAAATTATTACTAAGATGATCAACCTATGTCTGGGGTGGGAAGAATCTTAGGGTTTAGACAATTTTGAAATTTAAACGGATAATTTAAAGCTTTAAAATTAGAGATATGAAAGTTTAAGCCCACAAGTATAAGAAAACAAAACAGGCCAAGTGCTAGCCATAATAGTGACTTATGTCCCTGATAAAATGAATAAAGTACATTGAAATAAAAACATTAATAATGAGATTGCAATTGTTTCTTTATTTTAGATCCGTACCATCATAAGCCAAACCATTTTCAGGTAAGGTTATAGCCTAGAATGTCCTAGCAGATAAAAAAAAACAATGAAGAATAATTTAGGACAACCTGGTTTCACTATTTAGAAAAAATTATAATAATGCTTTTTGGAACCCTGTCTAAATAAAGGTTAATACAAATTAATTTATTACTGAACTTGGAGGATAAATCTCAATGTTCAAGAGGAAAGACAAAACAAGGAAGACATACTGGAAAAAATGCAATGGTCAATCAAAATTAAATTAGTTTTAGGACCCTTCTTTTAATTTGGATATATTTTAACCTCTAAATACAGTACATCAGTCTATTCTGAACAGATTTTTAGTCTTAACAAGTATGCTTACTTAAATCAAACTTCTAAGACCTTGGTAATTGTTTTCATTTCAGCCCCATTTTGTACCACCAACACTCCCACAAGACTCTGTCACACAATGTATACCTGGGATGGAGTGTCATATCCTGATGTTCCTGAGTGGTGGGGCCTATCCTTCTTGGTAAGTATACCTGGGAAGGAGTGTCATATCCTGATGTTCCTGAGTGGTGGTGCCTATCCTTCTTGGTAAGTATACCTGGGGAGGAGTGTCATATCCTGATGTTCCTGAGTGGTGGTGCCTATCCTTCTTGGTAAGTATACCTGGGAAGGAGTGTCATATCCTGATGTTCCTGAGTGGTGGTGCCTATCCTTCTTGGTAAGTATACCTGGGGAGGAGTGTCATATCCTGATGTTCCTGAGTGGTGGGGCCTATCCTTCTTGGTAAGTATACCTGGGAAGGAGTGTCATGTCCTGATGTTCCTGAGTGGTGGGGCCTATCCTTCTTGGTAAGTATACCTGGGAAGGAGTGTCATGTCCTGATGTTCCTGAGTGGTGGGGCCTATCCTTCTTGGTAAGTATACCTGGGGAGGAGTGTCATATCCTGATGTTCCTGAGTGGTGGGGCCTATCCTTCTTGGTAAGTATACCTGGGAAGGAGTGTCATATCCTGATGTTCCTGAGTGGTGGGGCCTATCCTTCTTGGTAAGTATACTTGGGAAGGAGTGTCATATCCTGATGTTCCTGAGTGGTGGTGCCTATCCTTCTTGGTAAGTATACCTGGGGAGGAGTGTCATATCCTGATGTTCCTGAGTGGTGGGGCCTATCCTTCTTGGTAAGTATACCTGGGAAGGAGTGTCATATCCTGATGTTCCTCAGTGGTGGGGCCTATCCTTCTTGGTAAGTATACCTGGGAAGGAGTGTCATATCCTGATGTTCCTGAGTGGTGGGGCCTATCCTTCTTGGTAAGTATACCTGGGAAGGAGTGTCATGTCCTGATGTTCCTGAGTGGTGGGGCCTATCCTTCTTGGTAAGTATACCTGGGAAGGAGTGTCATGTCCTGATGTTCCTGAGTGGTGGGGCCTATCCTTCTTGGTAAGTATACCTGGGAAGGAGTGTCATGTCCTGATGTTCCTGAGTGGTGGGGCCTATCCTTCTTGGTAAGTATACCTGGGAAGGAGTGTCATATCCTGATGTTCCTGAGTGGTGGGGCCTATCCTTCTTGGTAAGTATACCTGGGGAGGAGTGTCATATCCTGATGTTCCTGAGTGGTGGTGCCTATCCTTCTTAGTAAGTATACCTGGGAAGGAGTGTCATATCCTGATGTTCCTGAGTGGTGGTGCCTATCCTTTTTGGTAAGTATACCTGGGGAGGAGTGTCATATCCTGATGTTCCTGAGTGGTGGGGCCTATCCTTCTTGGTAAGTATACCTGGGGAGGAGTGTCATATCCTGATGTTCCTGAGTGGTGGTGCCTATCATTCTTGGTAAGTATACCTGGGGAGGAGTGTCATATCCTGATGTTCCTCAGTGGTGGGGCCTATCCTTCTTGGTAAGTATACTTGGGGAGGAGTGTCATATCCTGATGTTCCTGAGTGGTGGTGCCTATCCTTCTTGGTAAGTATACTTGGGAAGGAGTGTCATATCCTGATGTTCCTGAGTGGTGGTGCCTATCCTTCTTGGTAAGTATACCTGGGGAGGAGTGTCATATCCTGATGTTCCTGAGTGGTGGTGCCTATCCTTCTTGGTAAGTATACATGGGAAGGAGTGTCATATCCTGATGTTCCTGAGTGGTGGTGCCTATCCTTCTTGGTAAGTATACCTGAGGAGGAGTGTCATATCCTGATGTTCCTGAGTGGTGGGGCCTATCCTTCTTGGTAAGTATACCTGGGAAGGAGTGTCATATCCTGATGTTCCTGAGTGGTGGGGCCTATCCTTCTTGGTAAGTATACTTGGGAAGGAGTGTCATATCCTGATGTTCCTGAGTGGTGGTGCCTATCCATCTTGGTAAGTATACCTGGGGAGGAGTGTCATGTCCTGATGTTCCTGAGTGGTGGGGCCTATCCTTCTTGGTAAGTATACCTGGGGAGGAGTGTCATATCCTGATGTTCCTGAGTGGTGGGGCCTATCCTTCTTGGTAAGTATACCTGGGAAGGAGTGTCATATCCTGATGTTCCTGAGTGATGGGGCCTATCCTTCTTGGTAAGTATACCTGGGGAGGAGTGTCATATCCTGATGTTCCTGAGTGGTGGGGCCTATCCTTCTTGGTAAGTATACCTGGGGAGGAGTGTCATATCCTGATGTTCCTGAGTGGTGGTGCCTATCCTTCTTGGTAAGTATACTTGGGAAGGAGTGTCATATCCTGATGTTCCTGAGTGGTGGGGCCTATCCTTCTTGGTAAGTATACCTGGGGAGGAGTGTCATATCCTGATGTTCCTCAGTGGTGGTGCCTATCCTTCTTGGTAAGTATACCTGGGAAGGAGTGTCATATCCTGATGTTCCTGAGTGGTGGTGCCTATCCTTCTTGGTAAGTATACCTGAGGAGGAGTGTCATATCCTGATGTTCCTCAGTGGTGGTGCCTATCCTTCTTGGTAAGTATACCTGGGAAGGAGTGTCATATCCTGATGTTCCTGAGTGGTGGTGCCTATCCTTCTTGGTAAGTATACCTGGGGAGGAGTGTCATATCCTGATGTTCCTGAGTGGTGGTGCCTATCCTTCTTGGTAAGTATACATGGGAAGGAGTGTCATATCCTGATGTTCCTGAGTGGTGGTGCCTATCCTTCTTGGTAAGTATACCTGGGGAGGAGTGTCATATCCTGATGTTCCTGAGTGGTGGGGCCTATCCTTCTTGGTAAGTATACCTGGGAAGGAGTGTCATATCCTGATGTTCCTGAGTGGTGGGGCCTATCCTTCTTGGTAAGTATACTTGGGAAGGAGTGTCATATCCTGATGTTCCTGAGTGGTGGTGCCTATCCTTCTTGGTAAGTATACCTGGGGAGGAGTGTCATGTCCTGATGTTCCTGAGTGGTGGGGCCTATCCTTCTTGGTAAGTATACCTGGGGAGGAGTGTCATATCCTGATGTTCCTGAGTGGTGGGGCCTATCCTTCTTGGTAAGTATACCTGGGAAGGAGTGTCATATCCTGATGTTCCTGAGTGGTGGGGCCTATCCTTCTTGGTAAGTATACCTGGGGAGGAGTGTCATATCCTGATGTTCCTGAGTGGTGGGGCCTATCCTTCTTGGTAAGTATACCTGGGGAGGAGTGTCATATCCTGATGTTCCTGAGTGGTGGTGCCTATCCTTCTTGGTAAGTATACTTGGGAAGGAGTGTCATATCCTGATGTTCCTGAGTGGTGGGGCCTATCCTTCTTGGTAAGTATACCTGGGGAGGAGTGTCATATCCTGATGTTCCTCAGTGGTGGTGCCTATCCTTCTTGGTAAGTATGCCTGGGAAGGAGTGTCATATCCTGATGTTCCTGAGTGGTGGTGCCTATCCTTCTTGGTAAGTATACCTGAGGAGGAGTGTCATATCCTGATGTTCCTCAGTGGTGGTGCCTGTCCTTCTTGGTAAGTATACCTGGGAAGGAGTGTCATATCCTGATGTTCCTGAGTGGTGGTGCCTATCCTTCTTGGTAAGTATACCTGGGAAGGAGTGTCATATCCTGATGTTCCTGAGTGGTGGTGCCTATCCTTCTTGGTAAGTATACCTGGGGAGGAGTGTCATATCCTGATGTTCCTGAGTGGTGGTGCCTATCATTCTTGGTAAGTATACCTGGGGAGGAGTGTCATATCCTGATGTTCCTCAGTGGTGGTGCCTATCCTTCTTGGTAAGTATACCTGGGAAGGAGTGTCATATCCTGATGTTCCTGAGTGGTGGTGCCTATCCTTCTTGGTAAGTATACCTGGGGAGGAGTGTCATATCCTGATGTTCCTGAGTGGTGGTGCCTATCCTTCTTGGTAAGTATACCTGGGGAGGAGTGTCATATCCTGATGTTCCTGAGTGGTGGGGCCTATCCTTCTTGGTAAGTATACCTGGGGAGGAGTGTCATATCCTGATGTTCCTGAGTGGTGGTGCCTATCCTTCTTGGTAAGTATACCTGGGAAGGAGTGTCATATCCTGATGTTCCTGAGTGGTGGTGCCTATCCTTCTTGGTAAGTATACCTGGGAAGGAGTGTCATATCCTGATGTTCCTGAGTGGTGGTGCCTATCCTTCTTGGTAAGTATACCTGGGGAGGAGTGTCATATCCTGATGTTCCTGAGTGGTGGTGCCTATCCTTCTTGGTAAGTATACCTGGGAAGGAGTGTCATATCCTGATGTTCCTGAGTGGTGGTGCCTATCCTTCTTTGTAAGTATACCTGGGGAGGAGTGTCATATCCTGATGTTCCTGAGTGGTGGGGCCTATCCTTCTTGGTAAGTATACCTGGGGAGGAGTGTCATATCCTGATGTTCCTGAGTGGTGGGGCCTATCCTTCTTGGTAAGTATACCTGGGGAGGAGTGTCATATCCTGATGTTCCTGAGTGGTGGGGCCTATCCTTCTTGGTAAGTATACCTGGGAAGGAGTGTCATATCCTGATGTTCCTGAGTGGTGGTGCCTATCCTTCTTGGTAAGTATACCTGGGAAGGAGTGTCATATCCTGATGTTCCTGAGTGGTGGTGCCTATCCTTCTTGGTAAGTATACCTGGGAAGGAGTGTCATATCCTGATGTTCCTGAGTGGTGGGGCCTATCCTTCTTGGTAAGTATACTTGGGAAGGAGTGTCATATCCTGATGTTCCTGAGTGGTGGTGCCTATCCTTCTTGGTAAGTATACCTGGGGAGGAGTGTCATGTCCTGATGTTCCTGAGTGGTGGGGCCTATCCTTCTTGGTAAGTATACCTGGGGAGGAGTGTCATATCCTGATGTTCCTGAGTGGTGGGGCCTATCCTTCTTGGTAAGTATACCTGGGAAGGAGTGTCATATCCTGATGTTCCTGAGTGGTGGGGCCTATCCTTCTTGGTAAGTATACCTGGGGAGGAGTGTCATATCCTGATGTTCCTGAGTGGTGGGGCCTATCCTTCTTGGTAAGTATACCTGGGGAGGAGTGTCATATCCTGATGTTCCTGAGTGGTGGTGCCTATCCTTCTTGGTAAGTATACTTGGGAAGGAGTGTCATATCCTGATGTTCCTGAGTGGTGGGGCCTATCCTTCTTGGTAAGTATACCTGGGGAGGAGTGTCATATCCTGATGTTCCTGAGTGGTGGTGCCTATCCTTCTTGGTAAGTATACCTGGGGAGGAGTGTCATATCCTGATGTTCCTGAGTGGTGGGGCCTATCCTTCTTGGTAAGTATACCTGGGAAGGAGTGTCATATCCTGATGTTCCTGAGTGGTGGGGCCTATCCTTCTTGGTAAGTATACTTGGGAAGGAGTGTCATATCCTGATGTTCCTGAGTGGTGGTGCCTATCCTTCTTGGTAAGTATACCTGGGGAGGAGTGTCATGTCCTGATGTTCCTGAGTGGTGGGGCCTATCCTTCTTGGTAAGTATACCTGGGGAGGAGTGTCATATCCTGATGTTCCTGAGTGGTGGGGCCTATCCTTCTTGGTAAGTATACCTGGGAAGGAGTGTCATATCCTGATGTTCCTGAGTGGTGGGGCCTATCCTTCTTGGTAAGTATACCTGGGGAGGAGTGTCATATCCTGATGTTCCTGAGTGGTGGGGCCTATCCTTCTTGGTAAGTATACCTGGGGAGGAGTGTCATATCCTGATGTTCCTGAGTGGTGGTGCCTATCCTTCTTGGTAAGTATACTTGGGAAGGAGTGTCATATCCTGATGTTCCTGAGTGGTGGGGCCTATCCTTCTTGGTAAGTATACCTGGGGAGGAGTGTCATATCCTGATGTTCCTCAGTGGTGGTGCCTATCCTTCTTGGTAAGTATGCCTGGGAAGGAGTGTCATATCCTGATGTTCCTGAGTGGTGGTGCCTATCCTTCTTGGTAAGTATACCTGAGGAGGAGTGTCATATCCTGATGTTCCTCAGTGGTGGTGCCTGTCCTTCTTGGTAAGTATACCTGGGAAGGAGTGTCATATCCTGATGTTCCTGAGTGGTGGTGCCTATCCTTCTTGGTAAGTATACCTGGGAAGGAGTGTCATATCCTGATGTTCCTGAGTGGTGGTGCCTATCCTTCTTGGTAAGTATACCTGGGGAGGAGTGTCATATCCTGATGTTCCTGAGTGGTGGTGCCTATCATTCTTGGTAAGTATACCTGGGGAGGAGTGTCATATCCTGATGTTCCTCAGTGGTGGTGCCTATCCTTCTTGGTAAGTATACCTGGGAAGGAGTGTCATATCCTGATGTTCCTGAGTGGTGGTGCCTATCCTTCTTGGTAAGTATACCTGGGGAGGAGTGTCATATCCTGATGTTCCTGAGTGGTGGTGCCTATCCTTCTTGGTAAGTATACCTGGGGAGGAGTGTCATATCCTGATGTTCCTGAGTGGTGGGGCCTATCCTTCTTGGTAAGTATACCTGGGGAGGAGTGTCATATCCTGATGTTCCTGAGTGGTGGTGCCTATCCTTCTTGGTAAGTATACCTGGGAAGGAGTGTCATATCCTGATGTTCCTGAGTGGTGGTGCCTATCCTTCTTGGTAAGTATACCTGGGAAGGAGTGTCATATCCTGATGTTCCTGAGTGGTGGTGCCTATCCTTCTTGGTAAGTATACCTGGGGAGGAGTGTCATATCCTGATGTTCCTGAGTGGTGGTGCCTATCCTTCTTGGTAAGTATACCTGGGAAGGAGTGTCATATCCTGATGTTCCTGAGTGGTGGTGCCTATCCTTCTTTGTAAGTATACCTGGGGAGGAGTGTCATATCCTGATGTTCCTGAGTGGTGGGGCCTATCCTTCTTGGTAAGTATACCTGGGGAGGAGTGTCATATCCTGATGTTCCTGAGTGGTGGGGCCTATCCTTCTTGGTAAGTATACCTGGGGAGGAGTGTCATATCCTGATGTTCCTGAGTGGTGGGGCCTATCCTTCTTGGTAAGTATACCTGGGAAGGAGTGTCATATCCTGATGTTCCTGAGTGGTGGTGCCTATCCTTCTTGGTAAGTATACCTGGGAAGGAGTGTCATATCCTGATGTTCCTGAGTGGTGGTGCCTATCCTTCTTGGTAAGTATACCTGGGAAGGAGTGTCATATCCTGATGTTCCTGAGTGGTGGGGCCTATCCTTCTTGGTAAGTATACTTGGGAAGGAGTGTCATATCCTGATGTTCCTGAGTGGTGGTGCCTATCCTTCTTGGTAAGTATACCTGGGGAGGAGTGTCATGTCCTGATGTTCCTGAGTGGTGGGGCCTATCCTTCTTGGTAAGTATACCTGGGGAGGAGTGTCATATCCTGATGTTCCTGAGTGGTGGGGCCTATCCTTCTTGGTAAGTATACCTGGGAAGGAGTGTCATATCCTGATGTTCCTGAGTGGTGGGGCCTATCCTTCTTGGTAAGTATACCTGGGGAGGAGTGTCATATCCTGATGTTCCTGAGTGGTGGGGCCTATCCTTCTTGGTAAGTATACCTGGGGAGGAGTGTCATATCCTGATGTTCCTGAGTGGTGGTGCCTATCCTTCTTGGTAAGTATACTTGGGAAGGAGTGTCATATCCTGATGTTCCTGAGTGGTGGGGCCTATCCTTCTTGGTAAGTATACCTGGGGAGGAGTGTCATATCCTGATGTTCCTCAGTGTTGGTGCCTATCCTTCTTGGTAAGTATACCTGGGAAGGAGTGTCATATCCTGATGTTCCTGAGTGGTGGTGCCTATCCTTCTTGGTAAGTATACCTGAGGAGGAGTGTCATATCCTGATGTTCCTCAGTGGTGGTGCCTATCCTTCTTGGTAAGTATACCTGGGAAGGAGTGTCATATCCTGATGTTCCTGAGTGGTGGTGCCTATCCTTCTTGGTAAGTATACCTGGGAAGGAGTGTCATATCCTGATGTTCCTGAGTGGTGGTGCCTATCCTTCTTGGTAAGTATACCTGGGGAGGAGTGTCATATCCTGATGTTCCTGAGTGGTGGTGCCTATCATTCTTGGTAAGTATACCTGGGGAGGAGTGTCATATCCTGATGTTCCTGAGTGGTGGTGCCTATCCTTCTTGGTAAGTATACCTGGGAAGGAGTGTCATATCCTGATGTTCCTGAGTGGTGGTGCCTATCCTTCTTGGTAAGTATACCTGGGGAGGAGTGTCATATCCTGATGTTCCTGAGTGGTGGTGCCTATCCTTCTTGGTAAGTATACCTGGGGAGGAGTGTCATATCCTGATGTTCCTGAGTGGTGGGGCCTATCCTTCTTGGTAAGTATACCTGGGGAGGAGTGTCATATCCTGATGTTCCTGAGTGGTGGTGCCTATCCTTCTTGGTAAGTATACCTGGGAAGGAGTGTCATATCCTGATGTTCCTGAGTGGTGGTGCCTATCCTTCTTGGTAAGTATACCTGGGAAGGAGTGTCATATCCTGATGTTCCTGAGTGGTGGTGCCTATCCTTCTTGGTAAGTATACCTGGGGAGGAGTGTCATATCCTGATGTTCCTGAGTGGTGGTGCCTATCCTTCTTGGTAAGTATACCTGGGAAGGAGTGTCATATCCTGATGTTCCTGAGTGGTGGTGCCTATCCTTCTTTGTAAGTATACCTGGGGAGGAGTGTCATATCCTGATGTTCCTGAGTGGTGGGGCCTATCCTTCTTGGTAAGTATACCTGGGGAGGAGTGTCATATCCTGATGTTCCTGAGTGGTAGGGCCTATCCTTCTTGGTAAGTATACCTGGGAAGGAGTGTCATATCCTGATGTTCCTGAGTGGTGGTGCCTATCCTTCTTGGTAAGTATACCTGGGAAGGAGTGTCATATCCTGATGTTCCTGAGTGGTGGTGCCTATCCTTCTTGGTAAGTATACCTGGGAAGGAGTGTCATGTCCTGATGTTCCTGAGTGGTGGGGCCTATCCTTCTTGGTAAGTATACCTGGGGAGGAGTGTCATATCCTGATGTTCCTGAGTGGTGGTGCCTATCCTTCTTGGTAAGTATACCTGGGGAGGAGTGTCATGTCCTGATGTTCCTGAGTGGTGGGGCCTATCCTTCTTGGTAAGTATACCTGGGGAGGAGTGTCATATCCTGATGTTCCTGAGTGGTGGTGCCTATCCTTCTTGGTAAGTATACTTGGGAAGGAGTGTCATATCCTGATGTTCCCGAGTGGTGGTGCCTATCCTTCTTGGTAAGTATACCTGGGGAGGAGTGTCATATCCTGATGTTCCTGAGTGGTGGGGCCTATCCTTCTTGGTAAGTATACCTGGGGAGGAGTGTCATATCCTGATGTTCCTGAGTGGTGGGGCCTATCCTTCTTGGTAAGTATACCTGGGGAGGAGTGTCATATCCTGATGTTCCTGAGTGGTGGGGCCTATCCTTCTTGGTAAGTATACTTGGGAAGGAGTGTCATATCCTGATGTTCCTGAGTGGTGGGGCCTATCCTTCTTGGTAAGTATACCTGGGAAGGAGTGTCATGTCCTGATGTTCCTGAGTGGTGGGGCCTATCCTTCTTGGTACGTATACCTGGGAAGGAGTGTCATATCCTGATGTTCCTGAGTGGTGGGGCCTATCCTTCTTGGTAAGTATACCTGGGGAGGAGTGTCATATCCTGATGTTCCTGAGTGGTGGTGCCTATCCTTCTTGGTAAGTATACCTGGGGAGGAGTGTCATATCCTGATGTTCCTGAGTGGTGGGGCCTATCCTTCTTGGTAAGTATACCTGGGAAGGAGTGTCATATCCTGATGTTCCTGAGTGGTGGGGCCTATCCTTTTTGGTAAGTATACCTGGGAAGGAGTGTCATATCCTGATGTTCCTCAGTGGTGGGGCCTATCATTCTTGGTAAGTTCTTCCCCTTTAAGGTTTCTGTCTAAGTAAATCTTTTGTTTTATAATCAGTGGTAAAATTAAGTTTGTAGATTTGGAAATGGTTTGTAGATAAACTGGATAAGTCAATATAACTACTAAGTCAGGAACGATTACTACAGATATACATGTACATGTACCCTGATTTCCACAAACTCCAAAAGAATCTTTTTTATATATCTGTTTGATTTTCATTACAGCCCATCCATCAAGCAAACACAGGGTCCATCTGAAGGTCTTCACCTATTCACATCTGCATCAAGCCCGTCTCTGATTGGTAACTGTACAGTAGATGTTGCCATAACAACCCCACAAGGAGCCTCTGGGAAGGTCAAGTTCTGCTACAATACATTCTTACCAAAGTAAGTATGATATCGCCATCACAACCCCTCAAGGAGCCTCTGGGAAGGTCAGGTTCTGCTAAAATACATTTCTAACTAGGTAAGTAGGATGTGTCCATCACAACCACTCAAGGGGCCTCTGGGAAGGTCAGGTTCTGCTAAAATGCATTCCTACCCAAATACCGATAAGTTATTATCGACAAGAGCAGGTAAAATTAGGACTAGGTTTATTGATGCATATATATTTACTTTTATAATTCCATATTATAGATTTGGCTTTAAACAACTAAAATTATCAAAAAATTCTAGACTTCTGCCACTCATAGAAGCTTTTTCAGAAGGATGAAATGCCAGATATGCAGTATCTTATTTAATTTTTTTTCAGTGTTCCAGGGGAAACTCGATGTTTCTATGTTAGATATGCTAACTATGCAGGTATGTTATGCAGAGTTACAAATAAGTGCCTACCAAAATACAAGAACAGGAGAATTCACAATAGAAGATAATGAGATGTGGAATAAGTGTTAACCACACAACCTACACTATAAAGGACACTTTTAAAAAATCCACGGTGGAAAACAACCAGCAGCCTCAACATTAAGCTAGCATCAAACTGCTTGAAAATATGTATAGCAAAAAAAAACTGTTATTTTTATCTGTGTCACCACCAGTAAAAGCGGTTACTGTGGATTCATTTATTTTCGTGGGTATCAATAATCAATTGCCCTGGTTTGTTGAAAAAGGATCAGTTCCTGGATTCTTGATTTCGTGGTTCTGATGTCTCAATATACAGATGAATGTTAAATTTCCTATTTGTTGGGTATCAAATTTCGTGGATGAAGGCTACCCACGAAAACCACGAAAATTGATACCCCACGAATAATAATGAAACCACAGTAAAACATTACTTGACTCTGTTCATATTGTTATGTTTAAAAAAGCATGAGTTATATTCTATAACTAAAAAGTATAAAAGCTTCAGCCATGAGCTTTGCACAGTGATTTTATACATATTTATGATATGCATCTTTTATTTTTCTAAAATTTGAAAATAATATTTACCTTAAGATCTTGATCACTGAACTTTCATGGGTCCAGACATATAAATGGTCTTCTTTGTCATTCATAGGTCCCCAACCATCCTGCTCTGGTAAAGATTGTCTTGACAACAGTCACTGTGACATCATAGGTGGACTTCCACAGTGTGTTTGTGGCCTTCTTCAGTCTGGAGCTAAATGTCAAAGTGGTAAGTCATTCAGAAAATAATGCATGTATATTTAAATAAATATATATATTATTATAGTATTAATAAATGGGTGATTTTATAATGGCCCTGTTATATGTTCAAGGTCTGCAATAATGGCCCGAGGTGTTTGTAATGGACTGAGGCAACTCCGAGGGCCATTACAGACTCTGAGGGCCATTATTGCAGACTGAGAACATATAACAGGGCCATTCTCAAATCACCCATTTCTTAATACTTTTATTAACCAACTATGAAAAAAGGAGGCTTGGGGTGGAGAAGTGAGGTGCAACTCATGATTTCTGCCTTGACTCTTACTATGTCTCTGATTCATAAAAGAAAATTCTAATATTTATCATTCCTGGTCTTTTCAAATTATTTTGTTCTTACCATTAATGCTTGTTTGCAAAATATCTAATTATTATGCAAAGTATAAAATGTTTAACTGATCTAAATAATTTTACTAATAAATTTGTAAATTTGTCATTTGTAGAGTTCACACCCGAGTTCACAGTCAAAAAACATTTTTATCAGTTCAACAATTTTACGGATAACTTTTTAAGTGGACAATGGAATTCGATTTGATTTGTTGATTAGTTATCAAATTACAACCCATTTAGTAGTTCAATATTTTTCGGGACGAGTTGCTGTGTACAATAGAATTTGATTTGATTTGTTGAATAGTTGCAAATTACAACCCATTTCTTTCCCCGAACTAAAGTTTCCCCCTTCCCCTTCAGCAGACAGCAAACTGACATGTAAACATCTTTAAAATTTGTCAGGGTTTGGATCATTTTCTGCATATCAATATTTTATTCAAACCATTGACAACCAGAAGGTTTCTAGAAACCTGACAGAATCAGACAGGATCTAAGTACATTGTAATATGAGGCAGGTAAAACCTGTTATGCTCCCGAAGTTTCAATTAATTTAATTTTTTGGTCCGAAAATAAAAAAAAAACTAGCTTTTCTTGTGGGTTACGTGAGCGTTAAATGACGTCTAAAATTTTCAAAGATAAAATGTTAAAAAGACACCGAAAGTTAGGGAAAACAAGCGCGTGCTAAACCAGACGTTGAAGGGAAATTCAGCTCATAGTACAACTAAAATATTGACAGTTCTACCATTATCGCTCCCTTTGGGAGCGTATCAAGGTTTATCTTCAGGTAGGAAACAATTTTATACTTTGTTTATTTGTAAAGGGATTGTTTTTAATATCTTATGTAGAAAATAAATCTATTATATCATTAAAAAGACGTTTAACCTAAGAAAATATAAGGAAACTTTAAGGGTAAAAGATGACCAAATTTATTATGAATTATGAAATGACTAACAATACTGTTGACAGACCTACAGTCCCTGTGCAAGCCATAATCAATAGATTAATCCTCAGAAATTGAAGTTTAACACAATTTCTTACATTGATTTGATACTTTTTCATTCAATTTGAAATATTGTTTTAATTAATTAATGCTGAAATTAATAACGTCTGCCATTTTGGTTCCATCCTTAATTGCCCTGTTTTCTATCATAATGGCCCTGTCATAATGGCCCTGTTTTGCATTTCAATAAGTAAGGGCAGATAGACTGATGATATAGTTAGTTGGTTAATAAAATCAGGTTTTTTTTTATTTTTCTTACAATCCTTTGTTTAATATTTGAAAACACTAACATAACTGAAAACTGAAAAAAAACTTGAGACATACAACACCATGTCCAAATTTATAAGGTGCAAGAATACAGGTTGTCATATGATACAGAAAAAAAAGAAAAAAAAGTCTATAAAATGCCAAAACCTGCATACAGAGTTTCTAAATGATCCGTTCTCATAATTATAAATGTGAATACGTCATTTTCGAGTTCATTGCTTTTCCGGAAAAATCCCTCAATTACACAGAAATTATCACGTGACTTTACCAGTTTGTGAGTCAAACTGGTTTGCTGCCATGTAGACTTATTCAAAAGTGATTGTGAGATCATCAAAACAATAACATCTCTATGAAAGGTAAATACTTCAATTGAATGAAGAAATATTCTTACGTGCATAGAAATATTGTCAAAATTGAAGATTCTGTCTTTAATAAACAACAAGCAATATTTATTTTGATCTATTGCTCTTAATTGCACCGGAAGTCGTCATGCCTAGAAAAATAAATAATAAAAGAACCTTTTCCGGATTCCCCAGCCATTCCGCAATAACCCGAAATTGACTGTGTGAAGCATCATAAATATATATATATGTACATTATACCAGACACACACTGCTAAACATGTATATAAAAAAGAAATGAGTTGATATGTTTACTTATACAAGTTAATCACAAAATTTCAGCCACAGTTTTCCCAGGTACTAGACGCCACAACCTCTTGTTTCTATGTGACCTAAAGTCATTTTCTGCCCTCTATAATTTTAAAACGCTGACAACATCTGGGGCTAGTACCTTGAATATCAATGCAATAGGCAAATTTTCAGCACATCACCATATCCTTTCAAGTCAAATATAAAATCACAAATTTGTATTTATGATATATTTACTTTATTTCAGCTGGATCTGTCGGGCCAGCACACACAGCTTCTCCATCACTCATGACAGATTTCCCCAAACCTAAGACTGTAAGATGTGAAGTGGGAAAACTATGTCAAATACCTGTAATGGTCAATGGTCAAACTAATGTCAAGTATGTTATTTGAAGAGGCCCATTGATTTTTGGGGTCAATAGTTCAAAGGTAAAGGTCACAAGTGTCACCAAGTTGGAAATGTCAAGCCATGGTCTTGTTCAGGTTGGAGAGGAGTTTCCAAATATTTTGAAATGATTTTCTGCAATCATTTTGTTATTCTGTTTGTCTGCTGATCAATAAATGACTTGTATAATTAAGCATTGGTATGAATGAATTTCTATGAAAGTTAATGTTAATGCTACCAATTTTCATGGCTTTTTGTGTCATTCAAACCTTAAATTTGTGTTTTCTACAAAAGTAAAAAACTTCAAGTTAGTTTCTTCACCATGAATGGCTTTTATTCTAAACCCATAAACATGTCCATTTAGTCCAATCCAAGAATATGAAGATCCTTTGAATAACATACATGTGACCGATCCGTGATGACAAAGCTGGAGATTTTAATTTTTTTGGCTGGAGATTGGACAAAAAAGTGAGAGATTTTGAACGCTCATTAAAATTGCATTACCTAGCATTTGAATATCAATTAAGGTTACTAGCGTGTGCCAAATATACATGGCTTTACTTATAAATCTCAAACTGTTTATACAATCATCAGGTCAATTATGGCAACAAACCTTTAATTAACACCTTTACCTGTTAAATTATCGTCTACCTAATTGACAAACCCCTAAAACACCGGAATTTTTTTTGACTGAACAATTAAAATGTCTATAAAACTAAAATTTTGTCATGTCTTGAAAAAGCCGGAGATTACACAAAAAGTCGGGAGAATGGGAGATGGATAAAAAAGTCGGGAGATTTTGTCTCCCAGCTGGAGAATCACCTGTATGGAAAAAAAGTAATGGTTCCTTTACAGTCATAACAGTATTATAGAGAACTTGTCACATTTGAAACTAATGAAGATAATGTAACATACTAAAGATATTCACACTTTTTCATTTTTTATTTTGTTTGTAGTCCTGTAGTTACTATGACAACACCAGGAAGTACAAGTCTGACAACATCAACACCCAACATTACCAAGGAAAGGAGGTACCCAGATGGGGTGTACAAGGTCATGCTACCTGTAACACCCAATACAGAGGGAGAACATCAAGTCTGTGTGAAAGTACAAACAGGAGGGTGAGTGTCTTGTATGTGTATGTTGGTGTTTAACACCCTTTATAGATGCACCTGGGCCATGTAAGGCGGTCAGTTTTACTGGTGGAGGAAACCGGAGTATCCGGAGAAAACCACCAACCTTGGGCAGGTAACTGACAAACCTAATCACATACAGGTTGGGAAGTCCCTTTTATGTTGATTATAATTGGGACTTGAACTCCGCCTGAGAGGTGATTGGCTAGTGATCAATAATGTGGTATTTAAACCAGCACCTTAGGCTTAGACCACTCGATCACCCAGGCCCCACGAGTGAGTGTCTTAAAATATCTTCAATAACAGAACAAAGTGCTAGACAAAGTATTTTAAGTGTATCCGACAATTGTTGTCTACAAAAGACTCATCAGAGATGCTCTATCCAAATGTTGCTGATAATTTAAAGCAGGTTAGATATCTGTTATCAAGTTTTTAAACTATCAGACTCACAAATATGATACCCCTTTTTCAAGTATTTTGAATGACTAATTTCACATAATTTTTATTTGCAGTGATCATTGTTTTATTGTCCAAGCATTTACAGGGAGCAGCACATCACCATCAAATGTATGTATAGATAGCCAAGACTTTGTGGTTGAATATTATATAAACCCTTGCCTTTACTCTGTAACCATCAATCAGTCTGTTCTTCAATCTATTACCTGACAGTCTTTTGAGGATGATTTGAAAATCCTTAAAGGGAATCGAATGATTTGAATAAGTTTGGCACAGCTACTTGAACCATATATTGAAAGTTAAACCCTTATCCAATTCTAATTGTTTATTTTTAGACCCCAGGTCACTTTGTTACATTTTCTTAGCCACCTGGTTAAATTCTACCATGTCACTCTAGACTCCTAGTCACTTTTTTACACCATCTTTGCCCCATAATTCTAATCTACCTTGTAATATGAAGTAGGCATTGCCTAAATACGAGCACAGCAAAAATATAAGACCATGAAGATGTCAATGAACAGCTTAATGATTGTTTTTTTACATACCATTTGAGTTGAAGAAAGCCCCCCCTATACCATGAAACATCACAGATGGATCCTCTTTTTAGCCCTCATAGACAAAGTTCCACGCCTCAATTGAGGAATAAAATTGTTTAGAATTCAGAATATTAAATCTAGAGGACCCCATTCCCGAAAAGACGTGGACACTTATGATGCAAATGTTAACTGTTTTGATCGTAGTTATTTTTACCTTAATCAGTTCATTTTCTAGAATGTTCAGTTTGGGACAAGGTATTTGGGGCCAATGAGCATAAAAAAAGAAAATGTAAAAAAATGATTAAAATTTGTTTTACTTAAAAAATGAAGTAACTCATCGTCATCAGAATATTTTTCTCCTTATTCTAAATTCACATAGAAAATTTTAGGAAGGCGAGTAGCAAAATTGGTAATCATTTTCAAATTCACACCGAATCTGTATAAATTGTGCACGTGAATTGTGAGAAGCATATCAGGAGGAAAAAAAATCAATATCAGCAATAGGCAAATTGATCGCGGAAACTTGCTGTAAAGCTCTCTGCTCTCGCGGGCAAAAGTGCCCGCTACCAGCTGTGCTCACTATTATCAGATTTGAGACAGCTGGTATTTTCAGACAGACCTCAGGTAACTTTGTTGCAACTTCTTTGCCTCCCTCTCTGATTCTATTCCACCTTATATTTTCAGATTCCTGGTAACTTTGTAGCACCATCTATGCCTCCTGATTCAGCTGTAGTGTGTGAACCAGGTCACACTTGTCATTTGATATTATATAAACAACAAGAAAATGGACAGTGGTATGTATATTTGTATAAATGTCTCTAGATTGAATACAACCTACGTTACTTCCTTAATGAATAACACAATCAATTTCAACCTCATTTTATAGTTAGCATTCACCACCCAGTACAAATATGAAAACTTTTAGCAAAAGGGTGCTTCAAAGATTTTTATGCCCCATCTACGAAAGTAGGGAGGGGCATATAGTGTTCAGATCTTTACGTCTGTCCGTTCCAAAAGTTTAGAGATGGGGCATTATGTCTTTTTGACATATTCTTGTTTAAAGCATAAATTCCAGATTAAGGGTATGGAACTTAACCTGAAATGAATTGAAATTCTGATATTTTCAGTCATATAAACAGTGTAATTTGAATTTCATAATTACAAACTCTTATTTAGGTTAAAACTACATGAATCTATAATGATAATTTTGTATTTTAATAGCAAACCAGTAGAAGGAACGTCTGTTCCAGCATCAGCTCACGTAGTAACTTCAATGACACCAGATGACCAAAACTTGTGTGAAACTGACATAGTGTTAAAACCACAGACAGGAGCTAAAGCTGAAAGAATCTGTGTAAAAGGGGGATGGCTTAATAGGTAAGGTTATTTGAAAAATAGTAACAAAAGGAGTCAAAAGTTTTAGTGGATTTACAAATGAAAAGTAAAATACAAAGGATTCCTTAAACAGCACATCATAGAATGCTTATTAGGAATTAATTCAGAAACAGTGTTTGGCATTTCAGTCATAAGACAAATAAGTTTATTGTGGATTCATTTATTTTCGTGGGTACCAATTTTTGTGGTTTGATGAAAAAAGATCACTTAGTGGATTCTTAAATTCTTGATTTTGAAGTCTGCAGCATTCATATCAATGTTAGATTTCCTTTTCGTGGGGATTAAATTTCGTGGGTGAAAGCCACCCATGAAAACCACAAAAATTGATACCCCAGGGATAATAATGAAACTACAGTATATCATAGTCATTGAAAAGGAAACTACTGTTAGAAATTAGGAGTATATATTTAGTATTTTTGTTGTAATTATACATAGATGTAAAAATGAAGATTTATGTTCTTTTTTCCCAGGAACAGCTCAGAAACCTGTTACACCATTAATCCCTCCATGAATTCCACCAGTCCATGTGACACTGAAGATTGTCATAATGGGGTTTGTGTAGAGACAAGGGATGGAAGTGAATGTAAATGTAAAATAGGAACCATGGGAGATCATTGTAACCAAGGTAATGTAAACTAATTGTTTTGACAGCTCTAAAATAATTGCTCTTTAAGCCAATAAGAGAGAAACATACAGATCTTTGTTGTAGAATTTGATGTGCAGTTTTGAATGTAACGAGAGAAAGATATTTTTATATAAGGATAATTTGGACAATAATATGTAGTAGCAACTGTAGCGACACAATTAAGGAATGATTTTTATATGTGTCTACAAAGTTGAAAGCAGGTCTAGGAGTCACTCCATCGATCTGTCTGTCCATCTATTGCGCTATAAGGGTGCCCGTCTTGTGTAATCTGAATCTCAAAAACCAAACACTATTTCTTTCTGAAACTTTACACGGTGATAACAAATATATACAATATGTGCACCTCCACTTTTGGGATCATTATATATTAGGGGCCCATAAGTGGTAAAAAAGCAACTTTTTACTTTGTTCCAACAAATAACTTTTGTTCTGGTTGACCAACTGCTATAAAACTTCATAGTAAAGTTACTTACCATAAAAAGATGGATGGGATTGATTTGGGGATCCCCTCTTTTTTTGTTTATAAATTAAGAGCCTTAAAGGGCCAACAATGATTTTTTTTATTTGTTTTCCACAATAACTTGTGTTCTGACTGACTGAATTGCTATGAAATTCTACTATCCTCCGACCCCCTAAGTTCGCCAGCCACCTAACTTCGCCACCATTTTTTGTTTACATCCTACGCGCATGCGGAAATGTCGTGACGTCATTTGACAGCTGAACTGCGTTCTAAATTTAGCCGAGACAACGTGTTTAAACTGAATCAAAATATGAGGTTCAAACAGGTATTTAATGCTAGAAAATAGATAAAAGTGATAAAAATCAGTATATTTACTAATACTCTTTATGACCCTACCCATAAATACATTTTAAAGTATGAAAATCCACCTAAAAGTGCTTTCCAACAAGTTTGCTGGTTTGTTGACATTCCAAAGACAAAGTCATGTGACATAAGAAATTTTCTAGGCCAAGCCTATCGCAATAAACGTTTATCCCAAAAATGTCATTTCTTATTTTTTTTAAAACCAGAAATCATAAAAAGCAGGAATAAATGCCAAAAACATTGAACAATATGATAATTGAAAAAAAAAAACAGGTGCTTGTTGTGTGCAATCAGTCCCACTTCAAAATAGCCTAGCTTCCTTTATAGATGTCCGATTTTGATCATTTTTGGCTTAAAATGAAGCTTGAAAAATTCTCTACAATTATGGTAAACTCCCAACTTGAATATTTGTTCTTATTTGATGCAAAATCATTGAAAATATATGAAAAAATACAGAATTGAACATCCATGTAAACATACTTGAATTTACATAAAAGTACAACTTAAGGTACAATTATTTTAGGTTAATCCAGCTCACCTTAGACAAGATAAAAAGTATCGCCTGTATAGTCCAACTTCTTTAACCAACGCTTACTTAGCTGTCTTGAATAATGAAATGTCACAGAAGAGAGCATCAATTCAATTTAATGTACCAAGAACAACACTGCGAGATCAAATAGCAGGCAGAATTGACCCTGAATGTGTGACAACAGGTAGAGCACCAATCTTTACTCTTGAAGAGGAAGAAAGGATAGCTGAACATGTAAAGATCATGGCATCTTATGGGTATGGATACACCAGACAAGAGGTTACGGACCTTGCTACTGATTTTGCCCACACCCTAAAGAAGAAAAATGAAATTGAGGAATTGTCATTAAGATGGTTTGAGGGATTTATGAAAAGATGGCCAGAGCTAAAGGTAACCAAACCAAGAAGTCTTGAAATACAGCGTGCCAAATGTGGGTCTGTTGCCAATGTGGAGAAGTATTTTGCTAGCCTTGAAGATGTGTTGAAGAAATACAACCTGTCAGACAAGCCACATTTAATATTCAACATTGACGAGAAAGGTATCACCATTAATCACAAACCACCCAATGTTGTTTCTGGATTAGACTGCACTACCTCAGCTGTAACCTCCGGCAGATCAAGTACCACCACTATCTTAGGCTGTGGGAGTGCTGCTGGTTTTGCATTACCGCCTTATTTTGTCTTTGAGGGACAGCGTATGGTTGATGATTTGATGAATGGGGCCACACCTGGTGCTGATTGCACACTTTCTCCTACTGGATGGTCAAATACCAAAGTATTCAAAAAATACCTTTCAGAGCATTTTATTAAGTACGCACCTGGGAAGAACAATCAACCAGTACTTCTTCTGTTGGATGGTCACAAGTCGCATGTTGCGGTAGACATCATAGAATGGGCACAGGAGCGTAATATAATCCTTCATATCTTACCAGCGCATACATCTCATATATTGCAACCACTAGATGTTGGATGTTACGGTCCGTTGCAGAGAATATATGACAATGAATGTCACAAAACCATTCGGAACAATCATTCCGTCATCACAAGGTATAATATATGTGAACTTGCCTGCAAAGCTTACCAGAGGGCCCTCTGTCCAGAAAACTTACAATCTTCTTTCAAGAAAACTGGCATATACCCACTTAACAAAACAATTATCAACAAGGACCTACTAAAACCTTCAGAAGTCTTCCATTCTGCTTCACCTACCAATGAAAATGAAATGGATACAAATCATCAAATCCCCGAGGAACCCATCCCAGATCAATTACAAGAACATGAAATGGAAGTTGATCATGAGAGTGACCCAGAATCTATGGCTGCAATAGAATCGATGGCTGCAGTTGAGGATGTCCAAGATAAACAAATATTAAATTTTTTTGCAAGTAGGGTTCAAAATCTGAAAAAAGTAAAGTCTGAAAACCAAAAGAAGGAAAGAAATACTATAGGAAAGATAGTTTCAGGCATGCCAGTCACAGAAAAGGAAATACTGGAAAAAGTAAAAAAACATGTTGAAAATCAAGGAAAATCAGGAAAAACAACAAAGAAATGCTTGAAAGGGAAAAAGAAAAGTCAAACTAAATCACCAAAAGCGGGGCCAAGTCACATATATGTTAATTCTTCGGATCCAGAAATATCCGATACTGATGATGAAGAAATACCTGAATCAGAAAAATGCTGCGTGTGCAAGCAGTTCACACCCAAAGAAATCAGGGATGGAGTTGGACTTGAGATAACCAGTTGGGTACAATGTCAAAATCAGGATTGTAAACACTGGACACACCTAAAATACTGTACAACTCTGAGGGCAGTAAGAAGGAACACTGTCTTTTATTGTGTACATTGTAGTAATTTGGAAGCCTAAATCAACGTTTTTTGTGAATTCATAGCTTGTTGGGTTTTATTTGTTAGAATTGAACTTTTTGCTGTTTAATTTTCGTTCTTTCCGTTTTTTTAATTAACTTTGAACATTACCTACAAAATGAATGTGCTTGGCCTCGCCCTAGTGACATCGTGTGGATTTAAAACTGGGTGACGAAGTTAGGTGTCGCCACCTGAGGAATTCGAAGATTTCCGGTAAGCCAAATTTGTTTGTTTACATTGTTTCAAAGAAGTTTTGTTAATCAGTTGCATGCTATAAATTAAAGTTAACAATAACAAATATGATTATAAACTTTTGGAAACATTCCACTATCGTGGGGGAAGTAACAGCGCGAGAACCGTAAGGGTGGCGAACTTTGGTGAGTCGAGGATATAATGTTGCTTACCGTAAAATGATTGTTTAAAATGATTTTTTAGAGCTCCCCTTTTTTCGTTGAGAAATGAGGGGACAATTTTTGTATTTACAATTCGATAGTTCCATTATAGAATTTTTTTTTTGTATAGATTGGATACAAAATAAAGAATAAATTTCTTCTTGACCTCACTTTTTCTGTTTGGCAAATGGGGGGAGGGGTTCAAAAGGAGAAACAGTTGAAACAAAGTTTGGGGGGGTATATAGGAAACACCCTGTCTGTCTGTCCGTCTGTCCACATAACTCGTAAGCGCTTCTCCTCCTAAACCGCTTGAAGGATTTTGATGAAAGTTTACCTAAAGAAAGTACATCATATGTAGATGTGCATAAAGAATTTTCATTGCTCTTGGATATCATTCAGGGGAGATAATTGGACTTAGACTTTTTAAATACATTATTCAATGGGAGACCTCGTAAGCGCAACTCCTCCTAAACCACCCCGCAAACAAAGTTTGGGGGGGGTATATTGGAAACACCCTGTCTGTCTGTCCGTCTGTCTGTCTGTCTGTCCGTCTGTCCGTCTGTCCACATAACTCGTAAGCGCTTCTCCTCCTAAACCGCTTGAAGGATTTTGATGAAACTTTACCTAAAGGAAGTACATCATATGTAGATGTGCATGAAGAATTTTCATTGCTCTTGGATATCATTCAGGGGAGATAATTGGACTTAGACATTTTTAAATACATTATTCAATGGGAGACCTCGTAAGCACAACTCCTCCTAAACCGCTAAAATGATTTTTATGAAACTTTACACGAAGGAAGTACACCATATGTAGATGTGCATGAAGAATTTTCATCGCAATCAGACATCATTCAGGGGAGATAATTGGACTTAGACTTTTTAAATACATTATACAATGGGAAACCTCGTAAGCGCTTCTCCTCCTAAAAGGCTGGAAGGATTTTGATGAAACTTTACCTAAAGGAAGAACATCATATGCAGATGTGCATGAAGAATTTTCATTGCAATTAGACATCATTCAGGGGAGATAATTGGACTTAGACTTTTTAAATACATTATTCAATGGGGAACCTTGTAAGCGCAACTCCTCTTAAAAGGTTGGATGGAATTTGTTGACACTTTACATGAAGATAGTACATCATCTGTACATGTGCATGAGGAATTTGTATTGCTTTTGGTTATCATCGAGGGGAGATAACTGGACTTGAGATTTTTCTTTTACATTACAGAGTCCAATATGAAGCGGGGGGTATCCTTTTGTGAGCTCGCTCACAGTATTACTTGTTTTGTCTAATTTTGTTTTTTGTTTTAGATTCTTTTTAAATATAAGGAACCTAAAGTATTTTTATTTTATGCTTTGTCAGTCAACCATATGATTCAAATGTCAAAACTATGGACTGTCGGAGTGTCCATATTGGGCCTAGAACTTAAGGTTTCAACATTTTGCACAATGATGCAGGGCAAGACATCGATTGGTTTTGTTAGAATAAATAATAGTATTTGTCTCCCCTGCAAAGAGGAGCAAGACAAAGGTTTTTGAAAAACCTGAAGTACATGAAATATTTTCTTTTGAACTAGCTATTATTTTCTTTTTGATACTAATTTCAGACACCAAGAATCTTCTAACAAGCAATTCAACAACAGAGGTAATCTTTTATATACTTTTAATTGTAATTTTGTCTCCATTATTCTTTAATGACTGTCAGAGTTTATTCTTATAAGCAATTTAAGTATAAACTTTCATTTTAGAATTTGAAACAAAATAATGAAATGTGATTGCATATTTATGGGTAATTTTAAAATTGTTTGTCACCAACACAACTATTCTTAGCACTCCTGTTAAAATCCTTAGTTAGTAAATATAAACCTACAGGTAACATTATCTCTAAATTATGTAATCGAACTTTTTATATTTCAGCCTGGTTTTGTGGACACTGTTAAGCCAGAAAATTTGGAATGTTATAAAAGTGAACCTTGCTATTTGCCTGTAGTTGTAGCAAATAGGGGGCACCAAAAGTAAGTACTGTACAACTTTTTGTACCCCTTGCTTGAAACTGGGGGTATAATACCTAGTGAAATGGGTGTCAGTCTGTCTGTCAGTTACACCTCAGGCTGACCTTCTTTTATCAACAACTTAACTTTTACCACTCATGGGAATTTTTATGAAACTTTCACTTATATTATTTTTCATGCCCCATCTGCAAAAGTAGAGGGGCATATAGTGTTTAGATCCATTTGTCCGTCCGCTCATCCATATGTCACCAATGTTGCTGATGGGTATTCATATTTTTTGGACATATTCTTGTTTGACATAGTATAGATGTGTGCATCCTGTTTTAAAAGTTTAGCTTTTTAGGGGTGGGGATATATTTTTAAAGATGTAGCTGTATCTCATAATTCTAGTTAGACTTTAAGAAATCCCTTTAACATATGCATATATAAACTATATGTTTCTTTCATGAAAATGTTTTGAAATGTTAAGCACTAACCTTTTGTTCAGGTTTAACACAGGAGGCAGGGGTTTGTACATGTGTGGTGCCAAAAAGGGACTTATTTTCTACTTATTTGGGCTTTGCAATAGGTGATATTATTAGAATTTTCAGAAGTTGAATATATGATAAGGATTACTTTTCATGTTATATATCAACTATTGATCACCATCAAATCACATCTAAGGGGGTGTTTGAGTCCTGTTTGTTACTTACAAAAAAGGACTTCCCCATCTGAATGTGATTAGTTTGTCAGTTACCTACCAAAGGTTGGTGGTTTCCTCCAGGTACTCCAGTTTCCTCTACCATTAAAACTGACCGCCCATATGCATTGAAAAAGGAGTTTAACTCCAACCAACAAACATGTCATATATCAATACATAAAAGATGAACCTGCCTGTTTAAAGATGTTTATATATGAATGGGTCACATGAATGCAAAAGAAAAATATGGATAGGGGTGGGTAAAAAAGTTCTGGGTTGCACAACTGTAGCCTAAAATACCTGAAGTTTCACCCCCTTGTGAGGTTGAAGCGGTAAGACTTCATAGAAAAGCTTTTGAAATTAGAATGATCAGTTAAGAATGTAATTTGGTTACCTGATTGTGTTGATTAGTTAAACATTTTAAAAAAATGCAGTAATGCAAGCTTTAGCCACAATTATTATATTTGTTAGAAATAATCATGGCAAAGTTCTGTAAATAATAAAGTTCTGCTTCTAATAACCTCTTACTTTATCTTATTTTAAGTCTTAAGGTGACAGATGAACAAACTTTCAAGAGCCATACTTTGATGCCAATTCCAGGAACTAATACATCAATGGCTGTTGTCAAATTTGAAAATACAGGGGGAGGAGGACAACAAAGAAAATGTTTACTTGTAATCCAGGCAGGGTATGTCATTTGAGTAGAAATATCTTGCCAATATCTAATCTGTAACTTTTCCCAAAACTGATCAAGAGCTCACCAATGAACTTAAGAGTAGTTGTCCTATTGATTTTGTAACAATGAAAACTGATCTCTTTGATCAGTTGAGCTCACATCATCATTGAAAATGAAAATTTATAATAGTTAGATGATTTTTAGTACACCTGATGAAGTGAAGGTGATGATACCCTAAATGTTGCCATCAGGATCCACACCCACTTACAGAAAAAGGGTTAATAACAATTCCTATTTACTGACAATTGCCACAACATTCATATTGGTATATTAGGTGCTCTTAGTGTTACTAAGTTCGGATACTGGTTGTGACCTACTTTTCTGCTTAAATGACCACTTACAGAACACTGATCAGAGTCAATTCCATCATACTGATAAGTGCCATATAAACCATATTGCTATGGTAGGTGCACCTAGTGATACTTAATACAATGCATGCTTCAGAAACTGGTTGTGACCTACATTTTCCACATGGATGACCACTTACAGAAGAATGAATAAATTCATTCCTGCTCACTGACAAGTGCCATATAAACCATATTGCTATGGTAGGTGCACCCAGTGTTACTCATAGTGCAATGCATGCTTTGAATTCTGGCTGTGACCTACATTTTCCACATGGATGACCACTAACAGAAGAAAGGTCATTCCTGCTTACTGACAAGTGTGATATTGGTATGGTGGGTGCATCTAGTGATACTTAGTACAATGCATGCTTCAGATGCTGTCTGTGACCTATATTTTCTGCATGGACTTTATTCTTACAACAATTTTCACTACACATGTGAAATGTCCTGTTTATATCACATACTTTAAAAGCTTATATCACAAATAATAATAAGGTATTTATTTTTAAAAGATACAAGATAAAGACAGAAATAATGACATGTATGTGATACCCAGGTTCACAATTAAAGGATTTCATTTTTTTTTGTAGACAAAAAGACAGGCTATGTTATAACATAGTGTTGAAACAGGGTATGTTGAAGTTATATTTAGTTATGATTATAGGAGGCAGGCGTAGAAAATTTATATAATCTGTTTAGAACATCAAACTCACTTTTCCTTTGATACAAAATCAACTTAACAAACACACATATTCAAAACTAAATCAGCCCTATCTACATATATTAAATAACAGTTATCTCAGCTGGTTCAGACGTTGCATAAAACAATATCTGTTGTTTTAATAACACACTTTCAATTTGCTATTTGATCTTTTTAGAAAAATAGATCAATATCAGATACAGAAAACTGCTTCATTACTTTGACAAAGCAACTAATGTGTATAAATAGATTTTTGAAGATTCAATTATGTTGTTGAAATAAATGATTATGCCTGATTAATGATCTTTTGATTATTAAGATATATACTCTAATTTACACCTTTCTACATATAGAAATCATTGAAAGTATTGTGAAATAGTTTTGTTGATCCCCCCTCCCTGCAAACATTTTTTGGGGGGTTGGGGCTATATGTATATAGGAATCACCATGTTTGTCCTTCTGTCTGTCTGTTGCAAGTTCAACTCTTCATAACCACATAATGGTTTTATGAAACTTCACATGAAGGAATTACATTGAGATGTGCATAAGAAATTTCATTGTGTTGGATTGTCATTCAGGGGAGATAATTGGACTTTATTTTTTTTGAAAATAAAGGTAATAACAAAACTACCGAACTTGAATGATCAATCTCATAGTCCAGAGAAAATGACATAAACGAATCAGTCATACTGGAGAATTGGTGGATCGCAATGGTCCTGACTTGGTACAGGCATTTCAAACAAAATGGTGGGTTAAACCAGGTTTTATGGCGCCAAACCTCCCTCTTCCATTGCGATCTTAGGTTCCAGTAATGACCATAGAACACAACATAGTTGTGAGACACAATAGGGATATTGAGGTGATCATCTCAGTACAGCAGACCAGTCAAACACTAACTAAAACAATTAACCACCATATCTTTTAACTCAATTTTGAACTTTTCTACTAGTGACTGATAACGAAGAAAGAATTTTTTTAGGTTTTGATATGATGGGGGGTATTCTTTTGGGAGCTTGCTCACAATATTCCTTGTTTCTTTCCATCTAATTTTTTTTAGATCCGTTTACATTGTATATCAAGTCATATATTTCAAAGTCTTGCACATTTCATTGAAATATACAACATTCAAGTATATACTATATTTCATGAAGTATGATACAGAATGTTGCTTTCAGTTATTTCTTTGTTTACTGCACCTGCAATCTATGATTTTATTTTTTTTACCGCAAACACTTGTAATTTAATTGGATGTTAGAACATGTTCCATTTTCTATTTAATTGAAATATGCTAAAACATATAGTGTAAACAGGCCTTATTGTGGTCACTCTGGGTTATTGATTTAACCTAACAATTTAAACTTAATGACTGGGTATGAGGGGAATAGATAGATTTTTTTCCTAGAGGTGCAACTATTGCCTGAGGCGTAGCCAATAGTTGTCTCCGAGAAAAAAATAATCTACAGTATCTGTTTCCCTAATACCAAGTCAGTTAGTGTTTTATTATACTTAAAGAAACAGCAAACAAACCATTTTAGAATTTAGGATTTTAAATATAGCTTAATAAAAACAAAATCTAGAAAAATATTCAATCAATTGCACATTGAAAATACATTTTTTTGGTACTAATCAAAGTATTGCACCGAAAACTCGCTAAATACCTTTTCATCTTTTGTGTGAGGTAACATCAATCAAAATTAAACAATGAAAATGATCTGATGAAGGCTTAATGACTTCAGAGGGCATAGTTGTGGCGATTGGTAATACATGGAAACTATTAACGGGTCAATAGTTCTACGCTGTTCAACTGAAAAAATAGTAAAATATTGTATTTGCATTTATTAAAGAAAAACATTACTGAGATATTATAATTGTATTTATGTCACTACATGGCGACCTATTGTATGGAACATTGAAAAAATAATATAGAATCTTACGTAACATCAACAAATTTTTATATCCTTTTTACAGTTTATCCACTACAGAAAGTTATAATGTTTTCTGTTAATACACAATGTGTTAAAATCAATTCATTTTAAATCACAGATTATTTCTTATTGACATACTTTGTGTTTTGTATCCTAATTAAATCAAATCTTTACATTTCTCTTCAGGTCCACCTCCAAATCAGGTAAGTTGAAATTTATACACACAAGAAATAGAATTATGAAATATGCTGTCTGAGACTTAATTTAAATATCATAAAAATATGTCTAAAAATGAAAGTACAGGAAAGAAAAAAAATGTTTTGTCAGATGCTTTCCAAAATCAAAGTCCTAAATCACTGTAGAGGCAAAGATAAATACATGAATTGGATTGAAAGGTATTGTTAACAATCACTCTAAATGTTTCAGAATTTCAGCAAGGTTTAGGAACCCTCCTAGACTTTACAAAGAATTTTTTGCAACTTGACCCCTACATTTTATGACATTATCTGATTATAATGACTCTGAAACACAGTTGTAAATTTTCTTGAAATTTTTCATACAATTTCATGGTTCTTGCCGCCTTTGTTATGTAAAATTAAGAGGAATTAATCTGGTTTCCCACCAAAATCACAAAATATTGCTTTATTTGAGAATGGAATGTTAAAGGAAAATTTAGAGACACAGTTTTGGAGGTCATGCAGTGTTGATTCAGATTATATCAGTGTTAAGGAGATATTTGTAATGCTAGGAGAGCTAATTTCATTTCAGTCAGTTATGTTGAAATTTTTATTTTTATCTGTTTTTAAGTGGCAATTTTAGGTATTATGTTATATCCTCAGTTTTCTGCTGTGTCTGTCCATCCCCGAAGGTTTCCGGATGATAACTTTAAAACACGTCAAGGGATTTCCATGATATTTGCACAGCTGTTGGTTACAATAAAATACAGGTCAAGTTCAATTTTCAGGATGATCTAAAACATTATTGAAAATTTGCCACTGTGTAAATTTTCCAAATTTGAAAATGATGAAATTTTCTTGTCTAAGAAAGATAACTGGATTCTTTTCTGTCTCGATATAGATGTACAATATATACAGTATAGTATACAAATAAATATTGATGAATATTGGAGGGGTATCATTTAATGTCCCATTAGATGCCCTATTTTCATATATTGTATTTATGCAGGTATCATCATAAAGGGTCACATTTCTTCTTTCCAATGGTGTCTCATCTATTGAAATTGGTGAAATAATAAGAAAGTTATGTGGGTTTAATAAACTGTGATGGTCAGACTATAAAAAACCTTTGAATTCTGCTACCTTAAAATGACCATTCCAAGCAAAAAGAAACCCTTATTTTCTGTGTAGTTTAAACAGCATTTTATAAGGCAAGCTATTTTATATCTATCTCCACAATAATAATTTTGCAAGTATCAGAATGATAAGAATTATAGGTTCTTACATAAGTTCTTGGAAAAGACCGGCTGATCTTGCACAAGTGATCGAATTTTTTAGTCTTTATGCGAGTGGAGCGCAGCAGATCATTGGTCAACATCATCAATCAATATCAGTATCGACAGTTTTTGTCTTGACTGCGAAGCAGAGCGGGACATAGGTGTTACTTTACCGGCGACGGCGTTAACTTTTTGGAAAAGTTTTATGAGCACCTCCATATCTCAAGAACTATAGGTCCTGGGTTGATGAAACTTGGTATGCATATGCCCCAGAAGTAGCTTAGCACAGTTGCATACCCATCTTTTGACTTTGACCTTGATTTTTCGGTTGAGTGACTTTGACAACTTTAATACATATAAAAGCATTGAAAAAGTTTTGCGAGCACCTATATATCTCAAGAACTATAGGTCATAGGTTGATGAAACTTGGTATACATATGCCCCAGTAGTAGCTTAGCACAGTTGCATACCCATCTTTTGACATTGACCTTGATTTTCCGGTTGAGTGACTTTGACAATTTTCAATACATATAATAGCAATGGAAAAGTTTTGCGAGCACCTCCATATCTCAAGAACTATAGGTCCTTGGTTGATGAAACTTTGTATGCATATGCCCCAGTAGTAGCTTACCACAGTTGCATCCTCATCTATTGACCTTGACCTTGATTTTTCGGTTGAGTGACTTTGACAATTTTCAATACATATAATAGCAATGAAAAAGTTTTGCGAGCACCTCCATATCTCAAGAACTATAGGTCCTAGGTTGATGAAACTTGGTATACATATGCCCCAGTAGTAGCTTGGCACAGCTGCATCCCCATCTTTTGACCTTGACCTTGATTTTCCAGTTGAGTGACTTTGATTATTTTTATTGCATATATTTGCAATGTTTAAGTTCTATAAACATCTTTTGATCTCAGAAACTGAAAATCCATGTAAATTCAAAATATAGTGGAAGTAAGAAAGAATAATTGTTTCTGATGGTGCCGGCAGGCGAGACATACTTTAGTGTTAACTCTTGTTTTTTTGTCTGTCTGTCCGTCCCCCGAAGGTTTCCGACCAATAACTTGAAAACGCGTCAAAGGTGATATTTTGCACAGCTGTTAAGTACAATAAAATACAAGTCAAGTTCGATTTCCAGCATGATCCAAAAAAATAGTTTTCGAGATAGGCCACTTTAAAAAATCAAATTTCATGAAATTTTGAATTTCCAACCAATAACTTGAAAACGCATCAAGGGATTCAAATGATATTTTGTACAGCTATTGAGTACAATAAAATACAGGTCAAGTTTGATTTCCAGCATGATCCGAAAAATGGTTTTTGAGATGGGTCACTTTGTAAAAATCAAATTTCATGAAATTATGAGTTTCCGACTAATAACTTGAAAATGCATCAAGGGATTTGAATGATATTTTGCACAGCTGTTAAGTACAATTAAATACAGGTCAAGATCAATTTCCAGCATAATCTGAAAAATAGTTTTTTCGTGGCGGGGTATCATTTAATGTCCCATTACATGCCCTATTTTTTTTTAAAATGTACTGCTTAAAGTAAAGTATATTGGTTTTGGCATGAAGATTTTTTTCTTGCAGCTCCAATGTTGAAAATAAAGACCCTGCTGATACATACAAAAGGGTAGAGGATGTATTTGTTTTTAAAGCTGAGCCCTCTAGTATAAACAGTGGCGCATGTCTTACTGATGTGGCCATTAAACCAAGTCTGTCTGAGCTGGGACAAAAACAGATCTGCATAACACCACATAATAGGTATGTGAAGAAACTTAAAGTAAAATCTGAAGCATTTAATGACCAAGCAATAATAGAGGTGGCCAAGCCATAGGGTTTCTTTACTGAAGATCTATTCAAAGGTAATTCAGCCAAAAATTCAGCTGAAATGGAAAAATTATGAGCAAATTTTATATTTTAAAATAGACAACAATTGGATTAAAATCTGATAGACGATATTGAGATGTGGAATAAGTGTACGTGACACAACAAACATAAACAAACAGCAATTCAAAAAATAACAACGGAAAACAGCAAGCAGTCTTCAACATGACCATAGGTCACTGCTTACCGTCTTGCATTGGCCCAAGACTTGTAATACAATACAAAAGTATCAAAACCAATCCCTAAATCATCAACGAAAGACCCAATTCTTGACATAAAACAGTTAACACAGAATGACAAGGACAAACAAAGGCTTTAGCAAAGTTTCCTGGCTTAGGACAGGCACATATAAAATGTGGCAGGGTTAAACTAGTTTTTTTGGATCCAACCTTCCCCCTATTGATAAGCTTGCACAAAGCATACATATAAAACACACTGTAAAACTCAATCGACAAAAGTTCAATTCATCAAGAGAGAACCTTAGACAAAATACTGTACGAAAACAACAAGACAAGGAGGAACTCTCTTGAACACTCGAAGTTACTGACAACTAGCTAAGAAACATTTATCGATTGATGTAAAAGAATCAAATATATCAGTTCTAAATCCGACACCCCACGTCAAAACAATGAATGATTTAGAGTTGTATCACCACACAGAACAGACATACTTGATCGCTGTGGTGCTTATAAATAATACAGTGGATACAAAGTGAAAAGATGCAACTTTATTTTCCTGACTTTTGCTATATTGTTTGTTTTTGTCTCAAAAGGCGAGACTTAGGTATGGTGATTCAGGCGGCGACGTCCACAATTGGTTAAAGTTTTTGCTTAAGTCTATTTTGTGTGAACTAGTTATGTTACACCATTGATATTTGGTATGCAGTTACATCAGCATCAGTACAGATCAGTTTTAAAAGGATTTCACCTGTATGCTCCTGCAGTCACGGTCTACTGACTTTGAAATTTTACACTGATTTTGCCGAGGTTAACCTTTATTCTTAAGTCTGTTTAACATGAAGCAGTCATGGTTCACCATTGATATTGGGTATGCACTTGCATTAGCATTAGTACAGATCAATTTCAAAAGCATTTCATCTGTATGCTCCTGCAGTCACGGTCTACTGACTTTGAAATTTTACACTGATTTGGCAGAGGTTAGCCTTTTTTCTTACGTCTGTTTAACATGAAGCAGTTATGGTACATCATTGATATTGGGTATGCACTTGCATTAGCATCAGTGCAGATCAATTTCAAAAGTATTTTATCTGTATGATCCAGCAGTCACAGTCTACTGACTTTGAGATTTTACACTTTTTAACTTTTTACTTATGTCATGAGTGTTTATATAAAGCAGTTATGGTTCACCATTTATATTTGGTATGCAGCCTCTTAAGCATCAGTTAAGATCAAATTTTACTTCATTTTATACTGTGTCCAGTTGCGACAGGCGAGACATGTCTCTGTGTTAACAGTTTATTTGTAATGTGTATTGTGCTATATGTATATTCAAATAGAATAGAATGTCAAAATCAACTAAACACTATTGCTTTACTTCCTATTTTTAGTTCTGAAGTAAGATGTTATGAACTGGAAGTCACTAAAGGTAAATACCAGAATTGGTTATTAAAATCACTTTTCAACTTCATACATCACTGGCTTTTAACAGTTGAAACACTACAGCTGATTATGATAATAAGTCAAGAACGACATCAAATGTAGGTTACTGTAACCTCAATGTTCATTGATTCATCTCAGATCTTTGATATTAAGACAACATTTATTTGCTACATTTTTATATGGTTCCTGAATGTTTAGATGTAGTATTATGGCTGCCTTTTGTATTAACATACATGTGACGGATCTGTGATGACAAAGCTGGAGATTTTGAATTTTTTGGCTGGAGATTGGACAAAAAAGCAGGAGATTTTCAACGCTCATTAAAATTGCATTTCAATGACAATTGAGGGCACTAGCGTGTGCCAAATATACATGGCTTCACTGATTATTATACCCCCCGCAAACAAAGTTTGGGGGGGTATATAGGAATCACCCTGTCTGTCTGTCCGTCTGTCCGTCTGTCCGTCCGTCTGTCCACATACCTCGTAAGCGCAACTCCTCCTAAACCCCTTGATGGATTTTGATGAAACTTTATACAAAGGATGTACACCATATGGAGATGTGCATGAAGAATTTTGGTTGCTATCAGATATCATTCAAGGGAGATAATTGGACTTAGACTTTTTGAAACATGTTGTTCAATGGGAGACCTCGTAAGCGCAACTCCTCCTAAACCGCTTGATGGATTTTGATGACACTTTACATGAAGGATGTACACTATATGGAGATGTGCATGAAGAATTTTGGTTGCTGTCCGATATCATTCAAGGGAGATAATTGGACTTAGACTTTTTAAACTTGGTGTTCAATGGGAGACCTTGTAAGCGCAACTCCTCCTAAACTGCTTGATGGATTTTGATGACACTTTACATGAAGGATGTACACTATATGGAAATGTGCATGAAGAATCTTGGTTGCTGTTGGATATCATTCAAGGGAGATAATTGGACTTAGACTTTTTAAACTTGGTGTTCAATGGGAGACCTTGTAAGCGCAACTCCTCCTAAACCGCTTGATGGATTTTGATGAAACTTTACACAAATGATGTACACCATATGGAGATGTGCATGAAGAATTTTGGTTGCTGTCGGATATCATTCAAGGGAGATAATCGGACTAAGTCTTTTTAAACTTGGTGTTCAATGGGAGACCTCGTAAGCGCAACTCCTCCTAAACCGCTTGATGGATTTTGATGGCATTTTACATGAAGGATGTACAATATATGGAGATGTGCATGAAGAATTTTGGTTGCTGTCGGATATCATTCAAGGGAGATAATTGGACTTAGAATTGTTAAAGCGGGGGGTATCCTCCGTGAGCTCGCTCACTGTATTCCTTGTTTCAAACTGTTTATACAATCATCGGGTCAATAATGGCAATTAACTTTTAATTAACACCTATACCTGTTAATTTAACATCTACCTAATTGACAAACCCCTAAAACACCAGAAATGTTTTATGACTGATCAATTAAAATGTCTATAAAATTAAAATTTTGCCATGTCGTGAAAAAGCGGGAGATTACACAAAAAGTCGGGAGAACGGGAGATGGATAAAAAAGTCAGGAGTTTTCGTCTCCCATCGGGAGAATCACATGTATGTATTAAGATGAACATGTCTTATTATTCAAAATTTGCCACTTATTAATAGTGCTTGTCTTATTCTTTTCTATATTAATAATTTTCATCATGTCAGGTGAACTCTGTCAGCCAATCATTTGTGAGAATATTTTCTATCATGTAAACCAATCATTTATCAGAATTGTCTATCTTGTCAGGTGGCCTTTGTAAGTTTATCAATCATTTCTCAGTTTTTTTCTATCTTGTCAGGTGACCTTTGTAAACCTATCATTTATCAGATTTTTTCTATCTCGTCAGGTGACCTGTGTATACCAATCATTTGTCAATAATTTTCTATCTCGTCAGGTGACCTTTGTAAACCAATCATTTGTCAGTATTTTTTTCCATCTCAACAGGTGACCTGTGCAAACCAATCATTTGTCAGTATTTTTTTCAATCTCGTCAGGTGACTTATGTAAACCAATCATTTGTCAGAATGGTGGAGTATGTGAGACAGTGGATACAGATGAAGGGATAGCTGTCTGTGTATGTCCTCCACATTACTCAGGAAACAGATGTCAACACAGTAAGGATAACCAGTTATACTTCTGACAATGACATGCATAAAGGCTGCAGAAGTACTTTGTTCATCTATCTGTCTGTCCTCATTCTATGTCAATGCTTAATGTCTCAACCATTTAAGAAGTAAAGATCTGAAATTTTACACAGTGGTTTAGTGCTATGTGAAGATTGGCATATTAAAATTTCATGAAAATCCATCGAATGTAAGTAATGATGTTACTTTTAAAACATTTTATTATTCAATATGATCATGACATTTAATGATAATATGTTCTAACTATTTCACTATTACTTCATGTTTTGCAGATAAAGATCTAGCTGTAACTCCATTCAATGAAAATGAAGTACCAGTAAGTATGATTATACATGTATTTGGTTAAGTTTTCTATATTCTTTATAATTATATTGTACTCTCCTTGTTATTTGATAAAGACTTTAACATCATGATAGTTATTAAAACCGTATTATTTGATATATAGTATAGAACTAAAAAAATTATGAAAGCAAGTCATTAATTGGGTATGTCGATTCTAAGTATGACTGTTGATTGATATCTAATAAGCACATTTTAAACATTTTGTATGTTAAAGTATCCTATCAGACATTTAATATGTTTTTAATCTAATGTTTTGACAGAATGCTGAGAAACAGAAGGGAACACCTAAGTTCACTGGAACATCACTACCTCACACAATAACATGTGTAATGGACCAACCATGCTCTCTACCCTTTCAAATAACAGACTCCAGTGGCAAAGTGTAAGTGGCTAACAAAATTCACTGGAACATCACTACTCAACACAATAACATGTGTTATGGACCAAGTGTGCTCTCTACCCTTTCAAATAACAGACTCCAGTGGCAAAGTGTAAGTGGCTAACAAAATTCACTGGAACATCACTACCCAACACAATAACATGTGTTATGGACCAAGTGTGCTCTCTACCCTTTCAAATAACAGACCCCAGTGGCAATGTGTAAGTGGCTAACAAAATTCACTGGAACATCACTACCCAACACAATAACATGTGTTATGGACCAAGTGTGCTCTCTACCCTTTCAAATAACAGACCCCAGTGGCAATGTGTAAGTGGCTAACAAAATTCACTGGAACATCATTACCTCACACAATACCATGTGTCATGGACCAACCATGCTCCAAAACAACCTTCCTATGGATAACATTGAACTACATCTGACTTAAATTTTGTCTATTAAGCAAGCAAATATTTGCAATATTTTCTCAAAGTAAAAGGTAAAACCTCATACATATGAAAAAAGTCAGGAGATTTTGACTCCGGGCAGAAGAATCACATGTATGAAACTTTGATTTGTCTTATGCTGCACTGTTATTTTTTATTATCTTTGTTCATTATAGACCAGCTGTATCCTTTGGTCATGTGGATCCTGGTATAGTTACCTCCCCTCCTACCGTATCATCAACTGGACCAAACCTATACCAAACAAATGTTCAAGTTACACCTACCAATCTTGGTAAAAGGAGAGTGTGTGTTCAGACCCAGAATTCTGATAAGTATGTATATGTCTGGTTAAGGACATAGAACCTATCAATTTTGCATTTTTTTAAACTGAATAATATACACATAGTATTATATGAAAAATAGCTAGAGATGTTGAGGTCACATGTGCAACTACCACACTTTTTAAATGGATAGTCTGTATTCTACTCTGCCTACTAACTGTAATCGGGCATCTCCGTTATTTTTCATGACCTCTGAACTAAACCATAGAAAAAAGGCATTACAGCTCATCTATTGTAAATGCTCTATGGAAACAAACAAAAATGTTCATGTGTTGAAAGATCTCTAGACAAAATGTATAGTAATAGAAGGCTGTGGGTGTCTCTGAAAATTGTCTTTTTTTTTCTTTTTGCAGGGTTAACATGGATGAGATCTGTTACAATATACAGACAATAGGTATTTATTTCTAAACCAGTTGTTTTGAACTAAGATTCATGTCCTTTAACCTGAAATCCAATACAGCTAGCAATTTGATAATGGTTTCACCTTTCCAGAACTTTCTGCTGGCTTTTGCATTCTCATATCATGATAGTTTATAATTTTATTATTATGAGTTCTTTCACAAGAATGCTAATATTCAGTGTTTTCCAAAATATTAAAAGGCTCTTACAACTATTTATCTGCATTTAAGGGTATACGTTACGTTAAAACGACGTTATCGATAAAATTTACCTGTGAAACAGAAAAACGTCCATTTTCGAATTGAAACGCAATGCAATTTTACTTGAACAGCGTTGAACTTTAATGCTATTGTTTATCTTTGATGTAAATTATTGAAAAAAGATGGTCCATGACCTATTATTGTTGATAGAAAGATTTGGACTTTCTTGTGTTAGTTTTTTGTTGAAATGTAATGACAAAATTTTGTTTTAATCAATGGAGAATAACAAAGTTTTGAAAATATTTGATCTTTTCCCATTACTTCTATATAAATTTCCCGCCAAAAAGGATAATTTCAAAGTAAAATAACTTGAAAAATCGACCCATGACCACCTATTTCAAATGAATATTTCAATGTGTAATGGTATTACCATTCATCATGCAAATTTGTTTTGAAAAGTAAGATGGTCGACCAAAGTAACGTATCCCTTTAATAAAAAGGGTCTACATTTTGTTCATATTTTTCAGATAAAGCCCCAAGCAGCCCAGGATCTGTAAGTTATTAGAAAAAAAGTCAAAAAAAAAATAATCAAATTTTAAAGTCAAACTTGATCATTTAAATAATTTTAATAAGATTTGTTTGAAATATAAAAAATGTGATTATTTTGGTTGGAATGACAGGTTTAGAAATTTCAAAGAAAAAGTGCCCAAAAAATTGAGAATGTCTGAATAAAGTATTTTTATAAGGTTCAAATGAAATTGAAGATAATGAGATGTGGAATAAGAGTATACTGACACAACCTACAATGTAAAAGACAATTTAAAAAATCCGGAATGGAAAACAGTCAGCAGCCTTCAATGTGAATAGTGGTGGCTGCTGGCTGTTTTTAAAGTAACTATGCGTGTATTTATGTAGAATTGATTCTTCATGCCCTGTAAGACATATTTGTTTGCTTTCAGCCCCAATTTATAGCCCCCACTGTTGGGGAGAAGTCTATAGTTATTTGTCAGCCAGCCAAGACTTGTCACATACCAATGGTATATCAGAAAAGTGGAAATACATGGTAACATTATAGATGAAGAGATATAATATTTTATAACCCCACAAAGTTTTTGGACTTTGATGAAACCTTTTTTTACCTAGAAACCCTTTATAGTAATTTTTGTAACAGTTTTATATGCACATTTTTTTTTCTGTTAACAATTTTGTTTATGCTAATAAGACATATGCAGTATAGACTGATTGATTTGCATAATTATACCCCCACTCGTAATAGAGGGGGCTATATTGCAATCACCTCGTCCGTCTGTTCGTCCGTCCGGATGATTTCTCTGCTTCTACTGGATGGATTGGTTTGAAATTTGGTACACAGCTTCAACATGATGAGTTATACCATGCCTACTCTTTCCAGGTCAGTCCATCATCTACTTCTTGTTTTCTGAGCCGACTTAGACTTTTTAGGGTAAAAAATTAAAAATGTGAAATTTTTTGTAACAATATTCTTGGCTTCTACTGGATGGATTGGTTTCAAATTTGGTAAACAGCTTCAGCATGCTTAGTTTTACCGTGCCTCCCCTTTCCAGGTCAGTCCATCATCTACTTCCTGTTTTCTGAGCTGACTTAGACTTTTTATGGGTCAAAAATAGACAATTTTTATACCCCCCGCAAACAAAGTTTGGGGGTATATAGGAATCACCCTGTGTCTGTCTGTCCGTCTGTCTGTCTGTCCGTCTGTCCGTCTGTCCACATACCTCGTAAGCGCAACTCCTCCTAAACCCCGTGATGGATTTTGATGAAACTTTACACAAAGGATGTACACCATATGGATATGTGCATGAAGAATTTTGGTTGCTATCAGATATCATTCAAGGGAGATAATTGGACTTAGACTTTTTAAACTTGGTGTTCAATGGGAGACCTCGTAAGTGCAACTCCTCCTAAACCGCTTGATGGATTTTGATGACACTTTACATGAAGGATGTACACTATATGGAGATGTGCATGAAGAATTTTGGTTGCTGTCAGATATCATTCAAGGGAGATAATTGGACTTAGACTTTTTAAACTTGGTGTTCAATGGGAGACCTCGTAAGCGCAACTCCTCCTAAACTGCTTGATGGATTTTGATGACACTCTACATGAAGGATGTACACTATATGGAGATGTGCATGAAGAATTTTGGTTGCTGTCGGATATCATTCAAGGGAGATAATTGGACTTAGACTTTTTAAACTTGGTGTTCAATGGGAGACCTTGTAAGCGCAACTTCTCCTAAACCGCTTGATGGATTTTGATGAAACTTTACACAAATGATGTACACCATATGGAGATGTGCATGAAGAATTTTGGTTGCTGTCAGATATCATTCAAGGGAGATAATCGGACTTAGACTTTTTAAACTTGGTGTTCAATGGGAGACCTCGTAAGCGCAACTCCTCCTAAACCGCTTGATGGATTTTGATGGCATTTTACATGAAGGATGTACAATATATGGAGATGTGCATGAAGAATTTTGGTTGCTGTCGAATATCATTCAAGGGAGATAATTGGACTTAGAATTGTTAAAGCGGGGGGTATCCTCCGTGAGCTCGCTCACAGTATTCCTTGTTTGTAACCAATTTCTCGGCTTCTATAGAAGGGATTGATTTCAAATTTGGTATACAGCTTTAGCATGATGAGTTTTACTGTGCCTCCCCTTTCCAGGTCAGTCGGTCATCTACTTCCTGTTTGCTGAATGGTCGAGTGGTGGTATGCTTAGCACGACTTAGTGCAACCCCTTGTTTGTTTTGCTTGCTAAATACATGTAAAAAAAATCCTAATGATAGTAAAAATGACCTTTCAAAAATCAACATATTTAATCTGTGTAGTATATATAGATGATAAAGAAATGCGGAATAAGTGTACGCGACACAACCAACATAAAGAAATGGCAATTTAAAGAAGCACAATGGAAAACAGCCAGCAGTCTTCAACATGACCAAAGGTCACTGCTTGCCATCTTGCATTTCCCAAGACTACAAATACAATGCATTTTCAATAAGATACCATGTAACAACATGTAATAGTCTTTGAGAGATTTAAAAAAATCTTTAGAACAAACTCAAGTATAAATAACAGAAAAAAATATAAATATCTCATTTTAGTGAATCAGTAGGGGAGTCCTCAGAGCATACACCAGGAGTTCATGTATTCCCTCCTAATAGTACCTCACCTCAAAGCTGTGCTGTTGATGTGGGTTTTACACCAAGTCCCAATGGTGGTGGAATGAGGGAGATATGTCTCAAGCCAGGGTGAGTTAGTTTCATCAATAAATTAGAATGGTATTCCCTCCTTTTACTCCCTCACCCCAAAGCTGTGCTGTAGATATTGGTTTTACACCAAGTCCCAATGGTGGTGGTATGAGGGAGATATGCCTAAAGCCAGGGTGAGTCAGTTTCATTAATAAATTAGAGTGGTATAACATTTGAATACTTCCTCACCCAAAAGCTGTGCAGTTGATGTGGATTTTACACCAAGTTCCAATGTTGGTGGCAATATAAAGAACACATATCTAATAAAGGCAACTCCTCCTAAACAGCTAGATGGAGTTTTATGAAACTTTACACAAAGTTAATACATCATATAAAGATATACAAGAAGATATTTAAACTTTACTCCTTTTTTTTTGGCATATGGATTCCAATATGAAGCACGAGGAACTAATTTTGAACTCTCTCAAAATATTCCTTGTTTTATTGCTTAGAAATTGAAAGTGCAAAAATTCAGCAAATAGGTTTTAAAAGTGTTTACAACTTAGTCTGAATGTTTCCTGTTCAAAATTTGTTGCAAAGTTTTTCTTTCCATTGAAGATAGGTTAGAATTGCTATAGTGATGCCAGCTAAAGTGGGAGTTTTTTATCTGCATTGATGAAATTTTATTATTATTAGCCCAAAATAAATATTATAAATTGAGAAAAAATAGATAGATTTGAATCATTGCTGTCCTAAATATTTTCTTTTAATTTATTTCAGGCCAAATGGTGAGAAAAGATGCATTGTGGTCAAGATTGAAGAAACCTCAACGGGTAATTTTATAACGACTTTGTGGTAGTGATCGACACAGATAAGATGTATATATGATATCTTTACTGTCAGATTGAGTTCCACTTTTCAAATATTATTTGATTGAAGTAGTTCTTTATAGACATATTTAGTTTTCCAACTTAATTGCTTCATTCAAGTATTGTTGCTAAGGTTACTTCTTTTAAATACATGTATATAAATATCCAACATAACAAAATTACAATTTTTTTTATTGCTTTGTGCTTTGCCATGAATAAATTTTCTGAGAAGGTGTTGGATTTTGTTTTTATGCCTCATCTACTAAAGTAGGGACATAAAGTTTTCAGGTCTGTTTGTCTGTCTGTCTGTCCATCCCAAATGTTGGGAGATGGGGTGTTATGCTTTTGGACATATTCTAGATTTGTTACAAGTGTGTTGTCCTGTTGTAATAAAATCATTGATTCTATCCAGCACAATCTGTATAATTCCATGGTCATTTCTAACGTGTTTCACTTTCAGTCGAAATGATAAAATATCCTACCTTAATATAGGGTTTTATTGGTTTTTTCTTCCCCTAACATATCCAAAATTATTTGATTTTTCAGTGGCGTCCACACCATGTCAAACCACTCATTGCCATCGCGGTGGATTCTGCCACATGGAATCAGGATTTCAAGCTGTCTGTACATGTCGACTAGGGTCATCAGAATCTAGATGTCAAAATGGTAAGTCTATACTGCTGAACATATAGCTTAAATATTAAAGAATTTATTAAAGAGAAAGATTGTTTGAGAATTATAAGTTCCTACATAAGTTCTTGGAAAAGACTGGCTTATCTATCACAAGTGATAGAATTTTCAGTCTTTTTGCAACTGGAGTGCAGTGGAATGAGCACAAAGACCCCAAAAATTCTATCACAAGTAAAAGATAATCACTCATTTTCTAAGAACCTGTAAGTACCTATTTCATTCATAATCAAATACTGATCATGATGCATTCTCAAAGTGACTCGCAATATTGACATTGCTAGTTGAGTTATCACATTGCGATTTCTTGGGAATGTTATATTGAGACTTTGTGTCTCTTCGGAAACATTTTATTGTGAAGTTAAAAGCATGGTGCCCTTTTAACTTTTTTTCTATGTTCTTGTAAACAAGTCATCTGATTGTTGGATTATCCAGTTGAGATGTGGTTTATTGAAAGCATTTCAAACTGGTCATCTACACTTGAAAATGCAATTTTATGAAAGATATGTGCATGACAAATCACAGTAACAAAAGGATTAATACATACTGCTTGTCAAGTCTTTAGTCACAATGAGGATTTCAACATATACTATTGTAAATTACCAATATACACTGGGTTGACGTCACAGTTACTTTGACGCTAAAACTAGCGACATTATAATATGTATTGTGCACTAAAACGACCAAAATGAAAAAAGTTTTGTCCTGCACTATAGGTCTACGGAAAACACAAACATGGCATATTAGAATAGAATTAATCCATCCACCCCCTCCCCCCCCCCCGGTGGTTTATAGGAGATTTTAACATGGGTATCCAATGTTTTGGTTTATTTTTCCCCTTGCTCCACTGAGCTCCACTCGGGGCAAAATATTAACAAAAACTATTGCAACCCATGTTAAAATCTCCTATAAACCACAGGCGGCCAAGGATAATTTTTTAAATATACAAGAAAAACGACATATATACGTTAAAAAAATACCTCAAATCATAGAATACAATCAGAGCATAATTGTTTCCCTTCATCATTGAATACCTACTGTTTTTTTTCCAGATTCATCAAAGTCTCTTCTACCTGGTACAAGTCCTTCTCAACAGGTAAATAACGGTGCTACTTTAATGGTAGAAAAATGCATCAGTTATCTTAACATTTAGCTTAATAAATTATTTGTAAACTTTTAGATAGAAAGGCAGCACCAAAACAAGAGTAATGTACATTAAAGATACAAATCAATGTAAGCTTTTACATAAAATGCTGTACTAAGGAAAAAAAAAACATCTTAAAGATATATGTAAATGATTAATTATCAAAAGCATTTGATTTTGAAACAAAACAATAACAGGTTTTCTTTTTCTACTTTTTGTTTGCCTGCCAATGGAAGAGGAGGGGCATAAAGTGTTTGGTCTGTTCATCCATCTGTTACTTTTAAATTCAAGTTACTGTTTCACAATGGTAGTGTACTATCATAATGAAACTTTATATATAAATGCATTAAGGTATGAACAACTATAAAATTATCAAAACTAATACAAACCATTTTGCATTTGATTTATCTATATATACAATAGATTCCATTATTTTACAGCAAACTTTTGTTGACACAGTGGTTCCAAAAGAGGTCAAATGCTTCAAAGATGAAGAATGTCTGATTCCCTTTGTTGTCAAGGGGAGGTAATCCTTAACATAGCTTATTCTAATTACCAGTGATTTCCAGTTTTATCTAATGTCAAAGCTATTAGCAAATTTTTTAATCTTTATACTGTACATGTATTTCTTTTATATTAAACCAAAGACGTAAAATATCAATTGTTCCCCTCATCTTTTTTTGCAAATTTCTGTATATTTTCAGCCAACAAATAACAGTAGGTGATAAAGATAAAGATGTTGTTACCAAGGTCACCACAGGGTCAAAGGTCAACTCTACAGATGGAGTTTACCAGCATGCGTTATCTGTAACCTCGCAAACGGAGGGCAAGAAGTCTGTTTGTGCTAAGACAGGGTAAGCTTATGTTTTATTGTGTAATAATGAGGTAGTATGTTTGACATCACGTATTTTGAATCATGTGTTACATGGCACTTTTGAACAACTTTGTCAAATTCAAAAATGATAAATATGATATTTATCATATATATCCTTATATTACTATACCAGTTGCGACCAATTCTCTATCTTTCTCTCCCTACCCACCTAATGTTCATCGTGTACTGTGTTACAACCTTAGATTGTCTACGAGGAGGCTTAACTAGGCAACCGAAAGCTAGATTTTAATCTAGCCTAGGTGGTCTAGTGGTCTAGGGCGCTGGACACAGTGCAGGCGAAGTTGCCATAGATGACAGAGTATGGGTTCGATTCCAGCTCAACCCCATGCTGGATTTTCCGGTGTCAACGGCTTTAAAAAGATGATTTTCATCACTGTTGGCACACGGACACCCCTTCTAACTTTGCAGCTCACCATATCCATTCTATATTATATCAAATTCAAAAACCCTGATCTGTAAGGTTTGTAAATTCTATCATAAAGGACTTAGTACCATTTATTGTTACTTCAAATATTCGATAAATCACAACTATATGTAAAAAATTCTTCTAATGAAATTGCATTTTGCACATATATCTAAATCTTGCAGTTGGTGTCAAATCTAACGAAGAAAAAATATAATACACTTTTATATTGTGCAAATGTAAATTGATGGTTTATACTTATGATATTTATTTTCAGAAGTACAGATCAGATTTGCTTTGTTGTTGATGTAATTGGTAAGTAAATGTATTACTAAAACTTCACACTCATATTTTCTCTTATAAAATGGATAAAAGATTGTCTCCTTTTGTGAGCTAAAGGTTTTTTGTTTTTTGTTTTTTTTTTAAAGCCCCTAGTAATAGAAATTGTAATATGGAACCAAATGCAAGATATATCCCGTTATAGCGATTGCATATCAAGGCTATATATAAATATTTCAGAACTTTTTTACAATTTCTCATGTTCAACACCATTTACGCAAATAGATATTCAAAGTAACACCACGTTGGATAAGTTATTAAAAAAAGAAATCAAATGCATTTCTTTAAGTGTTTCTAAAAATTTCTTGAGGAATAAGAAAATTCCTTTATTTTTAACACTTCTAAATCAAATTTTATATATAAATTTGTAAATATATATCTTATTATTTGCTTTTTCAGATCCCCCAGTTGATACCTCAGTAAGTTGTCATTAGTATTGATGTTATAATATCGTTATGAAAATTCATTTACAAATTGAAGCAGAGAAATTTTCGAAAACTTTTTGTATCTGAATTAAAATTCTTACAATTCAGAACAGTTTTAATTCCTAGCTTTTTATGAGTTTTTATACCCCGCCACACGAAGTGGCAGGGTATTATGTTATACCCTCAGTTTTTTTCGGTGTCTGTCCGTCCGTCCCTCCGTCTGTCCGTCCCCTGAAGGTTTCCGACCAATAACTTGAAAATGCATCAAAGGATTTGAATGATATTTTGCACAGCTGTTTAGTACAATAAAATACAGGTCAAGTTCGATTTCCAGCATGATCCTAAAAATAGTTTTCGAGATAAGCCACTTTGAAAAATCAAATTTCATGAAATTTTGAGTTTCCGACCAATAACTTGAAAACGCGTCAAAGGATTTGAATGATATTTTGCACAGCTGTTTAGTACAATAAAATACAGGTCAAGTTTGATTTCCAGCATGATCCAATAAATAATTTTTGAGATAGGCCACTTTGAAAAATCAAATTTCATGAAATTTTGAGTTTCCGACCAATAACTTGAAAACGCTTCATGGGATTCAAATGATATTTTGTACAGCTATTGAGTACAATAAAATACAGGTCAAGTTCAATTTCCAGCTTGATCTGAAAAACAGTTTTCGAGAAAGGGCACTTTGAAATCAAATTTTATGAACTTTTGGTATTATAACGTGGCGGGGTATCATTTAATGTCCCATTACATGCCCTTTTTATACCCCCGCTTCGAAGAAGAGGGGGGTATACTGTTTTACCCTTGTCCGTCCTTCCGTTCGTCCGTCTGTCCGTCCGTAACAAAACTTCCGTCGCAGTTTTCTAAGTAACTACATGAGATAGAGGTCTGATATTTTGTATACAGCTTTATCCTATAGTGCCATATGGTGTATACCGATTTTATGCTCCTAGGTAGTCTACTTCCTGTTTACCGAATACTTAGGTTTTTACACATATTGGACATTAATGCAAAATTTCCGTCAAAGTTTCCCAAGCAACTACATGAGATAAAAGTCTGATATTTTGTATACAGCTTTATCCTATAGTGCCATATGGTGTTTACTGATTTTATGCTCCTAGGTAGTCTACTTCCTGTTTATCGAATACTTAGGTTTTTACACATAATGGACATAAATGCAAAATTTCTGTCAAAGTTTCCCAAGCAACTACATGAGATAAAGGTATGATATTTTGTATACAGCTTTATCCTATAGTGCCATATGGTGTATATTGATTTTATGCTCCTAGGTAGTCTACTTCCTGTTTACCGAATACTTAGGTTTTTACACATATTGGACATAAATGCAAAATTTTCTTCAAAGTTTCCCAAGCAACTACATGAGATAAAAGTCTGATATTTTGTATACAGCTTTATCCTATAGTGCCATATGGTGTATACTGATTTTATGCTCCTAGGTAGTCTACTTCCTGTTTATCGAATACTTAGGTTTATACACATAATGGACATAAATGCAAAATTTCCGTCAAAGTTTCCCAAGCAACTACATGAGATAAAGGTATGATATTTTGTATACAGCTTTATCCTATAGTGCCATATGGTGTATACTGATTTTATGCTCCTAGGTAGTCTACTTCCTGTTTACCGAATACTTAGGTTTTTACACATATTGGACATAAATGCAAAATTTTCTTCAAAGTTTCCCAAGCAACTACATGAGATAAAAGTCTGATATTTTGTATACAGCTTTATCCTATAGTGCCATATGGTGTATACTGATTTTATGCTCCTAGGTAGTCTACTTCCTGTTTACCGAATACTTAGGTTTTTACACATATTGGACATAAATGCAAAATTTTCTTCAAAGTTTCCCAAGCAACTACATGAGATAAAAGTCTGATATTTTGTATACAGCTTTATCCTATAGTGCCATATGGTGTATACTGATTTTATGCTCCTAGGTAGTCTACTTCCTGTTTATCGAATACTTAGGTTTTTACACATAATGGACATAAATGCAAAATTTCCGTCAAAGTTTCCCAAGCAACTACATGAGATAAAGGTATGATATTTTGTATACAGCTTTATCCTATAGTGCCATATGGTGTATACCGATTTTAAGCTCCTAGGTAGTCTACTTCCTGTTTATCGAATACTTAGGTTTATACACATAATGGACATAAATGCAAAATTTCCGTCAAAGTTTCCCAAGCAACTACATGAGATAAAGGTATGATATTTTGTATACAGCTTTATCCTATAGTGCCATATGGTGGATATTGATTTAATGCTTCTAGGTAGTCTACTTCCTGTTAACCCAATACTTAGGTTTTTACACATAATGGACATAAATGCTAAATTTCCGTCACAATTTCCCAAACAACTACATGAGATAGAGGTCTGATATTTTGTATACAGCTTTATCCTATAGTCCCATATAGTGTATAGCGATTTTATGTTCATAGGTCAACCACTTCCTGTTTACCAAGTATTTAGACTTGTATGCATGGCTTAGTTTGGGGAGCAGGGGTATCACTAGTGAGCATTAGCTCACAGATTTACTTGGTTTTTTTTTCTGACATGTAACTTGAATTAAAAGCTTTATAGAGCTTTGTTATTTGTAATACATGTGTTTATATGAATCAACTTTGTATAAAATCTTTTTATCTATGTCCATGAAGTGGCTATACCTACTTGAAATGTTAATAGTAATTTACTATTATCTTGAATTTTAAGGGTTTTTTTAAAGATTTTATGTACATTTTTGTAGGTGGCACCAAAATTCACAGGAGTGACTTTAGGTCCAGATTCTACTGTAGATTGTCAGACAGAAACGACATGTCATTTACTAATACAAACAGAAAAGACCAATGGAAAATGGTAGGTAAAGGTAGATAACTCTCATCCAACGTAGGTAAATAACTCCTTCAATCAGATTCTACTGTAGATTGTCAGACAAAAACTACATGTCATTTACAGATGTTAAGGGAAAAGACAAATGGTAAAGGAAGTTATACTCAAATTCAGAATAGTGGTACCTTCATCAATTGAATTTAAATGACACCAACAGGTTTGACAATTAGGTGTCTTAAGAGAAGAAAGAGGTTTAAAATTAGGTCAGTGAAGTTGGTCAGCCTTGAAACACCTGTTGAAGTAAAACTCATAAAAAGAATATCAATTCAGGTAGAAATTTAAATGGATCAAACTGACCATTTGATCAGTAATTATTGGACAGGTGAGATCCATTTAAATTTCTACCTGAATTGATATGCTTCATGATTTAATTCTAACAACAGGTGCTTCACTGACCTAATATTAAACCTCTTTCTTCTCTTAAGACATCTAATTGGCAAACCTGTTGGTGTCATTTCAATTTAATTAAAGTATAAAATTTGAGTATAACTCTTGTCCCTTTAAAAAGCAAAGAACAACCAATGGGGAAAGGGAATGTCATAACCTTAAATACCAAGACAAAATTAATTAACACAAGACATTACATAACAAAACATATACACAAAACATCCAATAGCAATTAGCAACCCTAACTTCCATTGAATGAGAGTGAACTCAGGTGCTCTGGGAGGGTAAGCAGTTCCTCTGCTTGTTATAACTCATCCATTATGTTGCCACATATTATTTCAATGTAGGTCAAATTTGAAGGTAGATAATGAACTGTAGATCGTCAAATGTAAGATTAATGTGATGTATGGATCTTTAAAAAAAAAGAAATAGAACGTCAGAAGTACGTATATATCCAATTCACAATGAAAAAGGTATAAAGGTATCTTTTGTAGTTGTTTATCCTGATGTTGAAAATTTCTTTCCACAACATTTTTCTTATCTAATGATTTTTATACGACCGCAAAAAATTTGCGGACGTATAATGGTATGATGCTGTCGTCGTTGTCGTTGTCGTCGTCTGTTAACTTTAGTGTATACACGATAACTTTAGTTCTAGTTATCCAAATCCAATGAAATTTGACAATGATATTTCTTACCATTAAATGATGGATGGGATTGATTTTGGGAGTCCCCCCTTTTTTCGTTTAGAAATTAAGGGCCAAAAGGGGCCAAATTGCAACTTTTAGTTTGTTCTTACAATAACTTTTTCAAAAATCTTTTCCTCTGAAACTACTGAACAGAATTCAATGAAACTTGGTATGATTGATCAATAGGGTGTCATGCACTAAAGATGTGTTTCAAGTTCTGATTCATCAAAAAACATGGCCGCTGTGGCTAAAAATAGACCAGGGGGGTCAGACTACTGTTTTTGGCTTATAATTCAAAAAGTATAAGAGATAGATGAAATCTAATGCCACCCTACTGCTTCAGGATCAAAAGTTCTACAAAAGTCTCCATTTGGTCGAAGTTGTCAGATGACCCCTTATAGGGGTTACTGCCCCTTAAAGGTGAAAAATAGCATTTTTTTCATGTTTTTGCCCTATAGTATGAAAACTATTGCAGATAGCAAAAAGCTCTTGCTTGCTTAATTGTTTAGCTCATTTAGCTCTACAAAAGTCTCCATAGGGTCGAAGTTGTCAGATGACTCCTTATAGGGGTTATGGCCCTAAAAGGGGCCAAAATCGAAACATTTTTATTAGTGGACCGATTTTGAAAATTTTTTTTGCATGTTTGTTCTTGTCAAATAGCGGATGCAAAATTGAGAATTAATTTTTGCTACCCCCATCTTTTCCCCCTTATTATGTAATTAGGGGTTAAAAGGGACCAAAATGGAAATTTTTTTACTTGTGATCCGATTTTGAAATTTTTTTTTGCATGTTTGTTCTTGTCAAATAGTGGATACAAAATTGAGAATAAATTTTTGTGACCCCCCCCCCCCCCCCCCCCTTTTCCCCTGTTATGAAATTAGGGGCCAAAATCGAAACTTATTTATTTGTGGTCTGATTTTGATCTCCTTTGGAAAAAAAATAATTCCTTTTAAAATGTGAATTTAGAAAGTCCACCAAAAGCTGCATGTGTCAAAAACCTTTGTCAGTCCACCATGGGCTGCATATGTCCAGAGCAATTGACTATCCATATTGGGCCTTAAATGTACAGGGTTCAACATGTTGTGGTCGTATCATGCTGCGCTCGGCGAAGCTTTTTATTAACTTCTCCTAAAACTATTTTTGTTGTTGCAATCAATAGTCAATTAATATAGTTCAATATTTACTTTTTTTAGTCCTGATATTCTTGAAACTCCACTGAAGACAACCGTATCAAATGTCCACATTTTCCCGACAGACTCTTCAAATTGTACCACAGATGTTGTATTTAGACCTCTTGTCACAGACACTGGAGAAAAGGCTATATGTCTACATCTTAGATCAGGGTGAGTTATCTCTCATTATTTGTCAGCAAAACTGAATGGCATGACAATGTACAATAATAGGTCTTATAAAGTTACCCTTGGCTATCCTTTAATTGTTGGAAACTAAATCTAATTTTATGACAAATCAAATTGATTAAGAACAACCATTAAATGGTCTTGTTGTAACTATGATAAAAAAATCTTAGAGAAGGATAGCCAAGGACAACTTTATTAATCCTATTAATTCTCATCAATCTCTTAATGGCACTTTACATTCCACAGCTATCTTCATATTTAGCATTTAGTTCATCCTAAAATACTTTATTATGTAGTGATTCAAGCCCATAACTTATCTACTTTCATTTATTGTAAACTACAAAACGCAGCAGATACCATATCTTTTGCAGAAAAGACTACATTGCTGGTGTATTTTTGGCTGTTGTTTGATGGATACATTTCCTATCATCCTTATATAACCTATATAGTGTTGCAATGGCATAAAATGACAACTTACCTGTTTATGCAATTCTTTCACTCTATTTGCTTCAGACACCTGTTAGAACAGAAGTATGTCGGTTTTTTTCCAATTATATTTTACTTTCTAGATCTCCAGGCAGTATTGAGGAAAGAGAGAGATGTTATAAAGTCATGGTAGCAAACAAACGAGGTATTCATATTAGAATAATTGTAATGCAATGATTTTGTTTTTTATCATTTATCATTGCTTTAATAGTTTGCATTTTCAGTTTTATTTCTTCATAAGATTGACTTTAGATTGAATACATGCTGAAGAGAAGACTAGAAGAATTATATCGTGATACTGATGATCATTGGATAATTTGTGCAATCTGATTTGAGTATTTTCATATGGATTTAAGAAACAATTATTTTTTTAAGAATTAGAAGAAAGAAATAGTTTGAAAACTAACTCACTTAGGATATATGTATTAAAACACTCATTTCACCAAAACTGATTTATGCAGGTGGGTAGAACTTATTTAAACTCAAATGATCTTATTGAAAAGGAATGTAAGGTTGAGATGATTATGACCTTCAGAATAAGAAATGTCAATATCTGTCTAATGATGGATTATTTCCCTTGTCACAGATCCATGTGTTCCTGTTTACTGTCAAAACAACGGAGAATGTCATGTGACCAGCAGTGTCGGCAAATGTATTTGTCCTGCTGGTTATTCAGGAGTTAAATGTGAATTACGTAAGTTTTATGTTTGCAAGAATCTAGTTTATTCTTTTACTTTCTTAGTAAAATGATAACCACAATCTATTTTCTACCAGTAAGATATATCCATGGATATATAGTACTAAATCAAGTAACACATGGAAAATCCTTCATAACATTAATAACTAATTGTTAATTATGCAAGAGTACTGAAACTGCTTTCTGTAGAAGGTCATTAGTTAGGCCAAGAACTTTTCTGGCTCTTATACATGTACAGAAGTCATTTAAGTAGTTACTTTGTATACTGATGCTTTTTTAGAACACTCCAAGAAGTCTACGGCAGTAGACCTAACAGTCCCTGAAATCTCTGTGAGTATAGGATTATTATCTTTTTGGGTTGGGCTTTTTAATAACTTAATTTGCCAAGTTTTATTACTTACATTTGAAAAGAATGTATTGCTTGTATAATATTAAGCAATTTATGTTGAAGTTTGAAATTTACTCGAACCTGTGGTTTTTGTTTCTTTTCTAGTCTTCCATGAAATAATATTGTCATACATTTTGTTGCTTATTAGTGTTAGTGATTTTATTTTTAGCTCGGTAGATCACTTTTGTACTTTCTATTTTCAGCAAGAAAAGCCCCACTTTACAGATCTGGCTGTCCCTAAAGTTATAAATTGTGTTCAGGATGTGCCTTGCCATGTTCCACTTAAAATAACTGATCCAAATGGGGCACAGTGAGTTTGATCTTTCTTGTATTACAAATTAAGACATGTAATAACTTAATAACTAAAGAAGCAAACTAAGACAATCAATCACTAAGTGGAATGATGTGAAGTTCATGATTTTGATTTGATATTAGGTGATTTTTTTGCCATATTTCAAGGAGTGAAAAATCCGTAATTTCAGGCTGGTGGGGAAGAAATTTTTTTGTAACAGTTTTCTCAACAACTTCTAATCACAGCCACTTAATATTTGGTATACAGCACAATAGTGAGGTCCCATCACGTAGGATATGATTTCAGGTCTGTTGAACAAAATCTGGCCATTTTTTACTTTGACAGATTTTTTATCATTTTTATGTTGATTCTATTGTTTACATTGACAGACCTGCTGTTCAGTTTGGACACGTAGATCCTGGTATTGATACAGCAGTCCCCATAGTCCATCCAGTAAATGGCACCAAAGACTTCACCACTGATATAATAGTAACACCACAGAGCCCAGGAGATAAACATGTGTGTGTTCAGACAGTTACTACCAGTGGGTAAGCCATTTACATAGCTAAGTAGAAGAATGTGCTTGCAAGGGCATGCATTATACAATTATAGCCTTTTGGTGAGGTCAATAATTGTTTTTTATCGACTCTAGAAAAACTATATCTACTGAGGACGAATTCAGAGGTCGATATATTGCTTTTTCTGAGTTCAATACAGTTATACCCCACACAAGAAAGTTGCAGAGGGTTTTTGACAGACCTGTCAGTTCGTCAGTCATGTCTGTGATAAAAGTTTGTTGGACACAACTCCTCTGAAACTTACTGAATTGAATTTAACAAAACTTGGTAGGCAACAAGTACATCATATGTAGCTGTGCATATTACCAGGAATTTTGTATTCCCGGTAAGGTCTTTTGAACAAAGAAATTTACAGAAAATCCACATTCATCATCTTGTGGACGCAACTCCTCTAAACCTGCTGAACAGATTGTAACAAATTTCGTATGCAAGAAGAACACCATGTTCTGAAATCTACCAGGAATTTTTTATCTGCAAATTTTGATTGAGTTATGTCCCTTTGTTCTTAGAAATACACTGAAAATCCTGATTTTTATGCCTTCAATGCTTTAATTGATTTGACAGAAACTTTGATAAGATAATAAAAAAAAATGCAAGTTAACTTTTAAAATGTTTGCTGTAGCTCCAATGATAATACTAAAAGTCTAATAGTGGAACTTCTGGGGTATGTGAGCATGCTCACTAAGGTTCTTTCATTTAGTTTTGAAAAAAAGTTTTTCTTTAATATTGTGCAGACACACTTTTGCGTGCAGATGCAACATTTTTACTTTAATTAAACAAAACTAAATGGAATTTGTTTTTCTTTGTAGGACAAATGTTGATGAAATTTGCTATGAGGTGCATACATCAGGTAACAGATTTATCATGGTTTATACTGATTTATAGTATTAAATTTCACCCTCAGGAAAATTACATTTTTTCCCCAATTTAGATGTAGTTTATTCCTCCTACTAAAACAGAGTAATAAAACCTCTGATTAAAACTCTTTCCAGAAATTTGTAATTTATTCTCACATTTATTTTCATGAATTATTTCCCTTAGTTCTTTATAACCTTTTGCTTGTAATTTGCACATACAACTATAAATAAACTACCTTGTTTGCTCGTTATTCTGTTGAATGTTTTAATAGTTAGAAATATTATGCATGCAACTGCACATTCCCTTACTTGCACGAGGATTTCATCTTTGCATTTCCTAAAATGTATAATAATACAAAATTAGACTGCCATTTTTTGACAGGGTTAAATACAAGTAAGTGCTACCATCTAACATTCTAAATGCCATCAAATGTCTGTATAACAGTTTATGTGTTTTAACAATATTTGACTGCCATTCTTGACAGGGTTAAATACAAGTAAGTAGCAAGTGTTTTCTGTGTGGTCTCTTTCATGTATCATGTGTTTAATGTCAATAGGCAAGATTGTATGACATGTCTTGTTTTCATGGCTTAAACTCTGTATTAAATAGTTATCTGTGATGAGGAAAATTGTAAGTCTATATTTGGGAAATGGGTTTATTTGTGACAACACCAAGAATTAATTATGGTTCAAAAGAATTTACAATGAAGAAGATATAATTTGATTGCTTTCTGTATTTTTATATTTGTCTTCATCTGTTCTATAAATAAGTTATTTTTTCAACTTAAAACTACTCGACATAGATTTAAAAACAGTTATAACAGGAATAAACTGTATCATTCTCTATGGTGTGACCTATACATATTATAGAGCTAGAGTTTGTGTGGGTGTGAAAATATATATTCTCTAATGTATTCTTGACTTTTTGGGCAGTGTTTCCAATCCTTATTTTGTGTATTGAAGAAAGAAATATAAAAAAAAGGCTTCATGGATGTTTGAGCATCAGCTAAAAAATATCTAGGTTTCAATTAAACACATGTCCATAAAAGATATAGCTTTTAAACACGATTTTACAACCATTTTAATAAGTTTCCAACTGAAATCACATGCATCTGCTTTCAAGATTTTTGACATTTTTCGGTATCCTCACTTTTTTCCCAAGATTAGGCAAATATTTTTGCACAGTAATCCCAATTTTCCTTTTGTTCAAGGTCTTCAATACATCATGAATATCTGTTTTACAATTCTTTTTCAAAATCTAATCACTTTTTCACAGGTTTAAACAGTTAAACAATGCTAATGTTAGAGCTATGAAAAAAAACAGAGAAAATCTTTTCTGCAAAATTTTTGAACTCTAAATATCTTAGCTTTTTAGCTCACCTGACCCGAAGGGTCAAGTGAGCTATTGTCATCGCCATCCGTCCGTCGTCCGTCGTCTGTCGTCCGTCCGTTACTTTTTCAAAAATCTTCTTCTCTGAAACCACTGAATGGAATTTTTCAAAACTTGGTCTAAGTATTAAACAGGGCATGATGTTTAAAAATTGTGTTCGGCTTTATGATTTGATAACAAACATGGCGGCTGTTACTAAAAATAGAACATAGGGTAAAATCACATTCAAAGACTTATAACTTGAAAACTAGAACAGATAGAAAAAATCTGAAGGATCTTAGGCTCTTCAGAATCAAAAGCTCTACAAAAGTCTCCATTGGGTCGAAGTTGTCAGATGACCCCTAATAGGGGTTATGGCCCTTTCAAGGTCAAAAATAGCGTTTTTTCATGTTTTTGCCCTATAGAATGAAAACTATTGCAGATAGAGAAAAGCTGTTGCTTGCTAAAATGTTCAGCTCATTAAGCTCTACAAAAGTCTCCATTGGGTCGAAGTTGTCAGATGACCCCTAATTGGGGTTAAGGCCATTTTAAGGTAAAAAATAGCGTTTTTTCATGTTTTTGCCCTATAGAATGAAAATTATTGCAGATAGAGAAAAGCTGTTGCCTGCTAAAATAAACAGCTCATTAAGCTCTACAAAAGTCTCCATTGGGTCGAAGTTGTCAGATGACCCCAAATTGGGGTTATGGCCCTTTTAAAGGTCAAAAATAGCGTTTTTTCATGTTTTTGCCCTATAGAATGAAAACTGTTGCAGATAAAGAAAAGCTGTTGCCTGCTAAAATGTTCAACTCATTAGCTCTACAAAAGTCTCCATTGGGTCGAAGTTGTCAGATGACCCTTAATTGGGGTTATGGCCCTTTTAAGGTCAAAAATAGAGCTTTTTTCATGTTTTTGCCCTATAGAATGAAAACTATTGCAGATAGAGAAAAGGTGTTGCTTGCTAAAATGTTTAGCTCATTAAGCTTTACAAAAGTCTCAATAGGGATGAAGTTGTCAGATAAGCCCTTATAGGAGTAATGGCCCTTTAAAGGTAAAAAATAGCATTTTTTCATGTTTTTGCCCTATAGAATGAAAACTATTGCAGATAGAGAAAAGCTGTTGCCTGCTTAAATGTTCAGCTCATTAAGCTCTACAAAAGTCTCCATTGGGTCCAAGTTGTCTGATGACCCCTAATAGGGGTTATGGCCCTATTGAGGTCAAAAATAGTGTTTTTTCATGTTTTTGCCCTATAGAATGAAAACTATTGCAGATAGAGAAAAGGTGTTGCTTGCTTAAATGTTTAGCTCATTAAGCTTTACAAAAGTCTCAATAGGGATGAAGTTGTCAGATAAGCCCTTATAGGAGTAATAGCCCTTTTAAGGTAAAAAATAGCGTTTTTTCATGTTTTTTGCCCTATTGAATGAAAACTATTGCAGGGGCTTGCTTTAATGTTCAGCTCATTTAGCCTCAGAAAAATCTCCATTGTGTCTAAGTTGGGACTTGACCCATTAAAGAAGAGACTGTTATGCCTTAAGGACCAGGTGAGCGATTCAGGCCCCTGGGAGCCTCTAGTTAATTTTAGCTTATTTTGTGTTTTTGTTTATTCCCTTGTGATAAAGGGCAATTTCAAAACCTCGTCACTTTCAAAGTCACCCTCAAACATCCATAATGTAAAAAAAAATACACAAAGGTGGACCCAGGAAACACTAAAGACTAAAGACTAAGAACAAATAAATCTACAATCAGAAATTCAAATTCACATTTTATTTTTCTGAGTATTCGTCCCAATGAGGGAGACAACTCTTGGATACTTTTTTTTAACTTTTGGCGGGACTTACGTCATTAACATCGCTGCAAAGAATTCTATTGTTTTCAAAGTTGTATACATGGATTATAAAGTATTTAAATAAATTTTGTAAGTTTTCAAGCACAACACTTGAATGAATAAAGGAATCTTATTTCTCTACTACAGCATTAAAACCCAAGCCCACAAATTTAATTTTGATATAAAACATTATATTGCAGATATTTCTAGTTTCTTTTCTCTATCATTGAAGACATTTATGATAAAAAAATCAGACTTTATAAAAGCTAGTACATAGTGTCCTAGTTAGCTATAAATACATCAAAAAGTCCTACATCATTTTTTTAAGAGCAAATAAAACATACATAAGTAAAGACTACATGTAGACATGATTTTGATATTTTGATTTTAATTTTGTTTTCTTATCATTTTCAGCCACTAGACCAAGTTCTAAAGGTCATGTAAGTACATGTTTTTGTTAAATTATACATGTAGTATAAAAAATTATATAACATTGAATTTTTATTGTGAAATCAACTACAAATAATTTATTATATGAAAAGTAGAAATTTCATAAAATAATAGATATTGTTTTTACATGTATAATTATTTTGAATATTGTAGTACATGTACATGTATTCATTTTACGTTGTCCAATTCTTCATGCTTTTCTTGTTTGTGTTGACTGGTTTTGTCTTTGCCCTTTCAGACTTTTGACATTTGAATGCTCATTTGGTATCCCTATGATTCTTCCATGTTAAAAGCATATGTGTCATGTTGTCTAAAACATTTGTAATGAAATGCATTTTTGTAGCTTTGTGACAAGTATTTTGGGCATATTTCACAAGGTGAAAAATCTTGTTTATTAAATGGTTTAATGTTAAGCTGCATGCAGGGAGATTTCATAACAGTTTTTTAAGCAACTATTTATAAGTGCCATGTGATTTTAGGTATACATCGTCAGCATTGGATCACATAATGTGGGCTTTGGTTTCAGGGCTGTCATACATTACTTCATGTTTATCAAAATCCAGCCATTTTTAGCTCACCTGACCCGAAGGGTCATGTGAGCTATTGTCATCACTTGGCGTCCGTCGTCCGTCCTAAACTTTTTAAAACGTTAACTCCTCTGACACCATAAGTCCAATTGAAACCAAACTTGGTATGGTTGTTCATTGGCATTCGGTGCTTAGAACTGATGTGGGGATTTTTGATTCGTCGTAAAACATGGCCGCCGTGGCTAAAAATAGAACATAGGGGTAAAATGCAGTTTTTTGCAAATAAATCAAAAACGGCTTCAAAATTCTGGCAAGGGTAAAAGTGATCAGCACCTCAAGATCTACCTACCCTGAAATTTTGAAGAAAATCCAACAACCCATGTAGGAGTTATTGCCCTTTTTGTGGATTTTTGGCAAATTTTGCACCTGTTTAGCTCAATATCTTGAAAATTATACAAGATATTTGAGAAGTTTAAATTGCATATTGTTAAGCACATTAAGATCTACAAAATATGTAATAGGGTCAATGTTGTAGAACCTTTCCTTTGAGGAGTTATTGCCCTTAGAACGTCAAAATTGAGCATTTTAACAGCATTTCCTCATTACATTGAAAACGTTAACTCCTCTGACACTTCAAGTCCAATTGGAACCAAACTTGGTATAGTTGTTTATTAGCATAAGGTGTATAGAACTGGTGTGAGGATTTTTGATTGGTTGTAAAACATGGCCGCTGTGGCTAAAAATAGAACATAGGGGTAAATGGCAGTTTTTCGCAAATAACTCAAAAACGGTGACAGATTTTAAAATTTTGATGGGGGAACAAAAGTGATCAGCACCTTAAGATTTACCAGCTCTGAAATTTTGAAGAAAATCCAACAACCCATGTAGGAGTTATTGCCCTTTTTGTGGATTTTTGGCAAATTTTGCACCTGTTTAGCTCAATATCTTGAAAACTATACAAGATTTTTGAGAAATTTAAATTGCATATTGTTAAGCACATCAAGATCTACAAAATATGTGAGGGGTCAACGTTGTAGGACCTTTCCTTTTAGGAGTTATTGCCCTTAGAACGTCAAAATTGAGCTTTTAAAAAGCATTTCCTCATTACATTGAAGATGTTAACTCCTGAGACTTAAAGTCAAATTGGAACCAAACTTGGTATTGTTGTTAATTAGCATTAGGTGTGTAGAACTGATGTGGGGATTTTTGATTGGTTGTAAAACATGGCCACTGTGGCTAAAAATAGAACATTTGGTTAAATAGCATTTTTAGCTAACAACTCAAAAAGGGTGACAGATTTTTGAATTTTATTGCAAGTAAAGTCTAACAATCCACGACCTTGGGTTGCATGACCCCGGTGAACTCTGGTAAACTTGAGAATAATCTCTCTGTTGAAATTTGCAACAATGGAACTTGATCTCTTTGATCAGTTAAATTAACAGCTAGCTATACAAACAAGATTATCTTGTTTTAGGAAAGAGAAATTTACCTGTATGAAAATTTTACCTGTTTGATAAATTTACCTGTAGAAATTGAATAGTACAAACTGAACTAATGAATTTCTATACAGACTACCTGTAGTAGGTTACATGGTATTTTTAGGAAATACTTGTTATTAAAAACTATTTTCTATATCAGAGTACTTTTAGCATATCAAAAATATTTTTTTTTATGAAATGCTTTAATAATCATTTTTTTTTATGTTTTTTACAACTCTATTCATCATAGTTTGTCCTCAGATATATCTGAAATATCTGATATTACTGATTATTCAGATTTCTTATACATTTGTAGTCATAAACGAGGTCATTCTTATCGAAAGTATACTGTTGAATGACTTTAGATTACATTGACTGTTTAAGTGTCTATCTGTATATATAGTTTTTGGGCTCGTTTAGAAGGGGTACCAATATCTCCCCCCCCCCCCCATCTTTTATCAAATATTCCATTTCCGCAAAAAAGTGTTTGCCAATATCCCATATCAGGATTGAAATTTCCCATTAATAAAATACGAGCAGAAGCTGTTTCCATATTTGCTTCATGTTATACATGTATTTTCAATTCTATGTGAATCAAATGGTATGGTCTTTGATGGTGTAAAATGTAAATGATGCATAAGTAAAAAGATTTTGTCCTTAGTGTAACATTATATTAAACAGATTTTGATTTGAAAAGTAAAAAACTATCAAATTGATGATCATATAACCATCTTTGATGTAGGAGTTTTCTTCCTTTAGAGTAGGAGTTTTCTTCCTACAGTGTAGGAGTTTTTTTCCTTAGTGTAGGAGTTTTTTTCCTTCAAGCAAAAAAATTCATACCCATAACAAGTTAATCTCCTCTGTATAGATGTCAATTTAACTGATCACGGTAATCATCTTCCATTGTTGCAAATTTCAATAGAGGGATTAAGTTGTAGTTTACCTAATTTCATCAAGGAGTACCAATATAAACACGGGGATTATAGTCCTTTATTAGCTCTAATATAGATAAAAGTGATCAGCACCTTAAGATCCACCATATTGTCAGATGACCCCCTTATTAAACTTATAACCCTTTCAATGTCAAATAGATTTTGCCTAATAGTCTTTACTTCAGGCACACATGTTAGGTGAGCGATTCAGGCTCCTGGGAGCCTCTTGTTTACCTTAAAAACACTTTGAAGAAATAAAAATAAAAGTGAAAGAGAACAATTCATGATGACTTGGATGAAGTATTTCAACTGGTGCATCTAATATTTTCAGCCCCAGTTTACAGCACCTACAGTTACAGATAAATCTACATTACAATGTGAAATAGGGGAAGTTTGCCATATACCACTGACTTATAAAGGCACTGGGGAGAAGTGGTAAGTCTATAATAACCTAGACAACTCATTTATTTATTTCCCTGCTATTTGAAGGGACATATAGGAGTTATATTGAACGGATATGGACAAAATAGCTCAAATTTGTATAAATTAATTTAAAAGAATTAATAGTAGCTTTTGCGTTGGAAGAAAAAAAATCAAAAGAATTTGATTGGATTTAACAATCATATAAAGTATGCCTAATATTATTGAATCCTGTCAATTCGGAAATACAACAATGAAGTTTATATGTGTCTTTTATTAATGTTCTTTAGGCTGTCCTGCACCAAACATGTGTTTTGATTTTTGATCTGTCAAAAACATGGCTGCCATTACTGAAAATAGACCAGGGGGGTCAGACTACTGTTTTTGGCTTGTAAATCAAAAAGTAAAAGAGATAGATGAAATCTGATGCCTCCTTTCTGCTTCAGCATCAAAAGTTCAACAATATTTTCCACTTTGTAGAAGCTGTCAGATGATCACTTGTAGGGGTTTCAGTCCCTTAAAGGTGAAAAATAAGGGGTTTTTTTTACGTTTTTGGCCTACATAATGAAAATTATTGCAGATAGAGAAAAACTGTTGCTTGCTTAAATGTTCAGCTCATTTAGCTCTACAAAATTCTTCATAAGGTTGAAGTTGTCAGATGACCCCTTATAGGGGTTATGACCCCTTAAAGGTGAAAAATAATGTTTTAGGCCTCTTGAATGAAAATTATTGCAGATAGTAAAAAGCTTTTTCTTGCTTAATCATTCTGCTCATTGAGCTCTACAAAAGTCTTCATAGGGTCGACATCAAGACCATGTTAGATCCTGGGAGCCTCTTGTTTAAATTTTTATTGAAAAATATATCTTAACCAATTTTTTTTTCAGTTAATTCTTAAATGTCACAGTCTGTGTTGACATACCACCATATGTACACATGATATTTGTAAAACTTTGTCATTCAAAACTATGTTCCATACATTGATATTTTCCTTTACTTATTCCTGTATAATGTCAGTCCACACATTGTTTGATAAAGTTTCATTTTTGATCACTTTTGTTTTTAGTGAGCAGGTTCATGAGTTTCCATCACATAAAGCAGGAGTGTTCATTTTCCAACCCCCTGTACAGCCGAACCCAGTGGATAAGACATGTACCACAGATGTAGCATATACTCCCGCATCTAATCATGAAACACTGTGTTTCAAACCAGGGTAAGTGCATCTTATCAGGAAACATTGTGTTTAATGAGGTTTATCTATTTATAAGATAAACCAGTTTAATGAAAGCGAGATTAATAATATTTCGAATTTTCTTCTCCGTAATTTACTATCCGTTTTTTGTTCCGGGTTTTATATTTTTATACATATGTTGACATTGATGGACGAATGAAACAAAAATTTGTGTTTTTTAATCCAAGCAATCCTTCATTCTACCCTATAATTAGAGGACAAATTTGCTGAATTTAAGAAGCATTTATATGGTGCGATATTCTCGTCAGAATTTAGGACAGTTGTTTTGACATTATTGGAGAAAAATTTGAAAGTTATCCAGCCAACCTTGTATAACAGTAGGACATTGAATCAACAAGCATGGACAAACATTGCTTTTAATATTTGTTAAAATAATTTGAACCCTTCTGTTTGAACCATCGTAAAACCAAAGGAACCAGCCGCTTTCCTGGAATTGAATCATTACAACATGACCATGAAGAAAAAACGATAAAAGAAGAAAGATTGAACTCTGTCGCCTGTGTCGGTACATATCTTTTACTTTCTGTCGAAAAACTAAGGAAAAAGAGAATTGAACTCTGTCTGTACATATCTTTATGTCGAAAAACAGAACTTACTAAGGAAAAACGATAAAAGAAGAAAGATTTAACTCTATCGGTACATACCTTCGGTCGAAAAACAGACCTTACTACATGTACTAAGGAAAAACGATAAAAGAAGAAAGATTGAACTCTATCGGTACATATCTTTCGGTCGAAAAACAGAACTTACTACATGTAGTCAAGTACAGGAAGATGCTGATATGGCCATCTGGTGCTTCAAGGAATCAGGATAAAGCAGGACTGTAGCATCTTCTTTTTCAATGGGGGCACATTTCCGAGATCAGATTTATAATTCAAGGTACATGTTTATGTTTAATTAAGAATAGCAGCTATAACATAAATAAATCTACTTTAACTCAGCTTATACCAGGGTAGGATATTGACCATTAAATTTTACGATATTTATTACTTTCTGAAGTAAAAGTTTGACATGTCAAAATCTTGTCATTCACATCTTGTTTGTATTATGTCAACCAAATCACATGACGGGCACCTGTAAATTGACGTTACGTCACATTCAAATCAAATCATTGATGTCATGTAAACATGGTAAACGAAAACAATCACAAAATGTACAAAACTACATAAAACATATACACATGGTACATGCCGTATTAACAAACTTTACATCAAACGTAGCTATTCTTTAAATGATTTCATTTTTAATTTAAAATTGAGTACTGCTCGTTATATTATATTTCAGTAAACCTTTCTGTTGTGTTCTATAATATGTTTTTTCGTTTGCTTTAACTTTGTTTTTGTTTTGCTTATACTTTCATCGCACTTGATAGCCTAAACTAGTGCATGAAGTGACAAGTCAAATCACTGTGTCTTCCCGTCCGTCTTTGAACCCAAGCTTTGAACTTTTTGTTTCAGAACGATTAAGAATTTTCCGAATAAGTACACACTGTCCTTATCTCCATATAAGGTTTAATTATTATAACTTGTAAAGCTATTTTGATTTGTTCTGCATCTAAAGGCTTAATATGAAACTACACATCTTATTTTTTCCAGACTGCTAAACTGTATATTGAATATTACAGATCATATCTTTAGACGTTTTCCTGCATTTAACAGGCTGGTCCTCAGATTAATACAAACGTAAACAACATGTCACATGAGAAATGGATTGTTAAAATTGTCCTGTGGGGCATTACGCCCCCCCCCCCCTCTTTTTTAGGTCATTCGATCATTTACTTCCTGTTTCAGACCCAGTCCTTTTTTGTTTTGGTATTTTTTACACGGGGTTATTCAAGTTATAAAAATTTATTGTACAGAAACTGTATTAAATTGAAATTTTGGAGTACTGACAGAAGAATGAATGCTGGTTATTCTTATTTATCATGTTTATTCGAATTACGAGTAAAATATTTCTATAGTAATAGAATGCTCCCCAGCCAAGACTTGTGATCTTTTTATCTGAGTATATGAATTTTCATTCCATACCATTTCAGCATCATTTAAAGGCATATTTTCTACCAAATTCACATATTTTTCGTCGGACACTCCTATCTTTTGATGTCATTTTGACCGAAATGTAATGAAAGATAACTTTGAACATGTATCATGTTTACATTTAAAACCAATATTGCATTAAACTTGGTTTATTTCGCTCACAATAGACCAACGTGGTTGATTATTTGTTTGCCTTCGTGACGACAAACATATTTTTAATGTATAAATTTAATACAGCCATCAGTCTGGATCTCATACATGTATGTTTCAGTTGTTCATTATAGTGACAAATTAAACAAATTCATTTACCGGTATATTGTCATTTTCTTTGTTTGGAGACTCTGGCGTTATCGTCGCCTTTAAAATTTCTACAAGGACTAAAACCTGAGACGAGAAACAGATAGCAAACAGCGTGCATTAACCGTAAAAGTGTTTAAGCAAAGTTTGACACAGTGTGCATGATGCTAAAGGCGGGATTAGATCTCATGAATATGAATTTTAATTTTTTGTTGTTGTTGTAAAACTTTAGATTATTGTTTTTGTTTTTGTTTTTTTTTCGGTTTTTAAATTAATAGAGTACACCGACTTTATTTTATTGTCGTTTATATTTTAAAGTTTAGAATTAGACAATACCAAGTTTTCTGTAGGCCTTTTTGTTAGTACACAAAATTATTTTCGTAGACAATATCCCTTTAACTTATTCAATTTGTAACATTTGTTTTCTGCATAATTTTTATGATAGTCAATTGATTGCGTAAGTATTCTTGATATAACCATGTTTACTAGATTCCTATTATTTGCATGCTGTACATGTTGACAATACAAATATTTAACGACAAAAACATGAATGCAGACACTGAACATTTACATTTACTTCTTGGATTGAAACTATAAGCATGCCGAATTAAACTAGTGGCACAATAAGAAAATCTTACATATCTTCATTAATGCAAAACATGTTCAACCCTTTGATCGCTTAACAAGACAGTAGATAAGTTATAGAGATTCGTTCAGGCGCTGATTGATGAATTATGTTGTTTCATTATAGTGCATTGTTTTATCACATTGAAGAAGGAAATTATTCTCATCTTATATACGCTCAGTTCAGAAGAATTTAAGTCATTCAATACTTTGAAACATGAACAGTCCAGCAATACTAAAGAAGTATAGTCTACTTAGGTGGGAAATACAAATCATATTTATGGTTTCTACTATATTGAATAATTCAATTATACCTATGCTGATGTGTCCCTTATTGGCCCATGTTAACTCAGATTGATAGAATGGTAGATAAAGTGGGCTGGTGGGGTAAAGTATGAACGTGTATAGACACTTTCAATTGGCAATAAATGGGAGACACTGTTTTTGCTCCATGTGATATTAATTAAAAATTTCTAACGCTTTACCGTTGGAATTTGGTCTAGACCATCTCATGCCTCCATGAGTGGTCGGTTCTGATGAATTTGGCCAGTGTTTTTTAGTACAAAATAAAATCCAAACTACAATTAAACAAAAAGAAAGTGTGTCCCAAAAGAGGGCCAGGATGTATTTTGAACGTGTATAGACACGCTCATTTGGCAAGATAAGGGGACACTATTCTTTCCTTAATTGTACGTCGGGTCATATTACCAAAAAACTTTCCAACGCTTTACCGTTGGAAGTTGGTCTAGACCATCTCATGCCTCCATGAGTGGTCGGTCCTGATCTGTTGTCACCAGATTGGATTTGGCCAGTGTAATGTATAATAAAAGTAAATCCATGGTAAATCTAAATCAAAAATAATATTAATTTCACTCCCATGTAATAAAAAATAATCCATGGGGTGACAAAATATGAGCTGGCGTACTGGAATATTGTGTCCCTCGTTCTCTCCAGGAACCTGAGAGGAATGTGAGCATCCATTGCCTACCAATGGTGCACAGACTTGTCCGTATATCCTAGTGATTGGCATTCTGTTTCCCTATCTTGTCAATTCCTCTCTTGCAGTTAGCTGTGGCCGTAATTAGCCATTTAACCCTTGCCATGCTGAGCCCGGATATATCCGGGATCCACCCTCCAATTGCTCAGTGCTGAGCCCGGATATATCCGGGCTTGTACTAAAAATAGAACATGGTCACGAAAGTTCTGGATTTTGAAGGAAAGACATGTCTTGTTGAAATTTAATCCATATAGGAATCAAGAACATTATTATTACCTGACTTTTCAGTGAAATTTTTTGAAACAACGTGAGAAATAAACAAAATATATATTTGTCTTTTTATAAATATTTTTATGTCACGTGGTGTTGGAAATTCCCTAGATCTAAAAATTAATACCGGAGGTTCGTAATTGAAAATCCCCGTTGATTTAAAACAATCCGATCAACTGATTCGATATTTTACTGAAATATATTTATGAAAATCTTTTCATTCTTGGGAAAATTTAGAAAAGTGTCAAATAAAACCGAGATCAGTCCCCAAATCGAGAAAAAAATCTACTTTCGATTTTGCGCCGGCAATCTATATTTACGCTTCACCAATCTTCAGAAAATTGGCTAATTTACGCGGTCTAGAAATTTTTTTTTTACCCATTTACAAAACGAATAAATAATTTAAATAAATAGTTGTTAGATTTGAGTAGAAAATAATTCTAATACTTAAATTTGAATGAAATTCGGCAGAACAAAATACGGAAAATAGATGGCGCTGTTTCATAATTTACATTGGAAACAACATGGCTGCCGAAGTAAATTATCTCGAAGGATACACGGATTTCTTTGAATTGTTTAATGACAAGTATAAGCTTTCCAAAAAGCTTGCTCGGGCCTGGCATTTATTTTTTTTACAGATTTTTACTATTAACGAAATCACATATAAGTCGCAATTCAAAAAATCCGCAACAACCAGAAGACTTGAATATCTTAATCAAAAGTCTATGATCAGTTTTTGTTAGAGGAAGAGGTAAAATGGGGCATCCGAATGTTATAAAAGACAAAACCAAGGACAGCACGAAGAAACGGACTGGACAGGATAAAACACAAAAAATACAAAAATCAGAATGGCAATCATAAACGCAATGTCAAGTCGTGACGAGAGTGAACTCTTGTGCTCCGGGAGATTAAGCAGTTTCTGTTTGCAATAGCACAACCGCCACATTGTCAATTGTCAATTCAATGTGTCAACTATGGTTATTATATACACGAACAAGAACAGCACGAAGAAACTCAAAATCAACTAAACAGAAATCAACAACGTGATTTCAAGTCGTCTGGTGCTCCGGAAGAGTAAACGGTTCCTGCCTGAGATAGCACGCACGTCGCGCTACCGATTTCTGACTCAGTGTGTCAAATCCGGTAAAGGGAGACAAAACAAAATTCTATGACGAAGCAACATCTGAGATAGAAATCCCCATACTTATTAATTAACGATTGTATAGTGTCTACCATAAAATTTAAAGAGTGAAGACAGCAACCTAGGCGCAACATAACCCTCTGGAGGAACAAATCAATTGTGATACGAAAACTCCATAAGCTGGAGCAGATGAAATGTTGTCATAGAGCTTTTTTTGACAGTTTCAATTTCGAGATGTATATCTTACATCGATTTCCTTGGTAGAGCGTCACGTCACGTTGGACACAAAAATGCTAACACGGAAATATGAAGCAGACTTCCTAGAATCCGTTGTATCTTTAAGTGTTCCTAATGATATAACAGAGTGAAAATGTCATCAAAATCAGTGAAAGAACTTTATTAGTATGGTTAAGATTTTATTAAACTTCACAAAAGTGCTCCGAACAAATTAACATACTCATAAGCTTTAATTTTTTTAAACATTTTTTTCAACTTTTATTGCAAATAATTACAATTCTATACTCTGTAACCCTCTTCACTTTTACTTAAACCACTTAAATGGTCAAAAAGCTAAGAGAATGGAGAAAACAATAGAATCCGCACAAATTACTAGTTGTATAAAAAACGTAGTCATATATATATTTTTTTTTACTTCCAATTTTTAGATATTATTAATATATATCGGATTGTATACAATTAAACTATACTTATTTCATAACAATTCGAACCCGTTAAATTTATCGTCTGTAAAAGTTATATGATTATCTACTCCTTTGAGAATAAAGTTGGTAACCATGACAAAACACAGATTCTATTTATAGTTGAGTGGAGCACACTTATCAAAATTTATTGATCGAAAATTATGCCCAATAATGGACTGAACCAGTTAAATATAGCTACAGAGGATAAGTGTATATTGATTAAATGCTTGATTAGGAAATAAAATGTCTTTATCTTTATCTTTATATCTGAGCTTTATATTAACTGAAAATGTTTTGCGTTGATAAATTAATCAACTAATAAAATGTAGATCTAAGTCGACTCATGTGTTCGTCAGGTACTGTACATAAGTTCCAAATACGGAAATCAACCTTTAATATTTATTAAGACCCACACTTAATAGTCGTGAAATTTGAAGACGAATACGGGTTTAAACGAAATCATACTAGGAATATTCCGATAAGGAATCGGAATCATTCGGCCATTTCCGCTACCCGGAAGCGTCTTCAATTCTGATGCATTGATCATTTAAATGTTTTGAAATGGACGGAATCCAATGACTGAATTTACAAGCGCTGTTTGTACAGAAATCTTCATGCAATTCTTCTGAACCTAGAAGATGCTCGGGCCCTTGAGCCCGAGCAATAATGATACCGAGGACGAATTTGAAAGTTTCGAAGTTAATGAAGTAAACAATGATAACGATGAGATTGTTGAAAATGACGTCGAGGAAGATCAGGAGTGGCAATTAGTAGACCTGGAACACCCTTCTTTACCACGTGTTCTTTACAGTCAGACTTCAACACTGAAGCTCGGATGCTGAAAGATGTAAATGATCGGAACTCATCCATGGATTATATCAAGCTCTTTATTGATGAATCCACCTATGAGAAAATATCAGTTGAAACATAAAGATACGCAGAGCAGTATCCTGTAGACGGTCAATTTTCTTTAAAGTCAAGATTTAGAAAATGGGTAAACACAACTGTAAAATGAAATAAGAGTTTTCATTGTCCTGATTCTAGCTATGGGACTGGTTTCCCAGATTGATGTCACAGACTATTGGTATCCTATCACAAGTACATCATTCTTTGGATACTGTATGGCAAGAGATAGATTTTTACTGATTTTAACTTTCCTCCATCTAAATGACAACACCTTCTAAATACCCCGTGGACTTGCCAATTATAACCCATTGTTCAAATTTGGAGACATCTTTAAGCAAATCGTGTCAAGTTTCGGACATGCCTATTGCCCATGTCATCAGCTGGCACTGGATGAAGGAATGGTACCATGGAGAGGCAACTTACCTTTTGAGTTAACAACCATGACAGGCTTATATGATTTGTGATGCAACGAATGGCTACTGTTCTAGCTTTCGACTTTATACTGGGAAATTTTCCACACCACCAAGTCAAAATAGATCAACTTATGACTTAACCTTGGACTTACTAAGAGGCTTTTATGGACGAGGACATATCCTGTATTTGAAAACTATTACACATCTCCTCAGCTATTTCAAGACTTATGGGAACTAGGTGTTGGTGCAACTGGAACTGTTCGATCTAATCTGAATGGCATTCCTCAACTTATAAAAGATGCTGCTGTACCTAGCAAAGTAAACTTCAGTTGTTGCAAACTCTGGAATTCTTAGTGTAAACTAAATACCATGATAGCAAAGTTGTTATGGTGCTTACCACAGTTTCTTCATCTGAATTTATTGGTTAGTAAAATTCATATTTTGATAACATTTTTTTCATAAATCTTTTTAAAAAAACAGTACGTGTACATGTTTGTAAGTGTAACTATTTAAACTGTGATCATGGTGATAACTTCTGATAAAATAAAATACATACACACACAAATTCATGTACCATATACATTTGTACATTAATGTAGTATATTCTTATTCGTACATGTACATAGTACAATGCTTATTTTTCTGTCTCAGGAATTCAAGATTTAAACACATATAAGCTACTTTATTCTGAGTTGACCAAGTTATAACAGTTACAATTAATAAAAAAACGATTGTACCATGAATTTGCTGGCAATTTCACTTCTACATTGTACACTAGACTTTAAAAAAAATACTTTAACATTTCAGGTATTGGTAAACGTGATCCAACCATTGGGGAAGAGATTTATCATCCAAAACTTGTCACAGAGTACAATAAGCTGAAAGGAGGTGTTGACATGTTAGTTTTTCAGTCTTTGCATAAATGTAACTATATGCATCACATGTAGGTTAAGGTTGTCACTTCATCATGAAACTTTTTACATGATGTACAATTATTTAAGCTTTCCATTCTCAATAATAACACATTCTATTAATTCTAAGGTGTTTTTATTCAATAAAAGCTCCAAATGACTTTATTGGCTGGTAATTATATATTTTTACAAAGACATATTCATATGTTCAAAATACCTGCTTATATTACATGTACTAAAGAACATGGATTATTGTGTTATTTGTTGATTCATCAATATATGAAGCAGCATGTGTGCATTACGATGCGTCTGATTTTTGACACTTATTTCTCTGACATGTTTTTTGTATTTATAATGAAAGTATTTGATTTTCTTATTTTCTGTATCCAGGACTGATCAAATGGTATCTTATGGCAGGGTGTTGATAAAAACACTCAAGTGGTGAAAGAAAGTATTTTTTCACGTTTGCAGCCTTGCAACATTGAATGCCTACATACTTTACAAGGAAAATGTTAACAAAGGAACACCGATGCTCCAAAGAATTTTCTGAAGAAAACTTATCAGTCAGTTGATTGAGTGTAAAGACATAAATAGAAAAGTGGCTGAATGCATGATCCTCTCTTCAACTTTAAAGACTTTCTGGAAGGCATTTTCCCCATAAAATATGACCAAATGGACGCACTGTTTCGAGACAATGTGTTGTGTGTAACCCTGCTGAATGAGAAATTTAGCCTGCAGTAGAACAAAAGCGTAAAATTCCTGGACATGAGAGTGCATATCAATGTGGCCAATGTGAAGTAATATTATGCATTGTTCCTTGTTATGTTTTGAACTATACCACACAAAACAGGAATATATCCTGGCATACACGCGCTGGAAATAGCAAATGAAGAAGTCGATGATTTCTGTACTATGTACATTCTTGTATCAACTGCAATATTTGTTTTGATGTTATATTAACAGAAATGATATATACATGTATGTTTACAACTGTTATTTAATTAAAAATGTACTTACATGTTTCAAGTATTGTTCACATTAGTTTAAGTCAGGTGTCCAAAGCTCACTTCATATATTTATTTGTTTAAAAAATTGTTATTTTTAACAAAATAATAGTATCCTTTATACAACGTATAATTTTTATCTTAAAGGCTTATTAGTAAATATTTTGAGAGAAATTGGTTCATTTGACACTTTTTATTCCTAAATTATCAAATCATTTCATTTATTCTACAATTTATTTGTTTAAAAAAACAATAAACGAAAGAAACGCTACAAAAAATGTTTTTTACGGGAAAACATGAATGACTTGGTTACCATGGAAACCATATTGTGTTGTTGATTATATAATTTTGAAGCTTTGTCATAAATGTACTTCCATATAAATTATCAAAGTTATATGTTGTTTGGTTTTATTTCTACAACTGTTTGAAGTTATATAGTGGTAATTTGTTGTTTTTAACCAAAACAATGCAGCAGTGAGCACTTGAACCAAGTAAAACAACACAGCACGGCAAGGGTTAATATGTTTGTGTCAGTATTTATACGCCAAATCATTGAGTCTTTAATTAATGAGGTTTATCTATTTATAAGATAAACCAGTTTAATGAAAGCGAGATTAATAATATTTCGAATTTTCTTCTCCGTAATTTACTATCCGTTTTTTGTTCCGGGTTTTATATTTTTATACATATGTTGACATTGATGGACGAATGAAACAAAATCCCTCCATCCATCCCCCTTTTCACCGTCCAACATTTTTGCTGCTGTTTTATTTTCTTTTTCAGGCTTTTCAAATATGACTACAGGAGCTCTACATATATACGGACGATGCAGTTTGAAATACACTTGGATTTTACAAAGATGACCATGTTACTGTTCATTTTGCTAGTTTCATTGACTTGTTTGAAATGTTACTTATATATTTATTTATTTTTTCTAACTGCATACCACTAGTATACCAAAAACAGATATTTTAAAGTTATAAATTATCAGTTTTTCATTCAATTTTTATACATTTTTTGTGTTTGTGTGTATAAACTAATATTTTTAATAAAAATTCCTGTCACAGTCTACTAGGGCGGAATTTGGCAAGATAAGGGGACACTATTCTTTCCTTAATTGTACGTCGGGTCATATTACCAAAAAACTTTCCAACGCTTTACCGTTGGAAGTTGGTCTAGACCATCTCATGCCTCCATGAGTGGTCGGTCCTGATCTGTTGTCACCAGATTGGATTTGGCCAGTGTAATGTATAATAAAAGTAAATCCATGGTAAATCTAAATCAAAAATAATATTAATTTCACTCCCATGTAATAAAAAATAATCCATGGGGTGACAAAATATGAGCTGGCGTACTTGAATATTGTGTCCCTCGTTCTCTCCAGGAACCTGAGAGGAATGTGAGCATCCATTGCCTACCAATGGTGCACAGACTTGTCCGTATATCCTAGTGATTGGCATTCTGTTTCCCTATCTTGTCAATTCCTCTCTTGCAGTTAGCTGTGGCCGTAATTAGCCATTTAATATGTTTGTGTCAGTATTTATACGCCAAATCATTGAGTCTTTAATTAAATCAGGGTAAGTGCATCTAATCATGAAACACTGTGTTTCAAACCAGGGTAAGTGCATCTAATCATGAAACACTGTGTTTCAAACCAGGGTAAGTGCATCTTATAATAAAAAAATTTTGTTTCAAACCAAGGTAAGTGCATCTCATCATAAAACACTGTGTTTCAAACCAGGATAAGTGTATAATAAAACAAGAGGCTCCCAGGAGCCTATATCGCTCACCTGGTCTTGATGTCAACCCTATATTTTGTAGAGCTAAATGAGCTGAACATTTAAGCAAGCAACAGTTTTTCTTTATCTACTAAAGTTTTCATTCTATAGGCCAAAAACACGAAAAACCATTATTTTAGGGGCTGTAACCCCTATAAGGAGTCATCTGACAACTTTGATCCTATTGAGACTTTTGTAGAGCTAAATAAACTGAACACTCAAGCAAGCAACAGCTTTTCTCTATCTGCTATAGTTTTCATTCTATAGGCCAAAAACATGAAAAAGGTTGTTTTAGGGGCCGTAATCCCTATTAAGGGTCATCTGACAACTTTGATCCTATTGAGACTTTTGTAGAGCTAAATGAGCTGAACATTTAAGCAAGCAACAGCTTTTCTCTATCTGCTACAGTGTTTTTTCTATAGGCCAAAAACATGAAAAAAAACATCATTTTAGGGGCTGTAACCCCTGTAAGGGGCCATCTGACAACGTCGACCCTATGGAGACTTTTGTAGAGCTAAATGAGCTGAACATTTAAGCAAGCAACAGTTTTTCTCTATCCGCAATAGTTTTCATACTATAGGGCAAAAACATGAAAAAACGCTATTTTTCACCTTTAAGGGGCTGTAACCCGTATAAGGGGTCATCTGACAACTTGGACCACATGGAGACTTTTGTAGAACTTTTGATGCAGAAGCAGTAGGGTGGCATCAGATTTCATCTATCTCTTATACTTTTTGATTTACAAGCCAAAAACAGTAGTCTGAACCCCCTGGTCTATTTTTAGCAATGGCGGCCATGTTTTTTGACGAATCAAAAATCCCCATATCAGTTCTGTGGGGGATACCCTAAAGTACCACCAGACCAAATTTGGTTTGAATTTGTGCAGCCGTTTCATAGGAGAAGAAGTTTGAAGAAAAGTTAACGATAAGGACGAAGGACTACTACGACGGACGCCAAGTGATGGCAATAGCTCACATGGCCTTTGGCCAGGTGAGCTAAAATTGTGTTTAAAACCATGGTAAGTGCATCTTATCATGAAACACTGTGTTTCAAACCAGGGTTAGTGCATCTAATCATGAAACACTGTGTTTCAAAACAGGGTAAGTGTATTTAATCATGAAACACTGTGTTTCAAAACAGGGTTAGTGCATTTAATCATGAAACACTGTGTTTCAAATCAGGGTAAGTGCATCTAATCATGAATCACTGTGTTTCAAATCAGGGTAAGTGCATCTAATCATGAAACACTGTGTTTCAAAGTAGGGTAAGTGCATCTTATCATGAAACACTGTGTTTCAAAGTAGGGTAAGTGCATCTAATCATGAAACACTGTGTTTCAAAGTAGGGTAAGTGCATCTAATCATGAAACACTGTGTTTCAAATCAGGGTAAGTGCATCTAATCATGAATCACTGTGTTTCAAATCAGGGTAAGTGCATCTAATCATGAATCACTGTGTTTCAAACCAGGCTAAGTGCATCTAATCATGAAACACTGTGTTTCAAAACAGGGTAAGTGTATTTAATCATGAAACACTGTGTTTTTAACCAGGGTGTGTAAAGACAGTACCCTGATTTAAGTTCCCTATGGACTCTAGGTTTCTGCTATCTTCCTGATGAATCAAGTCTTTCTGTCCACCAGATCACATGAGGTGAAAACCTGGGTTATAAGATGGTTACTTTGGTTTTATACCACACCACACAAAGTAGTGAGGTATTATGTTATACCCTCAGTTTTGTTCAGGGTCTGTCTGTCTGTCCGTCCCCTAAAAATTCCCAGATGATAACTTGAAAACCCGACAAATTGTGAAGGGGTATCATTTAATGGCCCATTAGATGCCCTTTTTTTTTTAAAGGGCACCATTAACTCTTATTGGACTTGAATATTTTTTTTCCATTTTAGATCATACGGTGAAAGAAGATGTATTGAAGTAGAAAGCAGTCAAAATGGAATGAAACGTAAGATTGCGAAATATTGATTATATGTTTATGCTGGTTTCATTGTTTGAAGCAATCTCTCTTTATCATTATTTGTAAACATATAATTATACTATTCCCAGACTAAGTTTGGAGGTTACATGGAATTACAGTCAAACAACCTGAAGGAAGTACATCATGTGAAGAATTTTCTATGCTTATTGGTATCATTCAGGGGAGATAATATTACCAAATATTTTTTTTCAAAATAGACTTCCCCCACCTGTATGTGATAAGGTTTGTCAGTTACCTGCCCAAGGTCTGTGGTTTCCTCTGGGTACTCCAGTTTCCTCCATCATGATAACTGACCGCCCTATATAACCCAAGTGGGTCGAAAAAGGGTGTTAAACCCAAACAAACACACAGTTTTACTAGTTTTCATTAACACTTCCTTTGAACAAAACGTTACTAATATCAATTTGAATAGTCATACTTTATTCTAATTCAGTCTTCGTAAGTATTTTAAAATTAAACTAAGATTGTAAATTAAACAGCATTGTCTAATTTATTTCCAGCTTCCACACCATGTCAAAGTTTACATTGTATAAATAGAGGTGTTTGTGTCACAGATAGTAATGGCTCACCCAAATGTGTGTGTCAGATAGGGACATCTGGACTAAGGTGTAGTCAAGGTAATTATCCTAGCATATAATGTGAGTTATTTTATAAGTAACTACAAGTAATAAGGGTTTTAGAAAAAAAAACAAACTTAACAGTGATTATCAACCCATAGGTCTATACATATGAGACAAAACAGGTGACAAACCTAAATTTCCTATAGTTCTAAGATTGATATTGTGAGGGAAGCAAAGAGGCACCAATGGGGCATTCCAGTGTCAAAAGTCCAAAAGGGCAACAAGAAAACCAGTTCACATGGACAATAACAGCACAAAGAAACACAAAACTTACAAACACAAACAAACAAAAACAAACAGAAATCAACAAAGGATTAAAGCTTTTTTTGTGTGTAACTTGTTGATTACCCCAGGCTTGTAAACTACATATGGGAGTTCAGCATTATTAACTCACCTGACCCGAAGGGTCATATGAGCTATTGTCATCACTTGGCGTCCGTCGTCTGTTGTCCGTAAACTTTTTAAAACGTTAACTCCTCTGACACCATAAGTCCAATTGCAACAAAACTTGGTACGATTGTTCAATAGCATTCGGTGCTTAGAACTGATGTGGGAATATTTGATTCGTCTTAAAACATGGCCGCCATGGCTAAAAATAGAACATAGGGGTAAAATGCAGTTTTTTGCAAATAACTCAAAAACAGTGTCAGATTTTGAAATTTTGATTGAGAACAAAAGTGATCAGCACCTCAAGATCTACCAGCTCTGAAATTTTGAAGAAAATCCAACAACCCATGTATGAGTTATTGCCCTTTTTATGGATTTTTTGCAAATTTTGCACCTGTTTAGCTCAATATCTTGAAAACTATACTACATATTTGAGAAATTTAAATTGCATATTGTTAATCGCATCAAGCTCTACAAAAAATGTAATAGAGTAAACGTTGTAGGAATTTTCCTTTGAGGAGTTATTGCCCTTAGAACGTCCAAATTGAGCATTTTAAAAGCTTTTCCTCGTTAACTCCTCTGACACTTTAAGTCCAATTGGAACCAAACTTGGTATTGTTGTTTATTAGCATTAGGTGTATAGAACTGATGTGGGCATTTTTGATTGGTTGTAAAACATGGTTGCTGTGGCTAAAAATAGAACATTAGGTTAAACTGCATTATTTTGCTAATAACTCAAAAAGGGTGACAGATTTTTAGATTTTGATTGAGAACAAAAGTGATCAGCACCTTAAGGTCCACCATATTGTCAGATGACCCCCTTATAAATCTTATGACCCTTTCAACGTCAAATAGATTTTGCCTAATAACCTTTACTTCAGGCACATATGTCAGGTGAGCGATTCAGGCTCCCGGAAGCCTCTTGTATTAACATTTTAATGAGATTTCTTCTTTAATCAGTGCTAGTGGTCACCCCAAACAGTCTCTTAGGTCTGAACATTCAAACCATGTTGAAGGCAGCCCTGTCAAATTAGTTTACAGAACAGGAATAAAAGAACTGTTCTTTTGCATTGATTACATCACCTGCAATGTGTTGCAAAGTGACATATAGTACTTTATGGTGTTAAGTGATTTTATACCTGTAACTCATCTTGATCCTGTTAACTGGATAATTTAAGATGCAAGCAACATACCTCTTACATGAAAGACTGCCATTCTAGCTTTTAATATTTTACAATGTGATTTTTTGTCTTGCAAATACACTCTATGTCCCTTTTAAAACTGTATGAATAAATATTTTAAACTATTAATACAAACATATTTTTTTCAGGTTCACAAAACTTTGTCACAGAGACCCACACAGGAATGGTAATTTTTTAATCCTACCTTAATTTTGTTGATTTTCATATTTATGAAAAGTTGCATGTAAATTGTTATCTTATCAAAAAAGTTGTTTACAAACAATTCTACAGTATCTTTATTTCTCAAATGATTTGCTTGGAACAATATCTTGATTTATTGCAAGCATGCACAAGTAAAAAGTAACGTAAATTATATTTTTTCTAATTGATAATGCAGTGCATGGAGTAATAATGACATCTGTTTTTTTTTCATTTGAAGCCTGCATTTACAGAACTGGTTGGTCCTCAGGAGATAATATGTTATAAGGGACAGGATTGTAAAGTACCATTCATTGTAACTGGTCAAGGAGCGAGGTAACCATTATATGACAATCTGAATATGAAAACTTTCAGAAGGGGGGTATTTCCAGGTTTTTGTCAAATTTAAAATTGTCAAGGGGATAAAGTTTTCATATTTTAAAATTGTGCAACATAGTATTAAAATGAAATATTATGGGAGATATTTTAACTTATATTTTGTAGTAGATCATAAATAAGGGAAAAATAACCCCCATGTGAAAATTTCCATATTTGCAAGATTTTAAAGATAGTAGATCATGTTTTATTTTAATAAACTGGCTTAACTTGACTTGGATTTCATGTTTGAATATTTTTATGCCCCCGGGACGACATGTCGGGGGGCATTAAGTTTTACTCATGTCCGTCCGTACGTACGAATTTCCGTCAAGCTTTTCTCAGAAACCGTAAATGAGAACAATTTGAGACTTTGTACAATGGTTCAGAATGACAAGTTGTACGTCCTAAGCCACATTCAGACCTGTCGGACATCTACTTCCTGTTTGGGACTTGGGCTGATATGAAAATATGTGAATGTGACTATGAAAATTTCCGTCAAGCTTTTCTCAAAAACCGTAAATGAGAACAATTTGAAACTTTGTGCAATTGTTCAGTATGACAAGTTGTACGTCCTAAGCGACAATCAGACATGTCGGACATCTACTTCCTGTTTGGGACTTGGACCGATATGAAAATATGTGAATGTGACTATGAAAATTTGTGTCAAACTTTTCTCAGGAACTGTTTACCAGAATGATTTGAAACTTGGTAGGATGGATCAGTATGACAAACTGTATGTCCTTAGCTATTTTCAGACCTGTCCGACATCTACTTCCTGTTTAGGGCCAGCGGGGGCATCCATGTCCCATGGACACATTCTTTCTTTATTTTATATCCTGTTAAGTTGCTTTGACCTGTCCATATTGTTTTACCTTGTACATTCTTATCACACAGTTATTTATTATTGCAACTATCTCAATTTGGTATTTACAGTCACTAGCATTTGATAATTTATAGAAAAGGTATTTACTCTAAAATCAGGAGAGGTTACACGATGAATTTTTATCAATAATCAAACAGTAAAACTGTCTCAAGTGAAAAAAGGCAAAATGATATGCACTGTGGTGGATCAAGAAATTTTCAATCAGGAGTGCCACAATTTAAAGGAATCTTCAGTAACATTTTCTTTCATACAGTTTCTAACATAATTTTCCTGTCAAATGGGAAGGTGCCCATCCCACGCATGTTCTAAATCTGCCTTGTAACATGAATTGAGTATTTTCCTTTGATCTTCAGAAAGAATAAATAAGTACTAATAGGCATTTTTATTCCAAATCACCTCATCTGAATGATATTGCATAAAATGTCACCTGTGTTATGTAAACCCAATGGAAAATTTCCATGTTATAATCAACACCAAAGACCCAAATATTGCATACCAAAAGCTCCGCCTCCAAAACATGACTTCTCCTTCAAACAATCAAAAAAAATATTTGAATATTTATTTAATTTGATGTTTCCCGCCAGACAATGGCACGACCCAGTATTTCATTAATAAAGATTTTGATTGGTTAAAATATAATTACGCTACAATCATGTGCTCTGCCTTTCAATTATTTTTTTTATTAGTGGACGGAGTTATTTCATGTTACAAATAATTTATAGCACCGCCTACCTCGTTATCCAAATAAACTTCTCACGCTTCGCGTTCGAAGTTTATGAGGATAACTCGTAGTACTGTGCTATAAATATAACTTTGGTACCTTAGGTCTTAATATGAATGAAACATATCTTGACTTGTCACCTTTTTGACATTTAAACACTAGCCAAAACATCAAACACAAATTCCTTTACTTCAATGAGGTCATTTACTTCATCTGTTATTTAGACGCAGCTACACAGTTTTTATATTCCATTGTTAATTTTAGTGTACCTGTTAAACAAATACACAATTTGCTATTTCAATATAAATTTCAGCATACCAAAGGTTTCAATTGACCAGACAGATCCTGCTTTATCAGCTGTGTTGTCACCAACACCTACCAAAATACCAAACACAAACTCCTACACTTCAGTGATGACACTTACACCAAAGACTAATGGTCTTAAAGAAGCTTGCATACATACTCAAGATAATACTAGGTGAGTTTGTAATTCATATCCAGGTATTTTGTTTGGTTTGAATATAAACAATAGAGCAGTCAGTTTGCAAAAATGCTGTTTACTAAAATGTGTGGCCTTAATGACTAGAGAGGCATGAAATATCAATCCACTGGCTAATATACTACTAGCACCTGGTATTTTGGAGGCATATGTGGCAAGAAAACAGTTACAATTCACCTTTATAACAATTTCAACCTCTGGCTTCCTAATAGAATGATAATTTTCCTCCTTATAGGAGATGCAATGAATGAAGGTTAATGATTTTAAAGCATGAGTTATTCTACAAAATGAACCTCTCATTTACTGATTGATTATTTTTGTGTTATTGTTTTAGTGTGAATAAAACAGATGAAATTTGTTTCCATGTTTCTGTAATAGGTAAGTATGAAAAGTTAAACACACCTTTCTATGAAAAATAGACACAGGTAAATAGTAATTGTAGAGTAACTCTTAAATCAATTTGATAATAGTTGAAGGGAATTCTGAAGAAAAATTAAATATTTTACTACTGTCAAACTTACTGATGTAGCAAGCCATTTAGATATCATAATCTTATAGAATGTAACTTCCATTCATGTAAAAGAACTGCTATGTGTTTTCCCTCCATAGTATGATTCACATTCAATGTAAATATGATATGATAGAAAAATTAGTATGTATGTACATTTTTGTGATTTTTAGACCTTTAAGAAAACTTCTTCCACTTTTCTTTTTAATATACATGATGAAACATTATATGAACTAACTAAAGTATTTCTTTTTTACAGACCCTCCACCAAATACAGCTGGCAGTGTAAGTAAAGACATAAATAGATATGATTGTATTATTGTTTATTTGTTATGTTTGAAAGGTGCAAAATGACCTTTATGTCAAACTTCAGTCTGATATAACAAATACTCTGGTACATTTTGTCAAAATATGACATTACCTATAAGGCAATGTATCAAACTCTTCAAAGGGCTTTTAACATACATGGTAAATTTCCCATCCAAGACTACTATTTTATCATTCTTTTGGAGTCCTCTACCATTGGTCCATAAGACCATCCTTGCAATTGAAATAAAGAGAGATTTTAAAAAATGGTCCATGAAATTTTCACCTGTAACAAGGATGCATATGAAACCAGGGACCTATTAATTAGTAGTCTGACACTTTAACCAATGCACCAATAACTCTCCAAAATATTGATCATAAATGTACACAGTGATTATATGCAGATTTAAAATGAGCACCTGCTCTTTGGAAAAATCTTAAATCTTAAATCAAAATGACAAAAGTACAATGTTACAAGTTCCAAGCAAAATATTCATAAAAAACATTTTTGACAAAAAAATGAAGATGTGAATACAGATTTTCTTGTTTGATACCCATATGTTATTGCTTATTTATGTAAAAATTGCAGTATACTATAAGATGCATCTTAGCTTAAACTTGTGCTAAGTTATACAGCTAGACCATATTTGTATGTCTTCTATTATTAGACATTACCAAAGTTTACTGGGGAGACCATGATAGGTGAGAGTTTACTGACCTGTAAAGTGGACCACGATTGTCACCTTCCAATCACTACAACACTCAACAAGGAAGGAAAATGGTAAATATAGTGAAATTATTGGGGTTTTATACAAAGCAAAGAATGGGGGTGTACTAGTGCTGTTTTAAATGTGTACATCTGTAGTTCCCTGTATTGGGCTATTATAATATGAAAATTTCCATCAAGCTTTTCTCAAATTCATGAGAATGATTTGCAATTTGGCAGGATTGTTTAGAAGGAGAAATAAGGAATAAAAGGCATTTTGTTTTTGAAATGGATTTTATCAAGGCAAGTCAGTCAAGCTGGTAGGGCTAGTTTGATATGTAAAGCTGTGATAAAATCAATCTCAAAAACAAAATGTCTTATATTTCTTTTATCTGCAATACCAATTTATTCATGACCAACTTCTCATTTCCTAATAATTTCATTTTATGGAAAATCTGTTTTAGCGTAGGCGGTGATGCGGCAATTTTATGAATGACGTTCCAGTATTTTCATTCATAAATTGACAAGAAAGAACATATACATGGGACTTTAATGCATAGCAGGGTCACACACCTCCTGAGAAGTGACCTGTTATTTTTATCACAGCCAGTATGTGATACAAATTATCTCAACCATCAAATATCAAAGGAAAATGCCACAAATAGCTGATAAATACAGGTTTCACAACTACAAGTGATGAGATACAGATTTTTATCACATCAAGTTAGATATTTGTCAAATGAGGAAACGAGCATTTGGGAGTTTCCTTTGACAAATATCTAACAAGTGTTATAGAAATCTGTATCTCATCACTTGTAGTTGTGAAACCTTTTTCTCTAACTGTCGAATGAGAAAGTAAAGGACAACTCATTGGAAAAAAAATCATATATGTATTTTGTTTGGCAAACACGTGAAAAAAAATAGTCAAATAAAAAAGTGACCTTTTTATTTTAAATTTTAATTATAAGTAGACTTAAAAGCATAAAAAACGGTTTTGTGATAAATTTTGTTTGTCATTTTATTCAAGGGAGATCAACAGGTGTTCAAACAAATGTAAGCACGCTTTCCACGAGATGCGTGGCTCGCCCAGACAGCCAATCAAATTTCGTGCGGAGTGTGATACGCAATTTAGTCTGGAACTTGCTGTTGTGCTCTCTGCTCTCACGTGCCTTTGAGTCCACTACAAGCTGTGCTAGCTATAATTAGTCCCCTACCGCCGAAAGCCGAAGGCGACTATAGGTTTGCACTTTGTCCGTCTGTCTGTCACGCCTCAGTTTTCCGCACTTTAATTCTAAACACTTATAGATAATGAACTGATTTTTAGCTCACCTGGACCGAAGGTCCATGTGAGCTATTACCATCACTTGGCGTCCGTCGTCGTCGTCTGTCGTCTGTCGTCGTCGTCGTCTGTCGTCGTCGTCTGTTAACAATTTTTCAAAAATCTTCTCCTCTAAAACTACTGAACAGAATTTAATGAAACTTGGTATGAATGATCCTTAGGGTGTCCTGCACCAAACTTGTGTTTCGATTTTTGATCCGTCAAAAAACATGGCCACCGTTACTAAAAATAGACCAGGGGGGTCAGACTGTTTTTGGCTTGTAAATCAAAAAGTATAAGAGATAGATGAAATCTGATGCCACCCTACTGCTTCAGCATCAAAAGTTCTACAAAAGTCTCCATTTGGTCAAAGTTGTCAGATGATCCCTTATAGGGGTTACAGCCCCTTAAAGGTGAAAAATAGCGTTTTTGCATGTTTTTGGCCTATAGAATGAAAACTATTGTAGATAGAGAAAAGCTGTTGCTTGCTTAAATGTTCAGCTCATTTAGCTCTACAAAAGTCTCCACAGGGTCGAAGTTGTCAGATGACTCCTTATAGGGGTAACAGCCCCTTAAAGGCGAAAAATAGTGTTTTTGGCCTATAGAATGAAAACTATTGCAGATAGAGAAAAACTGTTGCTTGCTTAAATGTTCAGCTCATTTAGCTCTACAAAAGTCTCCACAGGGTCAAAGTTGTCAGATGACCCCTTATAGGGGTAACAGCCCCTAAAAGGCGAAAAATAGTGTTTTTGGCCTATAGAATGAAAATTATTGCAGATAGAGAAAAACTGTTGCTTGCTGAAATGTTCAGCTCATTTAGCTCTACAAAAGTCTCCATTTGGTCGAAGTTGTCAGATGATCCCTTATAGGGGTTACAGCCCCTTAAAGGCATAAAATAGTGTTTTTGGCTTATAGAATGAAAACTGTTGCAGATAGAGAAAAGATGTTTCTTGCTTAAATGTTCAGCTCATTTAGCTCTGCAAAAGTCCTCATAAGGTCAAAGTTGTCAGATGATACCTTATAGGGGTTACAGCCCCTTAAAGGTTTGAAAAATAGCGTTGTTTCATGTTTTTGGCCTATAGAATGAAAACTATTGCAGATAGAGAAAAGCTGTTGCTTGCTTAAATGTTCAGCTCATTTAGCTCTACAAAAGTCTCCATAGGGTTGAAGTTGTCTGATAACCCCTTATAGGGGTTACAGGCCCTTAAAAGTTGAATAATAGTGTTTTTTGATTATTTAGAATGAAAACTATTGCAGATAGAGAAAAGCTTTTTCATGCTTAAACATTCAGCTCATTTAGCTATACAAAAGTCTTCATAGGGTTGTCATCAAGACCAGGTGAGCGATTCAGGCTCCTGGGAGCCTCTTGTTGGTATGTGAGTTTACCTTGATGAGTTACAGATCAAGTTTGAGTTTCGTGCCGGTCCACAATTTTTTATGGGAGTTATGGCCCTTTGAACTTTGAAAATTCACTAAAATTTCAGTTTTCCGCACTTTTTTCTAAATGCTTATAGATAATGAACTGATTTTTAGCTCACCTGGACCGAAGGTCCATGTGAGCTATTACCATCACTTGGCGTCCGTCGTCGTCTGTCGTCGTCGTCTGTCGTCGTCGTCTGTCGTCGTCGTCGTCGTCTGTTAACAATTTTTCAAAAATCTTCTCCTCTGAAACTACCAAACAGAATTTAATGAAACTTGGTATGAGTGATCCATAGGGTGTCCTGCACCAAACTTGTGTTTTGATTTTTGATCCGTTAAAAAACATGGCCGCCTTTACTAAAAATAGACTAGTGGGGTCTGACTACTGTTTTTGGCTTATAAATCAAAAAGTATAAGAGATAGAGGAAATCTGAGGCCACGCTACTGATTCAGCATCAAAAGCTCTACAAAAGTCTCCATTTGGTCAAAGTTGTCAGATGACCCCTTATAGGGGTTACGGCCCCTTAAAGGTGATAAATAGCATTTTTTCATGTTTTTGGCCTACAGAATGAAAACTATTGCAGATAGAGATTAGCTGTTGCTTGCTTAAATGTTCAGCTCATTTAACTCAACAAAAGTCTCTATAGGGTCGAAGTTGTCAGATGACCCCTTATAGGGGTTACAGCACCTTATAGGTGAAAAATAGCCATTTTTCATGTTTTTGGCCTACAGAATGAAAACTATTGCAGATAGTGATTAGCTGTTGCTTGCTTAAATGTTAAGCTCATTTAGCTCTACAAAAGTCTCCATAGGGTTGAAGTTGTCAGATATCTCCTTACAGGGGTTACAGCCCCTGAAAAATAGCATTTTTTCATGTTTTTGTCCTACAGAATGAAAACTATTGCAGATAAAGATTAGCTGTTGCTTCCTTAAATGTTCAGCTCATTTAGCTCTACAAAATTCTCCATAGGGTCGAAGTTTTCAGATGACCCCTTATAGGGGTTACGGCCCCTGAAAAATAAAGATTTTTCATGTTTTTGGCCTACAGAATGAAAACTATTGCAGATAGATATTAGCTGTTGCTTGCTTAAATGTTCAGCTCATTTAGCTTTACAAAATTCTCCATAGGGTCGAAGTTGTCAGATGACCCCTTATAGGGGTTACGGCCCCTGAAAAATAGCATTTTTTCATGTTTTTGGCCTACAGAATGAAAACTATTGCAGATAGAGATTAGCTGTTGCTTGCTTAAATGTTCAGCTCATTTAGCTTTACAAAATTCTCCATAGGGTCGAAGTTGTCAGATGACCCCTTATAGGGGTTATGGCCCCTGAAAAATAGTGATTTTTCATGTTTTTGGCCTACAGAATGAAAACTATTGCAGATAGAGATTAGCTGTTGCTTGCTTAAATGTTCAGCTCATTTAGCTCTACAAAATTCTCCATAGGGTCGAAGTTGTCAGATGACCCCTTACAGGGGTTACGGCCTCTGAAAAATAGCAATTTTTCATGTTTTTGGCCTACAGAATGTAACTATTGCAGATAGAGATTAGCTGTTGCTTGCTTAAATGTTCAGCTCATTTAGCTTTACAAAATTCTCCATAGGGTCGAAGTTGTCAGATGACCCCTTACGGGGGTTACGGCCTCTGAAAAATAGCAATTTTTCATGTTTTTGGCCTACAGAATGTAACTATTGCAGATAGAGATTAGCTGTTGCTTGCTTAAATGTTCAGCTCATTTAGCTTTACAAAATTCTCCATAGGGTCGAAGTTGTCAGATGACCCCTTATAGGGGTTATGGCCCATGAAAAATAGTGATTTTTCATGTTTTTTGCCTACAGAATGAAAACTATTGCAGATAGAGATTAGCTGTTGCTTGCTTAAATGTTCAGCTCATTTAGCTCTACAAAATTCTCCATAGGGTCGAAGTTGTCAGATGACCCCTTATAGGGGTTACGGCCCCTGAAAAATAAAGATTTTTCATGTTTTTGGCCTACAGAATGAAAACTATTGCAGATAGATATTAGCTGTTGCTTGCTTAAATGTTCAGCTCATTTAGCTTTACAAAATTCTCCATAGGGTCGAAGTTGTCAGATGACCCCTTATAGGGGTTACGGCCCCTGAAAAATAACATTTTTTCATGTTTTTGGCCTACAGAATGAAAACTATTGCAGATAGAGATTAGCTGTTGCTTGCTTAAATGTTCAGCTCATTTAGCTTTACAAAATTCTCCATAGGGTCGAAGTTGTCAGATGACCCCTTATAGGGGTTATGGCCCCTGAAAAATAGCATTTTTTCATGTTTTTGGCCTACAGAATGAAAACTATTGCAGATAGAGATTAGCTGTTGCTTGCTTAAATGTTCAGCTCATTTAGCTTTACAAAATTCTCCATAGGGTCGAAGTTGTCAGATGACCCCTTATAGGGGTTATGGCCCCTGAAAAATAGTGATTTTTCATGTTTTTGGCCTACAGAATGAAAACTATTGCAGATAGAGATTATCTGTTGCTTGCTTAAATGTTCAACTCATTTAGCTCTACAAAATTCTCCATAGGGTCGAAGTTGTCAGATGACCCCTTACAGGGGTTACGGCCTCTGAAAAATAGCAATTTTTCATGTTTTTGGCCTACAGAATGTAAACTATTGCAAATAGAGATTAGCTGTTGCTTGCTTAAATGTTCAGCTCATTTAGCTTTACAAAATTCTCCATAGGGTCGAAGTTGTCAGATGACCCCTTATAGGGGTTACGGCCCCTGAAAAATAGTGATTTTTCATGTTTTTGGCCTACAGAATGTAACTATTGCAGATAGAGATTAGCTGTTGCTTGCTTAAATGTTCAGCTCATTTAGCTTTACAAAATTCTCCATAGGGTCGAAGTTGTCAGATGACCCCTTATAGGGGTTATGGCCCCTGAAAAATAGTGATTTTTCATGTTTTTGGCCTACAGAATGAAAACTATTGCAGATAGAGATTAGCTGTTGCTTGCTTAAATGTTCAGCTCATTTAGCTCTACAAAATTCTCCATAGGGTCGAAGTTGTCAGATGACCCCTTATAGGGGTTACGGCCCCTGAAAAATAAAGATTTTTCATGTTTTTGGCCTACAGAATGAAAACTATTGCAGATAGATATTAGCTGTTGCTTGCTTAAATGTTCAGCTCATTTAGCTTTACAAAATTCTCCATAGGGTCGAAGTTGTCAGATGACCCCTTATAGGGGTTACGGCCCCTGAAAAATAAAGATTTTTCATGTTTTTGGCCTACAGAATGAAAACTATTGCAGATAGATATTAGCTGTTGCTTGCTTAAATGTTCAGCTCATTTAGCTTTACAAAATTCTCCATAGGGTCGAAGTTGTCAGATGACCCCTTATAGGGGTTACGGCCCCTGAAAAATAGCATTTTTTCATGTTTTTGGCCTACAGAATGAAAACTATTGCAGATAGAGATTAGCTGTTGCTTGCTTAAATGTTCAGCTCATTTAGCTTTACAAAATTCTCCATAGGGTCAAAGTTGTCAGATGACCCCTTATAGGGGTTACGGCCCCTGAAAAATAGCATTTTTTCATGTTTTTGGCCTACAGAATGAAAACTATTGCAGATAGAGATTAGCTGTTGCTTGCTTAAATGTTCAGCTCATTTAGCTTTACAAAATTCTCCATAGGGTCAAAGTTGTCAGATGACCCCTTATAGGGGTTATGGCCCCTGAAAAAAAGCATTTTTTCATGTTTTTGGCCTACAGAATGAAAACTATTGCAGATAGAGATTAGCTGTTGCTTGCTTAAATGTTCAGCTCATTTAGCTTTACAAAATTCTCCATAGGGTCGAAGTTGTCAGATGACCCCTTATAGGGGTTATGGCCCCTGAAAAATAGTTATTTTTCATGTTTTTGGCCTACAGAATGAAAACTATTGCAGATAGAGATTAGCTGTTGCTTGCTTAAATGTTCAGCTCATTTAGCTTTACAAAATTCTCCATAGGGTCGAAGTTGTCAGATGACCCCTTATAGGGGTTATGGCCCCTGAAAAATAGTGATTTTTCATGTTTTTGGCCTACAGAATGAAAACTATTGCAGATAGAGATTAGCTGTTGCTTGCTTAAATGTTCAGCTCATTTAGCTCTACAAAATTCTCCATAGGGTCGAAGTTGTCAGATGACCCCTATGGTAGTACTCCACAATTAATTTATTTAGCTCATTTTTGCATGTGCTCGACGTTGACTATTTTGTCCCGGTTTCTTGTAATCGCTTAAACTGCTATTTGCACTTTAAACTAGGTGGTGTTCCAAACTCCGGGCATGTTTAGTCGTGTTTAGTGCCGTATTTGGTTTCTTTGTTGTACTCGTTGCCCCTAGCAACTCTTAACATTTGTCAAAAATTTGGGGACAAAAATACGCAAAAATCGGGGTTTTGTCCTTTTTTTGAACGTTGCCAGTAGTCGAGCTTTCGGTTCAGGTGAAACGTAACATGTATGAAATGAAAGCCCGAAAACAGTCCTTTCTTTTAAGACCAAATAAACCTATCCGACTTCGGCTCTTTTTTCCGCTAAAATTGTTCAAACTTTAAAATCTAAAAATAGCACATTTAAATTTAAGCCCATCCGCTGGTCAACATGCAGAGCCGGAAGCGACGCTTTATGATCATTGGTATTGATTTTTTCGAAATTATTCTTTAAAACAATAACCGTGGATCGTAATTTTTATATAACGGGTCCAGATTTTTTATTTGTCTTGTTTTAAGACCAAAACGAATCAATATTTTCATTTAACAAAAAAGTTCACGGGGGCCACATACGAAAACAATACTGTGAAAAAATCCTAATTGTGGAGTACTACCATAATGCTTTTGCATTTTTTGAAAATTTAACATGAGTTGCATTTTTCTCTTCTTGAGTATGTAACCACTTGAGGAATACCGGATATTATGATTTTTTTTATGTTTTACCATAGTAACGCACGCTCAAAGACCGAAGCCCTTTTCTGATCAAGCTCTTTTTTGGACTTTTTCCTGCAATAACGTTAGATTCTTTCCCCGTTTGTTTTGAATCAAATTTTGTATTTTCGTAACAAAATTCGTATTCTGTTGTGCTTAAGTCATTTTCTAGCCTATTTCAAACATATTTGTGAAAATTTGGAAGATTTCCGTGAAAAAATCTGCAATAATGGCGTCCATGGAAACACATCATCAAGATTTGCTTAACATTTGCATAGCAAGCTATAATGCCTTGCGTTTCTATTCAAGCCGACTAAAAATTACAATTTTATGATTTACATACGGGGAAATATACTATATTGTGTAATTTTTATTTCTTCCGGGGAAATTATTAACGTTGTTAGCGTTACATACAGCATAACCAGCTGTACAAAATATAACGTTATTGACGATATTTTCAAAAATAAGCATGTTTGGTTGCTATGGGCATTAATGCTTAATAACTGATATTTTTCCCAAAATTTTTGAAACAAGTAATTCTCAAATATATTAGCTTTATTTTCAACAATGAAACCAAGGACTAAAATCAAGATATACTCTCAAAATTTTAATGAGAATAATGCCATATGATAGTACTCCACAATTAATTTATTTAGCTCATTTTTGCATGTGCTCGACGTTGACTATTTTGTCCCGGTTTCTTGTAATCGCTTAAACTGCTATTTGCACTTTAAACTAGGTGGTGTTCCAAACTCCGGGCATGTTTAGTCGTGTTTAGTGCCGTATTTGGTTTCTTTGTTGTACTCGTTGCCCCTAGCAACTCTTAACATTTGTCAAAAATTTGGGGACAAAAATACGCAAAAATCGGGGTTTTGTCCTTTTTTTGAACGTTGCCAGTAGTCGAGCTTTCGGTTCAGGTGAAACGTAACATGTATGAAATGAAAGCCCGAAAACAGTCCTTTCTTTTAAGACCAAATAAACCTATCCGACTTCGGCTCTTTTTTCCGCTAAAATTGTTCAAACTTTAAAATCTAAAAATAGCACATTTAAATTTAAGCCCATCCGCTGGTCAACATGCAGAGCCGGAAGCGACGCTTTATGATCATTGGTATTGATTTTTTCGAAATTATTCTTTAAAACAATAACCGTGGATCGTAATTTTTATATAATGGGTCCAGATTTTTTATTTGTCTTGTTTTAAGACCAAAACGAATCAATATTTTCATTTAACAAAAAAGTTCACGGGGGCCACATACGAAAACAATACTGTGAAAAAATCCTAATTGTGGAGTACTACCTTATAGGGGTTACGGCCTCTGAAAAATAGCAATTTTTCATGTTTTTGGCCTACAGAATGAAAACTATTGCAGATAGAGATTAGCTGTTGCTTGCTTAAATGTTCAGCTCATTTAGCTCTACAAAATTCTCCATAGGGTCGAAGTTGTCAGATGACTCCTTATAGGGGTTACGGCCCCTGAAAAAAGCGATTTTTCATGTTTTTGGCCAACAGAATGAAAACTATTGCAGATAGAGATTAGCTGTTGCTTGCTTAAATGTTCAGCTCATTTAGCTTTACAAAATTCTCCATAGGGTCGAAGTTGTCAGATGACTCCTTATAGGGGTTATGGCCACTTATAGGTTAAAAATGGTGTTTTTGGCCTATAGAATGAAAACTATTGCAGGTAGAGAAAAGCTGTTGCTTGCTTCAATGTTCAGTTCATTTAGCTCTACAAAAGTATAGGGTCAACATCAAGACCAGGTGAGCGATTCAGGCTCCTTGGAGCCTCTTGTTTGGTATGTAAGTTAACCTTGATGAGTTACAGATCAAGTTTGAGTTTCGTGCCGATCAACAAATTTTTATGGGAGTTATGGCCTTTTGAAGTTTGAAAATCTATTGCAATTTTCTTTTCTACACTTATTTATTGTTCCTTGTAGATAATAAACTTATCAAGTTTAGGTTTTTATTTGTTTGACAAATTGTTACCAGTGACTGAAATATGAGGCCAGTAGAGGACTTAGTATTGTTTTTCAATACTCTCAGAATGCTTGTTACTATTGAAGTCTCAAGATCAATTTAGGCAACTCTTGTTAAACAGAAAATGTTATTTTGATTCTGTGTATTTCCAGTTCATCCATGTCAGTGGAAAACGCCACGATAGCCGACATCAATCCACTAGGACTAGAAAAAGTGGCAGGGAGCCCTGTATCATGTAAAACTGACTTTGTAATACATCCAGCATCTACAGAACTAGGAATACAAAGAGTCTGTGTACAGATCAATATCAGGTAAGATTTGTGGTCGGTATGTCTGTGTACAGAGTCCAGAACAAGTACCAGGGAGCCCTGTGTCATGTAAGACTGACTTTGTAATACACCCAGCATCTACAGAACTAGGAATACAAAGAGTCTGTGTACAGATCAATATCAGGTAAGATTTGTGGTCTGTATGTCTGTGTACAGAGTCTAGAACAAGTACCAGTGAGCCCTGTGTCACGTAAGAATGACTTTGTAATACACCCAGCATCTACAGAACTAGGAATACAAAGAGTCTGTGTACAGATCAATATCAGGTAAGATTTGTGGTCTGTATGTCTGTGTACAGAGTCTAGAACAAGTACCAGGGAGCCCTGTGTCACGTAAGAATGACTTTGTAATACACCCAGCATCTACAGAACTAGGAATACAAAGAGTCTGTGTACAGATCAATATCAGGTAAGATTTTAGGTCTGTATGTCTGTATACAGAGTCTAGAACAAGTACCAAAGTGCCCTGGATCATGTAAGACTGACTTTGTAATACACCCAGCATCTACAGAACTAGGAATACAAATAGTTGTGTATAGATCAACATCAGGTACGATAAAGAATTTGATAAAACCACAAATTCATAAGTCCCCAAATATGCACTATATTCTCAACCCATGAAAATTGATTCCCAAGAATTGTAGCCACTTAATTTATGAGGTCCCATGCATGTTTGAAAAAAATACTAAAGACCTAGATTGATTGTGAATGATTTTAACAGTAGTGCCAACAGGCAAGACATACTATTAGTGGCCACACTTGTTGTATTATTTTCGATGACGATGGGGTAAATTTTTATGGAAAGACTTTTGTGGAAAATGAATTTCTTGAAAAGTATAATACCTAGGCATCTGATATTTGATATACAGACACTTAAGGTTGTGGTCTACTCAACTGGCTCCATGCTGTGGTGGATTCAGAAATCTTCAAATGGGAGGGTGCCCAATTTAAAATAATCTTCTGGGACCTCTTGTTCCAAATTTTCCTGTCCTGTCACCAGTCCTAAACCCGCCTTTGCCATGCTATATGACCTTTACCTCATTTTCACACTTAACAACTGAGGACTTTTTTTCCAGGTTGTTCTTAACTTCTTTGTTAGACTTTTGTGGGAAATAAATTACTTGAAAAGTATAAAACTGTATAGTGGGTTATTTTTGCAGGGGTAAATTTTCACGGTTTTCCTGTCATAAGGTATGTGAAAAATTTTTGCGGGTTTTATTTTCAAGGTTTGTGAATTTGTTTGTATATGATTTCTATTTAGATGGAGATTGTCACAATTTTTCTCGACCCTGCAAAAATAAGCAAAAATTAAACCACTGCAAAATAACCCGCTATACAGTAGCTAGGCATCTGATATTTGGTATACAGACATTTGGGCTATGGTCTATGCAACTGGCGCTATGCCATGTGACCTTGACACCATTGTCATGCTTCAATGACTGTGTACTTTATTTGGATTTCTAAATTTTTATGCCCCGCAACGACATGTCTGTTGGATATCTCCTTCCTGTTTTAGGGGTGCCTGGCATGGTACAGGTGATACAGTTAGTGAACAGTGGCTCCCAGACTCATCCTTGTTTACTATGCTACTTCTTATTTTATTTTAGTCCATCAGAAAGTTCTAGATGTTACCAACTGAATATCACAGAGAATATGCAAAGTAAGTATTGAAATTGGGCATGTAACTACCCGGTAAATATTCCTATAGTGGATTACCAATAATATGCATGCAATGTTAAATTATTAAAACTTTCTTAGTTTTCATTATTATATAGCAAATTTATTGCATGTTATATATAATATACATTATAACTGTATTAGAGAAATTGCATGAAACATTACAAATATTATCTTGCATGAAATATATACTGTAAATCAGGAAATTTTCACCACAGTTTCATTTTGGCGTTGACATTGCTAGCGCAGAAATTAAACATTACAGTGAGAATTTGAAATTCATGAACAAAAATTCAGTCGTCCTAGCGTGAAAAAAAGACACCACAGAAAATTCTTTGTTTACAATAGCATTGTAAGGGCATGGAATATGGTAGGAGATGGGATCAAAAGAGAACAGTTGCCTTTATGGAGGATGAGTTGTGCCAAGTTATCCAATTATCTAACTTAACATGGCTTAAACTATTTGGATAATAAAGTTCAAAATTTGATATTGTTAAGCAAAGATTTTATAGGAGTTTATTCCCTTTTGAACATTAGAATTGACAAAATACATTCATTTTCCTTATTGTAATGAAAACAGTAAAAGCAGGTAAAACTTTTCCATGCTAAAATGTGAAGCAAGAGCAACTGTAAACCGGGAAATTTTTTACCCATCTTTTTTTCGTGATAGGAGACTGACTTTTGGTTTGCACAGTTTTAAATTTGCGCTATAATGTTATTGTCCATAGACTACAATAGAAGACAAATATAGTCGATCTAGCAATGTCAGCGCAAAAACTGTGAAAATAAATTTGCCACAAAATTTTTCTGGTTAACAATATATAAAAAAAACCTTTAGAGTGTGCAAATGATGTATTAAAAGAGTTATTACCCCTTAAATGTAAAAGAATAGTAAATTTTGCCTTTAAATGATTTAAAACCGTAGAGGACAAAGAAAAAGCTTTTGTAACAGATTTCTCAGCTTCTTCTGATAGGAATGGTTTCAAATTTGGTCCACAGCTCCAGCATGATGAGCTGTACTGTGCCTCCCCTTTCCAGGTCAGTCAGTCATCTACTTGCTGTTTCCTAAATCAACTATTTAAGGGTCAAAAAAAGACAATTTTTGGTAACAGATTTTTTGGCTTCTACTTAACAGATTGAGTTTAAATTTTGTACACAGCTTTAGTACAATGAGTTGTAGTGTGTCTCACCTTTCCAGGTTAGTCTGGATAACACTAAGTACTTCCTGTTTTCTGAATGATCTGGGGGTATAATTAGCACAACTTAGTGCAACCCCTTATTTTTTTTTCTATACTGTTTGGGACATGAATTTATGTAACGATCCTCTTGTTATTTTGATTAACTAGAAAGTACATCAACTTCTGCTCTGAGCACAAAAACAACAACAGCCGTCAAAACCACTACAACAACAGCTACAACACCACAGAGCACAACAAAGACTCCAGGTACTTCACAGCCTACTGCTCAATCTACTAAATTACCAACACCTGCCAACACTACCACACTGCAAGCAAATGCTCAAAATGTAAAGCTGCAAACAGATGCTCAAACTACCAAAGCATCAACTTCTCAAAGTACCAAGACACCAACTGCTCAAACTGCCAATGCTACAGCTGCTCAAGGTACCAAGACAACAACTGCTCAAACTACCAAGGCAACAACTGCTCAAACTACCAAGGCAACAGCTCAAACTACCAAGGCAACAACTGCTCAAACTACCAAAGCAACAACTGCTCAAACTACCAAGACATCAACTGCTCAAACCACCAAGGCAACAGCTACTCAAACTACCAAGATACAAACTGCTCAAACTACCAAGGCAACAGCTACTCAAACTACCAAGGCAACAACTGCTCAAACTACCAAGGCAACAACTGCTCAAACTACCAAGGCAACAACTGCTCAAACTACCAAGGCAACACCTGCTCAAACTACCAAGGCAACAGCTACTCAAACTACCAAGATACCAACTGCTCAAACTACCAAGGCAACAGCTACTCAAACTACCAAGGCAACAAATGCTCAAACTACCAAGGCAACAACTGCTCAAACTACCAAGGCAACAACTGCTCAAACTACCAAGGCAACAGCTACTCAAACTACCAAGACATCAACTGCTCAAACCACCAAGGCAACAGCTATTCAAACTACCAAGACATCAACTGCTCAAACCACCAAGGCAACAGCTACTCAAACTACCAAGATACCAACTGCTCAAACCACCAAGGCAACAGCTACTCAAACTACCAAGATACCAACTGCTCAAACTACCAAATCAACAACCGCTCAAACTACCATCCCAACAACCACTCAAGCTATGAAGAAAACAACGACCAAGACAACAGCTGTTCAACCTTCAGTGCTACAAACAAATGCTCAAGGTACAAAGCAGCCTTCATTTTCCCAAAGCACAAAGCAGGAAACAACTTCAAAATCTGTTTCAAGTACAGCAAGATCAAATAGTAGTATAGCTTTTCCAAACCAAAGAATTTCTCATGTTCCAAGTTCCTCTAGTGGTTCTCTTTCACGGCTTACAACTGGTCGTCAATCTTTTCAGAGGACAACTGCTCACTCTACTCATTCAACTACAGCTAGCTATAATCACCCAAATATACCTTCCACACATGTTTACCCAGGTATTTATTTTACTAATCACACTTTTTCCATTGTAGCTTCCTTTCTGTTTGCACTCCTGTCATTAATATTTTATAATGAATTTACAATGAATATAACATGAAACATTACAGAAATACTTAGAAACCCAATTTCATTTTTTTTCAAAGTTGGCAGCCTTTCTAAGCACATCTTACGAGAGACAGAACCCTCCAGCAAAAAGCTGTTAAAAATCAGTTTCTTTTTTTTTAATCAACTTGTAGCTTCTCAGTAATCAAAAAAGAAGATGTGGAAATATCTTTATTTTTTCTCAATATCAAAACCTGTGACTGGACTTTCTTAAAACTACATTAATTTGTCTGTTTAGTGTGTATACATTTATTTTGTAGGAACAATTTTCAAGGTTTACCCCCCAAAAGTCCTTTCCTAAGATTTTAAGTTTTGTGGTTTGAACACGCAATGAAATCAGTGTGAAATTTGCACTATGTTGGATTCTTTTTTTTGGGGGGGGAGGGCAGTGGTGACCGTCACCCATTGAACTCCCCCCCCCCCAAAAAAAAGAGAAAAATTGGTTCCCCAAAAAAATAAATATATATTCACATCACTTTTACTTTCCGGAAGTACAAAGGACAAGATATGATAAATGAGCTTGTTAAGAACACTGTTGCTTTATTCAAAATTATTTCATTGGGTGTTATTCATTTTTGGCCCGATTTCACGGAGTGAAAAATCCGGGTTATTAAATGGTGAATGTCGGGCGGGTGGGCGGGCGGCATGCGGGCGGGGAAGAAATTTTCGTAACAGTTTTCTCGGCAACTACTAATCACAGCCACTTGATATTTGGTATACAGCATCAGGGTGGGGTCCCATAACGTGTGATACGATTTCAGGTATGTCGCTCACCTACTTCCTGTTTAACGAAATCCGGCCATTTTTGACTTTGACAGATTTTTTTTTGTAATTTACGCAGCTAAAATTTAATATATGGTACTTCTAAATTCTTTACTGCATTATTGCTGCTTGTTTACTTTTATCTTACCTTTTTCTTTACAATTATCAATATCAGCTTAACAGAATAATTCCTAGATTCTCATCCAAATTTCTTGAAAATATTGGGCTGGTGGGCAAATACAAAAATCTTTTACTCTATACACAATGTTTTCAAAAATTATCTTTATAGCTTCTAGGTAATGAATTAATGTGACTATTTTTATGTTAGTTCATGATACGTAAATAGATCAATTTCCTTTTCCTTTTATCTAAGAAATAACTGACAAGAGCTAAGAAATTTTAAAATTTTAAACAATAGATATATATTTAAAGAAAACTTTCATGTCAATTAAAATTTCTAGTGGTAATAATGATAAAACTGGTATACTGACAAGCCCTTTATATTTTAATTAAAATGATACTTATAGATTAATTTGATCTATTTTTCAGAAACCTGTTTCAGTATATGTAAGTATTTAATTAATCATTCCAAATAAAATGACCTAAGTCTATGCACAGCTAATTTTGTTGTGATTTTCAAAAAAACAGTATCACTTTATAAATACCTCAACAGGTAGCCTTTCAGGTTAAAATTATGCCCTAGATAATAGTAAAATGGCCTTATGAATAGTTTTCTGTCCCAGATTTTGACCAGTCTAATTTTGGCAGGTGTCCAAAGAAGTCAGGTTAGACTTTACCTTGAAAACAGATTTCTGTTGACTAGTATTTTTAAATTTCTATTGTTCATGATGTTATTTAAAAATTGAATGTTTCATTGGCCTGTAAAACCGTTAACTAGAATGCTTTGAAAGGTATCAAGCAGTTCTTGCTTCTTGTAAAGCTGCAAACCACATTTTATACCCCCACTCGTAAGAGAGGGGGCTATATTGCAATCACCTTGTCCTTCCGTTTGTCTGTCCGTCCGGTTCAATTTCTCTGCTTCTACTGAATGGATTGGTTTCAAATTTGGTACACAGCTTCAGCATAATGAGTTACACCTTGCCTTCCCTTTCCAGGTCAGTCAATCATCTACTTCCTGTTTTCCGAGCCGACTTAGACTTTTTTAGGGAAAAAAATTTGAAATGTGAAATTTTTCCTAACAGATTTCTTGGCTTCTAATGGATGGATTGGTTTCAAATTTGGTACACAACTTCAGCATGATGAGTTATACCGTGCATCCCCTTTTCAAGTCGGTCTGTCATCAACTTCCTGTTTTCCGAGCCGACTTAAGACTTTTTTAGGGAAAAAAATTTGAAATGTGAAATTTTTCGTAACAGATTTCTGGGCTTCTACTGGATGGATTGGTTTCAAATTTGGTACACAGCTTCAGCATGATGAGTTATACCGTGCCTCCCCTTTCCAGGTTGGTCTGTCATCTACTTCCTGTTTTCCGAGCTGACTTAGACTTTTTTAGGGTAAAAAATTTGAAATGTGAAATTTTTCGTAACAGATTTCTGGGCTTCTACTGGATGGATTGGTTTCAAATTTGGTACACAGCTTCAGCATGAAGAGTTATACCGTGCCTCCCCTGTCCAGGTCAGTCCATCATCTACTTCCTGTTTTCCGTGCCAACTTAGACTTTTAGAGGGTCAAAAATAGACAATTTTTCGTAACAGATTTCTCGGCTTCTACAAAAGGGATTGATTTCAAATTTGGTATACAGCTTTAGCATGATGAGTTGTATTGTGCCTCCCCTTTCAAGGTCAGTCGGTCATCTACTTTCTGTTTTCTGAATGGTCGAGTGGGGGTATGCTTAGCACGACTTAGTGCAACCCCTTTTTTTTTTTTTCATAAATCAATTTAATAAAAAATTAGCTGTGATTTCTTTTTTATTTTATTTTAGCTGTTGAAGAGGCTGTAAGTTGTTAATACTAGTAGAATAAAAGGATATTTTTTAAAAATGGATTTCACAATGCTCAACAAAACAACTCCAGCTAAATGTTTGGATATTGGGATAGAAGAAACAAAATTTGTCAAAGCTGTTCTGTAACACTACTAATTTTATTTTCTTACATATTCTTCTATAATTAAATGTTGAAAACAAACAGAAATCAAAAGTAGATATGTGTGTAACAATTAAAATCACTCAAAAAATAAACATTATGCTCACACCAAACTGCAAGTAATAAGTAGTAATTACACCTTTATACTTGAATGAGCAGAATTCTTTGCGTAGTAATTCAAATGACCCTCCTCTTGAATTTGATACAACCATTACATAAATTTTCTATTTAAAGCGAAAAGCTGCAGAGATGGGGAGAGTGTCGTGTTCTTGTAATATAGGTGGTAAAATGAAGGAAATCATACGGACAAACCCAAAGGCTACAACGAAGCAGCTACTGACCGCAGCTGGGATTGGAGCAGGAAGTGTCTCAGGGGTAATGCTGATGGCACTGCTAATTTATCTAATAGTGTCAAAGGTCAAAGGGTCATCTCCTAAACAGCCTGCTCATAAACCACAGCAAATAATTCCATCAAAACCAAAAGGATGGTCTTAACATTAATAGACTTTGAAGATACAAAATTGTGATGAAATTAAAACTGTGATAAAAAAAGAAAATTGTGATAATGATTCTGTGATAAAAAAATTTCGTTAAATAAAATTATTTATAAACAATAATGAATATTTGATGCTATCAAGCTGGGTTTTTTTTACAGATTGTCTATATGTGTCTTTTTTACAAGTTGTTTGGTAAATTTATTTTTATTTTCTATTGAAGATTACTGGGTCATTGAACAAATTTGATAATGTGTACCGTCATTTCTTTAAAATGTTTTGGTTTTCTACTTCATAAATGTTTGATGCTGCTCTTCAAAATATGCATATCCAACATTACTATATCTTTTGTATTTATCACCGCTGTACCCTTTTCTGTCTCAAATTTCGAAGGTTTGTAAGATTTTCAATGATAGTTGAATATGAAGCAAATAAATCCCAATGGGGCATTTGAATCTCAATGACAAGCATGTGAATTTTACATGAATGTTTCAGGAATATGCTTATAATATAAAACTTTTGCAGTTGTGTCTGTGTTAGTTCAAGTGAAATCCTGTGGTACAGGCATCACCAAGCTGGTTAAGAAAAATTATTCATCCTTGTACATGCCTCATCTCTGCTTCACTTAACTAATAGTTTTTGTCTTGCCTGCGAACTAGGACATAGGTGTTACAGTGGCTACATTAACTATCAATGTCAAGGTTTTATAAGCACCTCCATATCTCAAGAACTACAAGTCTTAGGTTGATGAAACTTGGTATGCAAATGCCCTTATAGTAGCTGAGTAGTCATATCCCCATTTTTTGACCTTGGTTATCCAGGTGAATCAATACATACAATAGCAATATTTTTTAGCACTTCCATTTCTCAAAAAGTATAAGTTCTAGGTTGATGAAACTATATTTGTTCTTGTATCAGAGCTGGACTGCTTCAACTGCATCCTCATTTTTATGCCCCGCCTATGAAAGTAGAAGGGCATATAGTGTTGGGTGTGTTCGTCTGTCCATCCCAAATCCTCATTCCCACTTACTGAAAAGTGCCACATCAATCATATTGGTACGGTAGGTGCACCTAGTGATGCTAAGCACAATGCATGTTTCGGATGCTGGATGTGATCTATATTTTCTATGTGGATGACCACTTACAGAAAAATGGTAAAATTTCATGCCTGCTTACTTACAAGTGCCACATCAACCATATTGGTATGGTAGATGCACTTAGTGATGCTTAGCACAATGCATGCTACAGATGCTGAATTTGACCAATATTTTCCACATGGATGACCTCTAACAGAAGAATGGTTAAAGTCATTTCCTGCATACTGACATGCATGCTTCAGATGCTGGCTGTGACCTACACTTTCTGCATGAATGATTTCTTACAGAAGAATGGTTAACGCCCATGATTCATGCTTTTTATATACGACCGCAAAATTTTTGTGATTGTATTATGTTATGGCGATGTCGATGTCGTTGTTGTTGTCGTCGTCGTTGTTGTTGTCGTCTGTAGACACTTTGGTTTCCGTGTGATAGCTTTAGTTGTAGTAAACCAATTGCTATAAAAATTTTATATGATGTTTATAGCCACTAAAGAAAGGTTGGTATTGCATTTGGAGTTTCTGGCCCCTACTGTTTAAGAAAAAAGGCCCAAAAGGGGCAAAAATGGGTATATTGACAAAATGTCTTTAGAATGTTGAATTTTCATCCATTTGATAATTTTTTTTTTATTGTATTCCTCAATAAATTCTGTCAACAAAATGTAACAACAGTTTTGATGTATCTTGTACCGTTACATTGCTATAAGGGGTCAAAAAGGGCCCACTCCCAAAAAATCAACTTTTTTATTCATGGTCTGATTTTCAAAATCTTTTTTTCATTGGAATCCTTGTAAAAATCCCTGCCTGCGATTTTCAATCAGATTTGCAATATCTCATACTGTTTTCGAGAATTTACGGGTCAAAAGGGGCCAAAAATGACAATTATAAGAGTTTGTCTTGGCAAATGGTTTTATTAAAAAAAAATTAATTGTAGTAGGCTGACAAATTATTACATTGTTTTAAAATGATGTTTCTAACCACTAGAAAAAGTTTCCTCATGTATTGAGGGATTTTTGTCCCTACCATTTTAAAGAAAATGGACCAAAAGGGGAAACTGGATGTTAAGACAAAACTCCGTAAAACATTATCTTTCATACAATTTGTCTTTTTTTTTCATTGTAATCCGTAATAAATTGTCAGGAAAATATAATGACAGTTTTGAAGTATCTTGTATCAGGGGTCAAAAAGGGGCCTTTATTTGTGGTCCAATTTTGAAAATCTTTTTTTCATTGGAATCCTTGTAAAATCCATGCCATCATATTTCATTCAGGGTATCAATATCTCTTTCCAATTTGGACAAATTAGGGATGAAATGGACCAAAAGTGCATTATGTGTTTTCCTTGAAGGTTAGTATAGACTACATAGATGTGTAAACAAAATTCAAATATGCAATTCAAAGTCCCCCAAAGAATGCATGTGTCAAAAAGCTTTGTGAGTCCACCATGGGCTGCATGTGTCCAAAGTATTTGACAATCCATATTGGGCTGCAAATGTACAGGGTTCAACATGTTGCGGTCGTATCATGCTGCACTTGGGGTAGCTTTTTTTTGACAAGTGGCACATGAACCATATTGGTATAGTAGGTGCACATAGGGATGCTTAGAACAAAGCATGCTTAAGCAAAAAAAAAGCAGGAGTATGTCTCATCTTTCAGTATCTGAACGGGACAGGAACCTTTACTGAAGTGAATGTTTGTGTCCTTTTTTATTCACAGTTTTCATCAATGCCATTCCATGTACATTTATTTCACACCAAATTTTGTTTTTAATGTAAAGTTTAAAACAAAACTATACCAAACTGAGATGATCAATATGTCCGATAAGAAAAGACATAACAAGGAAAAGACATACCAGAGAAATGGTGGATCACAATGGTCCTGACTTGTTACAGCCATATTAAAAGATATGGTTGGTTAAACCAAGTTTTATGGTGCCAAACCTTCCTCTTCCATTGTTTTCTTAGGTTTTGGTTGATTAACAGAACACAACACAGTTGTAAGACACAATAGATTGCGAGATGGTTAACACAAAGTCAATTTTATGTTGACGGTCATATAATGATATTTTAAGCTCTATACATGAAGGACAAGAAAACATGGTAATATATATGTTTAATCAACTAGAGCACCATCTACATGTATTTCTAATAAATAAATGCTATACATGTATATATATCAATGAGAAACAAAACCTCCATATACATTCTAACAAGAGATCTAAATGCAAAACTCTTAACAAATACATTACAGTGTTAACACAAAATGATTTTACTTTAAAAAATGCACAATTTTATATAAACATTTTAATATTACTTTCTAGAAGGCCAAGGCACATATTTCTTTTCTTTCTTTTTGGGATCAAAGTCAAAAACTCCATTAAAAGATGTTTTCGTTTTGATAATTAAATATTTCTTTCTGAAAATATACTGTGCTTTCATTATTATTCGTGCGGTATAAATTTTTCCTGGTTTTGTGGATGGCCTTGATACAAAATGAAAAGGACAATGAACATTAATCTGTATTAATCACGAACTCAAGAATCTATGAACTTTCTATTTTTCATTAAACCATGAAAATTGGTACCCACGAAAATAAATGAATCAACAGTATATATTTTTGTTAAATAGAACCTGCATGCAATGGTCCATGGTCAAAAGATAAACACTAATATAGATTTTTAAGTTTCTTAAAACTTTTGACACATCAACTGAACAACAATCCTGAGAATGATCTTGATGAAACTTGGTGATGATTCAACAATCCTGAAAAAACATGACATTGTAAAAATATAAATGGTACTGATTTCTAAGAAAAATTAATAATATTATGACGATTGCATGAAAAGAGATCAACAAATTTTAACATGTTATGATTCTGACAATGAACTCAAATGCTAAAATATAATGTCATAAATGCAACTTGTTCAATAAAAATATTGTTTCTTTGTCAAAATAATGTATTATGTATTTAAGAGCGTGTCTATGAGAAAACCATGCAAAATCCAAAAATTTGTCCAGATGCAAGAATTTCAAATCTAAAAAAGGGATGGGGCAACTAAAAGCACCCCCCTTGAGACTCCTTTTTGCAAAAAAAATTTTTTGAAAAATTCAAGAAGGCCAACCTACGGGCCTTATAAGGATAACTGAGTTTCTTGAAAAAAATAGCCATTCTGAATAGTGCTGAATACAACAATTTAACTTTTTAATGGTTTATTTTTTCAATATTTTTTCTCCAATAATCCAAATTTGAAAGAAGAATTTGGAAAGGGTCATATTTCTGCTTCTTAATTCTACAAAAATTTTGAAAATCATTATTTCCATTCCTCAGCAACCGTAGGGGGTATATGGGGCATTTTCCAAATTCCTTAAAAACATCAAAATGTTCCATTTTAAACATAATTGTTTGTGAAAAATAACATTTTTAAATTCAATTTGCCATACTATGCAGAAAATGGATGCATTAAAGTACAAAATAGCAAAAGGAAATGCTTTGCATATGAATTTTTGCATCTCTACAAGTCCATGAATTAGGGACATGCGCCAGTTTTGGCAAGACAATCCCATATTTTCAACAACTTTGGTTAAAGTATGAAAGTATTTTTTTCCAATGAAAAACCATTTTTGACAAATGCAAAGACAGTTGGTTACATGAAAAATAACTGTATATACATTGGCGGTGCAGAGAATGTACAAAAGAAGATGCAAAAAAGTGATTTTTTTTAAGAATTAAGGCAAAATGAAGAAATTGTCAATTTTAGGTGAACAAAGCAGATTTACTCAAACTCAGGTCAAATTAATTGAATATGTCCCCAAAAGAATGCTTTTTGGTGTTTTGGAATTGATATATACAAAGTAGTATATTATTGTTTTCCTCGAAGCAGATGCATTCAAATAGTGATCTTTGGCCATTTTCGGTAACTGCCAAAATGATCTCCTGGACCATATTTGAATGAGTTTTATAACAATGTTGTTTAATAAAGCGACAATCCTTTTTGTTATTTCTGACGTTTGTAAAAATGTTCATCTAGACCAAAAAATATTTAAAATATCTGTCAAGGCATAACTTTTTAAATGTTGGTCAAAAATGGCCAAAAACCTCATATGGCTAAAATTAGCTATTTTTCCTTAAAAACCCAAGTCAGACAATTTTTTGAAAAAAAAGTGTACCAGGGAAAGTATTTTTTATGCTTCTTTTCACTTGTTCTTTACTTTAAAATATTGTCTCAGATACCCTCAAGAAAAAAATATTTTGTTCGACTTAGTTTTTTTCAGGAGGTGGCGGCCTTTTCTAGTCAAATGATGTTTTTTCTCAATTTCGACCATATTTTTTCAAGGTATCTCTCGACAAATTCTATTTATATTATGTTTTCACGTGCTTATTTTTACATACTTTAGAAAACTTAAAAAAAATGTTTACTGAATTGAACAAAATTTTTATAAAAATTATACAAATATGGTCCAGGAGCTCATTTTGGCACTTTGTCGAAAATGGCCGAAGACCATTTTTTGAACACCTGTCTATCGAGAAAAAACAATAATATGTCACTTTGTAAATATTAATTCCAAAAGACCAAAAAGGATTCTTTCAGGTACTTATTCAACTTATTTGACCTGAGTTTTAGTAAATCTGCTGTGTTCACCTAAAATTGACAATTTCTTCATTTTTCCAGAATTCTTAAAAAAATCACTTTTTTGCATCTTTGTGTGTACATTTTCTGCACCGCCATTCTACATATAGTTATTTTTATTGTAACCAACTGTCTTTGCATTTGTCAAAAAGGGTTTTTCTTTGGCAAAAAATACTTTCATACTTTTACCAAAAGTTGTTGAAAATATGTGATGGTCTTGCAAAAACTGGGGTATGCCCCAAATTCGTGGACTTGAAGAGATGCCAAAATTCATATGCAAAGCATTTCCTTTTGCTATTTTGTACTTTAATGCATACATTTTCTGCATATTATAGCAAATTGAATTTAAAAATGTTATTTTTCACAAACAATTATGTTTAAAATGGAACATTTTGATGTTTTTGAGGAATTTGGAAAATGCCCCATATACCCCCTACGGGTGCTAGGGAATGGAAATAATGATTTTCAAAATTTTCATAGAATTAAGAAACAGAAATATGACCCTTTCTAAATTCTTCTTTCAAATTTGGATTATTGGAGAAAAATAGAGAGAAATAAACCATTAAAAAGTTATTTTTTTGCGTTCAGCACTGCATGTTCAGTGTGGGTAATGTTTCCAAGAAACTCGGCTATCCTGATAAGACCCGTAGGTCGGCCATCTTGAATTTCTCGAAAAAAATATTTTGCGAAAAGGAGTCTTAAGGGGGGTGCTTTTAGTTGTCCCATCCCTTTTGTAGATCTGAAACTCTTGCATCTGGACCAAATTGCATGGTTTTCTCATAGACACGCTCTTAATATAAAGCTCCTGACCAGACTTAAAGTACTTTATGAAAATGGAAAAACATGAAAAAAAAACAATGTGATTGACAAAATATACATGTTATCCTGTGTTCTACATAAGGAGTGACATTTTTACTACAACTTGTGCATTATTACACAAAATGTTCAATAAGAGATATCTATAGCACCATATGTTCCATTACTATGGCCCTATTTCTGTCTTCAAATATACATGTATGTCATCAATAAAATTTTAAACCCATATCTGGGTACCAAAATTTTTAACTACTAAAAGGCATCTAAATATGTGCAATCTAAATAATTACATTTGACTATCCAAGACTATTACTAAAATTTAAACACAAGTTTATATTGAAAACAGTTTAGATTAAATTTAAATAGTAAACTAAACAGAATTAAACAACTTATGATAATCCCTGAAAATGCAGGAAAATAAAGTCTATATAGAGTTTAGAATTGAGAACTACCACTAGTAATATATTATATATTAGTACAATTAAAAGTTGCTGCCTTTGAAAACAAAATTAGTGCTGATACATATTTTGTAGATAAATAAAAATGTGATCTAAACATCTAATTCTACAGTATTAAACAACTTAGGTGTATGTGTCTGTTTCTTAGTGATATGACCCTAATGATGAATGACTTTGTCGAGGATTTCTTGAATATTCTGGTCTTCTTTCCTGATCCCATGATCTAGCAGTTTCTGGAGGATAATCAAGTTGTCTCTCCCTGCTGCATTCCCTTGGTGGCTGATGTGATCGCTGATGATAGTTCCTCTCCCTAGGGTCTTCCCTCGTTCTTTTATAATTCTGAAACTGATCCATATTTCTCCTGGGATCTGCCATAGATGACGTAGACACTCTATCAGAGCGTGACGGTCTGTCATTATAACCAGACTGACCAATAGAATTAGGTTTCTGTGGCAGAGGAGGTGGAACATTTTCGTAATTCTGTTGATTTGGGGGTGGAGGGGGAGGCCTATCCTGGTAATGATAGTTTGGTGGCGGTGGTGGGGGTCTGTTACCATGGTGATTTACTGGTGGAGGAGGCGGAGATCTATACTGCTGATGAGAGGGTATGTTTTGAGAATGAACAGTCTGTGTTATCCCTGGAGCTAAATCATTCCCTATTGCAGGATCCTCGCTATATGGGGTGATACGTCCAGTCGAGTTTGACTTCTTAGGATATTTTTGTCCAGCATCGGGGCCTGAATCCTCATAATACTGACTTGAACGACCCATTGCATTTGATGTCTTGGGATATCTTTGGTTGTATGCTGTATGATGTGATGGTTGATCTACATAACGATTTGTAGGAGGCTGAACAGGAGGTGAACGGACATGTTGACGAGATGATGAGGGCTGAGTAACAGGGTGTGGCTGAGATGTAGGTGTGTGTCTCTGTGTTACGTCATGCTGCTGTCTCCCAGGGAGGGCATCAGTTTGTCTAGCAGGGATGTTTTCATACAGGTTTGTAGCTCCATTGTCCTGATGATTACCATCACTTAGCTTTCTCCATACCACCTGAATAAACAAAAATCAAAGTCCAAAATGTCCAGATTTCTTAAAACAGGAAGTAGGCGAGTTACAGTCTTGATATCAATGCATATGCTGTATACCAAATATACTGTGATAATAGTTGCTAAGTACTGCTTTCTGCAATAAAGCAGTTTATCATTTTATAACCCGGATTCTCATTTCATGAAACCTGCCAAAAATTGATTCAATATTACGGATTTTAACAATTTAATTACATGACTTAAGAGATATTCTTAAAAGAAATTTAAAAACACAATAAAAAAAACTTAAATAATAATTTGAGGATAAAAAAAATCATTTTAACTGAAAACATTCCAACTTAACATGATGGTTATTACTCAATCATAATGCTACAACACTTAATTTGTACCTACATTGCACATTTCTCTGACTATGGCCTTCTCTTTGTCATCCAGATTTTCACCTCCGACTTCCACTTTCGGTCTCTCTAAATTCTCATGAACTTCAAGCACCTACAAATACAGTGAGAGTTCATAAGCAAATGTTCTTTGTTCCATGTTTTATATAGCTGACAGTTTGTTTTCCTCTTACAACTTAAAACTACTTTTACTACTCCAGATTGTGGATCTTATACCAACAACACTAGGCAACTATAACTTCTTTCCAATTTTCCTATTTTCATCTTTTATTTGTAGAAAATTAAATTTCTTAATATAAAAACATTAAATAGATGCATTTTGAAATTTTAAAAATGACCACTTGTCTATAAAATGTTTTACTTTCAAGTTAATATTTTCTTGTTGGCTTTAATTTCAGGGGGAGATAATTTGTATGAAAACAAATATTATTTAAAGATTTGAAAATTTAACAGTGACTCATGTACATGTAGAAAATTGTATTTCTAAATGTTACAGTTAACCAAGGCATCTTTATTAGAAAAAAAGTTTTTAAAGAAAAAAATGACAAATTATCTTTATTTATTTTTTTACTTCTTGTACCATTCCAAGGGGGAGATAATTTGTTTAAAACTTTAATATTAAACTTTTTGTCATCCTTTTTTAATATTTAAATAAAAATACAATCAAGCATATTACCAAACTAGTTCAATCCAAAATGCAACTTTTATTTTCATATTTAATTTTAAAAGTTCTTTTGTTCAAATTTTACGTATAAGAATCTTTTAAAATTTAGACAAAATTTAACATAAAAACAATGGTAAAGTGGAGTTTATATGAATTTTGTAATACATTGTACATGTTCTAAAACTTATTGTTTCCTATAATTGCATTTGGCAGCTTACCTTTAAATAGTTAACAATGTTCAATGCAGTTTTTGTGAATCCTGTCACAGGGAAATGACATTGTAAAATTTTGTTTTGTAATTCTCTGTATTTTGTAAAATTTGAATGACAATTGTTGAACTCCTTCCATACAGCCATGTTTAAAGAGAATGTGATTTATTCTTAGATCTTGTTCCTCACCAACTAATTTTGATTAGGCTCAGGAATTTATTTCCTTTGATCATCTAATCAATTAGCTAATTAGGTAAACAGGTAATCAGGTGTAATACCTTAATTAATTGTACTCTTAACGACAAAGGACCAATATAATTGGATAATCATTTACACATATTTGATATTTGTTTATGTGCTTAATTTAAAAGGAATGTTAACAATAATGAATCAGTTTATAGGTAAAAACTTAATACATTGACATCAATAAAACTTTGACAAACAAAGAAATAAGATGTTCTTATAAACAATTATCTATGTACCTTCCCAAATCTATTTTATTTATATTTGTTATTTTTGTTTTCTAATGGCAATTAAAAAAGTTAAAATTTATTGATAATATTTTAATAATATTAATATTAATATTAAAATAAATGAGTGGTTAATTACTTTTATTTAGTATACATGATTACAATGTACTTCTACTTCTATCATCTTCTGACCAACTTCAATGCGTTGAAGGAACTGTAAGTCACTGTGCATGATATATTCAATTTAGTGGTAACATTAGAGAAATGTGATTTTTTTTATTTAATACTATTTAGATAAAACTATTACAAAAAATTCAGTTTTAATGGCTGTAAGTGTAGGTGGACACAGCAGTTTTGATCATAACATGCTGACTGGCATATATGCTGTTCCAGAGTTTAATTGTGCTTGAAAAAAAATATTGCTGTCTTGTTTGTATCTGGCATTGAGGAATATGAAATGAAAGAGAGTGTGTGTTTTGTGACTGTCTGGAGTGGTGGAATAAGTCTTAGTGTTTTGTCAATGGCAATAAGTGAAAAAATTATTTTGTATTAAGGCCAAGCCGAATAAATTACTTGTTCGTCGGACCGCCCACGTGTGAAATTGTTTCCTTAAGAAAAAAATATAAATTTCTTCCGCCTGCATTTACCGGAAACCCGCCCGCGTCTGGAGCCGGAAGTTGTGTTCAAATTTTTTTTTTATCTCCGCGTTTGAAAAATATTTGTCTTTTGCAAAGGTAGACAACCAAAAAATTGCCTATTTTCAACCATGTACTCTTATAAACTTGACTCTGTTTTGTCTAATTGCTTGTTAGTTAAGTTTAGTGCTCCAATATTGGAGATGCATTCAGGATAAAAGACGTAAACTTAAACGGTTGAAACTACGTTTCATTCCCCTCAAACAAAACACTCCAATGAAAACAATGAAATCTGTGGCCACCAAGTAAAAGTATTGTTACAAAATGCGGCAATTGCATGTCAAATGGAAGACTCTTACATTGATTTATTTAAATACATTCATGACATTCAAAGAATGTCATATACGATGTATAGCCGACCCCTTTATAGATTCAAGTTCCTGTGGTATTTTTCCTCGGATGACCTCAGTTATACATGTAAAAACAACATGGTTCAAATTGAAAACATTAAGGAAAATCCCTAACTTATGTGTAAGGACAATAATGGGATATTAATGACACTATCTATGAACATCCAATTCACCATTGACCAAGGATTGTTTTGTAATATTTTTTTAAATAAATATTTACAAATTGTTATTGTTGTTTTATGTTTTTTTTTTGAATAAAGATAGGAAGTTGTTTTTCTTTTTAATATTTTATCTTAAAATTATGCCTTGCCAGCAAGATTTTGGGACATAGTCATACTTGTTTGGTGTAATTGACTGTCTGTTGGTCTGCTTGTGGCTATTGATAGAAAGCCAAGACAGCAACTCTTCAGAAAAAAAACCAACTAAAGACAATTATTTCCTGCTTAAATAATATATTAATCAATTGGAAAAGCCATAAACCACTGAGAACAAGCTTTTGTTATACTTTAAATAGATTTTTTTTAATATTTCACTTATTTTCGTCAAAAATAAAAATAATCGCTCGCTCGCCTCACTTTTACATTAAAAACCAGAAAAAAAAACTTTTTAAAAATTTAAAAACAAGACGCTCGCCTAAAAAAAAATCAGTCGCTCCTAAAAATCAGATTTTCAAAAAAAAAATTAATAAAAATAATTTCGCTCGCTCGCTTTTTTTCAAAAGACAAAATCCAAAGAACAAGAAATTAATTCTGTGTGGCCTAAGCATTATTTTGTAATAATCATGATTATCAAGACAATTTTTGAAAATAGTTTTAATTCCAGAAGTCAAAACTAAAGATCGATAGAAAAATACAGAGTCAGCACATCAGGACATAAAAACTTATTCATTTCTAAAGAAGGTTATTCTATACCAAGATACAGAATAAACTTTACTTACAGTCATAGCATGCACAACAGCCTCAGGTTTAGATGGACTGGTGTTGTCTCCCTTTGGAGTGGGTGTGGCTGACTTCCTGCCAGTCATATTATCTTCATTACTACCGACTGGACCTGCCCTCTGCAGAAATTAATACAAACTTACACATTTTAAATATTTTAAAATTGCAAAAGTTTATAAAAAGAGGAAAGAAGAAGAGTGAACTTGTTTGTGAGACAACAACCTAATCCAGAACACCACCCATACTTCTACATGTAAAACCAAAATATTCAAAACAATTTGCTCTTATGATATTATGTTTTATTATACCTTACTGAATTATTAATTGATTTAATTGGATGAAATAAGGTCACGTGACGTGAAATAATCTGGGTATTTTATCCTCAAATTCGTACAAAAGTTGAATAACCTTTTTAAATACCCATGTCCATTGAATAACCCTATTATTCACTGGTGAATAACCCTTGAAATCTAAAATGGCCATATGATATTCCAGTCCACTGTTTGTTCAGTATAATAAAACAGTTATGGCCCTTGAAATCAGTGAATATCAAAATTGTCAACCTCGCTGGGGTTATTTCCCTCAGACTAAAGCCCTCAGGGAAATAACCTCACCTCTGGTTTACAATTTAAGATAATCACCTCTTCCAAGGGCCGTAATTGTATATGTTTCTGCTGTCTGTTTTCTTTTCAGGTTTCTGAAATGTTATTGATTGATGTCACATAATTAACAGTGTGGGAAACCAATTCTGTTCAGTTCACCATTGTGGTCATGTACTTAATGGGAGCACAAAAAAGAAAGTTGCAATTCATACATAATTGTTTGTTGTTGATAGTTTGTTAACTTATAATATGATTTACCATATCAGGTTTTGAAGTTTTCTTATCAAAAGGAGGCCTGTAACCATCACCAGCATTTCTCTCTGATTTCTGAAACAATTTATAAAGTTCAGAGTGATTAATAAATGAAATCAAAATCAAGTCAGTTATAAATAAAATAAAACAATATTTGAATGAACATTTTTTTAAAACAATAAAACTTAATGTAATCCTCTTGCCAATAACCTTTTGAGTGTGTGTGTTTTGAAACCAAAGTACCAGAAGAAAAACACCAACCTTTGGCAACTAACAAACCGAATCACATACAGGTGGAAACTTTTTGATTGACATAGATTTGAAGAAAAAAAAGAAATATTTTCTATACATAATTCAGTTACCCCACTTGTTACTATTTTATTATACTAAAGTTATTAACATTAAATGTAACTATATTCATATCATGTTGATCGTGCTAACTATTGTTCATATCATGTTGATCGTGCTAACTATTGTTCATATTATGTTGATTGTGCTAACTATTGTTCATATTATGTTGATCGTGCTAACTATTGTTCATAATATGTTGATCGTGCTAACTATTGTTCATATTATGTTGATCGTGCTAACTATTGTTCATAATATGTTGATCATGCTATTGTTCATATTATGTTCATATTATGTTTATCATGCTAACTGTTGTTTATATTATGTTGAGCGTGCTAACTTTTGTTCATATTATGTTTATCGTGCTAACTATTGTTCATATTATGTTAATCGTGCTAACTATTGTTCATATTATGTTTATCATGCTAACTATTGTTCATATTATGTTAATCATGCTAACTATTGTTCATATTATGTTTATCGTGCTAACTATTGTTCATATTATGTTAATCGTGCTAACTATTGTTCATATTATGTTGACCGTGCTAACTTTTGTTCATATTATGTTGATGGTGCTAACTATTGTTCATATTATGTTGATCGTGCTAACAATTGTTCATATTATGTTGATCGTGCTAACTATTGTTCATATTATGTTGATTGTGCTAACCTGTGCAAGCTGTTTCTTCTCCTCTTCCAGATTTCTAACTTGTTCTTCAAGCTGTTGTATATACTGTCTTGAATCTGAAAAACAAGTTGATACCATTAACATATACTGTATTTAAACATAAACAGTTATTTCGATACAAAAAATAATTGTAGAATTTACATCCGATGTCTTATTTGCATTGTGTTAGGTAAATTAAATATCTCAAAATGAATTATAATTTTTTTTAAACTTTTTTAATGCATTTTCATGTTCTTAAAAGGCAATAACATGTATAAGGATAGTAGATTTAACATTCTTTTATCCTAAATATTTGTCACCATTTTAGATATTTCAATATGGTACTAACTCTGAATTATCTTTCATATTTTAGCTGATAATGTTTTCTTTTTAAAAGTAGATACATGTAAGGAAAAAATAAGGACCAAGACTAATGAAAATAGAGAAGGGTATTCTGTTATGTGCAAAATAAACATGGTCTAGCTTTTCTTTAATTTAAAGAAATCAAGGGTCATACAGTTGTACTATGAAAAATTATCCCCTACCTTGCATAGGCCTTTGTTCTGTTGGTGTAACAGAGTCAGAATTAAGTCCACTTGAAATGAGGCCACTGTCTTCTAACCCAGCCGTGGTACTGTTACTACTTCCATCACCGTCATCACGTAACGTAGAATTATAACGCAATCTCTCCTGGTCTAAATATAGACATAACTCCTTCAGGTCTGTGTTTTCCGATACCAGGTCTTCCTGTTTATTTTCCAGATCAGCCAACTTTTGTTGATACTGAGACACCTCACTTCTCATCACGCTCGATGTATAACGTCCAAATCGCTGCCACTCTCTAGCCAACTTCCTACTCCGTTGTCTATCATCGTCAAGGAAACAACACAAGTCCCTTAACTCTTGATTATCATCTTGTAGTTTCTGATTTATATCTTTTAGTCCCCTGATTTCCAGCAGGTTTATCTGCATGCGTCTATTGACGTCTTTTATGATAGAACTATGTTCAGCAACTAAAGCCCTACTCTCAGATTCCATTCGACGTATGATACGAACAAGCTCATCAGGCTTTTTAACCCTAAGTTCATCATCTACAACTTTTGCAAGGGCAACAACTGAGGCGCTAGGAGCCAGAGTTTTGTATGGTGCTAGCCCTGGTGAGAGGGGGATACTTCCGCTGGTTGACCCTGGTGCACTCCTGCTACTGGAGCCACTGGCCGCAGATGGCAATGATGAAACACTCATTGTTTACAGTCAAGTCGAAAGAAAGGTATGATCAAATGTGTAATCTCAATTTAAATTTATACCAAGATGATGGGATCAATTATTCTGTCATTATAAGATATCATCCTATTTTGACATTAATGGGAAACTAAACAACTGCAGTCATAAAAATCTTCCCTAATTTGCAGGTAAGTGTGCCTGAGTAATAAATCTATCATAGCTAATTATAGATTGACACCTTTAATAAGTAGTTCCTGAACCTGAGGCTATCTTTACTATTGCATATTTGTTTCCCAAGTCTGGTTAGTTGTTAGTATGTAGTTTTACAGCAATAAGATGTATCTTCCTTGTAAATATCTCAAGGCTATTTTCATAAGGTGATTATAAAGCTGTCAAATTTTCTGAAATTAGAAATTAATATGTAAAGTAAAATATTATCATTGTATAGAAAGCGACTTTAATATGATAAAATGAATTTTTAACTAAACAATTATTTCATATTTATTGGTTATTTTTTTTTTTTTTTTTTAATGAGATTCTTAAGTGTAAGGTTATTTTTGTGGTTTTGAAAAAAATTGTAACACATTTTTAGTACTCTTCACTGATGATTATAGCTGTATATTTGTTATTTGCTCTTCAACTATACATGTACCTAAAGGACCTACCCTGGCATAACATTGTGACCTAATAATTTAAAACATTTGTTTTAAATTATTAGGTCATAATGTTATCCATGTACATGTACATGATGTTCATGTTTTAATGGTCATTTCCTTAATTAAGGTCTTTCCCTTTGCAGACATGACAGAAGGAAAGACCTTACTGTATTTCTTATGATTATCATTTTATTTTTTTTCTGCCACAGATGTAAAAAAAGTTTCTTGACCGATCTTTACGAAATTTGGCACACTTATTCAGCACTGACAGGAGTAGAAAAAAGTAAGCCTGTTAGCGCCAACTCATATTATAGAACAAAATGAGATGTGGAATACGTGTACGCGACACAACCTACATTATAAACATATATTTTAAATATCCACAATGGAAAACAGCCAGCAGTCTTCAATGTGACCAGCGGTCGCTGCTCGCTGTTTTTCAATTGGCCCCTGGATTGAAAATAAAATACATATGATTCATGCCCAATCCCAAAGTGCAATGAAAGACCCTCTTCTTGACAAAAAACAATTAACATAAATTCGACTAAATACAAACATAAGCTTTGATAAAGATTCCTGGCTTAGGACAGGCACATTAAAATGTGGCGGGGTTAAACTAGTTTTTTGGCGCCAACCTTCCCCCTATTGATAATCAATAACAAAGCACAAACTAACACACAGTAAAAATCAAATCGATAGAAGTTCAATTCAACAAGAGAGTATCTGAGACAAAAGGACAACAAGTAATTAACGGGACGTAGAGATACTCTCTTGAGAACACTCGAAGTTACTGACAGCTAGCTAAGAAGCATCCATCGACTGATGTAAAAAAATCAAGTATGTCGATTTTAAATATGACACAACACGTCAAACAATTCATGATTTGATGATGCATCATCACACAAAACCGACACACTTGACCGCTGTAATGCTCAAAAATGACATTAGTATAAAAAGTTAGTTTTGGCGCAATAGCGCAAAACGCTGTTTACCCTTGTTATCAGGTCAACTCAGAAAACATAATGGTTATCAAGATTCTGTTTAGTGGAAGTAGTTGTTTACATCCTGGTGATGATTTATCATGCAAAATAATGCTCTAATTTACTTCCTGGTTGCGCGCATACGACGCAAAGTTAGCCAAAAATGTGAAAATTGACCGATTTTGATGAAATTTGGTTTCCAGGTAGATTTGAGGGTCTCGATTACAAATATGTGGTCAAAATTTTTTTTCGTTTATCATTGCCAAAATGGTAGTCGCCAAATGTTTTTTATTTATAACTCGAAAACCATTACAGATAGTATAGACATTATATGAACAAAAAATGATCGTTTTGAAAAGACCTACAATTTGAGTACAAGAAGTGCATGATTCGGTTGAGCGAGACAGGTGTATGAAAATGACCGTCTTGACAAGACCTATTTGAGTCCAAAACATACATGATTCAGTTGAGTGGTTTCAAAATGGCAGCCGAAACATGTTTTTGCTGAACATGTTTTTGACAAAAAGATCAAGACCGTAACAGATACATGTACGTAGTATGGTAAACATGTTTACTTTATTGATCAGAAAAAAAAGAACTTAACTATTAAGACAAAGGTCAAAGGTCAAGGTCACAGGAAAGACCTCCCATTTGTTCTCTGAACAAATGGCATTTGAATACTAGGGTTGCACAATATATCCGTTCCGGATTTGACTCGTCATTTAGACAAGGTCATCAGGGGTCACGGGGAGGAAAAACGACATCATTCAAAATGGTACAAAGGGAACGGCATTTTCTATCAACGATTCTTCTGCAATTATTCAACGTATAGGATAAAAATCATTTGCAACTGACAAATAAACCAACCATCAACATTTCCAACCAATAAAAAATCAATCTTGATCGGAAATAAAGAAATTACTTTCTTCGTCCATTAGCATGTTGGAACCAGTTTTTTTACCAGTTCCTCCTCCTTTGGCTAAATTAGTGACCAATCCCGCAAATGAGCAACGTGTGTATTACCATTGTATTTATTCTCAATTGGGGAATAAAATAGTAACTTGCATTATATTGTGCATTTCATGTACACCAGAATATGGTCTATGTATAATTGTACATATATGGGGGTTGGACAGGGGGGTTCTTTCAACCACTCCCTGCCCCTTCCATCCCCGCTCCCTGCCACCTCAACCCCGGTACCCCATACCCCTTCCACCCCTGCTCCTTCTACACCTGCTTCCCGCCTCCTCAACCACCATACCCCCTCATACATGTTGTTGGTCGGCAATGCATGTACACTACAAAATAATATTACTTTCTGTCTTTAACAAACAAAAATAACAATGCTTAATTAAGGGCCTTTTCCAGTTTTTTTATTAAAAAGACGAAGACGAACATTAATTGGATAAATTTCTATATCAAAGTGGGGCTGTATTATTTCTGCTGCTTATTTGGTAAGAGAAATTGTGTTATGGCAAAACTAACTTAAAAGTATTGGTTGATAAATAAGTTTACCAAATTTTTTTTCTGTTTTGTTCCTGAAACGGAAACACCTGTGCCCTTCCGGTTTACCTGGCTAGATAATAGTTTCGATTTTAGTATCTGGAAGACTCCTTCAGGTGAAAATGGCCATAGCACCTACAAGCACATGCACCAACATAGTTCATTGAATTATTTTTTTTATCTTGATCATAGATATTTAATAAGTTACAATTATATTAAAACTTATAAACAGTTAATTTCTTAGGTTATTAGCAATACACGTGGTTAAGTGTTAGTTATTCCCCTGAGGGCGGATGCCCGATGGGGGATAACTGATTTATACCACGGGACTGTAGAGGATGCTAAATGAAAGTTTATGATAATTAATGAGGGGGGTCTTTCGGGAATTTAGCCTTATCTACTGATAAAGCATGATTAATGCTGGGTACCGCGTTACATTTTATGACATAGTGGTATAAACTAAATTTATACAGGTTTAAACGGCTCTTGGATAATTATTTCTTTAGTTTGTTCCTTGGGGGAACAGCGCATTGATATTTTAAAAGGCACATTGAGAAAAGTAGTTCCATTCCCAGAGGAAAATTCTCATGCTTGTGAATAAATTGGCCGGAAACAAAAACAAACAAATTCAATTTGATAATCATATTTTGGCAAAATAATAAATTCAACATTAATAATAAATATATACAAATTGATTAATTAAAGTTCATAAATATTTCAAAATAAACTGTCCAAAGAAAATAAATAAATGGCTCCATCAATATCATATAGTCAACATCATCAATATAACACACATTCTGAAAAAGACTAAATTCTGATTAATACAAAATTATAAAATTAAGAAAAAATGGGTGGGTGGGAGGGTAAATAATTACACGTCTAAACCAAATTAAAACCAATAGTGAAGTGATAACCGGCGGCAAATTTACGCACGAGCTAGATTGAACTATCAAAATCAATGAAGTGTAAAACAGGTAGCTGAGATTAAAGGATAAGATTAATCATCTAAGCAAAGAATTAACAATTTTTGAAATAAAAAATTTACCAATTCTCATGCTTGTGAATAAATTGGCCGGAAACAAAAACAAACAAATTCAATTTGATAATCATATTTTGGCAAAATAATAAATTCAACATTAATAATAAATATATACAAATTGATTCATAAATATTTCAAAATAAACTGTCCAAAGAAAATAAATAAATGGCTCCAAACCAACGGCCACTATTAAGTGAAAAATTATTAAAGTTAAAATTACATAAAATGAAACAACATACCTGACCAACTCTAAGGTTAGAGAATCCTATGAATTAATAAAGATTCATAGATATTCATCCAAAAGAAGTAACGGTCTAGCACAGCCTTCTTGACCATCATCTTCTGCAAATAAAAAGAAAAAAAAACCACAAAGCATCGTATTCAAGATAAATGATTTACAACACCAATAAAAACATTTCGTAATACAGAATTGCCTAATTTACTCAAATGTAAGCCATCATTATGAAAACATTTTTTCTTATACAATGAACCTGGTTGTTGAACAAAGTGTTTAAAAGACTTTACAAACATAACGTTATATTTCAATGACAAACAAGCTAACTTCTTATTGACATCTATGACAATATTCGTAGTGATATTGAAATCTCTAGGTCTAGGTAAAATAGATGACACAATAATTTTCACCAAGGGGCAATTATGCCGAATTAAATATAAAAAATTATCATAATATTGTAAAATTAAATGACAAGAAAGTCCATTCCCAATGTCATTAGTGCCGACATGCAATAATAAATGTGAGTATTCCATCACACGTGTTTTATTGTTCTTTACAAAAGTATGGAGAGAGTGAATGTTAGCACCAGATACACACTCAAGATCCAGACCACGAATATTGTCAATAGACTTGCATACAGAATCTGATAATAATAAAACCTTCTTAGTCCTGTATGCATTATCTGAAAAAATTATTTCAAAATATTAGCGGCCATTGAACGGGAAATTGACAACCTATCCTCAAAATCAAACTCCAAATAAATTTTATACGCATCGCTACGCCAATCCCCATGAACTTGAATCAATTCCGAAGGTACCCCACTATGAAAAGCCCAGCTTGCTCCCCCTCTTCGAAAGGAATGCGATGAAAAAAACGAGGCATCCAAGCCACATCTAGACAGTATCGAACGTAGTTTGTTTTGAAATTGAGAATAAGTTAACGCACAATTTCCTTTCTTATGTGAAATCAAAAATGCTGGTGAATCGCCATTTGCGGGGACTAGATCACACATGTGAACGTAAGCTGAATAGGGACATAACACTGAATCTGGTATCTTAACCAAAGGGATATCTAATTTACGATTGCCAAATTGTATAGTTTTCGACCAAAATATATTTACTATTAAGTGATCAGAAAAAAACTGGAATGTTATCTCTACAAAGCTGCTTTTTAGGATCAAAACTTTTAACCGAATTAGGTACTAAATTAGATTTCCTAACCATAAGAAAAAAGGCAAATAAAAAACAACACCAATAAGTTACATCAGCAGGACAAGATAAATCTAAATAATGATGCATATTAATCAAAATCTCAGGAGTAATAGGCAATGCTCGATGAGGAGTATGTGGGTTAAGACGAGCCAAACCGCGGTACATTAACTTAACCAAAAACCAGTTATCCGAAGGAAATTCAAAACCTAATAATAAATGTAACGTCTTAACGCCACTGATATAATTTTGAATGGAATTGACAGTTCGAAAACTTCTACTTAAAAATTCAGCATACAAACAAATGGTATTAACAGAAGTAGGTAAAGGAGTTAATTTGAAATAATTACAAAATAAAAAATACGAAACAAATTGCACTTTCAAATTCTTATGAGTGCCATCCGCAAAAGCAGCCTTCTTAGATTTTTCTGTCTGTCTTCTTAAAATTAATAAATCATGATCACTATCTACAAAAACAAAAAAAAAACAAAAAGAAAAAATTTAAACTTGTCAAACTTACACCTTACCAAGGAGCGGAAAACTGAAATAATTCTGCAGCAACTTCAACCTCAGACCAACCATTCTCAACTGCCTTAGAGAGAAATTCCTCCCGAATAGAGGAATCTAAATCCCACCTGGAAAGTAAATCCGCAACTCGATTTTCAGACGAACTCAAATGTCGAGCTTTTATCTCAAATTCATAAGTAGCCACAAGAAAACAGATCTCTCTCAAACAAGACTGCATAAAAGTGTTTCGACAAGCACCTGAATTAATAACCGACACCGATGACAAATTATCACAAAAAATAACAATCTTCAAACCTCTAAGTTCTTGCGCCCACAACTTGAGACTGACAACAACACACAAAAGTTCAAGTGCATTAATGTGCAAACCACGCCTTTTTACAAAGTTTGGAAATACAATGTGAAAATATTCCTTACCACAAATTCCTCCACAGCCTACCAAAGTAGAATCACATGAAAGCACATGATCTGGGACATTCCACTCACGCAAAAACATCATAGAAACTCCATTATAAGAAGGAAGATATTTGTCCCACCACAACAAATCCAACCTTACATACTTAGGAATTCTCTTACATGTATTTTCACCATGAAAACTCCTTAACCAAACTAACAACCTTGAAACAAACAACCTTCCTGGACGAACACACGAGCTTACGAAGTGCAACTTACCAAGCAAAGACTGCAACTCCTTTAAAGAACAACTAATTTTAGATAACCAAACTTGAACCAAGCGCATGATCTCCTCTAATCTATCACCTGTAATGGATAATGTGCACCGAACCGTATCCACTAAAATACCAAGAAAAACCATACATGTAGAAGGTGGGCAAGCCTTATTAACTGACTCCTCTATCCCACAACTCCTCAAAACCTCACCAAGCTTTTCATAAGCAACCATTGCCAACCCTGGCGACTCACATCCAGCAAAATCATCCAAATAGTTTATAACTTGGAAACCAAAATGATGAAACATCATGAAAGAAACCGCATTTGTCACCCTTTGACAAATGTATGCAGCAGACCTTAAACCCATGGACAGGACCCTATCAAAAAATAAATGATTCTGCCATGAAAACCCAACTAAATGCCAGTCACCTGGGCAAATAGGAATTTGCCGATAAGCACGCTTTAAGTCACGTTTAAAGCACATGCAGCCTCGGCCTTTTATCCTAATTAATTCCACAAGTGAGTCAATAGATGGGTAAGAAACCTTTATCGGATTGCCTAAATAATAAAAATCCTTCGAGATATGGTTTAAAGCTTTTAATTGCTTATGGACAGTTTTTAATAACTTTTTATCTGATCGCAAATCGTTTATATCAATGTCTGTTTTAACTCTTAAATTACCTGATTTTCTGGCTGCTTTTCTCTCCGAAATTCCAGAAGCTTTTTCGTCCGGCTTTCCTCTACCTCCAGACACTCCTGACTTTAATGCCTCCAATTCCCGTTTTTCCTTCTGGATTTCGTCTAAAAGCTCCTGTCGCCTTAGTCTCGCCTGCAATTCTTCTTTTTCCTTCTTAACAGATTCGAGCTCCGTAAGCAAGACCGACAAATCATCATTTCCAGTTGCATTCTCCATCTCTTTATCTGACATCTGGGCAACGGGCGAAAACACTCCAACCGAAAAAGGCAAATCTTCATTCAACGACACACTTAAACCTTCGCTGCTTGCTTCAAAGCGACTAGATGACTTATCGAGTTTCCCGACGTCGTGCAACAACTTGTAGTTGACTCGTTCCGTACTTCTTAGATTTCTTTCCATTTTGTGAACATCATTATAGTTGAAATTACCAGTAAACGAGTTGAAAAACAGCGACAACGCGTCAAACTGTGTACAAATTACACTTAAAGTCAGATAAACCACCAACATAAGTTAATAATTACACGTCTAAACCATATGAAAACCAATAGTGAAGTGATAACCGGCGGCAAATTTACGCACGAGCTAGATTGAACTATCAAAATCAATGAAGTGTAAAACAGGTAGCTGAGATTAAAGGATAAGATTAATCATCTAAGCAAAGAATTAACAATTTTTGAAATAAAAAATTTACCCTTTATCAATGTTTAAATGTTCATTTATTGTAGTGTTCCCCCGAGGAACTTTTATGTTTAATGTTCCCCAGAGGAATTTTTATGTTTCACTTGAGTTTTCTTGTAATATTCCCCAGAGGAACTTGACTGATCAATGTTTAAAATAACATTTCTTGTAGGCTCTGTTCCCCAGAGGAACTTTATGTTTAACTTGAGTTTTCTTGTAATGTTCCCCAGAGGAACTTTATCAATGTCTTGTAGTGTTCCCCAGAGGAACTTTTTCAATGTTTAAACGGACATTTCTTGTTGTGTTCCCCAGAGGAACTTGATCAATGTTTAATTCTTGTAGGCTCTGTTCCCCAGAGGAGCTTTATGTTTAACTTGAGTTTTCTTGTAATGTTCCCCAGAGGAACTATTTGTTCCACATTGTGGATTTTTTTTAACCCGCGGAATGTTAAGAAAACTTATTGTGTGTTATACGGCAAATGTCATATATTCCCCTGGAGAATAAACTGAAGAAACAATTATCCATAAGCGTTTAAACGGTCCAACTAAAAGCGCCCGGGGAAAGTAAATGAATAGTTTCCGGGTGCCATAAAAGTACATGAAAATTTCAAAAAGTTTGAGTTTGCTCTAAAAATCGAGAGAAAAAACTCCAGGTACTTATAGTGCATTTTGTGTTGTAATTTTCGTTTTAAGTGCATCGATTTTAAAAGTTTAAGGTAATTTTGAAAGATGAATAAATATCTATCAAATTCAAGAAATCTGTGATTTATGCAAACATTAGAATACGTTAAATTACTAAAGTTCAAGTAATTGATTTCTTTTCTATCAAATGATACTAGTAGGTAGTTTTTAAATTCTTTTGGAAAACAAAGACAGAATATTGACCAAGCGGCCTAGAAATTGCCTTAACTAGCTAGAAGAAGCAAAGAGGCACCAAAGTGTCAAAATAAAATAAAATAAACCCACAACCGTGTTGTGTGTTGTGTTACTACTGGACCTTAAGATTGTCTTTAAGAGGGAGGTTTGGTGCCATAAAACCTGGTTTAACCCATCATTTCTTTTCCAAATGCCTGTACCAGGTCATGATCATTGCGATTATCAATTACTCCGGTATGTGTTCCCTGTTTTGTCCACAGGGTCTTGAATTCTGGTCATCTATATCGACTTAAAAAATCGACCCCTACTCTATAATACCATTTGGTATTACAGAGTAGCGGGTCTATTTGGGGTATTATAGAGTAGGAGGTCGATTTCGATATAAATAATCAGAATTCAAGCCCCTGTGGTTTTGTCCTTTCTCGTGGACATTTTGAGAAGCAAAGGTGTACCAAAGGGGTAATAAAACATCATTATATCGAAGAGTCAAAGAAAAAATCGGTAGACAAAAAATCACCACAACCAAACAAACCACTCAACAAAAACAACAAAACAAAAACACACAAAAAACAGACACACATAACAACAACAAAAAAACGCATTCAGCAATGTGAACTCGGGTGCTCCGGAAGAGTAAGCAGTTCATGCTTGCTATAGCACACCCGTAACGTGAAAATCGATTTAGTATTGGTCAAGGAAAAGGATGACATTTATATAACTCTATGTCAAACCAACATCTGTGCTCATCTGAGAGATGGAAATCCCATATTTGTCTACAAGCACATCATGTCTTCCGTAAAATTTCTTGAGTGATGAGAACAACTTGCTCTATCTACTCCCTACATGCTTCCGGAGCACTTGAGTAAACTTTTGTTACGACTTGAGTTTGCGTTGTTGATTTCCGTTCAGTTGATTTTGTGTTTTGTGTTTCTTCGTGCTGTTCTTGTTCGTGTTTGCCGGTTTCGTCGTTGTCCTTTCGGACTTTTGACACTCAAATGTCCCATTGGTGCCTCTTTGCTTCTGGAATAACGAATCAATTGTGAAACTTAAACTCCATATGCTGAAGCGGACGGAATGTTGCAACACAGAAAGGGAAAGTTGACTATTGCATGGAAAGTTGAAGTCATCACGTTTGTCACAGTCTCAGCTTATTACATTTAGCCTTCCTAGACTTCAATTCTGGTCATTTATATCGGCTTAAAAAAGGCCACCTCCTACTCCATAATACCCACCCTTGTGGGTATTATAGAGTAGGGGGGGCGATTTTTCAAAGTCGATATAAATGACCAGAATTCGAGCCCCTGTGGTTCCTTCGGACATATGAGATGTAAATAATACCGAATCGAGGATTGTTTAGTGACAGGACATCATCAATGTAACGAAATGTGAGATTGAAGGATCTTTGTCAGTCAACCATGGGCTGCATGTGTCTAAAGCAATTGACTATCCATATCATGCATATTGGGCCTAAAAGGTTCATGGTTGGACATGTTGCGGTCGTATCATGCTGCGCTCGACGAAGCTCTCGGTTGCTGTCTTCACTCAAGAAATTTTACGGAGGACATCATGCACTTATAAAAACTGCGGTCATTATGTCTAGAAGTGATTGTAAGAAGTCCTCTTCATACGAATGAAGAAACAAATCGGCAAGCAATGGTGCACAATTTCTGTGCCCATTGGGATACATATTGCCTGCTGAAAAAAATCAAGTCCACCAAACTGTACAAATAATATGGTGTCGATAAGAAAGTTGAGCTTTTCTATTATTTTATCTTCTGTAAATTTGTTTTTCTTACTATAGACTCTTGGATGACAAAATAAGTCTTTTTATAATCGACTACCAAATACTTGTACCTGCGTTTTCCGTTCTTTTTGATAAAGCTACGTTAAATCAACTGTGCCAATCGAGATTTTAAATGTGAATGTGGAATTGAAGTATATAATATAGAGAAATCAAACGTTTTAATGCTATTTCAAGATGAAAATGACTTAGAATGGAGAATTTATATCAGTTCTTTAGAATTTTTGAGAATCCACATTTGATTGACGCCATTTTTAGAGAAACAAGTCAACAATCGAAATGCTTTTGAAGGCTTGATTTTATTGCCGTCAATAAAGTTTGGAAGTTAAATTATTTCCTTTATTTTTTATCAGATTAAATTCTATATATAAAAGAATCTATATTTTTATATATCAAAGATTTTATAAATTGTGATCCAAAAAAAAATCCAAAATAAATGGCTCAAAAATTTGGCGGGAAATCAGACTCCTCTAGATTTTACTTGGCTGTAACATTATGGCGTTTTGGCCTCAAAAACCACGAAGATGCATCAAGAATTTAAAGAATACTGTTGCTTTTTATGGTCTATAAAATCAGAAAATGCCATAAAAAATAGGGGTCACTCAGTGTGCGAAAAATGTCTTAAGTATAACTATTTAAGGGTATAGTCTCGAGGTGTTCCGAAATCAGACTAAAATTCTGGAACATGAAGTGTGATCACCCTAAACAGTCGCTACAGAGGCTATATAGCCTTTAAACCCATCAGTCAGTATTTATTACCCAGTGTATGCAGATTGCAACTTATTTCGGGTCCCATTACTTTTTTACATAGTGCATTTAAGAGTGTATCTATGAGAAAAACCATGCAATTTCGTTCAGATGCAAGAGTTTCAGATCTGTAAAAGGGATGGGGCAACTAAAAGCACTAGAAGGTATATCAGGGTATACAGGGCATTTTCTAAATTCTTCGATAGCATAAAAATGATCCATTTTAATCATATTCGTTTGTGAAAAATAACTTTTTAAAATTCAATTTGCTATACTACTAGTAAGCAGAAAATGTATGCATTAAAGAACAAAATTTATCATCTCTCTAAAAATCAAGCACCAGAAAGATCAGGAATCTGAACATTGCATGAAGCCACCCTATCACCTTTCGGTAATCAAGCTCGACAAAGGCATACAAACTTGCCTATAAGACCAATTTATCACCCATTTACGAGAAAGGCAGGGAAACTGGACATTAAGGCCACCTTATCATCTCTCTTAAATCTAGCACGAGAAACATGAATCTACAGGCCACTATATATCGTACGGGATAAGAGAAATGAGGCCACCTTATCTAGACATTGAGGTCACCTCATCACCTTCCTAAAATCTAGCTTGTTAGGCTGGGTGTAATGCCTTTCCTTAATTGGTTTGCAATTCTGTCCGATTTGACGGACTGAAGATTTGTATATTACGTTCTTCAGATCGTTGCTTAGTCTCTGTTTTCAGATTGAAATAAGATCAGAGAAAGTTGACTGTATATCCCATTATAGACTTGTAGTTACATGATGTGCAATACATGCGGCATGATAAACTTTCCACCACGCATATTTACTTTTATTCAAATAGAGTACATTAACAACGGACGGAGTATGTCGACATAAAATCTATTCCATTTGCAACTGTCAAAAGTTGTTATTGCAAAAAGTACTTGTCTTAACACTCATTCTCCTGTCATGAAAATGTACAAAGTCACTTGTCAGGAACAAGAATTTTAAATGCTCATATTGCATATAAATACTTTTTCCATTTATGACTGTATAGAATGCTATGAACTTTACCGTAAAATAGAACCAACACTGAGTTGATGAAAATAGAGCAACACTCTTTTAGATGAAGCATGTTCTTTACCTAAAACCCATTAATAATGACGATGTTGGTGTAGATTTAACGTTAAAACCAGTTGTAAACATTTAATTTTGTTTTCCACTTTTCACCAAAATTCGAGAAAAACCGCACAAAACCCCTTTGTTTTTATGGTTGTTAATTATTCTATATAGTTTTCATTACTACAAAAATAGAGACTTATGGTAGATTGTTTTTCTGTCTGTATTTCAATTTGTGGTCATAACTAAGAACTGAAGATGAGTTCAGTGCATCTTGGGTTGATACAAGATTATACCTCCAAGAAACAAGAAGCTCCCAGGAGCATGAACCGCTTTCCTGGTCTTGATGTCAACGCTATGAAGACTTTTGTAGAGCTATAACCCTTTTAAGGGATCATCTGCCAAGTTCAACCCTATGAAGACTTTGGTAGAGCTGAATGTTTAAGGGGTTTTCACCTTTCTAGATACTGACAATTCCGACTCAACTTTGTGTTCGACTCTCACTGAAACTTTTGAAAATCTAAATAAACATTTAAGCAAGGAACAGCTTGTACTCTTTCAGCAACAGTTTTCATTCCGTGGGCCAAAAACATGTAAGGTGTTATTTTACGGGTCGTTCGTTTCTCCTATAATGGGTCATCTGACAACTTTGACTCTATGGAGACTTTTGTAGAGCGAAATGAGTTTAAGCAAGCAACAGCTTTTCTCTATCTGCAATAGTTTTCATTCTTTGTGCCAAAAACATGAAAAAAATACTATTTTTCACCTTTTAGGGGCTGTAACCCCTATAAGGGATCATCAGACAACTTCGACTAAATGAAGACATTAGTAGAACTTTTGATGCTGAAGCAGTAGGGTGGCATCAGATTTCATCTATCTCTGATACTTTTTGATTTGAGGTCAAAAACAGTAGTCTTCCCCCCGGTCTATTTTTGTAATGGCGGCCATGTTTTTTGACGGATCAGAAATCGAAACACAAATTTGGTGCAGGACACCCTAAGGATCATTCATACCAAGTTTTTAGCTCACCTGACCCGAAGGGTCAGGTCGGGTGAGCTATTGTCATCGTTAAGCGTCCGTCGTCCGTCCGTTAACTTTTCTTCAAACATTTTCTTCTCTGAAACCACTGATGGGATTGCTTTGCAACTTTGTACACTTGATCTTTAGGATGACCTCTACCAAGTTTGTGAAAGTCAACTAACCATCATGCCCGCCGTTACTAAAAATACAACAGGGGGTCAGACCATAGTTTTTAGCTTATAGCTCAAAAGTATAAGAGATAGAGAAAATCCGAAGCAACCTACCTTCTTCAGCATCAAAAGCTCTATAAAACTCTACATTGAGTCAAAGTTGTTGGACGACTCCTTATAGGAGTAATTTCCCCTTAATCGTCAAAATTGGCCATTTTTACAATTTTTGGACTTCATCTTAACAACTGTAAGTGCCAGAGGAAAAGTTAGCATTGCAAAATTATTCAGCTTATTGAGAGCTACAAAAATGATTTCAGTGCAAAATTGTCAGATCATCCTTTTAAGAGTACCTCCTTTAACTGTTTTCAATCAATTTTAACTTGTTTGGTTTGTATTTTTTTTTTCAAATGGAAAGCCTTGTAACTTTGTATTCTTAATCTTAAAAGTGTTTTCTATCCTAACTAGTTTCTTTAATGTTACTTACCAAGTACATGTAGACCATGTTGCACACTAGGTAAGAGGCTTTAGCATACGAGATCAGGTGAGCGATTCAGCAGGCTCTGCTAGCCTCTAGTTTAAAATTCTGTTCATTAGTTTCAGAGAACATGATTTTTAAAAAAAGGTACCGGACGACAGATAACGACAGATGCAATAGCTCGGTCCAGGTGAGCTAAAAAGTCATTAAAACCAAATATATGATGAAATTAACAAAAAAGTTGTATTTCCCACTAAATCAAAAAAAAAAGTGCATCCCTTACATATCTGTTCTATCCTACAGAAATCCTTGACCTCGGATCTAAATGACTAAATAGGGGGCTGATCTGTAAAATATCGGATTTCTTACATTGATAATCTTCAAATGTTCGAAAAAAATAATAAATTAAGACCGAATCAATTTAATAAATACTTTTAAAAAGTGTGGTTTAACAGATACGGCCTAAATGAAAAGGCAATTACTTCTTATTTCTTCTTATTTTGTCATAGAACTCTGAAATACTAAGTGCTTCTTTTTATCGTAATGTACACTCGGCTTTTTGCAGTCAATTACAATCATGCAAGCGACGAATACATACCACAAGTTTTATCATTATAGGACAAATAGTTCTTGAAATTGTGAAACGGCAATAACAATAATGCCTAGTAATAATACTTCTCTTTTTGTGTCATTTGACCATTCTGTCGTAATGTACTCTCTGTATTCAGTTTCCATGTATTTGGTAAACAAGAGTTAACACTAAAGTATGTCTCACCTGCCGACACCATCAGAAACAATAATTCTTTTTTACTTACACTATAATTTGAATTTATTAGGATTTTCAGTGTCTTTTATAGAACTTAAACATTGCTCATATATGCAATAAAATAATCAGTCACTCAACCAGAAAATAAAGGTCAAGGTCAAAGATGGGAAAGCAACTGTGCTAAGGAATTACTTGGGCATATGCATACCTAGTTTTATCAACCTAGTAGCAATGAAAGTGATAAAACAACTTCAACACTGCATTTATATGTATTGGAAATTGTCAGTCACTAAACCAGGAAATCGAGGTCAAGGTCAAAAGATAGGGATGTAACTGTGCTAAGCTACTACTGTGGCTTTTGCATACCAATTTTTATCAACCTAGGATTTATAGTTCTTAAGATATATAGTTGCGCGCAAAACCTTACCATTGATATCATATATGTATTGGAAATTGTCAAAGTCACTAAACCAGAAAGTCAAGACCAAGATTAAAAGACGGAGATGCAGCTGTGCTAAGCTTCTTCTGGAGCATATGCATACATGTACCAAGTTTCTTCAACCTAGGACTAATAGTTCTTAAGATATCGAGGTGTTAATAAAACCTTAAAACTTAACGCTGTCGCTGGTCAAGTTACACCTATGTCCCGCTCTGCTTCGCAGGCGAGACATAAACTGACGTGCTGTAGAACTGTATTTATTGTATGATATCTGTTCATTCTTTCTTTCACATTAAAGACAGGAAGACGTTCATATGCTGTCAATAATAATGATGAAAGCCTACTTGGACAGATACATACAAGTCCCTGTATGGGAAAACTTGACTTTGACCTATTGAAGCTTCTTCAATGTACTTCATGAGTTTTAATGTATACATGTTTTATGGATTCACCCAAGACTTCTCAAGTTATGTTATGGAAACTTGTAGGGTTCTATGTGAGTGTGCAATTCTTTTGAATATCTATCCAAGAAAAGATTTCAATTCTAAAATCTCTAAATTTTCAAACTTGTGACCTTGTCCTTTGACTTTTTTACCCTGATATCAATAGGCGTCTTCCTTTTCTCAAAAACTTTTAAATGTTTGTAATTTTTATGAAATTCTATAAGGCACCTTAAAAGGTTATGCTTCAGAAACCAATCTGAGTCTTAAATGTCAAAGATTCTCTAAACCTTTTGGTTTGATGGTTGACCTATTGACCCAAACACCAGTAGGCTTCTTTTATCTTATGCTAATGCTTTAATGTGACTTGTAGTTTTTATAGAAAATCCATCAAGGCCTTCAAAAGTTATGCTTCAGAAACTAAGTCAACAATTTTGAAATTTGTCAAATGTTGTGACCTTGAGCTTTGACATTTTGACTCATAGTCAGGTTTCTTTCTTTAATACCACACAAAGTTAAATGTGTGCAAATATCATGTAATTACATCAAGGTGTTCAAAAGTTGCACCCTGGACGGCCTGGAGACCTGAATTTCCAAAGGTGTACAGAAATTGAAAGCTGAATTCTGTAATCCCCAGCTTCTGTAAATGCTGATAACAATAAAGTCAAAACATCTGTAAGAATCAGGTAAAACAAGAGTTGACACTAAAGTATGTCCCCCCTGCCGGCACCATCAGAATACATGTAACTAAGAATTGAGTTCTTGAGATATGGAGGTGCTCATAAAACCTTAACATAAAAGTTAAAGCCACTGCCGGTAAAGTAACACCCATGTCTCACTCCACTTTGCAGGCGAGACACAAATGGAATTATGCAAAAATACATGGCTATGAAAGTTTCAATCATTTTTTTTACGAAAAGAGAGTTACATGTATTTTCCATAAATTTAACTTTTTTTTCAATGGATGCAATATAATTTTAATTTCTCTAGGAAAAATGTTCTAGTTTTATCCCAATTTTAAAGTCTGTGTTGTTTTCTAACCTACTGTCTGTAAAGGATACTCTGGAGAACAGAAATTCAGAGAATTTTTCTTTATGTCCTAACTAGCACATTTGAAATCATACCCGTAGCCAGAATTTTTCAACAGGGGGTTCGAAAATGTGAAGAGGGGGGTTCGATTTCCCAATTTTTTCTGACTTTAATAGTGCTTAACCCATTTTTCACCTAATTTTTCCCTATTTTGATCAATTGTTTTGTCCAAGGGGGGGGGGGGGTTCGTCCGAACCCCTTGAACCCCCCCCCTGGCTACGGGTATGGAAATGTTTGCTATTTTTATTGTTGCACAAAAACGTAACTAAATTTACGAACAAAAGAGTGAAAGAAAAGCTTACATCTAAGATAAATGAAGCAAAATCACTTTGCCCCCTTGTTATTCCATTGTAAATGGCAGCCATTTTTGGAGATCCCAAATTTTCAAAAATCACTATATCAAAGAATTTTACAATACCACTTTGACCAAAGAGGTATTTTGTCATCAACTTGTTTTTGTTGACATCAGGGAGTGCATTTTGACGTCATATGACGTCACAATAGAAATTTGAGATTTTTTCCCGTACTTTTTTTACTATGGGAATTTCCCATTCAAATGTAAATATCTAGATTTTTAGAAAATGTATTCAAGCGTTATATTTTTAGTTAGGTCTTTTTGGTACTTATAAGATTATGTAAATAAATACAGGCTTATGTTTTTCAGAAAATATAAGTTTTGATTTTTTCATTCTCCAGACTACCCTTTACAGACAGTAATTCACCCTCTGCCTGATTCTTACAGAGAATAGCAATACAGAGATGACATAACAATATGTTTATTTAGGTTAACTTATACAATTTAGCAAAAACAATAAACACTTATGAAGTTCTTCTTCAGTATTTTTTTTTAAATATGTACATGAGAAACAAACACTTTATCATTCAATCAATTATTCATAATATGAACTTTTAAATAATTTTTCTAACACCATATAATAACAAAACATCATGACACAAATTTTAAATTCCAACACACACTTAAATTATACATGTATTTAAGGTATGATCTGTTTTGTTTTCCTTTGACTATCTTTAGACCCTATTTTTTCCCAAAATATTTTATACATTCATTCATACAATTTAATGTTTTCTTGTGATTGCAATTTCAGATAAGAATTTTTTCAGTTCTATTTTTTTTTTAAGAAATAAAACCAGCTGTCAACAATACAACTGTAGCTCAAGAAAGAAAACTACTTTGAATGAATTCCACTAAATTATTTCATCAAATATGATAGTCACAGAAATACCCTACCTTAATTAAGAACAGTACCCCCCCCCCCCACAAAAAAACCAAAACAAATCAAAAAACAAAACAAAAAAAACCAGACCACTTTATGAAGAAAACTTATACATGACTTCAGATGTAGAATACTAGTAGTGCATTTTAATTTTGACTAGTTAAAATTTGCCCTTTTGAAATCATATTTACTTAAAATTTGTTAAACACACTTTTATAAATTCATTCAAATAATTTCTGTCAAATATACTAATCAAATCAAAATCACATATTCATAAGTGATAGAAGTTTCTTCCAGAGTTAGCTGTACATATACAAAACAAATAAAAATATTATACTGTGAAAGTAGTCAGTTTTTCTGGCTTTGAAATAAATGCATATTAGAAAATTGATGAATCCATCAAGGGTTTTAATAAATTCATTATAGAAGTCAATGTGTTACTCTGGTTTCATTATTATTCGTAGGGTATTAATTTTCGTGGTTTTCGTAGGTGGCTTTAACCCACAAAATTTGATACCCAACGAAAAGGAAAATAAACATTGGTTTCGAACCACGAATTCAAGAATCCACGAACTAATCATTTACTCCAAACCACGAAAATTGGTACCAACGAAAATAAATGTATCCACAGTAGTTTTTGTTCATTTGGAATCATTAGTTTCATGGTTTGTCAAGATTCTCAAAAACCAGGAAAACTGGTACCACACACAAAATATACTACTTTACAATAACAAAATATCTGTACAATAACAGTATACGATCAATGTTTAAATCTTAATTGAAAAATTAAAGGAAACTCGAATTGTCTAGTCTAACTTCTAACAAGATAATAACAGTATACGATCAATGTTTAAATCTTAATTGAAAAATTAAAGGAAACTCGAATTGTCTAGTCTAACTTCTAACAAGATAATAACAGTATACGATCAATGTTTAAATCTTAATTGAAAAATTAAAGGAAACTCTAATTGTCTAGTCTAACTTCTAACAAGATAATACCTGATAATATCAATGTGAACAAAAAACGTGAAAAAAAAACAATGAAAAAACAATCATACAATCTTACACAATCTTAGTAACACAACTAAAATACAGGGAAACAAGTATCGGTATGTTTTTCTTGATCAGTGCTGCACACATTTTAATCTTCTTTTCACTCATACCAATAATATTAACTGATAATATGTCACATTTCTTATCCAAACCCCAGATATTTTAAAATTTTTAAAATAAAATAATTGGAATTAAGAAGAGATGTACTAAATATTTTGAATCCAAGAAAAAGTTGAAAAAAAGGGCTTGTCCACCTAACCATGGGTATTTTACAATAACATGCACATTGTACGAAAAGAGATTTTCAAAGCTTTAAATTCAAATATTAAAAAAGTTTAAATGTAAAATTTTCTTATTACAGGTACGCTGTACTTAGGATAAAATGTTCTCAAATAGTAAATTAACAGAAAAAGTCCAACAACTTAACAATTTTTTCTTTTCTCTATGTACTGAATTTAACAAATAATTATCATGTGAAAACAATTCAGATACTGCAAAACATATTTTCTAGATTTATCTCCCCTGTTTAAATCATTTGAAATTATAAATGAAGGAGCACATAAAGTCTGTTGTCTATGAGGCAACACAGTTAACAAAACTTGTAAACAATAATCTGAATTTCCTTCTTTGAACTAGTTTTCTTTTAACAATAACATCATAATTTGAAACTTCAAAATTTTCATAAATAAATAAATAAATCATTAATATCAAACATTCAAAAAAAACTTTAATGTATGGTCTTAATTAAAAAGATTTTTACAAATAGTGTTTACTAGATGCTTTTTGGTGAATTAAAAAATTGAAATTTACACTTAATGTGTGCATTTGTTTGTTTTGTTTAATCTTTTTACTATAGAAATAATTAGCAATTGAAAAGAATTGTAAATTTAAAGAATTTTGAGTCACCATTTTTAGGTCATCAGTCTACTTTACAAAAACCATATAAGCTTATGACTAAAAGTTAAAAAAAAATCGTTCAAATATCATATTACCATAAAATGATAATAAAGCCAATTAAGAGGGACAAAAACTCTACAGTGAGAATAGTAATATAAAAACAAAAAAACTTCCAACTTTCAAATCTAAATAATGTTGACAATTATGAGTAACAAACAAAAATTTATACAGTAAAATATAAGAACACATCTTCCCCATCATCCTCCATGCCTATGACCTCCATATCTAATTTTTCTACACCAGATGGCAGTTTAACAAGCACCTTGCGATCATCTTCCTCACCAGATGGCATTTCTAAATTTGTTACAAACGGTTCTGTCAGTCTTGTAGGAACTTTGACAATTTCATTAAAATTCTTTAAATCTTCTTGATTTTGTTTAGAAATAACTTCAAAACTTTTCTTGATATCTTTGTAATCAGACATCTGAGTTGTCTTTATTGTATCTGTTTGAATAGCCAGATTTTTATGCTTTGGAGTATCAACATTTTCATCGTGTTTGAGCAATTCATTATCCTTTAAGACTTCAGCTAAATCCTCGTCTCTATTCTCAATCTGATTGTGAACATTAACAACATTGATATGACCTTCCTTTATCTCCTTCATACTACTGACCAGTCTTTGTGCTTGTATTTTTACATTTTGAGTCTGAAAGTTCAATTCATTTGGTGTCCGAGTCTGTAAAACCCCAGTCTTTTGGTCCTTGGCCTCTTCATCTTTGTTCTTATCTATTGCAGGAGAAGCCTTTTGATCCTTGCTCTCTACTTTATTGTCCACATTTTTGGCTAAATTTGTCTTTTGCACTTTTGTCTCTTTCTTTTTATCCTCATGCAATGGAAGAGATATTCTTTTACGAAGTTTTGCCACAATCTCCTTTCTCTTTTCTTGTTCCTTAGCATCTTTAGGTGGCTGATTTTTCTTCTGAATCTCTGGGGTAGAATTAGCTTGTAATGCATCAGTTTTTGGTACATTGGCGGCATTTTTTGACTCATATTTAAACTTGATAATTGGTAATTTGAAGTTAAGTTTGACTACCTGTGTTTTGTTTTTATTAGTTTCCATCTTTGTTGTACTATCATCAGTAGAAGTCTTAGTTTGATTTGTCATACTATTGGGTGTGGTCTTTTTAGTTTCTGAATCATCACATATTCCTTTTTCCTTTTTAATTGCAGTGATTATAGAACTTGTTTCTTTTGTAGAAGCCAATTCAAGACCTTTCTCTTTCTTGTTTGAATCATTTGAAGTGCTTGTTTCTTTTACTGATGGGTCTTGTTGGGAGGTATTGTTTTTGACTGAAGAGTCTAAAGCACTGGGTTCTTTGAGACCAGAAGTGTGTCTCTCTAATGCATATGTCAATCTGGATCTTACCGAGTCCATGATTTTGCTATTCTCAGATTTAGAATCTTTTGCATCTTGTAAATTTTTCTTTGATTCACTGCCTTGATTATCAGCTGATGTCACGGGATTACTGATGTCATTATCAATGGATGTGACATCATCACTATTGTCATTTCCATCTGATGCGAAGGAATCATTATTCACTGTTGCAAGGGAATCAACAGTCTTCTCATTTTCAGGACTATTTGAGACTATAACTGTTGTAATACCACGTTTTATTTTACTGTCTAAGGAAGCCAATTTTTCTAGTTCATTCTTATTGATGCTTCCTTCAGATTGTGGTTTATTGTTGATTTGAGCAGACCTTTGATTAGATGTGTCTGCAGCATGTGTCGTTGAAGGTTCAATATCTGTTTGAATAGGAGGCAGAGATCCTTCTTTTTTGTCTGAATACTGTCTTTGGGTATGTGTGACTGATGCTTCCTTCACAGCTCCTCCTTGGGTATGTGTGACTGATGCTTCGTTCACAGCCCCTTTGTGAGTTTGTGTGACTGATGCTTCCTTCAAAGCTCCTCCTTGGGTATGTGTGACTGATGCTTCCTTCACAGCCCCTTCGTGAGTTTGTGTGACTGATGCTTCCTTCACAGCTCCTCCTTGGGTATGTGTGACTAATGCTTCCTTCACAGCTCCTCCTTGGGTATGTGTGACTAATGCTTCCTTCTCAGCTCCTCCTTGGGTATGTGTGACTGATGCTTCCTTCACAGCTCCTCCTTGGGTATGTGTGACTGATGCTTCCTTCACAGCCCCTTCATGAGTTTGTGTGACTGGTAGACTCCTAGCTGAGGCAATTGTACTCGTGGGTAAGTTATATCTTTTATTGGTAATTACTGAAACTATTGAAGAAACTCTTGTCTGGTCTTGAGATTGCTGGCTGAGCCTGACACCAGTTTGAGACTGTGTAATGATAGGCTGCTGTTCAGCCTGGCCTCTAGATTGCTGGCTGAGCGTGACACCAGATGGTGACTGTGTAATGAAAGGCTGCTGTTCAGCCTGGCCTTGAGATTGCTGGCTGAGTGTGACACCAGTTAGAAAATGTGTAATGATAGGCTGCTGTTCAGCCTGGCCTCGAATACGCTGGCTGAGCGTGACACCAGATGGAGACTGTGTAATGATGGGCTGCCATTCATTCTGATCTTGAGATTGCAGACTAAGTGTGACACAGGATGGAGACTGTGCAACGATAGGATGCTGTTCATTCTGGTCTTGAAATTGCAAGCTAGGTGGGACACAGGATGTAGACTGTGTAACGATGGGATGCCTTTTAAACTCTATAGACTTGTTTTTAGATTCTCTCTCCCTCTGATCATTATTTGGTTCCCATAATGCATCATTACTGATAGGAACAGCAGTGAACAATGGCTGGTTGGTTACATCAGCAGAAAGATGTTTATACATTTCATTCAATTCATCTTCAAAGTCATTATCAAAACCATAGTTCTCATCTTCCTCTGAATCTCCTCCATACAGTGAATTGTTACAACTTTCTCTTGTATCGAATTTGTTCTTGTTCTCTTCCTCCTTGCTGGTCTTTTCATCATCACTTCCTAATCCAAAAGTAAGGTTTTTTGCTAACATTTCCTGTTCCTTTTCACGTTTAGATGGTACATGTGTTACTTCTGTAAAACAGAAGCTCATTAATCTTATACCAGTGTGAACTCTCCTTTTATGTGTGCTAGCTTGCTTGAAACCTGTGGCTATGTATCCACACAAGTTACAGTTGTACTGCTTGCTGTCATGGATTTTCTTGCGGTGATACTTTAAATACAAAGCATCTAGGAACATTTTACCACAGATATCGCAGACAAAAAACTCATCAGAGGTCGGATCAATGGCAATAGAATTTTGGATATTGGGCACATTGTTTTGTACAGTTGTATCACGATCCAGATTACTAGTATCAGGTCTTTCATTTATGTCCTCCATCTCCAAAGGAACGTTCAATTCCTTAGCTATTGATTCTGTGGCTGCTCTTGTTAGAGCTGACCACATCTTTTCAGCAGCTGACGGTGACATATATCCATGTGTATCTCCTGTTTTTTTAGGAGATCTTGGCTTCACTTTGCCCCCAGTAGCTGACTGCGACATATATCCATGCCTCTCTCTAGGTGATCTTTGTGTTCTTGGTCCAGTCTTGCCCCCTGAGCTCTTTCTTCTGAAATCCCTGGCTGTGTTGGTGTGGCTTGGGGAACTTATGCCAAAAATTCTATTGTATTTCTCTGGATAGTTCTTCTTCATAAAGGAAAAATCATAGTACAAAGGGTAGTCTGCTGGTCCAATTGGAATATCATGTTTTCTTTCCTTGTGTCTACGTCGACTTAAGGTTGATGAGAAAATCTTCCCACAAACATGGCAAGGCAATTTCATATTTGAATGATACAGCTTTAAATGTTGGATCCTTTCCTTATTATTAGGGAATTTTTGAGGACAGTAGTCACAATGTATGTTTTTCTTAAAAACATATTGATCTTTATGAGCTAGTTTTAAGTGGTTTTCATAGCCCCTCCTTGATTTAAACACTTGTCCACAAAAAGGACACGGCTTTTCTTCCCAAGTATGCATGTCTTTAATATGCCTTCTCAATGTGTCTTTGTAATAAAACTTTTTGGGGCATTTAGAACAATCATATTTCTTTTCTCCTATATCATGCTTAATACGTAGATGTTTGATGGCAAGTTTTCGAGTTTTAAAAAGCCTTCCACAGATTTTACAGTGAAACCGATTATCTATCTTTCTATAAAATTGTTCAATGTCACTTTGGTCCTCTGGTAGCACTTCAGAAGTGTGTATATATTTCATGCCTGAGTCAACCTTCACTTCATTTACTTTGGAGTTACAAGAGTAGTCATGTTCGTCCTGTGTAGATTTCAGGCTGGCTGGCTTGTTATTTTGAACTTCTTTTTTGTATGTTTTCCCATGAACTAACTTTGTGTGCTTTTGTATGTCTTCATAAAGGCTAAACCGAATTCCACATTCAGGACACTCATATTGTTTATAAGAATGCAATCTTTGAGTATGTATATTCAAACTGTTTCTAGTTTTGAAGACTTTGCCACACAGTTTACAGATACTTGCATTGTTATAAGTGAGGTCACGACCATGTTTACACATTCGACCTGAAGTAAAGGAATGGAAAATACCACAGACTTTACAGTTCACACCCTTCAAATTTTTAGCTTCCACTGCATTTGCAATTTTTTGTGCATTGTTTATTTTCTTCTGCAAGGCTTTAAATCGTTCTTTTTGCATCACTCTTTCCATTTTCAACCTCTGTAATTGAGCAATGGCTTTGCCTGCCTTCTCTTCCTTCCTTCTACTTACTGTTGATTGGACAGTTGGTACTGGATTTGTATCCTGTATTCCTTCTGACCTCAAATCTTGTGTAACCTTTAAACTTTGACCTGCACATGTTTGGGTGTCAGTGTCAGAAGTACTGTTGGTGCCTGTATTAGTGCTAGAATCTGCTGAAACTTCATTTTTCCATGGTCTCTTTCTTTGTCCATGCAAAGTAGGACATAACCTACCCAGTCCAATATGATTAAGGAACTGTGCACTAGTTCGAAAGTCTCTATTACACTCACATCTTAGCAGGTACATGCCCTTGTGTGTGTCCTCATGTAACTTAAGAAATTCTGGTCTACTAAATCTTTCATTACAAGTATTACAGGCATATTTAAGTGTCGAGTTAGGGTGCTCCTTGGCATGTTCCTTTATCCAATTACTGCTAAGATGTATTGATGGTTTTGAACCAATTCCACATTGTAAGCAAATTTTAACTCTCAATACAGAAAAAGGTTTATAGATCTTGTCATGCAAATGAACGAGAAGTTTACTGTAACTGTCAAACCTAATTCCACAAAGTCCACATTTAAAGATGAGACTCTCGTCATTTTCTTCTTGGTTGTTCATAAACTCAGTCATATTAAGTGAGTAGAAATCTGTTTCAGTAAACAGTTGTCTTAAATCTGGCAGACCATGCTCCATGAGTTTTGTTTTCATCTGATCTGAATCTTTCGGTGGAGGTTGGTCTGACATTGTTGGATTATCCAAATTATCCTCCTTTTGTTTTTCTTCATTATCTACCTGTTTATTTGGCTCCTTGACTTCTGATTCAGTATCCGGTTGGTTAAGCATGTCTTTATCAATAATAGCATTCTTTGAGGCTGTCATTTCATTTTCTTGTGTTATAGCTGTGTCTTTGGTCTTCTGCTCATTAGAAACATCTTTTGAGTCATTCCCTATTTCCTGTTGAGTAGAAGCAATGCCCTCCCCTTGTTTACTGGTTTCACCAGATTTATCCTCAGTGATTTTCCCCTTCTCTTTGTCCTTCACATGCAAACCAAATACTTTAAAATCCATGTATTTTCCTTTGTGAAGCCCAACTATTCTGCTTGAAGTCCTTTGAACAATATCAGTTGGATTTTTGAACACCTTAGATATTGTTGATGTTAGAACTTTTCCATTGTTTGGTTTTTTAACTGTTGGTGATTTTTGCTCTGTTTCTTTAATGTGCCGATACTTCCTATACAAACATCTTTTATAATGCTCAATAAATTCTGATTCTGATTGGAGATTTTTTGAACAATGATCACAATGATCAACATTGTCTTTCTGGTGAGTGAAATTCATGTGGTACTTTCTTAACAAGGCATTTTTCTGTCTAAGATTACATCCTACAACTTTGCAATGAGGTTTTTCTTTGTAAAAGTTACTTCCACCAGGAATGTGGGTAGCTAAATGCTCCTCCTCAAACTTTTTGCAGTCCAATTTTAGGTAACCAACACCACAGCAAAAGCAGATAAATATCTTTCTTGCTTTCGCCTTCCGAAAAGGAAATGATTTGGTGTGCATTGAATACAGGTGCAGCATTAAATGTTGATGTTTTGTAAACCTATCCTGACAATAACCACAGTAAAATACATCCAGTGACTCTTCTTCATTTTCAGTCTGCATTGGTTCACAGACATCACTGACAGTAGGGTTATCCTCCTCAACATTTGTGATAGCTGCTTCCCAGTCTTCTTCCTGCTTTTTCTGCAGGCTTCTTTTGGGAGAAGCTTTAGCTTTTTTCTTTCCTCTGAGACCACCATGAGCTTTGATGACATTCAGTATGTACTGTTGGTGTTTTATTTTCTCACTTTCTTTTATTATTGTCTTATTTTCTTCCTTGGGTTTTGCTACATTCTTCGCTTTACAGTATTCTTTCAGATATTCTTTCCTCTTTTCCTTTTTTGCCTCTATTTCTTCCTCCGTCAACTGTTTCTTTCTCTTTTTAGGCTGTGAACCTTCTACTGTCTGATTAGTCAGACTGACATCTCCTGCAACCAATATTTGACTTTGGTCTTCATTGACATCAGATGTGGATTGACCTGTTGGTAATGATTGCATTACTGTGTGTCCACTTGAAGGGAAAACTGATGTGTTAGGCCTTACTTCACTGGTTGCTTGTTTTTTCAAATCTTTTCCAATAGCAATCACTGGTTCACAAATAGAGGTATGTGGCCGTTCGTTTGAGACTTTTCCAATCACTGGTTCACTATTTGAGGTATGTTGCCCTTCATGTGAGATTTCAATACTAGTATCAGTTTTTCTTTTCTTTGCTACAGTTTCTACAGGTTCAGATTGCCGCTTTACAGCATTTCTCTCAAACAATTTTATTCTCTCTTTCTGTCCACTGAGATCTCCTGGCCTTTTACTGCTCTTTTTATCATTAGAAGATTCAACATTATCATTTTGATTTCCAGAAAGACGTCCAACAAGCTTGCCTATGAGGGAGTGTAAGTTTTGTCCTTTTTTATCATCTGCTGGGTTTTGGCTGTTTTTGTTTGGAGTATCCCTACTAGTTGACTCTTGACAGTCCATGTTTTGGGTTTCGTTGCTTCCTTTCTCTAGATCTTTCTGAGTAATAAGTTTAAACCCAGGAGGGGCTCCATTATTGTCTTCTGCTAATTTCCTGCCAGCTTTGTATAATTCTCTTCTCTTCAAATTTTTGGCTTTTTCTTCTGCGTCAAGTTCTTCAAAGAATCCTTGTACTTTAACATTTGATACTTGTTTAAGCCTATTGATTGGTGTTTTCCATGATCCAGACATTTTCCATTGGCTAGAAGAGCTGGCTTCTCCAGTCGCATCATCTTCAACCATTTCAGAAATGGATTTCTTACATTGTTCTATGTGGTCTGCCATTTTGATGTCATCTCCTATTTTCAGTCTACAGATTTTACAATAGTCATATTTATGCCATAGTGCATGGGTTTCCATTTCTTTCCTGTCTTCAAATGGCTGTGTGCACAGTTTACAGACATACAGACCCAAATCTGGAATATTGATATGAATGTTCATGTGATGTACAATAGCTTCAAAAGTAGGAAAGATTCGATTGCAATGAACACATTTATATGGAAATTCATTCAAGTGTTCTTGTTTATGTGCTTCAAATTCCATTCTGGTGGGTAATTTCTTGTTGCAGACATGACAAACCAAGAAATGTTCTGTGTTCATATGTTCCATCAACACCATATGTGGTTTAAAACTTTTTTGGCAAAAGCAACATGGAAATGATTTATTTCTTTTGAGTTCTGGTACATCTAGTTTTGGCAGGTTGCAGCTCAACTTTGAGTGTGCTTTCATGTGATTGGCATACTGATATCGCTTACTGAATGGTTTATCACAAAACTCGCAATACAGTAATGGTATCCCTTTATGTTGTATCTTCACATGTAAATCCAGTAGATCAATGTACATGAACTCCAAACTGCATATACTGCATTGGTACAGGAATGTCTCTTTATGCATATTATGCCAAATCTTATGCCGTTCAAACAAAGTCTTGCTGGCAACTCCTAGTCCACACGTATGACATATTTCAAACTTCCTAAAGCCATGCTCATTCATGTGGTAGCAAAGATGCCAGAATGATTTGGTAGGGAATTCACAAACGTCACATTTGAACACATCATTCCTATTGCGTTTCGTCAAATCGTAAGTTATATTTCCTGTCTCGCAGTGTTTCAGAAGACTGCAATTAAGATACAAGTCATTATCGTCATTGTGCTGGTTTTCCTTTCCATTGCTACACCCAATGCTTACCTCAGCAAAAAAAGTGAATTTCGACGGTTTCTCTTCCTTTTTACAATTTTTGGCTTTCATGATAGGATCATTTTTATGATAATAGTAGTGATGATGTACCTTGAAAGTCTTGTAACAGAGATCACACTGTAACATAGATTTCCCGAAGTGAGTAGATTTATGAAGGTCTAGAAGATCAGATGTTTTAAACGTTTTGTCACAAATAAGGCAGACATGTGGCATGTTGTTGTGATATTTGATCATATTGTGTGTTTTTCTGTGGCTAGTGCTTGTTCCACACTGGTAGCATATTATTATCTCTGGTAATTTGTGTGAGTAGAGATGACAAGCAAAGTCTGCAGGACTTGTACATACAGTTGAGCACTTGTGACATCTGAACACAGCTACAGGGAGATCTTGCTTTAATCGAGCGTCTGAGTTATCCTTCCACAATATTTCTTTGTTCTCTTTTAGAATTAAATGTGAGTTCAAGTGCTTTAAATATTCTGAGCATTTATTTCCAAACTCTTTCATGCAGAAACCACATTGTATCAAATTCTCCTTCTCATGTCCTTTCATATGAAAATCCAATAGTGATTTCCCTGTAAATCCCATACAACATGTTTCACACTCGAATGGCATTTCAGGAAACTCCCCTGGCGAGTTTCTTTTATGTCTATGTAATTCTTTAGTACAGGTAAATGCTGTTCCACACTTGTCGCAATATGAATACTTAGCATGGTCGGGTCTGTGTGTGATTAACAAATGATCAATCAGATCATAAAAGTTGGTAAAAAAAGATTTACATTCATAACAGAAGTAGGAGCCATATCTCAGTTGTTTGGTCTTAACACTCTCAGGTTCCAAGTCACATGTTGACATATCAACAGCCTCACTTGTCCCTGGTGGGTCGTTGGCAGTTTCATCAGCATTAGGGGTATCATCAATTTCAATGGCTGTGGAATTATCAACTGTTTCATCAGGATGGTCATCATGTGTTTCCATGTCATTAGAAGTCCCTGGGGAGTTCTTATCATTGTTATCATTTAACGCATCGTTGCTAACTTTAATTTTTTTCTTCTTTGTTTGAGGCTTTTGGACTATGTGTAGGATCTCCTCTGGTTTTCTCGTGGCTATCCGACTGGACCTTCTCCCCTGTTGGACATCATTGCTACCTCCTTCAGGAACTTCAGATTTGTCTCCAGAGAACTCTGTTGATGGTTCCATTATTTTTCACTAGAAAGATAAAGAAATGATTTATTGTTTAAAAATACTGAGTATTGTTATACAGTGCACTGCAACTTTAAAACCAATAGTTAGGTATTTTCTAAAGCATAACTCTAAATTAAATATAAATCTACTTTTTCTCATCTTTTGGCTAGGGTTTATCTATAGGATCTTCTGTACTGGATTGACATTTTTTTAAAGTTTGCCTGGACTTTTGATGTGATTTTGATGAGAAATAAAGTGACCAGAAATACAAATCAATAAAGCTTTTCATTTGGTTATGCTGTACATGTTTATGCATATTCAAAGAGTAACCTCTCATTAGCAGCATCTTAATCAAATTAATTGGAAGTTTAAATGAGTATAAAACAAGAGGCTCCCAGGAGCCTGAATCACTGTCCTGGTCTTGATGTCAACCCTAAAAAGACTTTTGTATAGCTAAATGAGCTGAACATTTAAGTAAACAACAGCTTTTCTCTATATTCTACATGTATAGCTTTCATTCTGTACGTCCAAAACATGTAAAAACCTTATTTAAGGGGCTGTTACCCCTGTAAGAAGTCATCTGACAACTTCTATTCTATGAAGACTTTTGTAGAGCTAAATGAGCTGAACATTTAAGCAAGGAACAGCTTTTCTCTATCTGCAATAGTTTTCATTTTATAGGCCAGAAACAATATTTTCGCCTTTAAGGGGCTGTAACCCCTATAAGGGATCATCTGACAACTTCCATTCTATGAAGACTTTTGTAGAGCTAAATGAGCTGAACATTTAAGCAAGCAACAGCTTCTCTCTACCTGCTATAGTTTTCCTTCCAAAGGCCAAAAACATGAAAATATTGTTTTAAGGGTCGTATCCCCTAACAAGAGGCTCCCAGGAGCCTGAATCGCTCACCTTGTCTTAATGTCAACCCTTTGAAGACTTTTGTATAGCTAAATGAGCTGAATGTTTAAGCAATAAAAAGCTTTTCTCTATCTGCAATAGTTTTCATTCCAAATCAAAAAACACTATTTTTCACCTTTAAAGGGCCATAACCCCTTAAAGGGGTCATCTGACAACTTCGACCCTAAAAAGACTTTTGTAGAGCTAATTAAGCTGAACATTTAAGCAAGCAACATCTTTTCTCTATCTGCAAAAGTTTTCTTTCTTTAGGCCAAAAACACTATTTTTTGCCTTTAAGGGGCCGTAACCACTATAAGGGGTCATCTGGCAACTTTGACCCTATGGAAACTTTTGTAGAGCTAAATGAGCTGAACATTTAAGAAGGCAACGACTTTTCTCTATCTGCAATAGTTTTCATTCCATAGGCCAAAAACACTATATTTTGCCTTTAAGGGGCCATAACCCCTATAAGGGGTCATCTGACAACTTCGACCCCTGTGGAGGCTTGTGTAGAGCTAGATGAGCTAAACATTTAAGCAAGCAACAGCTTTTCTCTATCTGCAATAGTTTTCATTCTATTGGCCAAAAACTCTATTTTTTGCCTTTAAGGGGCCATAACCCCTATAAGGGGTCATCTGACAACTTTGACCTTATGGAGACTTTTGTAGAGCTAAATGAGCTGAACATTTAAGCAAGCAACAGATTCTCTCTATCTGCAATAGTTTTCATTCCATAGGCCAAAAACATGAAAAAATGCTATTTTTCACCTTTAAGGGGCCGTAACTCCCATAAGGGGTCATCTGACAACTTCGACCCAATGGAGACTTTTGTAGAGCTTTTGATGCTGAAGCAGCAGCGTGGCATCAGATTTCATCTATCTCTTATACTTTTTGATTTACAAGCCAAAAACAGTAGTCTGACCCCCCTGGTCTATTTTTAGCAATGGTGGCCATGTTTTTCGACGAATCAAAAATCCCCACATCAGTTCTGTGGGGGATACCCTAAAGTACAACCAGACCAAATTTGGTTTGAATCTGTTCAGTCGTTTCAGAGGAGAAGAAGTTTGAAGAAAAGTTAACGACGACAATGAAGACGGACGACGACGATGACGGACGCCAAGTGATGGCAATAGCTCACATGGCCTTTGGCCAGGTGAGCTAAAAAGGGTGGTCAGACAATATCAACCTTATTGAGACTAATGTAGAGCTGAATGAACTGAACATTAAAACAAGCAACAGCTTTTCTTTATCTGCTATAGTTTTCATTCTACAGGTCCAAAACATGAATAAACCCTATCTAAGGGGCTGTAACCCCTATAAGGGGTCATCTGACAACTTCGACCCAATGAATACTTTTGTAGAGCTAAAATGAGCTGAACATTTAAGCAAGCAACAGCTTCTCTCTATCTGCTATAGTTTTCATTCTCAAGACCAAAAACATGAAAAAACGTTATTTAAGGGGCTGTAACCCCTATAAGGGGGTCATCTGACAACTTCGACCCAATTGACTACTTTTGTAGAGCTAAATGAGCTGAACATTTAAGCAAGCAACAGCTTCTTTCTACCTGCTATAGTTTTCATTCCATAGGCCAAAAACATGATAATAGGTTATTTCAAGGCCGTAACCTCTATAATGGGTCATCTGACAACTTCGACCAAATGGAGACTTTTGTAGAACTTTTGATGCTGAAGCAATAGGGTGGCATCAGATTTCATCTATCTCTTTTTGAATTACATGCCAAAAACAGTAGCCGTTGAATTCTGTTAAGTAATTTCAGAGTAGAAGATTTATGAAAAATAGGGCATGTAATGGGACATTAAATGATACCCCGCCACGTTATAATATCAAAAGTTCATAAAATTTGATTTCAAAGTAGCCTATCTCGAAAACTGTTCTTCGGATCATGTTGGAAATTACACTTTACCTGTATTTTATTGTACTAAACAGCTGTGCAAAATATCATTCAAATCCTTTGAGTCGTTTTCAAGTTATTGGTCCGAAACTCAAAATTTCATGAAATTTGATTTTTCAAAGTGGCCTATCTCGAAAACTATTTTTTGGATCATGCTGGAAATCGAACTTGACCTGTATTTTATTGTACTAAACAGCTGTGTAAAATATCATTCAAATCCTTTGACGCGTTTTCAAGTTATTGGTCGGAAACTAAAAATTTCATGAAATTTGATTTTTCAAAGTGGCCTATCTCGAAAACTATTTTTTGGATCATGCTGGAAATCGAACTTGACCTGTATTTTATTGTAATAAACAGCTGTGTAAAATATCATTCAAATCCTTTGACGCGTTTTCAAGTTATTGGTCGGAAACCTTCGGGGGACGGACAGACGGACAGACGGACAGACGGACAGACGGACGGACGGACGGACAGACACCGAAAAAAACTGAGGGTATAACATAATACCCTGCCACTTCGTGTGGCGGGGTATAAAAATTGTTGAGAGACAACAACAACGACGAAGACAGATGACGACGGACACCAAGTGATGGAAATAGCTCACATGGACCCTCTGTCCAGTTGAGCTAAAAAGTGCAATAAAAAATCTGGTGTTTTAAACTTTTTTGAATTAAGACAATTGAAGCAGGAAATTTTTCCTTTGATTCTTTTATTTTGAAATAAGAGTGTTAACCAGATTTCTGATACGGTAGGTACCCTGTATCGGGTTATTTTCGCGGGGGTAAATTTTCACAGTTTTTGTGTCATAAGGTATGTGAACAATTTTTGTGGGTTTTATTTTCACGGTTTGTGAATGTGTTAGTAAATGATGTGCGTTAGATACATGTAGTTATTTTCATGATTTCCGTCATCCTGCAAAAATAACTATACGGTTTCATGTATTGTACATTATCAATCTATTTTCAGCAATTTTTGTTTCTATTTATGCATGTCATTTTCTTGAATGTAAACATTTCCATTCATGTATATGTATGATTAAAAGAAATAATACATGTATTCAAATAAGAACCTAAATACCTAAATAAAACTTTTGTCTCAGCTGTTCAGATTTAACATATCAATATTGATGATAGTCTTCATTCTGAAGTCTGTAAACTACAAGTCTGAAAATAGAAATAAAGCAGATTTAAATACATTGTTACTATATACTAAAGTTTTGTAGATATTTATAGGGTACCTTTTTTTGGGAGGGGAGGGTCAGCAAATAATGTAACAAACAAAATGAAGCATTAATCTTCAGGGCTGGATTTGAATTATATGCATCTTATCTAGACCATGTCCCAATTGCAGAACCACGAGCAGTGCCAAATGGCCTCATTGAAGGATGCTGGCGGTTGTCCATTGTGGTTTTTCTAAATTGTTGCTTAATTGTGGGCTGTGTCGCGTACACTTATTCCACATCTTTTTATTTTCTATTGATATTTTTCAGCAAGATGTGCAATTCTTTTAAGGAGATACCATGGGAATTGATCTCCACTAAAAAAAAAACTAAACAAGTAAATCTGTGAGCTAATGCTCACTAGTGATACCCCCGCTCCCCAAACTAAGCCATGCATACAAGCTTGAATACTCTGTAGACAGGAAGTAGTTGACCTAGGAACATAAAATCACTATACACCATATGGAACTATAGGATAAAGCTGTATACAAAATTTAGACCTCTATCTCATGTAGTTGCTTGGGAAACTGTGACGGAAATTTTGCATTTATGTCCGTTATGTTTAAAATCCTAAGTATTCGATAAACCGGAAGTAGTCTACCTACGACCATAAAATCGGTATACACCATATGGTCTTATATGATAAAGCTGTATACAAAATATCAGACCTCTATCTCATGTAGTTGCTTGGGAAAATGTGACGGAAATTTTGCATTTATGTCCATTACGTGTAAAACCTAAGTATTCGGTAAACAGGAAGTAGACTACCTAGGAGCATAAATTCGGTATACACCATATGGTACTATAGGATAAAGCTATATACAAAATATCAGACCTCTATCTCATGTAGTTGCTTGGGAAAATGTGACGGAAATTTTGCATTTATGTCCATTATGTGTAAAAACCTAAGTATGCGGTAAACAGGAAGTAAACTACCTAAGAGCATAAAATCGGTATACACCATATGGTACTATAGGATAAAGCTATATACAAAATATCAAAACTCTATCTCATGTAGTTGCTTAGAAAACTGTGACGGAAGTTTTGTTATGGACGGACAAACGGACAAGGGTAAAACAGTATACCCCCCTCTTCTTCGAAGTGGGGGTATAATAACACACTGTATGTTTTATAAGCACTTATTTCTTAACCATCAAACACATGTTTAAGTATCCATGATCTGATCCTTTTTATCATACCACAGTTACCCAAATAATGTACCGGGTATGTGATATTTTCATGTCAAAATGACAATAAAATTCTACCACAAAAAATGTTAAAATGTTAAAACACCTAAGAAATAAACAATGGACAATATTACACATAGAGATATAAAATGTATAAGTAAGTTTTTTTTTTAATGAATGTCTAGTATATAATCAAACAATGTTACTGTAATTTTAACCCTGAAAACCATCTGACAACCTAGCTAACAGACAGAGGTTGTAACCACTACACCATCCTAAGCTCCCCAAAAAGCTATAAATAGACCATGCATAAGTTTTTTTATGGCCCGACCACGTATGTGGATCGGACATATAGTTTTACCCTTGTCCGTCCTTCTGTCCGTACATACTTATGTACATACATACGTCCGTCCGTAACACTTTGGTTAAGGTCCATTACTCGGATACTAGATGTTGAGGGTCAATGATATTTTACCACCAGATGGGTCTTGGGTAGGGCTACACCACCCACTAGAAATAAGGTCACTGTGACCTATATTTTATGCATGAACGACTTCGGTTCAGTTCTTGGTTTAGGTCCATAACTTTGATACTAGATGTTGGGGGTCAATGAAATTTCACTACTAGATGTGTCTTAGGTAAGGTGACACCACCTACTAGAAATTAGGTCACTGCATAAATGACTTTGGTTAAGTTCTTGGTTAAGGTCCATATCTCAGATACATGTACTACATGTTGATGGTCAATGGTATTTCACCACTAGATGTGTCTTGGGTAACATGACACAACCCAATAAAAATAAGGTCACTGTGATCTATATTTTATGCATGAACGACTATGGTTAAGTTCTTGGTTAAGGTCCATAACTTGGATTCTAGATGCTGGGGGTCAATGATATTTCACCACTAGATGTGTCTTCGGTAAGGTGACACCATCCACTAGAAATGAGGTCACTGTGACCTATATTTCACGCATGAATGACTTTGGTTAAGTTTTTGGTTAAGGTCCATATCTTGAATACTACATGTTAGGGGTCAATAATATTTCACTACTCGATGAGTCTTGGTAACGTGTCACCACCCACCAGAAATAAGGTCACAGCGACCTATATTTTACACATGAACACTTTTAATCAATTTCTTGGTAAAGGTCCATATCCCAGGCAATACACATTGAGGGTCAATGATATTTCAAGAACAGGAGGGCCATCCTGTGGCTCATAGACACATTTTCTAGTTTTTAAATATAACTACCATATTATTACCTGAAAGACTTGGTGTTGACCATTTCAATTTCTCTCTTTAATGTCTTCAGTCAGTCTGTATCTAAATCTATAGTATTCTGAAAAAGATAATACACATTTTTTATATATATTATTGCTATTTGACATGACTTATATGATTTTTAACAGTTGATTGGGCAAAAATATCATTAGAAATCTATTAAAAAGGCCCAGCTTAAATCATTTTATTGAACTTTTAAAATTACTTTTTTCGATGATATTGTTCTTTTTTAATTTTTAACTTGAGGGTTTTTACAAAATATATTTTTAAACAAGAGTTAACACTAAAGTGTGTGTCGCCTGCTGACACCATCATAGTAACTAGTTATTCAACTATATTCATTCATAAATTCTCGACATTTTTCTGTGGACCAACTAAAATGATTCTAGATATCATAGTCATTGAGAAACAGACTTAACATAAAAGACTGAACACAAAAAAAACCCAATATTAATAGCCATTTAGTGTAGAAATGAGGTCAAGGTCAGATGACATGGTGACAGACCAAAAAACCCTTATTTTATTCACTGATATCCTGAAGTTCAGATGCCTAACTATTATACTTTTTTTAAGAAATTCATTTTCCACAAAAGTCTTACAATGATGTTTACAGCCTTAAAAAAGACCTAATTTCACAAAGTCACTGAAGCATGATAATGTAGTCAGGGTCACACAGCATGGTGATAGTTGTGTAGATCATAACCTGAACTGTCTGTATACCAAACATTAGATACCTAGCTATCATACTTTTCTAGTCATTCATTTTCCAGAAAAGTCTTACAAAGAAGTTTTCAGCTTGAAAAAAAAAGACCTATAAAGTTCACATAGTCACTGAAGCGTGAAAATGGGTTGAAGGTCAAAAGACATGGTGACAGTTGCCTAGACCATAACATGAACTTTTTTGTATACTAATTATCTACACTTTCTGTACACTAATTATCAGATGCCTAGCTGTTATACTTTTGAAGAAACTCATTTTCCACAAAGGTCTTACAAAGACGTTAATAGCCTAAAAAATACCTAATTTCATAATGTCACTGAAGCGTGAAAATGTTGTCAGGGTCACACAGCATGGTGATAGTTGTGTAGATCATAACCTGAACTGTCTGTATACCAAACATCAGATACCTAGCTATTATACTTTTGAAGAAATTCATTTTCCAAAAAAGTCTTACTAAGAAGTTTTCAGTCTGAAAAAAAGACCTAAGTGCACAGTCACTGGAGTGTGAAAATGGGGTCAGGGTCACATGGCAAGTGACAGTTGTTAGCCTGTTATACTTTTCAAGTAATTCATTTTCCACAACAGTCTTACAAAAAAGTTTACGCTGCCGTCGCCTTTGGAAAGTTATAAATATGTCTCTCCTTCCGCGACTGAGACAAAAATGTAACCTACAGACTCAAAACATTTCTGTAGGTTCAGGAAAGCAATTCATTAAGAAGTACATGTACTTTGTCTGAAGTGAAATATGGATTAAAACTTATTCCATTGTTGTGATCAATAAGAAGCCTTTTAAGAAAAATAAAGGATTACATATTCCGTATTACAGACTGAGATTTTACCTTAGAATAGCTCCTTATCTGTATCTTAACAAATAATCACATGGAACAACAACCATCAGAACATCTCACCATAAAAAGGCTTTTGATATAAGTAGAATCCTGTCCACAACAAATAAATCAATATCAAATATAAAAATATTATTAAAAATCTTATGCCTGTACTCATTTTAGAATTTAAATTAGATTGTGTCACTACAGGACCCTAAGATAGCAATGGAAGAGTGAGGTTTGGTGCGCAATAAATACTAGTTCAACCCAACATTTCATTTGAAATGCCTGTACTAAGCCAGGACCATTGCAATCTTTAACTTTTCCGGTGTGTCTTCCATGTCTTGTCTTTTCTCTTGGACATTGAGATTGATCCTCCAAGTTCGTTAATATTGTTATTACCATAATTGAATTTTTTTCCCTTAATAATGTACCGGTACATATAATTGAACATGAATAGTTTAGAAATTTTCTATACCTATCTTATCTTCTCAGTCATATTGCACAAAATACTTGAGTTCTGTTCACTATAGTATTGACTTGAGTTCATGTTGTCAATCACTGTTCAGTTTTGTGATATCTGTTTGTTCAAGTTGTTTTCCTGTGTGTTGACAGATTTGTCTTTGCCGTGACATTTGAATGCCCCATTGGTAAATTTACTTCTTAGTCTACAATGTATGTGAATATTTTTTCAACTTTAAGATGCATCTTCTACATGTATATTATTTTGTACTATTATGTTTTAAATCTAAATATACATGTACTGGACCATTTGAAATTTGTACAGATACTGAATGACTTACAAATTGCAACTCCTATGTATTTGTTGTTCCTGGTCTTCTATTATCTGTTTATGTTGTTTTCAAAGTCTTTTCGAATCACAATTGAGTTCCAATTTAGATGTTAGTCCTAAAATAAAAAAATATGCAATAAGATTGAAACCATTAGAAAATCTAGAGCCTGAGACCTGTTAGGGGATGGGCAGTGTGGCATTCATCATAAGATACCTGGTCATTTAAATTACCACAAACCAGATTTAACCTTTTGCCACAAAAGACAAAAAAAGATAGTATTCATTATACATATACATGTATACCATTCGGCAGAAACATGCAAAAACACAATTTTTGACCCTTTAAAGGGCCATACATGGGGTCATCTGACAACTCCAACTTAAAACATGTAGAGACCCCTGTAGAGCTTCAGGAGCTAAAGGTTTAAGCAAGCAACAGGTTTTCTCTATCTTCAATAGTTTTCATTCTGTAGGCCAAAAACATGAAAAACAATATGTTTTACCTTTAAAGGACCAAAACCTCTATAAAGGGTCTTCTGACAATATCAACCAATGCAAACAGAGGCATATGTAGAGCTTTTAGTCATTCTGAGAGTCTAAGATTCTTACGATTTTTTCTATCTGGTAAAGTTGTTGGGTTATAAGCCAATTTATATAATAATTGACATATAACTAAAAAACTATTTTAGATAGAAAAAAATAATATTTTTAATAACAGTGGCCATTTCATTTTATCGAATCATTTCGAAATGAGAATCGTTTGTTGCAAACATACCATTCATCATTCCTTCAAATTTTCAGTTATAAATTGATTCAGTGGTACAAATGTATTTTAGAGGAAGAGATATCATGACAACAATGGGCGACAGATGACGTGACGTTGGACACATAATGGTATAAGCTCACATGGCCTTTGGCTTGGGCCAGGTTAGATAAAATCTAACTAAGGTTATGCCTAAGTTTTTACTTTGTATGACTGCTTTAATAAGGCTGAGTAAACCTAAGAAATGTTCAAAGAGGTACAAACCAGGCATTCAATGTCAAAAGTCTGAATAAGCAAAGACTGTGTGACAAAATCAGTAAACATGAACAAGAACAACACGAAGAAAAAGACAACATAACAAGAATATGTCCAAAACACAATGCACCATCTTGCAACATTTGGGACGGAGATGGACAGACCCAAACACTATACAAGCTGTATGCCCCTTTACATGTACATTCTTAAAGGGGGCATAAAAACACACACAAAATCACTGAATAGCAATCAAAAATGCAAACTCAAAAAGTGGTAATCATAGTGAACTCCTGGTGTGTAAGCAGCTCCATCGTGATGCTAACATTCAATTCAGGATTTCCAAAAAAAAAGACCTGTATATATTCATAAACGTGAGATGTTGTGAGATTTGCAGATCCAATTTATTATACAGGTACAAATGTATCTGAATCCAGTAAAGAGCAACATCACGGCTTTCTTACATAGGAATATAAAATAATGCCAAAGAAAAAGAAAAGACACTGATAAGGCCTCAAATGGAGTATGCCAGCATAATCTGGGACCCACATACAACAGCTTACACATGTACAAATAACCTGGAAATGGTACAGCAATGCAGCCAGATTGTGGTGGGATACTTCAACAACAAGCATTGTCACCACCATGCTTCAACACCTTCGATGGCCAATACAGTACTTCAACAACATCGAGCAGAAAATATGACTTTCATGATACAACCAAAAGTTAAAAACCTAGTTGCACTTCCAACACCATATTTGATACGAACAGCCATTGCTATCTGAGGACACCATCAGAAGTTCCTACAATGTAGTGCCATATGCCAGAACACAAGTGTACAGGCTCTGAAATAGTCTGCCAATCTCCACCATAGCATGCTATTTTCTGCCATAGACAAAATAATTGGACACTTAAAAGTCTTTTGAGCACTAAATAAGACAGTTTTCTATAATTTCATTGCCGTTTTATACAGGGTAAAACGACCGGCATTCAGTAGCCCCCAGAACCAACAAGAGGCTCCCAGGAGCCTGAATCGCTCACCTGGTCTTGAGTCAACCCTATGCATGTAAAGACTTTTCTAGAGCTAAATGAGCTGAACATTTAAGTAAGTAACAGCTTTTCTCTATCTACTATAGTTTCATTCTGTAGCCATAGGCCCAAATCATGAAAAAAAAACTTATTTTAGAGGCCATCACCCCTATAAGGGGTTATCTGACAACTTTGACCCTATGAAAACTTTTGTAGAGCTAAATGAACTGAACATTTAAGCAAGCAACATCTTTTCTCTATCTGCTATAGTTTTCATTCTATAGGCCAAAAACATGAAAAAGCGTTATTTTAGGGGCCGTTACCCCTATAAGGGGTCATCTGACAACTTCAATCCTATGAAGACTTTTGAAGAGCCAAATGAACTGAACATCTAAGCAAGCAACAACTTTTCTCTATCTGCTATAGTTTTCATTCTATAGGCCAAAAACATGAAAAGCGTTATTTTAGGGGCCGTTACCCCTATAAAGGGTCATCTGACAACTTCAATCCTATGAAGACTTTTGAAGAGCCAAATGAACTGAACATTTAAGCAAGCAACAGCTTTTCTCTATCTGCTAATATTAGTTTTCATTCTATAGGCCAAAAACATGAAAAAGCGTTATTTTAGGGGCCGTTTAGGCGTTACCCCTACAAGGGGTCATCTGACAACTTCAATCCTATGGAAACTTTTGAAGAGCTTTATGAGCTGAACATTTAAGCAAGCAACAGCTTCTCTCTACCTGCTATAGTTTTCATTCACTAAGCCAAAAACATGAAAAAACGTTATTTTAGGGGCCGTAACCCCTATAAGGAGTCATCTGACAACTTCGACCCTATGGAGACTTTTGTAGAGCTAAATGAGCTGAACATTTAAGCAAGCAACAACTTTTCTCTATCTGTAATAGTTTTCATTCCATAGGCCAAAAACATAAAAAAATGCTATTTTTCACTTTTAAGGGGCCGTAACTCTTATAAGGGGTCATCTGACAACTTCGACCCAATGGAGACTTTTGTAGAGCTTTTGATGCTGAAGCAGTGGCGTGGCATCAGATTTCATCTATCTCTTATACTTTTTGATTTACAAGCCAAAAACAGTAGTCTGACCCCCCTGGTCTATTTTTAGTAACGGCGGCCATGTTGTTTGGACAGCGGTCACCATTTGTGCAATCTTGGTAGAGGACATCCCATAGATGAAGTGTGCAAAGTTTCAAAGCAATCCCTTTAGTCGTTTCGGAGGAGAAGATTTTCAAAGAAAAGTTAACGACGACGACGACGGACGCCAAGTGATGGCAATAGCTCACATTGACCTTCGGTCCAGGTGAGCTAAAAATAAGGTAGAGATGACAGATCAATGTCAGTAATGGACTTGTCCGAGATCGCTCTGACATCCTCAGCATTTTCCAGCAAGCTGGTGCCGTGGGTCGTCAGAGCTCCTTCCATGCATATAAAAAGCCTAGGGATTTTAATGAATGTCTTCTAAGTGTTAAAATTACTCTTACATCAGTCATTTGTAAAATGGGAGATGCAAAACAAGACTTAATCAATATTTTAAAGTATATTGCTAAAGTATATTGCTACTAGAAACTACCTGATATAATCCCGTAAAATAAGAAAAAATTAAGAGCTGATCTTGAACTTTATCTATTTCATTAAGTTCAAGATCAGCAAAATAATGTATAAATTTTAGATTATTTTACTTATTCAAAATATTTTTTCTTTAAAATATGTTGTATTATTATTTTTAATTACCAAATGTTTTACAGGTTGGAGCAAATGCCCGAAAACGGGTATAATACCTGATTTCAGGGATAGTCCTAGAAATCAGGTATACTGTGATCTCTAAAATTGGGGGATAGCAAACTTTGAATCAATTTTTCTGACTTCAACAAAATAAAGGCATTCTCTAAATATATCATTCATAAGAAATAATAATATTGCTATATTTTTTAGCCTCTTTCAAATCAAAATGCTGTCTTGTTAAATGCCTCTGCAGTGACAAAGCTTTTTCTATTGTATTACCTGACCTTTAATTGAATGGTTAACACGTGTGCAACCAGGTGTGACTTGAGCACATATCACTCTCCATTGATGATATAATTGGCATGTGACCAAGTTAACAGGAATGATGACAAGTTCTTTGAAAACAAATTGAATGTCCAATGGGTCAATTTACACAAAAGGAAATGATAAAAGGAATCAAAGTCTAAATTTGAATTTAAATTATTTTCATTCATTCAAGATTGTTTTAAAGAGTGCACTTTTATATGCATTGTGATAAAAAAGAAAGAGTTTATTAAATCAAATAAACTTTAAATCCATTAGAAAGTCTGCTATCCCTGAACCCGTTTTCAGGCATTTGCTCCAACCTGTTTTATTTGAGACAAAACATGCTAAAATATATATGCAACAACGTTGATGAAGTTGCTAAATTTATCTTTGAAGTGCACAGCAAAACTAATGTGCTAAATCCAGTGTTTTTGATATGGCAGGAGCTTTGACGTCCTACAACACCAGCTTGCAGGAAAATGCCGAGGACGTCAGAGCAATCTTGGACTAGTAATGGACATGGTCTGAATCTCTTCTATTACAGCCTACAATTTTGCATGGGACAAGCACAGGCACTTGTTGAGATACTATCCCCTATTAATTATAGTCAACAACTGCCTGTGGAACAAGGTGATAACAGTTTTTCAGTCTTTTGACAGGCGTGTGCATTTAAGATCTATTTTGACATATTTAGAACATCATCTTACTATAATTTCATAAAATATAAACACATTTTACTTTAGTGTTTTTCTTTGGCTTGAACATATTTGGTCATATTATTTGCGGGTCAACAATGCCAAGCGATCTTCCAAAAGCTGGAATATAATTTCCGGTTTCGATAACAGCGCCACCATATTCCTTCGTGTTATCGAACCTCTTTGCAAATCAACTTGCTGATGAAACACGCCGAAAAGTGTCTTAAATCAAGAAGATGAGTTCGGTTTTCGTAACTTCTAAAGACAAACCAGCAGTTGGTAAGATATATCAAACATATCCACAGACCCTTGTTGATAACAGAAATAGGGGACCATGATTTGTATCAGATATGTTATGTACAGGCAGGGGGACAAACACAAGACAAGTAGCCTACACTGTACATATATTCCCAACCATATTTTCAGCTACTACTGTATTAATTGATTTTAATTCATATATCATATTTACTAAATATTGCCCCTACATTGAGGGTGTGGAGGTGCCTGAAATGTGTATCCCATACCAGTACCATTTTTGGCTCATTTACATGGCGTGCTTTCCATTATGCGGTTCGTACCAGTTGAACCTCAGATTCGTGTTCCATCACCCGGTTCGGCGCAAATGGTTTGCAACAAAATACGAACCAGACGAACCGGTGACGACACAAAAATTGTCCGGTTCAACCGGTACGCATCGCATAATGGAAAGCACTCCAGGTTGGGGAGTATGCCCAAAAACGGGTATTTTTCTTGTTGGCACAGGATACGGTTACTGCAAATTTGGGCAAAACCGTAACAGTAAGAAATTTTTATTGTTAGGCCAAAAAAAAAGGAGGTGAGTTTACTTTCACCCAACCCTACCTAATTTTTACCCCCCTACCCTAAAGTTTTTTTGAGCATTTTCCATTAAGCACTGTTAAAGTCATAAAGCTGCCCCCATAGACTCAAGGTAAAAAAAAAATAATTTCCTACCTACCGACCCTATTTTTTTTTTTTAGCATGTGGCAGTAAACACACACACTTTTTTGTTTGGCCTTACGGAAAAGACAAAAATCGGTAACGGATGACGGGACGGAGACCGAATCGTTTACGACCGTAACAAGATTTTTTTTATTATTACGGCAAATTGATATTGTGACAATATGAAATAAAGAATGACATAACATATTAATTCACATAATATTCAAGCGGGCAAAAAATTTAATGATCTAAATTACATGTAAACTCAAAGTAATTTTGGTAATTTATGGCACATGTATGCGACACAATCAATAAGTGGTTTTTCAAATTCCTGCACATTTTTGGTGAAACCATTCAAGGTATCCATCTAAGACTTCGGATGCCGCAGTGTGTACATGAGTGGAACAAACTGTGCAGCGGTTCTATTCAGCATTTTTTTCTTAGGATCAAAATGCATTTTACGCTCCTTCCATCCTTCAGGGTATAAAAAATGGTTGCTTCAGTTATGTTTTTGGTAACGATTTTATGGCCATCAATTTGAACAAGTTGTACTTCTACATTTGTTTTTAGTATCTTATTCAGCCTAAAATAAAAAAGAAAAAAGAAAATAACTTATGTTTGCTAAAAATTCTTATTGTTACGGTCGTAAATGATTCGGTCTCTGTCCTGTCATCCATTCCTGATTTTCGTCTTTGCCGTAACAATAAGAATTTCTTATTGTTACAGTTTTGCCGTAATCGTATCCTGTGCCATTCTTGTTTTGGGGTTTTTGAAACTTTAAACTTCTTTCATAAATATCTCTGAAATATTTAAGAGAATGCCTTGAAGCTTTGCACACCTCTATCATGTCTATTTAGATAGCACAAATCATGTGGGCCAAAAAACCACCATGACACTTGCCTTGTGTTAAATTAACAATATTTGTTGATTGAATCTTGATTAATATTGTCTGTGAACATGTATACCTCAAAACACATAACAGTATAAATACAAATTTTGTTTGCCCCCCAAATGGGTATTATCCTTGATTTGGGGTATCAGAGTCTAGAGCTTGAAATCAGAATTATGCTTCAGGCTCTTAGCCAACTTCTTTTTACATTCTTTGACATGTTCAGTTTTTGTTCTCTTTGAACAAAATATTTTGCTGCTATCTAGTCAATACATGTACATGTATATTTCTGTCATATCTGTTCTTTTTTATTTTAGCTGCTTTACTTACTGCTGAGTATATCATAAAGAAAGGAAAGAATGGCAATCTAAAAACAGAGTTTGGAAAGAATACTTCCCTGGCTGTTGATAAGTAAGTTTATTTGATTGATTTGTTGCTGTTAAAAAAAAAAACCTCACTTTTTTCCCAATAAAAGATACAAAATTAATATGTATTACATGTATGTGTTCTTGATTAAAAATTTTGACATGTAAGAAGAATTGAAATAGATGTTGGCTATCAAAATACATTCAGAAAAAAATATTCTGTCAATTTTGAATTTCGGCATCTTTAGAAGCAATTTTTCTATATGCAAACTTGAACATGTTTAGGATAATGTCATTTGTTTTTTTTCAGCGATACAACATTTACCAACAACTACTCCATCTGTCGTTTTTTGGCAAGGAGTTATCCTGATTTGGCTCTGTATGGAAAATCACCCATTGAAAAGACTGAGGTTTGTGTCATGTATAGTATTCACAACTTTGCTGCAAAGGAACACAAAGCAATTCCAGGAGTTTCTTGACTTAACAGTTAACATTGCATTTGCACTTGCTTTGTGTTAAATTAACAATACTTTATGATTGAATCTTGATTAATATTGTCTGTGTCTGTGAACAGAAGAAAATGAGATGTGGAATAAGTGTACGCGACACAACCTACATTATAAACGTATATTTTAAATATCCACAATGGAAAACAGCCAGCAGCCTTCAATGTGACCAGCAGTCGCTGCTCGCTGTTTTTCAATTGGCCCCTGGATTGAAAATAAAATACATATGATTCAAGCCCAATCCCAAAGTGCATTGAAAGACCCTCTTCTTGACAAAAAAAACAATTAACATAAATTCGACTAAATACAAACATAAGCTTTGATAAAGATTCCTGGCTTAGGACAGGCACATGAAAATGTGGCGGGGTTAAACTAGTTTTTTGGCGCCAACCTTCCCCCTAATGATAATCAATAACAAAGCACAAACTAACACACAGTAAAAATCAAATCGATAGAAGTTCAATTCAACAAGAGAGTATCTGAGACAAAAGGACAACAAGTAATTAACGGGACGTAAAGATACTCTCTTGAGAACACTCAAAGTTACTGACAGCTAGCTAAGAAGCATCCATCGACTGATGTAAAAAATCAAGTATGTCGATTTTAAATCTGACACAACACGTCAAACACTTGATTTGATGATGCATAATCACACAAAACCGACACTCTTGACCGCTGTAATGCTAAAAAATGACATTAGTATAAAAAGGCAATTAACATTTTAAAGTAAGTATCAAATTATCAATATTTTTGCCAAAGAAGACTAAATTCAAAGATTTTACTAAAATATCCATTTCATAACCTTTTTTTAATAAAGTTTTAAGCCAATTTTGCATTCCCAAGGGATTGTTTTTGAATTTATTTGCTCTATAAACAACATTACCGTAGAAATCTGGATGGGATATTCCCTTTAGGCTTTACAATCAAAAGTCGTCGTGTACAGTTAAATTTTCCAATAAGGTATAGATATTTATGATAAAACTTAGTAAACGACTTCACTTATTTTTGGTAACGATATCCTTGTTTTAGTAATTTTTTTGTAATACACCGGTTTTTATCATTAAAATCAGACACACCACTGTATACTTCAAAATGCATAACAGTATAATGACAATTTTTTTTATATGTTTAATCAAGTAGTTTGTATTCATTTTGATAAGTTTGATTTATAAGCAAATTCAAGGAGAATTTGATTATTTAGATATACATGTATTGTTATTGTAACAACCAATTTTGGCTATGCAATGGTTTGTATTTGTGATATTGTTTCTTTTTAATTAACAGGTAGATCATTGGTTGGTGTTTTCCCAAGGGAGATTATCCTGTGCCAATGATTTTACAGCAGCAGTTGCCTACCTTGACACAGTTCTTGGGCCAGTGACCTACCTTGTAGGACATGATGTGACTATTGCTGACTTTGCAGTATGGGAAGTGCTTCATGGTAAAATTAAAATGCTGTTTAGAAGCAACAAGAAATGACAGTGTTCACAAAAATTATAATTTTCACTCCTATCTTTCATAAAAAAATGATTAAGAATAGTATCCAAATGCTGTGGATTTATTTATTTTTGCAGTGATCTACTGTTGTGGTTTCTCCAACAAGGACATTGTGTTGGATTTCAAATTTTGGGATTTGCACATATTGCTACAATGTACAAGGAATTATTATTTTTACAATTATTGTTCACACTTGTATCCTTTTTTTATTGTTTAATAACCCCTTATCTACGAAAACCATGAAAATTGGTACCTCACAAATAAAACTGAATCCACTCCAGAGGACCCATACAAATTACTTATATATAAAACATTTGTTTTTCAGTAATATCTCTGATTACATTTCTTGATGTTTCTATGTTCTTTACAGCAAGCAGTTCTTGGCAGAAGTTATACAATGGCAATGATTGCCCTGTGAATGTGAAGAGATACTATAAATTCTTGTGTCAGCTGCCCGTGTTTGCTTCCGTCATACAGAGAATACCTAAAACTGAGGTGAAGAATGCTGGGAAGGAAAAGAAGGCAGAGTCATCTGTAAGTTTATTATACCCCCCGCAAACAAAGCTTGGGGGGTATGTAGGAAACACCCTGTATGTCCACATAATTCGTAATCGCTTCTTCTCCTTAAATGCTTGAAGGATTTTGCTGAAACTTAATATGAAGGAAAAACATCATATGTAGATGTGCATGAAGAATTTTCAAAACACTTGGACATTGTTCAGGGGAGATAATTGGACTTAGACTTTTTAAATACATTATTCAATGGGAGACCTCGTAAGCGCAACTTTTCCTTAACGGCTTGATGGATTTTGATAAAACTTTACATGAAGGAAGTACATTATCTGTAGATGTGCATGAGGAATTTGTATTGCTCTCAGTTATCATCAAGGGGAGATAACTGGACTTGAGATTTTTTTTTCAGTACAGAGTCCAATATGAAGCGGGGGGTATCCTTTTGTGAGCTCGCTCACAGTATTACTCACTGTCTTACAAGTTAGATCTTTTGTAATAAACCATTTCAATAAAACAGGATTAGGAAAAAATGAAATATTTTGAAATGACTGTATCATTTTTAATAACCGCTTGTCAAAATATTTTTATTATATTTCAAATTTATTAGACGAATTTTGTTTATATTTTTTGTTTCATTTTATACACATGAAATAACATTGATGATACGAGTACATTTTTTTTGCAGGTAAAGAAGGATGAAGGAAAGTTTGTTGAGTTACCTGGAGCAGAGATGGGAAAGGTTGTAGTAAGATTCCCTCCAGAGGCTAGTGGGTAGGTTACAGTTGACATCCTGTGATCAGACAAGAAGGCTTTATACCTGAAAAATTGAAGGCTTATTGCTGTATATTTTGTGGTAAAATTGTTTATAACCTTGAGTGAAAATTTACACACAGTTAGATTTAATAAAAGATAATGATATGTGGAAAATGTCTTATTTGGCGCAACCTACATTTATCACTGGCAATTCAAAAACCCACAATGGAAAACTAAACATCAAATTTACCTTTATATTATTTTAGTGAAGTACTTATAATATCATGTGAATATACCTATACATTTGTATTTCAGATATCTACACATAGGCCATGCTAAGGCAGCTCTCCTGAACTACTATTATAGAGAAATGTTTAAAGGGAAGCTTATCATGAGATTTGACGACACTAATCCTGCCAAAGAGTCATCAGAATTTGAACAGGTAGATAATTCTTAGATACAGTAACAAAACCAGTAGTCCATGTTGTTCATATGCAGGTCAGGGTTTCAGATTATCATAAAATTAGGCCATTGACTGATAGTTTTTCAAAATAGCCCCAGTGTAATGGCACCATGCCATTTGATGTAAAGCAGTATCCTTAGATAAATCACACCAGACCTTTCTATGCTCATTAATTTCGATCATCTAAAAAAACTCACAGGCAGAAATTAAAGTACATAAAATTTACTCATTTTTAGACTACACACAGAAATATGAATAATGACCTGGTTCTTCTTATGTGCATGAGGTAACATTCAACTGAAGAAATTGCAACGATAAACATACCAGGTCTATTTCACATTATATTAAATCTAAGCTTACAAGATTTGATCATTTGACCAATCAATAAAATCTAAACAAAAAGCTTGACAATTGTTTTATTTTACACCATTTACTACAATGTCTTTGATTTATCTTAATTAAGGTGATATTAGAAGATGTTGCTATGCTTGGAATTAAGTATGATATATTCAGCCATACATCAGACCACTTTGATTTGATGTTAGACCTCTGTACAAAGATGATTAAGGAGGGGAAGGCTTATGTAGATGATACTGAACCAGAACAGATGAAGAAAGAAAGAGAGGAGAGAGTAGAGTCTGCTAATAGGAGTAACAGTGAGTATAATATGGAGGGTCAAATTTTCTATGCATACAAGCTTGGGATAGAGAAGATCATGTCTTGCAAAAAATAAATTTGAAAGCTATGTTTGCTAATTTTGAAATCATGAAATAACTTGTAAAATATCTGTCCTCCTGAATAGTAAAATTTAAACAATTGAAATATTGAATATTCAAACCATTTTGAAAATATTTGAAATGTTTACCTCTTAAAAACATTAAACGGAAAAGTTAACCAACGCCAGTTTCTTTGGGTTCATCAGAAATCCAGATGAGGATACCTCTCTTAAAAACATGAAAAAAATGAAAAACTTATTGCATTTTCATTCAAAATCTCTGCTAACTCTATAATATATTTTTGGAACCTTTTGTTATTTTTAGGTGTAGAGAAAAACTTGGCCATGTGGGAAGAGATGAAAAAAGGAAGTCCTAAAGGTTTGAAATGCTGTGTCAGGGCCAAGCTTAACATGAAGTCTGATAATGGATGCTTGAGGGACCCAACCATGTATAGGTGTAAGAATGAGACTCATGTGAAAACAGGCAACAAGTACAAGTAAGCTATGGTGTTCTATTAAAATAAGGTGAAGAATCATAAAGAATATTTTCATTGTTTTATTCTCAAGCACACCTCAGAGGTCACAATTTATTAACATCCTTTTTACAGCACTAACAGAAAAGTATTTAAATAAAAGTATAGTCGAATTTTAACTGACATCCATCTATGTATTGTATAAAGAGGTTTAAAACCAATAGGTCATTTGCAGTTTGTAATGTACAACATTTCAGTCTGTTTATGACCCATATAAGGGGAAAATCTCATGGCAAATTTCAAATCTAGATAGTCCATAATATTTAAAAAAAATTGTGATACAATTTTATTTCTAATATTTTCAGGGCTTATCCTACCTACGACTTTGCATGTCCTATAGTAGACAGTGTCGAGGGAGTCACTCACGCTCTGAGAACCACTGAGTATCACGACAGAGATGAGCAGTACTTCTGGTTCTTAGATGCTCTCAGTGAGTTATAACACTATTGTGATATGTCAATTTTTGATCAAAACTAGGGTTTATAAAAATATACATTTTATTTAAGTTCTATAAATATCCACAAATTGATTGTTAAAAGATGCTTCTGTTCTTATAGACTATGCTTTTACAAAAAAATCTCAATTTAGACGTACTTTCAAAGCTTTATAATAGAATATATTAAATAATAAAAGTTCTTGATATCGGGCTTGATATAGCTTAAATTTTTTTTTCCTTTGTAGAATTGAGGAAGCCCTACATTTATGAGTACAGTAGACTAAACCTACAGAACACAGTGTTATCTAAGAGAAGGTTGACATGGTTTGTCAATGAGGGCATTGTTGATGGATGGTAAGATATTATACTTTAGAGCCCTATTGTAAGGACATTCTAATATACTGTGAAGGTGGACATTTTTCTGGGTTGATGTTTCTCACATTTTTGTGAATGTAACCTTTGGCACAGGGGATAAGTTTGTTTTTCTTTTTGAATATTTATATTATTTAATGAAGGAATAAACCATGGTCGAGGGGAATTGTGATCACCAATTTTAAAGCAAAAATAACTCCAACTCAAAATTTTCCACATTAACAGTAGTAAAAAATAGTTTAGAAAAATACCTCATTTAACACCATACAAAAGGTGTAAAATTGTCCACTTTATTATCCATCATTTTTTTCATCAATGAAAGTATAGGGCATATAGTTAGTCTATTGGTCTGTCCTTCCCAGATCATGTTCAACTTCAGGTTGAAGTGACTGTTTCATTGTTAATAGTTGGGAAATAATGTCTTTTGGACAAATATGAAATTTTCTTTTTATGCCCCATCAACAAAAGTAGGGGTTATATAGTGTTCGGGTCCATCTGTCTGTCTGTCCCAAATATTGCGAGATCATGCATTTTGGACATATTCTTGTTTTCATTACTTTCAAAAAGACAGAAAAGGGTGTCAAATTTAAAGAAATTTTAATGGAACAGCATGAATGTCTGAATTGTTAATCTTGTGTATCAGGGAGCATAAATTCAATTTTGAATTGTTTCAGGGATGACCCACGATTTCCTACAGTCAGAGGTGTACTTAGGAGAGGTCTTACTGTTGAGGGATTAAAACAATTTATTGTAGCACAGGTAAGAATTGGTACTCCCAGATAGCTGTCAATTAAATTTCAAAATTAAAGACAATCTGTATAATCAGTAACATGACTAATTAATTTGAATTTGTCCTTTTAGAACTTCATAGCTTCAACTTTTCCTATCATAGGACATTTTTACTTCGATTTGTTTTGAGAAACTGTCTGAATGGAGTTAAGATATCGAAAATGGACATTGAAAGCTCAAGGTAAAAGCAACAAAAAGACAAAGACAAAGACCCCCCAAAAAAAATCCAAAAAACATAAAAAAGCACAAAGCTACACAATAAAACACCAACCAGCAACATAAAGTTATAAATACAGGCCTGTTTGTTTTTATCTTCTTAAGTGCTCTAGTGTTCAGAACGTTTTTTTCAGCCTAAGGTTGCATATAACATTAGCCAGGATGCTTCTGGTTTTCTCCCAAATGAACAACTCTTCATACCTGGGGTTACTCTGGGTTTTAATTCCAAACACATGCAGATGCTTTAAAATACTAAGTTAAAATTAACATTAGTGCTTGCTCTGTATATTACTTTAGTGTATTTGTCAGACCTATAATGAGGTACTTATTGAAATAATCGTTAGACTTGTCTCTTATGCAGAACTTTGTATCAGTGTTAGTGCATCATTTGTGTAGCTTTTATAATTAAATATATTTAAAATGCTTTTAAACTTTTGACATTATTTCTTATTTTAGGGGTCATCTCGATCTGTTGTGATGATGGAGTGGGATAAGATTTGGTCCGTCAATAAAAAGGTATGATTTGTCTTAATGCCTTTATTTGTACATATATTTTGTAGTGTGCTATTTTATAGGAAGAGACTTTGAGTTGTTCTTTTTTTTTATAAGAGGAGTTTAAAATTTTGAAACTCATGAGAGTATTTTTTCTGATAACTCATAATAATTTTCAATATTTACTAAATTAAAAAAATAGAGATTAGTATAATACAGGTTAGTATTGATTGAAACAAAAGAATATGGATGCATAAAATAGCAATAGCCCTAAATCCCTAAATACAATACGAAATCTTGGTTATAGGATAGCATAAGATGAAATCTATGTTGAAGGATATAGCATAAGATTATTTTTTCCCCTAGGTAATAGACCCAATCATCCCAAGATATACAGCCCTACTGAAGGATGATGTGGTACCTGTAACTGTAAAAGATGCCAAGGAGTATATGCAGCCTGTCTCTAAACATCCTAAGGTAAGTCAGTTCTTGATCTACCCCTCCCCCCAAACCTGCTCCCTAAATAAAAGTATAGAGCCCTACTGGAGGATGATGTACCTGTGACCATAAAGGATGCTAAGGTGTAAATAAATCCTGTTACTAATCATTCCAAGCTAAGTAGTTTCTGTATCTACCCCCTCCCCCTAAACCCCCTTCTTAAATAAAGGTATAGAGCCCTACTGAAGGACACTATTGTACCTGTTACTATAAAAGATGCCAAGGAGTATATGCAGCCTGTCTTCTAAACATCCTAAGAATCTATTGTTCATATGCACTAGGTGATATTTAAAGTTGCATTTTGAATAGGAGACAGTATTGGACAAAGATTGTCTGCATAACAAAAGCAATAACCGTCTAGAAAACTAAATGTGATGAAAAAGTGATATAACTCAACATTTTATCTTTAACAAATCTCCAAAAATGAATTCAAAATTTTTTAAACCCCGTCTACAAAAGTAGGGGGCATATAGTGTTCGGGTCTGTTCATCTGTACGTCTTATTCAGGATGGGGCATCATGTCTCTTGGACATATTCTTGTTATTTCACAAATAGCTATTTCTAGTTTTACCATACCTATCGTATCACATGACATTTGAACTTTTTATTTTCTGTAATACCTAAATAATCTAGATTTAATGCTGACAAAATATGTTACAGACAACAGACCTTGGTGAAAAAGATACTTGGTACAGTCCCTTGGTTTACATAGAGGGCGCTGATGCTGAAGGCATTGCTGAGGGAGAAATGGTGACATTTGTTAATTGGGGAAATATCAAAATTACCAAAGTGGTCAAGTAAGTGATATAGATATAAAATCAAAGCGCTAAAGCGTTTGAAGGCAGAGTTAAATCTAAGCACTAAAAATAAAGAACGATCTGTGTTTCATAAACTTGAAACATAGCACATCAGTTTTGTTTCTCTCCTCCGCACACTTACACATTTGTTAAGAAATCTGTAATTAAGCTCCGCCCACTTGATCAAAGGTCAAAGGTAAAAATGCTTAAGTAAACGTCAACGAGTATTGATACACGATATTAAGTGCACATTTATGTTGGTATAAATATGTTCCTCTTATTTTAGACAATCCGTATAACAATTAAAATACAATACACAAATAATGTTCTGTAATAGATCCTCTGGTAGCAATATTGACTGACCGATTTACCCTGTCTAGACGGAAAAAAAAACCGCGAAAATCAGATAGCTATATGACTCTATAAGGCTCTGCCTAAAAATAATGACTCTCTTCATACAACTTATTATGAAATATAATGATCCCTGAACAGCAAAATCCAGCATTTTTAATCAGATTTCTTATTGTGAATGCTAGGTATGTGAATTGACGCGTCAGGTAAGGGAGCTAGGTTAGACACACAGAAATCCGTACCGATGCGCTGGGGTCAGCATTACGAAATGCTAGAACACATCCTTCCCGTCTTTTGGTGGCGGGTTGTTTTAAGTCACGTCTTGACGGTTTTCCTATTAAAGGATGTAAAGATAGCATACAGATACAGCTAGGTGACAGGTGGGAAATATTTTCAACCAGTTATCTCAGCAAGTACTTATTACAGCCTTTTGACATTTGATATGCAGCATCAGCATGAAGTTTCAATTTAAGGTTGGTGGCTTACCTACTTCCTGTTTAAAGTAATCTGGCCATGTCTGTCTTTTTTACAATTTCTATAGTAAAACCATTAAATAATTTAAAGGGAGAGCAAAAATATTCTGTACATTTCAATGATAAGAATATGTTCTGTGAATTTTTTTTTTCAATGTGGTGTAACCATATATATTTACTTATATATTCTTCATATTCAGCCGACTAGAATCTATCTAATTTGATAACTATTTTGTTTTTCAGGGAAAACGGAAAAGTTAAATCTATGGAGGCTCAACTTAATCTGGATAACAAGGTAAAAAGAGGGAAATACATACATACATATCCTCTTGGGGCCCTTTTGGACTCTTGAGGGGAATACATGTACTGAAGATGAGAAGCAGTACATGTAAGATGCTCCTATCCATTTTCATACAGTGTTAACTGCCTATTCCTAACTGTTTATCTTTAATTAGTCAGGCTTGAAAGTTTAAAACACAGGTTTGTGTGAAGCATGTTTAGGAATATACTGGTATCTTGTAATATCGTGGTACATAGCTAGATGTATGTAGAAACATTGATGTCACAGATGAATATTTGGTTGAAATGATCGTAAATACCATGAAGAAATGAAACCCACTGAGAAGTGGGAAGGGGGTATACAGGTTTCAGGTAGAGTTAAATACTTATGAATTTTTGTACCAAACTTTTGTTTCATGTACACGTAAATGATAACATCATAGAAAGAGATAGTATTCATAAGATGAAATAGTTTTTCTTTTTTTATTGTTTTATAAGAGAAGCTTAAAATTTTGAAACTCATGAGAGTATTTTTTCTGATAACTCATAATAAGATACCAAATAAAAAGTTAAGCCAATTGTTTTGCTTAGATATGATTAAAGGATCTTCAAACCATGTTATTGTTTGTACTTTAGGATTATAAAAAGACCCAGAAGATAACCTGGTTAGCCGTGACGGAGAAGGCACCATTTATACCCTGTGTCTGTGTCCAGTACGATCATATCATCACCAAACCTATCCTGGGTAAAGAGGAGGACTTCAAACAATATGTCAACAGAAACTCTAAGGTTAGTTTGGCAACACTGTTGTGGCCAGTGGGGAAAATGTTAATGTAAAAAGTTACATTTACACAATTATGACTGTAAATCAAATTCATGATTTGTAAGAATTTCATTACATAGGTGTCTCATAGAATTACTACATAGTACAATTTTTTTACTTATTTTAGAAGTGAGCTTTATATTGTACAGTGAAAATAGTTTTTGACCAAATTTCACACAGTGAAAATCCCTGTTATAAAATGGTGAATGTTGGGTGGCAGGTGGGTGTGGAACAGGGATGGGGTCAATTACATTGAAAAGTAATTAATTAAATTACAATTACTTTTCAAAAATCTTCAATTAGTTACAATTACAATTACTAGGATTTGGAAATGTAATTAATTAAGTTACAAATACTTTTCAAATGTAATTAATTAAATTACACAATTACATTTCATCTTTAAATATTTTGCCGGCCACACTGAAAATTCTTTCTTCTGAAGTTGCAGGGATTGACAAATACTTGTTAGCAAGTTTACTTAAAGATTGAAATTTACAAGCATTTAAGATTCAATACAACAAGGGGTTTTTAGTCATATCAATGCATATATGCATAATGCATATCCATATTCTTTCGTATTTAATATTGCTCTTCAAGATATTCTTCTACTTCATTTGTTATAGATTTTGATGAAACATGTCTTCAATAGTGCATATGTAATTTTTAGCTCACCTGACCCGAAGGGTCATGTGAGCTATTGTCATCACTTGGCGTCCGTCGTCCGTCCGTCGTCCGTCGTCCGTCCGTAAACTTTTTAAAACGTTAACTCCTCTGACACCATAAGTCCAATTGCAACCAAACTTGGTATGGTTGTTTATTAGCATTCGGTGCTTAGAACTGATGTGGGGATTTTTGATTCGTCGTAAAACATGGCCGCCGTGGCTAAAAATAGAACATAGGGGTAAAATGCAGTTTTTTGCAAATAACTCAAAAACGGCTACAGATATCAAAATTCTGGCAAGGGTAAAAGTGATCAGTATCTCAAGATCTACCTACCCTGAAATTTTGAAGAAAATCCAACGACCCATGTAGGAGTTATTGCCCTTTTTGTGGATTTTTTGCAAATTTTGCACCTGTTTAACTCAATATCTTGAAAACTATACTAGATATTTGAGAAATTTAAATTGCATATTGTTAAGCACATCAAGATCTACAAAATTTGTAACAGGGTCAACGTTGTAGGACCTTTCCTTTTAGGAGTTATTGCCCTTAGAACGTCAAAATTGATCATTTTAACAGCATTTCCTCATTACATTGAAAACGTTAACTCCTCTGACACTTTAAGTCCAAATGGAACCAAACTTGGTATAGTTGTTTATTAGCATTAGGTGAATAGAACTAATGTGGGGATTTTTGATTGGTCGTAAAACATGGCCGCTGTGGCTAAAAATAGAACATAGGGGTAAATGGCAGTTTTTTGCAAATAACTCTTATACGCTGACAGTTTTCAAAATTTTGATTGGGAACAAAAGTGATCAGCACCTCAAGATCTACCAGCTCTGCAATTTTGAAGAAAATCCAACAACCCATGTAGGAGTTATTGCCCTTTTTGTGGATTTTTTGCAAATTTTGCACCTGTTTAGCTCAATATCTTGAAAACTATACAAGATATTTGAGAAATTTAAATTGCATATTGTTAAGCGCATCTATATCTACAAAATTTGTAACAGGGTCAACGTTGTAGGACCTTTCCTTTGAGGAGTTATTGCCCTTGGAAGGTCAAAATTGAGCATTTTAACTGCATTTCCTTATATTGAAAATGTTAACTCTTCTGACACTTTAAGTCCAAATGGAACCAAACTTGGTATTATTGTTTATTATTATTAAGTGTATAGAACTGTTGTTGGGATTTTTGATTGGTTGTAAAACATGGCCGCTGTGGCTAAAAATAGAACATTAGGTTAAACTGCATTTTTTTGCAAATAACTCAAAACGAGTGACAGATTTTTAGATTTTGACTAACAACAAAAGTGATCAGCGCCTTTAGATCCACCATATTGTCAGATGACCCCCTTATTAATCTTATGACCCTTTCAACGTTAAATAGATTTTGCCTTATAACCTTTACTTCAGGCACATATGTCAGGTGAGCGATTCAGGCTCCTGGGAGCCTCTTGTTTTTGACATGGATCAGAATTGGCATATTTTTCATTTTTATTTGTATCGAATTCAGACATTTTGGGTCAAGCAGGTAAATCTCTCTATGTTTTCTCTGAAATTTTAAAGGGAACTTGATAATGATGGGAAAATTAGAGGGTTTACTATATTTATTTAATAAATAAGATTATTTTATTTTTCATATCCCATTTATCTAAGTTTCTTTTTTTTTTTTCGTACTTCAATATTTTGTTCCTTATGCAGAGTTATTTATGCTTGTTTTACATAAACATTGCCTTGGGGTATATTAATTAAGAACTACTTATGAATTAAAGGGTTAATCATTGTAAACACCAGTTGTAAATGTGTCAACTCTTCATTGTCAAAACAAAGGATTAGAAGCCATATATCTGTATAGCTCCAGGTCTTTGATCAAGCTTTAATACATATATTTTTTAAATGAACAGTAAATTGACTGTCATATAATTCATTTTGTTATTGTTTTTAAAAAGAAACAAATCTTGAGTAATTTACATCTTTAATTGGGAGGTGTGTAAATATGTGTCATATTTGTGCAAAAAGGAATATTTTATTTACATGTACATGTAGTTAATAAAATAAGAGAAGAAAAGAGAAAATATGCCAACATAATGTAAAAGGAAAGTTAAAAATTTTTTAAAAGTTTTCTTCATGTCATTGTACCATCTTCCTTCAATCTCTTTGGACAGAAAATAGATGAAAGTAGTTGAAATGTAATTGAAATGTAATTGACAATTACCTGCTTTTCTGAAAGTATTTAATTAAGTTACAATTACATGTAATTGAAAAATATGTCAATTACAAGTTACTTTCAGTTACATCAACATTTGTAATTAATTACTCTCAATTACAATTACAAATTACAATTACCCCAACCCTGGTGTGGAAAATATTTTTCTAACAGTTTTCTCAGGAACTTCTTATCACAGCCTCTTGAGTCTTGACATTTGGTATACAACATCAGCATGAGGTGCCATGAGGTAAAAAAAGAACAGCATAAAGTGAGGCAGTTGGCACTTGTTTTTAAATCCTTTAAAGTTTTTTTCAACTGTACAATTGAGTTTGTTTTGAATAAATTGTAAAAAGATGTCAACTTGGCATATATTTGACAGCACTAAACATTTTATTTACAGCAAGATCTTACAATGCTTGGGGATCCATGTTTGAAAGACTTGAAGAAAGGAGACATTATCCAGCTTCAGAGGAGAGGATACTACATCTGTGATCAGCCGTATGAACCAGTCAGGTAGGATATAAATAAGGAAGAATTAATTACACTTCATGTACTACATTTTTAATGGTTTAACCTCTTATGCCTTTACATATTATATTATCCAAGTACTTAAAAATTTTGAACATGATCAAAGTGCACCAACCTGGTTTTATAAATTTACTAAACATGGTTTTTGAAAGAATTATTATTGTTAAATTTTTGCTTTGGGTCATAGTAGACTTAAATTCAGGTGTAAGTTTTGCTCCATGTTATAAAATGGCTGAATGTTTTATTTTGACAGTGTATTTTCTGGGAAGTGTGGCCCCTGTGTTTTACTGAATATCCCTGACGGCCATCAGAAGGAGATGCCAACATCGGGTAGTAAACACAAGCAAGAAGGCAGTGCTAAAGAGGTAAGGGAATAATATGTAGTTTCCACTTTATAATACACTGGATCATTCTGAAATTGAAGATGTGCATCTCCTCTTTTATAAAATAACTGTGATACTCAAAACATGATCTTCATAAAATTGTACACTTATTATTTAATAACCTCAAAGTGGTGAACCAACGCCTTGGTATATTTCTTTTCGTTTGGAGTCACCTGAAGTGGATACCGTGGTATGCAGGGTTGTCAAAAAAATATTATTTATTATTTAGTTTAAACATATATATTTATCCTGAATTGGGAAACAAGCTTAATACTTATGTAAATCCCTCTCCAGCTAACAGTTATTTATTATTAAAAACTTTACAGTATGTTGGGTTCAAAAGTTTATTTCTTAATTCATTACCATACTACTAAGAGCACAGATTTTATAAGTATTCATTGTTAGTTTCAAAGTTTTCTTATTTTTCAAAACAGAAAGCACAAAGTAAAAAGGGTAAATCAGCTGAGAAATCTCCACAGGACGAGACAGCTCCATCAATGGGTGGGAGTGATCCCATGGATCTGTTCAACAGGGTTGTCAAACAGGGAGAACGAGTCAGAAATCTGAAGGCAGAAAAAGCTAAGAAGGTAGGTTGACAGTTCAACAGGGTTGTCAAACAGGGAGAAAGAGTCAGAAATCTGAAGGCAGAAAAAGCTAAGAAGGTAGGTTGACAGTTCAACAGGGTTGTCAAACAGGGAGAAAGAGTCAGGAATCTGAAGGCAGAAAAAGCTAAGAAGGTAGGTTGACAGTTCAACAGGGTTGTCAAACAGGGAGAAAGAGTCAGAAATCTGAAGGCAGAAAAAGCTAAGAAGGTAGGTTGACAGTTCAACAGGGTTGTCAAACAGGGAGAAAGAGTCAGAAATCTGAAGGCAGAAAAAGCTAAGAAGGTAGGTTGACAGTTCAACAGGGTTGTCAAACAGGGAGAAAGAGTCAGAAATCTGAAGGCAGAAAAAGCTAAGAAGGTAGGTTGACAGTTCAACAGGGTTGTCAAACAGGGAGAAAGAGTCAGAAATCTGAAGCCAGAAAAGGCTAAGAAGGTAGGTTGACAGTTCAACAGGGTTGTCAAACAGGGAGAACCAGTCAGAAATCTGAAGGCAGAAAAGGCAAAGAAGGTAGGTTGACAGTTCAACAGGGTTGTCAAACAGGGAGAAAGAGTCAGAAATCTGAAGCCAGAAAAGGCTAAGAAGGTAGGATAAACAGTGTGGGACACATTGGACTCAATTCAGATTGTGTCATCAGGTATAAATCTGATAGATTTCTTTCAAATGATCTTTATTACTACAATAATTGCTGTTTAATATGGGACGCAGTCCCACATATGTAGAAATTTCCAAAAGTTAATGGTTTGTATTTTTTTTCAAACCGGATGTACCGAGTGCGCGCAAGCGCGCTCGGCAAGAATTTCTATGGGGCCAGAAATTCGATGTTTTTTTTTCGGAAATTTTTTAAAATTGACAGATTTAAGACTCATGGTAAAATTTCTTTTTAAAATAAACAGGTAAATACGGATGGAAAGTCAAATCTAACATCTCTTTAATATTTTTCAAGGAAAGTCTCGCTGTAAAATAGATGAAATTATCTCGCCAAGTTCTCGCGAGAATAGTGTTGTCAACAAGTGCGCTGTCAATCATCGTGATCTGTCAAAATGTTAAATTACTAGTAACATGTTACTGAACAATCAACGTTTGAAGTTGAAGAATTAAAATTAACAATGATGCTTAACAATAATGAATTGTAAAAAAGATGTTCCTACCTGATAATCATGGAGATAAGTCAATCATGATTCATGTGCATGTGTCCAGTGTTAAATTAAAATTCCTGATTGCAACAAGTCGTCATTTTCGGCCAGGTTTTTATATCTTCAGCCAATACTTCCAATAAGATATATTGGCATAAAGAAAATCTTCCAAAACCTGGCAGACAAAATTTTCACTTTGTTTACTGTCTGCTGGAGCGCGAAATACTCTGACCAGGAAATGACGTCACAGAATACGTAGACAAAAGGGGTTGTTCGTCCCCGTCGAACGTTATCCCAAAATATTTCGACCCTTTTCAAAATGTTATAAAATTTATAATTTGCACAAATAATTCGATACTTGATTATTTAGTCATTGTTCCATGGTATTTTCTGACAATTATTTTCTAAAGCTGCGTCCCATTTTAGGTTGCACCTATTATCATATTATTTTATGTTAGCACTTTCACGCCATCTTGACAATTGAAATGCTTTGAAAACTTGCTGTTTTGGGGCTTCTTTTGAATTGTCAAAATATGAAAAGTTATAATTGATTTTGTATGTTCCTATAAAACAAAGTATATGTACTAGCCATTAATTAAAGAAGAGTTAAAAAAAAATTAAATCACTAAAATTTTATTTTTTCCATTTAAGGAGTTGATTGATACTGAAGTAAAGATATTACTCGCCCTGAAGGCTGAGTATAAATCTGTGACAGGCAGCGACTGGAAACCTGATAAACCACCACAGGTAGCCACTCCAGCTTCTGGTGGCAAGGATGCCACAAAGTTAAATGATGAAATAGTGGCACAGGGAAATAAAGTCAGAGATCTGAAGGGTGCAAAAGCTAGCAAGGTGTGTAAGGGGATCTTTGTTTCTGTTCAAGTACATGTACTTTTATTTCATGGGCAGAGATTTACATGGATTCATTATAAAAACATAAGTTTGTGCATTTAAAACTTAATGTTGTTTGTTTTTTTCCTTCATTATAATCCATATAACCCACCATTTCGTTTGAAATGCCTGTACCAAGTCAGGACCATTGCGATCCACCAATTCTCCGGTATGACTGATTCGTTTTTGTCATTTTCTCTGGACTATGAGATTGATCATTCAAGTTCGGTAGTTTTGTTATTACCTTTATATTCTTTGGGCAACCCACAAAAAACAATACTTCCAGAATATTGATTCATGTTATAGGTAAATGCTTATTAAAAGATTGCTGCAAGGTTGCATATGTTATTTGAAGATAGGGTCATTATGATGAAATAAATAGGATTAAATGAAAAATCTTGTGGATTCTTAATTCAGGCACTTAAACATGTAAAGATTTTCTATCAAATATTGAATGACTATTGAAGGCTGCTGACTTTCTTCCGTATTGGGTTTTTAAAATTGCCCCTTATCCATGTAGCTAATTATAGTCAATGAATCTTTGACTGTATATCATGTTCATTTTTCTTCAAGGCTGATATTGATGCTGCTGTTAAACTGTTACTGTCTCTAAAAGCTGACTACAAGTCTGCTACTGGTACCGACTGGAAACCAGGCTGCACTCCACCAACAAAGTCTAGCGCCACAGCGCCATCTACTTCCTCTTCCAGTGGTGGAGCTGCTGAGATCAATGACAAGGTAGTTGCTCAGGGAGACAAAGTCAGGCAGTTGAAGTCACAGAAGGCTGCTAAGGTATTTGTTATACTGTATAAGTGTTAGGTTTTTTTTTCGTGTGTTTCTTTTGTGTAAGAAAAAGGGATGATTTTACTTTTTTAAAGTAATTTTCACTGTTCATTGAATTTCATTAAGCTTTATATCATAACTTGATATTTTGGATGCTTAAATGTTTATGTACTTGTGTTGGTTGGGAATAGAGCAAACATTAAATCCCCAGGGGAAAAACCACTTGTACAGTATTATGTTGTTCTATAGCATGAAATACAATTATCTGATTTAAATTTAAGATTAATAAGTACATTGTATGTGGAAAAATACAAAGTAATATAGTAACAGTAAACATAGTTACGTTTTTTTTAACAATTAGTTTTAGGAAAAATTAAAAGATTTTAAAACTACACGTATGTTTTAGGCTGAGATTGATGCTGCAGTCAAAGATTTACTTGCACTGAAAGCTGACTATAAAGCTGCTACTGGAACTGAATGGAAACCAGGCTGTACTCCACCAGTGACACCTACTGTCCCAGCGCCATCTGCTTCCTCTTCCAGTGGTGGAGCTGCTGAGATCAATGACAAGATAGTTGCCCATGGTGACAAAGTCAGGCAGTTGAAGTCACAGAAGGCTGCCAAGGTACTCTTAAATGATTATTTAGTTACAAGTGAAAGATCTGACATAAAGGATATGTCTAACAAATCACTGTTTTAAACTAATCATTTATGTCTCTTGCATTCAAATTACTGTATAAGTTGTTTTTTTCGCTGTTATCTAATTTTTGCTTTTTTTCTGTCTCGTTGGCAACTTGCAAAAGAATTAAATCTTGTAAATAGCATATGTACAGAACGTGTATATACTTGCATATAAATAATCACTAAAATTGAACTCTGCCAAAAAAAAAGATCAATATTTTAAGAATCTGCAAAATTTAGCTACCACAAAAAAAAAAAAACTCATACAGTAGTATCATTTACTTGCCCAGAGTTGTAGTTTCCTTCAGGTACTCCACCATTGAAACTGACCACCATGTATACCCAACCCCAACACTCTTGCTTACTTATTAAAATGTATAGGAGGATTTAAAGTAGTTCAATTTCCTCTGCAACAGCATTATTTTAACCTATTCTGTGACAGAATTTATTGATAAGAATCTTTATTCCTCAGGCTGACATTGATGCAGCAGTGAAAGTTTTGTTAGGATTGAAGGCTGATTATAAATCTGCTACTGGTCAGGACTGGAAACCAGGCTGTGTACCACCTGCTGCAGCTCCATCTAGTGGAAATCAGGATGCTGTAGACATGAATAACAGTATTATAGCACAAGGAGAAAAAGTCAGGCAACTCAAGTCAAAGAAAGCATCTAAGGTAGGATGATAAAACATGTGTATTTATACCCTCTCAGGAGAGAGAGATGTATAGGAATAAACCTGCCTATCTGCACATCTGTCTGCACATGTCTCATATATGCAACTGCTCCTTATACTGCTCGATGGATTTTAATGAAACTTCACATTAATATTGTAAAGGGCATGGAAATATGTCCAAAAAAAATTATTGCTCTCAAATACCATTCAGGGCAGATAATTGGATTTTTCCCTGTAAGTCCAATAATAATTGGGGTAGGTTTAGTGAGAACGCTTGTAATTCTAGTGTGGTCAGTTTTGTGTTTGTCTGCAGTAATCTTGATATTTATAACAATGATTTATCTTAATATGTGAAGCCTGTTATTCTCTTCTGCAAATCCACTTTTACTCAAAGAGACCATTCCTCCACGATTTGATGATTATAACAGAGTTAGCATTACAATGTTGGTATTCTGTGACTACATACTAGTATACATGAAATGAGACGTGGAATTATTAAAGTAATATGATGCAGGTTCAACCTGATAAGCTCCTGCAGATAGAGTGACGTTCTTATATATTATAAGGGTACATCATAAAGTACATTGCTTTTGCATAATCTTAAAGAACAACTGCAAACAGAACAAGGAAGTGTTTTCCCAAAATTAAAATGACGTCAAATTCAAGGGACGTCATAAATTATGACTAAAATAGATGATTGTGTCAGACGTGATAGACAGAGTTGTCACATATCTGTTGGAGAATTTGAAATTTAATTGCTAATTCAACTCTCCAGGTTCTATGTCAACTTTCTTCTGTTAAAGATATATAAATATTAACATGATAAATAGAAATAAATAAATTAATTCATAATTTTACATTGAAGCCATTTAATTTTGACACAAGAGTTGTTTTGACACTCAGTTGATTAAGTTGTTTTTACAACAGTGTAAAAAGAAAATATTTAATTATTTTGTGTTTGTATGGCTTCACTCTCAAATCTTTCAGAACAATATGTTTTATGATTTCAGAATTTGCTATAGATTGTTGAAAATTTTACTGACCCTTCTTCATTTTCACATCTAATAATAGTAATGCAATGTAATTCATTTGTAATTCATGAATTACATGCATTTTTGAGAAAGAAATGCATTGAATTACCATTACATGTAATGCAAAAAATGGTGCATTACACATTACATTGAATTATTTGAAAAAATGTAATGCATTGCAATGCATTACCATTACACATTTGCATTACCCCATGCCTGATGTATATTATAATGGTACATCATAAAGTACATTTCTTTTGCATGATTTAAAAGAACACCTGCAAACAGAAAAAGGATTTTTTTTCCAAAACTAAAATGACGTCAAATTCAAGGGACGTCATAAATTATGACTAAAATAGATGATTGTGTCAGACGTGATAGACAGAGTTGTCACATATCCTTGAAACTGGGAAAAACCCTTGAATATCATTTGTTAGTTGAAGGTCCTGGAAAAGACCTTGAATTTTGAAAAAAAAAATGAAAATGTCCTTGAAAAACCATGGAATTTGATAGTCAACAATCAAATGTTGAACTGTTTCACAGAAAATTTCATCGAGGAGCATAAAATATCCTTGAAAAGACCTGGAAAAACCATTGAATTTAAAAAAGGGCAACCCTGGATATAAAACACCTTTATATAATTTCTACTAATTTTTATACGACCGCAAAATTTTTGCGATCGTATAATGGTATGGCGATGTCGTCGGCGGCGTCATCGTCGTCGTTGTCGGTGTCTGGGGACATTTGGTTTCCGTGCGATAACTTGAGTAAATATTGACCAATTGTTATGAAATTTTGATATGATGTTTATAACCACTAGAAGAAGGTGCCTATTGTATTTGGGGTTGGTGGCCCCTACCGTTTTGGAAAAAAGGGCTAAAACGGGTGTATTGACAAAACTGTTGTAGAATGTTTATTATTCATTTGATATTTTAAATTCTTTTTTTATTGAATTCCTTATTAAATTCTGTCAACAAAATGTGTCAAAGGTTTTGATGTATATCAAACCGTTACATTGCTACAGGGGGCCAAAGATAGGCCACACCCAAAAAATCAACTTTTTTATTTGTGGTCCGATTTTCAAAATCTTTTTTTCATTGGAATCCTTGTGAAAATCCCTGCCTGCATTTTTTCAATCAGATTTGCAATATCTCTTACTGTTTTTGAGTTATTAGGGGTCAAAGGGGCAAAAAACGCCATTTTTAAAAGTAGCTCAAGGCAAATGGTTTTACACAGGAAATTTAGCTGTAGTGGGCCAGCCAATTGATATGAAGTTTAAAGATGATGATTATATCCACTGAAGGAAGCTTTTTATTGCATTTGGGGTTTGTGGTCCTAACCTTTTAAAAAAAAGGGCCAAAAATGTCAATTAGAAATAAGATTTTTTTATTAAATGTTAATATAAATATATATGTGTTAAATGTGCATTTTAAAGTCCACCATGGACTGCATGTGACAAAAGCAATAGACTATCCATATTGGGCCTCCAATGTACAGGGTTCAACTTGTTGCGGTTGTATCATGCTGCACTCAGCGTAGCTTTTTATTTCAAATGCAAAGACCATTAAGAAAAATACATGAAATTCACGTGAATCTCACATGAAAACGCTTCACATCAATTTCATGTGAAAAGTTCACATCAATTTCATGTGAGCCATTTTCATGTGAAACTCACATGATTTTCATGTGAAACTCACATGATTTTCATGTGAAATTCAGGTGAGACTCACATGAATTTCATGTGAAGCTCAATTCACGTGAAACTCATGTGAGCCAAATTTGCCTGTGTAATGACTGCAAGTGGTGAAATACATCGGCTGAAGTATTTCAAGTTATTTGTTTGGTTGACATGTAACGTCTTATACCACAAAAATTAGTATGACAAGTTTCCACGCTTCTGTCATTTTGAGAAGCATTTTGTTTCAAACAATTATGGCATCACTAAAATATCAATTGATTTTAGATAAACATCCTATTTTTTTTAAATTTTCTTTACATTTTAAAAATGTCCTATAGCTAGGAACACTTAAAGTATTCATATAAATACAGTTGTTACAGTAACATATTTTATTTTAAGGAATAAAAATTACAAAATAGGAAACAAATTTTGCGCTGCTTCCATTAAGAGCAGACTGGCTTATATGTCTTCTGGTTTAAGGCATCATTTCAGTAAATTGAGCTCTTTCATGAAGGGAGATTATAACTAATGAATTATTTCAATTATGAGGAAATATTCATCGAGTGACCAAACAATCGAATAATTTATGAGTAGGGGCTCACAAGTTAATTATATACTTCAGGTTGTTTGGTCACAAGTTAAATATTTCTCATATTCAAATCTTGAATTAGTTATACTTTTTATGAAATAGATATAACAATGATCGTGACTTCATTTATGGCTGAATTACAAATAAATTAAGTAGAAGTATTTTCAATCAGGCACAAGGATTTTTGTCCTCATTGACAACATTATAAGTCACGCTGAATAACAGTTAATAAAAGTTTTCCTCATTTATAGTTATTGCATTCCATGTAGTAGATAATTTCTGTTCACTGGGAAATTTTGATACTTCATTGCTTTCTATGTCAGGACTTATTTCATGAAGCAAAGACAGTTTATAAATTTACAATGGGAATGGAGCTATCAGACTGGGGAACAGGGGTTATTCTTCACCATCCTCCATGTGACCCAAGATAAAAACATAATGCAAATGGTCTGCCTTTGCCAATACTAATTTAAAAAGTGCTGCAGGGTAAATTAGAAAATCAGTACTTCAAGGCATTTTACAGTTGACATTTTCTATGATCATTTTTTTAACATATTTCTATTGTTTATATGTACATGTACTAGATTTTGCATATCCTCTGGCAGTATATCTTAACTGTGGATTTTTTAGATTTCTATTAATGGTGAAATATTACATTTAATGTGACTCTTTGCATTATTCATCATGATATTAACGACACATCTATAATTTCTATATACAAGACAGTGAGTTTAAATATATGTTAAGTTGGACAATTGTTTCTCTTGTTGTCTTTATTTCCATTTCCTACATAGAACAAAAAATAATTCATTCTCTGCTCATAGCTTTTTTAAAAGAATATTTGAACATTTTTATACCATCTACAGAATTATGTTCCCCCCCCTTTTTTTAGGGGAGACATTGTTTTTGTTATGTCTGTACGTCTGTCCATCACAAAGTTTGTCAGCGCAACTCCTCTTAGATGAATTAAGGTCTTAGGGTATCTTTATTAGAATGGTGATTTTATTATTAAACCTGGAATTTAATAAAAAAAATAGTTTTTAGTTTATACTGTAACACTTTATGACAGAAACAGCATCTTACTCATGTTTATTTTAAACTTAAATATTTGTTGAAGTTGACTTTTGATTTTAACATCCCCACCTATTTTTCAAAAAAGATACCCTGATTTGAAGTATGATTAACAATAGGTTAATTCTGTCAAGTATGTAGTCCTTAATATCACAATTTAAAGATTAATTGTCAATTCTATGTAATTTAAAAAATGTTTGAATAACAAATTGAAAATCAATATTTCAAGATGTTGCATAAAATTTGTACAACAGTATAATTTTTTGTAAGTTTGCAATAAGTATTTTTAATCATTTAAAATGTGAAAAGAATAAATTTTGTCTTTGATATTTTTTATATCAAACTTGTCAATTTAACTAGAGTTATTGCCCTTTTCCCACTTTTATTAGTTTAAAAATACTAAATCTATTTTTAGAACTAATACACTTAAGATTGACCTAAATGTATTTATTACTACTTAGCCACGTGGATAAAGTGTTAAAGCCCTCTTAAGATTAGTGTTGTAGGTAAACTTTCATTCTTAATGTTTTCTTTTTTACTTTATATGTATATATATATACTTTAATTTCTATCTTGAAAACTTTTTAACTTTAGATATAGTTTTATATATACATGATATTTTTGATATGACAACATGTAAATAAGGGATGATGCAACTTTAGATGATGTAATTGTAAATGTAAATATAAGATAAGGGGATTTAAAAACAATAAAAAATCTAATACATTGTTTTAAATTGCTTTCTTGATAATAATAATTTTTTGCTAAATTAACCCTAAAATAGAAATGCCATATATATTTTTATAATCCAGATTTTCTTTTGTAATTTTAAATGTCTTAAAAGACAAATTAATGTTAGTATGCTAGGGATTTTCTTTATCTTTAATCTTTAATTAGCTACATGTATTTTAATGGTGAAAAAAAATCATCCATGATGTCCATATATGTCTGAATTTATGAATTATTAGTTTTAAAATGAATCTAGAGTAGATGGGTGTATGATGGGGGATTTCTATTTCTGTATACACGTAGAAACAAGCACAGGGGTATTATCCAATGATAAACATTTTTAAGCAAACTTACATGTCACCAGTACAGCTACATAATTGTACAATCTAGCTCATCTAATTCCTTTCTCAAAACTCAGGTTCTTTCTACTTGTAAAAAAAATAGATTAAATTTAAAAATATTGTTTAAGGAAGGTGTTGTCTGCATGAAACCACCTTACCCACAGTCACATTTATTGTTACAAACAAACTGAAATTACAAAAATCATTTCTAAATACTTCAAGTCTTATTTTTCAGAAAAATCTAATATCTTAGATTATTTATTAGTTATTAATCTATTTTATTCGCAAGTTTGGGCGGAGCTTAAGTTTCTCTTTCACTTGAGTAAGATTTTATCGAAGAAGTCCAAAATAATTGACCCTTGACCAACCAGGTTATTAAAATAGAGTAAAAGCCCTATCAAATTATAAAAATATATTTAAAAGAAATTAGGGACCAAATTCTAGATATGATCTTTTTTTTCTTAGGATGAGATAGATAGAGAAGTGAAGGTATTATTACAGTTAAAATCTCAATTCAAATCTACAACTGGTATCGAGTGGCAACCAGGTCAAGCTCCGCCCACTGCCAATCCATCAAAGCCACCAGAAAGTATGTCAGCTAACAGCACAGAGGCCGCAAACATAAAGACGCAGATAGATGCACAAGGAGAGAAAGTCAGACAATTGAAAACCTCAGGTGGATCAAAGGTAATGGTTTTGTGTAATCCCAAGCATTGATATTACAGAGATCATAAAAAAGGTCATAAGTTGACAACAATCAAATGTGGACTTTACAGATTATAGTTTTACATTGTTATACATGTATATAACTACATTCAAAGACAAACTTATACAATAGAAATAGCAAATATATTGGAAAAACATTAACCAAGTGTATCTAGGTACTTTAGTTTTCCTTAGAACTTCATTTGGATTTGGCATATTTAAAACAAATAAACTCTATTAAGCTTCTTTTCAAGAATATGATAGCATGGATAAATAGATAAAAGTAAACTAACGTTATTTAAAAAAAGCAAATTTACACTTGCAAAGTTATATATAGGTAATATGAGCTAAAATACAGCAAGGAAAATCTTAATAAGCAACTAAGAACATAATAGTTAGAATTACATTTCAGGATGCTATTGACAATGAGGTCAAAGAATTGTTAAGTCTGAAGTCAAAGTATAAAGATCTGACAGGTGAAGACCTGGCTGGAGGAGGAGGAAGGAAAGACAAGAAAGACAAGAAAGATAAAAAGGCAAATAAACCAGAACAAAAACAGGAAAGTAAACCAGCTCAGGAAGATGGTGCTAAAGACCACAAGAAAATAACAAGGTAGGTTTATTATGAGCGTAATGAAGTACTGGTACAAGTGGTTGATTGAAGTTGATTGTACAATAGAAATGATTTTAAAACTTTTCAAAATTTTTACAAACATTATAAGTCAGCACAATAACATGTATAACTATTTGGCAATATAAGCTTAAAATCTTTTAAAGAATTATGAAAGTTAAATTTGAATTTAGGGCAAAGAAAATAATTCTGTAAATTACCACATTGTACACATCAACTTAATTGTAGGTTAGGATTGGAAGCAAAGAAAGAAGAGAACTTATCAGACTGGTATTCTCAGGTCAGTAGTGAAAAATAGAAATATTAGAACCTTTTACCTCAGATATTAAGAAAACAATATTTGATGAAGTTTTGAAACAGTATCAGTTAAGGTTTTTATACGACTGCAAATTTTTTGCGATCGTATTATGTTATGGCGATGTTGTCGGCCTCGTCGTCGTTGTTGTTGTCTGTGGACACTTTGGTTTCCGTGCGATAACTTGAGTAAATGTTGACCGATTGTTTTGAAATTTTGATATGATGTTTGTTATCACTAAAGGAAGGTTGGTATTGTATTTGGGGTTTGTGGCCCCTTCTGTTTTAGAAAAAAGGGGCCAAAAAGGGAAAAATGTGTGTTTTATCAAAACTGTTGTATAACGTTTATTTTCCATCCGATTTTGAGCATTCTTTTTTCATTGAATTGTTCAATAAATTCTGTCAACAAAATGCAACAACAGTTTTGATGTATGTTGCACCGTTACATTGCTATAAGGGGTCAAAAAGGGGCCACACCCAAAAAATCGACTTTTTGGCTCACCTGGCCAAAGGCCATGTGAGCTATTGCCATCACTTGGCGTCCGTCGTCGTTGTCCGTCGTCGTCGTCGTTAACTTTTCTTCAAACTTCTTCTCCTCTGAAACGGCTGCACAGATTCAAACCAAATTTGGTCTGGTGGTACTTTAGGGTATCCCCCACAGAACTGATGTGGGGATTTTTCATTCATCGAAAAACATGGACGCCGTTGCTAAAAATAGACCAGGGGGGTCAGACTACTGTTTTTGGCTTGTAAATCAAAAAGTATAAGAGGAAGATGAAATCTGATGCCACGCTGCTGCTTCAGCATCAAAAGCTCTACAAAAGTCTCCATTTAGTCAAAGTTGTCAGATGACCCCTTATGGGAGTTACGGCCCCTTAAAGGTGAAAAATAGCATTTTTTCATGATTTTGGCCTATAGAATGAAAACTATTGCAGATAGAGAGAAGCTGTTGCTTGCTTAAATGTTCAGCTCATTTAGCTCTACAAAAGTCTCCATAAGGTCAAAGTTGTCAGATGACCCCTTATAGGGGTTATGGCCCCTTAAAGGCAAAAAATAGTTTTTTTGGCCTATAGAATAAAAACTATTGCAGATAGAGAAAAGCTGTTGCTTGCTTAAATGTTCAGCTCATTTAGCTCTACAAAAGTCTCCATAGGGTCAAAGTTGTCAGATGACCCCTTATAGGGGTTATGGCCCCTTAAAGGCAAAAATAGAGTTTTTGGCCTATAGAATGAAAAAACTATTGCAGATAGAGAAAAGCTGTTGCTTGCTTAAATGTTCAGCTTATTTAGCTCTACACAAGTCTCCATATGGTCAAAGTTGTCAGATGACCCCTTTTAGGGGTTACAGCCCCTTAAAGGCAAGAAATAGTGTTTTCGGCCTATGGAATGAAAACTATTGCAGATAGAGAAAAGTTGTTGCTTGCTTAAATGTTCAGCTCATTTAGCTCTACAAAAGTTTCCATAGGGTTAAAGTTGCCAGATGACCCCTTATAGTGGTTACGGCTCCTTAAAGGCAAAAAATAGTGTTTTTGGCCTAAAGAAAGAAAACTTTTGCAGATAGAGAAAAGATATTGCTTGCTTAAATGTTCAGCTTAATTAGCTCTACAAAAGTCTTTTAGGGTCGAAGTTGTCAGTTGACCCCTTTAAGGGGTTATGGCCCTTTAAAGGTGAAAAAAATTGTTTTTTGCTTTGGAATGAAAACTATTGCAGATAGAGAAAAGCTTTTTATTGCTTAAACATTCAGCTCATTTAGCTATACAAAAGTCTTCAAAGGGTTGACATTAAGACCAGGTGAGCGATTCAGGCTCCTGGGAGCCTCTTGTTTATTTGTGGTCCGATTTTCAAAATCTTTTTTTTATTGGAATCCTTGTGAAATTCCCTGCCTGCATTTTTCAATCAGATTTGCAATATCTCATACTATTTTTGAGAGATTAGGGGTCGAAGGGACCAAAAACGCATTTTTTTAAAGTTTGTCAAGGCAAATAGTTTTATACCAAAAATTAAGTTGTAGTGGGCCAACCAATTGTTATGAAGTTTTAATATGATGATTATATCCACTAAAGGAATGTTGGTTTTGTATTTTGGGTTTTTGGCCCCTACTGTTTTGAAAAAAAGGGCCAAAAAAGGCTAAAACAGGTGTATTGACAAAACTGTTGAATGTTTAGTACTCATTCAATTTTGAAAATTCTTTTTTTTGTTGAATTGCTCAAAAAATTCTGTCTACTATATGTTTCAATGGTTTTGATATGTATTTCACCATTACATTGCTACAGGGGGCTAAAGATAGGCCACGCCCATAAAATCATTTTTTTAATTTTTGGTCCAATTTTCCAAATCCTTTTTTCATTGGATTCCTTGTGAAAATCCCTGCCTTATTTGTTAATCGAAATTTGCAAAATCTTAAACTGATTTTGAGAAATTAGGGTTTAAAGGGCCAATAATGTCAATTGATAAATGTATATAAATGAGGCTTTATGTATTAGATGTTGATGTAAATATATATGTGTCAAAAATGCATTTTTAAGTCCATCACAGGATGCATGTGTCAAAAAGCTTTGTAAGTCCACCATGGGCTTCATGTGACCAAATCAATAGACTATCCATAATGGGCCTCTAACGTACAGGGTTTAAATACTGTAAACGTACTTATTTTCGCGTGGTATTTATTTTCACGGATTTCGCGGTCACTTAATTTCCGCGAAAATAAATACCCGTGAAATTAAATACCATATTTTTAAAAGAAAATATTAACCTTTGTTTTCATGTAATACTGTACTCTCGATGTTGAAAGTAACGGTTCTACATCAAAGGGATTGTTATCAAAACATCTTTACAATCGACCCAAGCTAACATTGATTATATTGACATTTCTATTGTACACAACCTTTGACCTTTCCAATACACGCTAGAAGTGAATGACCCAAGCTGACCATAATCCAAATTGACACCTTTTTGTACCTGATCTTTAACAATTCAATTGTGTGATAATCGATAACAGTTATAAATGACAGACGGATTATAATAACACAATAAATTATGATCGTTAATTGGGCTTCTGAGTAATTAGTAAATCAATAATGCACTTCAATCTATAACTGACCAAAAAACATATTTACAAATACGACTTTTGAAAGAAATTAAATTATTTACAAAAATATATCTCTGACAGTTTTAATTACAAGTTGCAATATCGATCTATGTTAAAGAACTTACAAATTCATAGCCTCAATCAATTAGTCAGTTGTCGTCAGTATTTATTTTTAATCACGAATTTTTAAGAAAGGATCGTTATTTTAGGTTTATCTTAACTTTAAATCATTAATCCGCGAAAACTGCAAATGGTCAATGAGAAAAACCGTGAAATTAAGTACCCGCGAACTTGTTTCAAATACGGAAATCGCGAAAATAAGTACCCGCGAAAATAAGTACGTTTACAGTAGTTGCGGTCGTATCATGCTGCGCTCGGCGTAGCTTTTTATTTTGGTGTGTGAAAAAATTTGGGTTTTTTATGTAATTTTTGTGATTCCATATCCAAATTGTTATTCCTAATATATAGACTAATTTTTTCACATGTTCTTATTTACATGTACCAATGTTTACCTTGAATATAGTGAAAATTAAATCCCCACGTCAAAAAAAAAACCAAAACACTTATACAATATTATTATAATAGGTTTGTATCTTAAATTTTCTGATTTTTTTTCCTAATGAAATCTTATAGAAAAAGGTTATTAGTTCCACTACCTATTCTTATAGATATTTTACAATTGCATGTATATTGGTTTTAGTTTCATAATTTTTTATAGAAACAAGTTCTTAAACCTTAATTTTATTTGAACAGGTGATCCAGAAAGCTGAGTTGATAGAATATTACGATGTCAGCGGTTGTTATATTCTACGTCCATGGTCCTACTCTATATGGGAGAGCATTAAAGAGTTCTTCGATACAGAGATAAAAAAGCTAGGAGTAGAGAACACATATTTCCCAATGTTCGTGTCGCATGCTGCTCTAGAAAGGGAGAAAACTCACATAGAAGATTTTGCCCCAGAGGTAATGCTTTATCAACTTGACTTCTTATATTTGTGATTTTGGATTTATATATAGGGATATAAAGTAATACCCCCTAAAAAGCATCAATTCAAATTTTGTTGGTACATACCAATAAAGCACTTAATACATGGATCAAATCATCTTTTTCCTTGATATTTCAAATTAAACATTTGAATTTCTTCTATGTTTCGAAGATTTTCCATATCTAAAACTTTTTCATACAATTAATTTTATTTTTAAAATTCAATTGTTCAGTGTTTTTAATGATAATAGTAACATTTGTGGATGTTTCAGGTTGCCTGGGTAACTAAATCTGGAAAATCAGATCTTGCCGAACCCATAGCTATTCGTCCCACCAGTGAAACTGTTATGTATCCATCATATGCTAAATGGATCAAGTCTCATCGAGATCTTCCACTCAAACTCAACCAGTGGTGTAATGTAGTGGTAAGTATAGGACGTTTTAAAACAGTTTCTGAAAACCATTCATTATAAAAGTTGATTGTTACTGATGGGCATCCAACAGATTCATTGTTTTATTTGTATGACATCCATTAGAATTTCATGAAACAATGGCCAAATCTAGATGGTTATAAGCAATTAAGTACATTGAATAGAGTCTGGTATAAAACTCATCTCAAAAAGTAGGTTGCCCTACATGTATATGTTGCTGCTAAATTTGTGTGGTGTAATAATTTTTGAAAATATTTAATTTGCTGCTCAAAACTAAGGTGCCCTGAGCAGCCTGCTATTTCAATCTCTGAAAGGGTGTCAGTTTTCTTTCATTAATAGAATTGGCATCCATTTGTATGAAAATTTTTAGAATTACGCATCTGAACATGGGACACCTTCGATTATTATATTTTACAGAGATGGGAATTTAAACATCCACAGCCATTTTTAAGAACCAGAGAATTTTTATGGCAGGAAGGTCATACAGCTTGGGCTGATAAAAAATCTGCTGAAGAAGAGGTACATTATTTATTTATTTGTACATAGACAGGCGTAACACTTGTGTTTTACAATTCAAAATTTAAAAAAATACAATGTTCCTTTTTAACCAGGTATATAAATTCATGAAAACCATTAATGACATATTCTCATCAAATGGGATTTATGACAGAATGTGTTTAAAACCAAATAAATCTTTTGAAGTGGCAGTAGAGTCTTTTTTATTAACTTTTCTTCATTTGACAAACTGGAATTATATACATAACGGAAATCAAACAACGAAAAACTAACTTAAGTCTATTTTAATCAAAAGTTATAAAATATTTATGGCCGAGTGGAAATTTTAAGACACCACATAAACTCTGATTACCATGCCTTAAGTAGGTTTTATTGTCTATTTACAGGTGTACACTATACTGGAGTTGTATGCCAGGGTTTACGAGGATCTGTTAGCTATACCAGTAGTCAGAGGAAGAAAGACGGAGAAAGAGAAATTTGCCGGAGGTGATTTTACAACTACAGTAGAATCTTATATCTCAGCAAGTGGCCGAGCAATTCAGGTATGTTTACTCCTTGTTTTTCCTAAGTTTACTAGTGGTAATTTTACAACTAATGTGAATGGTTCATGTATCTTACTACTTGGTGACTGTGTTGTTTTATATTTCATACGTAGAAAAAAAATGATATTCATAGGTAGTTGTAATGGATTTAAAATCTGATTCAATTATTTTCAAGTTACTTAACAACAAGACATAATTACAAAATATGAAATATTCATACATTTTTGTTTCATACTGGATCTGAGTTAACTAATATTAAGTTGACACATGTATCACTCTAACATTTTCAACTGTATGGGTTAACTTTTTTATTTAAGTATTTTTGTAAAGATTTGAATAAAGAAATCAAAAGTAGAAAATAATATTTCTCAAATATTTTTAGGGTGCTACATCCCATCATTTAGGACAGAACTTCTCCAAGATGTTTGACATTGTATTTGAGGACCCTGACACCCAGGAGAAGAGATTTGTGTTCCAGAATTCCTGGGGTATCACCACACGTACCATTGGTGTCATGTGTATGGTCCATGGGGATAATACAGGTCTAATACTACCACCAAGAGTAGCTTGTGTTCAGGTAGATATATATTGTTAAATTAAGAGATAATTTGATCTATATAAAATTATAGATTTTTAGTTTAAGGCTTTAGTAGGATTGTATTGATTTATGTACTATTATTATGCTCTGCATAGTGTCACAGAAAGGTCATTTGAAATATTAGCAAAACTTGTAATTTGGTTTTCAGGCAGACTTTTCTTTCACTTATTTTAGAATTGATACTGTATAGCAGGAAATTTTCGCGAATTCAAATTTTTGCTTTATTTGTGAGGTCCAAGGAATCGCTAAAATAAAAGATGGCTAAATTTTATGTACTTTGTATTTTACATACTCTAGATTCTGTAAACACAAAATATTAAGACTGCTAAAATTAAATACCATCCTTTGGATACAAATCACTTGAATTACCCGCTATACTGTATGCAGAAATCTGTAAACCCTACTAAATATGACTTTATTAGCCGAGTTGCAACGAAGTTGAACTCGGCTATTGTGATGATGATGGCGGGCGGCTGGGCGTGCGGGCGGGCGTCAACAATTGGTTTCCGGACCATAACTCAAAAAGTAGTGCATCGATTTTAATGAAACTTTGGGATATTGTTACATATCATAAGAGCAGGAGACCTATTGATTTTGGGGTAAATTGGTTCAAGGTCAAGGTCACAGCGACAGAAAAACCTTAGAACATTTCTTGAATTAGTGGTTTTCGGACCATAACTCAAAAAGTTTTCAACTGATTTTATTGAAAGTTTGGGATATTGTTACATACCGTAAGAGGAGGAACCCTAATGATTTTGGGGTAAATCAGTTCAAGGTCAAGGTCACTGCGACATAAAAACCTTAGAAAATTTCTTGAATTTGTGGTTTCCGGCAAGGGTCTGGAAATTTTTTGAGCTAATTTCGGTCATTTTTGTCCAACTATAAATGTTACAATTACCCCCTCCCCCCCCCTTTTTTTCCTTGGCCTCCCTGAAAATCCACCTTTTAAATCCATAAAAGCAGTGTTTGTTTGTGCATTACATTCCAGATGTTGAACTTAATATCAAGATCACGTTTTTATTTCAGGTCAAGGCTCTTTATAATTAAAAATTTCTTTGTTTTCATTGTAAACAAAACACGTTTCATGTAAAAATTGAAAGAGAAAGTGAAAGTAGAATCACCGGATGTAGATAAATTGGGACCACTTTATTGTTCTGTTTACAAAATAAACATATGTATGAGAAAAGTTACTTTAATTATGAAATTAGTAACAATTATTGATTGTATTAATGTCAAACAATCTATACAGTGAATGAATGTTTGCAAAATAAAGATTTTCTCCGCACATGCGTAATCAAACACCTTTAAATGTAAACAATATTTGGTGTGCACATGTTTTGATAAAGATGGATATAATGAGAAATTATTTCTAAATAAACACAAGTGGGGCCACTCAAAGTATGTCTCGCCTGCCGGCACCATCACTAAAATCAACTACCTAAGCTTTCATTTCTTGATATAAACACAAAAAGTGTCTGTATACCTAAAACAGATGCCTAGTTATTATACTATTCAAGCAATCCATTGTCCACACAAGTATTACAAAAAGTTTTCTGTCTGAAAAAAAGACACAGTTCACAGAGTCACTGGAGCGTAAAAATGAGGTCAAGGTCACATGACATGGTGACAGTTGCGTTGTCCATAACCGCAACTGTCTGTTAACCCAATATCAGATGCCTAGCTATTATAACTTTCCGGCAATTCATCGTCCATAAAAGTCTTACAAAAAAGTTTTTTGGCCTGAAAAAAGACCTAAGTTCACAGTCACTAAAGCGTGAAAATGGGGCCATGGTCACATGGCATGGTAACAGTTGCGTAGACCATAACCTAAACTGTCTGTATACCTAATATCAGATGCCTAGCTAATATACTTTTCCAGCAATTCATCGTCCACAAAAGTCTTACAAAAAAGTTGACGCCGCCGTCGCCGCCGCTGGAAAGTAATACCTATGTCTCGCCTTCAGCAACTATTCGTCGCAGGCGAGACAAAAATGGGCATCTCAGGACAGATTGATAACATGAATTGACTCATTAATTAAAACCATAGGTAAATACAGTGGCCATGGTCAGACAGGTGTGACCGATTATCTAATTAGCGTAACCCTACGGCTATGTTTACCTGTTTGACACCTGCTGGAGGTGTTAATTATGAGATTAATGACCACAAGACCGGATGCTCAGGAAGATAATTAAACAATTATATGACCGATAAGTCAAAAAATGCTTATAATAAAATTTTAAAATGTCCGATTGGGAGAATTTTTATTCGGTCATTTAGGACAAAATTTCGGTCATGTCCGGCAAATATGACCGTTTCCAGACCTTTGGTTTCCGGACCATAACTCAAAAAGTTTTCAACTGATTTTATTGAAAGTTTGGGATATTGTTACATAACATAAGAGCAGGAACCCTATTGATTTTGGGGTAAATCCATTCAAGTTCAAGGTCACAATGACAGAAAAAGGTTAGAAAATTTCTTGAATTAGTGGTTTCCAGACCATAACTCAAAAAGTTTTCAATTGATTTTAATGAAACTATAGGATATTGTTACATACCATAAGAGGAGGAACCCTATTGATTTAGGGTTAAATCTGTTCAAGGTCAAGGTCACAGCGACAGAAAAACATTTGAAATTTACTTAAAAAAGCAGTTTCTGGTCAATGAAACTTTGTTATGTTGTTACCAATTATAAGAGGAGAAACCGTAATGATTTTTGGGTAATTTCGTTCAAGGATCAAAGGCAGAGCGGCAGAAAAACATGGTTTCAGGACAATTACTCAAAAAGTTCTCAATCAATTTTATGAAAGTTTTGGCATAATGTTGCAAAGGATTCACATATTCATATTTTCTGCAACTTTGAAAATTTGTTGATAAAGCTTACATTTTTTCTGCTGAAACCATTCCTCAATTTGTCTCCATTTTTCATGTAATGCCTGTAATAACCAATTATGTTAAATCTTAAAATGAAGACAAGGAAAGTTTTGGTTAATAAAATACGGCAACTCGGCTTTTGCACCCGTGTGCATATTGATTTTTTAGACTGGTATGGTTTATTTTTCAGATTATAGTAGTGCCATGTGGTATAACAGCCAATCTATCAGAGAAGGATACTAATGCTCTACTCAATAAATGTACAGAGTTCAAAGATCTGCTGGTCGGTGGAGGGATCAGAGCTAGGACTGATCTCAGAGACAACTATTCACCAGGCTGGAAATTCAACCATTGGGAACTTAAAGTGTGTACATCTTTGATATATAGTCAAAACTGTCTTAACTGAACAAATCCTTTCTTTTCATTTAATTTTTTAACCTCAGTATATCATAAACCCGTCTATACTGAATTAATTTTCATTAGTTTCAGATTGGTTTCACTGTAAATGTTATATATAACTTGGTTTTTTTTACCTGAGTCATATTTTTAACTTATGTTGTCTTTTAAATAAAGACAATTCAGTTACTGTAAATTGAACATGCAATCAAATTGTATGAGGATTTAAGATTCTTCTAAAGGACCTTGATTGGCCATGTTGTCTAGGTAGCTGGTTCACTATATATCACAGACCCAAAACCTAAACAGTGTTCAGTACATGTATAATCAAAGTTGGTAGAATATTGTTAATATTTTTTACGTCTTTTAATAACTTAACTTATGTATATATTCATTTAGGGTGTACCAATAAGAGTTGAGCTTGGTCCACGAGATATCAAGAACAATCAGTTTGTAGCCGTGAGGAGAGATACTGGAGAAAAGGTCACCTTGAAAAACGAGAATGCTGCCAATCAACTTAAAGGTCTTCTAGATAAGATACAGGAAAACCTCTACGCAAAGTAAGTACTACATGTAAAAAAAAAAATTCTATAACATATGTTACAAGCAAAAGTTCACTGGCAGGTTCTATAAACACCGAATACCAAAATATATACCAATGTACTAAATATGATGAAAAAATAACAAGACTGTTGAAATACATTATGTTTTTATCTGCAGCCAATCACTTGACTGAGCACTGACCTCTAGATTGAATGCCAGAAATTACTTCCCTTTAAGATTATTATCTTACCTTTGTTTAATGGATGTTGTATGATGAAAACTTATTCCATATCAAGCAATTATCTTTTGACAGGTTTCGTTTCGACTTGAGTTCACGTTGCTGAATGCGGTTTTGTTGTTATGTGTGTGTGTGTTTTATGTTGTTATGTGGTTTGTTTTGTTGTGATGAGTTTTTGTCTGCCGGTTTTGTCTGTGTCTTTACGGTTTTATGATACTGATTACCCCTTTGGTACACCTTTGCTTCTTTCTTAATAAATGTAGTAAGAAGTCATTTGATTCTTCAACATCAGTTTTCAAAATTGTCTTTCTATCTCAAATTCTGTTTTGTGTTTTTGTGTTTTGCTATTACAAAACAGATAGAGCTTATTGTCTCCCACCTTTCAAGTTAGCAAAAAGGCAAGACTTTGGCTCTACACCAAAATTAAACCATTTAAATAAAAACCAATTATTCTTATATCTCTTCAAAATTTTACAGGGCTAAAGCTGATCTAGATAATCACCTGACAGTATCACATGACTGGACGGAGTTCTGCGACAGTCTGGAGGAGAAGAAGATTATACAGGCTCCATTCTGTGGCAGGATAGATTGTGAGGATAAAATCAAGAAAGACAGTGCTAGGTTTGTATACCATAAATATATATTTAGGTCTAAAAAAAATCTGTGATGCAGCTTTCAACTTGTACAAAAGTTTGTCTTGCAAACAATGCAACAGGAAGTATTTAAATTAATATATTTTTAGAACATTCCACTGAATTGAAATGGACACAGCCCCCTTTCATTAACATTTTTGAAATGAAGTTTTTACATACTACCGGTATTTGATTTAGAATGTTACAAAAAAGCAAGTGTAATTTCAGACAGCAACCACAACATTTTAGAAATGGCAGATTATTAAACTAACTAAAACTTATTAAATGTTCCAGACTTGCATTTCCATTTGTCTAATTATCATTCTGTTAATCTTTTACAGAGATGTAATAGTCGAGGAAGGGGCACCTGCTATGGGGGCCAAAGGTCTCTGTATTCCATTTAAACAACCGGAGGAATTAAAGGCAGGAACCAAGTGTATCCACCCAGGCTGTAGTGAGAAGGCCCAGTATTTTACACTGTTTGGCAGAAGTTATTAACATGTCATTAAAATAGCCTAAGGAATTGTATCATGAACTTGAATTTGATGAATACCAGTATTTCACAATCTCAGTTTCTTTGCTGTAGTTTAAGTAGTCTGTGATAATTAGTTAATGAAGTCCATCAGAAGGGAAATTGGCAATTTATATTTATTTATTTACATTGTGTCATAATTAATGTTTTATAAAATGAAATTCAAATAAAGGTTTTTGAAAATTACAGTTGAAAAATGATATTTTAAATTTTTCTGATTTTTTACCAGTTTATAATTGTTATTTAATCTGTTGTTGATGTTTAAGCATTTATTTCTCTTTGATTAATTCAAAAAATTTTGCACACGAGTCACAAGATTTTTTCAATATATTAAAGTGATTTTAAAATTTTATTCAAAGGACAAAAGTTAAGCATTTGTTATCCAGTTGGAATCTATTGTTAAAACTTCTTCATTACTGATCATGAAATAAAACTTTTACAAATATATAAGATTTATCTAGTTTGTTTGAGGATTAAAAATAGTAAAAAAATTTCCCCTGATCTCCTTGTCTTCAGTATTAGATATATAACATATAACAATAGGAAGAATAGCAATCCCAACACAGGGAAAACCTATCACAAACCAAAACCTTGAAAAGGCTAGCCAAAACCAAAAGTTCATACTGTTATTTATAAAATTATAGTTGCAGTCATTTCCTTCCTACACAAACTATACAATACCTTCGAGTCATTACTATAGAGTAAACACACAGTACTAAGTGCCATATGGAAATTGTAAGCTGCATATGCATATTTTAAGCAATTAGCAGCATCAGGTAAATCAAAACAGTATTTAAAGTAAAAAAAAGTCAAACTAAACGTTTTATTGATAATTATATTACTGGTTTTACGAACAAGAAAAAATTACTAAACCATCAAGCAGATCTACTGGTCACTGAGATGATCTTGCCAGCAAGTAATTCTCACCATCTGATTTTCAAACATTTTTGGACAGCCAGATCAGAAATGCAACCTGATCTTTAAAGAGGAAAGAATTGCAATTAAAATGAACCATTCCATGACAATAGCAAAATAGTCTGCAACATGGCGAGAACTGCTTTGAGAAAAATAGTGATGAGAACTACTCTGCCACCAGTAGACAGGATCTAAACCTAGATGCTAAAAATCATCCTCTGAAATTTTCTTTGAAAATACTAAACAGAATTGAATGAAACTTGGTATGAATGATCATTTGGTACAGGTAAGATAAAAATTAACTGTAGACAGAACAAAATTTAAAAATATCCATGAAATTACATTTTTGTCTTGCTTAGCGAGACATAGTTAGGCTTTACTGACGGTGGCTTTTAAGTTCATTAAAACCCCTTTTCTCAAGAACTGATAAGTCCTTGGTTGATATTGTTGAAAGTTGGTATGCATATGCCCCAGTGGTAGCTATCTTGATTTTCCAGTTGAGTGATTTTGACAATTTTCAATACATATAAAGAAGCAGAGATACCAATTGGGCTTCCAAATGTCAAAAAGTCCGAAAGGGCAGAGACAAACATGAACTTCAGTCATAAGAGATATTTAAAGTTTTAAGAGAACCCCCATGTTTTACTAGGTTGGTAAAACTTAGTATGCCCAAGTCCCAGTAGTACATGTATCGTTAGCACAGTTGCATCCACACTGTTTTAGTGACAATTTTCAATATTTTTCACACAATAGCCATGAACTCCATTATATGTTAGTAACTTAAAGACTAATGAAACTTGGTATGCTTATGCATCAGTGCTCAACAAATACAGTTACATCCTCATCTTTTGTCATTGACCTTTCATTTTCAGTTGATTTTCATTGGTACCATGTTACAAGTTTTAGTTTTGTTTTTTTTAATGTTAACCCTTTTTTTTTCTTGTCACTTAGCGGAAATTAAGACTTGAACTTCTCAAATTTTTAAGTGCTCATCCATGCAGAAAAAGGTCACAGCTAGCATATGAACCATTCATCTTGCTAAGCATCCCTATATGCACCTACCATACCACTTTGGTTGATGTGGCACTTGCCTGTTTGCAGGAATTGACTTAAACAATTCTCTAAGTGGTCATCTATGCAGAAAAATATAGGTCACGGCCAGCATCTTAATTCTTAAGCATGCATTGTGTTAAGCATCACAAAGTGCACCTACCAGTAAGCGGGAAATGACCTTAACAATTCTTCTGAAAGTGGTCATTAATGAGGAAAATATAGGTCAAGCATGCATTGTGCTTCGCGTCACGATAGGTGCATCCACCATTCTTCTGTATGTGATCATTCATGCGGAAAATGTAGGTCACAGCCAACATCTGAAGCATTCAATGTGCGTAGCACCACTAGGTGCACCTACTATACCAATTTGGTTGATTTGACACTTGTCAGTAAGCAGGAATGGACTTAAACCATTGTCATTCATGTGGAAAATATATGTCACAGCCAGCATCTGAAGCATACAGTGTGTCTAACATCACTAGGTGCACCTACCATACCGATATGGTCGATGTGGTTTCTGTCAGTAAGCAGGAGCAGACTATAACCATTCTTCTGAAAGTGGTCATCCTTGCAGAAAATATAGGTCACAGCAAACATCCGAAGCATGCATTGTGCTTAACATCACAAGGTGCACCTACCATACCAATATGGTCGATGAGGCACTTGACAGCAATTGTGTATGGACCTTAACCATGCTTCTGTTAGTGGAAGAGGACGCTGACGCCTGGGTATCATATAAGTCTCCCTCACTTTTGGGAGATGAGCTGAAATGCTGAATTTCATAGAAAATCAGAAAGATGGGAGATAGGTTAAAAAGTATGGAGATTTTGAATGCTGTCAAAAAATATAGTGTACATTCTGAAAATACTTCATTGCTATGTTTTGTAAAAGGTTAAAGTTTCTGAACTATTCAAGGTCAGACTCAATTAATGGAAAATGTATGCTAGATCTTAAGAACCTGCATACCAAGTATTATTTGTATCGTTTAAAGGGCCTATAGAAGACAACTATTCTGCTTTTGATATTTTAAGTCGCTCAACTGGCAAGATTAACGTAACAAGAGGCTCACTCTCAACTGGTCCTCAGATCATACGAATTTCTACTTTAAGAGGTCATCACATTTCTTCGACCCAATGGAGACTTGAGCTAAAAGATTAAACATGCAGCAGCTTCTCTCTATCTGCAAAATTTTCATTCTAGGCAAACACTAGAAGAAAAAAATCGCAATTTTTACATTTAAACTCCTACAGGGGTCATCAGACAACTTCCGACCCAATGGAAACTTTTGTCAAGCTTTATGAGCTGACGGTTTCAGAAACCTACAGCTTTTCTATCTGCAATAGTTTCCATTCTACAAGGCAATAAAAAGCTTCATCGAGCGCAGCATGATACGACCGTAACATGTCCAACACTGTACGTTTTAGGCCAAGTATGAATAGCCACTTGCTTTGGGCACATGCAGCCCATGGTGACTAAGTTTTTTGACAAATGCAGCCTTTGGTGGACTTTCAACCAAAATTTCACAAGGAATTCATGTTTTGTTCAAAAGCAGACAAAAAAATTACAATTTCAAAACTACTTCCCATTTTGGTCCTTAATTAAGGGTATCCACTATATGGCACGCCATATTTATATTTATTCCTCTTTAAAGATATCTCATAAAATTTATAAGATATCTCGTATACTTTATAAGATATCTTATTAAATATATAAGATATCTCATATAAATGGTAGTTTATAAGATATCTTATAAAACATATGAGATATCTTATAAAACATATAAGATATCTTATAAAACAAATAAGATATCTTATAAAACATATAAGATATCTCATAATGTTTATAAGATATCTTATAAAGATTATTAGATATCTCATATAAAATAATTTATAAGATATCTTATAAAACTTATAAGATATCTTATAAAATCAATAAGATATCTTATAAAGTTTATAAGATATCTCATAAAGTTTATTAGATATCTTATATATTTTATGAGATATCATATAAGTTATTTTTTATAAGATATCTCATAAAGTTTACGAGATATCTTATAAACTTTATAAGATATCTTATAGCTTTTATTAGATATCTTATAAATTATTTTATATAAGATATCTCATAATCTTTATAAGATATCTAATAAACTTTATGAGATATCTTATATGTTTTATAAGATATCTTATATGTTTTATGAGATATCTTATATGTTTTATAAGATATCTCATATGTTTTATAAGAAATCTTATAAACTCCCATTTATATGAGATATCTTATATATTTAATAAGATATCTAATAAAATATATGAGATATCTTATAAACTTTATAAGATATCTTATATTTTTATAAGGCCTCTTTAAAGATATCTCATAAAATTTATAAGATATCTCATATACTTTATAAGATATCTCATAAAGTTTATAAGATATCTGATAAACTTTATAAGATATCTTATAAAAAATAATTTATAAGATATCTCATATACTTTATAAGATATCCTATAAACATTATGATATATCTTATAAATTTTATCAGATATCTTATAAACATTGTGTTTAGTAGATATCTCATTTTCTTTTAAAGATATCTTATATAGTAAATAAGATATCTTATAAGATTTATAAGATATCTCATAAAGTTTATAAGATATCTTATAAAGTATATGAGATATCTTATAAATTATTTTTTATAAGATATCTCATAAAGTTTATAAGATATCTTATAAAGTTTATAAGATATCTTATAAAGTTTATAAGATATCTTATAAAGTTTATAAGATATCTTATAAAGTTTATAAGATATCTTATAAACTTTATGAGATATCTTATAAAGTATATGAGATATCTTATAAAGTTTATGAGATATCTATAAAGAGGAATAAATGTAAAAACGGCTTGCCATACCACTACCTGTCATTTCAGACCCTTTTGGTCCTTAACAGCGATTAGCGGGAGGGGAGTCAGTCACAAAGTGATTCCTCGATTTGGTAACTTCACTACGTGACAAGAATTAATTAGCAAAAAAAATGAAATCGGACAATAAATAAAAAAAGTTTCGATTTTGGCCCCTGATTTCGTTACATAGAAAAGGAAGGCTGCAATAATTAATCCTCCATTTTGCATTGACTACTAATCAAAACTAACCATACAAAAAAAATCACAAATGGACCAGAAATAAAAAAAATGCATTTTTGCCCTTTTTGGGCCCCTAATTTCTAAACGAATAAAGGGGGCCAAAAAATCAATCCCATTCATCCTTTTAAAATATGAAACATTATTGTAAAATTTCACATCATTTGTTACACCAGAAGAAAAGTTATTGTGGGAACAAACAAAAAAGTAGCATTTTGGCCCCCTTTTAGTCCCTTATTTCTAAACGAAAAAAGGGGACCCCCAAAATCAATCCGGTAAGGAACATCATTGTCAAATTTCATGGCAATCGCGGATAACTAGTACTAAAGTTATTGAACCAACACTCAAAGTTAACAGACCACGACCACGACGATTACGACAGCATCATACCATTACACGGGGTCAGATCGGAAAGTAAAGAGGCTGTTGTATTATGCTTTTTTTTGCGTATCAAAGTTGTATTATGCTAAATTATAAGCGTAAAAACTGCTTCTTTAACTAAAAGGTCAGGAATTAGAACGTAATTTTAATAATAATCTAGATGTTGCGACCTGTTATTGCTTATATTTAAGAATCAAAGACTTTAAGGTAAGTTCTGAGATGCCTATTCGAAGAAAAAATCTTTCCGGAAAGTGGACAATTTTCCCAAATAAGCCTAGAACTGATGAGTAATGAGTGATTCGTGTCAAAGAACCAGTACCCCTATTTTCAAACAGCAAATTCTAGCCCAAGTTCGTCCAATAATGCTTATTCTTGCATATAAGCAGCGCTTATAGGCGTTATTAAGAAAAAACACACATCATGTATCGCATCTGGAAAGTATGGTAGTTCAAATTAGATTGTTTAACGACATTTTCTATTATAAGCCAACTTTGCATAAGTTATGTTTTGCTAAGACTATTGTGAGTATATTATGCTTCATTATTGTAATATACAAACAGAATATTACATGGGTGAATCATTGATATCCCCTTTTTATAGTAATAAATACCTTACCATCACAAATTTAGATAACAGATACTAGCAGCTTCATGAACCGGAAACCAGACAAAGAAAACTGATGACCTCTAGCTTGACCGGAAATACCAGACACTAATCCCACAACTTCATCTTTTTTCCGGTTTTCGTTCTGGCAGCACGTGAAACCATGAAGAGGAAAAAATTTCTTCGAGAAACTAGACTATTTTATAAGCATATCCTTTTATTAATTCAATAATTTTGTTTAATAAGAAAAATCACAGCAGGTAATATCTAATAACATTGTAAAACCCTTAAAATACCAATTAACGGTGAGTTGTTGAGTGACCTTCCTTGCACAACCAAGTTACTTTTGGTATGGGCCTCGGGGAGTCAGATAGAAATGACTGACTGGGGAGTTTAACGTCGTGACTATACCTATATATAGGTCTGCAGCGACGTCAGATAGAAATCTGTCTTCTTTTATATTTATACCTAAGAAGACTTTGCTAGTCAGGAGCCTTTTTTAGGTTCCAGCCTTTGTTCTTGTCTGAACATCCCCTTAGGTTCCCCCAGGGTGTTTTTTATTAGACACATTGCCCTTGTGTTCAGTAGACCAGTTCAAGCAACATTTGTTTCTTTTTGAACTGGGTTATATACTGCTTTTGTGAGGCCTAATGACAGTCACCTGAATTAAATTTACTCTATGCCTGTCTGGTGGCCTATTTTTCTTTTCTCCTTTTCAACCTACTCTTTTGGATAATTCCTTTTTCATGGCTGATTTCTTTTATCAGCTGTGTCTCCTTTTCAGGCCACTTTGATGACCTTAGGAAGAAGGTTTTTTATTGACTTTTAAGTTGATTGTTGGCTGTTCCAGTACAGGTAGGTTAATACATGTAGTTCAGCACATGGGATGACCACAGCATTAGGCTATGGTTGTAACTGTACTGCTATCCCTCGGTTTGTTTTTGTACCGATTTTTTACAATCATCCTGAACATGATGAATCATTTTCTCATCTATTTTAGGAGAAAAGAGTTGGGTGAAGATCTGTTTTCTTTAGCTCTTAGGAGAAAGGGAGGTAATTTTTCAGAAGTTGTTTAATTAACTTCATTTTATTCTTCCTTTTCTGAGTTTTTTATTTAGTGAGTCAGAAATAAGAGGAGAGGATGTAGATCCATTTCCATTTTCTGATGCACTTCTTTTGAGGTAAAGTGTTGTGCCAAGAGTTGAAGTTTCTGTCACTTCTTAGGCACCTTAACCCCATTCTCACTCAGGTTTCGTCTCAGTTCCTGTCCTGTTCAGGCTAAGTTAAGGATGTTCCTTAAGGGTGCTAATCCTTTTCTGATTCGGGGCATTAGGCAACTGTATTCTGGTTTAATGAGAATTTTGGTAATTTTCATTTCACCAAATCTCCAGCTAACGTTTGGACATTTTTTGCAGATTCTTGATTTTTTAGATTCAGGAATCTTTCCTTTACAAGGTTTTCCTACATGTACTTGTGTGTTGTTGTGCATGTTGTAGGAAATCTTTTACTTCATTCTGTGCCAAGAAGTTTGCTCAGGGTCTTCAGATTTCAGTCCCTAACTTTTTGTCTTAATCAGAATTCTATGTAAGATATTATTCTAATGTTTAAGGCACCTCATTAAAGTTTTTTTCTTGGCAGTTGCTTGTCTTTTGGCGAGGAGTTTGTCTATTTTAAGTCTTTTCTACTACTATGTAGGTAGCCCAGACTTTAGATGAAGACAGTCCTTTTGTTCAGAGATGTTTATTCTTTGTCCAAGTGATATGAGTTTCCAGACAATATTCTTTGTCTGAGTCTCTTTTAGTTGTTTATTTCCTCTCCTCTTTTTTGCCAAAAGTAAGTAGTTTGGTGTGTTCTTTGTTTCTCTTATTTGATACATGTATACGGTACTTTCAGAAGAGATACATGTAAGTTATACACTTCAGATGAGCACATGAATTTGATTGTATAGAAATGGTTTTCAGAGGTTAGTCGCCACTATTTCTTCTCCTTCCGTTCTGGCTTCTACTCAGCCTTTTTCTTCTAGATAGAACCAAGGTTCTTTATCAGGTCAGAGCTGGGTTTTTAGTCAGTAAACTTCTAACAGGAAGTGTTTTAGCTGAACAGTGCTTATAGAAAATAAGTGATGTTTTGTTTTCTCAGTCTCACTGTTTCTACCCATGGGCCTAGAGGAGAATTTTTCCTGCTTTTCGACCTCTAGTTTCATTAGGGGTAAGACTATCCTTTTGTCTGATCTATGGTAGTTTATTACCTCCGACAAATGGTTTCTTTCTTTATTACAGGAGAGTTTATAAAGGTACTCTTTCAGGAGTTATCTTTTCTAGCTCTCTTAGATTATTTTGTATGCTGTTTTCCTTATCAGTTTTTTTCTGATACCTTTCCTTTCTGGACTTACCCATGTTAAGGAAAGTTCTTTTTCTACACTGGAAGGCATACACTGGCTCATTCTTTTCTCTTTTCGCCTGATTTACCAGATAGGTTTTCAAATTTCTGGTCATAGTGAAATTTTTGTTGAGAAATTTGTCAATAGAGTTTTCATGCTTTTTATTCCTCTGGATGAGAAAGTTCAGTCTCTTCTATGTTGAATAAACAGCTCCTCATGAGTATCATTTGTTCTATCGGGTCTTTTTTCCTTTGATAGGATTATTGATCTCTCTTGTCTATGTTGTACCATTGGACTGGCGTTTTCTTTGCCTTTTCCAATGATACTTCATTTCTTTTAGCCTACAGCCTCTCGACTTTTAACTAATTTTCCTTTTTATACTGGTGGCTCTTAGAGGTTTAACCTTTTTTATAGGTTAGTACCATAGTCTCTTCTTTTACAGATTGAAGAGATGTTCTTAAAGGCAATATAGTTTGGGCTAGTGCTTCTCATCTGCAGAGTCATACCTTGTTTCAGGTATGACAACAGTTCCTTTGCCTTTGAATCATTAAGTAATTTTTGATTCAAGGTATAAGTCTTCTGATTGCGTCTGAAAACACTTCTTTTCTGGCGAATCCTCTATTTTATGTAGACTTTTTCTTTCCTTTATCTTTTTGCCCTAGAGATTCTTGCTTTTGGGCATTTGGTCAAGGAGTTCCTGTTCCTGTTTCCTTGAGACTTTTCTCAGGAAATCAGTATACGTAGCGAACTTTTCTGATACAACTTTAATCTCTTATTTCAGTGAGATGGAGTTGCCTTAGTAAGTTTTTTGGGTCGATAGTCCTGATTTGGATGTCTCACCAGTTTGCCACCAGTCTGAACCTCTTACTGGAGACCTTGTTTCTCTGGTCCCGGTTCAGAAACCTTTTGAGTAGTTACTCTGAGCATTATGTTGTAGAAATGTTCAGTTTTTCTGCTCTCCACTTATTCTCGTAGTGTTGTCATGGCCAAGACAGTCTTCTTTGCCTGAACTACCTCTTTTTGCAATCACCTTTATTTCTTCTGAGAAGAGATGTTCTTGCTCACTTTTGGGAAGATCAGTGCTTCAGGGGTTAGAGGAACCTCCTCGGCACTTTTATGTGCTGTTCTGGGATCTCTTGAAGAAGATTTCTCTTAACCAGCAATCAGTTTCCACATTATTGTGAAATCTGTCAGGACATCCTACTGGATATGTCTTTGATTTCTAGTGGTCATTTTCTCTTCTCGATTTGTGTTAGGCATCAGCACATTTGTATGCTGTTTTAGGAACTCTTGAAGAAGAGGTTTTCTTAAACAGCAACCAGTTACCACATTCTTGTGAAATCAGTCAAGACATCATGCTGGACTTGTTGTTGATTTCTTCGTGGTCAATCTTCTCTTCTTGATGTGTGTCAATTTTTGCACATTTATGTGCTGTATGGGGATCCCTTGAAGAGGGGTTTCTTTTAAACAGCAAATAGTTACCACTTTATTGTGAAATCAGTCAAGACATCCTACTATATTTGTCTTTGATTTCTTGTAGTCAATCTTCTCTTATTGATGTATGTCAATGTTTGATTGACGCAAAGTCTGCTGAGCAATTGGAGGTTGTCTTTGTTTTTGTATAGAAAGATATTTCTCCAACTATGAGGATTTAAAGGTCAGCTTAAGCGTGTACTTTTTATTTCCTTAGAGGCTTGGACTTACAGCAAGATGAGTTTTTTATCTTTGCTTTCTGTTCTTTCCTTTCTATTGGTTTTCCCAAGCGAAGACAGCTTCTTCCTTCTTGGGATTTACTGGTAGGTTTTTTCATTAAGGGCTTTAATTTGCTCCTTACATTTCTTCTGAGAGTATCACTTTCTTCTGGTCTAAGCCACTAGTCGCAGAAGAAGTGAACCGCATGCTCTCTCTATCTTCTTTTTTCTGCTGATAAATTCTCTATCAGCTACCTTTTACCGATCATGCCTTTTTAGCAATATCGGCTTTGTGATTTAAAGGTTCTGGTCTTTTGTTTTACCAGCCTTTCCAGATCAGTTTTCTTAGAGAAGGTGTCCTGTTTTGTATTCTGGAGGCCTTTTTTAGAAGGACTTCCAGCATTAGGACATTAGGTTCTTCCAGATTAATTGTTCCTTTTGTAACATGGATCAGGAAGAATTTCTGCAATTCCATTTCTAGTTGGATTTGCATTACTGTTGTGTGAGCCTATTAATCAGTAGGAGTTGTTTTTTACTCCTAGATTTAGTGTCCTGTTTGTTTTCTGGAGGTCTAGTTTTTTAATAAAACTTATTACTCCAGTTTTTTAGGCACTAGGCTCCTACAGTTTGTTTTGATCCTTTTTAGAAGGTTCAGGAAGTTTATCTGCAAAGTCCATTTTTAGTTGGATTTGTTAATTGGTAGCCTATAAATCAGTAAGGGTTGTTTCTTCCCCAAGATTTAATTAGGCACATAATGTTTGGCTTTCGCCTTTTCTTGCGCATTTTTTATTTGGCCTCTCTTTGAGAAATTCTCTAGCAGGTTTCTTGAGGTCTGAAAATGCTACTGTTTACTGTATCATTCTGATAACCTCTATGCTTAGGGACCTCTAGTTTCTGTGCTAAAGTTATTTTTCCTCCTATGGTTTCTTGGTAGACTATAGGGGATTCAGCGCTTCGTCACATTCTGTTATCTAAATTTGTGATGGTAAGGTATTTATTACTATAAAAATATAAATTTTAGAATTAAATTTAAGTTTTGTTATATAAATACTTACCATCACAAATCGGAGGTCCCTCCCCCCTCCCCTTCATCCCCTTTTTAGTCTAGTCTGTGCTGGATTGAAAAAGATGAAGTTGTGGGATTAGTGTCTGGTATTTCCGGTCAAGCTAGAGGTCATCAGTTTTCTTTGTCTGGTTTCCGGTTCATGAAGCTGCTAGTACCTGTTATCTAAATTTGTGATGGTAAGTATTTATATAACAAAACTTAAATTTAATTCTAAAATTTATATTTTAAATATTGTAATGATTTGGGGTTAAAATACTCGATAAATAGAAGAAACACAACTGCTTTAGTTCACAAATATATATGTACATAACCAGTATTGTAAGGGACGCGCAAAAGAATTGGCGGACATGGAAGACAACACATACATTTCACTGTAGTTATTTAGTGTAAACTTGTATAATTTATCTCTTCAATATTTATTGTTACAAGATTTATGAGCACTTCTTCTGGTGCCTTTGAAACGATGTCAGCTAGAAGAAACCCTTCCCACACACTTGGCAGATATATCTTGGCTCCCCGTGTCTTTTTAGTCCATTTGAGATATTGCCATCACTTGGCGTCCGTCGTCGTCGTCTGTCGGCGTATGTCGTCCGTTAACAATTTTATAAAAATCGTCTCCTCTGAAACTACTGATCAGAATTTAATGATCCTTAGGATGGCCTGCACCAAACGTGTTTCGATTTTTGATTCGTCAAAAAACATGGCTGCCGTTACAAAAAATAGACCAGGAGTCAGACTTCTGTCTTTGATCTGTAAATCAAAAAGTATGAGATAGGTGAAATCTGATGCCACCCTACTGCTTCAGCATCAAAAGTCCTACAAAAGTCTCCATTGGGTCGAAGTTGTCAGATGATCCCTTCAGGGGTTACAGCCCCTTAAAGATGATAAATAGCGTATTTTCATGTCTTTGGTTTATAGAATGAAAACTATTGCAGATAGAGAAAAGCTGTTGGTTGCTTTAATGTTCAGCTCATTTAGCTCTACAAAAGCATTCATAGAGTTGAAGTTGTCAGATAACCCCTTATAGGGAATACAGCCCCTAAATCAACATGTTTTCATGTCTTAACAAAAGTCTCTAGAGCGTCAAAGTTGAAAAACCTCTACCGCATACATCGCAAATATGAGTTGGCTTTTCTGTTTGGCGTTTAACATGAAGTTTTAGTGTCCCCTTTGACCGCAGTACTTTATGACATCTATCACATTTATGTCCGGGGTGTTTATGGGCATCAGCTTTATGCTTTGGTACTTTCTAGCAAAATATATACTACATGCCTGGCTAGAGTGTTGCAACTCCTTTGGAAGCTGCTTTTGTGTTTGAAACCCCCACAAATCAATCGAGTAACATTTTAAAATTTGGTTTGCGCATTTATCTGCATCATATCACAATGAATTTCATGAAAATTAATTGATAGGTGCGGATAAGAAGGGGGTTACCCTCCTTGTCATCTAATAGTTCAATTTAAGGCTATATTTGCAAAGGGAAACCAAGAGTAAATCCAACCAAATTCTTATCAAATAGGAAGTGTAGTAGATCTATGTCACTAAGATTGTGTTAAAGTTTCATAAAGACGAGTAAGCTGGCAACCGGTTCCCTTCTGTTCAGATAAGGGTTTTCCTTCAGATACTAGCGGGACATGGACAGACACCCCACTACATTTCACGCTAGGGTATAACCATTCGCATTAAACTTTGCTGTAACGTAAAATATTTTATTTGTTCATTTTAATTTATATGGAATAAATGTCTTATTAACGTCAAAATTGAGCCGAGGAATAATAATTTTGTATTGGTTTTCTACTGCATACATTTTGAGCTTTTTTGCATTACACATACGATGTCTAAAGCATAACATAACTGTATGTGGGTTAACAAAAGCAAAATACAACAATATTGGTCTTATCAATGAAGTTAAAGCTTTATTTACGTAAACATAATGTTTTACTTGAAATGTATCACTCAAGCAATACATACCATATAATAAAAGTTAAGAATATAGTATACATGCCTATTTTACTCTGAAAACAGACTTACTTGAATCATTTTGAACGATCTTAGTCGGTTGTTGAAAACTGTGACGCGTTTCAACAAATTACCAGTGACGGTACAATTTCAAATAAGTATAGGTATTATACCATAATATCTCTTTCTTACAATGGGCCAAATGATATTTGGATAAGTTTAAGCATTTGTGAGTTTATAACGGTTTAATAAAGTTGTCGTGTAAAAGATAGCATAATTCATGCGTATCATCAACTAAACTTAACCGGAAGTCGTAGAATTGAGCTTAATACAACAACCTCTTTACTTTCCGATCTGACCCCGTGCATTATACGTCCGCAATTTTTTGCGTTCGTATAAAAACAATAAAAAAAAACCACTATTTTTGGTCAGATTTCAAGTGAAAAATCCAGGCTATAAAATAGTGAATGTTGGACGGCGGGCTGGCGGGGAAGAAATTTGCGCAAAAGATTTCTCAGCAACTACTTATCACAGCCACTTGATAGTTGGTATACAGCATGGTGGGGTTCCATAACATGGAATATGATTTCAGGTCTGTCGCTCACCTACTTCCTGTTCAACGAAATCTTGCCATTTTTGATTTTGACAGATTTTTTACCTAAAGGGGCAATGGGGGTTAAAAGGGGTTATTTGACAACTTTTGCCAAATAGAGACTTTTGTAGAGTTTTGTCTTGCCTGCGGAAGGCGAGACATAGGTATTACTTTCCGGCGGCGGCGGCGTCGTAAACTTTTTAATAAGACTTTTGTGGACAATGAATTGCTTGAAAAGTATAATAGCTAGGCATCTGATATTTGGTATACGGACAGTTCAGGTTATGGTATACGCAACTGTCGCCATGCCATGTGACCCTGACCTCATTTTCACGCTCCAGTGACTCTGTGAACTTATGTCTTTTTTTAAGGCCGTAAACTTTTTTGTAAGACTTTTGTGAACGATGAAGTGCTGGAAAAGAATAATAGCTAGGCATCTGATATTTAGTATACAGACAGTTCAGGTTATGATATATGCAACTGTCACCATGATGTTTGACCCTGACCCCATTTTCATGCTCTAGTGACTCTGTGAACTTAAATCTTTTTCAAGGCCGAAAACTTCTTTTGTAAGATTTTTGTGGACGATGATTGGCTGGAAAAGTATAATAGCTAGGCATCTGATACTTGGTATACAGACAGTTCAGGTTATGAACCATTCCGTTTGACCCTGACCCCATTTTCGTGCTCTAGTGACTCTGAGAAGTTTTTTAAGGCCAAAAACATTTTTGTAAGACTTTTGTGGACGATGATTTGCTGGAAAAGATAATAGCTAGGCATCTGATATTGGGTAAACAGACAGTTCAGGTTATTGTCTACACAACTGTCACCATGCCCTGTGACCCTGATCCCATTTTCATATAGTGACTTTGTGAACTTAGGTCTTTTTCAGGCCAAAACTTTTTTGTAAGACTTTTGTGGACGATACATTGCTGGAAAGGTATAATAGCTAGGCATCATTCTGATATTGGGTATACACGGTCCTACTAATAAACATCCGGTTGCGTCCGGGTGCGTCCGGGAAGGTAAAATGCGTCCGGCAGTACATAAAATGCGTCCGGCAGGATATAAAAAGCGTCCGGGGGAAATATAAGGTGTCCGGAGGCAAATATAAGGTGTCTGGTAGTATGTAAAACTTATTCAGCTGAAAACACGAGCGCATAAAAGCATCTAAAAGTCTTGTATTTGTGCCCAAGTTTAAAAAGATACGTCTGTTAGTTTTTCTTCCGTTTGACATATTGATGAATACTATAGAAAAGAATGAAGTTTGGAGAAGTGTATATATTACAGCCTTCAAATGAAATTAAAATAGATATTTGAAAGTTTTAAAAATATATGTATTTGTATAACGGTGTTTTCATTAATAATGACGATATTCGTGAAAATATATAATTAACTCGCGGCCACCTAAACTAAAAATCAAAACCCCCTATTTTCATACTAAGTTATTGTCGTGGGTTAGTCCGAGGGGCAAAATCCAAACAGAGGTCAGAGATGTGAACACTTTTTGACAAAATGTTTCTTTCGTCATTTTGAAATAGAGCGATGAATGAGAAGCACCATTCTCACAACGAAAAAAAGAAAGATTAAACCGAGTACAAGGGCAAATTCCGTTTTCTGGTCTTGTGGTATTTGCAAGTTAAGTCTGTAACCTATGGTACCATCCGCAATGTGAAAGTTTGAATTTAGATGATTTCGAAATGTTTATTACAAACAAAGAGCTTAGTTACACTTGCAATGGATGTTTTAATGACGAGGCAACGAGAGAATACTGCTATTCTGATGTATTGACGAAGTTGACTGAGGTAAGATTTATAATAATTATTATATTACCTTAATGCGTTCATAATTTTTCTCTCTTCTAGCATAATATATAGGGAAACTGGCGGGAAATTTTTTCCGGTACAATTCACTGAACAATGAGACTTTTTTTTTTAGTTTTATTACTGTTAATATTTCAAAAACATAAGAAAAAAAAAAGGCTGATAACTTAATTCAATATGTGTGACATGTATATATGTCAACGATCTGTTACCCTATAAAACTAATTAACTAATAAATCAATAAATGAGATTAACAATCGTTAAAATCGTCTAGACGAAATTTAACTACTTGATTACATTTTGGTAATTGGGGTTTTCACAAATTAATTACAGTGTAGATGAATGGAATTTTTTAGGGGGAGGGTGGGTTGTACGGTTTTGGTTTGCCGGTTTTTTTGTTTTTTTTTGCACCGAGCACAGGGACTTGTGCACCGAGTATTTCTTCTGATTTTTTTTCTCAGGCCAGCAACAGGAGTATGAATTATTTAAGATATGTCTGTATCAGAGATGAGAAGAGATTACCATACAGCAGCTACGACTTTGATGAACCAAAGTATATTTTGCATCCAGAACACACGACATCAGCTTTTCTTTTGTTCAGCTATCATGATGGGACCATGCTACCTGCATTGGGATGGATCCTATCATACATATCATAGGTTATTTAGTCATCTGCAATGCTTTTTAGATGACGTAATTGGTGCTGAATTGAGCGGAAAAAGCCTCGTCTTTGGATCAGACGAAGAAAAAGCACTCACCAAAGCTATTAAAAAGTGCTTTCCAGATTCCCAACAAATCCTTAATTTGCACAAGACATGTCGAGGAAAACTTTAAGAGATATCTTCGCCAGATCATCGGTGAAGGAGATCCTAATTTAAACTGTTATTGCAGACATATTTGGTATTAATGGTCTTCTTTCGGCCGCAGACGATGTGCCGATACTACCTGCGTTTCAGCGGTATTTTACAAACAATGTAGAATCGATGAAATCTTACGTGTGGACTCCTTCAAAAAAAGACATGTCACCAGTAAATTGGAAAAACAATTTACGCGAATCCATGAAGAATTATATTCTGAAACTATCAACCAATTGGCAATCTGTTAAATTGCCCGAATTAGTCGACAAGCTACACAGGATTGTAAGGTTGAAGGACATGACTGAGTCGAGCGCTTCATGGCCAAGGCAACTACGCTCTTGTTCCATGGGCAAGGAAGCTTCAAGTAAATGACATTGCCTGGTCATCAAAGTCGGAAGCGGAAAAGAAAGCCCATTTTCAAAAGTTCATGAACTTGACGAGGCGAAAGGAACATTACATCGAATCTGCTGATAGACTGTTGAAGATACCTAAAACAACCACAACAGCCAGAAAACCGAACCAGAAAAAACGAATTAAGACCAGCAAAACAACTTCATTGAAATTTTCGTAAACAGAGACAGCTTTGCAAAATTCTCAATTGACAGTTTAAATTAAGTGTTTACAGGGTTTGACACTCACTTTTTGGAGAAGGTTGTATAAAGGACTACCCATTCTTCATAGTTGGTACTCCTCCTCTGATATTGGTAGTTCATGGAAGTGTGGAGGAAATATAAACATCCTAAATCTGCCATGTTGATCTTTTAAGAAAATTTTGAATCATTTCATGCAAAATTATACAGTCTGAGCAAATTTAATGCCCACTTTTGAGAGAAAAAATGAGATACTAGTATGCATCATGTATTAAAAGTATCAACATCTGTTAATCTTTTTAATTGAGAGCTATAAATAATTTAAAATTTCAAACAGTATTGACCTTTATTTTAAGGTGGTCCAAAGTACTAATGGTCAACAAGAGGAAGTCCTTCTTGAAAATAGGTAGGCACAGGACAAGCAGACTACTGCTAGTGTCAAACCCTGGTTTACGTGATGAATTTTAACTTTCCATTCATGAAATAATGTAACATTTTATCATTTTAAAATAGTTTAACCTTTAACAAAAAAATGTTATGCACTTGAAATATTCTTATCAAGTTTTTACTGCATAGTTTAGCCTTCTTTAAGAATAGTTTTCGCACATATTTTTTAAGACTTGTTCTTATCTTTTACTATGTCTTTATCATTATTCTTAAGTAATTTTATCATGTAATAGTATGTTTGTTATCTGTAATTTGCATCGTTGTTAATGTATATATTGATTACAAATAAATATATATTCATTCAACTGTTTGTTTAGAACCAAAAAGATATGTTATCCGACGTTTTTTCCTGCCGGACGCTTTTTATGGTCTGCCGGACGCATTTTACCTTCCCGGACGCAGTCGGACGTTTATTAGTAGGACCCGGTATACAGTCAGTTGAGGATATGGTATATGCAACTGTCACCATGCCATGTGCCATGTAACGCAAAATCAACCGAACGGAAATCAACAACGTGAACTCAGGTGCTCCGGAAGAGTAAGCGGTTCCTGCCTGCTATATCACACCCGTCGTGTTGCTAATTTCCAATTGTCATAGAGCTTTGTTACAAGTCTTCCTTGAGAGTCAATTTCGAGATGTAGAGCTAAATATGAAGTTTCATTAAATTCTGTTCAGTAGTTTCAGAGAAGTTTTTTGTGAAACTGTTAACGGTCGACATCCGTCAATGAAAGCCAGGTGATGGCAATAAACCACAGCTATATGCAGCACCTTTTGATCCAGCGAATGAGTAAGACTACCTGGTATTTCATGTTTCTTCTTCAATACTGTCAACTTAAATAATGAAAGGGACATTTCAAGACCTTAAAACCTGAATTTAGTTTGTCATCGTTTGAAGGCTGTTTACCAGTATATACAACAGCCTATCTCTATCTACAATTACTTGTTATTACAAGAGCATGGCTTGAGGTTTCTCTCCAGTACCTTGTGCCATTGACCCCAAATCAATAGACTTTTTTCAACACTTCGTAAGCTTAATGCTTTAATGTGTGCAAGCTTCATATTCCATCTTGATCCTTAATCCATGACATTAAATGCAATAAGCTTATTCCTCACCTCATTGTATGTTTCATGATATTCTATCAATGTGTTCAAACAAATAAATATTTCAAAACTCGTGACCACTTAGTCATTAGACATTACCTCACTAACTTAAATGTGTGCACGTTTCTTGAAATCCTTTCAAGGCGTTCATAAGTTTCATAAAATTCTTCATCAAGAAATGAGGAGACCATTTCTAACAAGAATATGTCCAAAAGACATAATGCCCCATCTTGCAACATTTATTTTTTTTCCACAATCACTAAAGCATCAACATGGTTGCTATTAAAGCACTTGTCAGTCAGAAGGAATGGACTTTAACTTAACCATCAGGGCCGTAAATTACATAGAGGCAGAGGAGGCAGTTGCCTCCTCAGTTTTTAAAAAAAAACCAAAAACAAAACAAAAAAACATGAGAAAAAAAAACATGAGAAAAAAAAAATTGAGAAAAAAAGGAAAAGGGATGATTGCTTCAAATCTCCACTTTATGTTTGGATCTGTCTTTCAACAGTAAATCATTTTGTTTGTTTCATAATAGTAGTAGCAAATACTATATTAATATAAATGTAATATTATGCAAATGGTTGTTGTTGAGAATGTTTGTTTTAAGAAGGCTTTTACCCACAGACGTTTGGGTCTAGGATTTTTTTATTGTGTACATATTAAAAATTCCGGCACTCTCTATATTACCATGAAACCGTTCGTTGGTGATAAGATTTTAGGCTCTCTTTTATAGTTCATAATAGTGAAGAAATGAATAACACCGTAAAAGTTCCGCACCGGCATAGTCTACCGGCATGACCTTCCTGTATAGTTTTATTAAAAGGGGCCACTAAATTTGTACATATATTTAAATGTACAATAAATTTGTCTGTTGGTTTATCACTACTGTCAGTGTGTCACGTTATCTTTTTACTGATTGTTTGTAGATTTAGTTTCCATTTAGCTCAATTCGAATGCCATGACATTTCTTTGTGAATTTTTGCATTGTTGTTATCAGTCTTATTATATAAGATGATAGATTTTAAATCCCAACAGGGCTTCTTGCATGTCTGTCAGTCTACATTTCATGTGCTAAAATAGGGAATGAGAACAAGTACTTATGTCCAATATGTATCCTTATGGTCCTTATCTGAAAGAAGTTAAACACACTCACCATAGGGTCCATTGTGTATATTATACAAACAGAAACACTATTATTTTTTCATGTTTTGCTCCCTTAGTTTTCAGGGTTCAAGACTTAGCTAGGGATAATAGTGGCCCTAGTACCACCCAGTGGTGGTTGGGTCTTAACTTGTTAAAACACTTTTGAACATCTTAGTTTGTAGTTGTACCCCGCCGCAACGCGGAGCGGGGACATAGAAATGCCGGTGTGTCTGTCTTTCCATCCATCCATCCGTCCGTCCGTCACACTTTTTAGTAACAGTTTTCTCAGCAACTATAAATCATAGGCTTTCGATATTGGTATGCAGTTTCAGGTAGGGTGCGTTTTCAGATCTGTCGCGCATCTACTTCCTGTTTAACTTAATTTTTTCCTCACTAAACGGGCGGGGGACCTAGAATCTGTTAAGCTTGTTTCTAACTTGCTTGTATGTTTAAAGTCATAAAAGCTCGATGTTAAAGATTTTTGCAATTAAAACGTAGGAAAAGTGTAAAAAGTGGATTGCATTACGCACCTTCTTGTTAATCTTTTTATTATAACCACCATGACCACTATCTTAAATATATAATAAAAATGGTAGATCAGGATTTGAAAGAAAACTGGAATTGTTTTACTGAAAAATCTATAGCTTCTGGGGGCCTGGGCGGCCCCCAGACCCCCGCCTTATAGAACTGCCTCCTCTTTCATCGGAGGCAATTTACGGCCTTGACCATTCTTCTATAAGTGGTCATTCATGCGGAAAATATAGGTCACTGCCAGCATCCGAAGCATGCATTGTGCTAAGCATCACTAGGTGAACCTACCAAACCAATATAGTTGATGTGGCACATGTCAGTAAACAAGAGGCTCCCAGGAGCCTGAATCGCTCACCTGACATATGTGCATGAAGTAAAGGTTATAAGGCAAAATCTATTTAACGTTGAAAGGGTCATAAGATTAATAAGGGGGTCATCTGACAATATGGTGGATCTAAAGGTGCTGATCACTTTTGTTCTCAATCAAAATCTAAAAATCGGTCACCCTATTTGAGTTATTTGCAAAAAAATGCAGTTTAACCTAATGTTCTATTTTTAGCCACAGCGGCCATGTTTTACAACCAATCAAAAATCCCCACATCAGTTCTATACACCTAATAATAATAAACAATAATACCAAGTTTGGTTCCATTTGGACGAGTTAACATTTTCAATATAAGGAAATGCAGTTAAAATGCTCAATTTTGACGTTCTAAGGGCAATAACTCCTCAAAGGAAAGGTCCTACAACGTTGCCCCTGTTACAAATTTTGTAGATCTTGATGCGCTTAACAATATGCAATTTAAATTTCTCAAATATCTTGTATAGTTTTCAAGATATTGAGCTAAACAGGTGCAAAATTTGCAAAAAATACACAAAAAGGGTAATAACTCCTACATGGGTTGTTGGATTTTCTTCAAAATTTCAGAGCTGGTAGATCTTGAGGTGCTGATCACTTTTGTTCCCAATCAAAATTTTGAAATCTGTCACCCTTTTAGAGTTATTTGCAAAAAACTGCCTTTACCCCTATGTTCTATTTTTAGCCACAGCGGCCATGTTTTACGACCAATCAAAAGTCCCCACATCAGTTCTATACACCTAATGCTAATAAACAACTATACCAAGTTTGGTTCCATTTGGACTTAAAGTGTCAGAGGAGTTAACGTTTTCAATGTAATGAGGAAATGCTGTTAAAATGCTAAATTTTGACGTTCTAAGGGCAATAACTCCTAAAAGGAATGGTCCTACAACGTTGACCCTGTTACATATTTTGTAGATCTTGATATGCTTAACAATATGCAATTAAAATTTCTCAAATATCTAGTATAGTTTTCAAGATATTGAGCTAAACAGGTGCAAAATTTGCAAAAAATCCACAACAAGAGGCTCCCAGGAGCCTGAATCGCTCACCTGAACTACACAGACACATACATTTTGTAGATATTATTGTGCATAACCATATGTGATTTAAATTTCTGAAATATCTTGGTTAGTTTTCATGATATTGGGCTTAATAAGTGCAAAATTTGGCAAAAATTAGGAAAAAGGGCAATAACTCCCACATCAGCAGTCAGATCTTTCCCAAAATTTCAGCACAGGTAGATCTTAATATGCTGATCTTTTTTGATTCTTGCACAATTTTGATATCTGAAACCATTTTTGAGTTGTTAGCAAAAAAATGCAATTTACCCCTATGTTCTATTTTTAGCCATGGCGGCCATATTTTTTGACGAATCAAAAATCTGAACAATAGAGTTGTAGCATATAAGCTATTAAACAAGTGTGCCAAGTTAAAATGCAGTTGGTCTTACGGTGTCAGACAAGTTAATCTTTGAAATTCAGGGAAAAAGTAATGTAAAATGGTAAATTTTGTTGTTTTAAGGACAATAACTCCTAAAAGAAATGATTTTACAGCTTTGATCTAAATACATGAAATGTAGATCTTGATGTGCTCAATCATATGCAATTTAAATTCTTGAAATATCTTATATAGTTTTCAAGATATATGGCTAAACAAGTGAAAAAATTTGAAAAAAATCCAGAAAAAGGGCAATAACTCCTACATCAGTTGTTGGATCTTCTTGAAACTTTCAAAGCAGGTAGATCTTGAGATGCTGATCACTTTTGTCTCCCATCAGAATTTTGATATCTGTAACCATTTTTGAGTTGTTAGCAAAAAACTGCAATTTACACCTATGTTCTATTTTTAGCCATGGCGGCCATATTTTTTGACGAATCAAAAATCTGAACAATAGAATTGTAGCATATATGCTATTTAACAACTGTGCCAAGTTTGGTTGAAGTTGGATATATGATGTCAAACAAGTTAATCTTTGAAATTCAGGGGAAAAGTAATGAAAAACGGTAAATTTTGACGCTTTAAGGGCCATAACTCCTAAAAGAAATGGTTCTACAGCTTTGACCTAATTACATGAAATGTAGATCTTGATGTGCTCAATCATATGCAAATTGAATATTTAAAATATCTTGTATAGTTTTCAAGATATAGGGCTAAATAAGTGCAAAATTTTGAAAAAATCCAGAAAAAGGGCAATAACTCCTACATCGGTTGTTGGATCTTCTTGAAAATTTCTGGGCAGGTAGATGTTGAGGTGCTGATCACTTTTACCCCATGCCAGAATTTTGATATCTGTTACCGTTTTTTAGTTATTTGCAAAAAACTGCAATTTACCCCTATGTTCTATTTTTAGCCACAGCGGCCATGTTGTTCATCCAATCAAAAATCCGAACGATGGTTTTGTAAAGGGCATACTATAGAACAACCCTACCAAGTTTAGTTACATTTGGCCATGCGGTTTCAGAGAAGAAGATTTTTGAAAAGTTGGACGACGGACGGACGGACGGAGGACGACGGACGCCAAGTGATGGCAATAGCTCACATGACCCTTTGGGTCAGGTGAGCTAAAAAGGGCAATAACTCCTACATGGGTCGTTGGATTTTCTTCAAAATTTCAGGGTAGGTAGATCTTGAGGTGCTGATCACTTTTACCCTTTGCCAGAATTTTGATATCTGTAGCCGTTTTTGAGTTATTTGCAAAAAACTGCATTTTACCCCTATGTTCTATTTTTAGCCATGGCGGCCATGTTTTACGGCGAATCAAAAATCCCCACATCAGTTCTAAGCACCGAATGCTAATGAACAACCATACCAAGTTTGGTTGCAATTGGACTTATGGTGTCAGAGGAGTTAACGTTTTAAAAAGTTTACGGACGACGGACGGACGGACGACGGACGCAAAGTGATGGCAATAGCTCACATGACCCTTCGGGTCAGGTGAGCTAAAAAGGAATGATCTTTATCCATTCTTCTATAAGTGGTCATTCATACGGAAAATGTAGGTCACTGCCAGCATCTGAAGCATGCATTGTGCTTAGCATCACTAGGTGCACATACCATACCTATATGGTTGATGTAGCACTTGTCAGTTAGAGGGAATAGACTTTAACCATTATTCTGTACATGATCATTCATGCAGAAAATATAGGTCACATCCAGCATCCGAAGCATGCAATGTTCTTATCATCACTAGATGCACCTACCATACCAATATGATTGATGTGGCATTTGTCAGTAAGTGCAAATTTGGAAATATGGGATTTGGGACGGACATCTGAACAGACGGACGAACGAACAGACCCGAACACTATATGCCCCTTCTACTTTCGTAGATGGGGCATAAAAATTGTGCGAAACAGATGACAAACACAAAGTGATGAATTTACATGGAATTCACATTATCCAGGTCAACCTGGTAAAATGTCATTTTGTTGAGGTGCCTACGACAATTACTTACATCATTCATGCATGTATATGAAATAGATTTGAAATTGTTGTATATATGCATTCATAATCACAATCTTCTAAATAGGACTTCTTGTAGTCAGAGAATCTTATGTGATTCAACATTTCATGAACATTTATTCCATATCTTAGTAAACCTATGAGAAAGACTTTATATTTCATAAAGATTTCATCAGTATTGTTTTTGTGTAGAACATGAATATGATTGATTCATTGGTACAGTACACTAAGAGACATATCATGAGTGGCACTCTAAGAGTGGTAGACCATAACTTTTTCATTAAACAAGATTGTCTTAAAATTCTTTTTGGAAATTGTTCTGTATAACCAAACCCTCTTAATGTAAAAAAGATTTTTTTAAAAATCTTTAACCACAAAAAATGTATTTGTTATGTCTCCAAGAGTGGTGTACCACTATCACCGTATGTCTCTTGGTGTACTGTATTTGCCTAATCATACTGTAAGGGCTGTTCCAGCAAAACATACATGGGACCAGGGGAAGGCACTTTTTCTAGCAAATTATTAAACTTTCCTTATTTTCTTTGAACTTAATAAAAGTTTCTTACACCCAACCATACCAGCAAATTAAATTGCCTTCCCCCGTCCCATGTATGTTTTGCTGGAACAGCCCCAAGCAATATTACAGCCACAATCAGTTTTTTTATGATTGGAAAATCAGTCATACATATACATGCTTACTCAATACCTATGTATCTTCCTTTAACAACACATTTTACTTTAATAATCTGCACATCTTCAAATGTACATGACATATACATAATTATGACTTCACAAATATTTTTTTGTTACAATCACAGGGACTTGCTCCCCTCTATCAATATTTTGTTAGAGTCAATGTGCGGTACGAAAAAAACACAAGGGAGATACTACTTTCACCACCCACCCCCCTTTTCTTCAAGTCAATTTTCTTATAATAAATCATTTATCTCCTACCTTTTCCTATATAATTCGTTTCAGGGATGATTTTCCTTTCCAAAACCCCCTAATATGTCTTCATTCATTGCATTTCGGCCTCAAAATCAGGCTTTATTCGGGCAATTTTGTAAAATTTGGCAATCGCTTGGACATGAAAAGCATGATGTCAAGGAAAAGTCTCGAAACTCGAGAGAAATCAGAATGAATTTTAATGACATTTTTACTTTCGTTTTATGTTACAATTATTGGTAAAGTCCTGAGAATGCCTACAAATTTGCTTTCTTTTTCATGTCCAAGCGATTGCCAAATTTTACAAAATTGCCCAAATAAAGCCTGATTTTGAGGGCGAAATGGAATTGAAGAAGACATATTTGGGGGGTTTTGGAAAGGAAAATCATCCCTGAAACGAATTATATAGGAAAAGGTATGAGATAAATGATTTATTAAAAGAAAATCGACTTGAAGAAAAGGGGGATGGTGAAAGTAGTATCTCCCTTGTGTTTTTTTTTTCGTACTGCGCATGGACTCTAATAAAATATTGATAGAGGGGAGCAAGTCCCTGTGTTACAATATAAAGTAAATTTTAAGTCTGTGTTAATATGGTTATTATGTTTTTCAGCGCTTTCAGTGTCTTGTGGTTTTTGTCTGATTGAATGTGAATGCACTTTATTTGATTCAACTATATTAAGAAGAGGACATTTTATTGAGAATTCAGCATTGTTCTGGCCATCATGGATTTTAAATCAGTCATCATTTAACAACTTCCCCAACATCATGTCCGTCTTCCACTAGAGGTTGGTTTAGTCGAGCTGAAAGTAGAAATACCGATGGATATCAAATTAAATTAGAATGCTTTTCAACACAAATTCATCTAAGGTCCAATGTGTTTGCACTAAGCATCTTTTAAAAAAAAGAAAATATATAATATAGGTCCTGTTATCAATTCGACTTTTACAATGTACAAAACTTTTGAAATCAAGATGAAAAATGTACATAAATGAGACTCAGTATAGCGTATATTATACAGACATATTTTATATATTTCCTGTATGTAAAGTTCTCCTCATCGTCTCATTTTAGTAAAACATTTCAATAAAAACAGCGTGGACTTATTGTGACAACTTCCATTCAAATCTACAAAATTAACATCGATTGTTTCTTGATGGAATGAAGACAGATATTTCCTATATGACAGGTCATAAATTATCCAATTATATTGACACCTTCTACACATGCTCATTATTTATAAGCATAAATGAGCGATATACTCTTTTCTCTAATTTTCATCCAATTTGTCAACCTCTCAACCAGTTGTGAAAAATATTTTCATCTCTATAAAGAAAATTTTGTTCTCGGCGTAATTGCACAAGCAATTGATGAGAAACCTTCTGCAATTTTGTTACCTGTACCTTTTACAACTTAATTCTTGATGATTATTGAATTTCAGAAAATAAATTTTTGATATTTTAATCACTTGGCAACCATCAAATTAATTTCCCTTGATGTAATAATAAAGATAGAAACTTGATTGTGTTGTAGAAGTTACAAGTTGATAATGAAAACTTACATTTTTTAAAGGTATCACTATCATGTGAGCGGAATGTGTGCAGGTTTTCATATGAATTATTTTTTCACTAACAGACAATGTGGCTCAGTATAGCATATAAAATACAGACATTTATATTTCCTGTGGAAATTTTCTCCTCATTGCCACAGGGTTACATTATGTAGGTTAAAAAGTTCATTATAGCAAGCAATGATTTGAAAATGAATATAGAGTTGAGTCTCATGCAACTCAGCTGACTTTCTACATTAACAAGCTTGTTACACTTGCGTATTATAATTAGCATTTATCTTTACAATGAAAGATTTTTCTATTGAAATGCCCAATTTTTTTGCCTTCATTGCAACCAGGTTTTAAAATCAGGCTACGATCTGGCAATTGGCAGATTATTCAGTATAGTGAATGCAGCCAATTAAATAGATTGAAGTGTAAAAGTTTCCAGTTTAAAAATGTCTAAAAATTTAATTTCTTATTACTAATACATGTATATCAATGTGAATGTTAAAATTTTGAAATTGGCCAAACAGAACCTGATTTTGAAGCAGATATGATATGTCCAATCCATGTAACAAATTGTATATGCATCGATATGGGATGCAAAGATTTAAATTGAATTAAAGCACATGCATACCAGGGGTAGGGATCTCATATCGCTACAATGTACATACAATTTGTACAGTTTTTTACAGGAATTTCTCACTAACAGACTTATAAGTGGCTCAGTATAGCGTATAAAATACAGACATTTATATTTCCTGTGGAAATTTTCTCCTCATTGCCACAGCCTTAGGTTAAAAACCATCCAAACAAGCAATAATTTGTAAATGAATATAAAGTGACACAGAAATATAGGATTGTACAAGAATTTGTTACATTGTACATGTATATTTGACTATTTAAATCAACCTGTTCAGTGCATACCTTTTTGAAGCCAATATCATCAGCATACTCTCTGAAACACCTTCTACACATATTCAAACCATATTTTCTAATTAAACCGTGTGTGTTTCTGCAGACTCGGCTACAAAGAGAAACATAAATACTCTTGACAAATAAATTTGATTATGCCTTATAACAGGAGCCTTAGCTGGAATCCCAATCAAACTTTGAAGTGATGAATTAAACTAGGGGTGTTACAATACATCGTAATGCATAAGAATCACAATATTTTTCCTATAATATCAGGTCATCATCAAATTGACGATTCCAATGAGATTCTCAAGTTTAGTTTGCCATTCCCCTGAACTTTATAGTCTTTGGCCTTAAAACAACAAATCTTTGACTGAAACCTTCATAAATTCATAAATTCATGAAAAGGACTTAATTAAACATCAAATTTATTATAATCCTAGAACTTGGCATTTTTAAATTAAAATTAGCAAAGATCAGTATCGTGATATGGATTGGACTATAGGTCAAGAATCATGATTTGTATCGGATTGTGAGAAAGTTACCTAATTTAAACTATAATTTACTAAGTTTTAAGTAATAGAATTTTTTAAAATCTGGATCCTTTTACATGTACATACAAAGAGACAGACTAATGAACCTAAGGGGGGTTCTTGCTTCTTGGCATTTTGATGTAATGTAGAAATCATTTTACAATGTTTCAAATTACTTTTTTCACAAAAAATCAACATATTTTTTAAAATAAAAGGAATATGGGTGGTGCCTAAAATGTGTAACCTGTCGCGGTACCATTTTTGGCTCATTTACCCATACCCATACTGGTTTTCAGTTTTGACTCGTAAACAGCAAAAACGCGATGAAACTTTCTGAAATTTCAAATGAAGATTTCTGATAAGATATTATACATGTATGAACAGAATTCATTTGTTTTTCAACTCATTATTCAAAGTTTCAATAATTGAAGATGTTAGAAAATTTTGGTGCCTAAAATGTGTAACCGATAGTTTACACAATGATAAATGTGCCAAAGAAATGATAACTTTGAAAACCTCTTAAATTATACTTAATCATCGTATATTGGTTTCTTGATTAATTGATTAATGTTTTATTTAATGTTTATAACAACTATTATGTAAATTAACTCTTATATGAATCTGTTTTAACTTTATATTTTGAATGCCCCAAAATTATCAAGTCTTTGGTGGGGATTTTCACCGGGTACGGGTAAATTATAAACAATGGATCAAATCACAATAGGTCCCTCTGTAAAAAGTGAAATTGTGCAACTCATAATTATTGTTTTCATTTAAAACTTTCATACATGGATTGCTGATATATTTTTGTAACTTATTTTTAAGTCATGCAGACTTGGCCAAATAGATTTGGATAGGTCCAATAACGTAATATCACTTGCCATTCCGAACAAAATTTTATTGAACTTTGATATTATTGTCAAATTCCAGAAATTGTTCATGATAAGTCTGAATTTCAACACATGATTTCCCTATTTCCGATAGTTTGCGCATGTGCAACCAATTTTGTTGACAGTTTCATCCATTTGATGATGTTGTTTGTTAATAAATAAAGTAAAATTCACTGACTGTCAACATATAGCAAGTAAAATCGTGATATTTTAGTCAAAATCAAAAGATTGGAAGAAAATATAACAACGAAAATTAACAATTAAATACACTGACGGACATCTGGTCCAGTGCAGTACTGACTTTGGTCGATCTGATAATGAAAATCACTGGACATGTCTGTAGGATCGACTAATTTCGCCAAATATGTTTTTTTTTTTATTATTAAAAAGGTCCTGTATGTCATCAGGTACAGGTAAATTCTCAATGTCGACATCGAGTTTAAACGTGATATATATCAAAATATGAATGTTAATTTCAATGTTTGGAGATATGAAATCATTCAATGTCATATTCAAAAAGGCTTTGGTCAAATATTACAATGATTGACATTGTTTTCACTACAGTCCAAGCAGGTTTGTGAAATTTTGACCACCCTGGATGCGAGTAGGGGTTATGCATTTTAGGCACCACATAGATGTCCAAATTATATCTTGCCCCATCTCCCAATGTTTGTTTAATTATGTAATTATCTCCCCCTGGCAAAATGGCGGCAGAAAAAATTCTCTCGTAAAAAAATTGACATAAATGTTCGATTCCCAAGCCATTTAGATGATTTGAAAAAGATAATGACTATATTTTAGTAATATATGTAAGAGGCAGACTATCCACGGATCTCTCTATGCAGATTATCGCGGGAAATGAATGTGACACAGGACATTTTCACAGTTCGCACATTTCAAACCATCAAACGACCGTTCTGAGCCATACACATTTGAACTGCATCATCGCAGTTAACATATAAATCAGATGAACTAAAACACGAAAATATGCAAGCATTAAACACCAATATAAGTTCCATAATAGTTGTCAACAATGACAAAGGGGTGACCCCCCTTTTTTTCGACTTAACTGTTCAATATGGCTCATGATGTCAATGCTAAAGCTGAAATTGAACTGCATATTCACAACAAAGACTGTGGTTTACTCGGACTAGCTGCCCACAATATTGTAGAATATCAACTTGAAAATGAAATGGTGACAATGTTCATAGATGTCAATCAGCTGTAATACCTGTACCTGACATGCCTGATCTGCATCATTCAAATACTTTGATATGCTTTTAAAGAGGAACCGCTCATCAATAGTTAAAAGGTGATATAATGCTAGAAGTCACTCATCACCACAGACAAATATCAACGCAATGGACTGTCCAAATCACTGACTTTACATGTACACATGATGTAAAATACTGTAACAATTCATGTACAAAATATACACGATGAAGATGGTGATCCCCAGCAATCCCTGGCATAAAATTAGAAGTAGTGAAAGTGATGATGCCCCTATCCACAGGACATGTACAGATGACAGACCAGAAAGTCAAGATTAATATAAATTATACATCTAGAGTTATGTCACAATAATCATTATTTACATGTTTAATGATATCAAATTATATTGTAAATGTAGATTTAACTTTTACATATATCTTGTAAATATATTTATTCAGTCAGAAAACATCATGTACATGTAACACATTAATAAGAGACTAAGGTTATTATTTTTTTTAAGGCACCGTCCCCTGGTGCTCATTGCATTTAAATCACTTGATTTTAAACTGATTTGTGTGCACTGAGTACAGGCAAAACATAATAACCCAATTCATACATGTATGATCTCGCAACATACGCAACTGTACATGTAATTGTGTAAATGTTAAATAGATACATATTCATGATATTTATACATATGCAAAAGAAAACTTGTAAAAATGCACATTATTATGGAGTTACTATGTTTTTTTTAAGGCACCGTCCCCTGGTGCTCATTGCATTTAAATCACTTGATTTTTAAACTGATTTGTGTGCACTGAGTACAGGCAAAACATATGATCTCACAACTATACATGTGTTAATGTTAAATAGATACATATTTATACATATGCAAAAATAAATTGTAAAAATGCAAAATATTATGATTATGTATATACTCAATATGTATATTACATGTAAGTGCATTAGAATATGTTGCATATGTAAAATACAACATAATTACGTGATAATGTACAATGTACACTTGACCAATGAAAAATCACAATGTTGAAAGTCTAAATTATATGCATTATAAAGCTTATTTCAAAACTTTTTATGTATAAGGGATAGAACATTTATGAACGAATATACATTGTTTTTATTGTACAACTGTGCTAAAGCCAGATAAATCTTTTAGAATTTGTGAGATAATTAATTTATTTATAATTCAAACTTATTTACTGTTTGTTTGATTTCAAAAAAAGGATAATGCCAATCAGAACTACATGTAGCACTTTCCAAACCTTATTAAAGATGTGCTTTTGGAATGTCGGGGGCTTAAAATCAAAGAGCAATGACAAAACATCTGACCCCTTATTTTTGAAAGAAATTGAAAAATATGATCTAGTATTTTTGGCAGAGACACATCTTGGGTATGAGGATAATGTAAACAACATAGGCCCATTTAGTTGCCATACAGTATGTAGACCTGCATCTAAACATAATAAACGTCATTTTGGTGGATTGGCAATTTTGCGAAAGCAAAACATTAAACAACATGTAAAAATTTTAAATAACACCAATCCAGAATATCAGTGGGTAAAACTCGATAAAGATTTCTTTGGCTTAAGCAAAGATTTATTTATATGTTTAGTATATTTTCCACCTAATGGCTCAACATATACCCAGGGACTTGACAGAGATATAATAGATTGTATAGAACAAGACATTAATTTGTATCAAAGATCAGGTAACATTCTTTTGTGTGGGGATTTTAATGCCAGAAGCGCAACTGAACCTGATTTTATAATGAATGATGATAGCGATGAGAACTATAACCCTATTTTTGATAACTATCCAGTTGATAAAAAAATTCTGAATAGATTTAATCACGATAAAACTATTGACGCAAGAGGTAGGGACCTACTAGAATTATGTATAAGCCACCAATTAAGAATTCTCAATGGTCGAGTCCTTGGGGATATGTTTGGCAAATATACATGTTATACTCCAAATGGAGCAAGTGTGGTTGACTATGTCATTGTGTCGGAGGATATCCTGGATCAGGTTCTGACCTTCTCGGTTTCAAAATTCGATCCCACACTCTCAGACACACATTGTAAATTGGAATGGAATATGTCTGCTAAATATATTCCAGAATCAAGACCTATCAATACAGGGGTAACAAAATCTATCTCCCCTAACTTTGTATGGTCAGATGATTCACAACATAAATTCCAAGCTGCCATGTGTTCATCAGAGATCCAAACTAAAATTGATGATTTTAACTCTAAAGTGATTGATAACTCAAAAGAATCTGTTGATGGTGCGGCAGCAGAGCTTGCTGAAGTGATTTTTTCAGCTGCTAAGATATCCCTTAAGAGGCGTCGAATATGCAAGAATTCCAAAAAGTCGAAAAATAAAAAGTGGTTTGACAATGACCTAAAAAAGTTGCGATTCAATCTTATTAGCTATGGAAAAATATATTCAAAATATCCAAAAGATGCATCTGTAAAAAACCATTTTTATAAACTTAGAAGAGAGTATAACAAACTACGAAAGTACAAATATAGACAATATAAACAGTCTATTTTAGACCAGCTAGATTCTCTTCATGACAACAATCCAAAGCTTTATTGGAATCTGATTAATGAACTAAGACAACAAAAGGGACAAGATGAAAAAAGCTCTGCTGTTGATCCATCAACATGGGTATCTCACTTTAAGGGTTTAAACCAAATAAAACAAAACTTTCAAGAACGCTTAAATCATCTTGAGAGCCTACTTGACACTTTGGAAAAAGAAAAAGTTTTTAATGAATTAGATATGTTGATCACTACTGATGAGATTACAAAATCTATATCAAAATTAAAATGTGGCAAATCACCAGGATTAGATAATATATCAAATAACATGCTTAAATCAGCACAAAGTAATCTTGTGCCATGTTTACATAGATTATTTAATGCTTGCCTTTCAAGTGGAAATTATCCAGAAAGTTGGGCAACAGGCTTTGTTACTCCAATTCATAAAGCCAATGATATTAGTGATCCAAATAACTATAGAGGTATATCTGTCACTAACGCAATTGGAAAGCTGTTTAACAGTATCATTAATACAAGATTAGATCTTTTTCTTGAAAAACACAATATTATTAACAAGTGTCAGGTTGGGTTCACAAGAAAAGCTAGAACAACTGACCACTTATTTATACTTAAATGTGTGTTTGACAAATATTGCGGCTCTAAAGATGGCAGAGTATATGCCTGCTTTGTTGATTTTCAAAAAGCATTTGATACTGTGGTACACGCGGGGATCAAACTAAAACTGTTAAAAATTGGGGTTGGTAATCGTTTCTATAATATTATCAAAAGAATGTATGAAATAAGTAACTCATGTGTTAAAATTAAAAATGAGTTGACAGAGTTCTTTTCCATCCAACTTGGGGTCAAACAAGGAGACAATTTAAGTCCTAACTTGTTTAAAATCTTCATAAATGATCTTCCTGATCTTTTTGAAAACTCTCCTGACCCAGTAATTTTAAATGGAAAACCTTTGAACTGCTTAATGTATGCAGATGATATAATTCTTCTATCCACCAGTGCCACAGGACTTCAATCTAAACTAGATATCCTAAGTAGGTACTGCAATGATTGGTGTCTTACTGTAAACCCCCAAAAAACCAAAGTATTAATTTTCAACAAGGCAGGCAGACACATAGAGCATAAGTTCAACTACAAAGAGTTTAATATAGAATGTGTGCAACACTGTAAATATCTAGGTGTGTTTTTTAGTGCTTCTGGTACCTTCTCCTTTGCTCAAAATGAGTTATACAAAAAGAGTCTAAAGGCATACTTTAAATTACAAAAAGACTTTTTGACCTATAACCCTAATGTAAAGACTAGTATCAATGTATTTGATCATACAATAAAGCCTATTCTTTTATATGGCTGTGAGATATGGGGATTTTTCAACCCTTATACTGCTAAATTTAGGAATGGTTCTCCTTCACTTGACAAAATTTATGGTAACATTACCTGTGAAAAATTGCACATAAAATTTTGTAAATTTATACTTGGGGTACACAAAAAGACCACAAATTTTGCTGTTCTTTCAGAACTGGGTAGATTTCCACTTCATTTTGACATTGTTAAAGCTATGATCAATTATTGGATTCGTTTAGAAAACAATGAAAAATTTCCCCTTTTAAATGATGCTTACCAAGAATCCAAACTTTTACATGAACAGCATAAACCTTCATGGAGTGCTTCTATCCATAAAATTATAGAAAATATACCAAAACTGAAGGACAATTACAAGTCAAAAGAGAAAATTAGAAATATTATTAAAGATTCATACATTAAATTATGGGAGAACCAACTATCCAACAATTCAGAAGGCAAATTAAGAACTTTTGTTAAATTTAAAACTAGTCATGGGTTTGAAAACTATTTGAGTCTTATTAGCAATTTTGAGTGGAGGAGAAGCTTAACACAGCTTAGAGTTTCATCGCATCATTTGCGGATTGAATCTGGTAGATACCAGGGTATACCTCCACACCTTAGACATTGTCTTCACTGTGACTCTGAAGAAGTAGAGGATGAGATGCACTTTCTTATCACCTGTACAAATTTTGTTGGAGAAAGACAGGAACTGTTTGATATTATTTCAAAAACATGTCATAACTTTATAAACTTAAATAATAACGAAAAATTCTTTTGGTTAATGACCTGTGAAGATAAAGCTGTATTACATAACCTTTGCAGTTTTATTAAAAAGAATTGCAAATGATATTTATATCTGAACACCTGTCTTCTCCAGCAACAAAACAAAAGGGGGTTACACTTATGTTTTGTTTATTTGCTTTAGACACGAGGAGGAGTACTATTTTAAATCACTCTATATTTTATAAAGTATCTCCTTAAGCACCGTCCCTTGGTGTCTGTAGCACTTAAACAAATAATTTGATATTTAATATTTAATTAAAGTTTGTCTCTCTGCTTTGGACACGAGGAGGAACACTATTTGTTTAAAAAAAAAATAAAAGTGTTTCCTTAAGCACCGTCCCTTGGTGTCCATAGCTGAGAGATGAATATCTATATCATTAACACACTGTGTATCTATTCTTATTAATATAGTCAACCATGCTTGTTCCACACAAACACACACATGCATTATATATTTTGCATTACAATTAATTTATATAAACAATTGCAGTATTGCTAAGCTATGTCTGTTATGTACTGTTTTAAATCATAAATGTTAATTGTCATTGCCTGCAAAGGTCCTTGATTGGCTGAAATAAAATAATGTCTAATGTCTAATGTTTATGAGGGACCGAAAATCATATACACCCCCTATTGATGGGGAATAAAAACATCAAGGACTTCCATACTTTACACACAGGGTCCTATTCGACTAGTAATATTTTAACAGCTTGAGAATATACAGGTCTATGAGATCGAGGATAAGGAACCCCTCCATGCTATGAATTCTTTTTTTCAGGCTTTTAACAAAATAGTTGCATTTTCCAAATGAAGGTCATGTCAACATGTACACTTAATTGACTTATTGTTTAGCAGGTTGCTACAGTAATTAAAGGTTAGGTGCAATAGCTGATTTGATGGTATTTGGTATCAAATGAACTATTGTTTTCATGAAGTAAAAAAAAAATTATATATAGATTTGAATTTTTTGTTTCATTGTCGCATATGTCCATGTTATGAGCAACATTTTTTGTAAAAGAAGATGGTCTGAATTTCCAGAATGATACTACGGAAATTTGCAAATTTCCATGACTATGCCCAACAAACCATTTGAAAATTATAACTACCATGTTTCTTTACAAAAAATGATCAGCAATATATACAATTATGCGACAATCAAACAAAAAATTGAAAATCAATTTTTTTTAATTCATGAAAAAATAGTCCATTTGACACTAAATACCATCAAATGAGCTATATAGCGCAAATGAGCTATTACACCCAACCTGTAATGTATAAATTACTTATGAAGTTAACAATTCATGAATTGTGCAGTAAGATTTTTTCTTGAATTGTTCATTAAATATTCTTTGTTTTATCAATAAAATTAAAGATTCGATAACAATCAGGACAATTAAGTATTTATTCTATAGTAATACCAATAGCGAGAGCCGGCACCAAACTTTTTTGGATGAGCATTCCAAATATTTGCGAACCCCATGATGGCAAAATGGAAAAGGACATGTGCGAGCCTCGATCTGAAAGATATTTCCGGTTAGAGTTACCGTTCTTTGCACCAACAACACCCAAGCACGACCAAGTAGACAGCTTTGGTATTCGGGGTTTTCGGATTTTTACCACCAAGAAAATGAAAAGTTTAAAGAAACCCGAAACATGTACATTAGTTACAGAAATGGCGAAACAATAGCTTGCCAAATTTGAGCAAAATGGGAGTTTTAAAGGGTCCAACAGGTTAAAATGAAACGAGTAGATAACAGATAGTCTATATTTATAGCACTCACTTATTTGTGAGGTATTTTTCTTTTCTTTCCTTACCTGAAGATTTTAAATTTGAACATGTTTTAACTTGACCATATCACTTATCAGGCATATATATATATACATGTAATAAATAGCCTTATAGGGACTTGCTCCCCTTTTTTTATTCAAAGTGCCATACTAAAAAAAATCTAGGGAAAGTAGTCTACTTTACTACCCATCTTCTTCATCTTTCTATGAAAATCATACATAATTTTCACATCTAAGTATTATTAAGGCACAGGATACGGTTACGGCAAATTTGGACAAAATCATAACAATAAGAAATTCTTATTGTTACGGCAAAGACAAAAATCAGGAATAGATGACCGGATGGATACTGAATCATTTTCGACCGTATCAATAAGAATTTTCTTATTATTACGGCATTTATTATTACGGTTAATTGATATTTATTAATTCATGATATACATGTAATACAAGTGGGCAAAAAAACTGATAATCTAAATTTAACTCAGTTATTTCGATAAATTATGGCACAAAAATAAGTTATACTATTTATTAGCTCACCTGGACCAAAGGTCCATGTGAGCTATTGCCATCACTTGGCGTCCGCCGTCGTCGTCGTCGTCGTCGTCGTCTGTTAACAATTTTTCAAAAATCTTCTCCTCTGAAACTACTGAACAGAATTCAATGAAACTTGGTATGATTGATCCTTAGGGTGCCCTGCACCAAACTTGTGTTTGGAATTTTGATCCGTCAAATAACATGGCCACCGTTACTAAAAATAGACCAGGGGGGGGTCAGACTACTGTTTTTGGCTTGTAAAGCAAAAAGTATAAAAGATAGATGAAATCTGATGCCACGCTACTGCTTCAGCATCAAAAGCTCTACAAAAGTCTCCATTGAGTCAAAGTTGTCAGATGACCCTTTATAGGAGTTACAGCCCCTTAAAGGTGAAAAATAGCATTTTTTCATGTTTTTGGCCTCTTAAATGAAAACTATTACAGATAGAGAAAAGCTGTTGCTTGCTTAAATGTTCAGCTCAATTATCTCTACAAAAGTGTCCATAGAGTCGAAGTTGTCAGATGACCCCTTATAGGGGTTACAGCCCCTTAAAGGCAAAAAATAGTGTCTTTGGCCTGTAGAATGAAAACTTTTGCAGATAGAGAAAAGCTGTTGCTTGCTTAAATGTTTAGCTCATTTAGCTCTACAAAAGTCTCCATAGGATCGAAGTTGTCAGATGGCCCCTTTTAGGGGTTACAGCCCCTTAAAGGCGAAAAATAGTGTTTTTGGCCTATAGAATGAAAACTATTGCAGGTAGGGAAAAGCTGTTGCTTGCTTAAATGTTCAGCTCATTTAGCTTTATAAAAGTCGTCATAGGTGGAAGTTCTCAGATGACCCCTTATAGGGGTTACAGCTCCTTACAGGCAAAAAATAGTGTTTTTGGCCTATAGAATGAAAACTTTTGCAGATAGAGAAAAGCTGTTGCTTGCTTAAATGTTCAGCTCATTTAGCTCTACAAAAGTCATCATAGGGTTGAAGTTGTCAGATGACCCCTTATAGGGGTTACAGCCCCTTTAAGACAAAAAATAGAGTCAAAGTGTTCAGATGGCCATTTAAATAACATTTTGCACGTTTTAGGCCTACAGAATGGCAATTATTGCTGAAAGAGAAAAATTGTTGCTTGCTTAAATGTTCAGCTTATTTAGCTATACAAAGTTCTTTATAGGGTTGACATCAAGACCAGGTGAGCGATTCAGGCTCCTGGGAGCCTCTTGTTATATAGATAATTTGGATAAAAATGACAAAAAATCTTCAAAATAATAAAACCAAAAGAAATTATTGATCAATGAATTGTGTATTGCAAACTAATCTATGTTATGTAGTTTTCGCAGGAAACTTCATGAGGGTTAGATAAATTCATGCACAAGTTAGATAAATCCTGTAATTCACTCTGTGCATATAGATTTAATATTTAACTCAGAAATCACAATATTTCATCTATATCTTTATAAATAAAGCTGTTTACTTTTTATTTATAATTATTTGAACTTTTCAAAAGCTGTATGTTGGACTTTCTCATGTTTGTCAAACCGGGAGCAGAGCCTACTGGACTCGTTGAAGGCTGCTGGCGGTTGTGGTTTTTCTGAATTGCTGCTTGATTGAGGGCTGTGTCGCATACACTTATTCCACATCTCATAATTTTCTATTTCAATTATTCACACATGCAATATGGGTGGATCCAAAAATTTTGGAAAGAGGATTTGCATCTCGAGTCAAGAACAAAAGGGGGTCCATGTTAATTTTTGTTGGAATAGGATGTAATGAGATGTCGATTAAGTGTATGTGATACAACCTACATATAAACAGCAATTTTAAAATCCACAATTGAAAACAGCCAGAAGCCTTCAAAATGACCAGTGGTGGATGCTTGTCATTTTACAAATTTTGGCCCAACATAAAAATATAATCCATACAATGCTTAAGCCAATCATAAAATTTCTAAAATAGACGATATTGAGATGTGGAATAAGTGTACACGACTCAACAAACATCAATTCAAAAAATCACAACGGAAAACAGCAAAGTCTACATCACATGCAAATGGCAAAATCTTCCAGAGAAGAGGGTTCCAACCTCTGGCACCACCTCCTTAGTCTATGCAAGGAGGAATAAAATACAAAATTGAATGAAAATTTATATATATTTATTTTTGATTTATAGAATCTGGAACCATGAATACAATGAAAGGACAACTGGGGCTAAGGAGCAGTGGTATGTTTAAATAATGAAACAATTTTAGGGTAAATGTGTCATGTGAATTAATTCTAGTAAAATAACACAGTCAATTATGTTATAGCAGTTTATAAAATTTATGTATCTCAAGACACAAGTGTTGCTTTACATTAAGAAGTGTCATTAATAATAAAAATAAAATTATGAGCACCTCCATATCTCAAGAACTATAAGTTTGATGTTTAGAAAACTTGGTTTGCATCTGCCTCAGTAGCTTGATTGCTACATTACAATAGCAAGTACAATGTATATGACAGCACCTAGTATCAGTTTAAAAGCAAAATTATTTGTTTAATGCGGTAAAATGTTGATGATATCGGCTTCTGTTATTGAAGAATGTGTGTGTATGGGGGTCATATATTAATATACATGCACAAAATCTAACATTATACAACTGTACTAACATACATTGCTCAATAATTATAAGCTTAATAAAATACATTTAAACTGAAACTTGATACAAATATGGAAACATACAGGGTATTTTAATATAGATATAGGTACTCTGGAGATTTTGTCAATGTTTTTCATTCATCACTAATGCTATTTTCTCTGTTAATCATGTTACTACAACATGTACAACTATATTTCAGCTTTAGCTCCCACCTCCAGCAAGATTACAACACAATACCTGGTCTTAGATCATATGAATAACCATTACAGAAAAATAGTAGGAGCTAAATGTAAGTAATCTGTCTAGTGTCTGAAATCTGTCAGACCTGAAGAAATTTCACATGTATTAATAGAACAGAAAAATATGAACTGAAATCTGGCAAAACTAAAATGAATATCATGTGCTCTTCTGTGAGTTTTTCATAGTATAGCAGGAAACAACCAAAGTCAATAATGAAACTTGTTTACCTCAATTATAAATCTCAAAATGAACAATATTTATAAAACACAATATAGTAATGATACAACACAATATAGTAATGATACAACACCAAATAAAAACATTGTCTAACAAGAATATGTCCAAAAGACATAATGCTTAGTCTTTCAACATTTGGGACAAATGGACATATAGACGGACGGCCCCGAACACTGTAAGCCCCCTACTTTTGTAAATGGGGCATAAAAACAGCAACAAAGGCTTATTTTAAAAATGGAAATTAAATCACTGCCTCTATGTTCACACATTCAATTTCTTTATAAATAAGATTGAGAATGGAAGCATTTGATGTTTGGTATAAATAGGATTCCCATGCATTTATGAAAACTTGAAAAGGACTTTATATTTTACAATTTCTTTTCAAATCCCTGAAAATTTTTGTTTATGGACAATAGGTTGAATCTGAGTCAGTGGAAATTAAAAAAAATGTATCAATATATGAGCTTGAAGATGGTAAAAATAACCTTGAAATCTATAAGCTAAAAGACAAAATTTGCAATTAAGTTATAAAACCAATGGTAATTAACAATCCCAATATTACACTTGAAACTAAATTTAACAAAAAAAACAAACTTTCTCCTCCTATAAAACAATACCGATATAGATTATCATTTACATTTGTTTAGCTGCCATTGACAACAAACCACCCAAAGCCCTAAAGTCAAGCCAAAAAGGTATGTGATGTAGTTAGTTTTAAGATAATTAAAATAATTAAGAAATATATATTTTATATTGACATTTAGGATTTTTATTACCTCAGACTAGTTCAATGAATTTACAAATATCTTACAAAAACAAAAAAAAACGGTTGAAAAAGATGCATCTAAAACAGCCACTCACTTATACCAAAATAAAACTGCCTGTTTAAATAGGAACTTATATAATTAAATTCTGCATGATGATGGTTTACTGTATTTCATACATGTTGTTGCTCTTATCTAAATTAATGTATTTACATTTCTATGAATTTATTATAAGAATTAATAATTTATTTGTAGTGCGTGATAGAAAAACCAGAGATTATGTCAAGAAAACAGGAAGCAGGCCTCCTTCACGAATGCCATCCAGACCACATTCACAAATGCATTATTATCAAGATTATGATAATGAAGAAGATTGGGTAAGGGCTTAATTAAACTACTTAAGTATTTTTATGGGTTTTATGCCCCTAACATACAATGTAAATTGTATGAAATTGATATACATGTAGTATTGTAGTATTACCCTAATACAGTGGTGTTTCATTCTATGTTAACAATTCTCAAGATAGATGCTGTTATTCACACCTTTTACATAACTTCTGCTTTGATGACTTAAAAAAAACCCTTTGTTTTGGAAATTTAAGCAGGGCAAGCTTCATATCAGTGGTGTGGTTAAGATTTATCAGCTATAGTACATAAGATGAATGTAGTGCTTTTTAATTTCAATAATGAGGAGTTAATTGCATAATAAAATAATCCTTTATTTGTTAAAATTAATTATTAATTGGTAAAAAAGATAACAAAAGTTATATATTAGCTCTGATATAATATCATTAAATCCTTTAAAAATACTGAGATGTTAGTTATTACTTTACTCTTACACTAAAGATATTTTGTTTTCAAAAGGGGGACTATGACCCAGATGACGAAGAAGAACAAATGGTCCAGAATATCTTGAAAACATCACTCAGACCTAAAAGTTCCAGTGTCAATGCCACGCATGGATCAGAAACCCAGCCAACTGATAGAGACTATCAATACAACAACTACGCCAACACGGACCACACACTTAACCAAACCAGGCCTATGTCTGCTGGGTCTAAGTGGATGAAAACTAAAACCATGATGACAGCAGTCAGGGCTATAACCACTCCGACATCAGCAAGGGGAGATAAGACTTATGATGGCGATCTGCTGGAGAAAAGGTCACATGCATTCACTGAGGAAAAACCATTCACACCAAGGACATTAAAAACTAAAAATAGATCTTCACGGTTGAGTGAATATAAGTACTACACTCCACCTCCACAGAAAAGATCTACAAAACAAGAAGAAGAAGCAAAGAAAAAGGAAGCTCCAACTCCAAAACCTCGGCCTCGACAGAGTTCTAAATCCCCGCAGAGAATACCAGTAGATGCCTCCATGACTGATACATTAATGTTTGAAAGTCTACAGTCAAGAGATTTCTCAAGATTTGAAGACAAGGAAGATGTGGTGCCCAAACTAGACATTTCTCTTGACATGGACCATAAAAACTGGCTTCAGGAACAACAATACAGAAGTAAAGTCAGAGAAAAGAGTGGGACGTTAAAATCCACGATGAGCCAGATACGTGAGGATGAGATGATGGCAAGTACTGACCTTGACCAGACAAAGGGGATGTCAACCCTGGATAAAACTGGAACAAGGTATGTGTCATTACATATGTTTAATGTATACTGCACAGAACCCAGTACTCTTATCTTGTATGTAACTTGGAGTTAATATATATGAATCTCTATCCTAACCTTACCTATAACAATTGTGCTTGTAATATTGTCAAACGGTAAAAGCTTACATTTGCATATAAGGTTAAAGAAGATAATAACAAAACCACTTAAGACCAAGGGCTTTTCCAGGAAAAAATGTCCAAGGTGACCGGAACTCTCTTAAATTTTTATTTCTTTGGATTTGGGTAAATTATGTGAATTGATACAAAAAATAATTAAAATTCTGGTTGGGGTACCCTAAATTTTAATTTGAGTTCGGACCCCCCTGCACATTTTTCCTGGAAAAGTCCCAAGAAATAAAAACAATTCACCTCTTGTATTAAGAAACAGCAAAATTTATGAATGGGCAATAATAATCTTAAAACATCAACAACACAAAACAGATAAAAACAGGGAGAACTTTGCATTTCATCCTAAGAATCTAAACTTAATTTTAGATTTTTTTTTGGAGTAAGAACTTAATTTTATAAGTTAAAGGCTTGATACCTTGGCTTTTTATATCCACTATTATTTTATTATTATAATAATAAGATAAAAGATGCAAAGCAGTAAACATGATATATAAAATATGCATGTACTTTGTACATATGATTAATTCCATCTAGCATAATATTTTTATTTTAACCCTTTTTTCTTTAGGAATTTTGGCACTGGCAGTGGAAGTCAAAGATTAAAGAAAGAGTAAGCAGACTTTGTGTTGATATACTCTGGTTACTAATTTCCATAAAAAACTGCTGTAAACATGAATTACCAAGCTTTCACTATGTACACAGAATACACTCTTGTTAAGCTGTTCAAAATAATGTTTCATTTAATTGGTGTGGCATTTGTTTCATATCTTTTTTTTTGTCGGTAAATATTTAAGTATTAATTTAAAAATCAAACAAAAACAGTTATACTTAGAATTTTTTTTCTGTAACATTGTAACAGTACATGTTTTAAGAAATAAACTTAAACTTTGCAAAATAGAAAATGCAACCTTGTAACGATTTATAGCATGAATGGGTAAGATATGACAAATTCCATGAAACAAAATTCTACAATTTTTTTTTTCAAATGTTGAAACTTTTTGTTTCTGAAAAAGTATTAAGTGAACTTTCTGAATATTGTTTACAGCAGTAACTACATTTCTTTGCACTTTCTTTATTTAGATAAATTCATTGGTGGAAGATTTTCTTGCACTTTTCTTTTTACTGTCTTCTTTAGAAATTGTTTCTATCTGTTAGAAAATGGGTTGAGAACTACATTTTACTCTTTTTGGCTGTGTCTTTCAAAACTAAGGACCAGTCTAAATACTTGTTTTGCTTTATTAATGCTTAATTTATTTTATATCCACTTTTTTCACCAAGTGATATGTATTTGTAGTGTAGTAGTTTTTTCCACGTTACTTTTAAAATAAAAAAAAATGAAAAAGATTTTCAATATTTTATATAAATGGTTATCCCCCTTTGTACTAGTGACTGAATCATTTGGAAGAGGTTTTGGTGGTTTGTTATTTCAAAAATATCGCATGTGCAGTATAAACTTTGAATTAATTCGTTTGTAAATTATTAAGATGAGTTTTTTGGGGTCTGGATCTTTGGATCATATGGCCTTGATCATACTTTTCCTGTGGTGGAATTTTCATTAATAGTACAGGAACTTCTTTTAATATATCAATTATAAATTCCAGCTGTATTTCTGCTAATTTGGTTATTTGAAATTTTATATTTTCAACAAATATTTTTAGAAGTTATAATATTTGTGAAAGTCCACGTATCAAATATGCGTAAGTTCCTGCATGTTAGTAATTGTTCATCATTTTATGGCTGTTTATGCATTAAATTTGTTATTTGTGCACATTGAATTGTCCGAATGTTTCTTGTTGTTGAATGTGTTGTATTATTTTTGTTATGCACAAGTTTATTTTACCTTAGAATTGTGTTGTTATTTTTTATACAGTTTTGAAATAATAAAAATAGTTCAACCTCCTAATCTAGATTAAATTTTAGTTTTAAAACATTGAATTTATCAAGGAGAAGATATCACAATTTTATGTCCAGGATTAAGAAATGTTAGTGCTAATACAAGTACTTTTATACTAGTAGTACATGTATAATGTTTCTTGTATTACTGTGGATTCATTTATTTTCCTGGGTTCCAATATTTGTGGTTTGATGAAAAATTATCAGTTTGTTGATTCTTAAATTCGGGTTCTGAAGTCTGCAGCATACAGATCTATGTTAAATCTCCTATTTGGGTGTATCATATTTCATGGGTCAAGGCCACCCACAAAGACCACAAAAATGATACCTAAAGGCCCATGAATAATAATAAAACCACAGTAATTGATACAAAATAAAAATTTTAATTATTATTCATAGTTAAGTCTTTTCAGCTGTAATTGAATTTTTCAACAAAAGTATAATTTTATCTTTATCATATCCATCTTTTGTAAAGTTTTACAGAAAATTTAGTCTCTGAATTAATGTGACTATAAATCAAAATGAAACTTTTCTTTATGTATTCTTTAGAAAAAAGTGTTAATATGCTTATTTAAGACAGCGATTCTGGTGAAGTGTGATTAGGGCCCACATCAAGGATGTGAATTTTTGTGAATTTTTACACAGTAATTTGAGGATGTGGTATTAAGCTTTAATGTAAATCCTTTGAACATTATTGAAAATGCTAAATCCTCAAATTGAAAAATTACATTGAATATAAAAGACTTTTTGAAGTTCTTAATTGAAGGGCAATTTTATCGAAATATTTAAATTGTGTTGGATTTACAAATTATTTGATTGGATGAACAAAATATGTAACAGAACATCTCATTGGATACAGGATATCATATATTGACCAAAGAAAACAAGAGAGGTAAAGTATGCTAGAGATTGCATGGTGCATCTGAGTGTAGTAATCCATGGTGATATGACAGTGTGCAGTACATGCACTTTATCACCTGGTGTAGTGTTAAGCATTGTCTTGCAGTGATATAATGTGCCACTGACTGTAGTTACTGCATGGTTTTGGATTCAATCATATGGCATGTTCATAATTTCATATATAGAGCTCTTTTTTCCAATTCTTTTATGGCATGTTCATAATATAAAGTATAGACATTCCTTTTCCAATTTTATAGCATTTTACTTCTATCTTTTAAGATGGTTGACTATATATACTCATGGGGGAAAAAAACTGTGCATGTCTATTGGAAATCAATTGTACCCAAATTTCTCCTAATCAGAAAATCATTAAAAGTACAGTTATCGAATTTTCCCTAGATTTGACGTCAAGTTGATCATGATCATTTTTGGGTTAAAATCTGAAAATTTTTGAATTCCAGCGACACGTCTGACGCAAAGATTGCTCACACAGGGTTATGTTGCTCCTCGGTTGCTGTCTTCACTCAAGAAATTTTACGGAAGACATCATGCACTTATAGACAAATATGGGATTTCGATCTCTCAGATGAGTGCAGATGTTGGTTTGTCATAGGGTGTTGTTTTGTCTTCCTTTACTGGATTTGACACGCTGAATGGACTATTGGCAACGCGACGGGTGTGCTATAGCAAGCAGGAACTGCTTACTCTTCCGGAGCACCTGAGTTCACTCTTGTTTCGACTGGAGTTCGCGTTGTTGATTAATATTCAGTTGTTTTGTGTTTCCATGTTTTACGTGTTGTCTGTTTTTGTCCCGTTCTTGTTTGTGTTTACTGGTTTAGTCTCTGCCCTTTCGGACTTTTGACATTCGGATACCCCATTGGTACCTCTGCTTCTTTCTGAGATTTCAAAACCACTTTTTACCCAAGAAATAAAAAATCCAAATTTTCATAAAGATTTAAGCTAAAAGGAGAAACGTCATTGGTGAAAATCAGCTGAGAAAACTCAATTTCAAAAATGTGTGTTGTTTTTAAAGTGTAATTTTGTGAGTTCCAGATTTACAAGTTCGAACTCAAATCAGTTGCATGGTTTGATACTATATACTCTCATCAACATTTGCAGTGTATAAATGTAGTCTATTTGGCACTCTACAGTTGAACTGGATAGACAGTGACAGTCTCTGACAGATCAAGAGGAGCCTCAAATTTTCATAGGAAATTTTGTATTTTTCATGCAGTATTTGAACCAATGATTCAATAGACAGTTTGCTAGGTGTTGAATAATAAGAATGCTCATTTTTACACATTGTTTAACATTCATGATTTTATGATTATCATTTCCAAGTTTTTAAAACTTCTTTCCTAATAACATATTTTAGGGCTCTGCATCAAAGATGCAGACATACTATTGTTTTTAGTTTGCCTCTCCAACTAAAAAAAAATTGTGTATCCTAAATTTATAGTCCAAGTATGAACTTTGAACCATATGAAGATGTGTATATTAAACTTTCATAGAAATCAATGAAGTATTTTTCTGAAAAACCCTTGGGTATTAAAATTTTATACAAATTTATCAAATATTTATAAAATAAAAACTTCAGATTTTTGCCAATAGGGCCCCTGCCTCATGTGTGCCTGACTGTCAGTCTTCTAGTTTTATGTGGTAATGATTTCAAAGTTTTATTGATTTTCATATTATTTAATTAGTATAGAGATGAAGTTAGGCAAATAGATAATTTTTAGCAAGGCTCTAGCCAGTAGTTACATTACCTTTTTAAGAAAAAATACAAATTCCTACAGATAAATTTTGTAGTCAAATGTGTCTAGCACTGTAAATTTCACTTTAATCTGCACCCCTTTTACAAAAGTATCTGGCTATGGGTCTGATTAGACATTGATTTTTGTTAATTCTTATTGAATACGAAAGAATATGGAATATTGGTAGCTATATTGAGATTAAAAAGGATTTTTTTTAAATTTCAGATCAATTTTTTTGTATTATGCAAAGAAGTTGTTATCACATTTTCTGATATTCAATGCATACCCTCACATGTCATAGTAACTAAGTAAAATTGGTATCATTATAATGATTTGTTTGGGTTTTGTTTTAATTTGTTTGTTTGTTTTTTTAAAGAAGAAATTTCTTAAATTTGTATGCATTTGTTATGTATTCTTTTTTTATAATGAATTTATTTGAAACTTTGTTTAAGAAATATGTATCGAACATATTAAATTTTAACATGAACACAAGTTATTTAAGCTCAATATGAAAGAATGTGTCAAAAAGTTTTCATGTACAAATGTATCAATTTCTATTGTTAGTATTCTATTGGAAATCTATTTTTCATGCATTTTGATGACAAAATGATATAGAAAACACATTTCAATATTGTACTGTTGTTGTATTTATAGGGAAGAGGAACTGAAATATATGGAGTTTATGAAGGATGTAACTGATGATGTTCTAACTAGGGGAGTGTTTACAAACAGGTCAGTAAATTATAACTTGGATTTTGGGGGGGGGGGTTATGTCAATTTTATACACAGGAAACCCTTTTTTGCTAACCAATTTTAGAAATCATCTTTATATGACAATTGGTATTTGGATAAATTTATATATATATTTAATGATTGTTATAATCCTTTTAACCAATAGGATGAAAATTAAGTATCAATTCTTGACAGGTGGGGGCACACTCTGCACGCAACTCCCTAAAATATGGGAAAATTTGATTTTTATCATGAAATCTATCGAAAAAGGCCAAATTGCTCGCCGAATATTTAATACCCTCGCCCCCCACTCTAATTGAAAATCCTGGATCTGCGCCTGCTTGATCATTTTAATTTTGAGATTATTAAATGAAAATTTAAGTATGTACAAGCTCTACATGTTTTCTGTGACCAGTTCATGTTCTCATTGTGGTATGAAAAAACTCTCTTATTATGATCTTCTTTTTCAGAGTTTTAAAACAAGTGTTTGACAGCCACATAAGGAAAAGAAAAGGAGAATTAAATGAGGTAATATTTATAAAATATTTACCCATCTATGATAAGTTTGGATGGAAGATAAAAGGATGTGTCGGCAATTTAAAAATCTAAAATAGAAAACAGCCAGAAGACTTCAATGTGACCAGTGATTGCTGCTCACTGTTTTGCAATTGGCCCTAGAATAAAAATATAATGAATATGATTTAAAACAAAATCTTAAGAATTGCCAAAGATAGACCTGCCTCTGAACATATAATAACAAGCATAAAGATGAGTATAACAGCTTTGATCATCTTCAAAATGTTCATTTGTTGTAATGACATTTTGGCTGTGTATTGCATGGTCAAAATGGTACAATAATCACCCTAATTTGTGTGTGACCCGGTGGTTTCTTTCCCTGAGAAAGTAAGGTCACCTGAGGGCACCTTAATTTTCGAGGGGGAAGAAATGCCGAGTTACATATCAACTAGGGTGATAACTGTTATATTATATCAAATATTTAAATGAAATAATTTCATATTAAATTATGAAACATATTTCAGACATTTTAACCTTTTTCCATTGGAAAAAATCCAGCCCATACAATGTTGAAGAAATTAAACAACATGGGGCTCACTTGCAAAATTTCACGAAAGGGTGACCTTACCATGCAACCCAACGATTACTGGTTGACCCAGAGAAATATCACATGTCACATGACCGCATGTTAGTAAATCACAATAAAGATTTTTATACGAGTACATGTATATAATATTGTCAGATCATTCTTATAATCCTATAATTTTAAATTGTTTGAATTAAGATAACAAATTCATTAATGTCCACATGTTTATAATGATAAAAGTGGTATATTGTGTCAAAATATAAAATTGTCCCATATTAAATTGGTCAACATTTATTTCATTTTAGAAAAAGATGAGATCCATGCTAGGCAAGGTCAGATCAGATTTAGGTATCCCTCATGATGATAACGAGTCAACACTAGATGACACAAGGTTGGGAGAAACAGTTTCTACTTCCTCTTTCAAACTCCGCCCATCTTTGGCAAGATTTGAGCAAAGCAAGGTATCAGATGTCACATTTGATTCAACTGTTGATTCACAAAATACATACAAATTTAAGAGCACTTCATCAGCAGACATGTTCAGCACTATTCGCTCAGAAAACGAGGATTTATCAGGGTCTCAGGCTCTACGAGATTACCAAATGAATCTCACTAGGAAAGCCGAATTAAGTGAAGGGGAGGTTACTCCAGAGGAATCAGAAAAACATGATGAAACAAAGGTTATACATGTGGCTTCCAGAGCAGATGACAATGCCTCAGTTCATTCCAGGGGTTCAAAAGCTAGATCAGTGCAGTCACATGGTTCTAAAGCTAGGTCAGTAGGTCATGCTTCTGTCCAGTCACATGGCTCAAAAGCTGTATCTGCAGGAAAGGGATCTGAACATGTAGCTTCGCCAAAACATTCATCAAGAGCTGCAAGTGCAAGAGACGATGATACACTTACTGAAAAGTCCCGTCACGAGCCGACAGATGACGGGGAATATGAAGATGATGACTTTACAGACAGTGATGGAGAATTTTAATCAAAAAGATGACTGGTCTTTTGACCTATATAAATTGAATTAATAGTTTATCATTGCTTGAAATTTATAAAGTTCATCAAGAATGAAATATGTTAATATATCTTGAGATAAAGAAAAGCTGGACTTCAATAGGCAAAAATGCAATTATTTCATTTAGAATTTTCATATTGTACATGTTGTAGGTCAAAACAGAAATTTATTTGTAATGTGAGTTAGTTCATATGACATAGATGTAAAATCATTCATTCATTACGTTTTAGTGTTTTGCTCAATTATTATAAACCTTCACACTTTATTTTTTATAATCATCTTTGCCTTATGCTGTAGAATTAGAAGATTGCAATAGACATGGCCCTTTTTCATATCTTTGTGGGCAAATTGGACTTGATTAAATACATGTGTTATTGTATATCATAATTCACTTAGAGTTTTGTTGTAATTTTGTTTTGTAATTTAGATATGTGTAAGTTTTTATGAATTCATTCATAAGATCATTTTTTCCCTTAAGGTTTTATGCAAAGTACAAATAAAATAATTGGTTTGATCTTCAATTTTAAAAAAGTGCATTTTCTAGACCATTTGCTTATTTTAAATATTAAGCTTTAAACTACCCATTCCTGATATAAAATATAAGGACATATATAATTTTATGTGTTTATATGTCTCATGAATCAAGTTGTCCGTCCATATTTTTTTCTAATTATATGTTTATTTTTAACAATTTTATGTAGAGATATGTTTACATTCATTCACGCATATTTTTCATGTTAATAAAAAGCAGAACAAATATTATTTAAATAATAGTTTGTAAAAAGCATATTTGATGCTTTATGTTTCCTGTCGAATTTATAGTACAATTTTATTCAATCCTGTCTTAAGTTGAACAAAAGAAACAAAGAATTGCGAATTGGGCATTTGAATTTCAAAGTCAGGAATTGAATAAACACAAGCAACTCAGATAGAGCTGTTTCTGTTTATTGCAACATGCATATCTTTTTTTTAACTACTGAATCAAATTTTGGCTTCCTCTTATGATGTTTAAATGCAATGTAAAAAGAAAAAAAACTTTAAGTTGCATGGAAAAATAATACTAATGGATATCAAACTAAGTGACCAGGCCAAACATTTTTCATCTTGAAAATTTTTTTACCTGCCTACTACCTATTCACCACACTAAGCAACAATGGGAAACAAGACCTTGTTAGCTTGGCCTAAAAAGTCTTATGAAGATTAATTTTTATTATGGCCCGACCACGTATGTGGATCGGACATATAGTTTTACCCTTGTCCGTCCGTCCGTCCGTCCGTAACACTTTGGTTAAGTTCTTGGTTAAGGTCCATTACTCGGATACTAGATGTTGGGGGTCAATGATATTTCACCACCAGATGGGTCTTGGGTAGGGCTACACCACCCACTAGAAATTAGGTCACTGTGACCTATATTTTATGCATGAAAGACTTCGGTTAAGTTCTTGGTTAAGGTCCATAACTTGGATACTAGATGTTGGGGGTCAATGATATTTCACTACTAGATGTGTCTTAGGTAAGGTGACACCACCCAATAGAAATTAGGTCACTGTGACCTATATTTTACGCATGAATGACTTTGGTTAAGTTCTTGGTTAAGGTCCATATCTCAGATACTACATGTTCATGGTCAATGGTATTTCACCACTAGATGTGTCTTAGGTAACATGACACCACCGAATAAAAATTAGGTCACTGTGATCTATATTTTATGCATGAACGACTTCGGTTAAGTTCTTGGTTAAGGTCCATAACTTGGATACTAGATGTTGGGGGTCAATGATATTTCACCATTAGATGTGTCTTGGGTAAGGTGACACCATCCACTAGAAATGAGGTCACTGTGACCTATAATTTATACATGAATGACTTTGGTTAAGTTCTTGGTTAAGGTCCATATTTTGAATACTACATTTTAGGGGTCAATAATATTTCACTAATCCCAAGTAATACACATTGAGGGTCAATGATATTTCAAGAACGGGAGGGCCATCCTGTGGCTCATAGACACATTTTCTAGTTATCACTGAACTCCTGCAATTACAATAATATCACTTTAACTTCTGTATTTACAATAAATTTAAACTATCAACATAATATAATGAAAATGTTGAAGGTTTCTATTTTGGAAATATTTCATCCCCTTTAAACAAATCTAAATGTTCTGATGGCCTTGTATGGTCTACAGAAGGAGAGAGTCTTTTAGATCTTGTGCTTCCCCCATGATACAGTGATGGTGACAAGATATTCAGATGTTTGTTTTGACTTTTTGGTGCTAGTTGATTGGTTGGTGAGTTCTGAACAGAATTAGAGCCAATAATTGGTGTTCTCTGCTTGGGAGTGGTGGGCACTGCTTGCAGTGGAGATCCGGTGGGCACTGCTTGCAGCGGAGATCCGGGGCTACGGTTTAATGAATTGTCCATTCCTAATACATTTGTTCTGTTCCCTTTTGCTTTAAAAAAATAAAGTAAATAGTAATGAGTGTATATTTCATGACACAGCATCTTATTATATAAAACAGAAAGCAGCGAGCAAACTGATCACCCGTGCTTCATCCTTGTCTTGCTAATGATTGATTATACAGCAATTTCAGATCTCTCAAAGATCAAAATCTATTACAATAATGGTTACAGAATTCTGAAATGAACATCAAAAGAGAAAAGAAACTTATTCTTATACAATTACAGTGAATCTTTATATAATGGCATTGAGGAAATGGTTGCTTATAAATCTTGAAAATGACATCAAATATACTAGTCAAAGAATTCTTAATTAGTACAACTGGTAGACTTCAGGGATTTGGAAGGAATTTTAAGCAAAGGGCCATTTACCTCTTTTTTCATGAAAATTCAAAATTTCAAAGGGCCATTTCTTAATATTCTATATAAATAATTGAGATGAGAGGGGACCATTTTCATTGTTGATGTGCCAATGGCCCATGGCCCCTGCCTTCCCAATCACTGGGTAGTATTTCAGACCATTTTGAATTGCTAGAATGATTTGGAAATTAACAAAGACTTTAAAGATTTTTATCTATTTCATAACATTTAACATGGAAATCAAAGCATCTTATATTATCTGAGATCATATAACAAACCTCAGGAACTACAAATATGTATCAAAGTTGTAAAATTCTTACCCTCTTTATTAAATTTCATGTTCGAATTTTGGGGAGTTAATCAATATAACTTTATATAAGATATTTCTTCATCTATAATACATAACTTTCATACATTTTTGAAGTCTTACCAGATTTTCTGAGTAACATCTCTAAAAGTGGAGTACCAAAGTGAGACCTAGACCTGCTTCCTGGATTTGGAAGGGTTGGCGTCGTGATTCTTGGTTCATGTAATTGAGGATGGACGTCTGGTGTTCGTGGAACATTTGCCTCTTGGCTATCTGTAAAAATAGAGTTCCCTTTTTTCAAAACTCAGTTGTGCAACTTTATACATTTCTAAAATACAGCCATTCCGAAAAAAATCTATCCCTATTAGTCAATTTCGTCATAACCACTATTGGCAACAGTTTCAGAAATTCCAGTGGTAATCTGTAAGCTTCCGCATTAATATGTTTCTTATGCATGCGACTGTGCTGGTTTTCTTAGTTTTACATTTATATTAAGAAGGAACGTCCTCGTGGATACACGGATGCCCTCACTAGACCCAAACAGGAAGTAGAAGACCGGCGGCAGGCCGGAAAATCGCTTATGACGTACAGTTTGTCATACTAAAACATCCTACCAAGTTTCAAATCATTATCAAGTACGGTTTTTGAGAAAAGCTTGACATGTTTTTTCATAGCGGTACAGTCCAAAACAGGAAGTAGACGTCCGACACCCCAAACAAATATAGAAGTCAGGTAGGTCATATTCGGTTAAAAGCTCCGTAGAGCTTGTGTTGTATTGTTTTTATAATGCCGAATCACTTACTTACTTACTCATAAAATCGCTTAGAAAAACATTTGTCATAATGAAACAAAAATTTCAAATTAAATGTATTATGCTCCCAACATATCGTGGCGTTAGGGGGACAGGAGGGGGCTTAAAAATTCAATAAATGAATTACATTTTATACCCTAAGCATAGCTAATTGCATATCACCTTGACTTTCGTCGCTTACATCAGTTAAGTTTGGTACTGTTGCGTATGGTGATGTTTCGTTACTTGTACATGTCCAAGGGTTTGTTTGAATTTGTGGAGTCCCAGGAACATACTGCTCTGGAGATCTATCAATCAAGTACATCCTTTGAAAGGTCTGTAAATTTGCCCTGTTCTAAAGAAAGAGCAAAGTTACAATTGAATTGTACATAATTTTAGAATTATATACGCAGATGTATACATATACAGGCATTTTGCGGGACAGTTCCTGATTGACCAGTATTATCAAAAGAGATAACACATTTTTTTTTAAAACTTAGTGAGTTAATTGCTTAACTCCCAAAATAATATTGTGTTATCATGCCACATGTGCTTTGAAATGGTTGTTGGCTTGAGTGGTATCTAGAGTGGTACTGGGGGGGGGGGGTTTAGTCCTCCCCCTTTTTATCGAAAAAAAAGAATGGATATGTTCCAGACCGTATGCGTATTCAGACCGTACGCGTACGGTCCGGACCGTACGAGTATATTTTCAAAATACCTGTACGGTCGGACCGTACGCATACGGTCTGACTTGCATACTCTTATACGTCATTTGTTACAACTAAACAGTCATTTGTTTACCCGTGAGCAGACAAAGAGACGGGCTTGGGGAGGCTGATTAAGCAAAGATTTAGGCAATATGTTTAAGCAATTCGTCCGTCAGTTTCCCCACATATTTACCTACTTTTTAGCAAAAAAAGTTCTATAGAGCTCTTATTTTTTATATTATGTGCAGCCGATTTTACTTTCTACAGATATAGGTTATATGTTTTGTCGTCATCCTCAAAGTTTATTTACTGAATATAATTTTAGGATTTTTAGTCATCATCATGAAGTCTGACATTTTTGTGGACCCTATATACCGGTGAAATCCAACAACAAAGCAGAGAATAAAAACTAACAAATTCTACCAAATGAATATTAAACATCATATTTCTCAATTCCCTTACATACCGCCTTTCTATATTTTTTCAGCTATTTACAAATTCTGACTTTTGTTCTATTTTTTTTTTTTTTTTTTTTATTATTTTAAGTTTGCTTTCCTCTTTTCGTTTTTTTTTCAGTTTCCCTATTTTTCCGTAGGAATCTGGGGGTTGGCAATAACACTTTATAGGTTGAAAATAAAATATTATTTCCTTATTTCCTAATATTATATGAATAAATGCAAATTTAGAGAAATACCTAGATGGTCTGAATACTTGTATGGTCCAGCTCGTTTTAGACCTTACGGGTATACTTGCACGGTCGGACCGTACGCGTACAGTCGGACCGTTTAGGTATACTCGTACGGTCCGGACCGTACGCGTACGGTCTGAATACCTGTACGGTCTGGAACAGATATAAAGGAAATCAGTTTAGAATGACCAGAGTGGGTTATTCTTTTCAAAATTCTTAGATCCGACATTGGACATACATAGCGTACGCAAAAAAAAACTCTACATGACAAACAATTCGAAACTTACGTATAAGCATGGAAGACGGTATTAAATTGTCAATTTAATACTTCCATGGTATAAGTTATGAGGTTTTCGATTTTAAAATAAGTTCTTCGTTGAAGACAATTTATACATGTAGGCAACATAACATTCTAGAGCAGTTTTTGCGTCAGATGTGACGTTATTCCAAGAAAAAACCTTGATAAACCAGATGTGTATACTCTGAAATAAAGTAATCTAAAAAGCCGGAATAGGCTTCCTCTGAAAGGGTCCCAAACCCAGGATCATTACGGTCCAAAGAGTGAATTTCCTTGAGTGTTCGAGATTGTAATATTTTGATTTTACTGGGTCCGATATTGCTGATTCTGATGGTCCCTGATTTTAGATTTTTAAAAAAAAAGCACTAAATAAAATTAGGCCATGGCTGTTCGACCGGACCCGGTTGAATAGCCCCACGTTCCATTATGGACAGGCTATTCAACCGGACTTGTGATCATAGACCTGTAGTTTATGATTAGATAAATTAGATGTTAAATTACATTTTATCCCTCGGTTGGGGGGGGGGGGTTACTCTTGTGTTTTATGACGGGGGTGTGCATTTTGTAGATTGAAATTGGTACCCGAATATATGTCAGAAAATCGTCGAAAACATACCTAAATCTATGTGATTAGGAAACAAATACCCATATCTAACTAACTAACTAATTTATTCAGACTAAAATCCATTACAGAGGATCATCACTGAAAAGGAAACAACATTCTACAATACACAAAATATCATATGTAATGAAATAAAAGTCAATTAAGGTGTTTTTTTTTTTCATTTATTAGAGCCTTATAAGATAAATTACAAGTCTCTATCTTACTTAAAATGACATCTTAACTTTGCTAAGTATCCCAAAAACAAAAAAGACCCAAGTCTATCATCTATGGCGCATTTTCTGTTTTGACTAATGCCTATGTAAGACATCAACAAAAATGGGTACCAAATCTATGTGTACTGCTTAAAAAAAGATACCCAAATCTATGTGAAAAATGGACCCATACAAGATGCACATCCTGTATATTGGTATATAGGGAGTAAACCCCCCCCCGGATTTTATCAAGCTGTAACGGGGTTGCCCCCCTTCGTACATTAATTAGTAGATTTAAATAGCCAGCCTTTATCCCTGAACAAGGGAAGTACTTCTTTGGTTCAGAGGTAGAGCGCCTGACTGTAAACCTTGAGGTCCCGGGATCGAATCCCGCTCAGGATATGTTGGTTTTGTGAAGTAAATCATGCTCTCCGGTTACAAAGCATTCAGAGCCGATTCACCATCTGGAGAACGTTATTTGCAAGCTTATGAAAAAAACTTAAGTCCATTAAAATCCGGTGGAATAGCCAATCATATATGAAAAGGCTATTCAATCGGACCCGCAGGCCATTAGACCGGATCCGGTTGAATAGTCTATCCATAATGGATTTGCTATTCAACCGGGTCCGGTCGAATAGCCACGGCCATAAAATTAACAATGCATATTTAACTGAAAGACTAAATTGGAGCATTGTTTAAAACTCATAAAGATCTGCAGGAGCCACATCTGCATAAGCTGTCATTCCAGTTATTATGTAGACTGGTGAAGTGGCTGAGACTAGTCGCTGCGCTCGAATCGCTTTTGTGAGCGCTTTTGGCAGCTCATTCAGGAGATCTCAATGAGTGTAGCTCAAAACCTTTAGTCCTTACCTTACTCTACAATATTAACTACCCTCCCCACAAACTGAATGCAAACAACAGGACAGTAATTAAAATTTGACATAATAAAAGAGATACAAATATCAAGCCTCACCCAATTTAGTCAAACTTTACATTTAACATTTAACTGCCTTTTTATCTGTAGATCAAATCCTGTCATTTGCATTTTTGCAGTTGTGCATGGCATTGATGGGAGCCCCTCCCCCCACAATGATTTCAGGCAATTGAATTATCATTTTGAAAAAGACTTTTAAAAGTGGGAATTTAGAATTTGAATTGGATGGGAATAAAAAAAAAATATGAAGACCAAGTCAAACTGCTCATGCTGCTGGGTATGTCAAAGATTTGACAGTTTTGTAAAAAAAACTTTGCTTTAAGCCTAACGCCGGTTTAAAGTTTTTTTTTCCGCAACTTTCAAATCGATAGGCCTAGTCTCATTTGTCTTGTCAAATCTTGTAATTTGATAGTCTATTGTCTTTGTCATACACAGGAGCCTGGGCAGTTTGACTTGGTCTTCATAATTTTTTTTATTATTTTAAATTCCCACTTTAAGTCTTTTTCCAAATGGTAATTCATTGTGGGGGGAGGGGCCGGGTCCCATCAATGCCATGCCCAAATGCAAATGATGGGATTTGATCTACAGAAGATAACGCCTATCCCAAATGTCTTTAGAACAACGTATTTGCTTTCTTCATACCTCAGAATGATTAGAAACGGACTGACAGACAATGTTTATTTACCTTCTCGGGCACGTGTCAAAATCGTCTGCATCAATGTTGCAAGCCGCCAATGAAAATCGTGGTTTGTTGTCCATTGCATAATTAGCCAATCAATAAGATCGGTTGTAAAATCTTTTGCCTGATGTGAGTGGTGAGTTTTACATTGCTGCAAGCTTTTTAAAGTTAAGAAGTGTGGGTGGGTAACAAGCTATAGACTTGTAATATAACTTGCATGCTGCATTTTCAAGCAGGTATTTTTGAAGATTTTTTTAAGCCATTTATTTTACAACCAGGTATTTCTGGGGGTAGTGGATGTGGGGGATTTCTTTGCCAAGTCCCTTGGATTTAATGATTGTATGTTTAATATGAGGCAAGTTAAACCTGTGACACTCCCGAAGTTACAATTTTATTTATTTTTTTTGTTGCTTTGAAAATAAATTCAAACTAGCTTTTCTTGTAGGTTACGCCTGTGTTTAATAATGTCTAAAATTTACAAAGAAAAAAGCGGTAAAAAGACACTGAAAGTTAGGGAAAATAAGCATGCTAAACCAGACAATGAAAGAAAATTCAGCTCGCCGGTGTTTCTCAAATACTGTCAGACCCACAGACCTGTCTGGCAAATTTTTTTTCAGTCTGACAAACATTTTCAGATATTTTAGTTAAACATATGATATAGCAAAAAAAGCAAAATTTTAGTTTTGGTCTGCCAAAACCAAAAGCAATTTGGGACAGTCTGGAGGCTCACAGTACAACTAAAATATTGACATTTCTACTATTAACGCTCCCGAATGCTCCCTTGGAGCATATTAAGCATATGGCATAGGACATGTATTAGATATGATAATCATAAAAGCTATTGATTAGCTCAATAGTTTAGATGGCATAATTATAAAAAGATCTGGTGCATGGATATAAAATCAAAAGACTTATTAAAAAAGTCAGTGTTCAAAAATTTGTGAAATAAATTTTTATTTTAATATGTTTCTATGTAAATATATTTGATATAAATTTTATTCACAATGGCCATTGGAAATTACATCCACAGATAAATAAGGAAAAAAAATGAATTAAAATTTTTTTAATATTATTGTACAAAAATTTTCAAAAACCTCAGAATATTTTTTTGATTTTTTTTTCAATTTTAGATAGAAACCAATGGACAAATTGAGACCACAAATACTTTTGGCACAGATCTAGATATCTGTATTTATCATATACTTAGACATAATAATGCTTAAATTTAACAATATGATAATAGAGTAATTCTTAAAGAGAATTTGATTTTTTTTCTAAAAACACCTTCACCGTGTGATAATCACTTTCATTATCAACTGGTTCAGGTTGTTATCAACTACTTCCGTTTTATTATCAAACGCCAAAATCGGAATTGTATTACAGACTTGACTGTAGTCGATTTAAGTTATAGACATTTTCAAAACTTATGGCAGACAACACAGATGCATCTAAAAAAGTGCAATTTTTGTGTGAATTATACCCCCTTTCCACTTGTCCGTTGGTTTCATTTCTCGGTGGTATGAATTACGTTCATTCCAACCAAATATTTAACTGTGATGTCACCGTTTCTTCGTACCACGATATTACATGTTTTGTTTGTTTACATTAATTGACAAAATACAAATTTTAATCAGATGCTGTATCCAAATGCCACTTCAAAATACCATATTTATTTCACACTGATATTGAAGTATATGATAAAAAGACCATAACATGTCATTTTTCATATCAGACCAAAATCAGCCGGCGGTCATTATCATCCCTCAAGCCTACAGCTTTCGGGCTAATATCATGACCTGGGGCTGATAATAAGTCTGATATGAAAAACGGCATGTTATAAATATAAAATATCAAATGGCTGTTTTTATATCATATCTCATATCTCCCCGAGACGCCAATATCATCCCGAGAGCTTTAGCTCGAGGGTATGATATTGGTCGAGGGAGATATGGGGTATGATATGAAAATAGCCATATTATATTTTGTTTATCATATATTTTAAGAATATAAAGAATTTACATATTCAATATTCTAATTTGACTAAATAATGGAGTTATTTATGTTGTTTCTTTAATTAATGCACACAAAAGTTCATAAATTAAGTTTGAAAATGTCTCCTCTTTTCCTTCTGATGACAAGTTTACAAAATAAAGTTGGATATATTTAGTTATATGTATCTATTTTAGTATATATCTTTGCATTGAGGCGATAGAGTTGTTTTTTTTTTATTAACTTCCACTGATGCATACAGTGTTTTTGTGACATTTCCATAAAATAACCAAAATTTATTTTTTTTAAAATGCCTCGCTAATGCTCGTGTCATATGCATATGCAACTCGAAAAATCTTTTTTTAGGGCAAATTTTGATTTTTCTTTAAAATTGGGCATTTTAATTTTCTATGGTATGTTATTGATTTTTGGGGTGTGATATGGATTTTAGGGGTGTGTTATTGATTTCTAGGGTGTGTTATGGATTTTCAATGTGTATGATATGAAAAGACAGTGATATGGCTAGAATCATCTGTTTGGTATAGAATATCTAAAAAGGCTGTATTATTTAGTAAATATATGATAATCTATAAGTATCCAATGGTTATAGTTATTTTTTAAAAATGATATGGTCAGAAGCCTTTACTTTATGAGTAAACTTATAGTATTAGAAATGGAACCAAGTGTCATGATATTTTTCCAAGAGAAGAATCATTACACTTTGTAAAAATTGACAAAACCTAGTCAACCAGTGCTTTAAAAAAAATGAAGACACAGCTAATTATATACATACTATCGTTTCCAATTTTTAATTAGCTGGATTATGGTGGCAACAAAAAAAAAAGTTATTACCATTACTAATAATGATTTATCACCGCTTTCAGATGTTTCATTATATTAATCTTTATGTATGGTTTGCTTGATTATGTTACAGCAAAGTCCAATGTAAATGAAACAGATAAAAACCTATTCCAAATTTAGACCTAAATCTACAATATTCCAAGAGAAAGATTGTTCCATTTTTGAAGATGAGATGAAAGGTAATATTTTATAATTATCAGATTATAAATAATTGGTGCAAAAGGGGTTCTTTCATTTAAACTGATCGTTGGTTTTTAAAAAAGTTAATCATCAACATGTTTTAATTGACTAACTGAACCCCTACGGTGTTAATAATGATCAGTCAAATTGAGTACTTTTGAAGAAAGATGCTTTTATTATGAACTCTCAGACAAAACACTTTGAATTTTGTACTCTTATTACCCGTGCGGGTTCCGGGTGGCGAATAGGCCCGCAGCAGCGCTAAGCTTGTCGGTAAAAGTCCACTTAAGAGCGCTCAGAAACCTGACATCGGGTCAGGCCGCTTTGCTCACACAGCGACTGGGATGTGTGCCCCAGGTGGTTGAATGGGGCAGCCCTGACATCGAGAGATGCGGGGTCGTCAGGCGATAATGCGGAAAACCTGACCGCAAACAATAGTGGTGCACCGTGTTGGGAAAAATGTCACGTTCCTCGCACGTAAAAGAACCCTGCTGCAGGTCTCGGTAAGAGTAGGACCTGTAGGATCCCCATGCAGGAGGCTAAATTTCCCGTCCCAACCCATCACTCCTTTTTCCAGTGGCAGTCAAAACTCTCCTACCCGATTGGCCTTGTGTCCCCATTTCCTCCACTTAATCATCATTTCATGTTCATTGTATCATCATTTTCATGTTCATCTCCCGGATATAGCGGAAATCGTGCTGCTTGGGAGTAAAGCAATAACTAACTAACTAACTAATTGTACTCTTATTTAGGGTAAGAAAATGGACAGTTGCCTACAAGTTCCTTTGGACATCTGGTCTGCCTGTTTGCCATTCATTTACTTACTACACTTAGTTCTATAGACCTTTGTATATTGAAGAAAACAATTCACATCTCATATTGATCTTACTGACCATGTATATAGCTTAAATGACTGTAACTAATAAAATTTAACATAGTTTTATATGCTTTAGATGCAGAAAGAGCTGATGAAGATGCTGAATGTCTGAAGAAAAGGTAATTATGATAATATTGAAAATTACATGTCAATGTTGCATGCATATACATGCATGTATTAAAGCTTGTGTTGAGATTTTTGAGCTTGAAATAAAATCCTTTACATTATTTTTTTTTCTGCTTGAGATTTTTTGCAAGACAACTGGTCTGCTTTGAAGGCTTCTGACTGTTTCTACCATTTTTACCAGAACAGTCACTTGGATCTAGGATTTTATATAAAAGATGATCCATTGATTTGTTTAATACTTATAAATACCACTCTTCCCCCAAATTTGATTACATGTAGATATGTTTGGGGTTTTTTTCAGGTCAAAGCACTACATCAGTCCTGATTTTATTAGAAAGACCACGATGGAAAAATCAAAGATATGTAAAACTAAAATGGTAGGGAAGTTATGTGATACTTTTGTTAATGCAGTTTGTAACATAGCCGTGTTTGCTGAAATTTGGTTCATTTAGAGTAAGAAGTCTTTTATTTTCTCTATGGAACAACTAATGCATAACTTGTATACCTAGTTTAATTTGAAGTAAGATAAATTCAGTCTGATTTTCATTTTAAAAATAAGATTAAAAATAACCCATATGTGTACAGGACACAAGAATGTCTATTTCAAATGGTTTTTTTATAAGTTATTAAAAGACATTTACTTCAGAGATTTTATAAAGATATATATGCATGATATATGGAAGTTTGTTTTAATGAAAATTATATGAAATTCTTAATAAAATTTCACTGAAAACACAATGCATTTATAGATTATCTCCCCCTTGTTAAAATTATTTTAAGTCATTTCTGAAATGGGATGGGAATATTTATTAAGTTTTAATCTTGTGCTGTCAAAAATGTAATTTAGAAATAACTCTATGAATTAATAATACTAGAATTTTTTTTATATGTAAGTTTATTGTAATAAATAATTTCAGAAAACAGTCAGATGTCCGAAACAGCTAAAAAGTGCATTGAAAAGAAAGCCATTGCAAATGGTTGATACCAACACACGACCAGTCAAGAAGAAAGCTAAAGATAAAAGTCATGTTGTACAAGATACCTCCATGAAGAAAAAGAAGGGGTTTGAATGGCCTGCTGATGAAGAAGAAAGTATAGAACAACTTCGGAAGGATATAGGGATGACATGTAAGTATGATGTAATAAGGACTTGCTGCTCATAAAAGGCAATACCTAACAGGCTGTAACAACAAATATTTGATAGTGTTTTGAATCTTATTTATTGTTAAAAACAGTATTTTATTAATTTCAAAACAACAACACAGGTTTTACATGGCAAGTGATGGTGATTAGGAAGCAAGTCAGATTGAAAATGGATACAAAACAGAATCTTTCATTTAAACTGAAATTTGGTTTTGAAAATAGTCAGACTCATCAATATACATGAATTTTAATTGACTAACTCATGCTTGTTACATGACCTTACATATGCCAAATGTTAGAAAGAAGAGGGGCACATAGTTTTCAGGTGCATTCAATTATTTGTCCCAAATCCTGTGTACCTTCACGTTTAAGTTACTTTTCCATGAGAGAAGTATGTTTTCATCATGAATCTCTTATGCACAAAATTCATCAGGGTATGAACAAACAAAAATCACAATAAAAATACACCTTCACCATCAAATTAAGGGTTCAGTAATTGTTAATAAAGGACATGTTGCAAGACGGAACATCATGTCTTATATACATAAATTCTTGTCAGAGATTTTTTCTTTCTTTTAGGGCAGCAGAAAATATCATTCCTGCTTCCTAAGATGAATCAACAATATTCCCCAGAAGAGGAGCCCCATACAAAAAATGGTACAAAATAGTACAGGTTCACATAAAGCTCAAAATTATACCCCAGACAAACAAAGTTGTTTTCTATTTTGAGGGGGAATGTGTGGGAAACACCCTGTTTGTCACATTACCTTGTAAGCGCAACACCTCCTAAACTTCTTGACTGATTTAAATGGTTTCATTATATAGAAATGTACATCTTTATTTTTTTTTAATGCTGTTAGATAGCATTCAGGGGAGATAATTGGACTTATGTTGCTATATTTATAGCTTCAGTATGAATTGGGGTATACTTTTATAGTGAGCTAGCTCAGATGATCCTGGTTACAGTCTAAAAATACACATAAAGGTGACTGAATATGAAATTTTAATGCAGCTATGTGTTCTCTTTTGAAATCTGATTTTAAATAGCAATATTCTGGTCAAATAGTTGAAAAAAATCCAGTGTTTTAAAATAGCCTAATTGAATAAAAAAATATCCTAGAAAAAAGTCAATGAATTAAAGCTCTTGAACTTCATTTTGAAAATTTAAATCTTAGTAATAGTTTTTTTTCACAATATTTCTAAAAGTAGGTAAGTCATTTAGTTTTCAGTTTTGCAATTTTAAACAATTAAACTTGTTTAAGTATTGGTTTTTCAACAAATAAAGAATGAAATAGTTTGTTTTCAGGGTTGCCACGCACCTGGGAAAACGGGAAAAGTCCTTGAATTTCGAAATTGTCGTTCCCGGTCGGGAAATGTCCGTGAAAACGCGATTAAGCGAAAAAATCCGGGGAAAATCCTTGATTTTGACCAGTTTTGTCGCGATTAGTCAGTTCGCCACGAGTTGTCTTCCCTTTGCTTAAGATAGAAATGTTCGTCCCATACGGAACGTCGTCCTTCGCGTTTAAAGTAACAGTATAATTGGGGCGAAAGGATTCCGTGACATCCCGGACCATAACATTGTCGGACCATGACAAAATCGGACCATAACAAAATCGGACTTCACTAAATCGGACCATAACAGAATCGGACTACGATCCTCAAAGTATCTATAGTTCTTAACTTAAATTAAAAAAAAGCTAAGTTTATGGTGTCAACGTTTTGATGGGTTATAGGACTTTTTTATTTTTTATTTTTTATTTTTAGTTTCTTTGTTAAAGTTTTATAACATTCCAATTTGTAGATTAAGTCATCTTGAGCCAGTCAGATATCTTATGAAAAACCATGACCTTTGAAAATGATAATTTTTCATGACAATTCACCTTTTTAGCTCACCTGACCCGAAGGGTCATGTGAGCTATTGCCATCACTTTGCGTCCGTCGTCCGTCGTCCGTCGTCTGTCGTCCGTCGTCCGTCGTCCGTTAGCTTTTTTCAAACATCGTCTTCTGTGAAACTGCTTGGCCAATTGCAGCCAAACTTGATATGGTTGTTCCTTAGGGTATTGTGCAAAAAGTTTGCGTTGGGATTTTTGATACGTCAAAAAACATGGCCGCTGTTACTAAAAATAGAAGAGGGGGGTCAAATACAGTTTTTTGCAAATAACTCAAAAACGGTCACAGATATCAAAATTCTGGCATAGGGTAAAAGTGATCAGCACCTCAAGATCTACCTGCCCAGAAATTTTCAAAAAGATCCAACAACCGATGTAGGAGTTATTGCCCTTTTTCTGGATTTTTTCAAAATTTTGCACTTATTTAGCCCTATATCTTGAAAACTATACAAGATATTTTAAAAGTTCAAATTGCATATGATTAAGCACATCAAGATCTACATTTCATGTAATTAGGTCAAAGCTGTAGAACCATTTCTTTTAGGAGTTATGGCCCTTAAAGCGTCAAAATTTACCATTTTTCATTACTTTTCCCCTGAATTTCAAAGATGAACTTGTCTGACACCATACATCCAACTTCAACCAAACTTGGCACAGTTGCTTAATAGCATAATTGCTACAATCCTATTTTTCAGATTTTTGATTCATTAAAAAATATGGCCGCCATGGCTAAAAATAGAACATAGGGGTAAATTGCAGTTTTTTGCTAATTACTCAAAAATAGTTACAGATATCAAAATTCTGATGGGAGACAAAAGTGATCAGCATCTCAAGATCTACCTGCTCTGAAATTTTCAAGAAGATCCAACAATCGACATAGGAGTTACTGCCCTTTTTCTGGATTTTTTGAATTTTTTTCACTTATTTAGCCATATATCTTGAAAACTATACAAGATATTTCAAAAATTCAAATTGCCTTTGATTAAGCACATCAAGATCTACATTTCTTGTAATAGGTCAAAGCTGTAGGACCATTTGTTTTAGGAGTTATTGTCCTTAAAACAACAAAATTTACCATTTTTCATTACTTTTTCCCTGAATTTCAAAGATTAACTTGTCTGATACCGTAAGACCAACTGCATCTTAACTTGGCACACTTTTTTAATAGCTTATATGCTACAACTCTATTGTTCAGATTTTTGATTCATCAAAAAACATGGCTGCCATGGCTAAAAATAGAACATAGGGGTAAATTTCATTTTTTTGCTAATAACTCAAAAATGGTTTCAGATATCAAAATTGTGCAAGAATCAAAAGTGATCAGCATATTAAGATCTACCTGTCCTGAAATTTCAGAAAATATATGACTGCTGATGTGGGAGCCCTTTTTCGTAATTTTTGCTAAATTTTGCACTTATTAAGCCCAATATCTTGAAAACTAACCAAGTTATTTCAGAAATTTAAATGGCATATGGTTAAGCACAATAATATCTACAAAATATATGTTTCTGTGTAGTTCAGGTGAGCGATTCAGGCTCATGGGAGCCTCTTGTTTCTGTCAGTACTATATTTGTCTTGTTCTTCCTACCCCAGACATAGGTTGAATATCTTAGTAATAATTTGGTTCCCCAGTTTGGTATTGTTGGTTATACTGTTCTATGCTCTTCATATTCATAGTGTTTGGCATTTTCAATATCTTTGGTAGAGCGCCTCTGCTTAGTCTTGATGTGACGAAACGTGCGTCAGGCTAGGCAAAATTTATTGTCTGGAACTTTGTTGTTATTTGTATTTCATGAAAATTTGAACTGTCTGTACAGATTTTTTTTGTATGGCCCGATTCTAAACTCGGTTTAGTTACTTCTTTTTTGACATTGTACCCATTTGTTGTTGTCTGAAATAATGAAAATTGCAAAAACCTACAAAATCAGTGGTACAAATTGTGTACAAGAATGAGATTTTTTCGCTATATTTTACCAAAATCTTACAAAATCAAGTCGATAAAGATGTTATGAAATTATTCAAGAACACATCTACATCATGACAAAAAATAGTGAAAAGTCATAGAAAATCATGACTTTCTAAAAGTCATGATTTTTCATGATCTTCGAAAATGATGAAGTCATGTCTATTCCTTCATGGGACAAAACCTCGATATACCTACCGATGGTAACGATAGCCGGCAATAACCCGCGGAACTTACATGCGGGGTTGTTGCTTGCTATATTGTTGAAGATTTTAAATCTATATTTTATTTATTCATTTCTGCTTTTCAATCATAAATAAATAAGAAATTATGCCCCTCCGCCCCCCCCCCATATGCAACAGGTCAATACCGTTTTAATTGGTTAATTGGAATAACCAGCGTGTGTTTATATGACTTGTGTACACAATCATGATAATTCATTGAAATTGTTTTATGGCCTTTAATTGAATTAATCACTTAAAACTATCAATCGTTGGCCCTTAATTAAATTAATCATTTAAATGATAAATCATTACTTATATACTACTAGGATCACGTAAAAAGTTTCTACTACAAATGTTTCTTAATTCAAATGTTATTTTTATTTTTTAATTAACCATGCTAACCAATTTCATTTTTTTATGTAATGAGCTGTAAGGACAATAATAATTGTATAAATTTTTGTTTTCATTTTGAAATTCAATTTTGTATTTAAAAAAATTAGAAGAGCTACTTTATTCTTTTCATTTTTCTATTACTTTAAAAAGTATCCTATATTATTTATCATAGTATATTATGTATTGTAGTCCGATTTTGTTATGGTCCGACCTTGTTTTAGTCCGGCTTTGTAATAGTCCGAGTTTGTTTTGGTCCGACTTCTCCAGTAACGGGCGAAAGAGATGGGTCGAGTTTGACCAGACTCTAAATCTTTTGGGCGTTTGTTTCTAACGAATTTGTTGAGCATGATGCGGCCGGCAATTTGACCTAGATAAAAATAAAAATTATGGCGGTTTTCAATGAAATGATCAAGAATGTGAAGAAAAGGAGTACATGGACATGTGTATGAACATACATGTAAAAAAAATCTGTATGATTCAAATGCAGGAGCTATTGGTCTTTCACTATTTAAACCAGTCACATGTACCTAAGTTTTCTTGCCAGGATCTACACATGAATTTATTTAATTAGGTTTTCAATTTTCAAAACATAATAAAACATAATATCGCTTTGAATGAAGACATGATTTTCCGTCTAGGAGTCAGGTCACTTGTCTGCCCGTCTGTCACCAAAAGTTTGTCATCACAACTCCTCAGAAACCTCTTAACTTAAGTTATGATCAGGAAACTTGGTACATGTAGCAAAAACATCTTATGAAGAACTTTATGAGTGCTAAATACATTGAAAAACAAATATTTGGCCTTGAACTGCAATCAACAAACGCTACAGTGTGACACAGTTCTCACTTGTTTTCATAGAAAGTAAATGGATACGGGGAAAATGTTAACTAGAAAACAACCCATTAATGAAAAATAAACAACTGAAGGCTATCTGGGGCCCGGGTATCTGGGGGTCTTCAATGAATGGTGAGATAAACCAACGCTAGAGAATCTTCTACAATTGTTTACATGTAAGTTTTAACAGTTATATCTATACAGAATAAAAATACAAATGCAACCAAGATAAATAAATAAAGATATTAGTCCATGTAGTTTGAGGAGTTACCTAATAAAAAACAATACATATGAAGCATTAACTTAATGTGGAAAATCCATAGCTAGATCACTGAGAATTGAGGGATTTGTTAATAAAATACATGATTTCTCTTTCATGTCACTTGTTTTACAAGTACATGAATTTATCATTGCTTGAAGACGAACACATTGACAGTAAATTATGGCATGAAAAAAAATTATATAAGATACATGTAATACAATACTGTCAAATACAAATACATATGAAACTGTAAACTGGAACTTTCTTTTATGAATTTAACACAGGCTTTATTACAGACTATGATGAAATAATGCATTTATAGAACAAAAAACAATGGTGTATGTCTCAGCTTTACAATTGCGATATATCCTTGAAAACGGTTGAAAGTCCTTGAAAAACCCTGGAAATATCCTTGAATTTGATGGTCAAAAAAGAGTGGCAACCCTGTGTTTTATAGATCATATGGTTTGTCCTCTCATGATCCTAATGGGTTGAAAAAAAAAATGATTCCCTCTGTACTGCACCTTGAATGTTTGATTTTTTGTGAAGGAAAACCACAGCAGATGAGTAACCCTATTCTGGATATCAGTGCAGAGGAAGTACAGGAAGTCAATGATGATGAAGATGAAACTTACACATACACATGGGTAACAGCCACTGCCACTAATACTGGTCCATCTCACCTTCCATGTAGCAGGGGAAACTCAGAGAGAAAGTATTCTGAGGCCACACTGGTACCTGTCAATCTGTCAAAAGGTATATACATGAGGGTGTCACAGCCCTTTTGGTAGGCGGTATTCCGTGCTTTTTAAAGGGTATTCGGTACGCCAAGGTGTGGTATGCGGTACGCAATGTTCCAAATCTTTAAGCTTTTGGTACGTGTACGCCGTGTACGCCGTGATCTTTAGAGTATTCAGTCTTCCAGTCTTTTTAACGGTATTCTGTCCTTTTTAGCTCACCTTGCCGAAGGCAATGTGAGCTTTTGCAATCACTTGGCGTCCATCGTCCGTAGTCTGTCGTCCGTCGTTCAACTTTTCAAAAATCTTCTTCTCTGAAACCGCTTGGCCAAATGTAATGAAACTTGGTAGGGTTGTTCTGTAGTATGTCCTCTACAAAACTATTGTTTGAAATTTTGATTCGACAAAAAACATGGCCGCCATGGCTAAAAATAGAACATAGGGGTAAATTGCAGTTTTTTGCAAATAACTCAAAAACCGTAACAGATATCAAAATTCTGGCATAAGGTTAAAGTGATCAGCACCTCAAGATCTACCTGCATAGAAATTTTCAAGTAGATCCAAAAACCGATGTAGGAGTTATTGCCCTTTTTCTGGATTTTTTTCAAAAATTTTACTTATTTAGCCCTATATCTTGAAAATTATACAAGATATTTCAAAAATTTAAATTTCATATGACTAAGCACATCAAGATCTACAAAAGTTGTAACAGAGTCAAAGTTGTAGGATCATTCCTTTAGGAGTTATACCCCTTGGATTGTAAAAATTGACCATTTTCACAGTTTTTAGCTCACCTGACCCGAAGGGTCATGTGAGCTATTGTCATCACTTGGCGTCCGTCGTCCGTCCGTCGTCCATCCGTCGTCCGTCGTCCGTCGTCCGTAAACTTTTTAAAACGTTAACTCCTCTGACACCATAAGTCCAATTGCAACCAAACTTCATATGGTTGTTCATTAGCATTCGGTGCTTAAAACTGATGTGGAGATTTTTGATTCGTCGTAAAACATGGCCGCCATGGCTAAAAATAGAACATAGGGGTAAAATGCAGTTTTTTGCAAATAACTCAAAAACGGCTACAGATTTCAAAATTCTGGCAGAGGGTAAAAGTGATCAGCACCTCAAGATCTACCTACCCTGAAATTTTGAAGAAAATCCAAATACCCATGTAGGAGTTATTGCCCTTTTTGTGAATTTTTTGCAAATTTTGCACCTGTTTAGCTCAATATCTTGAAAACTATACTAGATATTTGAGAAATTTAAATTGCATATTGTTAAGCACATCAAGATCTACAAAATATGTAACAGGGTCAACGTTGTAGGACCTTTCCTTTTAGGAGTTATTGCCCTTAGAACGTCAAAATTTAGCATTTTAACAGCATTTCCTCATTACATTGAAAACGTTAACTCCTCTGACACTTTAAGTCCAAATGGAACCAAACTTGGTATAGTTGTTTATTAGCATTAGCTGTATAGAACTGATGTGAGGATTTTTGATTGGTCGTAAAGTATGGCCGCTGTGGCTAAAAATAGAACATAGAGGTAAATGGCAGTTTTTTGCAAATAACTCTAAAACGGTGACAGATTTCAAAATTTTGATTGGGAACAAAAGTGATCAGCACCTCAAGATCTACCAGCTCTGAAATTTTGAAGAAAATCCAACAACCCATGTAGGAGTTATTGCCCTTTTTGTGGATTTTTTGCAAATTTTGCACCTGTTTAGCTCAATATCTTGAAAACTATACTAGATATTTGAGAAATTTAAATTGCATATTGTTAAGCACATCAAGATCTACAAAATATGTAACAGGGTCAACGTTGTAGGACCTTTCCTTTTAGGAGTTATTGCCCTTAGAACGTCCAAATTTAGCATTTTAACAGCATTTCCTCATTACATTAAAAAACGTTAACTCCTCTGACACTTTAAGTCCAAATGGAACCAAACTTGGTATAGTTGTTTATTAGCATTAGGTGTATAAAACTGATGTGGGGATTTTTGATTGGTCGTAAAACATGGCTGCTGTGGCTAAAAATAGAACATTAGGTTAAACTGCATTTTTTTGCAAATAACTCAAAAAGGGTGACAGATTTTTAGATTTTGATTGAGAACAAAAGTGATCAGCACCTTTAGATCCACCATATTGTTAGATGACCCCCTTATTAATCTTATGACCCTTTCAACGTTAAATAGATTTTGCCTTTATAACCTTTACTTCAGGCACATATGTCAGGTGAGCGGTTCAGGCTCCTGGGAGCCTCTTGTTGTGGATTTTTTGCAAATTTTGCACCTGTTTAGCTCAATATCTTGAAAACTATACAAGATATTTGAGAAATTTAAATTGCATATTGTAAAGCGCATCAAGATCTACAAAATTTGTAACAGGTTCAACGTTGTAGGACCTTTCCTTTGAGGAGTTATTGCCCTTGGAACGTCAAAATTGAGCCTTTTAACTGCATTTCCTCATTACATTGAAAACGTTAACTCCTCTGACACTTTAAGTCCAAATGGAACCAAACTTGGTATTATTGTTTATTATTATTAGGTGTATAGAACTGTTGTGGGGATTTTTGATTGGTTGTAAAACATGGCCGCTGTGGCTAAAAATAGAACATTAGATTAAACTGCATTTTTTTGCAAATAACTCAAAAAGGGTGACAGATTTTTAGATTTTGATTGAGAACAAAAGTGATCAGCACCTTTAGATCCACCATATTGTCAGATGACCCCCTTATTAATCTTATGACCCTTTCAACGTTAAATAGATTTTGCCTTATAACCTTTACTTCAGGCACATATGTCAGGTGAGCGATTCAGGCTCCTGGGAGCCTCTTGTTTGTTCAACTTTTCAAAAATCTTCCTTCTCTGAAACTGCTTAGTCAAATGAAATGAAACTTAATAGGGTTGTTCTGTAGTATGTGGTCTACAAAATTATCGTCCAAAATTTTGTTTCGACAAAAAAAATGGCTGCCATGGCTAAAAATAGAACATATGGGTAAATTGCAGTTTTTTTGCAAATTACTCAAAAATCAAAGTTGTAAGACCTTTCTTGATAGGAGTTGTTTCCCTTAGAACAATTAAATTGATAATTCCACAGAGTAGCAGTCCTTTGTTAAAATATCCAGCTTATAAGTATCATCGAATACAAGGTGAGCGATTCAGGCTCCTGGGAGCCTCTAGTTTAAACGGTATTCGGTATTCTGGGGGCAGAGGCAGTGACACCCCCATACATAGTCTTAAGCATAAAAATGTTAAAACCATCTATACAGTATATTACACTATGTTACTGGCTTGTTTAAACTTCACCAAAATTATCAGTGACTCTGATAAATTTGTTATGACTGTTTCGTTTACTCCTGGTAACAAAAATGGCCAAGGAAAAAAAATATGCCAATGTTTTATGCAGCTGCAAATCTGAACTGGAATAAGACATGTAATTGCTCAATGACCAAAATGATTGTCATTTGTATGTCATTTTATTTGGCAAATAGCAATTGTATGCCAAAGTGGAAAGTCCACCTAAAAATGCATGTGTCAAAAAACTTTTTCAGTCCACCATGGGCTGCATGTGTCCAGAGCAATTAACTATCCATACTGGGCCTAAAATGTACAGGGTTAAACATGTTGCGGTCATATTATGCTGTCCTGGGCAAAGCTTTTTATTTTAGAAAGACTTATACATTTCTTTGTTTCATTGATCATTAGGTAAAGGTTTTACAATTAAGGCAATAACAACCAAATGACCAAATGTTTTGTCTGATTCTTAATTTGGTGATTGAACCAAGGAATTTTCTTGTTCTATTTTTAGGTAAAACCAGGAAATCTGGGGCAGACGTAGAAAAAATTGAATGCCTATTCATAGAAAGGGACAAAGCTGGCCTGTCTTTTAACCAGCAGTTTAATTCTACTACACATCAGAATGCCAAGAACATCAAAGATTGTGGCTTTCCCTCAGAGGTGTCATCAATAAGACTATCAACTAGTAGTAAAAGTAATAAGTTAACAATATTAATTTATAGGTTTTCAGAATATCAGAAATTCTTTCTATCATTTCTCCAAACAAAAGCATTTGAAAATTCTATGAAAATAAGTCGCACAATGTGAAAAAAGAAATATATATACAGTGATTCTGAAGTATTTTTTCTCTTCTATCGGACATGTCCTGTAATCTTGTACATTGCAATGGAAAAAGTCAAAAAAAATTACTGGACCAAGCAATTTTTACCAGATTTGTGATGTTTTCGAGGGACCTTCAGAATATCTATTTTATTTTTATAAAAAAATTTGTATATATTACTATAGTACAATTTTGTAAAGATAAAGATAAAAAATCAGTTGTTATTTCAATAGTTAGTTCGATGAAAAAACTAATTTATGGGATTAACTAAAAGGATTGTTAAACCTAAGGTTTAAATCAGATTAATTTCTGGATTATGAGTAGTTTATCATACCTTATACCCAAGCCCAGGAGCAAGCTCAAAGTACCAATCAGACTTTTAAACCCAAGCTGGGATGAGAACCAATTAAAGAGGTACTTAATCTCAATTACTAAAACAACTCTTTGAGTAAGAATATTAGTCAAACTACTTTCCAAATCCATTAAAATAAAGTTTTATAATAAGAATGAAGCACTCATGTTTTTATTTGTCTAATATACAGTTATCTAAATAGCTAGAACATAGACAGTGTATTCAGCTATTGAAATTAAAACGATTTCTAACTTATTTGTTTTAAGAGAAGACTTTGTTACAAAACAGACAAGAGACTACTCCCCTGAAACAGACTACTTTGTTGTAAGTTTTTCTTTCTCTTTCAAGTTTTCATATGTTTTATTGGAATTTAGTTATAAATAAGACATTTTCTATTTTGTTCTTACAACGATAAGAATTAATGACTTCTTGTTTTGTTTTATTATCAGAATTGTTTAATATTTATTGTTACAAAATTTATTTTTATGAACTCTCTTTCATGACTCAGGACTTGGTATTTTTGCAATATCAAGTTAAATTTAAATATCTGAAATAGTGATAACAATCATTTAAATGATTTAAATTTTACTCTTTGTTTTAAGATTTAACACTTTAAACAATTGTTTGAAATTCCATTACTTTGCTTAATTATTTTCTGTTTCACTTTAATGGTATTTAAAAATAAAACACAGACAGATAAACAATATTTCAGCTTGACTGGATATGTAAAATATACATTGATCTGTATTAAAGAGAGATTAATACCCATTTGATTGGTCAACAAAAGAAATAGTAAAGTATACAATGAAAACATGCAAAAACAAGACAGATTTGATTTAAATTTTGTAGAGAGCCTCCATCAAGACCGAAGAAGAATAAACAGAAAGACAACCAACTGTGTTCCACGAAGATGTTCATCTCTGATCACTGTGAGTTTGTAGATATGGTACCAGAAATATCTACAATTCACAAAGGTAATTAAAAGTATTTCAGGATATTTTTATCATATATAGATATCAAAATACATATTTAAATTTCTTTATTAAAAAAAAAAAAATGCATGAAAAAAATTCACGTGCATATTCATGTAGGAATTTTTAAATATTTAAAAAAAAATGTGATATATTTATGAAGTTAAAAGTTTTTTTAATTCTCAATATGATAATGTTATTTTAAAATCTTATGTTGGCCATAATCCCTTATTATCAATTACATAATACAATTAATAAGTAAATTTTTTTATTTGACATTGAGACATTTTTTTTCATCACAAAGTACATTTATATCAACATGTGTACAATAGATTCATGAGGAAAAAATACCAGAAAATAATGACATGTTGAGATTAAGCAGTTATATTTAATATCATGTGACTTTATTTTATCATCAACAAAAAGATTTTAAATATACTGGATGCATTTGAAAAACCTTATATTTTTGGCACGTCTTCTACATGTACACTTAAACAGTAAAAATAAAAAAAAGTGAATGGCATATTTCAACTGACTTTTTAAAATTTTGTTCATATTTTTTTCAGGAAGACCAGATGACAGTATAGAATTAGGAAGAGAACATCTACCGTTTGTCAAGATCTGTAGAACAGAATCACCAGTCACTCCATTTATATCACCAAAGGTAAGTACGATAAAAATATTGTTGTTCTTTGGGTACTATGTATGCTTCTGGTGAATGGACAGATCTATGAAATTGAAGCTCAAAACAAAAATGTTTGAATTCTTGCAGTTTATCATCATAATTTGAAATTTAATATATCCTTGTCCTAAGCCAGGAACCTTTTTCAAAGTGTATGTTTTAACCCTTGGTTATTATGTTACTTGTCATACATGCAGAAAAAGGGTGTTTGATAATTTTAGGTTTGGTATTAAATCATATTATGACCAATGCAAGGTGAAAGCAGTGACCACTGGTCATATTGAAGGCTGCTGGCCGTTTTCCATTGGTGATTTTTAAATTGTTGTTGATTTATGAAGATTAATAACTTACTTATCCTCTTCGTGCCTTGAGGTGCATGAGGCTGCACTTGGACCATGGCATTATTTTCCATTTTGCCCCAGGTTTTTCAACCTTTGAAGTGGCTGGTGACAGTGATTTATATTGGTTGCATCACATACACATATTCCACATCTCATTATCTTCTATCAGAGTATTTTATTTTATATTCCAGAAAGGTGATGACCAAGTCTATACAAGTACACCAACCAAAGATAAGAACAAAGAGAAAGAGTTCCCAGAGGTAACACTGATGTTTGACACATGCTCTATAACTTGTATTTTAATAACCATGAACATAAAACTAAATATGGAATAAAGTAAGAATACTTGAGTTATTGCCCTTTAATTCTTTAATTGGATTTCTTCAGCTTGAATAAAAAACTCATGACACATCAATTAGTTTAAATGATATATGACCTTGAACAGTTTCTCTACATAGAAGATAATGAGATGTGGAATAAGTGTACACGACACAACCTATATAAACGATATATACAAATGACAATTTAAAATAATCCACAATGGAAACAACCAGCAGCCTTCAATGTATTTATCCCCTATTTATACCAATATTTGACCTCATATTTTTTAGTTTGACCTTTCATCAGTTCAGTTGCCAGATTATGAAGATGAAGATGTTCCACTCGTACCAAACGAGTCGCGTGTCGTAAACTCTCAGGAAATTGTATGTGAATCTTTGGAAGAAGTTCCCGAGCCAGTGCTTATCATAGAGAACAAAGAACTTAACAAACAGGTTATTGAAACTAACTAAGAAAATAAAGTCAAGATTTTAGAATAAGAGAATAAAAGTAAGATATTTTACACAACTTTAGGTAAAATCAACATACATGTAGAAATGTGTGCTAGATTTTTACTATGTTGTATTATTCAGTACTGAGAAGTGTATAAATAACAAATAATATAATTGATGAATTACAGAGCATTTTAAATTTTAATCACTCATTTGCTGCTTACATTGCTCATAAATATTTTTTTACTAAATGACATTTCTAAACATTAGTTTGTGAAAATAAACATTTTCATGCTTCAATAATTTGTGAGGAAAAAAAAGCTTTAAAAATGACGTTTGTGAATAATTCATATATTTATTTTACTTTAGAATTCTAGTGAACATGCTGATAACACTAAAAATCATGCAGAATCCACCAAAACTTCAGAAACTGGTACAGTGATTTGTAATGGGAAAGATATATCCAGGAAGCATTCAACCAAGGGAGATAATTCACACCACAATGTCAGTGTGATTCCTATCAATAAATCAAAGGAGACAATAACTTTGGGAAAATCTCAGGGTCATTCAAGTAGGAATAATAGTGGGAAGGGACAGTCTCAAAACCATAGCTGTGAAGCACAGGAAGGGCTAGCAAACAAAGAGTTAGAACCGTGCTGTATAGAAACCTTTCATTTACCATTAAAACCTATCACAACATCAAAGTGCAACACTGAATGCAAGAAAGTGCTGCAAAATAGTGCTATTGGTAAGTTTATACATCATAAAAAATATTTTGATTTTAAATGACTCAGTTATAAGGACACCATGATCAGTTTTATCTATTCTTTTATATGCTGAAAACATACTACATTTTAACATGAAAATTATATTCCTTTTCAGGATTTAGATTTAGTATTAGGAATTATAATAATTAAAAGCAAGATTTAAGTTGATATGAATAAAAGGTTGTATTTTAATGAATTAATGATTAGATTGAAAAGAAAAATAATACCCTAACATGTTATGATGTTCATTGAATGTTTTCGATTTGTTCTTCTTGCATGGAAATTTTAATAGATGATATAGCTTTTGCAATAGCAGTATTATTTTGACAAAGTTGTATTTATTAATTTAGTTATTTAATATTTATATTTATTTATATTGCAAAACTTGACATCACCTTCTTTTTTTTTATTGCAGATTGTATTCAGAAAATGATTTGTTTGTCAGAATATTAGTGACAGATGTGAGAAAGGGGGAGATAATTTGTGATAAGAAGAAAAAATGTGCTCCCAGGAAATGTGCTTTGCCTATGTGCCATTTGTTCCCTAGTCAACAGTGTTGGTTATCTCAATTTAAAAACTGTTTCTTTGTAAAAGAAATGATATATTTTATTGTCATTTACATATAAGTGTAAAAAAAAAGATTTTACATTTTAGTTGGGTATGTTCTATCTATTGAACTACTAGCAGTGTATTTATCTCAGTTAGTTGATATAAGTTTTAATATTGTATTATTTGTTTACCATATAATGCATCTGAGATGCTATATGTATGAAAAGTGCTAAATTTTGTCATTATTTTTGTTAATATGTATTAATTTATTGTTTATATTTGTATATATAAGAAATTTAACTGTCGATGTACTAATCTTACTTCCTTGTTAATATTGTGTTTCGTGAGTATAAATAAATTTTATGAAATATTGAAAAACAATAATAAGTATATTGATAAATTAAGGCTATATTAAATTGAAAGCAGAATGAATTTCAAAATATAAAACATTTTAAAATGTAAAGCCTAATTTAATTGTATCCTGTTTACAGACCATACATCTTTTAATGCATTTTAAAATGTCATTTGTCTTTGATGCTTAAAATTGTCCACTTTTCATTTTATTAACATTAAATAATCGATGTAAAACTAATGTAATGTACATGTCATTTTAGATTTTAAATTCTCCTATTTTATATTACATTGATAGTATGAAGGTGGTGTGAAATTTCTACCTCAGATTAAACTGTGATAAAATAGTAAACGTAATTGTGATAAATGACCATTAAAATAGCCTGTGATGTTTTTTGGTATAATTCCTATTTATTCAGACATAAAATAAATAATTTTGTCATTGTAGTTTTGTTGTTTTGTATCTCATTTCCAACAAACTTATTGCAGTCCATATCACTTTTGTCTCTCTTGCAAGCCACTGAAGGTACAACACATAAGCATAAGGCCATACAAAATTATTTTTTAGCCTCTCAAGCCATTTTATTCAACAAGAGTTAACACTAAAGTATGTCTCGCCTGCCGGCACCATCTTTCTTACTTCCACTATATTTTGAATTTACATGGATTTTCAGTTTCTGAGATCAAAAGATGTTTATAGAACTTAAACATTGCAAATATATGCAATAAAAATAATCAAAGTCACTCAACCGGAAAATCAAGGTCAAGGTCAAAAGATGGGGATGCAACTGTGCTAAGCTACTACTGGGGCATATGTATACCAAGTTTCATCAACCTAGGACCTACAGTTCTTGAGATATGGAGGTGCTCGCAAAACTTTTCCATTGCTATTATATGTTGAAAATTGTCAAAGTCACTCAACCGGAAAATCAAGGTCAAGGTCAAAAGATGGGGATGCAACTGAGCTAAGCTACTACTGGGGCATATGCATACCAAGTTTCATCAACCTAGGACCTATAGTTCTTGAGATATGGAGGTGCTCGCAAAACTTTTTCATTGCTATTATATGTATTGAAAATTGTCAAAGTCACTCAACCAGAAAATCAAGGTCAAGGTAAAAAGATGGGGATGCAACTGTGGTAAGCTACTGCTGGGGCATATGCATACCAAGTTTCATCAACCCAGGGCCTATAGTTCTTGAGATATGGAGGTGCTCATAAAACTTTTCCAAAAAGTTAACGCCGCCGCCGGTAAAGTAACACCTATGTCCCGCTCTGCTTCGCAGGCGAGACAAACAGATGAGGCATTGAGGCTTCTTCTTTATTATACCCCCTACCTCTCAAACAAAGTTTGGGGGTATATAGGAATCAACCTGTCTGTCTGTCTGACTGTCCATATACCTTGTTAGCGCAACTCCTCTTTAACCACTTCATGGATTTTGATGAAACTTCACATGAAGGAAGAATGATATGGAGATGTGCATAAAGAATTTTCATTGCTGTCGGATATCATTCAGCGGAGATAATTGGACTTCGACATTTTAAATAAAGACCTCGTAAGCACATCTCTTCCTAAACAGCTTAATGGATTTTGATGATACCTGACATGAAGGAAGTACATCATATGAAGAATTGCATGAAGAATTTTTGTTACTATTGGATATCATTCAGGGGAAATAATTGGACTCTTTGGATAGCATTCAGGGGAGATAATTGGACTTATTTTTTTTTAATCAATATAGTGTCCAGTATGAAGCGCTTACAGTATTCCTGGTTTTTAGCTCACCTGACCCAAAGGGTCAAGTATCGCCATGCGTCCGTTGTCCATCTGTTACTTTTTCAAAAATCTTCTCTGAAACTACTGAAAGGAATTTTTCAAAACTTGGTCAAAGTATTTATTAGGGCATGATGTTTAAAAATTAGGATCTTAGGCTCTTTTTAAAACACAGTTGTGACGTCATGCCATTGTTAATGCAGTACTTTATTTTACCAATAAGTACTGTTTAGTCTTAATATTGGACTGTTTTCTACTTAATATTGGATTGCTTTTATCTGACATTGGACGGTCAGTAATTCAGTAATAGTATTTTTGTGACTTTAACATTTTCTTAGTCAATGATTGAAGAGAAAAATGCAGAAAGTATAAAATTTGACACATTTTTGAAAAATTTTGCCATGCCAGGATTTGAACGCGCAATCTTTCTCTCCTCAGGCAATGTCATTAAGCCTGTGACTACCGATTGCTTGATTCAAAAGTGCTTAATTAGTGTTTTTAAATCTTTCTGATTGTATAAACATGTATTATAAATCTAAATCGGTAACAAAAATTGTTTTGTCCATAGCTAGAATCGAACCCGTAGTCTCTGCCATCACAGTCCACAACGCTAACCATTTGGCTATGGAAGACTTCACAAATTAGTGTTCAGTTAGAGTTTTTAAATTATCTGTTAGTATTAACATATATAATATTACGGATAAAAATATATTTTTGATCGTGTTATGCTTGAATATAAAAGTTTGTATGCATAAACTGTGTTTTTAGTAAGATATAATAGAATAGAATAGAATAGAATGTTTTTTATTACCAAATTAAAGGGCCCATTAAGGGCATAACATAAAATTACATATGACAAAACATTACAGAATAATTAAGTGTAACAAATATATTTCAATGGTACAGTAATTAAGGAAAAGGTCAGTGGTATAAGCCTTAAACAGTCCATTCGGTAAAATATAGGACGGTATTCGGCTGCGCCTCAGACCTGTCCAATATTTTACCTAATGGGCTGTTTATGGCTTATATCCTTTACGGTATCAAAAGCTCTACAAAAGTCTCCATTGGGTCGAAGTTGTCAGATGACCCCTTATAGGGATTATGGCCCTTTAAAGGTGAAAAATTGTGATTTTTTCTTGTTTTGGCCTATAGATTGAAAACTATTGGAGAAAGTTGGAGAAAAGCTGTTGCCTGCTTAAAACTTCAGTTAATTGAGCTCTACAAAAATCTGCATTGGGTCGATGTTGTCAGATGACCCCCTTAGATGGGTTATGGCCCTTCCATCAGTCATTGGGTCAGGGGAGTGATTCAGGCTCCTGGGAGCCTCTTGTTTTATTTGTCAAAAAGGTAGATGAGGCAACTTTTTACTTTGTAAACTCTTAAAATAAGTGATGAGACCTGTATTTTGTTTTTGTTTTTATTTTATGCAAAAGCAATAAAAAGGACAATGGGCAGGGGCTTTTGAGAAGCTAAATATTTGTTTTGGCCTTCCTAACATTCCTTCAGCAGCCTCAACTTTGGTTTTGTAAGTTTGTAGAAAATTGGTAACTTAAAAAAAGCCCTTAGACATCTGAATTCTTAATATTTAAGGTGAATATCCTTTGTATTTGGTACGCAGCTTCATGTAGGGGACATGTTAGGTCTGTCGCTCATCATCTTCTTTAAATAGCGGACTTGGAATTTCTTGCACTCAGCAATTAGGCTCTCGTTGGAATGTTTTAAAGCCGTAGCATGGCACAAATAACTTCAGAAGTACCAAAACAACATACAATTGTAAAACCACAAGTTTATTTCAAAGCTCTGCATAAGCAGCAGATGAGAAATTCTTGAGGAGCCTGGGTGGTCGAGTGGTCCAAAGTTCTGGTTTAAATACTTGTACCACAATATTAATCACCAGCTGAATAACTATCTGGTCGTGTTGGAGAGTCCTGCTTGTAATTTATAAAAATCTGGCAAAGTCAAAAATGACCGGATTTTGTTCAACAGGAAGTAGGTGAGCAAAAGACCTGAAATACAATCTCACGTTATGGGACCCCACCCTGATGCTGTATACCAAATATCAGGTGGCTGTGATAAGTAGTTGCTGAGAAAACTGTTACGAAAATTTGTAGTTGACAAAATTTTAAGAATTATGGGACTTTATTCATTGTATGTCATAGGAACATTTGTTGACAGACCTACCCTGAATCAGCTGAACACCTGTTCTTCACATATCTTTTAGAAATGTGCATTGTTCCCATCTGCAGTACAAGTACCTAGTCTTTTGGGTGTTAATTTTATTGAGGCAGGGGACATAACCATGTCCATGTATGTGCAAATTTTCTATAGAAATTTCACTATTCCAAGTGTTCACTTTTCTAAAATTTTGATAAAGTTTATAAAGGATTCAAAGTAGAAAAATACATATTATTGTAAAGATAACAGAAATATAAAAGGTTTTTTGGATGCTTCAAAGGCATTTTTGAGACATAAAGATAAATACTGGAAAAAACTAAAATCGTATGGCCATTATTTTTTTCTGGTAATCTTAAGAATAAAAGTAATATTAAATATTTTTATTTATAAAAATATAAAATCAACATTCATTCTTCATAAACTAACATGCTTATATTAAAACAAAATTGTATTTACAAATAAAAATAATATATTTCCAACAGAACAAATGTATAAGTGTCTTTGTCAACTATAAATACAAAAATCAGTCACTGTCAGAACGGCTAAAATAAATAAATATAAAAACATGAACACAAAATATAACAACAATGTGCTTCGCGTGTTGAGTTTGTAACACTCATAAAATTGGAGCAAAAAGGCTCGTGCAAATTTACATTTCATTTTGTACATATATTAAATAGAAAAAAATGTAAATAATGTATACAAAATAAATCATGTATATATAATGTAAATATAACAAAATAATGTCCAGCACCAAGGTTTAGTCAGCTTTTTGTACACATTTTTACCACACTATCTTGCAATTTTTTTGTATAATTTTTTTTTTCATTGTGTCTTATCTCCCTTTACACACAATTTTTGCTCATTTCTTTTCTCTTTCATTCATATATCAGCATTCATTCCATGTTTATATTAAAATATATGAAATAAATAGCACCAAAATATCAGCTTTGTAAAAATAAAAACAATTATATTTATATATATTACTGTTCAATAAGATCACAGACAAAAATAACTTGTAAATTTCCCTCCTTTTTACATGATCATGGTTTCCTCCCCTGCTAACTCTTTAAGGAGAGCCTTGTTCTGTAGAGCAACATGATCGCTGACACTCATGAAATTTGACTTGCTGCCAAACTTATTTTTAGCACCCTAAAAATAGAAAAATAATTCATAAATCAATAAGAATTACATTGACAGACCAATATATTAAGTGAGGAAACAATTTAAGTAGCTACATTTGATAAGAAATCTGCCTAATTCCATGAGATTCAAAATACCATGGGCAAAAATCTTTATGTCCCTTATACTCAAAAACTACACTGCAGTTTTCAATATAAAAAATATGTTCATGAAAAATGACGGAATTTATTTTATATATGTCATCTAAATTAAGATATCTACTAAAAAACAAAGAAAAAACAACCTTTGGTTGGATTTCAAATATTGTTTGCTAGGAGAAATAAAACTTGAATAAACATTTCTTTAAAATCTCATTTTTGTGGCTAATTTTCAATGATTTATTATGATACCACAATAATCAGCATACCTGGAACTTGCATGTGGGAACTTTGAGAAGGACCTTAGCATATGCCTTGGTACATGTCATCAAGTCTTTCTCCGAGTACCGACTGTAGTATGCTAAGGAGGTGTTCCACGGCTCTGGGACACCATACAACTTCCTGGCCAGATAAACAGCACTGGCTGCCATTAGGGAGGGTTGGAAGATGGTAAAGTGGGCACCAGTCAGGGAAAGGTCCAGTAGATACTGAGCAAGGAAGTTAACCTGAAACAACATATCATTGAAATGGTACCGGTATTTAGATCATTGCTTTTCCATTACAAATAAATGGTAATAAACTAGAATGGCAGTCTTCCATGGAAGACTTATGTCGTCTGCGTCATAAAATATTTGGTAAACAGGAAGTAGATGACTTACCAGCATAAAATGGCTTAACACCATAAAATTATAGTGCAATAGAAAGAAGCTACATGCCAAATATCAAGAGGCATTAGTTAAATAGTTAATTTTTGACTTTTCAAGTTTGAACAAAGATGGAAAAAATGATTGCATGCATATAAATCAAAATTAATGTAATACTGAGGTGTTTTTTTATTTGTGGCTACTCAAAAGACCACAAAATAAGACTGGTCAGTTCTGAAACCCTTTGTTATGAACATGAAATTTAAATCAGAGTTGCTGTCTCAGAGAAACAATCATCAATTTGAAAAACCATTTTACCTCTTTGATCTGATCTTCCTCAATTTCAAGGAATCTATCCAGAAATACAGTAGCGTCAGTAATGTTGAGGTCAAAGTTCATGGCCTTCAGTACATGTATCTCTAACTTCAGCACCTGGTCTGGCTTAAAACTGTTGTCTGTCAGGTGACACAGTGTAGCAACCTGCAATACATGTAATATTAACAGGTAGAGTGGCAGTCTTTTAGTTGTTGGGTTTTTTGGTTATTTTTGTGTGTTTTTAATAATGAGTGCAAATAGCTGATTAAAAGTCCATGTGTTTGAAAGCAAATGATTTGCTCTCTAAAGGTCATGACAGTAGTCCATATCATAATATATAAGGACACATAATAACTACCAAACAAACAGCTTCTGTCTGTTGAATCAAATTCAATCTAAGGGTAGATAAACAGATTAGTAGACTATTGTTAAAAGGAGTAACATGTCACAAAATCATTTTGTAAGACATAAAAACATGAATAATCATGCAAAGTTCTCAAATAAGTAATATCTTACACAAATATCATAATATATTAGGACACATAATAACTAAACAAACAGCTCCTATCTGCTGACTCAACTTCAACCTAATGGTGAATTTACAGATGAGTAGACTATCTTTAAAGAGTAAAAAATCATTTGGCAAGACATAGAAATATGAATAATCATGCAAAGTTCTCCAATAAGTATTATCTTATGCCAAGATGTAACCAATAAGCCTATACAATATATAGCAATCTTTACTCTTACGTCTGGTGGAAATCTCTCGACATACTTGGCAGCTATAAACAAGCATGTAATTCCAAGAAGTTGTAATAACTGTAGTTTGACCCCCTTCAGGACCAGAAATCTGTCTATGAGTGCTACTGTTAAGTGTAAGGTCTGCTGGCACAGTTCTTCATGGCCCTGAAAAAAAACATTAATAAGAAAAATGTCAGGAAAAACTTTTAAAATGGCTATGCATTAGATAAGCCAACTTAAGATACTTCCTGTTCCATTGTGGATTCCATGTGGAGTAAAAGAATATCTCCAAAAGACATAATGCCCCACCTCACAACATTGGGGGCAGATGGAACTGAACAATGTATGCCCTCTACTTTTGTAGAGAAGGCATAAAAAGGCCATAATGGCTATTTATAGTATTCTCTTTTTTACATGTATGATATCAGAGTAGTGCATTAATGTTCTTTGTAAAGTTTCATCAAATTACACCAAACAGGAAGAGTTGCAAATTCACAATAAATTATTATCATTGGCAGATTTAAGGCTGGGTAGGGGCCCACACCTTTTGAAAATATTGCTTAAATCACTGAAGCATGGTGAAGTCTAGGCCCTTCTTTGGTCAGTCAGCCTCCTTACACCTTAACAAAATATCTGGATGTGCTAAAAAATTCACCGAAATTGAAAATGTTTGCCTGGAATAATATTCACCTGAACTTGAATCAGCCAATCCGTCAATATGGCTCTCATGTTAGCATTAACCTCAGGATCTGCTGACAAATAGTCCTCACTAAATGTGAACCGTCTTTCTACCATCTGTAAAACAAAAGGGGTTATATTTCTTTTAAGATAACCTCTATAAATCGGAATTTTTAATCTAAATACTTTAGCTCTCAATCATTTCAAGACCCAATTTGTAAGCCTAAGATTTCAAATTTAATAACCCTTTGCATTTTTGTATGTGACAAAGGGACATTAACCACCTGGGATTGACCAATAGACTTTATCTTGTATACATGTAGACACCATTTAAACAGAAAACAAAATTTTATTACACATATTTTATAGATTATCTCCCTTTTTGTTAAAAAGTTGCATATAATATTCTTATGAAAGTAATAATAATGTTACTTGTAAATAACAATAAATATCCTGGGCATATTCTGGACAGTTGAACTGGTCATTCAAGTGTGAACAAACATCTTCTGGACATTTGATGAACATCTCACGAATTTTTGCTGTAGGATCCACATCCACGTCCATCATGTTGTCCATAAACAACAAATCTAAGAAAACAATTATAACGACTTCTAGAATTTTGTTGCAATTGTTAAGCTATTGTATATTTAAAGTAACTTATGAAGGTCTGGTTAATAAAGCATATTTAATCTTATCAGTAAAGACTTTTTCCATCTTAGAAAGTTTGAATAATGTTACTTTTAAGACCATAAGAGGAGTATATGTACTATTTATTTCAAAAGGTGGACATATCCTATAGCTTATTACCATCTGTCCTCGTGTGGCTTATCAAAGGATATTTTGATAACCTTCAAATAACTTATTAATTACAAAACTCACCATCATCAATAATGGCAGAAGACTCTGGATTAGGTACACTAAAATCTGTAAACTTCTCTGGCTTTGTCTTCTTCCCTGTTTAAAAATTATTCAAAACATCTTACTTTGTACTGTTTATTACTTTTTTGTTCGATTTTTTTTTCAATGTTCTTTTTGTGTGCAGTAGATTTGATAATTTAGAAACAATATTGATTAATCTACCATTATTATTGTGATAATAGTTATTGTAGCTATTATTTTCATGCAACCAAATATAACATTGATGAGAATGATCCAATTTACTGCAAGTTCAAGGTTAATATTCATGATACAAGTTAAAAACAAATGGCCAATGTTTACTGAAAACCCTTTGGTAACAAATAATGAAATTCAGATAAATAAATTAATGTTATCTGCCCAATGTCAATACCCAAGGGTAGATTTAAAATTAAAGGAAAATCTTACTGAAATTGTTTATTATTATTTTTTTACTTTCTTAAAATTATATTTTGTAAAAATCTTAAAATTGGATATTTTTTTTGTAAAAATATTGATTATCTCCCCTTATTGTGACTTTAATGAATGAAGTTATATTGTAGGCATTGGCTAAATTTATAATGAAACCAGTGGTGCATGCCTTTTAAACATTGACAGGGTTGCCACTATTTTGTAGTGGCGAAATTAATGGTTTTTCCAGGACTTTTCAAGGGTATATAAGTCATTTTCAAGGATGAAAATATAGTCGACAAAATTTCAGTTCCCCTATGAAATTTTCTGTGAAACAGATCAATCATAAACCTTTGATTGTGGAACTATCCAATTCCAGGTTTTTTCAAGGATATTTTCATTTTTTCAAAATTCAAGGTCTTTTCCAGGACCTTGAACTGACAAATGAAATTCAAGGGTTTTTCCAGGTTTCAAGGATGCGTGGCAACCCTGCATGATTGATTAGAATGATTCAATTCAATTCACTTTCATAGATACCAGTTTAAATAAGTACCAAATTAGTTATATAAAAAATGTTTCACCGTTATATTGAAGAAAAACAGACATTTTTGGTCAATAACACAGTCAAGTAAAGTAATTGTGATTGATGTTTTAAACTGATAAATAATTACTACTATTTTTTTCAAACTATAGAAAATCGACACCCTTTACTTCTCTCTTAAATAAAATATTAATTGCAATTTCCTAAAGTGAAGGTTTTATTGAAAATTCATTAAAATGTTCTACATAAATCTATATCATACTAAGGATCTGTTGTGCCAACTTTGTTTTGGCCATATTATAGAATTTCTTTTCCTTTGGCTTTTCCTTCTTGGCCTTAGTAACAAATTCTGCAGCATTTTGGTTAGCTTTTATATTCTGGGTATCTTTCAAAACCTCTCTCCTCTAAAAGTGAATAAAACATACTAGTATGTAACTTGTTTAATTTATATGTATGAAATGTACATGTAATTAAGTGATTAAAAGTCCTCCATTTCAGATATATATATTTTGTCTTGCCTGCCAGTACCATCAGAAACAAATCTTTCTAACTTCCACTATATTTTCATAAATTTATTAGGAATTTCAGTTTCTGAGATCAAAAGGTGTTTTAAAACTTAAACATTGCTAATATATGCAATAACTAGAGGCTCCCAGGAGCCTGAATGGCTCACCTGATCTCTTATGCCAAAGTTTGAATAAATTTCACAAACTTTCAAGTATACAAAGTTGCAAAACAATCCTTTCAGTGGTTTCAGAGAAGAGATTTGGAAATCAGTTTAAATTAATAGAAAAAAACAGTTAAAGGGCAATAACTCCTTTAAGGACCATTTGATGCTGAACAAGAAAAGTTGCTTCGGATTTTCTCTATCTCTTATACTTTTCGAGTTATAAGCCAAAAACAATGGTCTGAACTGCTGTTCTATTTTTAGCAATGGCGGCCATGTTGGTTGGTTGACGTGTATATAATTCACAAACTTGGTAGAGGACATCCTAAAGATCAAGTATACCAAGTATCAATGCAATTCCTTAGGTGGTTTCAGAGAAGATTTTTGAAAATCAGTGTAAATTTATGGAAAAAAACAGTTAAAGGGGAATAACTCTTAAACGGCTGATCTGACAATTTTGACCCTGAAATCATTTTTGTAGATCTCAATGAGCTTAACAATTCTGCAATGTTAACTTTTCCTCTAGCTCTAACGATTTTCAAGATATAGTCCAAAAACTGCAAAAATGGTCAATTTTGATGAGTAAAGGGCAATAACTCCTATAAGGAGTTGTTTCACAACTTCGATTCAATGGAGAGATTCGTAGAGCTTTTGATGCTGAACATGGTAAGCTGCTTCAGATTTTCTCTATCTCTTATACTTTTTGAGTTATAAGCCAAAAACAATGGTCTGACCTCCCTGTTCTATTTTTAGCAACGGCGGCCATGTTGGTTGGTCGACATGTATATAATTCACAAACTTGGTAGAGGACATCTTAAAGATCAAGTATACCAAGTATCAATGCAATCCCTTTGGTGGTTTCAGAGAAGAAGATTTTTGAAAATCAGTGTAAATTAATGGAAAAAAACAGTTAAAGGGGAATAACTCTTAAACGACTGATCTGACAATTTTGACCCTGAATTCATTTTTGTAGATCTCAATGAGCTTAACAATTCTGCAATGTTAACTTTTCCTCTAGCTCTAACGGTTTTCAAGATATAGTCCAAAAACTGCAAAAATGGTCAATTTTGATGATTAAAGGGCAATAACTCCTATAAAGAGTCGTTTCACAACTTTGACTCAATGGAGAGATTTGTAAAGCTTTTGATGCTGAACAAGGAAGGTTGCTTCGGATTTTCTCTATCTCTTATACTTATCGAGTTATAAGCCAAAAACAATGGTCTGACCCCCCTGTTCTATTTTTAGCAACGGCGGCCATTTTGGTTTGTCAACATTTATATTATTCACAAACTTGGTAGAGGACATCCTAAAAATCAAGTATACCAAGTTTCAATGCAATCCCTTCAGTGGTTTCAGAGAAGAAGATCTTTGAAGAAAAGTTAACGGACGACGGACGCTTAACGATGACAATAGCTCACATGACCCTTCGGGTCAGGTGAGCTAAAAATTATCAGTCAGTCAACCAGAAAATCAAGGTCAAGGTCAAAAGATGGGGATGCAACTGAGCTAAGCTACTACTGGGGTACCTAGGACTTATAGTTCTTGAGATATGGGTGCTCATGAAACCTTAACACAAAAGTTAACACCGCCGCCTGCAAAGTAACACTTATGTCCCGCTCTGATTCGCAGGCGAAACAAAAACAAAGAAAAGTGTTAAAGAATAATGATTTTAAAACTGAATGGCTTTATTCTACCTGAAACAGCAGATAATAAATACATACCACCAATCCAGATTGAGGCACCATTTCTTTAGACTGGTAGTAGTTTTGTCGCTTATCTGAGGAAATCTCCATATTTTCTCCTCTGCTTTTTATCTTATTCTCATTCAAAAACCACTTGGATTTCTCCCTGAAAATGTTGATACCACAGAATATAGAAAAAAATTTGTTGCAAATACTTGAGTCCTGATTTTTTCAGTTTAAATATGTATTTGTAATTCATGTCCATCATCAAGTATCAGAATCTTGGCTGGAGGTTGGTTGTTGTTTTATTACTTGTTTATGCACAGCAGTCAGAAGCTGCATATACACGTACAATTCAAGCAGTACTTAGAACCTACCCCCAAATGGGGATAAGTATACCCATATAAGTAACTATTTTACAATGATAAATGTTATAAAGATGTGCCATCTTTGTAGGTAGATGGGGTGTCTAAAAAGCTATCCATAGAATTTTCATAAATTTTAGCCACAGTCAGTCCTAGACTGTTAAAAAATGCATGATTTTAGTACTTTTTATATAGGATCAATAGGGAAAATTCAAATCTCTTTTACCTAAAAAGATCTATTCCATAGATTTTTTTTAAATTTGTGAAAATGTTTTGCTTTGTATGGATTTTTAAATATACTCAATAGAAAATAAAGTTCACCATCAAAATTTTGGAAACAAGAGGCTCCCAGGAGCCTGCATCGCTCACCTGGTCCTTACGCCATGAGTTTCTTTTCTTTAAGGGGTCATCTGACAACTGAGACCTAATTGAGACTTTTGTGAAGCCTTTGTAAAGAGCTGCATGTTTAAGGAAGCAACATCTTTTTTCTTCTCTGCATTAGTTTTCAATCTATAGGACAAAAACATGAAGAAACACTATTTTGACCTGTAAAGGGCCATAACCCATCTAACAAGTTTGACCCAATGGAGACTTTTGTAGAGCCTAATGAGCTCAACATTTAAGCAAGCAAAAGCTTTTCTCTACCTGCAATAGTTTTTATTGTATAGGGAAAAAGGCAATTTTTGACCTTTAAAGGGCCATAACCCCTATAAGGAGTGATCTGACAAGTTTGACCCAATGGAGACTTTTTTTTTAGAGCTTAATGAGCTTAATATTTAAGCAAGCAACAGCTTTTCTCTATCTGCAATATTTTTCATTCCATAGGGATATCTTTAAAGGGCCATAACCCCTATAAGGGGTCAACTGAGAACATTGACACAATGGAAACTTTTGTAGAGAATATAATGAGCTTAACATTAAAGCAAGCAACAGTTTTTCTCTGTCTGTAATAGTTTCCATTCTTTAGGGAAAAGTGTTGTTTTTTTCCTTTAAAGGGCCATAATCCCTATAAGGGGTCATCTGACAACTTCAACCTTATGAAGATTTTTATAGAGCTAAATGAGCTGAACTTTTCAGCAAGCAACAGTTTTTCTCTATCTGCAATAGTTTTCATTCTATAGGGAAAAAAGTGTTATTTTTTTACCTTTAAAGGGCCATAATCCCTATAAGGGTCATCAATTTCAATTTATTTTATTTATTGCTCGAACTCAATTACAATAATTGGTTTAGGCACAATGGATAATAGAAGTATATATATAATAAAGTATAATAAACACAATGATGATGAAATTTAGACAATTTACAATGTAAATATATATTGGTTTTATATTAATTTGTGGTTTCTTATTTCTAAACAGTTTGATATAAAGTTGGAAGACATCTTCAGTACAAATGAAAACTTGTTATTGAATAGAAGTTTTACTTTTTCATTGTTGCTCATAAAATTGTATTGTTTGTATATGGAACTTATTTTCTTACTAAAATCATCTCTCTGTGTCTTATAAAAATTGCAATAAAAAAGAAAATGAAATTCATCTTCAACAGAGATATTACATATTGGACATATTCTTTGTTCTAAAGGTATTTGAAGATGTCTCCCTTTTTCAATCATTAACTGATGAGAGCTTGTCCTAAGTCTACAAATCATGGCCCTATCCAATACATTGGTCAGTTTATCAACATAAGCTGGTCTCTCCCCACTTTCGTAGACTCCCAAAAAGAAATTTAGTTTGGCATTATTCTTTAAATTTGAATTTTGTGTTTGTTGTCATCTGACAACTTTAACACAAAAAGACTTTTGTAGAGCTTAATGAGCCAAACATTTAAGCAAGCAACAGCTTTTCTCTATCTGCAATAGTTTTCATTCTAGAGGGCAAACACATGAAAAAAACTTCTAAGGACCATAACCCCTATTAGGGTTCCTCTGACAACTTCGACCCAATGGAGACTTTTGTAAAGCTTTTGATTCTGAAGATCTTAAGATCCTTCAGATTTTTTCTACATGTTATGGTTGCTGGGTTATCAGCCATTTTAAGTGGTTTTACCCTATGTTCTATTTTTATTTAATTGTTTTCCTTATTATTTCTATACAAATTATCTCCCCTTAAAAAGTATGGAGAAAAAATTGAATTTGCAAAGAAGGTGTATTTTACGATTTTGTTGTTGTTGTAATTATCAATTTTGATGTTTACATTATGAAAGCTTATTTGGGTCACATTATGTGGTGTCACATAAAAAAATCAACACAAGTCCATTTGTCAATTCGTGGCCACGATTTGTCAATTCGTGGCCACGATTTAACAATTCGTGGCCTGTTGAGTAAACAAATCGTTCCCACGATTTAACAAATCGTGGCCACGAATAAACAAATCGTTCCCACGATTTGACAATTCGTGGCCACGATTTGTTGGGTAAACAAATCGTTCCCACGATTTGTTGAGAAACAAATCGTTCCCACGATTTAACAATTCGTGGCCACGAATTGTTGAGTAAACAAATCGTTCCCACGATTTAACAATTCGTGGCCACGAATAAACAAATCGTTCCCACGATTTAACAATTCGTGGCCACGAGAAACAAATCGTTCCCACGATTTAGCAAATTGTTTCCCACGATTTAACAATTCGTGGCCACGAGAAACAAATCGTTCCCACAATTTAACAATTCGTGGCCACGATTTATTAAATCGTGGGAACGATTTGTTTATTCGTGGCCACAAATTGTTAAATCGTGGTAACGATTTGTTTATTTGTGGCCACGAACTGTTAAATCGTGGGAACGATTTGTGTTTACTCAACAATTCGTGGTCACGATTTGTTTACTCAACAAAACGTGGCCACGAATTGTTAAATCGTGGGAACAATTTGTTTCTCGTGGCCACGATTTGACAAGTCGTGGGAACGATTTGTTGTTCGTGGCCACGAATTGTTAAATCGTGGGAACGATTTGTGCTGACTCAATAAATCGTGGCCACGATTTATGGGAACGATTTGTGTTGACTCAACAAATCGTGGCCACGATTTATTAAATCGTGGGAACGATTTGTTTACTCAACAAATCGTGGGAACGATTTGTTCCTCGTGGCCACGAATTGTTAAATCGTGGGAACGATTTGTTTCTCGTGGCCACGATTTGACAAGTCGTGGGAACGATTTGTTGTTCGTGGCCACGATTTGTTAAATCGTGGGAACGATTTGTATTTACTCAACAAATCGTGGCCACGATTTGTTAAATCGTGGGAACGATTTGTTAAATCGTGGGAACGATTTGTTTACTCAACAAATCGTGGCCACGAATAGTTAAATCGTGGCCACGAATTGTCAAATCGTGGGAACGATTTGTGTTTATTTTTTTTATGTGGCACCACATAATGTGACCCAAATAAGCTTTCATATTACATAGCCCAACTTAGAATAACAAACATTATTAATTTTAAAGTTAAGATAAATGTGCGAAAAAGATGCTCAGTGACACCCATCTACCTTGAATAGAAAATTATCTTGACAGGCAGTTACTCTTTAGGTAATTACTCACCATTTGGTGGGTTGCGCCATACCTGTGGGGATAGCCACTTTAGATTATCCTTCAACTTTTTCTTGTGGCCTCAAATTCAACAAGTTAGGTGAAATTGTTATTTTTTTGGTTTTATTCAGGTGTATCAAACAATTCAAACACACCCTAACTATATAGTAGTACTGATTTTCTTCACAAGGTTCGACTAGTTAGCTTGCTCCTAGATAGATGACCATTATTTTTTTCACAAAAAGTTTCATTTAAACATGAAACCTGGATTTAAAAAAGACCTTGGAAGTACTCAATCTTACAAGTGAAGTGAAAAAGTTATATGTTTGAGTACAAAAAAAGAGTAAAATTTAGTTTATTGAATCAACTTTAACCATAGACCTAAATATCCACTCAAAATTGATTTACTTCAACAGCCATGGAGAGAAAGAGATGCTAAACTAAACTGGATACATACAAACTATCGTTTCTTGTACTGGTAACTTTCGACATTTGGACATGTGATTCTCTTGCTGAGTTGTGTTTAAATGACAAGACCAGAAGATTCCCGCCAAAGTGAGGTGTGTTCGAGTAATTCTAATCACGTGGTCATGTGATCGGAACTTAAATTTTGTTCAAGTTTTCAATATATGAAAAAAAATATATTGCCCGGATTCCCTACTTTTAAAAACACATTCTTCACAAAATTCTGAAAACGTCTAAGTAATCTTAGAAAATTGTAAGCTATTTTTTCAATACATTAATTTATAATTCATTGTAATTTGAAATACCATCGTCCTTATTATTAACAAAGACCTGTATATTAAATTGTAATATACAGGTCTATGTTATTAATGGACAAAAAATTTTCCTACCTACCTACCCTAATTTTCAAGAGGAGGAAGCAGGAAACAAACATATATTTTGTTTTGGCCTAATCATCATATTTTCTACAACATAACTAATTTTTCACATATTCTCATATTTTTTTAAGAGTACAACTATCGTATAACTTTTCTATCACAACAGTTTACCGTTGAAATGTATTGAAGTTCACAATTATCAACATCTTAACAAAAAAGAAAAACAAAACAAAACAAAAACAAAAACAAACAAACCTGGTAAACTTAAAATATTAGTGGTTCCTGTATGTCGACTAGTCGGATAAACAACCAGCCCCTCCCCTTCTCCCTGGCGATAAAAACCCCGGGTTACATGAAACCTGTCTTCTTCTCTTCAGTTTCACTCCTCACCTGACGAGTGAAAGGAGAAGGGATGCTAGCGTTTGTCATGATTTTCATCTATCAACAGCATCTTGTCATGGAAGTAATATTTTAAACGCCATTAGTTGATCAAGCTGTGCGAATTCTGCTAATGATGACATTTGATGAGATGAACATGAAATGAGGGTATGAAGTCAAGGGAAGGGTAAACGAATGTTCGGGGTACATAGGGTTTCGGCCTTCCGATAGTTTTAAACTTTTTGAAATGTGCATATACACAGCATAACAAATACATTGATTTAAATATTGATACCCGCTTTTGTATTCCACTGCAACTTGAAAATGGAGGGAAATTCAGGATACAATACCAAAACGGGTTTAAAAACGGTTAATTTGGTTATGCTTGTCGATATTTCAAGGAGTAACCTCTCATCAGCAGCATTTGAATCAAAACATTGGAAGGTCAAAAACCAAAAGTATTGAATGAAAAGTACTCATTTAGCCAAAAGGTTCAGAAACAGGGAAGCCAAATCCAGCACTGAGGATATCGACCATGTGCAGTACAAGGAAAGAAACCTGGTGTTTTAAACGATTTAGAATTTGACAATCGGGAATTTCAATAACAAAAATATAAGAAACGTGTTATTTGCTACAGCAAGAGATCTTATGGGCTCTACTTCTGTCGAAATCTGCAGCAGTTTTCTTTCGAGTGCGAAGGTGCGAAGAACGTTGCATTTTCTATAGTTTGTAGCCCAGGTTCTCCGTATTATCACTGCTTGGGACATACATTCCAGTCATCTCGGTACTTGCCATCTTTAGTGGACTTTTACCTACAAGCTTATATAGCGCTGGTGTAGGCCGACCGGGATTTACTTACCCGGGACCTGCACAGGGCCCGTAAACAGTAAAATAATCTGAAAGGTTTTCTTTAACGTATAGAAAAGCAATTAATTCAACATTCTGTTTTGTTTAATTTTTTTTTTTTTTAAACTCTAGGGGATAGTTTTTTGCGGTGCTTTAAATCACGAGATACTCAGTAGCCTTTCAAGGATGCGCTTTACTTTAATTTTCAATTTTTAGGCTACAATAAAAGGTTTTTTTCTATGGAAACTGGACGAATATTTCCGAAATTTGTATGCAAACCATCTACTATAAAATGTTTTTTGAATTTGAAATTGAAACAGAAAGTGCAATTAAATGTCGCCTCCTGGCAGAGTAAACACAATAAAACAACAAATAATTTATAACCTGGGATAATAACCGTGATTTTGTCATCAATCTTCGATTGTCATAGTCTAACCTGAGGCTAGCTAAGATGTTGTAAGATGGCCGCCTGACAGCTACCGGTCTTTCTGAAGGAACTATCTCTACTAAGCCATATTGCAGGTTAGTTCTTTATTTTTTTCTCTTTAAATCATTTCTTTTTCTTTATTCTCATTTACCCTTTTACTAAGGCTAAGCTTGGTCTATGTTTCATGTACTACATTATATAGATATGATTTTGGAGAATAAAACTTCTTGGCAACTTATCATAAAAAGACACGTGTAATAAAGATTTCTTCCTTTACCTAAAACGAACATCTTATTGTACATACTTATTAAGTAAAGGAATGCATGTATTTGAGAAGTTAAGGTATAGCATTCCATCTTATTTTCATAAATTTTATTCTTATCATATATACTAACTGTTAACATATGAGATGATTTCACTATATATAGTGTTGAAGAATAAGCAATAACTGGCAGTAACAAATTTTACATTTACTAACTACTATTTGCATGCTCTTTTAATTCCGTAAAATACTAGAAAATTACATTTCTGATGTAACCCAAGTCTGACATGTAACATAAGCTACATTGTACGTGATTTTAGGACAATGAATTCCATCATCATATTTCTCATGGTCGGAGTAATGAATGTTCAGGGACACGGCAACCATGGGGCGGCACCCGGCGTTCCTCCGAAGTCACCACCCCCAGCTAACACCATGGGGTTTCATGATACAGCACTGACGCAGGATGAAGCGTAAGTTTATGGGTAACAGTTGACCACTTCGGTTAAGTTCTTGAGATATGAACCTTAGTTCATATCTCAAATACTGCATATTGGGGGGGATAATGATATTTCACCGCTAGATGTACCTGGGGTAGCACAACTCTACCAACAAGAAAGAAGTTCACTGCAACCTATATTTTACACGTGAACAACGTAGGCTTAGTTCCATATCCTAGGTAATACATGTTGGTGGTCAGTACAATTTCAAGAACAGGAGGTCAATCCTCATAGCCCCCTTTTTGTAGTTTCTACTCGCTGGATAGATTAAAATGTTAGTATGAACACATACCATTATTCACTTCTGAAAAATAGCAGGTATTTTCGGGTACCGTTTACCACTGGCAAACTGAAGACGGTAAAAAAATATTTTTCAACGGTATCTATGATACTTGACAAAAAAGAGGACAATAAGAGAAAAAGATAGACTACACGATTAGACTGTTGTCTACTATTTTCTCCAACGGTCCTGTTCTTTGTTCAAAAGTCATGCTAAGGTAATTATTTTTGGTGTTTACCGTAGCCGGTAATATCCCTTCTTATTATTAAGGAAATGTGAATATTCATATTTAATTGACAGTGAATATCTTGCAACAATGCATTAGGTATTTCTCTTTCAAATTCGACAAGGCATTTCCAGAAAAAAAACTTCTTTAAGGATGCTTGCTTGTCTAGTTTTGGGATTTCTGTCATTTTTTTGGAATCCTCTGATTTTTATCATCAAAATAGGGTTAAATGTTTTGCCCACGAACCCCTTATTTTCTTTTAATCAATGTCTTTAGTATATCATTAAGAAGTGATTTACCAAGTTTTATCAAATCCTATTAATTATTATGTCAAAAAATCGATGTATTTCTTTGCAGGCATATAAAAGAACATTTAAAAGACCAGATTGATATAACTAAGAAAATGTCTCCACAAGAACTAGAATTCCATTATTTCAGGTATGTACTATATAATAATCATTTTTCTCTACATATCTCAATAGTGAACTCTTGCTGTGTTTGTTCCCCAATTCCACTAAGTTTCCAGTTACTGAATTCACTTTGAAAATTTTTGAATATAGGGGACCGATCATTTGATTTTTATGGGGGGGGGGGGGCTATGGTGGAATTCAAAATAAAAAGGCAGAATGGCAAAAAAAACAAAACCACCAAAAGTCGGTGTCAAGCGGAAAATTTCTATATGCTATATGTATACATTTCGAGGAGTAACCTCTCATCAGTAGCATTTGACCCAAAAATAGGAAAATATAAATCCAAATTTATCGAAAGAGACATACTCCAAAACCAAAATAATCGAACCAGGAAGCCAAATCCAACACAAAGGAGATCGACCATGTGCAATACATGGAAAGAACCCTAGAGTTTCAAACAATTTCGAATTTAATTACGGACAATTTAGATCACATTTTAAACGGTTTAAATCGTGTCAGACAAGTCTGTCGACTAGGCTTGTGATTACCCTCGGGGACCTCTGGTCCACACAGCAGTGGCAATCGACCTAGTGGCTCCAAAAAACAAAACCACCAAAAGTCGGTGTCAAGCGGAAAATTTCTATATGCTATATGTATACATTTCGAGGAGTAACCTCTCATCAGTAGCATTTGACCCAAAAATAGGAAAATATAAATCCAAATTTATCGAAAGAGACATACTCCAAAACCAAAATAATCGAACCAGGAAGCCAAATCCAACACAAAGGAGATCGACCATGTGCAATACATGGAAAGAACCCTAGTGTTTCAAACAATTTCGAATTTAATTACGGACAATTTAGATCACATTTTAAACGGTGTAAATCGTGTCAGACAAGTCTGTCGACTAGGCTTGTGATTACCCTCGGGGACCTCTGGTCCACACAGCAGTGGCAATCGACCTAGTGGCTCCAAAAAACAAAACCACCAAAAGTCGGTGTCAAGCGGAAAATTTCTATATGCTATATGTATACATTTCGAGGAGTAACCTCTCATCAGTAGCATTTGACCCAAAAATAGGAAAATATAAATCCAAATTTATCGAAAGAGACATACTCCAAAACCAAAATAATCGAACCAGGAAGCCAAATCCAACACAAAGGAGATCGACCATGTGCAATACATGGAAAGAACCCTATAGTGTTTCAAACAATTTCGAATTTAATTACGGACAATTTAGATCACATTTTAAACGGTGTAAATCGTGTCAGACAAGTCTGTCGACTAGGCTTGTGATTACCCTCGGGGACCTCTGGTCCACACAGCAGTGGCAATCGACCTAGTGGCTCCAAAAAACAAAACCACCAAAAGTCGGTGTCAAGCGGAAAATTTCTATATGCTATATGTATACATTTCGAGGAGTAACCTCTCATCAGTAGCATTTGACCCAAAAATAGGAAAATATAAATCCAAATTTATCGAAAGAGACATACTCCAAAACCAATATAATCGAACCAGGAAGCCAAATCTCCAGAAATGAAAAGGCAGGACAATACTTTGGATCACAGGCACTTGGAGCATGGATTTCATATGACCCCCCTTTTTTTCTCTAATACCCCTAACAAATAAAATTCCGATTAAAAGGATTTAACAAGTCTTTTCTTGTCATTTCTAAACATATCATGTCAAAATATTGGTGTTTTATACTATCCAAAATTTTTACCCACTGGTATACATAAAGCTCTAGTCTATGTATACCAGTGGGTAAAAATTTGAATAGTATAAAACAGCCATATTTATGGCCCGACCACGTATGTGGATCGGAAATATAGTTTTACCCTTGTCCATCCGTCCGTCCGTCCGTCCGTACGTACGTACGTACGTACGTCCGTAACACTTTGGTTAATTTCTTGGTTAAGATCCATTGCTCGGATACTAAATGTTGGGGGTCAATGATATTTCACCACCAGATGGGTCTTGGGTAGGGCTACGCCATCCACTAGAAATAAGGTCACTGTGACCTATATTTTATGCATGAACGACTTCGGTTAAGTTCTTGGCTAAGGTCCATAACGTTGGGGGTCAATGATATTTCACTACTAGATGTGTCTTAGGTAAGGTGACACCACCCACTAGAAATTATGTTACTGTGACCTATATTTAACGCATGAATGACTTTGGTTAAGTTCTTGGTTAAGGTCCATATCTCAGATACTACATGTTGATGGTAAATGGTATTTCACCATTAGATGTATCTTGGGTAACATGACACCACCCAATAAAAATTAGTCACTGTGATCTATATCTTATGCATGAACGACTTCTGTTAATTAAGTTCTTGGTTAAAGTTCATAACTTGGATACTAGATGTTGGGGGTCAATGATATTTCACAACTAGATGTGTCTTGGGTAAGGTGACACCATCCACTGGAGATGAGGTCACTGTGACCTATATTTTACGCATGCATGACTTGGGTTAAGTTCTTGGTTAAGGTCCATATCTTGAATGTTAGGGGTCAATAATATTTCACTACTCGATGAGTATTGGTAACATTGCACCACTCACCAGAAATAAGGTCACAGCGACCTATATTTTACACATGAACACTTTTGATCAATTTCTTGGTAAAGGTCCATATCCCAGGTAATACACATTTAGGGTCAATGATATTTCAAGAACGGGAGGGCCATCCTGTGGCTCATAGACACATTTTCTAGTTTGACATTATAATAATAGACGAGAAAAGAATGAAATCATTTTTATCGGAATTTTATTTGTTAGGGGTATTAGAGAGAAAAAAAAGGGGGTCATATATGAAATCCATGCTCCAAGTGCCTGTGCTTTGAATTAAGAAAAAGGCAGGATGGTAGTTTTGGCTGAAATTTTCATAGTAGCTTTAAAAAAAAAAATGGTGTGTGCAAGTTTGCAAAAAAATTCCAGGCTCAGCTTTTTTCTGAAAAAAAAAGGCAGGACAAAGAAAATATCCATAGCCCCCATAAAAATCAAATGGTTGCTCCCTAAGCTGAGAAAATTTAGTTTAATTATCTCAGATATAAGTTATTGGAAAAATATTACATAAAGCAAATTTGATTGAAACCTTATATGCACAATCAATATCAGTAAATGTTAATTGTGCCACCTTACATTTTAGACTCCATGACACAAACAATGACACTAAGTTGGATGGTCTGGAAATCATGGCAGCTTTAAGTCACATTGACCACATGTTTGAGATACAGCCCCATGAAAAACAGGGCAAGACTGAGGCAGAAATAGAAAATATGAAAGTGGAAAGAAAAGCAGGGGCCCTGCAGTATTTTGCAGGTATGTTCATTCGAGGCTATTTCTGACAAAAACAAGACTTAGAGTTAAAATTTAAGTATGTCTCACCTGCAGGCACCATCTGAATACATAAGTATTCCACATTCATTCATCAATTCATTAATTGTTGAGAAATTATATCAGATCTGTACTCTTACTTCCCCCTTACATTCCAATGAAAACTATCAAAGTCATTAAATGAAAAATTAACATCAAAGGTCAAAAGATGAGGATGCAGCTGTTACAGTCTACTACTGATGAATTTGCAGAATCAATGTTAATAAACCTTGAATTGATAGTTCTAGCACATTAAAGCTTGAAAAATTATATTTTTTGTATTGAAAATTGTCAAAATAACTCAACCAGAAAATCAAGGTCAAATTCAAAATATGGGGATGCAACCGTGCTAAGCTACTATTTGGGCATATGCATACCAAGTTTCATCAAGTTAGGACTTAAAAGTTCTTGAGATATGAAGGTGCTCATTAAACCTTAACATTGCTATTATATGTATTGAAAATTTTCAAAGTCTATAAACGGGAAAAAACAAGGTCAAGGTCAAAAGATGGAGATGCAACTGTACTTAGCTACTACTGGGGCATATGCATACCAAGTTTCATCAACCTAGGATACAAGAACTTCAGATTTGGAGGTGATCATAAAACCTTAACATAAAAGTTAAAACCGCGGCCACAGGTGAAGTAAACTGCGCTTTGCAGGGGGAACAAAAAACCAACACACAAACATTTAAAACTTATAGATTATTGTTATTAATCTTTAAGAATATATATGATTTATTCATATTGTTCAATTTTGTTTTGGCTTAACAAGTATATATATACATTAAATGATTTCCTAATCTTTCTCCAGAGGTAATTGACAATGTGTTGAAGGACGATGATTTCAACCATGACGGCTACATTTCCTACCCAGAATATATGTCAGCAAGAAAACGAGACTATGTCAAACATCAACAACAAATCATCCAGCAGCAAAACTTTGAGATGCAGCAAGCAGCCATGCATCAGCAACAACAGGCAGCTCTACAACAGCAACAGTATCAGCAATATATGCAATGGCAGCAACAACAACAGGCTCAAGGTCAAAAGGGTCAACAATTTCAGCAGATTCCTCAACAACAATATCAGGCCGCCCCACAACAGATAAAACAGACTGGTACTGAGAATACCATGAAAATATAAGCAACGGACACAGTGCTGGTGATGGAAATGACAGAGATCTGGCATTTTTGATGCAATCTTAACATTGGTAACAGTGAAGTTCTAGGAGAAAAGGGAATGTACTTTATGACTATGATAAAGGAGATAGCAATTAGAATTTTTAACCAAAGCTGCTGAAGTATGACATTGGACCAAATGACTGTTTAACTTGTATGGAATATTTTGTTTTGCTTATATTTTAAGTTTATTAGTTTTATTCATTATCGAGTCATTAAAATGTGTTTTGTACTGGTATGCCTGTTAAAAACTTTGTGGTTCACCTATATACATGTACATCTAATTCTCAGCGTAAATTAACTGTACATTTTGTATATACATGTATTTAATATTATTATAAATATTTATTGTTTGAAGACCCTATTTAAAATGAACCTAAACTATGAAAAAAACTGAGGAAAAAATAAAGAAAAACAAATTAATTGATGTTCTTTTTAGTTTTCAGCTCAGATAAATAAATATGTTACACAAAATTCCATCCAAAAGAAAAGAAAACAAGAATATGTCAAAAAAGAAATGGTGTCCTATTTCTAGCAATCCATTAAAATAACGTTGTGATGGTTGTAATTTTATGATGATTTTTGTGTCTTCATTACTGTAATTTCCAAGTTATTTATATTTGCACACTTCACGAATTAACCCATTTTCATAATAATAGATCTGGTTTTATGATATATACGATATTGAGATGTGGAATAAGTGTACGCGACACAACAAACATAAACAAACAGCAATTCAAAAAATCACAACGGAAAACAGCAAGCTTTTTTTATGAGTATTCATGAAATTAAATAGCCACGAAATCTTCACCAGACACAGAAATGTGAAATATAGAAGTCACAACAATTAATTGGTTTACAGGACTTGATGCAAATCTATGTACAAATGTTCATGATCATAGCATACTTAAAACCTAATATGGTCCAGAGCAGTGAGTGAGTATCTGCTCTCTATTTGCATAATTCACTGGCGGTTGGCGGCTACTCGTAACGGCAGTTACGAGTATCACAAGATGGCGGAGGATTTTCTGATTATTTTTTATCGCGCCCAAAACGATGAATCTCGCTTCGAAATTAAAGTATTTTGATGTCAGGTCGATGACAAATAAAAAAATACAGATATTCCATTTTATCTTTTTAAGTAAAATGCCTTCTATTTCGACAATTTCTAATATTTAAAAACACAATTGATACTCGTAACTGCAAAATCGAAAACAGTGACAATACGCGTAACTGCTAAGGTATGATGTTGGTAACGGACAAATATTACGGACGACATCATGTGCTTGTATACAAATACGGGATTTATATCTCTCAGATGAGCACAGATGTTGGTTTGACATAGAGTTTTGTAGTGTCATCCTTTCCGGATTTGACAAACACTTAATCAATCTTTGGCAACGTGACGGGTGTGCTATAGCAAGCAGGAACTGCTTACTCTTCCGGAGCACCTGACTTCACTCTCGTTTCGACTTGAGTTCGCGTTGCTGAATGCGGTTTTGTTGTTATGTGTGTGTGTGTTTTATGTTGTTATGTGGTTTGTTTTGTTGTGATGATTTTTTTGTCTGCCGGTTTTGTCTTTGTCTTAACTATACGGTTTTATGATACTGATTACCCCTTTGGTGCACCTTTGCTTATATCAAAATAGTGATAGAACATTTAGAAAAAAATATAAATTACTAGTATTCTATGTGTTTGTAATTCTTATACAACCGCAAAAAAAAATTACGGACGTATAAAGATATGATGCTGTTGTCGTCGTCGTCGTCTCTGTTTTATCTGTTAACATTAGTGTTCCCACAATAACTTTAATTCTAGTTATCTGATTGCAATGAAATCTGATAAGGATGTTCCTTAAAATAAAAGGATGGATGGGATTAATTTTGGGGGTCCACCTTTTTCCGTTTAGGAATAAGGGCCAAAAAGGGGCAAAAAATGCAACTTTTTTGTTTATTCCAATAGTAACTTTTGTTATGGTTAACCAAATGCAGTGGACTTTCACTTTAATGTTTTATATAAACAAGTCTACCAAAGGCTGCATGGGCAAAAAAAGTTGGCAGCCCACCACTGGCTGTATGTGTCAAGAGCAATTTATTGTCCATATTGGGCCGAAACATACCGTGTTCGCTATATTGCAGCGCTCTGCGAAGCTTATTATTGAAGTAAATGGGTGAACTGGGTCTTTAAACTCTATTACAGGCGTTTAGGACTAAGATTTTATTTTTCATTTATTGTAAGGGTATAAAAATTCTGACCCTCGATTTTTTACCGGACATATACATGTGGTAATAAAGCAAGGTTCATTTTTTATGTATAATACTCACAATAAATAACTATAAAATCATAGACCCAAACGCCAAACTGCTATACTGCTCTGTTCTAGTAACTTTTTTATTTTATAAAAGGGCGATGAACATTAAATGTTGATGAGAAATGTGGGTTTGGGGTGGGAAACGTAAAAAACAGTAAATTTTGAAGACCACATGAAAAAGGGGAGAGGTGAGTATGGACTAAAAATTTATCATATGTGATGTACTTCTTGGTGGTCCACAAACGGATATTTAACTTCCATGAAACGTCTCACTCTCCGCACAGGATGGTCCACTATGATAAGCTGTCAGGCATTCCGTAGTATAGACTTGACAAACCCCGCGGACAAGGGTCAATCTATTAATCCACCTAAGGTACACACTTTAGTCGCTTTGTGAAATAGGCACTTGCCCGATGTCAAAATCACAAGACCCTTAGTTAAGCTAGGCTCTGTTGCGGGCTTGTTCGTCACGAAAACTTTCAATTATCATATAATTACATGTATTTAAAGGAATTGTCTCTCTGTCCCCACATGCGGGGACGCGTAGCCCCTAGAGGCTCCACGTCCCCGCCTCCGGTATTCATGAAACCATGGAAGTATTAAATTGACAATTTAATACTTCCATGATGAAACATAGATTTTAACGAAAATATGCCGACCTGAAAAAATGCTTGTTTTAAATATAAGTCTTAAGATATTCAAAAAATCTTCTATTGATAGGATGATCACTTTTCATTTAGACCATTCAGCAACGTTGAAAAAGCTTCACCTTTATGGCACGCCATATTTATATTTATTCCTCTTTAAAGATATCTCATAAAATTTATAAGATATCTCCTATACTTTATAAGATATCTTATTAAATATATAAGATATCTCATATAAATGGTAGTTTATAAGATATCTTATAAAACATATGAGATATCTTATAAAACATATAAGATATCTTATAAAACAAATAAGATATCTTATAAAACATATAAGATATCTCATAAAGTTTATAAGATATCTTATAAAGATTATTAGATATCTCATATAAAATAATTTATAAGATATCTTATAAAACTTATAAGATATCTTATAAAACTTATAAGATATCTTATAAAACTTATAAGATATCTTATAAAGTTTATAAGATATCTCATAAAGTTTATTAGATATCTTATATATTTTATGAGATATCTTATAAGTTATTTTTTATAAGATATCTCATAAAGTTTACGAGATATCTTATAAACTTTATAAGATATCTTATAACTTTTATTAGATATCTTATAAATTATTTTATATAAGATATCTCATAATCTTTATAAGATATCTAATAAACTTTATGAGATATCTTATATGTTTTATAAGATATCTTATATGTTTTATGAGATATCTTATATGTTTTATAAGATATCTCATATGTTTTATAAGATATCTTATAAACTCCCATTTATATGAGATATCTTATATATGTAATAAGATATCTTATAAAGTATATGAGATATCTTATAAACTTTATAAGATATCTTATATTTTTATAAGGCCTCTTTAAAGATATCTCATAAAATTTATAAGATATCTCATATACTTTATAAGATATCTCATAAAGTTTATAAGATATCTGATAAACTTTATAAGATATCTTATAAAAAATAATTTATAAGATATCTCATATGGTTTATAAGATATCATATAAACATTATGAGATATCTTATAAACTTTATCAGATATCTTATAAACATTGTGTTTAGTAGATATCTCATTTTCTTTTAAAGATATCTTATATAGTAAATAAGATATCTTATAAAATTTATAAGATATCTCATAAAGTTTATAAGATATCTTATAAAGTATATGAGATATCTTATAAATTATTTTTTATAAGATATCTCATAAAGTTTATAAGATATCTTATAAAGTTTATAAGATATCTTATAAACTTTATGAGATATCTTATAAAGTATATGAGATATCTTATAAAGTTTATGAGATATCTATAAAGAGGAATAAATGTAAAAACGGCTTGCCATACACCTTGGGGTTGATTTTGGGTCTCTAGCTAATCCATGAATGTTACATGATTTTTAACCTGCCCCAAGTTTTGGCGGTACGTTTTTAACGAACGAGCGTTTTATCATCTTTTAATTTGGCATATTTTCTAACTTGTTAAATATTTTTTTTTTGGGGGGGGGGTATGCTTCATTGTATGTCCAGTTCTTTTCATTACATGTAGTATCACACTTAATCGATTTATAGTTCGCACATTTTAACATGAAGCTTCATTAAAAATGTGCTACGGTCAACGGTTTTACACACCAATAAAACATCAAAATACAAACGTGCGATTCTTATAATTACATTCTTAATGCTTTTTTATTCATTTTTGTTTAATTTTGCTTTATGGTACGTCTTCAAGTAGACCTTCAAAAACAATATTCCACTTTGAGATACGCTTTCGTTGCTTCCAGTTGCGTATCTCAAAGTGAAATATTGTTTTCGAATGTCTACCAATGGGGATACTTGATGTTGAATGACCGAAAAGGCCAAGACATCCCCAAAACAAACCACACAGCATACAAAATACACAACAACTTTTAAATGCCAAATCGGCAAAGGTCAGTTACGAGTATCTTCTCAAAAACATATTTTACAGTTACGAGTATCTCATCATTGCAGTTACCGACAGCTTCGTGTTTTTTAGATTGACGATTCACGAGTTTCACACTACTAAAGCGTATGTTAGATGGCAACTGTAGGCCATAAGCCTCGGTATTCTTTCTATTTTCATTCAAAAGAAAATCTTTTATAAAAGATATAAAGTAAAATCCGACTTTCGAGCAATATCCCCCGCCATCTTGAGATACTCGTAACTGCCGTTACGAGTAGCCGCCAACCGCCAGTGATAATTATGGCATAAAAATAAATAAAAAGTAATTTATGATATGCTTGTTATTGCATCTAAATTTGAGTGCTTAGTAAATATTGTAAATGCTATGACTATTATTATATCCTATGTAAATTTCTTAAAACTTGATTGGCTTTTACAGTCATGTGATAATTTACAGTTGTGGGGACGAGTGGTAAGGGCTTAATACATAAAAATGCGGTGTAAGTGCAACTTAATGTTACCTCGAAGGAGTCTGTTAATAGAATGATGTCTGAATCCAATTTGGGGATCTCAGCAGGGTGCACAAAGCTTGGTCAGTCTCCGCAATGTCCTTTGATCAATGAAAACACTTGTTATGGTTGTTGAGTGAGTTTCGGGTGATTTCGTAATATGAAGTTTTTTGAGGGGGAGAGCAATAAGTTCAGTTAATGACCACACAGTCATGTGATCAAAAAAATAATTTGAATGTTTTATTTTGTTAACATACTAGGAAAACAATTTTAGATGTTTACATCAACTATTGTACCATTCTTGAAAAAAAACAATCATGTTACATCACAAGGTAAATGATTAACCAAAAATATAATAAAGTAATTGTGTCCCTCCAAATGGTAATCCTTCCGGATTATTGTTTCCCCTTGGACAAGCCCTGGTGAAAACAAAATACCCCCTCGAGACTACAATTCGGGGTGTTTTCTTCTATTGCAGGCCACAATTGTATATTGTCAAATCTGCAATAACTGTGGCCTGTTATGATTTTTTAAAACTAATAAATCATATACAATTACAATAACACTAACACATTTCAAAGAATTTTATTAGGTTTTTCAAAAACCAATAAATAAGCAAATAAATATAATTGTCAGAGAATAAAATAGTTAACAATAAAACAAAGTTTTAACAGATATTTTAAAGTGTTCATCCACATTTGGTCTTAGGAAGAATCATAATTGTAGCAAGGGTAAAAAAAAATCTCCTAAAATATATGATGCCCTACCTTGCAACATCTTTTTTGCGAGCATTGAACCATGAAGTTGATGTCAGCGGTATGATTTTATGATTTCTGTTTTCTTACATCTTGAAGCATATGTGTTTCATGGTGATATCCTACCTTTTCGTGGAAAAGAATCTTTAACTTGTGCAACACATGTGATTCCTCTTACCCTGTGATCAATCATGCAACCATGAAATGGAAGAGACAGGTACAAATTGATGGTGATTATTGTTTGTTCATATCTTGATGCATGGGTGTAAAGTTTCATGATGATATTACAGTACACTTCATGGAAAAGTAACATAAACTATATTTGGGACAGATGGACGGACAAACAAACCCAAACACTTCCTGTCCCTAAACTTTGTGAGTGATTCACAAAAATGAAAGACATTAAATAAATGACAAATATTAAAAGAACATGCTTCCAAACATGCCTTAAGTCACAGAGATAGATTGTACCAACATTTAAAACATATTGCTGTTTTGGTTTTCATTACAAATCAATTTATATTTCCATCCCTTGCATAAAACATCATCACAAATGTATAACAATTGTTTAAAATAAATAAATAGTGGTATTGCAAATGGTTGAGAATATGGACGGAATATGACCATCATATTGTCGCTACAGCAATTATTAGCACTTTATAAACACAAAACATGCAAGTGTGTCTTGAACACTAGCTCCTCCCTTTTGGTAAAAAAATATGCAATAATAACAACAATTAATATTTTTGAAAAGCAAAAAGCCAGCACCATTCAAAACTTCTGTGATTTCTTAGAGAGTTATTGGTCTTTGGATTGAGGTCATAGCCGCAAACAAAATTATTTATGGAACATTTTAGATTATTTAAAAAAGTGTGAATTTTAAACATGTCTAATAAAAAAAAACAATCTTACTATTTTTGGTTAAAGTTTCAAATTGTAAAAAAAAAAATTTGAAAAAAAAATGACAAAAGTTCAGTGTATGGATAAAATCCCGAACTGTTATGTTTACACTGGTTTACCCTAAAATATAAAATGGGAGGTCAAAACATATTAAAACAAGAAATCTTTGAGCCAACGCTTACTAGTGATAATACTGCTTTCACAACCAAATATAATACTGCTTTCACAACCAAATATCAGCAACCTAAGACTAACACTGGCTAAGTTATGAGCAAATATAACAAAGTGTGACGGAATGTCAGAACTACCGAAAACAGGTAAAACAGTTTACCCCAGTATATTTAATAAAGATGCACAACAGATACACAAATTGAAGACCATGAAAATGGAATGTATTGTATAGTGATCACAATAATTCCCACCACTTAGTGGTAGGTGACTTATAAATACTGATATATCTATCACCTATTTAAAGGTGTAACTGTCCGTGATTTACTACTGGAGGGTCTCTCTGTATCAGGAGGCTTGGGAGTTAAACATTCTCCATCTATAGACATGAGATCTATAGAGTCTTGTATTTTCTGGTTATAAATATTTGTTCGTATTGACGTTGCATAACTTCGACCACTTTGAGCACTAGAAACTCGACTAAATGAATCCTGAGAAACAAGGCTACCAGATCGATTAATTTCTGGTAAAAATGGTGTCTTTGAATCTCGTCCATCACTTAGAAATGAATCACTTCTATCAATACTATTACTTTTACCAGATTTCCTATTTATATATGGTCCACTAATAGACATCATAGGGTCCATATTTTCACTGGAATAGTTAACATTTGGCTCCCAATATTGATCGGGGTCAGAATCAATACCATTGGTGTCTGTACGGGCAGTGAAGTCCTGCAGTCTGTCCGTCTGTTGACTAGGTTCATTATTCGGTCGTTCCGTGTACGGACGATCTGTTTGACTATTGTCATTCTCATTACTATCTGTAGAATCTATATTTGTCAATAATTCTTCAACTCGCTTCCATCTCAATGTTCTAGCACTCTCTGCTTCTTCAGAAAACAGAGACGTTATTTCTGTCGTTAATTCATTATCATTGTCATGGTCACTTTTAATTTTCCTCCATCGATCTACTCTAGCAGATACATCTTCTACAAAGGTTCTCTCAACATCATCATCTGCAATTTAAACATCATCAATTCATAAAAAGACTGGTGTACTATGTAAAAGATGATGGGCTCTGGAATAATTGTACATGGCATAACCTACATGAAAAAGTAGTGATGCAAAAATCCACAAATGGAAAACTACCAGCAACTGATAGTGAATTAAAGTCATCATTAAAAAGGTATAGTGTGAGCAAGCTCGCAAAAGGGTACCCCCATCTATTTATTGCCAAAAAAAAGTCCAATTATCTCCCCTGAATGGTATTCAAGCACAATTAAAATTTTCAATACAAAACTCCAAATGATGTACTTCCTTCATGTAAAGTAACAAAAAATCCACTAAGCAGTTAAGGAGGATTTGCACTTACGAGATCTCCCATTGATCACTAAATATTAAAAAAGCTTAAATACAATTATCTCCCCTGAATAATATCCAAGCAGCAAACTTTTTTTAAGCACATCTCCATGTATTGTACTTCCTTCAAGTAAAGTTTCATCAAAATCCATCAAGCGGTTAAGGTGGAGTTGCACTTACGAGATATATGGACAGACATACAGGCAGGGTGATTCCTATATACCCTCCAAACTTTGTTTATGGGAGGTATAAAAATACTTAATCTAGTTCAACATTTTGACTCATAAAATCCAAAGAAAAACAGCAAAACAGGGTTTTGCAATCACGCTCTTGCTAAATACATTAAGTAACAAATGCAAATGTAAACGCTTTAAAGAAAACACTTAAATCTCAGAAATCAGAGTTGAATTTTAAAATTAACAATTTTAGTGGCAGTCATTTCACTTACCCTCTTCTTCATCTTCTCTGACTGTTGAAAGTCGTGATGGCAATGCATTGTGGGCTTCCGTTAATAACTTTTGTAACACGTCTCCGGATAGTTTAGGTGGATTTTCCATCAAAATATCTCTAGAAGACCTAGGTGATCTGTAAACAATATATAATGTAAAAATTTTTAAGTTGTACTAACCAAAAAGGTTTTATAGGTTATAGGCCAGAATATAAAATTTTGTGGATACAACAAAGGGCAATCATTCAGAGTACATAATTTTCAACTTATATTCAGCTTCTTAATGTTTTTTTTAACAGGTCGAGGAATCTACCTTTTAAGGATAATGTTTACATCAAATCTTTGACCAATGATATTTGAGAGTACATGAATAACTATGACCACAAACATGTGCTTTTTTTAAGAAATCATTAAACAAAAAATGACTCGCTGAACAAATATTAAATCTTAGAGGTGAAAAAAATAGTTTGTCTTTTTGCATTAATATTAGATAAAAAGTTAAAGTATAAAGAACACCAATTTTTCCCCAAGGAACATTGTCCAGTAGAGAGATTTTAGTGTTATGTTGACCTTTGTTATTGTCCATTGACCAATGCACCGAATGAAAAAGAAGTCAAAATGTGGAACATAACATAACTTTATAAGGAGAATTTACCCATTAATAAAACTACGTTTAAAACCAAACCTATTTGGTAATGACAAATTATGAGCGAGGAAGTTCAAGAAAATATGTTTATGTTCAGAACTTTTCTATAAAAACGTCGAAAAAGTTTTACAAATGTATTATTTTCTCCCATTTGAAAGGTCATATTTATAGATTTTGATTGATTGATAGGTCAAATGAAATGACCTGTTTAAGAATGACCATCTTTTACTTTTGTGGTTATTTTCTTAACAGAATAACTTAGAATTGAATTAATAAGTTGTTTTTTTAAGCGTGTCAACAATATGTTTCAAAAATAATTGCTATAAATCTTTGGATTTCTATGTAACATACCTTGGTGTTGTTTCAGATGAATTACATAATGTGGATTCTGAGTCAGCTTCTGATACTCTGGAGGATAAATCTGCATATGATGTCCTAGATATTGACCTGGCACACTGATCTAAAAGTTCATTTAACTGTGACGATGACAGGACACCTGCTGAATTCATTTCTGAAAACTGAAAATAAAAAGACCAAATAAAACATAACAAAGAAGAAGAATCATGCACCAACAACCAGGGATGCACCTAAACATGTATCAGATTCATGTAATTTTATTAATGGATATTCAGTAGATTTTGTGTTTCTGTGTGTTTTAAATGTTGTCTGTTTTTTCGCCCTGTCCATGTTTGTGTTCACTTGTTTTGTCTCTGCCCATTCAGATTTAGACATTGGTAACTCTGCTTCTTTCATGTAAATTATGGTTTTAAAGCAGTAGACTAAATTTAGATATGCTTCAAACGAGTAGCTCACAAATGTATATTTATCTGGAGCACCTGAGTTCACTCTTGTTACGTCTTGAGTTTGTCAAGACCTTGTGTTGTTGATTTCTGTTTGGTTGATTTTGTGTTTCTTGTGCTGGTTTTGTTCGTGTTTGCCAGTTTCGTTGTTGCCCATTCGGACTTTTGACACTCGACTCCATTGGTGCCTCTTTGCTTCTGCTTCATATGGAAATCTACATTGCAATATATATGGGTTAATCATTTTTTACCTCATCCTCATCCCTATGTGATAATTTCTCTAGCTGTTCATCCACAGAATGAAGCCGTTCTCTCAATTCTCTCTGATCCTTGTATTCTAGTAAAGCTTTCTCACCAAAATGTTCTATGTCCATGTTCTTTTTTATAGAGACTGGTGTGAACAGCTTGTAGGACTAAGAGAAATGATAAGAATAAATAATGTTGTATAAAACTTTAAAAAAAAAGGTCCCAGAATCACTGTGGTTTCATTATTTTTTTTTAAGATTATTAATTTTTGTGGTTTTGTGAGTTTCTGTATACCACAAAAATAAGAATTAAACAAAGAGTTATTTTAACATTAAAGTTGTACTCACTATCCCCCATGTTTTCCATTCATTCATTTATATGTGTACAATATGTTAGTTTTGTTTAAATATGATGTTATGTATAAGCTTATGTTGCGCTTAGGTGCCTGAGTTTGTCTAACAAAATCTTGAAATCTTGATATAACATTAAGAAACATGTGGAAACCACAAAATAAAAAATCCAAAGAAATGTCTTGTTTGGTAAAACCATAGACCTGGATGTTACATTATATTCTAATATACAGGTCTATGGTAAAACCATGGAAATTTGTACTAATGAAAATAAATGCAATGAAAGTACCTTAAATGGCTTTGAAGCTTTTTGTAAAATAACTTTGACATACACTGTTCACTGTACATTATTAAGATCTCATTCTTCATGTTCTTATATCATCACTTTTAAAAAATTAAATTCATTACATAAGATATTTTCTGATTGTCTAAAATCAAAATACACGTAGTTTAAAAGACTAGGTATCTTTCCTTGTTCTACACTTGGTCAATTTACTCAGTGCTAGAGATGGCTTCATTTTTCAAGTTTTTGTTTAATGCTTTTGGTTTTCACCTTCCTATGTTATTGCTTCAGATGCCACTGAAGAGAGGCTACTCCTTGTAGGATGTGTATAAAGGTACAGAATAACAAAATAAAACCATTTATTGGTATCTTAATTTGTACTTTGCACTGTCATTTGTCACTATTTCAGAAATAATTCTCGTTAAAAGACCATGTAGCCTGACAAATAATTTTGATTTTGCCCCTTTAATAAGATACCTGAGGAGTGGATGGTGTGTACATGACAGACTCGTAGTCCTCTGGAGCCATTATTTCTTTCAGTCGACTTTCGATTGTACACAATGATTTTTGGTCATCATCATCAGGGACAAATCCTTCACCAGCATGGACAGCTAATTGAAATCTGGGAATATCGATTTCCTAAAACAAAAAACAAAAAAATAACATGGATTCCAATGAAAAAAAGATTTTGAAAATTGGACCACAAATGAATAAGTTGACATTTTTGGCGCAGCCGTCTTTGACCCTATACAGCAATTAATGCAGTGGTGCAAAATAAATCAACAACATTGAAACATTTTGTTGACTTATTTCAATTAGGAATACAATAAAAGAAATTTAAACATCAAATGTAAAAATAAATATTCTATGGAAGTTATGTCTTTACCACCCGTATTAGCCTCTTTTGGCCCCTAATTCTTACTAAAACAGTAGGGTCCACAAACCCTTAATGCAATACCAGATCTCCTTAAGTGGTTACAAACAACATCAATATTTCATAATAATTGGTCAATATTTACTCAAGTAATTGCACAGAAACCAAATGTCCCCAGATGATTTAGACAACATCGTTATAACATTATACAATTGCAAAATTTTTGTGTTTGTATAAAAAAGTTTTTACTCCTACCAGTAATCAGGGTAGGAAATTTGCTGAAAAAGTTACCAGCCCTGAATTAAAATTCTACCTATTTTTATTAAATAGCCAGTCAAATTTTCATGCAATTTAGCCAGCACTGCAAAAAATTTCCCAGTCTCAGGTTGGCGGTAAGGCTATAATGTCTAACTGAGCAGTAATACATTCACAACTTCCTCATCTTTATAGAGGAATCCTAATGATGCTACTTGTCATAAACCAGAACAAGTGTGGCCACCACTAGGAATCTCATTCACAATGTACATCGGCCTTTCATACACCCCAAGTGTCTGCATAATAAATATCAGATGCCTAGTCATAATAATACTTGTCAAGAATTTCATTTTCCACAAAAGTCTTACAGAGAAGTTTAAGACTAAAAAAAAAGAGTCCTTGAAGCATGAAAATGGGGTCAAGGTCACACAGCATGGTACCAGTTGCATAAACTACAATCACAAGTGTTTGTATACCAAATATCAGATGCCTAGGTATTATACTTTTCATGTAACTTGTTTTCCATAAAAGTCTTAAAAAAAATTACAACTAAAATAACCCTCAAAGTTCACAGTCGCTGAAGCATGGTGCAAGTTGGATAGACCACATCCCCAACTGTTTGAATACCAAATATCAGATACCTAGGTATTACACATTTCATGTTTTTCATTTTTCACAAAAGTCTTACAAAGAAGTTTAAGACTCGGAAAAAGTTAACAGAGTCATTGAAGTGTGAAAATGGGGTTAGGGTCACACAGCATGGTGCCAGTTGTGTACCCCAACTGTTTGTATACCAAATATCAGATGCCTAGGTATTGCACTTTTTATGTTATTCATTTTCCATGATCTGAACCCCTGATTCTATTTTAAAACAATGGCCACCATATTGGTTTTCAAAAACTTTGTAGAGGACATCCTGAAGACCAAGAATACAAAGTTTGAAAGCAATTCCTGCAGTGATTTCAGAGAAGATCTTTTTAAAGTTAACAGACTGATGACAGAAGATGGACATGACACCTCATGGCTGCCAGCTTTACTGATTTTCGCAGGTTTTCCTGATTTTTTCCCCTTATCTTACAATAAATATAATAGGAAATAGCACAGGAATAATTCAAAAACCCAATTTCAAAAGTTGGCAGGCAGCTCTAATGCATAATGATGATGAGATGATGATATCTCACATGACTATTCAGATCAGGTGAGCTAATTTGGGTCAGTTGAGCTGAATACTTGACATGATAAAGATCATTGTATTTTTTTTGGTGCCAAGCAGAGAGGTGTATCATTTTCAAAATAAGTAAGTTTTAACAATAATAATATGTGTTTGAAATCTGAAGATTTTGACATTTTATGTGTGTTTGACAAAAACAAGTACAGATAGTTAAGCAATGAACTAAACCCACTTTGTATATTGATAAAACAAGCAAACTAAATAACAAACATGATGGTGAGAAAAATCATGCATGGAAGACATCAAACTTGGACAAATACAAATGATTTTTTTTAATGATTTTATTTGATTAAAATAAATAACAACAATACATTAAAACTGAGTTATAATCAAAGAAAGCTTGTAAACTAAGCTGAATATGTTTAAAAAATACTTTGCCATAATAAACAGCTCAGCAATATAAATTTCTTTTAACATTTAAAAAAAATAATTTCATGTTGAACAACTAAACTAATACTGAATTATATTTGAACAAACAGAAATGGCAATAAATCAAATTAAATTTCAAATGTCCAAAGTTTTGTCCAAGTTTCATGACTTCCATGCAATATAAGCATATTTATAACGTACATCAGCATCTTCGTCATCAGGGATTTCTGGAAGCTGATCTAGATCTCCCAAGAGGTTTTCTATCCTGTCTTTCTCTTCTTGTGTCATAGGTATAGGGTTTTCAGCATCTGCAGCAAGCTGTAATGATAAATAACTCAAATACTGACTGAGTCAGAAAAGGGCACTGTTGGCAAACATTGTAGTTTTGCCAAATTTTAATGCAAATCCTAAAATGGTACTAATGAAATGCTATTTTCTTTAAGTTGAGAAATTTAGTAAACACATTTTAGTCCAACATTTGTGAGCTTCCAAGAATAGTTCATTATTTGATATTGAAAATTACACAACTATCTCTTCTTTATAATTTAAAACAAATGAAAGTTGTGTGTTTATTACTGTAGAAGCCTGGTTTAAAGTCTAAATAAAGTTTGTTTTTGCCTTCAAAAATGATGTCTTCCTTCAAAAGTTCTAAGTTCAAATGTCCATAAGCCCCTAAAAATTTGGGGATCAAAATTTCTTGGTAATATGCACAACTACATATGGTGACCTTTCAACATTACAAGTTTCCTTGAATACTGTTCTGTAGTTTCAGGGCAGTTGCATTGAAAAGGATTTTCATAAACTTTCTAAGTTAAAAGGGCCATTACTCCTACAAAAATTTGGAGATCAAAATTTTCTGGCAATATGCACAAAAACATATAGGGTATCCTATCTTTATACCAAGTTTCATTAAATTCATTTCAGTAGTTTCAGAGAAATTGCGCTGACAATATGATAAATGAGGATTTCATCAAATTTCTAAGTTCAAAGGGCCATAACTCAAACAAAAATTTAAGGATCAAAATTTCCTGGTGATATGCACAAGTACATATGGTGTCCTTCCTATATACCAAGTTTTGCTGAATTTGTTACTGTAGTTTCAGAGGAGTTGCGCTGACAAACTTTGTGACGGACAGGATAAAAACAAAATGTCTCCCCACAAAAGTGGGGGGAGACATAATTTAATGACCTTAAAAAAAAAATTAGTGAACATGGTACAGAACTATTTCTTGGGAACTATTTAAATACCTCTTTGTTTCTCTTGATGAAGTCTTTCTTCTTTTTGTGTTTCTTTGACCCTTTTTCACTGCCATTTATTGATGTAGAGCCACTGGTTGAAGCTGTATCTCTGGTTGAACTAGAGGCAGATCCACTGGCATTAGAACGACTGGATTTTCCTGAAATGACATGGAATAACTTCAGAACTAGCATTCATTTTTGTGATTACTACTACAATAAGTTATAGGATATCATTTTAAAAAATTGTTGTAATTTTTTATAAGAATTGCTCATACCTAAAAGTCTGTCAAAAATAGCCTGATTTTAACAGGAAGAAGGTGAGCCACAGATTTAAAATCAAATCATACACTAAGTTACTATTTTGATGCTTCATATTATAAATATCAGAATTATGTGATTGGTTGATGAGAACACTGCTACAAAAATATTTTCTTAGTCGGCCACTAATCTATGCCCACTCATCTGACATTCACCATTTCATAACTATGTGAAATCTGGCTAACAGTTAAGTTAATGATTACCTATGGAGGACAATCACAATGGTACTGACCAGGTACAGGCAATTATCATAAAACAAACCTTTAGATTTAGCACCATCCGATTTAAGTCCAGGATAATCTTGTTCATTCAACTGTGTGGCAAAGACTGGCTCGTCTGGCAGGTCTGTTAACTTAATTCCTAAAATTAAGATTCAACTTTGTCTATATTGTTCAATATCATCATCATAATGTGACTTTGTTAACATTTAAAATAATGTTTTTTGGGTGTTGCAATTATGTGACTTTATTAAAGGATGTTTTCACTTGTAAGTAGCACCCTCTAGTATGTTTTATCATCAAACAAACACCATTTAGATTAACCAATGTTAAAAAATTTAAAATATCTTTACTGTTTGGGGTCTATTTTCATACAAATGTAATACCAATCAAAAAGAAGATTAACTCATGTTATTGAAGATTGAATTAGTGAAATAATTCTTGTTTTACTGTTTAAGAAAGTAAAGTAGGGATGTGTCCATGGGCCACAGATGCCCATTACAGATGGACAGACATGAGTAAACCATAATGCCCCCAACTTGTTGATACAGGATATAAAAATTCACAAACATTAACATGCTTCTCATTGTCCCTTAATTCATGTGAGAAAAATGGACCATGCTAAGAAGATATAGTGTTTACTTTGAGAAAGTGTTAAAAAGTTGCTTAACAACATTAAACATGCACAAGAAGACATTAAAGGGGAGATAATAAATGTGGTATTACAAACCCTCCTCATTATACTGTCCATAACCTAAGAAATACATTTATCATAAGTACAAAGCAACTTGTAAGTAAAATTTGTAGACTTTCAAATGTAGATTTATTTGTCTTTTAAATTGATTTCTAAGATAATAATTTTACTGCATTAGAAGAGATAAATTCTTTTGTTTTGAAAATCACACCCTTTAGAAGACAAGAAATTTGAATGGAAGTTGTCACTGTATACGACTGAAATAAAAATTATGCTTCATTCAGTACGACCGATCCTAATAAAATTGTGTATTCTCATATTTCTTGTAACCTGTTGTTTTTGCAAGGAGTACCTTTAGTGCATTTGGATCTAATAAAGATACTTTACACAAAACCATATTATTATTTCATAAAATTTCTATCATTATTTCCAACATTTGTGCAGAATTTCTAAAATAATTTACATTAATGTTTTAGTAAACTATCAATTTTCTAATAATCATACATTTTTCGAAAGACATTTTAATGCAGATCTGATTGCACTAGATAATTTTTTTGTGAAAAGAAAAGGTCGCCAAAAATACAAGAAATTCACACATTTTTCGGGACTGGTCATATTGAATTTAGCATAATTTTGCATTCGGTTGTACAGTGTGGTTGTAGTGAATACAGCAGGAAATAAAACACTATTTCTTGTTAGCTTCATTGTTGATGTCTGTGAGCTCGGCCTTGGTGGAAGTAAAGCTATGAAACTTATATTACCATGATCAATTATATAAAAGTGTACCTTCATTGTGACTTGGAGGCAAGGTTAAAGCTAGGAATTTCTCTGTGTTTAACTTGGCATCGGTGTTCTTCTGGTTTAAAGATTCTAGTTCTGATTTTATTCTAAAAAAAAACAACTTGAAAATTAAAAAAACATTTTACACTAAAATTTTGTTTTACAATGTATTGTATAGTAAAACATTTTGTTTGTAGAATTCAAAGCCCCTTTATTTGTGATGTTTTCAATATATTATATTATTAATTTTTCGCATTGAAAAAAAAATGGTACTACAGGATAAAGCTACATACAAAATATCAAGCAACATGGGCATGTAGTTTCCTAGAAAACTGACATAAGTTTATGTGACATCCCAAGATACAAAATGCTGGATAAAATTACATTCATAATATCAAGAGACTTGGGCAAGTAGTTTCATAGAAAACTGTAACATAAGTTTATGCGACATCCCAAGATACTAAATGCAGGACACAAGACAACTAATAGTGCCAGTAAGACTCCCAAAACATTACCTTCTCTCTAAAATGATCCTGTCTTTCTTGACTTCTCTTTCCCTCTTGATCTTATTTGAGAGAATCCTGTCCAGTTTTCTCATTTTAAGAATGGCCTCCTTCAGTTTAGGGTCCATATCTTCCTCCCCTTCATTGTGTTGGTCCTCTGTCCGAGAGCTACCGGCCTCTAATGCTGCTACCTTAGCCTGGTACATCTCCAGTTCAGATTTCATCTCCCCTCGAATCTGTTTCTGAATTTCATCTTTTATTTCCTTCATTATTTCCTTTTCTTCTTCACTGTCAACATCAATACCATCTTCTGTAATCACAAGATAAAGTTATAGTGTAAGCACTTCCAGGGTTAAGTTGCTGTTGTGATTTAAGTTAAAGTGTTAGCACTTCTAGGGTTAGGTTGCTATTTTACTGCTTAAAATTGGACACTGAAGTGTGTTTTCCCTTCCATAACCAGCTCAAATTGATATGCATGTAATTTTCTTTAACTTATGCAAACTTTTGAGTTCTACCTACATGTAATATTAAGATCAAGGTCAAATTATTTGTAAATAACATGAAATGCATACAACTTCAAAAAAGATAAAGAAAACTGTAGATAAAGTATCAAATGTTTTTATATGGAAACTGAAAGATGAAAACAAGAGGCTCCCAGGAGCCTGAATCGCTCACCTGGTCTTGATGTCAATGAGCTGAACATTTAAGCAAGCAACAGCTTTTCTCTATCTGCAATAGTTTTCATTCTATTCTATTTCATTCAGCATTCCAAAAATACTATTTTTCGCATTTAAGGGGCTGTAACCCCTTTAAGGGGTTATCAGACAACTTCGACCATGTGAAGACGTTTGTAGAGCTAAATGAGCTGAAGCAAGCAACAGCTTTTCTCTATCTGCAATAGTTTTCATTCTACAGGCCAAAAACACTATTTTTTGCCTGTAAGAGGATGTAACCCTTATAAGGGGTCATCTGACAACTTCGAACCTATGGAGACTTTTGTAGAGCTAAATGAGCTGAACATTTAAGCAAGCAACAGCTTTTCTCTATCTGCAATAGTTTTCATTCTATAGGGCAAAAACATTAATAAATGCTATTTTTCACCTTTAAGGGGCCGTAACCCCTATAAGGAGTCATCTGACAACTTCGACCAAATGGAGACTTTTGTAGAACTTTTGATCCTGAAGCAGCAGGGTGGCATCAGATTTCATCTATCTCTTATACTTTTTGAATTACAAGCCAAAAACAGTAGTCTGACCCCCCTGGTCTATTTTTAGTAATGGCGGCCATGTTTTTTGACGAATCAAAAATCGAAACACAAGTTAAGTGCAGGACACCCTAAGGATCAATCATACCAAGTTTCATTGAATTCTGTTCAGTAGTTTCAGAGGAGAAGATTTTTGAAAAATTGTTAACAGACAACGACGATGACAGACGCAAAGTGATGGCAATAGCTCACCTGGACCTTTGGTCCAGGTGAGCTAAAAATATATCTTTAACAAAGACATTAGGACCAGCATATTCGATTTCAGGCTTCATATAGAAAACACTGATCGTAGTTCTGGTCAATCTGGTGTCCAATATCAGTGATAACCTGAAATATCCATACAGTGAAATACAATATCTTTGCTCTCACTGATGCATGTATTGTTTACCTAGTGACCAAATGAGAACAAATGCTTCTTATAAGAGGTTACTCTTTGAAATACGCATATACAGCATAACCAAATAACCTGTTTTTTTATACCGGTTTTGGTATTTGTTTTTTGAAACCACTGGGTCAGTAACTGCTGCTGGTGGACCAGAGGTCCCAAGGGTACATGTTTGTAATCACAAGCCTGGTCATCAGACATGTCTGATAAGAATTAACCAATTAATTTCATTATTAATATGTGGAAAACTCTGTCATTGATATTTCCGATTGTTCGATTCAAATTTGTTTAAAACACCAGGTTTCTTCCCTTGTACTGCACATGGTCGAAATCCTTGGTGCTGGATTGGGCTGTCCTGTTTGAACATTTTTGGTTCAGTGTAGTATTTGTTCAATACTTTATTTTTACCTTTCAATGTTTTGATTCAGATGTTGCTGATGAGAGGTTTATACTCCTTAAAATATGCATATACAGCATAACCAAATAAGAAATCTGTGAGCCACTGCTCACTCTGTATACCCCACCACCCCATTAAATTGACAAAGTCAGTTAACAGGAGGTAGATATCCGACAGACCTCATGCTCGTTATAAAGGACCTCAAACTTAAACCATTTATTGTTGAGACTGACAGACACAGATAAATACAGGTTTCACAACTATAAGTGATGAGATACCGATTTTTATCACATCGAGTTAGATATTTGTCAAATTAGGAAACGAGCACTTGTGAGTTTCCTTTGACAAATATCTAACGAGTGTGATAAAAATCTGTATCTCATCACTTTAAGTTGTGAAACCTTTTTCTCTAACTGTCTAATGTGAAAGTGTAGGCCTAAAATAACTTATTTAATTAAAACTCATAAGTGTACATTTTATTGTTTTGCAAACGTATGAAATAAGTAGTAAAATAAAAAAAAGTACCACTTTAATGAATGAATTTTAATTAGAAGAAGACTTTATAAAAACCGTGTTTGTGCATTTTTTGGATACATTTTGTTTGTCTTTTTATTCAAGCTAGATTAACAGGTGTTTAAACAAAAGAAAGCATGCTGGGTATCTAACTGTGGTGTCTCGTGCAAACAGCCAATCAAATTTCTTGAAATTGAATATCATATCGTGCGGAGAGCATCTCGCGAGAACTAGATAATACTGCATAACAGTTAGAGAAACCAATATATCCCTTCATCATTAAAGCTGGGGTAAAATAATCCATTATAAGCTTATTTTTAAAAGGGCATGCATGCAGACAATATTCTTGATAGCACTCAAAAAAGAGGATTCAACAAATCTGTAAACAATAAACAAAATGTCAACATTCATGTAATTCTGATTTGGTATGACCAATAAACATCAAAAAGTTTTTGACTAAAGGGTATTTCTATTCTATTAGATGTGCATTAATATAAATCATAAGCCTTTTAAATATTAATAATTTTAAATTATCATAAAGAGCTATTTTGAATATATAGTAAGATATAACTTTTTTACATTTTGCTTTGATTTTTTAAAATAAAATTTAATGAAATATAAATTCAGGGGAAATAACTTAAAAGAGATTTTTTTTGTTGTGAACAGCTGATTTTTTTTTATCAGTTATTTGATGATTAACCCCCAGGACTAGCCAACTGTTTAAACAAATATAACGAGATAACATATGTGGTTATAATCAATTTGATTAGCTTTGTTCAATGGCTAGGGTAACGATGACATTGTTTATAATTTGTTTATTACCAGCCTTCATTAATAGACAATTTGCAGATCTTATTCATATAGCCCTTTTCAAAATCTCATTAAGAATTTCGTTTCAGCTTTTTTTTTTAATTTCAATTTTAGCTAGAGAGTTTAGAAACAAGAGTTGACACAAAAGTATGTCTCGCCTGTCGGCACCATCACAGAACTCATTGAAGGTCTAGCGGGCCTTTGGAAAAGTTAAGGTCAAGCAGTGTTCTCCCCAGAAATTTTGGATAGCATCACATTTTGCGTAAACAAGATTTACTTGCAAAAAAGTGAGTCGCGTTGATCCACATTAGGCTCATGTTTTATTAGCAGTTTAATTAAAATGTATGTACAATTACATGTACATAATAGAGTATGTAACAAACACCCCCTCCCCTTTTTTTAAATGTAAAACATGATTTAGAAATGCTTTATTTCAATAAAAAAAGGAGGGGGAATCTGTACATGTATGAGTGTGACTTGAAGATTAATCAAAACATTTTAAAATATCACCATCTTAGATTATCCTTTGTGGAAAATGATTAGCCTGATAAAAAAAATATTTATATTACATATGTGGTGACTCACAACTTTATATTTAAATCAAAAATGGGAAAGAAAGGGATAGAAAAGGCAAAATGATAGAAGATAGAAAAGGCAAAATGATAGAAGCCAATATAATATGTCTTTTCTTCTTGATCTGCTTTAAATAATTTATTTACAAATACATGTGGTACATTTTATTTTTGTAAATAGCCACTGCCTTATTTGTTATCTCCCTTTGTCAAAACAGTTATCTAACTTTGTTTATTTTCTGTCAAAAGTCACAAAAAGGTCAAAATGTGTAAATTCAATGTTTTGGACTCTAGATAGGTGAATAAATATGTTGAAGGATTAAAATCTTCCCTAATACAGGTAAAAAAAATCATTTTTTATCTTGGTTAGTCTTTTGGTTGTTGTTTCCATTTCTTTTCATATTTGGTCAAAAACACACGTGAATGGAGCACATGGCATTTGTTTGTTTTTATTTTAGTCAATTCTGATTGGTTGTCCAATCAAATTCATACTCTGCTGCAGGTGCCTGCTGTCGGCAATCAGCTGTTTCAAGGCTACATTGTAATTAGTTATAAATCGATATTGTTAATCATTGATTGACAAATGATCACACTTATTTGATAAATGGCTTGGGTTGTAAAGGTGTCAATTACTCAATTGGGCTTAATGGCTTCAATATCTTTCACCTGAGATTTTTTAAGCAATATTGATAGCGTCTCGGCACAGACTTATAGCATCTCGGTAAAATCTGATAGCGTCTCGGCCCCGAGATGCTATAAGGGCCTGGGGAGAACACTGTCAAGGCCATGTGACAGGTGACAGAATTCCATTTAACCATCACAAAAATGTCTGAAGTGTGTTCTAGATACCATAGTTATTGAGAAACAATGAAAAAAGACCAACATTAACTAAGTCATTCAACCACGAAAATGGGGTCAAAGTCAAATTACATGGTGACGTCAGTTGTGTATACCATAATTCCCAAATATCAGATGCCTAGCTATAATTTTATACTTTTCACTTAACTCCTTTTCCACCCAAAAATCATCTAAGTTCACAAAGTCACTGAACCGTGAAAATAGGGTCATGGTCACACAGCATGGTGTCAGTTGTGTAGACCAAAACCCTGAATGTCTGTATACCAAATATCAGATGCCTAGCTATTATACTTTCAACTTAATTTATTTTTCACAAAAGTTTTAATTGTTCCAAAAAATCTAAGTCGACAGAGTCACTGAACCATGTAAATTGTGTCAAGGTCACAGGACATGGTTTCAGTTGCATAGACCATAACTCCAGGTGACTGTATACCAGATATCAGATGCCTAGCTATTATACTTTTCACTTAATTCACTTTCCACAAAAGTCTTACAAAGAGTTTTTTGTCCCCAAAAATCATCTAAGTCCATATAGTCACTGAACCATGAAAATGGGTCAAGGTCAAACGGCATGGCACCAGTTGCATAGACCATAGCCCTAAATGTATGTATACCAGATATCAGATGCCTCACTATTATACTTTTCACTTAATTCATTTTTCACAAAAGTCTTACAAAGAAGTTTTTTTTCTCCAAAAGCTCACAGAGTCAGTGAACCATGAAAATGGGGTCAAGGTCAAACGGCATGGTGCAAGTTGTGTCTGTGTTGGTGTACTGTCTGTATACCAAATATCAGATGCCTAGCTACTATACTTTTCTTGGAATTCATTTTCCACAAAAGTCTTACAAAAAAGTTTACGCTGTCGCCGTCGGCGGAAAGTAATACCTATGTCTCAGCTTCAGCGACTAAAGTCGCAGGCGAGACAAAAAATGTTACTGACATGTTTAATTCTTAATGTGTGGCAACATGTATAACTTTAAAACAAATTGCTGGTTATTCAAAACAAATAGATAACATAATTTTTTGTACCATATGGTAACAGCCCTCCATGTTTGTACTCCCCATCTCTTTCCTCAATGATTCCGTCCAAGTCTAATGAAAGTTCATCTGGTAGTTTGTTTTTCTTGGGTACGGAGTTCATTAATACTGGATCATTCTCCCATTCTGAAGATTCATCGGAGAACTCTGAGTTGGAATGAGACTTTGCTGTGTTTGTGTCTAAAGAGTCCAGGTTTAAGTGGAGATCCATGTCCTTTGGTAAAAAATAAGATATTGAAATTATATATATTAACATAATATATGGTCAAAGGGACACTACTCCTAGTGTATAAATTAACACACACAAAAAATCTTTTCATTATGGAAGGATTTCAAAGTTACTACAACAATGTAAAATCTTAAAGTTATTTAGGTAACAAAAAAGGGTGTTTTTTTAACCTTGGGCACACATGTATGCATTTGAATTTATAAAAGTTCATTCAAATAAGATTTCTAAGGTTCTTAACCTTATTAATTGTCATGAGATAAAAGTACTTTAAAATAACATTATCACACTTGACACTGCCACAAGCAGCTCTCCTTCTTTACCCAGGTTTCTAATAGATGTTAAATATTTGATACATACTTCACTAAATCGAATTTCATCGTGTCCATTCATTTTTATTTCATCTCCTTTGACTATCAGCTTATAGGATCCTGTAAAAAAGGGCGAAGATTTATACTAACGTGAAACAATCATGAACATTGAAATGTCTTTCAACTGTTATATTTAAAGCCTTTAGATAGCCTTGATTTTGTTCCAAATATTGCCGTTAATGTCCCCTCAACATTTGTACTTTGGTGGTGTCAATCATGAAATTAAAAAACAACAATTACTAAAAATCATAGTTTTAAAATTTATTTTCTCGCAAAAACTTATCTCCAATATTACAATGTGGCTTAAATTTTATGAAGAAATATTATTTTATGATTTTGGAAAAAAATGGCCCCCAGAAAATGGGGGAAAATATCAAATATTTACATAAAAGTGGTCTTCATGGTCAATATGATATTGAGTAAAAGTTGCATTTTATTAGATTTGTTTATAAAAGGGAACAAAAATGTATGTGTCTCCCCTCTTTGCAACATGAAATGTAACTTGTCATCTTGACTGGATTTGACCCACACTAAATCAATCATTGGCAACTTGATGGGTGTGCTAAAGCAAGCAAGAACTGTGTACTCTTCTGGAGCACATGAGTTCACTTTGGTTTTGACTTGAGTTCACGTTGCTGATTGCAGTTTGGCTGTTATGTGTTTTTGTTTTTGTTGCAATGATTTTGTCTACCGATTTTGTCTTTGAGATTAACAATATTTGGTTGCCCTTCTGGTACACCTTTACTTTTTTCAACCTTCTCAACAGGACAGATGGAGGAAGGGGCATGAACACTATAGACCCTTTTACTTTTATCTATGAGGCACAAAAAAAAATTTTGGAACAACTGTATGATTTTTTCTTATGGGAGCACAATGTCTTTTGCAAACAAAATAGTAAAAAGATGCACACATGATTACATGTATATATATATATATTACTGTGGATTCATTCATTTTCGTGGCTACCAATTTTCATGGTTTGATGAAAAAGGACCATTTCGTGGATTCTTGAATTCCTGGTTCTGATGTCTGCAACATACAGAACAATGTTAAATTTCCTTTTCGTTGGATATCAAATTTCATGGGTGAAAGCCAACCACAAAAACCTCGAAAATTGATAACCCACGAATAATAATGAAACCACAGTATTTAATATTTTGTTGTCTGGTTTTTGTTTACATCTATAACAATCATTATAATGAAGCCTTTAAATCACTTACTTTTTAGATGAATGTAAACATTTCCAATTTCAGAACAACTTTAATTTACTCATGTTGCACTGGATCTAAAAAGAGATTGAACATGTATAAATCATTTCATTGGTTATTTCAATATTTTGGTAAAGTCATTTTATGTCACTCTTTAAATTAAGAATTTCATTAATAAACAGGTCATACTTCAATTATATTGTTTTCTTATATCACAAATTGAAAATCTTTCAACTTAAATAAAAAAAAGCCAATATATTCTTCTTTTTTTTTCTGTACAGGTGTTTTGTTGCATGGGATTAAAGCTGTTTTCAAGAAACTTTCCTATATTTACATGCATATCCCTAGCTTTCTAATGTGGCACTGATATAAATCATAATATGCATGTCTATACAAATACAAATACAAAATACAAATAATATTCCATTTGACAAAATGTAAAACTCATACACAATCATGCAAGGTCTGTATTAAAAGAATCTAAAATCTTAAAAAGCAAGCACAGCTCATCAATGTGACAGCAAGAAGCTATAGAGTTGAGAGCTTTATTGCATGTACCCAGGAAATCTGCTTTCTGCTTGTTCAGAATTTCTTTAGACTGAAGGTACTAATTCAAAAATAAAAATCAAGTTGCTTTTATATCTGACATGTTTATGATTTTATCCAAAGAGAAAAGTATGCAGGGGAACCTGGGGATGAATATTTGGTTATTTTTAAAAAAATAAATGCTGTATCAATGAGTTAAGCAGCATTGATCAAATTTGCATAATAAAACACTTGATCAAATTTCTATGATTATCCAGTTTTATCATGTTTATTACCTATTGTAAACATTTCCTAATTTTTTTTGCTATTAAGTTTATTGTTTGTGAGTATGATGCTCACCAGAATATGGCTTATCAAAATAAAGAATAATATTATGTTTTTTTCATTGTTATCAGAGTCATATTCAATAGGGTCAGACTTTTGGAAGGGATGGTAGAAAATTTAGGAAATTATATATTTTTAACAGGTCAATTGTTTATTTTTCTTTCATATCTGGTGCCAAGCTCACTTGATAGGAAAACTCACAAATTTTGCTGGGAAAAATTTTCATTTAAAATAGATCACCACCTGTTTTGGTTGGTAAACAATACTAGACTTTTGGAAGGGGTGAAAAAAGGTTGTCCCATGTATGTAGAGAGCAATATCCCATGCACATTAAAAAACACTTTGTAGCATATATGTAATGTTGAAAGAGAAGACACCATGGGGGCAGCCACAAAGGCCACACTTGCAAGCAGCAAGCAGGAGAGGGATTCAAATAAGCATTAAGGTGGTTTCCATAATAAAGGACAAATAAATAAATATGTTTATGGCAGAGATGTCAATATTTTTGTAGTTCTATGAGCTGACTTCTTTCAACATCTGATTATCAAGCTTGTTTTCTCGATCTTTCAGTGTCTGTTTAACATTTAATAAGAAAATTTTGCACATCATTAAGGGCACATCATGACATGTGACCTACATCATTACATGTACAAGAAAAGCTAGTTTGGTTTTATTTTCAATTATGAATTGTGTTAATTCATAGCATTATAGACACTTTCATATCAATTTTAGCTTGTACGCTCCCGAAGGGAGCGATAATGGTAGAAATGTCAATATTTTAGTTGTACTATGGGTTGGATTTTCCTTCAACGTCCGGTAAATCACGTCCGATTTCCCGAATTTTCAGCGTCATTTTAACGCTTTTTGCTTTGAAAATTTCGAACGTCATCAAGCACAGATGTGACCCACAAGAAAAGCTAGTTTCAATTGTTTTTATTTTAGAATAGATATCGCATTATAAACATTTTCAACGATTATTTATGCTTATAAAATAATTTTAGATGCGTTTTAACTTCGGGAGCGTCACAGGTTAAAACCTGCCTCATATTATAATGTTTAACTTCATCCCCAGGGCACTATATTCAGTATTGAAGTGCAGCCCAGTATACCTACAGAAACAGAAACTTCAGTAGCGTCTAAAGTTAAACATGTTAAACCTGCCTCATATTATTATCATAATAATATGAATACTTGTGCAGTATTAATACGCTCCTGAAGGGAGCGATAATGGTAGAAATGTCAATATATTAGTTGTACTATGGGCTGAATTTTCCTTTAACGTCCGGTAAATCACGCTTGTTTTCCCGAACTTTCAGCGTCATTTTAACGCTTTTTTCTTTGAAAATTTCGAACGTCATCAAGCGCATATGTGACCCATGAGAAAAGCTAGTTTGTTTTTATTTTCGAATATATTTTTTCGAATAGCTAAAGAAGGTTATTTCGTCCCGTCAACGTCATCCTAATATATTTTGATACTATTTTAGAATGTTACAAATATTTGTAATTTGCACAAATAATAGACCCTTTCACGGTTATTGCAGCCATATTGAATAGGGGGCAAAAATTCGGGAAAATGTCTTAAAAACAGCTCTATTGCTTAGCAACACACATATATTTTCCCGATTTTGTATAATATTCTCTCCTCCTTTCAAAAAATTTGCCCCCTATCCAATATGGCTGCATTAACCGTGAAAGGGTCTATTCGATATCGGTAATTATTAGTTATTGATCAATGACATTTTTGACAACTATTTTCTAAAGATGCATCCCATTTTAGGTTGCACCTATTATCATATTATTAGCTAGGCAATGCCTTATCATATTCTAACATCAACTTTTTAAAAAAAATAACAAAATACGGAATTGTATAAACCCAAAATATACCAAAGTTGTCATAATTTCCATGGTGATATTCCTGTGAAATTGGTGTAATGTGTGAATTTCTAACTTAAGGGTACAAGCAAGACTGAAATTGTTGATTGGGGTTGAAAAATTTGATTGACTGACAAAAAATATAACAATAAATTATTTAAGGTCATTATTTAACCTGAATTCAATATGAAATAAAAGTCTAGCTATCCTTGGTATGCAATAGAATCAAAACTTCCGGTTTTTAACTTCCGTTCCAATAAGGAAAAGTTCATTTTAGCATAAAGGGGTGATTAAAGAAATGTAATTCAAACTACATGTATTGAGGAATGTTTTATCGTGTTGCATTTCTTATCATGACATTAATTTTCATTTATTTTATCTCATAAGCTAGATTGTCTAATAATTCAGTATTTTTATTCACCCTCGTAGAAATATTTCTTTCTGGTGTTCCCTTTTTTTGAAAATTCAACTATACCACATCAACTTCCTGTCAAAAAGCACATGTAGTAGGCGCGTTCTGACTTAATTTTAAAAACAATCAAGACAGCACTGTAAAAATGAAGAAAGTGTCTGCATTTTCTGTTTTTAGAGGGAAGAAAATGGTACTTATTGAACTGACAATTAATAATAATATGTAAATAATTCGATCTTTCATTGATGATTTAGGGATTGGTTTTGAAACTTTTGACATGGGGGGTGGACAGGGAGGTTCTCTATTCCCGCTCCCTGCCTCCTCCACCCCCGCTCCCTGCCCCATCCACCTCCGCTCCCCGCCCCTTCCATCCCCGCTCCCCGCCACCTCAACCCCAGTACTCCCGTCCCCCTTGTCCGCCCCTGTACCCCTGCTCCCCGCCCCTTTCACCACCACTCCCCGCCCCCTCTACCCCCGTTCCCCACCCCTTCTACACCTGCTCTCTGCCTCCTTAACCCCCATATCCCCGCACCCCCTGTCTGCCCCCTCTTGTATCATAAGTCTTGGGCCAATGCAAGATGTTAAGCAGTGACCTATGGTCATTTTGAAGACTGCTTGCTGTTTTCCGTTGTGATTTTTTGATTTGCTGTTTGTTTATGTTTGTTGTGTCGCGTACACTTATTCCACATCTCAATATCCTCTATACAGTGTAATATGAGGCAGGTTTAACCTGTGACGCTCCCAAGTTACTATAATTTTACATGCTGTATAGATTTTGAAATGCTTATGAATTGAAACAATTTGTATTCGAAAAAAGAAAAATACTAGCTTTTCTCCCATCAGTTCCAGGTCCCGCTTGCGCTTAATGACGTTTGAAATTTTCAAATAAATAAGCGTTAAAATAATGAAAAGACGCTGAAAGTTCGGGAAAAGAAGCGTGAGAAACCGGACGTTGAAGGAAAATTCAGCTCAAAGTACAACTAAATTGTTGACATTTCTAGCGTATAACATAACATTACATATCTTATATTTCCAATCAGGAGCTCACTGGGAGCAAGAAGAATTGTACATATAGAGGAAAAGAACATAATTGATAGATTACACATAAAATAATTATACAGCAGACAGCATGGTGTTACAATCAAGAAATCAATTGTAAAAAATATCTTTATCCAATATGAATCTGGCATTGGCTGTTAGTATATCAGTAGAATAGAAGAAAATGAGATGTGGAATAAGTGTACGCGACACAACCTACATTATAAACGTATATTTTAAATATCCACAGTGTCCTCATTACTAAGTAAAAATATCATTTTGGTATTATTTGGTAGACTAGAAAAATTGGGTTACTATTGAGCAATATTAAGATTAATTAAAATATTTATTTTTGTTTCAAATTTTGAACAAACACATAAAAAGTGTGTTTCATCTTCAACTTCCCCCAGAAGAACAGTTTCTACAAGTTCTCTCAGATCTAGGTGTAATCGGAGAAACACCCTATTTCAATTTTTAGTCTATGGGCTGATATTTGAAATCTGCAGAGAGCTTTTCTTTGATCAGGATTGTTTATCTTCAATAAAAAATTTTCAAATCCAAAATGATCCTTGATTTAACATGTTGATGTCCCGATTATGGCTGAAATATCGCCGACGGGACACTAAGCAACAAACAACCAATCAATCAATCAATCAATGATTTTGAAATAAGTACATAGTTTTCCATATGCATAGATCTAGTTTAGAGAGTAAGAGAGTCTATAATTATACTAATTGTCCAAAAGCTTTTCCCTTGGTAATTTTACAAGCATCTTATACAGTGCATGTGTAAATTTACAACATACTAGAATATGGATTTGCAAATTGATGAAATCTCACATCTCAAGTTCATTAATTAGATTACGTATAAAATAAACATTTAACAATTTGAAATGTGCCACTTTAAACTATAATATTAAACAGGCCTTGATGTGTAGTCTCGAACCTCCCCCCCCCCCCCCCTTTGGCAAAAAGTATTTCTTGCATACACTACAGGTGATGGCGATGAAGACTGGAACAAAAATATTATAATTAACCCTTTCATATTGTTATATGGGAGCACGGCGGCCAAGTGAATTAAATCACAGGTTGACACTCCTGTGGGTTTGAGCCCCACACGTGTCAAGACTTCCAGGCACGTACCATTGCTCGTGGGTTTTATCGATTTTCCAGCTTGGAATATCGGGCTTTCCTCCTAGACAAGACTGGCGACCATGCAAGGGCCTCCTATTAGTCAAACAGTCATTAATCTTGCCGTCAGTCAAAAGCTCATCAGAGCTTATGTTTATTGTTTGAATTGTGTACACATCACATCACTGATGTGTAGTGTACTCACCGACGTTAAATAAATCTGACCTTTTACCTTTACTTTCCTGCCTTGTAAGTTTAGTGTCTGGTAAGCGACTCTTTAAGTTTCATTTGTGAACTGTACATATAGTTGATTATAGTTCTGGCTAGCTCCGTGTCCTTGCTTGGCTTGTGTCAGTGCTTAAAATTTGACAACAACCCAAGTCTAGTTTCTACAGGATTCTACAACACTTTGAATATTGAGTACACTAGAATTTCTAGAAAAGGATTAAAAAATTTTAGTATCATCTATTTGCCCGTTGCAGTTTCGAGTTTGATGTTGCATTTGTCATTTGCAAGCTGCCATACATGTTATGGTCATAAATAATAAAAATATTCAGGCATTTTTAGAAATTCTAATAAAAAATTACAAAAAAGTGAAATGAATTTTGACTGTCCATATCGAAGTATATGAGTCACATGACTCCCATACAAATACACTTGGGGACATTTTAAAATATATTATTGTGTAATTTATCTGCTGAAGACATAGAATAACATGGATATCCTCTGAAGACATAAGCCTGATGAATTTATTTTGAACTGACAACTGTCAAAAATTTTAAAACTTTATGTAAGTCTAATAAATATTTGATGGATCTTCATAGACAAAGTTAGAGATTTAGGTTTTTTTGCTGGAGATCAATGGAGATTGGACATTTAATCATAATAAAAGCTTAAAACTTAAAACCCTATGTCAAATTGTATTTTAGCATGTGTTGTAAAATACCTGGCTTCACTGATTAATCTTCAACTGTTTCATTGGGTCAAGTTAGGCAATAAACCTTCAATTTACACCTTTATCTGTGAATGTGTTGATGTCTATCTGGAATTTTTTTATGACTACACAAATATCTTGATTAAAATTTACTTTACTTATATTTATTTATATTATAATTACTCAAAAGTCATTTTCTTGGTCTTTTTTAAAATAGCAGGATATTACACAATGTATCAGGGAATGGGAGATGGGTCAAAAAGTCCTGATCCTTAAACTTGTAGTATCATTTTTATTCATTGGCCATTTTGAAAATTTACTTTAACAAATTAGGTTTAACCCCCTGTAATTGTAAATATTAAACTGTGACATTGTGTTTTTTTGAAAACAATTTTATGGTGCTGTCCTTATAAACAAGTTATATTGTAGGAAGATTAGTGAGATTTACACATCTCAAACAGTTTAATCCACCTCAAAAACACAAATTTACAGAAGAAAAGTTGTATAAATTTTCTATTTGATGAAATTATTAAAACAATTTGTTTGAACCTTAGCATATCCTAGCTAGAAATTTTTTTCATTAGGCATGACAGAAAATTTTCATTGTACACTATTGACCTTAATCCTGACTCTTTTACAGGATACCCCTCAGGCTGATGAGGATGATGAGAAGGTGAACATAAGAAGAGCATCCAGTACTCCAGTCATCAAAGATGGCACAGTGGGGAGCACAAGAGGCAAAAAACTTCTGGTTTGTTTAATGAAGCTCATGATTAGTTTTTTTAAATTTTTGATATAAATTGAAGAAAACAGAGAATGCATTGTTTCTGCCCATCCCACCCCAAAAAATTATAAAACTAATAATTATGTTTAATAAGAAAATTTGGGACACTGCATGAAGTACTGTAGGATTTTTTCACCTTTGAACTATCAATCTAGCTCTTCATGATAAAAGCAAAACACATTATTTATTCACTGAAAATTAATGCTGCAAATATTGAGATGGGTTGAATGATTATATTAACAGAAAGTATTAAAAGGTGGAAGTCTACGACAAAGCATGAGAGGAACTCCAAAATCTCGTCCAACAATTCTTACACCTCGTTACTCTGATGAGCCGGTGACATTGACAAGTGTCAAATCTAATCCTGACCTTCTTACTGCTTCATCACTTGCTGGTATGGTTACTAGGAAGAAGTCTCCAAAAGTCACAGGTAAACAAAATACAAATAGTCTCCTAAAGTCACAGGTAAACAAAATACAAATAGTCTCCTAAAGTCACAGGTAAACAAAATACAAATAGTCTCCTAAAGTCACAGGTAAACAAAATATAAAAAGTCTCCTAAAGTCACAGATAACAAAATACAAAAAGTCTCCTAAAGTCACAGATAACAAAATAAAAAAAAGTCTCCTAAAGTCACAGATAACAAAATACAAAAAGTCTCCTAAAGTCACAGATAACAAAATACAAAAATGTCTCCTAAAGTCACAGGTAACAAAATACAAAAAGTCTCCTAAAGTCATAGGTAAACAAAATACAAAAAGTCTCCTAAAGTCACAGATAACAAAATACGAAAAGTCTCCTAAAGTTACAGATAACAAAATACAAAAAGTCTCTTAAAGTCATAGGTAAACAAAATACAAAATAAAATTTATACAGAGCTCAAGTCACAGGTAAACAAAAAAAACAAACAAAAAATGTATACAGATCTAAAGTCAAAGGTTAACAAAATATAAACCAAAATTTATACGGATCTGAAGTCACAGGAAAACAAAATTACCAACAAAGTTTATACTGATTCAATCATGTTATATCTCAGCATTTCCCCTAGGCTTTTTTTCACATTCAGGCAATGTACCAGTAGGTTTTATTTTAAATGTGACCAGACTGATATAAAAATATAGCTGTATAAAGTCTTAATTCTTGCAATTATTACAATAAAAATGCTTCAAAGATTCTTTGTTAATGCTAAATTGACCAGGTGAAACATATGAAATTCTAAAATAAAAAGAGTTGTGATCTTAAGGATTCATCATCATCTTCATAAGAGTAGAGAATCAAATAGCCTGTCCTAAGCAAGGAATCTTTGTCAAAGCTACGTTTGTCCCTGTTGTCTTTATATTAATGTTCAGATACGTGTTTTTCACTGATAATTTTAGAATGGGTATTGAATCTTTCGTATTATTTTTTTTAATTGAAGAGCCAATGAAAGACGGTGAGCAGAAACCACTGGTAAACTTTTGTAACATGCTGTTTCATAAACTGAACATTCTTTTTACCATTTAGAACAGGAAACAAACAGCAAGTCAGATGAAACACCAGTAGGACCAAAACCTAGCAAACCAAAGCCAACAAGGAAAGGTCTGCCTCCAAAAAGCCAGAAAACCACTGCAATTAATGGCTCAGTGCAGTCACTGAATATTAAATCATCACCTAAGTCCAAATCGTCCCCAAATCTAGGCTCAATGTTAGAGGTTGCTAAAAGTTCACAGAGCATTGAAAAATCAAGTAAACGACAGCGAGAGGATAGTGATGTAGAATCAAACAAAAAGAAGAAGACTGGACGAGAGGATAAGAGCATGGAGGTAAGGCTACTGAATGGTTATGTTGAAGACTGCTGGTTGTTTTCCATTGTGATTTTTATACCCCTCGCTTGAACAGGGGGGTATATAGTGATAGGGGTGTCTGTCCATCCATCCCTGTGTCCGTCCTTCCATGACGCCTAAGGGTACCCATCTTTTATCTGCAACTCCTCCTAAACCCTTGATGGATTTTCATGAAACTTCACACATTCTTTGTCACATAATGTAGATGTGCACCGCTTATTTTTAAATTTTGTCTGATTAATTTTTTGGGGGGCGGTGGGTATTTATTTGTGAGCTGCTGCTCACAGTTTTTCTAGTTTAAATTGCTGTTTCTTTAGTGTTGGTTGTGTTGCGTACACTTATTCCATATCTCTTTATCATCTATTGAATTTGTCACAGTCTGAAAACGGGGAATGTATACAAAAATTGATTAAATTGTATATACTGGCAAACTATGTAGGGGTATAAAGGAAATACCTGGCTGTGGGTCCATCTGGCATGTACCATTTAAACATCTGAATAAAGGATAATTCTTCTGTAAATTAGTATTCTAAACTTCTAAAGTTGGGATGATCTGATCAGTTTGAAGCTCATCTCAGCACAAGAATACTCCAAGTACAAGGATGTCACAAACAAATAGAGCAACATGTTTTCGACCTTGCAATAAAATGTTTCCAAAGAAATGCAACCTCACAGTATGATATTTCCAAGGAAATGCAATGGCACAATAAAACAAGTCAATATGGCAAGTCTTTAGGAGAGCGCAAAATAAACAATGTTTAATTTCTGAATGAATAGTTACTTACATGTGTTCTTTGAAAACCCACATTAATCTTCCATTTGTGTTATCTTTTGTCTCCTTCTGCTGTGCTCCACTCACAAAAGACTTTATTTTTATTACTCATTAAAGATCAGCTCATCTATTCGAAGAACTTATGTAAGAACCTAAAAACTTGAAAAAGTTTATCATAGTGCAGGAATTTTTTTGCTTAATAATGTTAATGTTTCAGTTTTATTAGTAAGAAATGTAATGTAATTGATAGGTACTGTTGCAAAAAGGCATTTTGTAAAGTTATGAAAGAAACATTAAATTTATACTAGCTCTAAGGCCAAAAAAATGTCTGTTTCCTGCTTCCCTACCTATTTTATTTTTTTACCCTACCCTAAAGTTTTTACTGGCATTATTAGTCCATCAGCCAAGTCGAAAAAGACGTCTTATTTAAAAGTTTGTGTACCCTTGTAGACCGATATTTTATCATAAAATAATTGCATAATCTCAAACAGTAATATCAAATCTTTCAAAATTCGTTTGTTGTACTGATTTAAAAGATGCGGAAATTTGTGAAAAATTATTTGTTTTTAACCATGCATCTATGTATACGAGAAGGTCACACTTTTGACGGTGAATTTTATGACCACCTCTTCGTGTATCTGTAATTAAAACAGATTTATCAAATCTAAATAGATAAAGAGAAAATCCCACCATTTTGTTGATAGATTTGCAGCAAGTTAAATACTTATAAAGTCTAAATAAATATGGTCCAGTTTTATTCAAAATTAACACACATTTTTACTTTTAATAAGAAATTGTCTTTGATATTTAAAATTTATTGTCACAACAACTTTGCCTATGAACTGTTTTATTCAATACATACAATTTCATATTTTTAAAGCCGTTTTATACGAACAAAAAAATGAAAAATAACACATTTTTTTCTCAATTAATTATTTAACGGAACTAGAAGCTTACACCGGTCCGGATCTGTTTCTAACATCACTCGGGTCAAGGTCAATAAACATTACATTTTAAGTTGCTTTTTCGAGACATTAAATATGTTTTTGTAAAATTTAGGGCATATTTAGTATTTGTAGAATTTATATGTTTTGTGCATCAAACAAAACAATGCTATTAAAAAGCGTTTTCGTTTGTTCCATTCGATTTTATTTTACCTATGGTGTGTTTGACTTTTATAAATAAACCGTTACTTTTATATAGTATTCTTATTAAAGTTCAATATTTTATTAAATAATCATTAAAGTCCTTATGTTGAATACTTGCTTTAAAGATATTTAAACATGTATTTTTTGTTGGTTTAATTTGTTGAGTACTTATTTCCCCAAAAAAATAAAATAAAAAATTATTGTATGTCCTTGTTATATTTAGGAAATTTTCTAATATGCAATACATTAACTTTACTTTTTAACTTCGCTTATTTCTGTTGCTAACCCAATATGCTTTGGGTTCGTTTTAGTAAAATGACATATGTTATTTGCTTTGCTTAGTGTTGTAAAGATACATAGCTATACTTAAAATAAAGCAAAGTAGATAAAAACTGTGAATAGCCGCTTACAAAAACATACCTCTGGCTTCAATCAATCAAAAGAAATTTAAATTACTAGTAGCCGGGGCATATCTAGGTTATGTTACAAAGCTTGTGTGAAAGTTTCATGAAAATCATTTGAGGGGTTTAGGTGGAGTTGCGAGAAAGGAATGGGTAACCCTTGTAGTCAAATAGGTAAGTCCATGTTTGCTTTTGGAAACCCCAAAAGTCATCATGAACAAATTGTAAAATAAGAGGTGCATATTCACATAATGTTACACATATTGTGTGAAAGTTTGATAAGAATCAATCAAGGGGTTTAGGAAAAGTTGTGGACAGGTATCGTCTTGTAGTTAAACACCTAAACATATGTTTTGCTATTGGAAACCAAAAAAAAATCATTCTAATCACACTTTAAAATAGAAGGTGCACATCAACATTATGTCACACAGATGGTATGAAATTTTCCTGAAAATACATAAGGGATTGAGGAGGAGCTGCAGATGAGAAATGGGTACCCCCTTGTAGTCAAACAGCAAAGTTGACATTTTGATATGAAAAAAACAAAACAAAAAACAACAGTCATTCTGAACAAATTTAAAAGTATGAGGTGCATACTCTATAATGTCATTAAGATTGTGTAAAAGTTTCATGAAAATCCATCAAGGGGTTTAAGAGGAATGGATATCTATATACCACCACTTTTCGAGCAGCTGCTATAATAAAGAAAAATGGTTTTCAATAAGAAGAACATACAATTTATTTGTCGCGTTTTTACATGCGCTTGAATAGACCTATATTATTTAGTTTTTAGTTCGTTTAAAAGTGTTAAAAAAAAGCTAATAATGCATTTCAATAAACAAAGGTCTCCATAAAGTACATGTAGTGCAGAGATTGGATATAGCCTCCTATTACTTATAAAATATCCAATCCTGATATGTGAACAGACAGGCAAGGCGAAAAATCTAAACGAACAGTATTTCAAGCAGATGTTTAATCGCTCCATAAGACATAGAAGCGGGAGACTGTATCTCTTATGTTGTACTAAAAACATGCATAAATCTTACATGTCCTTTAATTTAGAGTAAGAGTTGAGATTAAAAAAAAACAACTTAAAGTAATTCAATTTAGTTAAATTTGCAAATATAATTCATCAGAAGCTTCAACTAGAAAGAAGTGAGGAGGTTAACTTCAAAATATCACAGGAAAGCAATAATTTGTCTGATATGTACATGTATTAAAAGTGAGGGTACCAAGTTCGGTGTTAGGAGAAACATTTTTCATTTTTCTTCTGCGTTGATACTTTTCAATTGAACAAAATATATAATGCGCATCGATTTCAAATGTATTGTTTATTGATTCTAAAGGAATTGCAAAGACATGATTCTTGATATTTTATTTAACATTGTCATCCCTGTTATGTCTTACAATCGTGTTATATTTTGTGTTACTACCGGACCCTAAGATTGCAATGGAAAAGTAATGTTTGGCGCAATAAAACCTTGTTTAACCCACAATTTCTTTTGAAATGCCTGTACCAAATCAGGACCATTGTGATCTTCAATTTCTCCGGTATGTCTTTCTTGTTTGTCTTTTCTCTTGGACAATTGAAATTGATCCTTTAAGATTGGTAGTTTTGTTATTACCCTTATTTTAGGAGCAAAGACCTTCCACATCAGCATAATATAGCTATAGCACAGTAATAACACTTCTAAATGCGAATTTATTGACAAAATAATAAAAATAAATTCAAGAAGAACTAAAACGATGGATATAGACCAAGATCTAGACGGATAACGGAAAATGGCTTATGATGACCTATGATGGATTTTTGGTCAGTTTTCAATTATCCAATGCAGAATTATATGTTTATTTGAATGAGTTTTGTTCTTAAGATAATAAATAATGATTCTAATATATATTGTATAAGAGATTACTAGTATTCTTAGCAACAAATTAATGATAAAAATTAAAATAAGCCTATTTTTCACCTTTAGAGTTATTTCCCCTTGTTTCGACTATTTTATGCAGTCGTTTAGACGATTTTTAATATGTTTAGTTATCTTTGGAGTCTGAAGTAAAAATCAAAAGCTTAATATATTATTTTCATAAGACATGAAAAGAATTGCTCAACTTGAATTCAGATCAGAATTTTTTTCAGTCATACATTGCCCCAAAAGGGCTGCTTGTTGTACTATTTTCCGCACAATTTTTCGGACTACAACAAACGGAAAAACATTCTATATACATGTAATCTTCGATTTATGAAATAAAAATTCGGTCAACATGGGTATCATGCAACCTCAATTTTTTCTGGACCTAGCTGATAGACTATATGGAACAAGCACCGTTTAAGTTGGGATTGCTTCCCCATTGACTCAATGTAAAATAATTTTGTAAAAAAAAATTCCTATCTACCTACCCTAATTTTCAAGAGTAGGAAGCAGGAAACAAACATAAATTTTGTTTTGGCCTAATGCCTAAATACATTGTTTGTACTTTTGTTGAGAACTTTGACTTTTATTCTTACTATTTAAGTTCTATTTACTGGTATGTATCTGAATATAAACTGATAACTTTGATAACAACATGATTCCACTGGTTACTGCATGATTAACCTTACATATGACAGGACATAGAACAAGTTATGAATTTTGAGGACGAGGCCAGCACCGCAGCATGGGACCACACAGTACCATACATGTACAACAGTACAGATGAGGCTAAGAAAATCTTTGAATGTCTGATCCATCCTGTCAAACCAGACAAGTTCTTCAGGTTAGGCTCTATACCTGTTTCATTGTTACAGACCATCTCTATTGTTTTCACCTTAACAAAGAATTCATTGACTTTTTGAACAAGCATATTTGTGATTTAAATAATAAAAAAAAAAAAAATTGAAAAGTAAAAAAAATATGTAAATCAGACTTTTGATATCCCATGTAAAGGAAATTAACTTTGATGTTTATGCTGCCGACTAAAGAACAACAAATTTAAGAATCCACGAACTGATACTTGTCACCAAACCACGAAAATAAATGAATCCACAGTATGCTATAGTTTTCACCCTGCAATAATTCCCAGCTTTATGGTATTAGATAGATAGAACATAAAAGTTTAGTTAGTTTGTTGCAACAGGTTTCAAGTAAAATTTTAAAAACAAGGTTCATGAACATTTAAGTCATTAACATAGTTCTGTTTTAGAGAGTTATGGGAGAGGAAGCCATTACTTGTCAGAAGACATCTGGCAAATTATAATGATGGATGGTTTAGTACTGCGGAGCTGGATAAAATTTTACGCCAGGTAACTACAAATGCTATGCACGAAATTAGTTTCTTTTATTTTAGTACCAATTGGCATTCAAATGTAAGTCCAAAAGAAACCAAGACAACACATACTCAAGTCGAAAATAGTCAGTAAGATTTAATTTTAGGGCTGTTCCAGAATTAAACGTGTTGGGGGGTCGGCAGAAACTTCTATTACATATATTGTGGGTGGTGGGTGTTTTAGAAATATTTTGTGAAGAAACAATGATAAAAATTATTTTTTCATGGGTGGTGGGGAATAGAAAAAAGTGCTTCCCGACCCCCCCCCCCCCCATTTAATTCTGGAACAGCCCTGTTGTGCTCACTGGGTTTGTGAACAAGATTTGTTATTTGAAAAGTCAAGTGAATATGAAAACTAAATGAAAGTGAATATAATTTATTTTGACAGCTAAAACAATTGCCAAATATCAATACAAGTAATGATAAATATCAACAATTATTATGTAACAATGAATTAAAGTAATCCTAAGTGTTGCGACAAAGTCGAGACAATGTGTGCGATAATTTACCTTTCTCAAGCAGTAACCGTAATTCAAATTGAAATGGACTATAAATTCTGAGTATTTATAGAACAAATCACACTACGCATGAGCGCTTCAAAATAGTTCCGGAAATGAACGCTAAAACAAAGTTAGAAAGTGAGAATAGAATGTTTCATTACAGAATTACTTAGTTTCTGAACGCTAAACATTATTGATATGCACGAAACGTGTTGAATAGTAAGTTAAACCATTGCTAATCTGAAATTAATTCGCAATACAAGATGGTATACAAAATGACGACAGAAAATGCCAAAAGTTGTCCCTACGTTTCCCGCGATCTTGTACTTTGACAGTAAACAAAATAAAATCAATCTCATTTTAGTAAGACTGACAAATAAACATAACTGTACACAACACTGCCCCTCGTCAAATAAAAACATTCTGTCCTCAGAATGGACTGATTCATACTTGCATGTATTTCTCCAAGTAGATAGTTTCTTCTTAATCTAACTGGATGTTCTTCTAAATTTACTACTCTTACAGGGATATTTTTCTCAAAAGGGTCAATGAGTATCTTTGCTACCATCACTTTTCTACTATCTTCTACTACCGGTTGCAACATTGCATAGCGGGTGTCTATCTCTTCTGGTTTGGTTGTCCTGCCAGACACAATAATTTCGGAGTTTGCTGGAATAGTGACATTTTCAGTCAATAGAACTTTGACTGATTTATCGTCTGTTTCTCTGTCAACTTCACATTCAATCCATTCACCGTCTACCTGTATGCCTTTCCGGGAGTTTACGGTGATGTCCAATTGATCCACGATATCACATCCAAGTAACAAATCGTCACCTATTGGGGCTATATACATGCTCCATATAAACTTTTTCTGTCCTAACTGTACATCCATGCTTGCAACTCCATGAGTGGTCATGTTTCTTCCAGCTTCTGCAACAACAAGATTTTTGGGTGTTTTCCTAAGTGGTGGTCTGTTTTTCCGTGGAAGGTTAAAGTAAATACTGCTGTTAAGAACAGTTACCATGGCACCAGTATCAAGAACTGCATTCACCAACTTGTCCTGAATGTGCACAGGTACCTTGATTGTTGCTGATTTAACCCTATCAATGACAATTGAGTTCTCCTTCTCTTGTTCATCGTCACCTTGACACTCTTTGGAGTAAACCACAGGAATGTAATGATCGGCTCCTGTCATTACCATCCTGTCCTGGTCATCCTGCTCCTTCTCTAATGGTGTCATCTTTTCTGGACATATCAAATCAACTACTGGACTTAACAGATTCTCCTCTGTCATTCCTGTCCTCTCCTGGTTCTCTCTTTTAATATTTCCAATATTGACTGGGTTAACCATAGCCGAAGGACCTTGATCCTTGAAACAGCTATTGCCATCTTTAATGCCCATATTTACATTGACTTCACCGTCATCATTTTCCAAGGTTTCATCTTCATTTTCTGTTAGTAAGGCTGACACTTGGCCGATAGTCCCAGCCTCTACCAGTTTAAAGTTGGCTTGCTGCTCTGTGATTCTTGAGATTTTCTCATGCTATGCAGCTGTGGACAGTCTCTTTTGTAATGTCCTTCTTTATTACAGTTGAAACAAACTGGTTTTCCTGTTGTTTTTTTCGGTTGATTTCTGTCTGTTGAACTTTGTTTGGTTTGAATTGGATGAATTCAGAGCTGGTATGTCAAATCTACTTTCACCTTGCCCCTGGTTTGACAAATTTCTTATCACTCATGTCTCCGACTGATTTTATTATGTCTCTGGTCATAGATTCTCTTATATCACGGCCAAACTGGTTAAGCCTTTCTTCTGTGACATATCGGTTCCCTAATCGCCTACAATCTACTTCTTCCATACATTGATCCATTTGTTGATCATTCTCTTCAAATTCAATGGCTCTGATTTGTGTTTTACTTCTCATTCCACTTTTGCAGGTCTGATGCCAGGTTACCAAATTAATTGTTTCTTCCATAGTATTTGGTCGCTTTGTAAGTACATCATATACAATGCTCTGGTCTGGTAGTCCAGCTAACATATGCTCGATGCAGAGGTTGTTAAATAATTGTCGTTCCATTCCTGGATATGCTTTTCTGACCATTGCCTCAATTCTTGCAGCATATTCATGTATTGATTCTCTATATTGCTTCTTTACATTTAGTAGCTCTCTTCTATATGTTTCTGGGAAGTTTGTGTTTCCAAATCGTTTCTCCATTTCTGCGCTCAATAATCGAAATGATGTTCTGACTTCAGGTGCTAATTCAGTTGCGAAGTTTAAAGCCTCATCTTTTAATACCAAGAGTACTTCTTCTGCCTGTTGGTGTGGACTCCAATTGTTTCTTTCTGCTATAATTTGAAATTGGACCATAAATGTCTTCCAATCGCCTTTGCCATTATAAAATGGTAATCTGGATTTGTATGGCTCAGAGTTTACTGTTGAAAAGGTTCTTGATTGATTAACTGGTTGACTTAATCTGTCATAATCAGCTATTTGGTTAATTCTGTTTGGTCTGGTATTTGACATTTGGGGTTCTCTAGTCAGTACTCCAAATTCCTGTATCTCAGTTTCTCTATATTGGCTACCATTTCTCGTTTCATCACTGTTGTATGATCTGAAAGATTCTTGTCGTTCCAGTTCAGATATTCTTTGTTTCAGCCTTGCTATCTCCTCTATGTCTCTGTTGTTGGTTTGTGGTATCTGTCTTGGTCTAAACAGCTCTGTATCACTCATAGACATTCTTGACTGTTCTTGGTTTGCTCCCATGTCGTTTCTATAGGTAGGTCCAGTCTGAGAAGTCAAAGGTCTTGTATTCATATTTGAGAAACTCCCTACAGAATTTGCTGAAGTTGAAAGGACCCCCTTTTGACTACCTAATAAATTTTCATTTATCCTAGTGTTTGTGTTCCCATATAAATTACTTTGGATGTACCCACTAGCCAATGTTGTTGTATTTGAACTTATTGAACTAGCTGAATAATTATGAGACACTGTTGAAATGGTGACAAAAGGATTAGCAGATGAGAAAGAGTTAACAGTAACAGGGGTATTGTCATTTTCAATATTGATAGTTACGTCCCTTACATTATCTAATTGAGATTGCATTGGGTTATGACTATCTCCTACAGAAACTCCTCTCCCTCCCGAAAAATAGGGTTTGGTAATTGGCGATTTCTAAGATACATAATAGGAAAAGTCTGTACCAGGTATGGTTACTAAGAGTTATCTGCCCTTAATTGTTAAGTTTATATTGTATTACACTCTGAATATCAATTATTCCTAGTGTTTTTATGTTTATTTTGTTTCAATTGACCAAAATACACTCTGAATATCAATAATTCCTAGTGTTCAAA